>OX419755.1:11868828-13123198 GCA_948567375.1 Lunularia cruciata
ACCTTTCCAACATCAATTTCAATGAGAATCTGTTGAAACTATGGTAGTACCGGTGGAGTTGTAGTAGGAGTGGTTGGCTTTTAGCTCATTTCCTTAAGTGTACCACTTGAGCTACTCCTTTGCTTCTTCAACATCTTGGATGCATTCAAATGAAAAGTTGAAGGCTTCAACAAATGCTTGCCAATTGAGGAAAGGTGTCTCTCCATTAGTAAGCCTTTTCATGTATGTTTCTTCCAATGCATTGCTTTGTCCTCCATAAATATTAAATCCATTTCCACTTGGGAATTGATAATTGCTAATTATGAGTATCCAATGATGTAGCACTTGATATTAATCAGAAAGTTTGCTCTACCATCAAGTTCTCCCTTGAACCATGTTGGAGGTGCAAAGATTTTTGAGAGAGGAACTTGTTGTGCAAATGCAACATTTAGAGGAAGAAGCATTTTGTAATAGCCCAAAGTTATAAGCACACAAGATTGGAACTCCCAAAACTCCAATGCTCTAAAGGAGCACTTTGTCTATATTATATTGCAAAGATGATCCTCTCCTAGGGAGCTTCACTCTTAGATTGGATACATGGATTGTTGACATACCAGCAAGCTTCAACCTTAGATGAGATATATGGATTCGTGACATGTCAACCCTTATTCTATTTGGTTGGTCAAACAAGTTTGACAATTGGGAATCTTTTGGTAAGAAATTCAAAATAGCATGGAAGAGGTTCTTTTTGAAAGATCTTGATAAGAAATACAATAGGGGGAGGGGGGAGAGGGAAATTTATTTCTTCAAAGGGAAGTAAAGTTCTATTTTTAGGCCTAATTCTTTTTTTTAGGTCTCCAAAATTGACTCTTAAGGTTTTGATGTATTTAAGGCCTTTGCCATGTTAGTGGAAGCACTCTATTGGTGACTCCTCTATCTAATATACCTAGAACATCATTTATAATATCTCAAAAGATACTATCAAGCCATTTTTCACAAGTAACTAATTTGTCTAGCTAATTGTATTAAATGCTTGTTGTTGTTGTAGGACTTGAATTGTTGCTTTGTGTTGCATCACCTTGGTTTGTAGTTGATTGTTGTTGTTTTGTAACTGAGTGATCTCATTCTCCATCTAATGCATCATGTTTATCAAGGCATCCAAAATTGGTGGACCATTTTGCTCAACCTTTTTGGTGTTTATGTAAAATGAGTTGAGAGTGAAGTTTCTTTGGCTATGGATGTAATCTAAGACATACTATTTGGTAAATAAATATATCCAAAGCTTAATGATCCTTTGTTAAGTGGTACAAACAAGTCATATCATAAATTGAGCAAATTAAGATTGTTAGTTATGATTTGTGGAGTTGTATCTTTTACAAGTAAAAATTGAGCACACCCAAACATGAAGTTGCAGACCACTAGGGAAAGTTTAACCTAATGTCAAGGAAATAGCAAAAATAAGGAAAAATCAGCAATCACAAGTGTGGGACCTAGAGTCTAAAAATGAAGGCTAGGCACAAGTAGATTGCAATAGAGTTACAACTTGAAAGTGAGTAACCAATATTCATAGATGGAGTATTGAATACAATCAAGTACCTGATTTGAAGTCTTGTAATTGAGCTTGGAAGACAAGAAGGTGAACTGAGTAGCTACGGAGGAGGTTAAGGATATTTATAACTAACAATGAGGATGCAATTGAGATTCTTTTGTAATGTGCTAAGTCCTGACATGATCAGGTGGCGTTACTCCATATTGGATCAAATTACCTTTAGATAAGATCATGAGATAAGTTGATAAGATAAGGAAAAGGAGAATTGACTAAATATCCCTATTATGTAACTAGAAGTAAAAGAACAATGAACATCACTAGTAATTTTTGACAAAAGCCACCTAATTGGAGTGCAAGTTAAGTTAGCTAAGAAGCTTCATGCTAAAAACCGCTTACTCATAAAAGCTAAGCTAGCCATTATCTTGGTGTATAAGTTATATAATCCTTGGCAAGTACCTAGAAGCGTCCCATCAATAAGCTTCTTGGGTGCTTCTAGAACATTCTTAGAATTCCTAGATATATTTGGTTTATTTTACTAGCTCATTAGCCTCTACTAACTCCAACTTGGACAAGGGAATTCTTTCCTGTGGCATAAAATGCACCCAATTAAGGTGGAATGGTTATGCTCATAACTTGGATTCAAAAGTAGGAAATTTAGTGGTTGTATAGTATTCCAAGGGTGGAGCCATTATCTCAAGAGTTTGGGATTTGTGAATTGACATGGCCTACAACATCCAATGGTACAATTGTAAATGAAGTCACAATTATGATTAGGGATTTGGCCTACTGATAGGTTCTTGTATGGGAGAGTCTTTGTATTGTGAGTTATTGTACCAAAAGGTTATTGTATAAGAAAGTTCTACATGAGATTTTGTGTGCACTATGTGGTAGATCATGTAGATCTCCTTTGACTTCATTATTGGGTAGTTGGGATCAAGAGCCAAGTAGGGATACATGGACATAGAACATAGTGGGGAGTCTCTAGAGCAATATTGTTGATCCACCATTATGGACTTAGTCTGCATGTGCATGGGGTTGGGCATTGAGCAATACTCACACAAATGATACATTGAAGGTGGAAGGAGATCTTTGATGGTTGCAGATTGGCACTCTTCAACTCTTATAGGCTTTTTTGTGTTGAGATACATCATATTTTTCTATTATGTCTTGCTTTCTTGTCATGGCTTTTTCTTGGATAGTCTTTGAGAGGTGAAAATTTTTAGTAGATTATTTCTACATACCTCTATTTCATTCATTAGCCTAAGGCCATAAAAGGACTATCTCTAGCTTCAATCCTCAATTGGCAGTTTGCACCCCATATGCAAGCAAGGGTTGCTCCTTATGTCACCTTTTTAGCATATACCTATAGTTGGTAAGGTTTATCTAGATGACTTCTCCTTGTCTCCAAATCATATAATTCTCCTATACTAGTGGAGCACTTTATAAGAGGGACTCCTTATAGACTATGCCCACCATTTATCCCTCTATCCCTCATCCTCATGTCATAGATGCTCCATACCCTCCTCCACCTCAGACTCTCCTCCCATCCCTACCTACCCGCCACCTCCACATAGCCATTTGGAGCTTCCTCCCACTCTTATTGCCTTATCACCTCCATAGGATCATTCTCCTCCACTTGGGTCCTCGACACATTTTTATATCCCATCCTATCAATGCCCCATACAATCTTGTCCAGATCGTCCACGGATAGGGATTGGCCTAACCTAACATAAAGGAGATCTTGTTGTTTGCATATGCAAGCAAAGGCCACCTCTATTATATTTTTTCACCTCTATCTCTTAGACCCCTTCCATACTCTGGTAGTATCTCTATAGGCTCCCTTGACTCATACACTTTGTTATACTTTTTGGACCCTATCTAGGCATTCTTACTAGCTTTACTGCAACTACAAATGTATGCCAAGATTTCTATGCCTTCATGTTCTCTTGTGGGATCCACACTCTCTCTTTTACTATGTATTATCTTAGTTGATAATCACAGGTCACTATAAAAGACCAAAACCGAGGAGAGAAATATGAAAATGGAAGATCACATTGAGATACTTGAGTGTGTGAAACTCTGATTGCCTAGCATGAGCTTTGGCTTTGGTATTTATAGGGAGTATACAAAGCTCTTGAGAAGCTTCCTTGAACCGCTTTCTTAGAGTGCAAGCAAAGTTGACCAAGAAACTTCTCAAGAAGCTTCCTTCTAGAAGCCGCCTATTTGGCGTGCAAGCTTAGCTAGTTGGAAGCTTCTAGAAACTTCCTTCTAGAAGCTACCTACTTGGGGTGCAAGCTAAACTAGTCAAGAAGCTTCCCAAGAAGCCTCCTAGATACTTCTAGAATATTTTAGGCTTATTTGGCCTATTTTCTACTTCATTAGCCCTAATTAAATTCATTGCTAAACTCCACTTCATCATTAAACTCCATATCGTTATATATTCCCCCATTGCTAATTGATGACGTTCTCATCACCATTGAAACGTCAAACTTGTGGATGGCCGTTTGTGCATTCTGGAGATGAGAAAGAGGTTTCTATGTGGCATCATGAAGGGGATACAATTCAAAGGACCTTGTACTCCATATGTTATTGACGGCCTTGTTAAATGTGGCGATGCACAAGGATAAGATCAACTTTGTACTCCACATGATCATTGATAAGGATGGGAGGAGGAGGAGGAGGAGGAGGTGGTTGGACACAAAGGAAAAAGAAGATGGGTTAAGAACAAAGGGTTTCAACTTGGAAACATGAAAGACAAGGTGGATGCACATATTTCAAGGCAAGGCAATTCAATAAGCAACAAGAGAGATGATTTGGGTGACATCAAAAGATCATATTCGATTAGGGGTTTGTTTACAAATTTGGGTATCAAGTGGGAGAGGTAAGTTACTAAAGGAGAGCATGAGCTTATTTTCAACTTGAAAGGTGAGATCATGACAATGGTGGTCCAAATATTGTTTCTATCAATTTTGAGCAACAAGGAGATGAGATTTGGCTTGTTGGAGGGATTTGGATATGGTGGTCAAGAAGGTGGAAATAGGAGTGACATGGGATGGAAGGGAATCTAGAACAAGTGGATCTTGGCCAAAATTGAGGAAGAAAGGAGAGAATTTGATGCTTGCATGTTTTGGAATTATTGAATGCAAACTCCATAGCTGCAGGACATTTAACCCAATCGGGATGGTGAATGTTGACAAAGGCACAAAGTATATCCTCTAAGGTGCAATTTGTACATACAATTTATCCATCAATTTGAGGATGATAGGCCATGGACAAAGCAAGCTTGGTGCCAAGTATCTAGAAGAGTACTTGCCCAAATTTCCCAATGAATTGAGGATCACGGTTGGAGATGAGTACATGATGCATCCCATGATGCTTGAAGATAATGTCAAAGGATCTACACCAATGTTGGAGCATCCATGATATCAAAGGTTGGTGCCAAATGGATTTGCTTACTAAGCTTATCCACAAATACCATGATTGTTATGTGACCTTGCTTCATCTTGGGCAAGGACATGATGAGATCAAAGCTCATGTGTTCCTATCAAGCAGATGGAATGTGGAGTGGTTGAAGGAGTCGACTCAATTTCTAGTTGCTGGCCTTGTTGCATTGGCAACTCTCACACAATTGGACAAACTCTTGAATGTCTTGTGTCATGTTGGGCCACCACCATTGGCGTTGGAGAGTACCCAAGGTCTTGTTGACACCCATGTGACCAGCACTTGGTAAGTCATGGGCTTCTTGGAGACACACAAGTTGGAGATCACCCTTGGTTGGAACATAAATTTGGTTCCCATAGAATAGAAGGCCTTTTTTTGAAGGAGAAGGTGTTGTACTCCTTGTTGTATGCTGCAAGATGACCTTGTACCATCTTAAAGAAAGGTTCTTGCTATAAAGCAATCTTAAACTTGAGTTGGACTTTTAAGTTAGTGGATATTGTCATAATTGCCACCGTGATGAGAAGAAGAGACTTCAAATCAAGTTGTCACAATAGTGCAATGGGAATGATGTGGAATTGATTTGGTTTGTACAGAAGTTTGATATCAAGCAATTGTAGTTTTTCATTCTATCAATGATGTTGAATTTTCATGTGTTCTAAGTGCAATATCTGCAATAAATTTTTGTGATCAGTTTGCATGATCACTTGTTTTCCCAAGAGATAATGCTTCTATACCTTGGTGGTATATACCATTGCTAGTTTTTCCTAATCTCAAGCAAAGTAATTTCTTTTTGTTGTATTTAGTCTACAAGACACAAAGGCAATGGGATGTAACTCATATGGGAATTCCTATTGCAACACAACTCCAATTGCAAAATTAGAAGCATCAAAATCAACCACACAAGATAGTTGAGGATCATATGGTTGAAGAATGGGTCTTGAAGACACCATATGTTTCAGTTTCTAGAATGCTTCTTTGTGCTTGTTAGTCCATTGAAAGCTCAAGTTTTTCCCAAGAGATTGATCAATGGTGTGACTACATGAGCATAGTAGTGGATGAACCATCGATAAGAATTGGCCAATCCATCAAATGCTCATACTTTTGTAGTATCCTTTAGAGTATGCCAATCAATGATGGACTTGATTTTCTCCTCTTCCATCTTGATCTCTTTTGATGAGATCTTGTGACCCAAGAAAGTAACTTCCTTCTACCAAAAGGTACACTTTGACTTCTTGTAGTGAAAATTCCATTGTTGTTGTTATCTTAGGACTCCTCACAGGTGATTTGCATGTGCTACCTCTGTCTTGCTATAGATTAAAATGTCATCCAAGAACACCACCACATATTGATCTAGTAGTCCATCCAACACCCTATGCATTTAATCCATGAAGACTACTAAGGCATTAGTAAGCCCAAAAGGTAGAACTCTCCATTCAAAATGCCCATACCTTGTGCGAAAGGTAATCTTTTGCACATCTTCCTATCAATGAGGATTTGCCAATAATTGCTACAAAGATCCATCTTGGAGAAGTATTGTGCTCCACTCAATTGATCAAATAAGTGATCAATTTGAGGCAAGGGATATGCATTCTTCAATGTTTGTTTATTGAGCACCCAATAATCAATACAGAATGAAGTCCTCTATCCTTCTTTGGAACAAATAGTACCAATGCTCTCCAAGGAAATGTACTATGTCATATGAATCCTTCTCCAACAACTCCATAAGGGTTTTTTGCAACTCGTCCAACTCCTTTGGTGAGAGCCAATAGATTGGTCTACTCACTAGAGTACTCCTTGGCAATAACTCAATCTTGAATGCATACATGATTGGAGGGTTATCCCTTTGGCAGATCATCCAAAAACACATCTAAAAACTCCTAGACTATTTGATCAACCATTGCTTGATGAGGTTTTTGATCCTCCTTTTGATTCTCATTGCAAAATCGGCTTGATCTACCCTGCAAAAATAGACTTATCCTCCTCTAAAGCTTACTTTATGGTTGCTTCATTGATAAATTTCCCATCTGGGGACTCATCTTCCTCCAAAGCTTGCTCTATGGCTGTTTCACTAACAAGTTTCACATATTGGGACTCATCTTCCTCCAAAAGCTTACTCTATGATTGCCTTCCTAACAAAATTCTTATTCTAGGACTGACTATTCTTAGGTGTCTTACTTAGAGGTGCCAGACAATCTAATCAAAAAATTTTACCTTGGTGTTGTACTTAATTTTTGTCATTAGTTCTAATCAAATTGAGCCTTATGATGTTCAAGCTAAGGTAGACATAGAATGACATCACAAGGTAGAGGTGCCACTACAAATCTCATACACTCCAAATACTCTTTCCCAATCTTGAAGGTAATAAGATGTAAGGTACAAAATGCAAAACCCTTTCTACCATTTGCAATCATCAATCTACTTCCAATTAATGGCTTGATAAAGATATGTAATTCCTTTGCTAATTGCATGGACAAACAATTTTTTGAATTTCCAAAATCAACCAAAATTCTACAACCATGATCATATATCATACCTTGCAAGTAAAGTAAACTTGCATAGGTCAAGCCTTCAATCTTATTGGAACTAATCAAGGTCCCAATAAGTGGCTGAAAATATCCTACTAGGATTCCTCATTTCCTTGATCATTCTGCTCCACAAACTCCATTTGGGTGACTTGTTGTGGTTGCCCATTCTTGAGTGGACATTCAATGATGAAATGTCCAATTTGGCAACAATAGAAACAACCACCATTTTGTTGCAATTTTTCTTTATTTCTGGTGCTAAGTTGGTCTCCATTGAATGGCATCAAACTCCATTGGTGTTGGCTACTCCACCCATGTGTAGTGTATTGGTAGGTTTTGTGGAGGTCGAGGTCAAGACCGAGTTGTTACAACCAAGGAATCAAAGCGGCCAATTGTATAGCTTTCTCCAAGTGTTGTGGCTCTTGCATAATTACCTCCATTTGGTTAGTGACTTCAAGCCCTTCACAAATCAATCCAAAGCTTCACCTTCCAATATATCTAGAGTTTGCATGATGATATTTTGAATTAAGTGATGTAACTTCTTACAGAGCCAATCTACTTCAACTTTGCCAACCTATCTTTTGTAGCTTGTGTTACATTTATAGCTCAAAATCAACCAATTATTGCACTCTTGAAGTCTATCCATGTCAAGATTGGTACAACAATTTGCCATTCAGCTCACTTCATAGCTTTGCTTCTCCATCCAATTGGTTGGAAGCCAAGAGAATCTATTTCTATTTATCTTGAAGAATGATAGTTTCAAAGTAACATTCACAATTGAAGACAAAATTCTCCATTGTTTTTGAGAGATTCTTGCCTTTGAAAACCTTGGATTTTGGAAATCAGATTTGGTCTTCTCCTTCTCAAACTGGTACTCTCTCTATGTGCTCTTGTTGTCAATGATCTTGGTCATCCAACAATTGAGTAAGGTGCTCAATCTATTGCTGCATAGCAATGATAACCTTGGGCATTGCCGTCATGATTTCTATTCTATCACACCACCCGCAATCTATCTAATTTATTAACACATAGATGCAACATGTCCATCATTCTCTATAAGTTACAACTAGAAGTACCAAGAGTTCCTTGGACAAGGTGATTGTATTCAAAAAATCCTACCCAAAGCGTGAGGTGATGAATTGTGTGAAATGATGCTTGTGTAGTACCCAAATGCAGAAATTTTAATAGTTTTACGGAAATGGATTTGGTAGTCCACAAATTCCATCCATCCCATTCTTGCTCTAATACCAATGTAAAAGACCAAGATTGAGGAGAGAAATAGGAGAATGAAAGATCACATTAGGATGCTTGAGTGCAAGAAAATCTGAATGCCTAGCATGAGTTTGGCTTTGGTATTTATAGGGAGCATACAAGGGCTCTTGAGAAGCTCAAGAAGCTTCCTTGAGCCTCTTTCTTGGAGTGCAAGCTAAGCTAGTTAGAAGCTTCTAGAAACTTCTTTGTAGAAGCTACCTACTTGGGGTGCAAGCTAAACTAGCCAAGAAGCTTCCTATAATTTCACTATATATATTTGAAAAATGAAATTTTAGTGAAATATTATATTCAAATCCTAAATTGAGGAAAATAATCAAAAATTTATACATATAAATACTAGGGGAATTTTCATAAATAGGCCATGCTAAAATTTTGTTTGCAAAAATAAGCTCATTTCAGAGTTTTATTTGCAAATATGGGCAAGTTTGTTGATATACACTTACTCCACCTTTCATTACGCTCTATTGTCTTTGTCTCTCCTATAAAACTCAGAATCTCAATGTCTCTAATTGTAATTGATGCTTCTAAAATGTTTAACATAATGGATAAATTGCGCTCTTTTACGTGGAGTGCTGCAATTCTAGAGGTTGGGTAGCCGGGCATCATTCTCATGAATGATTGTGAAAAGGGCTTGCATAATGCACAATGCATTGTCCTGCCAGAATCACACAAAGCAATTTGTACATACCACCTCAAAAAGAATGTGAATGCAAGATTCAATTCAATGTTTAAGCGCAAGATATGGATAGTAGCAAAGGCATTGATGATAAGGGAGCATGAAGTAGCAATGCAAGTCATCTGCTTGGAAATCAACTTGCAGCCAACTACTTGATTGGTTGTGACATCATAAAGTGTGCAACAACACACTTTCCAACTACACGATATGGCATGATGACATCCAATTTGGCCAAGAGCACCTACTCTTGGCTTGAAAGGCTGCGCAATGGCTCATATCTAAACTTGTTCAGTGCATGGTTATCCCAAAGTGCAAAGCTAATGTTTTGAAGGCAGAGCTTGTTTGCACAAGTCGATACAACCATCCTAGAATCCATGATGCAACGCTACAGTTAATTGAAATGCAGCCAGCAAATATCAAGTGGTACAGTTCTTGCTTCTTGGTTTTGAGCTAATACACCCAACCGATAGAAGCAAAAATGTTGTGGATCTCGAGTCCCAAACTTGTAGATGCAAAGCTTTTGAAGAATATGAATTCCCTTGCGTGCATGCTGCTGGTGCGATTGCCAAAGTGGAGCTAGTATAAACATCTTTAATGGCAAGCTCTTACCTAACAATTGCTTTGCAATCCATTTATGGTACATCAATGACACCGATTTCATGTTATGACCTTCCCTCTTATGGTGTGTCCAAACTGCCTAACATTACACAAAAGGCAGGCAGGCAAAAATCAAAAAGGCTATGGTCAAGGAGTGAAGTCAGCATGGAAGACCAGTATATCTGTGGCCAATGTGGGGTTAAGGGTCACGACAAAGCAATGTGTAGCAAACAAAATGAGATGGCAGGTGGCATTCAATGCTCATAGCAAGATGCGCACAACATGCCTATTGTACCACAAGCACATGCATCACCTCTTGCTGGTGAAATTCAAGGCATTGAGGATATGCCTATTGCAGTGGAAGGTAGGCTCAAGCGAGTGCTAGTTGTGGTTTGCAAGAAATGCAAACACAATCACTACACCAAGTTGTCATGTCACTTGGAGCAACCTGAATAGTATAAAAAGACATGCAGAGTGTGATGTGTTGGGTCATGAGGTTAGGGTTAGTTTGGTGGATATTTTTTAATCTGTGATCTGCCCATTTTTGCAAATAAATTTTAAATGGTCCATATATGAAATTTTAAAATATCACGAATGTGAAATTTACAAATGGCCCATATATGGCCGGGCCTGAATCGAAGCATTATTCTTATCGAGAGTGGACTGTATACTCGTGTATCCATTGCCGGGCCTCATGCTCCAAGTCTTAACCGTCACTACTGTAGAAGGAGAAGCAGTACGCAGTTGGTCCGCTATCTGACCCCCTGTACTGCGTACCGAACTCCGGTGTCCCATGTGGCTCATGTTGACATTTAAATGACGTGAGGTCTTTGTACTATACGGCTCCACGAATACAAATTTCTGCCACCTGCTTTGGATGTAGAGTGAATTCGGTCCCACCAGTCAATTAGAGCGGTTCCATCTGCCTTGTACACCCCATGTGGCAGGCAATATATCGTCAAACTGGGGAGACTGCTGTTGTTGAAGGTTCGGCGGCAATTCACGTGGTGGAATTAACTCCGAGTCAAATGTAGACGCTCTATCCGTTGGACGTGACCCAAGCCTACAGTAGTGGCTGTTCCGTCAGTCACTCCTTGACACTGGCACAGTACTGAATTGCAGTTAACTGGGTTGGACTTACTGAGCGTATAGTGGCCCGGTGGATAAAAGTATCTAATAGCATGTATGTGATGCCCGGCCCATGACCTCGTCCGGGTGGTGGGTGAAGGAGGTCGTCCATTTTCTTTGCTTTCCCGCCCTTTTGGCAGAAAAACATATCCTCTACTGAAATGAGAGAAAAGGCGACCGCGTAGGAAAAATGAATAACTCTTTAACTGAAATATAACTCTTTCAATCAGGGGGAGCGAAAGGGTTGGATTACATTAGTGGGAGCAATCCCTTTTTCACTTTCTTTCTGCAGTGAAAGCTTTAACGGTTGAAAGTTCATGAGCCATAGAGAAAAGAGAGAGAAAGCGCTTTGTATTAGTGGAGTCAGTTCAGCTTTATTCAGGACAGGGACTCATCAGTTGCATTCATTATCACGCCTCTTGACGTCTATTTCTGTTCTCTACTGACTCTTAATGTATTTTATTCCATCGTCTTTAATTTAAATGAAGCGTAAATGACATTGACAAGAGATCTTTTTTATAAACGTGAGAAGTGTCATCACTTTGGGGCTCCTACACATGAACTATCATGCAGTATCAAACTGATGGATCAAATTTTAGTTCTGAGCTGATGAAAGATCACTTCATCTGAGTCAGGATGTTCCTTTTGACAAAATCAACTGTTACTCCAACTACCTTCCTAGATAAAAGGTCGCTGGAAACTGGTCACAATCTAGATCTGATGTCAGTGATTTATTCGTTTCAGAACTCGGAGGCCAAGGTCCCTTAGGAAGGGTCCAGGCCTTTTCAATTAAGTGGAACAAACGTACCATACTGTACGAGTAACTTGAGCTCGAGGGAATGGAAACCTTGTGTCATAATTTAATAGAGAAATGAACGCTATGCTAATTTACCTGGTTGTCGGAAGTCCATAGGAGTCCCAAGTTCATATTACTTAAGAAGCAAATGATAGAAACGCTGAAAATTGTACTGTGTTCCTCTATCACGAGAGGGACATGACCATGAGAGTGATCATAATGATCAATGAGACCTGTGCTCTGATGGTAATGGACATGTGGTTGATTGGCAGAGATGTGCTTGAAAAGGATGTATTATTTCATTTTTTAATGATCTAATGGGAGGCACTGTGCTGCCACACTTGATTTGAAGATAGCCTGCTGACATTTTAGTACACTACTTTTGTCAATATCATTCAATATGGTATGGAGAAACTGCTGAGTCGAGTCAAACCAGTGGTCTAGTACTTTATTGTGGGTGGGTACAGTGCAATGAATTTAACATACTTCGAGGATTTCCCACAAGAAAGGCAAATGCAAATACAGAATAATCCTACCGTATTTTAACCTTTTCAAGGCTTCTCAGGTCAGAATATCCTACCTTGTGTGTAGGTAATTTTCCTTTTCTTCTCTCCTTCTCGGGTCGCCATTTCTTAGTTTCCTTTTACAAAAATATCAGACGTACATATTTATGCAGTTCATACATTTACTCTATACGTTATATATGCACGAATTCATTAGCTTATCATTCTTTGAATAATTTACCATATGTAGAGTGGTCAGTTGGTTTGTCTACACATTCCTATCATCACGATCAATGATCCACTTTCAAGCAAGATGAAGATTTCAGCAAGCAGTGACTAGTAGTATTAAGAAAGACAACTACAAATTTGCTGCATTACGGACATAAGACATATTTTTCCATGTTTCTAGTGGGAGGCTCTTCACAATCCGATTATTTTGATTAGGCATCTAACTACTTAGCAGAAATACACATTTCAATATGTTTCATTTTACATGCCCACAAACATGCATGGAAAACCTCCTTTTGGCCTTGATTGAATTCTCTTGTTAATCATAGCTCTTGAAATTCTATAACCTTCCATGCATTTTCTGAATATTTGGAATGGCTATTTCATTTAGACAAGGTTAGTATGTCTCTAAAGCTACAGATCAAAGACTAAAATGTCATAGATGGAAAACCAGAAAAGGAAACTCTAGTAAAAGGGCGACCGATTAGAAAACACGAAAGATGGGAAGACCCCATCGAGCCGCACAAGGGTGAGACAAAATAAGTCAAATGAGGGTAAGCTGCAATAGAGTCAATACGAGAAATCTACCCTATGGCACCTAAGGTATCCTTGCTACGTAAGTAAACTTTAATCAGAAGAGAAAGGAAACTCTAATCAGAAGAGAAAGCGACCGCGTAGAACACATGAAAGATGGGAAGAACCTTACAAGGATAAGACAAAAGAGGTAACATGGGGCTAAACTCCAATAGTATAGACATGAGAGATCTGCCCCACTGCAACCTAAAATGTACCTAAAATATCCGAATAAGAACCTAGAATAAAACCCATTAGCTAATCATATCAGAAATACGAGTACGGAACAGTTGAAACTTGTTAAACTAACCCTGTAAGAAGTAACACACAAAGTAGATGACAAATTTAGAGGGATTCAGACAAGAAAATAATGTACCAGTCGTAAAGTTGCTGGGCCTACATGGTCTCAAGACGAAGGGACCGAAGACAAGGAACCACATAGTTCCTGCTCCAACATGCACAGTACATAAACATTGTATGAGTGAACGCATGTATAAAAGATTCATCATCATAACTGTTTCAGCCCTCAACTGCCACGATCATATGATTGTTGCTCGTTGCATGATCTCGCACATTCTCTGCTCCATTCCTCTTTCTACAGTGTATGTGAACTAAAAATCGATGCTTTTGTATCCCACGTTTGACACAAGAGTACTTGTGAACATTGTGACTGCCTCCGGAGACTTTTGTATAATTTCTAAACCAATCAGGTGTAATGAGACAGCATTGTTCTTGTTGGGAAGATATTGCTGGGAAACTCCACTATCCGACTCTTAGATTCATGTATAAAATGTCCTTCTTGTTTATTCCCGTCGTATCGACTTGACGTACTGTTATAACTATCGACGGTCAAGTGAATGTGCAGAAATAATAGAGACTCCGGGCAGAGGTAACATGCATGTTTACATCGGCTTCGTTTATAAGAGGAGAGAGGAAGTATTCATTCTTCACGATTGACTCTTGTGTTCATGCATTAGAGAGTGAGTTTAGCAGATTGGATCAAACCTTATCTGCTCCATATCTATGCATTTCTCCCAGATAACCGAACATGTTCTCCAGTGCCATAATGGATTCTTCCTGTAGGATTAGTTGTCCCTGGAGGGAACACCCTGATGATTTTTGCATGGACTTGTCATCGTATTGACCTGATGTTGCAGCTAGAGTCTCGTTTCCTTGTAGTAAACTCAACTTATGGTTGAGACCCAGCGCAGATTGCGATCCAGCTCTTCCACTTAGACGAGAGATGCGAAGAGAACATTCAATCCCCGAGAACTTGAGTGCCCAGTACTACTCGATAACCCTCACGGCTACAGCTCATCATTGTCAGAACACTCAGATACAATTTCTGGTAAGATTAAGAGTTAACGCTCTTCATCATATAATCAGCGTACAAAATTTACACTCAAGATAGTGTCCAGGATATTTCGTTCAGCAGAATTGTGTAAATTGATGTTTTCTACTCTTTCGTGATAAACGTTCATGAACTCGTCGGGACAAAAACTCCTGGTATCCCTTTCTCAAATTGTCTTAGTATTGTAGCATCGGTAGCTCGGTGTATATCGACAAAACTAGCCTGAAATAATGCACCACCAAATGCACCTCATGCTATCTAGAGCCTCATGTAGTTCGCAATGGGAGGTTTAAATTGCTTTGGGAAATGGCGTATGATAACAAGAAGGATGGAAAGACCCCCCCTTAAGGATAAAACATAAGATTTAAAATGGGATAAATTGCTCTTATGTGGTTGACTTTACCGAATGCAGAATGCGTGCGTGATAAAAGCTTTTAGAATTGAAATTCGTTAACTGGAAAGCAGAAGATCAAAATCTACTAACTTGTGATCATTATACAGTAATTGCACAAGTAAGGGTATCGAGGTCAAAGCTCGCAACCCTAACTAGACGATATTTCGTATGCGTCTTTGGGTAAGGTCCTCCGTTTCGACACACGTGATTAATTTGCTAAAATAACGGGTAGGTGTACGGACACCAATAGTTACCCCCTTGGGCGAAACAAATGGCAACGCAAGACGGGAGTCATGTGTAACCCGCTCCATTTACCAAACATGATACAAAGAGTAAGAATGACGCGAAGGATTAGAGGGCACCTAGGACTGGGTTCTTTACCAGGTGGGAAACTAAATGTACCGTACGGCCAGACTGATAATCTATTTGACTTAAGTTGTACGGGTCTTGCATTACACTCGTGGATGTCAAGGAACAGTCTCTAGCATATACAGTGACATAGCTATAACAAGTCAGACTGACATCTTTAAAGTCTTTTATAACCATAAAGGGAATGTCCTTCACACATTGTAGTCTGTTGAGTTTAGGTTCTCACCAAACACCGTGGATGAGCTCAAATAATTATCACCTTGAATGTCACAATTACAATTCTTGGTGATACGAATCAACTTTTAGGAATTTCCTATATCTAGCCTTGAGAAGTGGGCGAGTCCTTGCCTCAGGCTTATATTTTTCAAGTAGTGACAACGATGTGACTTTCCCTAATTTGTGAGCCCCCCTCTCTTCTCCAAGACCTTGAAATTGGTGGCGATTCACTGATTTTGTCATATTCTGATCCCAATTCTCAGCAGTTCCTACTCCAAGGCTTTGAATTCGTGGATTTCAAGAAAGAAGAAGAACCGCTTGTGATATTGTAAGCGTCAGTTGCAACATGTCACACAGCTGAACAATAGATGCAAACAAACAAAGGAAAGGACGGAAATAGTCCCTGGTCTTCTAGATGCGACCAACGACTATGCGTGCAGTATCTCATTACATGACGGTAGAATAAAGACATCAACTCCAAAAATGCATTGCAAAAAGTTGGGACTTAGGTGCATCTCCGTTATAATTTCCCCAATCAGATCCCTTACTGTATCGGCAGAGGACTCAGGTGTCTCTTTTAGGTCTTTGACTTGGAATATCTCACAGAGAGAATCGAATCTCAACACGTGATGTAACAATATACACAAGTAATTGATACATTACAGATATGTAATTTGAACAACTAAAATCTTTACTTAAAACAGTCGGGACCCTCCACGCCGAGCGACCCTATTGTCAGCGACATGACCGTACGATATGTGCGTCATCGTAAGGTAACGCTAATACCAGTCCCATATGGAGGACCAGCCTTTAGGCTGGCGGATAACGTGGAGCTAATTGACAGAATCTTGACTGGCGTTGAGGGCTGCTATATCCTACGGCGCTTGTAACCTCGGCTGTCTTGGAGGCATCATAAGATAGTTGACACGTAGTCCTGCGATTCAAAGTTCCCTTCAAGGAACAAAGGCTTCGAACTTGAACCTCCAGAGCGTCCATCAACTTTACCAGTCGAGTCACTAGCCTTCTCTAACTACGTGGATGGCTCTTATTTAGAGCTCCCCAAAGATGTCACATGACTGCTTCCGACTTATCAGACTCTCCCGTTACATCCTCTCCATCCTCGCCGCTACGCGGCGGAAGCGAATGATTTCTTCAGCGTCGGTCAGCTGGCCAAAAAAGTATCAACGTCTGACCACAAACAGTTGGCACGGCAAACATTCTCCTTATTCTAAAGCAAGCCCTTAGGCAAATTGTCACCAACCGACAAATAACCCGTCCTTAGATTTGATGTGATGCGGTCATACCAGGGCTACTACACCAGATCCCATCAGAACTCTGCAGTTAAGCGCCCTTGGGCCGGATTTCTTCTGGGGTACCGGTACCTGTAGCTGCCTGGTTCTGGGTAAATTCCTCGGAGTCCACTCCTTTTATGTCTTTTGTTACCGTAGCGTGAGAGAATTAGGAGCCCTGTATATCAAGGGGATGTTGCGTAATTCCAGTCCATAATTCTCTTAAAACTTTCGCGGAGCCATTTGTTCTTGTTATTGAGAGAAATAGTACTGAAAAGGAAGGCAGAGTCAGTTTCTATAAGCTTGGAAAAAGTGTAAACACGAAGGGTCAAACTGGTGTTGGAATAGAAAAGGAAGAAGATTTAGGATTGGAAACAGACAAGCTCGTTTAGGAATATGTTTACGTATTCTTGTGACAAGCATTGGAGTTTCGTTATTACCCTGATGCATATATGTTAGAAGAAGATTATTCACTTTCTTATTTTCTAGGCTTGGACAACCCCTGATATCGACCTAAATGCTGGGAATGTCTTCAATTCTTGGCCAACTGAAAAAGAGATTCAAATATACCTTTATATGGAAGTTCACCCTTGAAGCAAACTGAAAGCATCAAATGAAGCAGGTTTTTTATACTAAAAAATAGACATTAAAAACAGCTTTAACTAATCAAACTATGTGCTCTTCCACCAACTCGGGGTAGATTGTGTTGTAATGATTTGGATAGACCAAGATTTTGTCGAAGATGGATTCCATTTTTCATTATTCAATGAGATAATAACCGGGCCAATATCTGCTTCTGTTCCAGATGTGACATCTTTTCAATCATTATTTCGAATTTGTTTTTTATAATCTCCAAATCTTGGAGAGATTAACTCGAGACGAATATCATTTTCTGACTATAGAGAAACATGGATAATGTCTTTCTCTTGTATTGGTTTCTTTTAATATTTTGAATGGTCACTCTTGTATTCACATATAAAACAAAAAGATTTTCCAATTGACAATAATGTCATAAAAAAACAGTTCGTTTATTTTGCTGTTGTGGACTCATTAGATAGCGTACACCTACTACAATATCCATAAAATTGGAAACCCTACTCTAAAGTGAACTCCTACATGTAAGAAATATATCTTATTTATCTCCTGATATCTTCATTTGTTCAATAAAATCTGCGAATGACAAAACTTCTTTATTATCAATCCTACCCAACATTATGCAATAAGAGAAATAGACCAGTAGTGAACAGAGGCCACTAGTCATTTTGGATCAATCTCAAGTGTCTTATTTCTACACTTCTTTACTAAACTTGTTTCCAGAATGATACATACTGCTGGGCTGTGGTGTAAGAGTTCATCTAATCATGAGACCTCATGCGTGTATACTATTTTCTAGAGCTGCAGAAACTACTACTTCTTTTTTTTGGAATGGAAGCAGAAGTCGGTGGGACATTCAATACAGATATTTTATTCTCTCATTTCATATATTAGTTGGCCCTACCATATTTAAAGCCTCGAGCATCCATAGCATTCATAGCCGAAAACACCAAACTCCAACAACGGGTCGTCTTTGCATCGTAAGAAAATACAACAGTGCTAGTCTACCAGGATAACATGGACTATGGGAGCGTGTCTCATATTTTGCTCATAGACAAGTTTCAATCTCAGCTATATGCACCATGATTGACAGGTTATATATTTTTTTATTGGCTCTCCGTCAGGAACTACACGACAAAAATATTTAAGCGTTTTATCATTCTTATCTCCACAAAGAATGCAAAACAAACAAGTAACAACTCTCCATATTCCTTATATGAATGGCATCAATCGGATGTTCGAGTTGGTTCGGTGTAAGGCCCTACTGCCTACAACTTCCATCTTGGGATCACACAGAATTTTCTAAATTTCTCTGAAGAAGGTCAAAGAAAGTATTCCTGGTTTAATATTATCTGCTCGTATTTTTTTGTGTAAAGACCTAACAGGGTCGCCTTCTGTAGAATGTAATCAACTCGATGTCTTTCAACGGTTGTGTACTGACCGTTGACAACAGTTATTAGGTTCTGTGCTATTCATCGCGCTTCTTCAGTATCTGACTTTGGAGATATCATTCTAAAAGGAACCCTCAAAAGGAGAAGACGCATATTAATTTTGGATGAGCTTATGATTTCAAGGAGTTCATCTTTGTAATGGTGGCGTAGACATGCCAAAATTTCATGTTCATATTCCTACTTACTACACCTTTTTTAAGTATCCACGAATTTTGTATAAGTTTCGGAGGGGGCATACATGGCTACAACAGGAAAATATATTATAAAATCTGAAAGGCAGTTGCTTCAAGTTAATTGCAGTGAAAACTACTGTTTGAATACTGTACAAGCGATGAGACCTTTTCGTTTTCGTTTTCGTTTATATTCTGTTCTAAATTTAATGCTTGACTTCGTTTTGCCGAGTATGCATATAATATGTCTTTTCCTTCGTCTTGTCAGCGACTCGGCCCACCGACTTGAGAGACAAAAGCAATGGGCTGGTTTCAGTTGAGCCAGTCAATATTTCGTTGGCAATGAAGCTCTTATATCATAGTAGTTCTTTTTCTTGATAAAGTGGTGGCTAAAATTCTAACCAGTCTAGATGTGAGTGAAGACGGCTGTACCCAATCATTTTCCTGTGAAAGATGCTGGTATACTCATGTAAAGTTTCTGGATCCATATTCTGTTCCACCCAGATTTTTGGAACCAAAAGACGCGCTTTGTTGGTTTCGTTTGGGGCGCCTCGATATTGGAAGATATCGACAGGGTTTACAATAACCATCTCTCTTTTTTCGCTGTGTATATCATGGAACCAGATCCGACTTCCACGCTTAAGTTAGTGAGCTCATTCCAAAGTCTATCTGAACGACAAATGGTGATAATTTCATAGGATGCTTTGAACTTGTAGGAAAAGGTTACGAACATCGAATCAGTTCGGTTTTAGAAGATTTCATCTTGGAATCTTGGTCAAGGATCTTAAAGTTTAATTCCTCGATTCCAAAAAAGGTAGACGAAATGGATGCCGTTTCAGATTGTCACGTGGGAAACAGCAATCCGTAAGCTTAAGCTTGAACCCGCTTCAAATCGGTTCCAGAAAACGTCTTAACGACTGCAAGGAGAGGTGGCTTATGAGTGAATATGTCTTGGGTTCATAGGATACCTCAACTCTTGGCATAATGATGACGAGAATCGACAATTTCGCAAAGCTTGGCACCCTTGTTAGCGAATCACGAAAGTGCTGGGACAGAGTCGCATTATGCGGATTATTCAGCACGGTCGCACGGAAGGATTCAAAACGGATGGTATTCGGGGTATCAAGGGTAACGAACAGGGAACCTTGGCGGCTTTGTAAGCCGGTTGTACTGTTTCTGAACGTACATTTACCGGGTAATCTGTTTCATGTGACCAGTCGTCTCGCTCGGCTTCCGATGATCCGCGTCGATGCCAGGGGAATTATCGAAAAAGGCGCATCAATGGTAATTACGGTTGATTAAGTCAAATGAATTTAGCGCTGGGAAATCTGTGATGTGAGGGTGGTTTGGAAGCTTTTGGAGCGTTGGAGATGATTGAGTTTGTTCTCTGTGCCTTGGAGATACAAAGTATGGGGGCTCAGATTAATCGCGGTGCCGCGTCGATGAGGGGAAGTCAAGGCGGTGGAGCAAGGAATCTGTGGTATAAGTATACAACAGGAGAGTAGAATTGGGTATCGTACTAACGACTTGAAGAATTTTTACCATGGAGGAATGATGAAGCGGAAGGCGCGTAGTCGGAAGGAAGAGCATGCATGCGGGAGATTCAATGCGGAAGAGTTGGAGACTAATCTCGTGGGCCCGAATGACCAGACAGGGCCAATCGTGTTGGCAGTGTCGCCAGGCAACGAATGAAAAGTTGACAACGCTGATCGGACCTGAGAGGACTGGCAGAACGGGGAGAGGAGAAGGAATCAGCAGAAAACTTGGCGTTGTGTCCATCTTCTAGCGAAGGTGAGGAGGTGGGGTCTTCATTCGTTACTTTCTACCGGAAGGGGGAGACTAAAGTGCAATCCGTGTCGTTGTGGGAAAGACGGTTACCTGACATGAGGTTTCTAGGTCATATGCTGAAGTCCTTCATAATTTTATCAGGGGTGTCTAGCTGGATTCATGCCATATTCTTAAGAGACTGGTTCCTGGCCGGTTGCTTTTGGCTCCATGACAGGATGATTGCCCCCAAAACGGCTTTGGCTTACGGTAGGCCAAACGAATTTTAAGGAGTTTCCTCTTTTCTTCTCTTTCATATCACCATTGTTTCCTCCACAATCACTACTGTTCATCATGCTGCGGACGTGCAACGCAAGACGTCCGTGGCCTGAAGGATTTTTTTTGTTTGTTTCGGGTCCTTCCGACCTCGCGCACAGTGCTTCGGATCCATCAATGGTCTGGTAACAACAACAAGCGTCACATACATTTTCTTTGTCTTCTCCTATGTAGTCAAACATTTGTGAAATTATGTGAAATTATGTCTTTGCTCGTGCCAAACCTCGGAGATTTTTTCGTCTTCCTATAACATCACGAGTCCCGTTTTGAGGCTGATCCTCGGCTTTCAGCTAAAAGCGCCATGGTTGCATTTATTCTGCATGTGTTGCCACTGTATTATCACTGTACTTCTTAAATCGCTCACCAATACAGGCAATCGATTTCCATTCCCGATGCTTCCATGGAGCAGAACTTCTTTTCATATCTGCTACAGAGGTTTACCTCGACAGCCATAGACATCGTGCTTCCCTCCTCTCCCACAAACATACTATGCTTTATCCTGACCTTTCCATGCCCGGTGCTCTCCTTAGAAGAAGGTACAGTACAATTTGTGTCTTGCTTGGTCCGAGACATCCAGGTCCTTCCGAATGAGATCCGATTGAAAAGCATGCACACCTTCCACGCATGCTTCTCAGAATCAATTCTATTCCGCCCGTAATCTAAAATTTACAACATTAACGCTGTAGTTTAATCTTCTTTTGCACATAGAGTGAAACTCCCAGCACCCGATCCACGCGGACCTTATGGGAACCTCAGACGGCTGCTCCTAATCTAATCTATATGCAGCGGATTGAAGGTTCGGCTCCTTAGATTTGATCTGCAATCAATGATAGATGTCTCCACGTTCAGTCAAGTGGATCTTACACTCTGGAGGAAGAAATAGTAAGCTTGAAACAGTCATCCAAACCCCACTTCGGATAAGTCTACTCCCGTGTGAACTTCTTCGATTACTATCTACCGTTAGAAGGAAAACAAGAAGCAGCATAAGCTGCAGTAGCGCTCTGATCATGCTCCGAATCATCAAACCTGTTTACAAACCGAAGTGGCCCGAATTTATTCGCTCGAGACTTACCGTGCGGTAGAAAAACAGCCATCGACTACTCGATGGTATCCCGGAACTGCAGGCTACCCCTTAACCAAACCCGTACCCGGTGGTCAACCGTTCCTCTTCGAAATGGATTCTACAACCGATCAGATGTTTACCGACACGGTGGGACTTTTTACCGTCTTGCTCTGGTCGGGGGCGGTTTAGTAAAACCAGAGTGATCCCCAATGGGGTAACTGGGTCCTTCAAATAAACCACAAAGTCAAAAGTAGTAAGCGACAGAACCTACTATAGCCAGTCATCATGGGCTGCATTGTTATTCAGAAAGTTACTCCGTTTGTCCGCGCGGTAGTTGTCAGATCGTGCTCCTATATTCGATCCTACCGTAATCCTCCCTTCACTTTAGGTTATTCTACGCCTAACAATGCAAAAGATGCTGCATCTACGGTGCTAATCTCACAAAAACCCCTCTACCATGTGATATAGCGTATAACAACCGTAGATTAACGTCAGAACTCTCTAAATCTGGTGTTGTGTAGTGACGGACCGACTACCCTTTCCGACTGTGCCCACTGCCCAGCTCATGCCCCAAAACGGACCCTTATCTGCCCAGCGAGGCAGCGACGCGATTGAGATATAGAGTGGCCGGCACACCGGGCCATCAGGTCTGGGCAGCAGCCGAAAAACAAACAACTTCTACCCGTCCATCTGTGTCACCGTATCGGATACGATCTTATGACCTGCCCTGTCTTTACTCCCACAGTATGTCTCTACTGTAGTAGGGTATTTAACCCATGATCTGAACTACTGTAGTAGGTGCCCTATTACCGGGTTGCTCTTGCGACCAGGTGAACAGCTCAAAGTGAGGAATAATAACTCATCCGCATGATGAAGTTCATCAACCACGTACATACCTTGCCCGGTGCTGCGGGAGCTCAAATTGCTTGAAAGCAGGTCCGATTCCATTTCTAAAGTTCTATTGTATGTGGAGATCAGAGGAGGAAAGGGCGACCGCGTGGAAAACACGAAGGATGGAGAAGACCCATCAAACCGTACAAGGGTGAGACAAAATAGATAAAATGGGGCTAAGCCCCAGTAGAGTCGATGTGAGAAATGCATAGATCTAGTGAAAAGCTTTATCGAAGGGAAATTGTAAACCCACCTCACCTTTTCTTCTCATCCACCTCACCCTCCTATTCTAACACTTCCCGACAATCAGAATGACAATTGGGTGAACTGGGTCGCTGTCGATGGGGCCATGGTTACAGGATATTTTCTACGTCATGTTCCAACATTGTAGCCAAGCTCATAACATAGGAGAGCAATTTGATTGGTTTATTTGCAACCTGTATTGTACCGGTGGGGGTGAGGTGAATGAGCAGAAAAGGTGAGGTGGATTTACTGTTCCCCCTTATGGAATTGTTGGATTTACTTTATGCTAAGTTGAAGTTCATCATAAAGTGGAATGTTTGAATCAACGGCAACAACATTTGTATACGTGTATAATCTCAAGCTAATTATGTCTTCGTGAGGCTTAATCCACCGTATGAGAGTCTCAACCGGCTCAGCAATGCATCACCTGATCTAAGTTGGATACAACATGTCTTTATTGTGTAGTACGAGTCGATCATTACACTCCACTGTATTCTCAATCGCTACAGAATATTAATGAAGTCTTTCCGGTCACGATGAGGAATTCCATATCTTCTAGATAGTCAATAGTTTAAAAATTGATGTATCTCCTTCTATCCTGAATCCAGTTCCCTATTATAGCGTCAAGACTGTTGTTCCAAATCTTGCGTAACGTCTATGCTTTATTATATGTTACCTCAACAGTGGGGATTCGTCTCTCGACCCGGAAGGATTAGAATTCATTGTCTGCTGAAAACCTTTTTCTTTTTTTGTTGGAATTCCATGATGCATTACAGTTAAGAGATTCCTATTTACATGCACCTCCATGCATCAGGGTGGGGGTGATTGAGTCTGAGTAGACTAGACTGTTGCACTCAGCATGAGATCTTCGCCTTTGATTTCGGTAATAAAGGATCTCTTGTTTACTGAATATCTCTTACTAACCTTCCCGTGATAGCTAGAAAGTTGTTTACATCTGTTTGTTGATGGGTGAAGTGCGTTTTGTGAAGTTGAGAAGAGATGATACAGTATCTTACTACTCTCAACCTAGGCCTAACCGTTGCCTGATGACTGAAAAGGATAAAGCGATAAAGCAAGCAGACGAATCTGAGCTTCGACATGACACAAGCCGCAATTAGAATTAGATCGGCAGAAGAGCTTGATACTGTGCACTTCCGAAAGTGCAATTAGTTAATTGGAATAACATGTATAGAGTTTTTGGACAAGTGCAAAACTTCCATAACTGCAACCTCGCGGCCGGAGTGGAAACATCGAGGGAAGATTGTATCTGGAACTCCCACTAACAAGAAAATCTCATCAAAAAGGGGCGACAGCGTAGAAAACACGAAGGATGGGAACTCAAGAAAATCTTGAGTTCGTAGATTGCTTTTTAGAGGAATTACTGGTTGTTTAGGAGTGTTTTGTAACTAGTAGTATAGGTCTCCCTACCGAGGTGCGGTGGGGGAGATTTCTCATATCGATACTAATGGGTCTAGGGGCATTTTACCTCTTTTCTCTCTCCCTTGTTAGGCTTGAAGGGTCTTTCCATCCTTCATGTGTTCTACGTAGTCGCTTTTCTCTCTCTTACTACGGTTTTATCTCTCTAACTAACATATACTATGCTCATTGTCTTTGACTCCAAAGTCAAGGGACTTCATGCACTGCAATTTCCAACGGCCTAGGTGTTCTATCACTAGAGTAGGGATCCCAAGGCTTATAGGAAGGAATGGGGACTCAATAGCAGCTTAAGGTAAAAGACCGTGAGTTTCCGCTACAATAGAGAGATCTAGTGACCGAACTGGTTCACATTTGGGTGTCTGTGATAGATGATCCACAGTGGTTGTGAAAAGTTGGCATATAATTAGAGACTGTTAATCTGGGAACTACAATATCTGGAGGACATGCTACTGAGAGTTTCACTTCCCTGATCACATATACAAGTATAGGAATGCTCTATGTTCTATAGAAGTGATTGTAATAGAGTGAATGGGAAAAATCTCCTTGACTCGAGACCAAAACCTTTGTGTTGGAGGGTAGATCCACTGTGTGAGATCATACAACTCTTGACTTTGAGAGTCAATCCGTTCAATAAGGAAGATGGAACTTCAGTTGGTGCATACTTTGAACTTTTCTGCTGTTTACTTTCAGTATAAAATCAATAGACATACGAATGATACTTTTATCCGGGGAATGCTTAACTTTGTATGTCTGCCACAAACAAGCAAAGAGTGGTCCGATTGCACATGACATGATCATCTCTTCGTCACTGAAGCTTCGAATACAAATGCTGCTTTTTAGTCAAGAGGTCCTCCCATTTACAGAATTCAATTTCCCGAATAAAGATGATGCATGCACTCAAGTTGTTCTAGTTACAACCTTCTCTCGAGTAGCTCACTTGTCGACTTTCTAGTACTTTTTGGTCTTAGGTTTATGTTTAGAGAAGAAATAAAGGGATACGTTTCAGAACCATTGATATGAAAATACGGGTGTCAATCAGTACGTTTTTCCAGTATCACATGTCTGCTCCCAAACTTAAGGGATTCTTGGTTCTTAATCAGGAGTACTCTAGTCTTGATTGAGAATCGGGAACTGATGTACTCTCTGTAAGTGCTAATACATGCTTGTCGGTTTGAATGCATCCCAGTATATAAGGCACTAGAAGTTATATGGAAACTGTCACCTAGTTCATCTTATATAGATGAAGACATGAACCTACGCTTCCCAGTAGGCTTGAAAATCTCAATACAAGTTGTTTGATCAAGTCTTCATTCTTTGCTTCCAGATCTTGGTGGGTTGCCAGGCTAGTTGCAACATTATCATCCTAATTAAGTCCAACGCATTAATCAGGCTTCCCTACTTTCCTGTACATCGCCAGACTAGTCGCAACATAGTCGTCCTTCTTAGGATCACCGCATTAATCAGGCTTCCTTACTTTCCTGTACATTGGACTCCAGTTGTTAAAATAAAAAGTGATTGTAAGGAACTATCACGTTTTACAAGATCATGAGAATAGAAAGTAAAAGCAACTCACATAGAGTAGAAGAGATGAATCCTTACTGAATTAAACTGTTCCTCCTCTAAATCTCGCGCGTGGTTGAAGCTGTGAAGCATTAAAGCAATAAACTTCCTTTTTCATGACGAAGTTTCGAGCATTCTAAGACATTTCAAGGCAGGCTGCTGTTTACTCTTGCTGTAATAAAACGCGGCAAAACCTGTTCATTAGCTTTGTACTTATCCCCGGCTCTTGGGGGGTCAAAGGTCTGGAAAAGGCACGGAGCGCAGAGCCAACAATCATTTCCAAAAGCAAGAATTGTCCTCCGTGGGTTTTAATATTCCTTCTTTTTGGCGATATTACACAAATAGAGCGTCAAAGGAATGGTCCCGCATTTGTAGCATGAAGGTCTACATCTGGTCCGTCTATTATGGCCAATAGTGGTTTTCAAACCACATGGAACCACATCCAGATTCCTCTAAACTTAGTGCAGCCTTTGCCAATGACCTGTCGCTCCATTCCAAATGTGGGACTTCTGTTTCTATCTTAATTCCTTGACTTCCATCTCTATTACTTTATGTCAAGAACTCGTTATCGAAATTAAGTGAACTCCTGAACATTAGCAATGACTTCGCTGTCTTGAGAGCGACACCTCTAAAGTGTGAATTAAATTTAGTCAACCTGATGTCGAACTACTTGTCTGTAGTTTGTATATAAAATTTAAAAGAAAAAAAAAAAAAAGTTTGTAAAAAGTAAGTTTAGGGTTACAGGAAGAGGTGACAAGTAGATAAAGGACTAATACTCTTCGGACGAGTGAGGATTCGCTGTTCAATTGTTGTCCATTTGAAGCAGTTGCCGAACAACAGGACTCCTCCACACTCTGGGTTCATTCATACTGTATGGATACCAGGAGCGAAATGTGTCGAGCATACCAGAGTAACAGACACAGCTTCTGAAGATAATTAGGCTGGAAATTGAGGATTTGAGGAACTGTTCACAGTAGTTGACAGTTCGAATAGTAGTTTGTTCAAGTATCCGCTCTTTGGGTCGTACCTTAGCTTAAAATAAGGATTAACTGACTTATGCCAACGACTGGTTGCCTCTCCTGTGATCAGAAGGTTCGAAAGTTTCCAATATTTGACAGTACTTCTGCCACGAAAAAGCTTCCAACGAACTCCGAGGAAGAAGTTATACGCTCTTACCTCTCTATTTGTCTGAAAAGGTTGAACAGTGATCCGCAACTGATCTATTTGTCTTATCATTTCGTACTGCAAGAAAATTTTCACAATTTGTGTGCGAGGAATCGCAATATAGCACTTTCCTGAACTGAAATCAACTGATATCGCAAATGAATTCACATGCGCTCAGATGGAAATCTATCGTGCATGTACCTGGCGAGGGCACGGAACACATAGCTTGTGGCCACTCCCGTCGATTACCCACCAGTAAGGAAGGGCAAAAGTATGTGTATCTCTTTGTCTTCATACATCTATACAGTTCCTAAACGAATCAAGCAGAAAATTCAGAATTTTATGTTGCTATCTGAGATGGAGTGAGACCGTACTTTGTCATCATCATCATCATGTGATCTAAAGCCTGCATGGGCTAAAGAGCATTATTTGTCACTTTTGGGCACGCACTCTCTCTCTTCATTTAGTTGGTGTGAGACGTTCGAGAAATTGCTTCTCAGGAGCGAAGAATAGAGCTCCACTTGTAAGACACAGATCAAGCTGAGAGTTGTAGGACCCAATTCCACTTGTTGTGTATCTAAAAAGTACAAATGTACTGCCAAAAGCTGTAAAGGTGATGCCGTTCTTTTGCTCCCGAGACACTCCATCGAGTTCAAACTCGGCTCGCACTGGTCTGCCAAGCCTCGAGAATCGCTCCAGCTTATTGTCCCACGTCCTTCTTATCCACAACTCTAACACGTTTCATGTAAATCCTCGGTGAGAACTTAAGTAGAACCTTTCAACACCTTTTGGCAGGTAGTCGTCGAAAGTTGAGGAAAATTTTCCTACAAGTCTTTAATTCCTGCGTTGCTAGAATTTCCCCAGACCACCTTCCCCACTCTCACTACAACAACAAACTTCCAGCACTTGTTGAAACCTTTTCTTCTTTTGTATGCCCTCTTGTTCTCACTCACCTCCAATTCGTGAGTCTGTTCTGAAAGCGATGGTAACTTCGTAGTATTTTGCTTTCTTACTTAATCTATGAGTCATGCCAATGTGAGTTCTCGTGTTCAGGTCACGTACCATCTGGTCGGACCGGTGCCTAAAGAAGACTTAGTCACTCGACTAAGTCTTCTTAAGACTCTGCAACTGCTTTCACTCTACTGCCTCTCAGAAATCGTGCTTTTAAACTGACACTTTACTGTCGTTTCTATACTCGATACATAAAGAAGTCAAGTAGCCTATTTTCACTTTCTTCGACAGAAAGTGCAGTATATGAGACATTGAACACAACCGATTGTTAAAATTTTATAGAGCGCAGGGTTGGTTATCCAATTTCAACAAGCTACCAACCCAATCCATATCGATCCTTTACCTTCAGTGACTGGAGACTTCAAATTTATCGTCACGAGTCCAACATTTGTCTTTGATGTCCGCATTATAGAGATGTTCACATTTTCTGTAGGTGGAGAGAACCACCACAAAAGAAATGTCTTTTCTCACTTTAGCAGCGTAATACATACTGCATAAGTTTACTTCTTTAGAAAGGTGTGGTACGGGAATTAAAAACCAGCAACAAATATGCATTGGTCAAGTTCATTGAATAAGAATCTTCACCAGAATGATCGTTGTCTGATTTGCTTAGATGAAGTTGGTACATAGATGGTAAGTCCCATTAGGAGGGACAATCAGATGCAGCAAAATCCGCGGTTTGATGTTAAGTAGATACATTCGAAAAACAACCAGGTTCAGCAGAAAGGTTTCTTTGTTGTGTCTGTCTATATATTCTCGTCTGTCCAAGTGAATATCTGAGCTGTTGGCAGAGCGCTGGCTAGGCACCTTGTCAAGCGTTTCTCCCTCAGGAGATATCGAATCGAAGATGCTCCAATTTGGGGTTGGGACTTCCATCTGACTACGATGGAGACAGGAACAGGTGAGCGATGAGATACTCGAACGCAATAAAGTAGGTTTCTGCTTTTGATGCACTATGAGCTAAACTGAGTGGGTCCACTCCCGAAAGTTTGAAGCATTGCACTAGTTCCAGGGGACAAAACTTAGAGAAGATCCGTCTTTCCTGTAGATTCATTATGACTTCGACCATGGCATGTACAGTTATACCGTTAACTTGTCTTGGTAGACAGAGAAGTGCACAGATTCCAAAGTTCTTGATTTAAGACTGTTACTTTCTAGTTCAAAACCTCTAGAAACGTACAGATATCGATTCTTTGGAACTCAAACTGTCATGTCACTTCTATTTTAATATGTAAATAAAGACCATAGATTAGCATGGAATATAGTTTCTGGTCAAGTGATAAAGAGCTTCTCATTAGAAATATTGAATGAACCAGGAGATACCTTGTTTGCGAACCTGCGGATCATGAAGGTAGAATGTTAATGTGCAAGTTTTAAATTTACTAGCTTCCTTTCTGGACCAGTTTCTTGATTGGGAGAAGCTGGAACTCCACCGCTTCCAGGCTGGGGAAATATATATAGGCTCTCTTTGTCCAATGAGGACAGCAAAAGCATCTTTCCTCACAGTAGCGGTATGATTTCCAAAAATCCTTAGTCTTGGAATACACACCTATGCTTCTTCTGGAATATCCCTCGGTATCCCTAATAATATGCTCTGCCCTGGGGATAGTCGTAGAAGCAAAATTGTCTGCGACTGTGCGAGAGAATTTTACCTCCGACCGTACCACGGGGAAAACACCACAGCGTATGTGCATACTCAGCTTATACTGCAGCAGCCGGGGTCCACTTGCAGAACTTTGATGTACCTAATCAAGTGACGTCCTTCTTCGATCACCCCATGACGTCGTTGCGCTCAAATACATAGTAGCCTTTTACTTGCCGGGCACCATACATGGAGCTCATACAGCAACCACAATCAAAGGTGGTCCGTAAACAACTTTTTTGCTATATGTGTATATATGCATTTAAGAGAAGCTGAAGAATACCAGCTAACTGATCTGTAAAGGATATCGACTACATGAATCTGTAGTCTATCAAAATAGAGTTTCGCGGCATCAGAGAGCTTTCGTACTTTATAGAAGTAGGAGTCTGCACGTGAGCAGAGGAGTCTGCAGAAATCAAGTGCTGAGCAGTAAGTTCGCGTTTCATTAGCACTAGTGTTATGTATGTTCCTGAAGACAATCATTTCACCTTACAACTATCAAAGGATAAGAGAAGTTGTTGGAGCAGTACAGTTAGTGTCCTTGAAGGAGGCAAGATGTCCATGTTTCAATGGTAGAAGCAAAGAATCGACAAATCTCTCGCGTGTGGGAAGTTCAAAGTTCCATTGACAACTTGCTCTCTACTTTCGATAGAAACACTTGTCCTATTTTCATGGCGGAGGTATCATGTTCTCCTGGCAGTTTCCTTACTGCGAGAAAATTAGAGTTCCGTACCATGGAATCTACTTTAGTAGTACATTCAAAAGGTAAACACCTTGCATCATTCAACTCCAAAAACACAGTGCGTTCACCTAGACTCGTTCCTCTTTTGAACGTTCCTCAATCATGAGTTTCGAGAGCGCACATCGTCCGGTATATAGACGTAATCGATTCACAACAAATGCGCAGCCTAAACTACTACATTCTTCTTGATCAGGCACGAACAGCAGGAGCTGTGGTCGCCTTCAGCGTTTGTAGAGTCCACGCTAAGACTGTCCACTTCCGCTGCAAAGCAATGGCCAGGAGACGAGCGTCTGGATTTACTGCATGTGGTCTTCCCACCTGTGGCTCATCACGGACAAGCACATTTGACAATGACGAACTATCAGTATCACTACCAACTATGGCAAGTCCATGTGTCGTGATAACCAAGTGTCTTTATCGAAACGCTACCCTGAAAGCGGCAAAGCTGAGATCATTTTGTGGTTTAAAAGCATCTTGGTGATCCACGGGAGAAGAAAATCACAAAAGACTCTATACTTGACATACATCACACTAGCAGCCGGATAGCGCGAAGAAGTTCAATCTTTAGCGAAAGAATGTTATCACTGTGGTTTACCATTTCCAGCATTGATATATCTGCAATGCTGTCTCCAAATGCCAGACTATCTTTCAGAGACACATCAAATCGCTTGGCGTAGTCTAATACACGTTCAGCCTTTTCGTCATTACTGGTTGCCATCCCATTCAGCTTTCCAGTGAACCTACGTGCAGAATACCACAGCGAGATTTGGATAGCGTACGCTGTAATAAGAGCAAGAAGGAAGGCATAAAATGTACACCAGGTAAAATATTAACATGTTCAGATAAATCGTAAGGACAAAACAACTGGGATGTCTACGAGTTGAGCCGAGTCTTTAAAGCATTGACTAGACAACAATATTTGATTAAATTCCACCCACAGTAACCACGAGGACTAACTGTCAATAACATCACCTAGTTGAAAAGGTCAACATGGTCAATAAAGAGATGTCTATGACTTGGAACCATGATTTCCATCTCTACTCACTTGCAACTGTGATAAAATCATACTCTTAAGTTCTTTATGTTCATTGCTATGTAGCTATTGGCCCTTCGAGGTTTCAATATTCGGCTTTACTGTGATTTCGGAGAGAAATACTAGCATTCTACCGGCCAGAGGGTACCAATCACTTCAATGTGCTAATCCACACCTTCCATTCTCTTCAACGAGTTCCGCCGCGTAAACATAATCTGTCATGTCAAAACACGGTACAGGGAGCAACGTTAGTTTCTCTCCAGAACCGAACCCACATCAAGGATCCCTACTGTTGATAAGCCTAAGACAACGTCATTACAGGCTAAAAGAGAGCAGGATACCAGAGCCATCCCGTTTCATACTTTACCTGCACCGAGTTCTTGAGCTAATGGTGCGACTTGAAAATCAAGAGCGCCAGTCACAAGAACTATATGATATCCCAACTGCTTCAGCTCCTTGATGTGCTTCAGTGCACCTGCGAATATCCTGTTCCATGTAAAATCCAGCAACCCACCCTGTTTCTCCCCTCAGTTCCAAGTATGGTACAGTCAACACCGAAACTCTTTTTGCCATTGCTGGGAGGCACGGCTAAGCTCAACAATGACCGGATGGATGCACCAGTGGAAACAGTTCACTATTTAGAGGTATTCGAGTATATCCATCTTCAATTTTCGAACTACAAATATTTCAGTCATTCCATTTCCCGACTACACTTGTCTACTCCACTCTGAAACCACAAAGCATGTGACGAAAGGTCGACTCCAAACAGGGACATGGCTTGTTCTAGCTCCTCTAAATCGTCTCTGAGGAACGATTCGACTTACGGACTTGATCAAGATTGTATCTAATCATTTCTGAGATGAAAAGCTCTCAAGTGAAGGGAACTTTTGAGATAAATTACTGCTAATAAAATACTGCTAGAGATCCGCTCTATTCAAACGAAAGAACTTGACGCGAACGCAACTGACAAAATCCAGGACATTGCTTCCACTGATATCAAGGATGAACAGGGTGCTCATATGATCGGTGCTCAACATACTCCAGGATGGGTGCCACACCGATTCCACAAAAGCACAGGTGCCAGAATCGAACCCTCGATGTAAAACTCGTCGTAATATTCAGATGCTTGGTAGTGTAACAGAAACTTTTGAAAGTAGTGGAGAAATCGAAAGCCCATGTTAAAGCAGGAGAAGCAATTGCAAAGATAGAACCACGAGTTTGCTGGAAAGGAACTAACCTGGGCTTGTAGTACCGTTCATAGATAAGAGTAGCCATTGAGTCCTTGCTGTGTACTGGTCGTCCCTTATAGTGGTTGCAGTAAAAAACTCGGTTGAAAGTCGCCCGATCAAAATTATCTACTAGGAGGTAAAAGAGGCACTGTATTGCAAAGAAGGGGATCCATAGTATTTTCATCACCAGTGACAACTCCGACATACGAACAACTAAGTATGCAAGTACCACATTCGTTTGCGTTATTGTCCCATCAACGTCGAAGAAAGCAGCTTTGACGCGTTCCCGTGCATCTGTCTTGTTTCGACATTCAGCAGTCAAATTGTTCTTATGGTCCCCATTGATGTTCCCAACAGAGTCTGTTTCAGGAAGTTTGTAGTTAGGAACATCGATGGAACACCTAATGAAACTGCCTTCTCTGGTCTTGATGTTAACAATCAAGTTACAGCTTCTCTTTACTACATTTCTGCAACCGCTGATATCGTAAAAGCTGTATGAAATAGTACGTGCAGAACACGAAGCCTTAGGTTTTGAACTCGAATTTCTGCAATTGAAACGCTTGCGTTGATTGCTCGAGGATACATCTGCAATAGAAAGCACTAATGGGTAAAACTTCCAACTGCGCAGGTGTGAACAAGGTTTGCACAAAAGATTCGTCTACTTGAAACTATTCTTAACATGATTGTGATTTCGCTTAACTCAATTCAGCATCTGACTCTGGAAAGAATTAGATCCATCTATGAGAAACTTTAGTAGCGAGTTTCCAATGGGCTCCACAGAAATTGATCACTCTGCCAGTACGATTTCGCTGCAATCTTTCTATATCCAGAGCAACATCCTGAGTCCAAGCGAATGTTTTGAAAACTTCCGAACTTGTTCCGGTCAGGCGTGACCCACGAGATTCCGAAACGATAGCGTTTAGAAGTATTTCATTCCGGCAACGTATCGAAGACAAAGAGTGAGGCAGCCACCGAGTAACTAGTCCAATGGCATTATAAGTTCCAGATCAACTGAGAGCCCAACGAAAGGAATCTGGAATTCATGCACATGCAACAGAGAGTGCCCTGCAATGCAATTCTGCACTGCATTTGCATTGCAGGAAATGGGTGTTCGTAGACGTGATGGGTATATAATGCTGCAAAAAAATTGAGTAATGGCGCCAATTCAAGTGCTCAGACCGTGATACACCAAACTTTGTCCAGATTGCATAAGTTTCGAGGTGATGAGAAACGAGCATAGATTGATCGAAGAAAAGACAACTTATGAAGTATGAAATCTGCTTGAAATTGAACTCAATGTCGCGCTGAGTTGAACTTTTGTTGAGCAAAGATAACGTCGCGACATACAGAACCATCACTCTCTAGATTTCTAACGAGCAAACTGATAATGACGAACGTATGTAAAATAGATGCGGAAGGAGACGACGAAATGGTTAAAGGGTAACGAGGAGATTCAAGAAAACTTACTACATTCGAACATGAATCAAGCTAAAATTCACGTGGGTAAGATTGATCTTACTCTGTGAGAAACCTGAAGTGAAGCCTGTCCCACATTCCTCATTCCCGTGCACACAGAAGACGCGGCAAAGGCGCAACGACTTGCCAGTCAACTGACTTCTTGCGCTCAATTCGCGAGGCTGGAAATTGCGCTTCCACAATGCTTGAGCACTGGAGCAGACGTGATTAACACAAAGAGGCATGGCACCAGCGCTCTAATTCGAATTCCAAGCACTGAATGCAACACCCGACGATCAGAGGACAGAAGAGACATATATGTACAGACAAAAACTGAATCACTGTCCTCCGTTTTTCTGCTGCTCTATTTCGTGCTATTTCGTGTTCGTATCCCCTACTACCAAGTCAATTTGCTCACTCATGTCTCACTTTTTCCCGACATCTAGATTTTCCCTTCGCTTCTTGTTCCGTCTTGCTCCGAAACTGTCCATTCGTACATGCGCCCATCGATGAGTTATGGAAGACTCCGCCTCCACAGACGGTACTGTCTCCACTTCAGCCCCACTTCGAATCGCGTATCTCAACAGAAATTGCTCTCCATTCCACTTCTATCTTGAGCATTTACTGCCATTCAATTCGCTCCACTATTAACTTGCTGCGGTGGGCTCCTCCCCCTCCTTTCTTGGCCATTTCTTCACCTCTCGGTTTCTTGAAGGAAACCTCGGGCCTCCCCGTAGTCGCTAAACACCTCCCAATCCTCCAAATCACCTCTCTAATCATCATCCACTTCCAATTCATCGCGAGACGAACCGCTACAACGCGCCCACTTGACACTCGCCCCGAGCTCCAAATTACGCTTATCAGTGCTAACTACTAGTTAATCTTGTATCTTCGACATGTTTCTAGATGTTAATACTTAATTATCATCTACCCCGCGAGGACTGAGCAAGCATTGTAACGCGCATCTAGGGAGTTGGAGTGGGGTCTTTGAAGATAAATGTTGATTCTGACTTCAGTTTAAACATAATTAATACCTTGGAACTTGCACCATTTTAAGTGAATCTTTGCAAGTAATGTATAAAACGTGAGAAACTTAAATTGAGATGAACCAACGTTAGTTTGAAAGGATGTTCAGCACGTTAGTGGGATGTCATTTTCACGCAGAAAGCTTTATCCCAGGAGTTATCTTTTGTCTAAGTGAAAATGGTGAGAAGTATTTGTTTATTCTTCAAGGATGAGAGATGTCTATTGTTCAATAATTAAGGTGATAGATTTTGCTCGAAACAACCGTTCAATCAAAATATGCTGGTCCCTAATAGACGCGATCTTTACTCAAAGTTCATTTTACTCAAGTGCGGAATAGAACAACGCAGGCGATTACTCATGCACTAAACGATCATGGATCATTAATAAAGGTGATTTGCTCTAATTTAAATGTACAAATTTGTATGCTTTTGAACTCCACTTTTCAGTCATTTCAAATTCGCAAATGTCCGCTTTTATAAATGTTCTATTCCACACTTGGAAAGATCTTACTTATGATTGGGTCTTCCATCTTCCTGTTATCCTACGCGATCGCCGTTTCTCAAGAAGATGGATGAAATATTGAGGCTTTCCCATTTATCAACCAGCTGGACATGAACGTGCGTACGTCGAACTCTGTGGATAGCAAGCAAGGTATCTCGTCCAATAGGCGTCAGACTGAGGGGATCAGCTAACCCCAGATGATGCTTGCATCGGCCACGTTGTCACCCTGAAATCAAGTGTTAACTACGAGAATAACCGGAGTTAATCGCGGACCTCACTTGAAACTTGAAGCTGGGGCATATGATGTAGGATCTCTATCATACCAGTATCAACACGAGTGGTGTTTGTGGAAACATCAAACATCTTGGGTATGTATTTTTCACGTCGATTTATTCCTTTTAATATGCTACAAAACTGACTGTATGTTGGAACTCACGCGAGCCAATTAGGATTTGTGGTGAAATTCAACTGCAGTAGGTGATGGGCCGGCTATTTTAGTGTAAGTAATATAAGTAGTTCCCAATATTGATCCGATTGGTGAATGATACTGGAGGATAAACGTTTTATGGTTCTATGGCATCTATAACCTGGGCGTAGAGTTAAGCAAACCATGAAAAAGAAAGTCGTTTTCCCAGAAGTACACGAGATTGAATAAGAATCGTTATGGTTCAATTGGTAGCATGGCAGATACTCCATGAAACTTATAAGAGAAGTAATTAGTTTCAATGGAAACGCTAATCCCTGATAGATCTGAACTCATCGATCAAAATTGAAATTTCTGTGAGATGCTGCCCAGATTTTTTACAAAGTTTCAGGATATAACCTAAATTTGTTCAGAAACTAATAAGCATGTTGATATCTGATGAATCCGCCCAAAATACATATCATTATATTTACTAGAATTCATCACTTTCGATATTGTTCGAACAAGCATTTTGATATACTATTCTGTAAGTGGACACCTCATCCGGGGTGTTTGGAGTGTGTTCCATATCTACAAAGCTGACAGTAGAAGGAAAATACGGTTAAGATGTTATCCTAGAGATGAAATCAGTTCGATCAACATTGTTGAAGATCCATGGAGAAAGTGTACACGCTAGAAGGGAAGATGACAACATGTTTAGCATGAAATCCCGACTTTGAAAAGCTTCTATTATTCATAAAAAATTTCAGTTTCAGAATTAAAAAAATGTGGAATATAAATATTGTTTCTCAGCAACCAATATTGATGTCATTCACCTCCGATATCCATTTTTCGTTTCAGAATCCCCTTAATTGAGATAAAATTAACAGCATATAGATTTTGAAGATTCAAATGAGGACAAAGGTTTTTATTTATGAAATAATTATACTTAATAGCTATACTTTTAGAATTCCGAAATCCAGAAGTTTACAATATCTTAACATTTCATGTTGTGTTAAAACTGAATAGAATCAAAGATTCAACGTATGAAGCTTATTGGATCACACTCTACACATTGTTATTACAAAAAAGATTCTAAATTAGAAGTGTGAAGAAAGAACAAAGACAAAATATGAAGTGTATGAGAGATGTGGAGATTATTCAAGACTCATGGTTCTAAAAAGAAAGGATGATATCAAGAAGGGATCCAAAAATGATGTTAATACATTAACCTGAAATTAAAGAATACTCTTTAAACAAGCTTAGTATGATTTTTAGAATTAAGACTAGTACATAACCTCATTAATTGAAGGTCATTACATGAAGGAGGCTTTAAGACGAGCAAAATTCTAGATCAAGGTCGTTCATAAAATAAACCATGTCTAATGATAATATCTGTAGCCAATAAAATTATATTATTATAGAACATAAACTAGAAATATAATTACTACAAAAATCTTCTACCAAAATAGATTTAATGCAAGATTTTATAGTGAATGTACATCAGTAAAATCCCAAAAGATTGAGGATTCTCAAAAGATTGTTTATTTCACTTAAAAGTAGAAACTACCAAAATTCATCAAAAGTATAAAAAAAAGAAGATAAAATTATAGAGAACACTTAACTTAACATATGTGCTTAATCAATCATTGCTATAAATAAAGGTGCATCATAAAGTCATTTATACTAAAAAATCATTATTATTAAATAAGAAGAATCATACACATTGACATGTTGGTTTAAGGCAATTTTAGGTTAATCGAACATAGTAGTAAACAGTCTGAAAATGAGTACAAATGTCAAAGATCTAGTGATAGCTCTAGGATTTATGGAAAAAAATAAATTAAGTACAAATTAAAAACTAGAATACTAAACAAAATCTCTAGTCTGCTAAAACATTCAACTTGAATTATATTTATGTATCAACAATACTTACTATATTCTTCTATCAGTAGTTCTCGCAAAAAGTAATAGAGTGATAAAATAAGCTGAAGAGAATTTCATTACCTCAAGTAGCTGTACATTCCCGGTTATGGGATAGAAGATTCTTTTAGATGTCTATTTAGTCCAAATGGAACCAAAATCAAGAAGAGAAATTACGGAAAATACTACACCCACCCAGTTGTACCTGTATGTATGGCTGATAAAATGATAACATGAACCTTAGGAAACAATTGTGTAAATCCATAAATTAATAACTCTCCATATGAAAAGTGACAACGGATATCATCTCCAAAAGTAAATGTTCAGTAAAAGCTTATTCAAGTTAAGGGACGAACCATAATGTTACATCCATTCAGATTATTCTGTTTTCCTATGACGTTTTGCAACTAGAAAAAAGACATATCGGCAATTAATTCTCATTTTCTTAAACAGTGGGAGCCCAATAAACGGACATCTGCTAGTAAATGGGAGCGAAAGGTCTACTCTAGAGCACGAGAGTACTACAAAAGGATCTTTGTTAATCAACTGTGAATTAAGAAATCTATGCAAGAGATTTTTTCAAGAAGGGAAAAAATATTTCTTTTGATAAAAAACCTGTTAATTTTTTTTATTGTGAATGTACAAACTCTTTCAAAATGCGATTTACTTTTATAATTAATTCGATGGATATCTGAATTAGCACAATGCAACTGGATAAGATACTCCACAGAAGAGCTTGTAAGCGGATTCATAAAAGAATTTAACAGTTCTTTGACACAAAATTATACACAAATTATACAATCTTTGACAATGAGAAATAAGAATTATACATCTCTAATTTTGTCTCTAATAGGTGTAATATTGTTGTAGAAGCTCGTTTTGCTCGAAACCAATAATCATCTGTGTGAGAAGAAACATCTATTACTGTGAAAGCCAAAAGTTGATGTTTATTATAAGTATAATCGAAATTGGGTACAATCATAATCGTTCTCGTAACAAAGTGTAAACCACCAAAGTTTTGGTGATCAAATGAAGCTCTTTTATAAATAAATACCTGATACTCTATACATACAGGTAACTCACAGTACGGTGACTTCAAACTACTGTATTTACCATCCTCCTTAACCTGGAGGCATGGTAAGGACGAGAGTAAACACACTAGTATTACAGTTGCAGGTAACTACAGTACGGCGATGGTAGCCACCGCGGGCATACTATGGTCATCCTCAGTAAAGGAAGGGGAGATGGCAGTAGTAGGCAGTAGTTACACACATGAAGGGAGATCTAATCTAACGAGATTTTCCACTGGGGAGGGATCGCTTGAGACCTCCCAGTCATAAGGTTCACTCCTTCGTAGATTCTGCATGTGCGAGAAACTATGGTTTAGGAGAAACTGCATCTCCAGTCTTTGTTGCAATTGGATCTTCTCAACCGATTGCTCATCTTCCTCTCTCGGTGGAAGTTTATGATCCTTGCTTGAGCCAGAGCTGGGTGATCTCTTTGCCTCCAGCAATCGATACCGGATTAAGCTTCTTTGACACAGAAACTTGTATTTGCACAGTCTTGAAGTCGGATTCTGTGCATCATCTTTGGCTGTGATGATCCAGTTCCCTTGAGTTTTGAGCTCTACGCCAGACATCATCCCTGTAGTTTGTGCCTTCTGCCTTTCTCCCACATCCCACATGCTTGTGTTTGAGAATGGAGGAAAGCCAGTAGCTCGATATGCTAGTTGATCATTTTTCTTTTCAGCTGCTGTGATGGCAAAATTCTGACGGAGCAAGCATGTATGGAACGACTCTACATGAGACTGGTTCTTTGAGGCTTCTGTCACTATTGTTTCTCTCCGGGAAGAGACAGAACGCGCGAGCCAGAAGACGGATCTGTAACCTCCACATCCATTAAGTTCCCTGGTTTTGGATTTTTGACTAGCAACGGAGTTGTCTCGTCCGCGCTCCGTCTTAATGCTTCGTTCGCACACATCACTCAGGATCTCAGATTTCCTGTCTACATAGTCCCGCTTCACTTGATGTTTTTCCTCGCACTTGAATGACTGTAACAAATCATCGTGATACCAACCAAATTTTTTGTCGTCCTCTATTGTTCCATCCAATAGGTAGTTGATACCCAGAGTTGTCTTCAATTTTTTTCGACGTCTGCCCTCCAGCGTCGGATCAAACATAAACTCTAAGGTAACGTCTGGAACCATGTGGTAGTCATTTATGTAAGGATCTTCAGGTGTCTGCCATACGCTATCAGCGCTAGCTGCAGCTGCAGCTGCAGGATCAGTGAATTTTATGCGGTCAGAGTCCGGATGTGTATCGCACCTTTCAATCTTTAATTCAGTCTCATCTGGACTGAACAACTTGTAATCTTCAGGATTGAGATGAATGATTACTTTCAACTGCAGAAATTCACCCTGAGATTGAATCCTTGTCATCCCATCGGAATCAAAGTTGAGTTCTTGATTCGAATCCCCAGATCCGGAACCAAAAAACGGGTTCGACCTGTACTTTATTGACATGTGGGGAACTGTTGAATTCGGACGTCGTCCAACGGAGGAGGATGTGCTGTCCACAGAATTACCACCGCTTTCATGGCCATCATCCGTGTCCCTCACTTTCTCCAATCCTGTTACCTTAGTCGTGACATCGTCTTCTGTTGAATCGCCAATGCTCCTCAGGGCTTTATACAATCTACCAATCCAATCCGGTAGTTTTACATCTTCTGGAGAACCGCATTTCCTGGACCGAAAATTTTCTCCTGCGTGCACATTGATGCTCTCCACTCCGACTCCCATTTGATCTGCAGATAGCTCCGAACCTCGGGGAGAAGTTCTAAAATCTTCATGGTCAAGTTCACTATAGTCAAATAGAAGAAGAGAGGATTTCTTCCTAGCTTGTTCCGTCCAACAGCTTTTCCACAACTGTTCTCCTATTTGTTTTACCACTATTACAGAATCTAACCCGAGTTTGACTTCACAGAACGCCAATCCCACACCAATGATCCTCGCCATTCCTTCCACATGGAAAAACATTAACGATACATGATCTGCGTCACTGCCGTATATGCACAGAATTTGATTCTGCTGGAAATCCTGGTCGAAGTTCGTGAATCCCATTGCTACTGCATCAGATCGGATCATACCCTGTTTTGGGCATAAAGCACCAGCATGTAAGGAAGAGAAATCCAGGATAGGAGATCCTTCTGCTAACCACTCCCACGAATATTTGCTTAATGGCTCTGCCAAGTGCTGAAGCTTTAGACTTCCGTTGGAGAACGGTTCACGCGCAACCAACCCAAGTCGATCAGCGCACGTTCGACATCTTGGGATGTTGAACGGTTCTGCTTGATCTGTTTCAGAATCTCTTTCGTCAATGTCAAGCAATTTGATTCGGGATGCAATATTGTCTGCATGTACTACATAATTGATATTCTCCTCCTCGTGGTGCTGTACCACTTCAGTTTGGTTAGAGATGGCATGCCCCGCTGTTCTCTTCCCCAAGCCTCTCCGGAAAAGGAGATATGTGAACCTCCAGAATTTGGATGGCAAAGAAGGCTTTCGGTTCGACGATTTCCCCGCATACTAGAATAAAGGAGGAAAACGATGTCATCAACAAAGTAAGTACCAGATTTCCAGATAAACTTGACATGTTGTAAGAATTGAATGGGACAGATATAAACAGATCAAGCCAATTTTTCTCCCTGAAAGATAATATTCCAGGGCTTCTTCCCAATTCCTAAGGTGTTACAGTATGTCGAGAGTCTCTCACGATACACGATCATGACTGGGTCCGAATATTGAAACCCGTCATCCGTTTATCGTTATCTTCTTTCTTCTGTCGCTGCAAGTCTTTAAACTGCAGCCTGAGATCTAAATATTTCATATTTCACTTCACTAGTTCTTTTCATACTCAGTAGATAAGGCTACTCATTTTCCCATCTCCAGCTTTTCGACTATAATGTCCTTACCCCAGTTCACTGGCAAAGCGCCTCCGCGTAAAAGTAATCAACTCACGAGATTCAAAGTTTGGTCGTTTGATGTATATGCTTACCTTTTTGAAGCTTGCTTCCACGGCGTTAGCATGTGCTTGCTGATCACCAGAAGTGGCAGGTGTGGGGTCCGTTTCGGACTCCTCACAACGTGTATGCATAGGGTCTGAAGCACTGGGCCTGTAGCTGTCGAGGTCCGACTCGCCACTCTCACTTATGATTCTGAGTTTGGCGCCTTCACTTTCGTGGTCGTCCGTCGAAGATGTTCGTGACATTACGGCATAGAAACTCCTTCTACAGCTAACCGCTGCCTGCACATTACAACGATTGACAACACTTAATGTCATAAGATCCTGAAATTGAAGTAATGGCTCCAATTCAATCATCAGTATATCCAGCCACAATTGAACCCCAGACAAATTCTGTTAAGCTAAAGGCCATGGACAGACAAGGACCGCTGTAAATTCAAGATTCTATCCTGATACAAGGATATGCGAGTTAGCAAGGTAATCGTTATTCAAAACTGACCGCAAGCCTGAACTAATCTGATGTCGGTATGGCTAATTGGGTGTTCTTCAGGCGAGATGGTCTAGGTTGAGTCAAGATTCTGTGACTGGGTGAACTCCCAAGAGATCCACATCTTGAATACACCAGGCGGCGCGGAGAGGAACCTACAGAGGATGGTGAGTGTGGTGTACCCCTTGATTTCCCTTCCAGTGAGCCTCCACTTTCAAATGAGGATTCTGAAACTGAAGTCGGAGACAGCTGCTGCTTGTCACTGGATGCAGTGAAGTACCCCGAGGAACTTCGAGAGAAAGTCGAAAACCGCTCGATAGTAAGCGAAATGCGTTGAGCGTCTAATGTGCATGTGCTGGAACCACATGATCTTTCAGAAGAGCCAGATCCTGATCCCGACGGTTTGCACAAACGTGGAGACGGGTCCTTGAAGATTTCACTATTAGAGTCTGATCCTAGTGTATCCAGTGGCTCTGTGTCTTCTTCAAGTTCAGGCGGGGCAGTCGAGCCGCTCGGTGTCCTGCAACTCAGAAGTATTATTTCAAGAATAGTCTCCGACGATTGTAACAACATTTCCAAAACATCGCTTGGCCTAAGGTTTTTCACTTGTAAGATTATCATGATACGTCCCGTTTAAGCAACGATTCTATATCAAATATTCTCACACACACCAAGGATGTTAAGAGCAAGAAAGAAACATACCTCGGCTTTCCCCTTCTCCATATCCATGGAGCTGATCCTCGGCGACAAGTTATAGTCGACTGCGAACAGAACAACGGACTCTAAGATTGACTTAATTCATATAGCATGCAACTCACGAAGACGATAGATTGTTTTAAGAATCTGACAGAGCTAAGGTCGTGCGAACTATCCGGCAATTGACAGTTTAAGGCCAGTGAAACACCATTCATGTTGTAGATGTTAATATTAGCTAATTAGTTCTTTTTAATTCCACTCCATTCGTCTCGTTCTTCATTGGTTACAGATAGTCCTTGGTCAGATATCAACCTGGGCAATAATTTTAGGCGCGAGAAAGTGCAGCTCGATGAAACGAGTGAAGGCAGTAACTTACATGGAGGGTTACCCCTGAGTTCCCTAATGGCAAACATATCTCTGAGGTTGAATGTTTTCTGGGACTGATACACTTGGCAAGGTCAATGTTGGTTTCTCCCAATGTCTTCTCTACGAGAGGACTCTCGTTCATAGAAGTACCTGCTGAGTCCGATTGAAGTTGCTGCACAGTCGATACGAGCGAGTTAACAAAAAATATGGTCATTAACTGCAAATCATCGACGTTATTCCATTGCGATATCTTCAACTTGAAGTAAGTGTCGACAAATTATATTGACATCCACAGAACGTTCAAATCGTCAGTGCCCATGTGCATATCCTCTTTCTACAGTAACCCCGAACAACAAATCTGGTTAAGTTTTAAGTTGAGAATCAGAAGTGACTGCTTAGCTTGAAGTCCTCCAATTTTGCGCAACCTTTTACCAAGCAATTGATACCCAGAAATACTTCCTCGCTGAGAGCACAACGTACAGCATTTCAGATCCAACACACGCGATTGCAGAGTACAGCAGGCAGTGTACCACTACTGATACTCTCAGCGTACAAACCTGTTCTATTTTTGCGAGTATAATGCTGTAAACCCTTGTCTTATTGGACTCGCTTAATCTGAGCGTGGTAGACACATGAAAGTCGTCAGGACAGCGGCAAATTCCATCGATGCCCAAAATTGGTCTACAGGACTTGCACTTTCCTGTTTGTAAATCCTTGAGAAGAAGAACCAAGGTCCATGACCTCCATTCTGCTTTAGAGATCTGCATGTATATACAGTGTATACGTTAGCCTTATGAACATTTACTTGTTACAGTAAATAAGACCATCACATGTTACAGATGATTGTGGTGCTGCATATGGACGAGATAACCATCCCGAGAAGCATGTATTTGGATTCATAAGCAACTTCTCGTCTGGAGAACAAATGCTGCAAATTGACTTTAGATGTGACGAAATTCAAGCGACCGTAAGCATTTGAGATAAACCCCACTTTCAATTTTTTATTTCAGCAAATCACCACATTAAATGCATTGTCAAAGCGTAATAGGATGGTAGAAGCTGTAATTACGATGGTAGTATCTGTATGGAATCGGAGAAGCGCGGAAAACTGTACTGCATCTGGAAAGACTGACGCACGTACCTTGACAGTATGAATCTTGAATCCAACCTTTACTTCCTTCTCCTGAGAGCTGGACGTTCGCGAGACTGTCCTCTGTCTCATTGAGAATCCATCCGTTCTAGCTCTCATCAATTGCATACAGTTAAAGGCCGCAAGGGCCCCTAATAGTTGGGTCATGGTCCCAACAGTGATTCTATAGACAATCCTTCTTGACTTCTGAGGTCTGCAAATGGTGTAGACACAGACACGTCGAAGATAATTGCGAAATGCAAGTGATCGCGACGAAAGCAAGGGACAAAACCAATCGACACGGCTACAAAATCTCTATCATGCTCCGGATCTCATATCGACATTTCCATCCCGTTACTCTGAAATCTACCTGTGTTTGCTGTCCGAAACGTTTTTGTTATCTTCCTCGACTGTCTGAATCGCTACTCCCGAGATCCTGCTGGAAAAGATTGCACTCGAATCGCCCCTTAGATTACAATATATTCCCTGACCATCCCAACAAACTTATGCAATGTGCATTTTACAACAGTCCCTATCTTTTCAACAAGATTCATTATGAATCTTGTTGCGAATTCAGAGGGAAGGGTCTCCACATCCCTCTCAGTCGAGAATACATTTGGTGACAACCATCGAACGTCTTACACCTTATATAGTTTATTCAAAGGACAGATATAAATAATCCTGGCTTCACGGATATATTCGGGTGGATCGCATCGGTCATTATTTGACTGTTGCTGTACGTTCTTATAAGGCAAGTGTGGTTCATTCGGTGTAGCACAGTTGATTTTAAATTGATCCCTTCCGTATAAATCCTTGTCCCTTAACCCAACAGCCTTTGTCGTGCATATTCAGCACCGTCATAGATCAAGGGCAAAAGTTCATCGAGTGAACTATTTGATTTCAAGGATGCAGCAACTCGTCGATTCAATCCGATGCTTAGCTGGAAACAGAACCAGTCTACCTTCAATACATCTAAAAAAGTACCGGAAGGCCATTTCAGATGTACACCTTGATCCATTTCTAACAGGGACCTGGCCAAGGTATGGCGTATCGAGGCCATCACTGTGTTGAGCCCCGGCCGGCAAGCAGATGCTTTGTGATTAATCTCGGTGACTACCGGTGATTAAGAGAAACACTGTATGTCTAATCGAACCTTTCTGGCTAGCGATATCTCGTCGTCTGTATTAGGTTCTTTCAAAGAAGAAAGTACAGCTGTTGTGCTCAATTGCCGTGCGTCAAACAAAACTAAGTTTGTGGATTGATCTCACCATACCCTCGAAGCTGATTTCTGAATTCTTTCAACTACCTCATGAAGCTAGTCAATTTTGAGCCTTCTTCGATTCATTATAGGTTAGATAAACAGTACTCCAGGTTGTTGTACTCGTTTAAATTCTTTGGTTACTTGTCCACTGGTCTTACTCACAAAAGAACAAGCCAAGTTGATGAGAACATCTATGTGCATCTGCATTCACATTAAGTTTTTGACACTTCACAAAATATTATCAAGAGTCAGATCATAATTCTCATGTACCCAAGAAACTCAACATAAAACTTTTGTATTATTTCTCGAAGGAATACAGAAATTCTAATAACACCTTTTAGATTCTAATATCACGCTAAATAAACAATTCAATGACCAATTTGATAGCACGAGTTTATTTAACACAAGATGAATATGAATGACTCTATAACTAATAAATAATCTACTTATTTTCTATTACCGATCAGACAATAATATAAGAGTCTAAATAATTCGCAAGAACCTAAACTAAACAACCAGTGTAGGCTGAAGTACTCGCGAACTTATAAGCAGGTGCGGTCCTTGTCTTCTTTCTATCTGACATTAATTATCTCGAAATTTTATAGCTAATTAACATTTAGATCCGTTGGAACACAAGTAGCATCACCAAATCATGGTTAGAGGTAGCACCAAGTCATCTTGCCCAACAATTGGTGCTAGCACCTTTAGCGGGGAATTTCTTATTTGAGTAAGAGTTTTCCGAAGAAATAGCTAAGTGGCCACATTAGCAGCACTTGGAATGGTTTTATACGCTGCTTATTCTCAGTTTTGCGTCCTCTACGACTCAGCTCGTTGAGACCGGATATTCCCGATTAGATTTGGAGTGTTCTCAGGAAGTGAAGTCATCCACAATCAACCTTAAGGTCGAGAGAGTGCAGGTCGTCCTTCTGCGTAGGACTTTCTTCTTAGATGATCAGTGACGATGATATCATAAAAATCAAGATAACTTGTCAAGTCCGATCCAGAGGATGTCTGCACTTTTAAATCATTCTTTTAAAATTTTATAACTGCTCTCCATTGGGTGGCTTCGTATGCAGAAGTTTGCTGCAGATAGAAGCATACATGTGCCGTTTCCATCAAGTGTTTGTGATTATAATTCACGGGGTTACACTGTACAAGAAGCAACTTACGCCCGTCCGTGTACGTAAGAAGTCTGAGCTGGGTTGGGAATTGAAACATATTACTGGTAGGAGTCTGAGATCCATATTGAATAGTTTTCGAATACAATTATGATATAAATCATCGATGGTTCATGTCAGTTTCATCGCCAGTAATTGAGTTGGAATAGACATAACTTGTTTACAGATTGTCGTTCTGAAATTTCTGATTTCATAGATCATCAAGAATCGATTTATTGATATTATAACATGGAATTATTGCCTCTAGCACTCTCAAACGGTTCTTATCGACAGGCCTTCATTACGGGTACTCCGCATGCAAGCAGTTATCGCGGAGGTGCTAGACAGACGAAGAGTTCAACCATGCCGGAATGAAAGATGGGACTCTCGTCCTTAGGCTATACGTTACCAGTTAGAACACTGTCAGAGTAAAACACTGACTGGGGCTTATACACAGTCAGTGTTCTGTTCGGCCATTGATCGGTTAGCGTTTACACCTACCATTGACCGGGGTCTGCGTCGGGGAACGTCGTGCCTACCCCAATCTCATCGAACCAAATACTTCGAGTGCCTTGATTCCCGACCATGCCATTGTCGTCATGCCAACCGTTAGCGTAGAGTCCAACTCGAAATTGGAAGGGATGATCATCGTTAAAGGTAGCAGGGATGTCGGACATTTCTTTCACCTTGTCGCCATTAAACCAGAGCTTGAAGTATCCCGTATTATCACTCTTCCAGCTTACTTGGATTACGATCTTCTGCCACACCCCAGCAGAGACATCGGCAATTTCGGCGAAAGTATGTTTAATCCTGTCCGATGGCTGGCAAACAGGCCCGCCATTAGTCCGAGCATACAGCTTATTGCCGCGTATCCATACCATGGTGGTAGGGATGTAAGTGTCACAACTATTGGGGTATTCGGTGAAGTCTGCAATAAACTGGGCGATGTTGTAGTTTTGCTCGTCGAACTCCCAGTCGTCTTGTAGTCGAAACATGAAGCCGTAAAACCCCATGTCTCCTAGGCTATAAATCTCGTACCGTACCACCTCCGAGTGGTATCGACCAGTCCAGCTGTTGTCGTGGATTTGTGTAGTTTTTTATCGATGTGCTGCTCTCGTAGTCCAGGTTTGTCACCTCCTGCACAATCCCCAAGTTTTCGTGATTGATGTGATCCCATGTCGAATCCAACTTCCCCGTGTTTTGGAATTGCGGAGTTGCTATGATCACTTCCAGCAACAGAGATGCAGTAACAATTACCAGCCAGGGAGAACTTGTCATAACTGACTGCAGCAAACTCTTGCTGCAGGCAGTCATTATTATACTATACTGGCAGTTGAAATGTTTGGCGATCAGAGTCCCTCAACAGAAGAAGGTAGTGAATATCCGAAGGACCTGACAGGTATTTATGTGATCTGGATGTTAAGACCAATTTGACTCGTTTTTGACGCCAATACGTAGTCATTTAGACAAAAACAGTCGACCCTGTCTAAGTTGACACACGAACATGAACTCCCTGCTTATTTCGAACCCGGTATGGTTCGCCCTGACATATAATCTAAAGAATGCAATTGTATACATGTGGAAAGGTGCAACGAGATGAAACTCGTAGTAGCTAAGTGACAATCATCTCATAAGAAACCATCCTTGTGTACATAGAAAGATTTGCACTAAGTCTTGAAGTTCTTAAGTGCGAGTGAAATGAAGTTTGTTAACGTGGACTCATCTCCATACAGAGAAAATTAAAGTTGGTATTTATGGCTCGGTGATAGTACCTGGGCCCGAAATTCTTTGTATTTACTAGGAGAGCTAGTAGAACAGCATCCTTTGCGTCTATAATACAATAATTAGAAATGAAATGAAACCAATATATATTTGATAATTGGAGTTTATCAACATTATGCAAGCCTAATTCTCATAATTCGACGCTAAAATGAAATTCTCATGACAAGTTCCATCATCATGGGATCATGAAAAATTACATCGATCCCGAAATCCAGTGCCGCAAAGACAAAATCTATTCCTTAGGTCTTCCACGTAGTGCTGACTTGCATCCAGGTGCATCTAAAAATCAACTGGCTATGGATGCCCGGTATCCAAGTATAATGGTCAAAATCTTAAAAGTATTAAAAAGCCAATCGTAAGACCCGGAACCATAACTCTAAGTTGCAGACGAAGACAAGTACCCCTAAGATCGTCGACCACCTTTCTCCTTATATATGATCTGTTGACTAAAAGTGTGCTTTTGGCTTTGAGCACACACATTCTTTGACTGATGGTTAGATCCAGGACAACTAATTAAACTAATTGAGAAGGTTTTAACGTTGACCTGCAGTTGATCCACTCTACACAACAGGCTGCAGAGGGTATGTGTGTATTAAGCACCTTGGATGTAGCATCTTCAGCATTGAGTACTGGTGAAATTTTGGGGGTAAGTGGGGGTTTTGATTCAAGGTTCATGTATGTAGTCAAAGTAGGGATCCTTTCAGTTCTTGACGTGTTTTACCTAGTATAGGGTGCAATTTATCCTGGCACTTTTCAAAGACAAAAATAGAAGGCAACAGAAGAAACTGGGAAGAACAAAATACATCCTATACCTTAGGGGAGTGATTAATTTATGAGTAAATGATGAATTTTAATAAAGCTGCAGGGGTTCTAGTTTATTACTGTAAGTGCTAATCACTTCACGGAAAATGAAATACAATAGGACCCCTGTAAAATAAACTCCTGCAAAATAATAAAACCTTTTGAATAATAATTATTAGCGGTCTTTTCCTCGGATTTTTTTTTCCGTATTTAATGGTAAAATAAAAACTTCTAATTTACATTATTATTTCTTTTCTAAGTCCCAATAGTGTACTAGTTGTATGAATAATATAATACACCGTGAAGCAAGAAAATAAGAACATATCTAGGGTCTGTCTCAATTGACTTGTTTGCATTTCTGAAGCAACTAAAGTCAAACTATGCACTTCCTTCAAGTTTGTCGTCTTCTCTTTTATCTACTATAAAAAAACAACTCGCATCTGTTAAATAGATCTAGGGTTTCTTATGATTTTATTACCATCATTTTTTTGTTGTCACCACATTGCTTCAATGTTTCACAATAGAGCAAAACTCTATATTGTAGTAGCCTGGCTAGCTTTCTTGCCCTTGATTTCTCCGAAAAACAAATCAATTCTTTCTGGGTAGTTTTTGGATGGTCACACTTCTGTTTACATATGACAATTCTGTTCTCATAGTGAGGCCAGTGACACTCTTCTCTTCCTCGTAACAAGATATCTTCACATCAGTGAAAGGATGATTTATATCAGCCAATTGCGGTGAACAGCTCATTATCTTATCTTGAACTTAGTCGCCACTCTATCAAGTGGTCATAATGTAAAGAAGGGTCCTTGAAGAGCACTCTTATGTAGTACGAACAATTAAGTACAACAAGTGAAAGAATTATGGACGCGAAATTGTGAAAAAAAATACCTAAGCAACTTTTATTAAATTGTATAGACATCAAGATATTCATTTATACCATATATATATATATATATATATATATATATATATATATATATATATATATATATATATATATATATATATATATATAGAATTGGAAATCTGGCGTGTTGGTCCTTGGCGGCTCTGCTCTGCTGATCTGGTAAAAAAGAAGACTTCCTATTGCTAATTGACTTACGGACAAAAACATTGACCGTTGGATCAACTTTGCAACGCTCAAGCACTTAGAAATGCAAGCCAACAATCACAATCTTAGATTTACAAATTTTTGGGCTAGGATTGATTTGCCGTGCAAGACCTTGGTAGCTTGGGTTGAAACTACGGTATTAAAGTTTGGTGATTTGGGTTCAAGATGAGCTGAATTTGGGGAGAGACAAAATGTCACAAATTTTCTACAATGCTTGCTAGACAGAAAATTTGTTGTTGTTGAGATGAGACAAAGCTTTATTGTTGTGGTGAGAATGAGCCAAGTAGTCTTCACGTCTCACCATGAGCACACTAACTTTGGAATTCTAGAACCACCACTTTTTTAATATTTCAACCAATAGAAATGGATTTGTTCTTGTCTTTATTTATCTATATATTTATAATAGATTTGGTTTTTAGCATGATAGTTAGTGGTGATGTTTTATGGTCTTTAGCACAAGTCAAATTCATTAGCAACTGATGGTTCAAGTATTACGGTAGACAAATGAATTAGTCCTTACCGATTGATGGAGATGGTTTTTGTTATTAACGGCATACGGACAAATCCAACTTTGGCGCATGGTTGAGATGTTGAAGTGGACATGCATTTTGAGTGAAGGCAAGTCTTTTGTCCTTAGCTGTGGATGGATAAATCTGACTGTTGGCACATGGTTCAGGTGTTTAAGTGGACATGCATTTTGAGCATTATATTCTGGCATTGTCTTCAAAGAGATAATGTCTCCATATCTTTGTGGCATATACCATTACCAATTATGGTTGATCTTGAGCAAAGTAATTTATTATGTTTGGTTGGCAAGACACAAAGGCAATGGAATGTAATCCAATCTAGAAATGCTTGTAGTAACACAATTCCAATGCCAAAGTTAGAAGTATCAAAATCAACCACACAAGGTAGTTGAGGCTCATATGTTTGGAGGATTGGTCTTGAAGACATCATATGCCTCAATTTCTTGAATCCTTCTTTGTGCTTGGTGGTCTACTCAATGGTTGATGTTTTCCCTAAGAATTTGGTCAATGATGTGGCTACATGAGCATAATAATGTTCTTAGCTACCAATGGTTTAACCATTGGTAAAAAATTGTCAATCTATTAAATGCTTGAACTTATATGGCATCCTTAGGAGTAGGCTAATTGATAAAGGCCTTAATTTTCTCCTCTTTGATTGTAATTCAAGTTTGAGAAGTATTGTGCTCCACTTAATTGATTTAACAAGTCATCAGTTTCAGGCAAGGGATACACATCCTTTATAGTTTGTTAACTAAGGCCATGAGAGTCAATATAAACTTGAAGCATTTCATCCCTCTTTGGTAAAAATGTACTAATACTCTGCAAGGAGGTATACAATGTTGTATGAAATCTTTCACCAACAACTTTGTAGATTGGTTTGCTCAAGAAATTGAGAACCTTGCAATAGCTTGATCTTGAAATGCATACTTCCATCAAAGTGCAACCCCTTTGAGTGATCATCTAAAAACACATATGCAAACTCTTCAAGTATTTGATCAACCATTGGTTTGTGATCCTCATCAAGGTCTCCTTGCACAATAAGTTTGATCTACATTGCAAGAAGAGAGAGGATATCCTCCTCTAAAGCTTGCTCTACAATTGCTAAATTGATAAACTTGCATTTTAGGATTGACTATTATTAGGTGTCTTACTCAAAGGTGCAAAAAAATCTAATAGGTAATTCTTATCTTTGTGTTGTACTTGAATTTTTCATTAGGTTCAATCAAAGTAAACCTTTTGATGTTCAAGCCAAGGAAGACCTAAATTTCTATTGTAGTGTAGATGAGCTATTACAAATCTCTTACACTTTGAGAACTTCCTCCCAATCTTGAATACAATAGGATGTGAAGTATGAAATGCAAAACTACTTTTTACCATTTACTATCATCAATGTGCTACCCAATACCAGCTTGATAGGAATATCTAATTCCTCATTGATTGCATGGACATGCAATTCTTAGAACTCCCAAAATAAACCTAAATCCTGCAATCACAATCAAATATCATAACTTACAAGTGAATCAAACTTGCACATGTTGAGCTTTCAATCCCATTGGAGCTAATCAAGTTCCAATAAATGACTTGGTATCTCTTATTGCAACTCTTTGTTTCTTTGATCAATGTGCTCTACAAACCCCATTTGGGCAATTGGTCAAGTTGTCTATTCCTAATTGGATATTTGGCAATGCAGTGTTCAATTTGTCCACAATAGAATAAACCACCATTTTTTTATCATTTTTCTCAATCTATAATGCCAAGTGGTTTGTGTCAGATGGCATCAATCTCTATTGGTGCTAACTCGTAACAGCCCGAGAAGTACACAAGAATGGAACTCTCAAAAAACTCCAATGCTCCAAAAGAACACCTTGTCTTTATTATTGTAATATTCAGAGGATAGAGAAACATATTAGAGAAAACACAAATTCTACACTCAAACTCTGATGTCCCAAAGGAGCAACTTCTCTTTATGATATAGCCAAAGAGGATCTCCTCCAAGGAAGTTCCACCATAGGATTAGGTACATGGAAAGGTGACCTATTGGTGAGCTCCACCCTTAGATTACTTGCTTGGATGGGTGACATGTCGGTCTTGGTCCCATCTGGTTGGTCAAACATGCTCTGATCAAAGAGAATCTTTTAGGGAATCTTCTTGTAGGAATCCCATAATCACGTGGGTGATGTACTGTTAAAAAGCTCCTGATGAGACAAACCTGGAAAAGGGAAGTCCAGCCTTTCCATTGTTGTGGGGCAAGGAATTTGCACATTTTTTAGACCTAATTCATCCTTTTAGGCCTCCAAAATTGCCTTTGAAATTTTTAAGCCTATTTTGATTTCTAGCCTATTAGTAAAAGTGCCATTTTGGTGATACCTATATCTGATCTACTTTCTCCATCATGTGTAACATCCTTCTAGATATCACCATCCCAAGTTTCACCTCTAGACCATATGCCTAGCTATTGATTCTAAAGTTTCTAAGTATGTTTTGGTTTTTGGCCTATTAGTAGAAGTACTCTTTTGGTGATACGTCCATCCAATCTACTTGGTCCATCATGTATAACATCCTTCCAGATGTCACCAAACCAAATTCAATCTCTAGATCATATGTCTAGCTATTGGTATTACAAATATATAGCAATTATATATTACAATTATATATGTCTAGCTATTGGTATTACAATTATATAGCAAAGAGTATCTTCTCAAAGGGAGCTACACCCTTAGATTAGATACATGGATTGGTGACATGTCATCAAGCTACACTCTTAGATTAGACCCACGGATAGGTGACATGTTGATCCTTGTGCTATTTGGTTGGTCAAACAAGTTTGACCAAAGGGAATCTATGGAGAATATCCTTGTAGGAAGCTAAGAATAACATAGAAGAGGCACCATTGGAATGATCTCAAAGAGAAAAACACGGAGGGGAAGGCAAAGTTTCTTTTTGCAAAGGAGGAGGGAAAAATTTCATTTTTCGAGGACTAATTCTTTTGTTTAAGCCTTCAAAATTGGCTTTGAAGTTTTTGGTGTTTTTGACTTCTACCCTAGCAATGGAAGTCTTCTTTTGGAGACTCCTCTATCTAATCTACTAGATCATTATTTATAACATCTCTAAAGATATTACCAAGCACATTTTCACTTATAGTTAATTGGTCTAGATAATGGTAATACACAACTACTCCACCCATGTGTGATGTGTTTGTAAGTTTGGTGAAAGTCTAGGTCAAGGCCAAGTTGTGATAGCGCATGCAAACTACATTGCTTCTTTCAAGTGTTTCAGCTCATGCATGGTTACTTCTAATTTTGAACAATTTCAATCCCCTCACAAATTGATCCAAAGCTTCACCTCATAGTATCTTTAGAATTTGCATTATGGTGTTTTGGAATTGAATGATGTAGCTCTTTACAAAACCAATCTACTTCAGTTTTTCCAATCTATCTTATAAGGCTCTTGTAACATTCATTGCTTAAAATCTCCTAAATATTTCTCTCTTGAATACTTTCAATGTCAAGATTAGAGCAACAAATTGCCTTTATGCTTGCTCCACCCAAAATCTCCACCATGGTTTGGTCAACACATCTAATTGGCTCAAATCCAAAAGAATCTATCTCCATTCATCAAGAAAATTTATGGCTTCAAAATAATGTTGGTGATCAAATAAAAGATTTCCATTTGTTTGAGGTGGATGACCACTTCGTTGTTCAATACAACATCAATGCAAAAAGAAGCTATTGCATATAAGGCATATCAGATCTTGCTTTGTTGCACTTAGTAGATGCTTGCCATAAAATATTTTTGGCTTTGGAAATTGGACTTGTTTTTCTCCTTCTCAAAACACTACTTTCTTTTTGTGCTCTTATCATTGACTATCATCATCTCTCTATTTGTCTTCCAACAATCAAATAAGGTGCTCAATCTATTTTTGCATAGTAATGATAGCTTCATGCATCACTACCATGATTATTACTCTACCAATCTACCTAGTTGCAATTATGCAACAAGTCCATCGCTCCTTGTAAGTTACAATTGGAAGGTCAATGGATCATTGGACAAATTAATCAAGTTTAAAAATTTTCTACCCAAAGCAAAAATGATGCTTTGGTATTAGATGGACATGGAAATCCCAATGGTTTGGGGGAAATGGATTCGGTGGTCCATAGATTCCATTCATTGCATTCTACTCTCATACCAATGTAAAACACCAAGGAGAAAAATAGAAAAATTGAATAGTGGAGTGGAAGATCACATTGGAACTCTCAAGCAAATGAAAATTCAAATGCCTAGCATGAGCCTGGGCTTTGGTATTCATAGTGAAACAATACAAGGTTCTTGAGAAGCTTCCTTCTTAAAGCCGTTACGGAAATAGCTCAAATAAGGGAATATCAACAATCAAAACTGCATGACTTAACAATAAAACCCAACCATGAGTAGACGGCAATAGAGTTACAACCTAAAAGTGAGTAACCAATATTGATAGATGGAGTATTGAATACTATTGAGTAATTGGTCAAAAGTCTAGTAATCAAAGGTTGAAAGAAAAAAGAGGTTGAATTGAGTAGAAAGGTAGGAGGTAAGGATCTTTAAACCTAAAAATGAGTGTGCAATTGAGATTCTACCTTCGTCTAATAAGTCCCTACATGAATAGGTGGCATTACTCTACATGGGATCAAATTACATTCACATAAGATCAGAAGATAAAGTTAATAAGAACAAAGACAAATTGACTAAGTATCCCTATTATGTACTAGAAATAAAAGAAAGATGAACATCACTCATAATTCTTGATTACTCCACTTCAAGGAGGCATCAGCTTAACATGCATGTTAGAGTTGTCCACATGATCCCTTATCTTTATGCTCAGGTAAGGTAACAAAGAAGATGTCAAACTATCATGAGTAAGAGAGGAGATTGAGGATGATATACGCTTGAGAGCTTGGGAGTGTAATCTATGGAACAGTTGAAATTTCTCTTGGGCATTAGTTAAGTTTACTTCTGGTTCCCAATTGCTGCTTGACTCATCATAACCTTTCCAATGTACCAAATACTCTAACCTTCATCTCAACATACAAGCATCTAACACCTCTTCTACTTCAAACTCTTCTTCTCAATCAATGTAGATAGGTAGAGGATTGGATTGTGCTTGATCATGGATATTTTCAGGCAAGTGAAGGCATAAGAGGTCAACATGAAAAACCGGGTGACTATGCCAAGCATGTGGTATATTCACTTCATAGTTTAAGCATCCCAATTTGAGCATCATATGATGCTTATGTGCAAGTTTCCAATGGGGTTGAGTGAGTGCTAGGTTTTTGGCATCAATCCAAACTCTATCTCCAATTTTGAATTCAAGTGCACTCCAAACCGACCGATCATAGTAGGTTCTCCATTCTTTCAGCTGCAATTTCCAAAGCTGCCTGTGTGTCTTCTTGTGATTCCTTAAGCCCCTTCAACTGTTTCTTGGTTGTTGGAACTATGGACATGGGACAAGGTGGTAGCAAAACCTGAAAGGTAGGATGATAGCCATAGAGCAAAACAACGGGTGGTTGATGAGTGGCTGATCTTTCTCTAGAGTTGATTGCAAATTTGGCTAATGGGAGTTGTTTAACCCAATCATCTTATAGACAACAAGTATATAAGCATAGATACAATTCCACTTCTTGATTCATCTGCTCCGTATGTCCATCTATTTGAGGGTGATATGTGGTTGAAAAGCTAGATTGGATGCCAATGTTCCATACAAGAATGAAACATATCTTGTTGAGATATAGTTTCATAAGATAGTTACTTGAAAATTGCAATTTGTCACTCGAAAAGATTCAAGGTGCCAAGAACTCAACTGAAATGTTGACAAAGACTGGCAATGCAAAGAACTTAAGGCTATGCATAAACTCAATTGGACTCCAAGGATAGCAGAATAGAATAGAAATACAATACCAAAGATCAAGCAATAATAACAATAAAAATAATAAAATAACGATTCTACTTTGATTTCACTGGGGTTATCGAGAGTTTACACCTACGTTTAGATGAATTTGTCCAATTTTCTTATCTTGTATGCACCTTTGGAGTCAAAAAAGAAGAAGGATCTCAATGTTGATGGAACCATATAACAAACTTGTCTTTTTAGCTTCTTCTAGAAGAAGATGATACCTGATAACTCTTCAAGTATTGAATGTGTTTTCTCGAAAGAAATGACTTCTTCATGTGAAATTGTCAAAAGGTATCCGACAACATATTAGTAACTTACTTCACCATACTGTTATTGAATAGGGTGCTGATTTCTGAGTTCTTTCAACTACCTCATGAAGCTAGTCAATTTTGAGCCTTCATCCATTCATTATAGGTTAGATAAACACTACTTCAGGTTGTTGTACTGGTTTAAATTCTTTGGTTACTTGTCCACTGGTCTTACTCACAAAAGAACAAGCCAAGTTGATGAGAACATCTATGTGCATATGCATTCACATTAAGTTTTTGACACTTCACAAAATATTATCAAGAGTCAGATCATAATTCTCATGTATCCAAGAAACTCAACATAAAAATTTTGTATTATTTCTCCAAGGAATACAGAAATTCTAATGAATACCTTTTAGATTCTAATATCACGTTAAATAAACAATTCAATGACCAATTTGATAGCATGAGTTTAGTTACCACAAGATGAATGACTCTAAAAGTAATAAATAATCTACTTATTTTTTATTATTTGTCAGACAATAATATAAGAATGTAAATAATTCGCAAGAACCTAAACTAAACAACCAGTGTAGGAGGCTGAAGCACTCGCAAACTTATAAGCAGGTGCGGTCCTTCTATCTAACATTATTTATCTCGAAGTTTTATAGCTAATTAAAATTTGGATCCGTTGGAACACAAGTAGCATCACCAAATCATGGTTAGAGGTAGCACCAAATCATCTTGCCCAACAATTGGTGCTAGCACCTTTATCGGGGAATTTCTTATTTGAGTAAGAGTTTTCCGAAGAAATAGCAGAGTGGACACATTAGCAGCACTTGGAATGGTTTTATACGCTGCTTATTCTCAGTTTTGCGTCCTCTACGACTCAGCTCGTTGAGACCGGATATTCCCGATTAGATTTGGAGTGTTCTCAGGAAGAGAAGTCATCCACAATCAACCTTAAGGTCGAGAGAGTGCAAGTCGTCCTTCTGCGTAGGAATTTCTTCTTACATGATCAGTGACGATGATACCATAAAAATCAAGACAACTTGTCAAGTCCGATCCAGAGGATGTCTGGACTTTTAAATCATTCTTTTAAAGCTTATAACTGCTCTCCATTGGGTGGCTTCGTATGCAGAAGTTTGCTGCAGACAGAAGCATACATATGCCGTTTCCATCAAGTGTTTGTGTTTATAATTCACGGGGTTACACTGTACAAGAAGCAACTTACGCCCGTCCGTGTACGTAAGAAGTTCGAGCTGGGTTGGGAATTGAAACATATTACTGGTAGGAGTCTGAGATCCATATTGAATAGTTTTCGAATACAATTATGATATAAATCATCGATGCTTCATGTCAGTTTCATCGCCAGTAATTGAGTTGAAATAGACATAACTTGTTTACAGATTGTCGTTCTGAAATTTCTGATTCATAGATCATCAAGGATCGATTTATTGATATTATAACATGGAATTATTTCCTCTAGCACTCTCAAACGGTTCTTATCGACAGGCCTTCATTACGGGTCCTCCGCATGCAAGCAGTTATCGCTGAGGTGCTAGACAGACGAAGAGTTCAACCATGCCACAATGAAAGATGGGACTCTCGTCCTCAGGCTATACGTTACAGGTTAGAACAGTTACACTGTCAGAGTAAAACACTGACTGGGGCTTATACACAGTCAGTGTTCTGTTCGGCCATTGATCGGTTAGCGTTTACACCTACCATTGACCGGGGTCTGCGTCGGCGAACGTCGTGCCTACCCCAATCTCATCGAACCAAATACTTCGAGTGCCTTGATTCCCGACCATGCCATTGTCGTCATGCCAACCGTTAGCGTAGAGTCCAACTCGAAATTGGAAGGGATGATCATCGTTAAAGGTAGTAGGGATGTCGGACATTTCTTTCACCTTGTCGCCATTAAACCAGAGCTTGAAGTATCCCGTATTATCACTCTTCCAGCTTATTTGGATTACGATCTTCTGCCACACCCCAGCAGAGACATCGGCAATTTCGGCGAAAGTATGTTTAATCCTGTCCGATGGCTGGCAAACAGGCCCGCCATTAGTCCGAGCATACAGCTTATTGCCGCGTATCCATACCATGGTGGTAGGGATGTAAGTATCACAACTATTGGGGTAGTCGGTGAAGTCTGCAATAAACTGGGCAATGTTGTAGTTTTGCTCGTCGAACTCCCAGTCGTCTTGTAGTCGAAACATGAAGCCGTAAAACCCCATGTCTCCTAGGCTATAAACCTCGTACCGTACCACCTCCGAGTGGTATCGACCACTCCAGCTGTTGTCGTGGATTTGTGTAGTTTTTATCGATGTGCTGCTCTCGTAGTCAAGGTTTGTCACCTCCTGCACAATCCCCAAGTTTTCGTGATTGATGTGATCCCATGTCGAATCCAACTTCCCCGTGTTTTGGAATTGCGGAGTTGCTATGATCACTTCCAGCAACAGAGATGCAGTAACAATTACCAGCCAGGGAGAACTTGTCATAACTGACTGCAGCAAACCCTTGCTGCAGTCCATTACCATACTATTGTTGAAATGTTTGGAGATCAGAGTCCCTCAACAGAAGAAGGTAGTGAATATCCGAAGGAGCTGACAGGTATTTATGTGATCCGGATGCTAACACCAATTTGACTCGTTTCTGCGCAATACGTAGTCATTCAGACAAAACAGTCGAACCTGTCTAAGTTGACCCACGAACATGAAATCCCTGCTTATTTCGAACCCGGTATGGTATGCCCTGAGATATAATCCAAAGAAAGCAATTGTGTACATGTGGAAAGGTGCAATGAGATGAAACACCTAGTAGCTAATTGACAATCATCTCATATGAAACCATCCTTGTGTACATAGAAAGATTTGCACTAAGTCTTGAAGTCCTTAAGTCCGAGTGAAATGAAGTTTGTTAACGTGGACTCATCTCCATACACAGAAAATTAAAGTTGGTATATACGGCTCAGTGATAGTACCTGGGCCCGAAATTCTATGTATTTACTAGGAGAGCTAGTAGAACAGCATCCTTTGCGTCTATAACATACTAATTAGAAATGAAATGAAACCAAGATATATTGGATAATTGGAGTTAATCAACATTATGCAAGCCTAATTCTCACAATTCAACGCTAAAATGAAATTCTCATGACACGTTCCATCATCATGGGAACATGAAAAGTTACATCGATCCCGAAATCCAGTGCTATAAAGACAAAATCGATTCCTTTGGTCTTCCACATAGTGCTGACTTGCATCCAGGTGCATCTAAGAATCAATTGGCTATGGATGCCCGGTATCCAAGTATAATGGTCAAATCCTTAAAAGTCTTAAAGCCAAGCGTAAGACCCGGAACCATAACTCTAAGTTGCAGACGAAGACAAGTACCCCTGAGATCGTCGACCACCTTTCTCCTTATATATGATCTGTTGACTAAAACTGTGCTTTTGGCTTTGAGCACACACATTGTTTGTCTGATGGTTAGATCCAGGACAACTAATAAAACTAATTAAGATGGTTTTAACGTTGACCTGCAGTTGATCCACTCCACACAACAGGCGGCAGACGGTATTTGTGTATTCAGCACCTTGGATGTAGCATCTTGAGTATTGAGTAGTGGTGGAAATAATCAAATGACTTTTACCCTTGATACTAAGTCCTTTGACACAAATCTTGATTGGCTAACTGACAGTTTTCTCCTCTTAAAAGAAGTCTCACACTGCATTTAAAACAACCCGAAGTAACATTCTACTATGATTTACCTCAAACTTTATCTAGGGCAATGCATGTCATTAATATGAATATTCATGTAGAATTTAGTACACGTCGGCATGATTAAATATTCCGTAGAGGACAGAAGAAATGTAATGAGAGAAATGTAGCAGATTATAAAAGCAAACTTAGTGTCATAATTTACCTTATGTTACCCATTGACACTTTTTTGAAGAAATATGGGTCTCATTCCAGTGCTTATTTTATGAGTCGATCATCGAACAAAAACTAAATTTGGCATGTCATCTTATGGACGCCTTCTCGTACTCGAATGTTAAAATTCAAGAACTTACTTGAATTATCACCGTATATGCGTGCATCAAATGCCTGTGCTAAGAAGAAGTCCAATGCTTCCCATGCTATTCTCATTCCGCAACTAGCGTCTGAGTCCTACTCCCGATACAGTGAAAATCTCAGCATATCGATAAATGGAGCTTCATGTAAACCTTAAAACGATTGAACCAACAGTACATACAATGGAAGTTTAAGAAAAACTTAAGTTTAACATTGTGTGCAAGTGGTAATATGGTTATATCATGTTCGCTGGCTCCTACAGCGTTTTGATTTTCCCCAGACTGATAGTCTAAATTCGTCCTCCTCATAATGTATGGTATCAATTTGCAACCAGTAATCGAGAAATTGAAAAGTTTAAAAGATCTCCCCTCCCTCTGTTGAACATCCTAAATTGACTAAACTTTTGCTTGACTATGAATGTATTGAACAGTAGTGAGATAAGACTTTGTAAAAATTAATAACAAATTGACTTCATCAGTAATTAGTCCAGTCTTCTTCTTGTAACACACGGTATTGTATAGAAAGGTGGAGGAATCGTTGACGAACAGAAAGTAATGCAGCGCTTAACCAATCTGGAAATAAAAGGTTGATGAATGTGATAAATCCAGAAATGCAATCATCGCAGTAAATATATATGCACTTGGCAGTACCAACTTCGGATTATCTCTAGAGGATAGTATCACCGATGATAAACTACGTTGTATTCGAATTCAGCGCAATTCAGTATGGAGGAAAAACTGATATTTTCCAACGTTAACTGCAAAGCTGTGAAGGTCAGGTGCGAACCAAGGAAATGCATACGGGAGGTGAAGAATTGAGTGTAATAATTGACGACTAGCATTTGGTTTACCAAATGCATTGGCCCTTTAAAGAAACTTGTAATGTTATGTCCATCATGACAATAGCTTGAAATTTAAAAAGTTTAAAATAGAGAGGTCAAATGTTCCAACGTAACGAGGTACAAAATCGGCTTGTGAAGGGATGCATAAGCTTCTTTCCTCCGCTATTAAAAGAGATGAGGTCTAGAGAAAGCTTTACATAAACGATCAATCTAATTTGAGTTTAGCAAGGAACATTTTAACAATCTCAACAAACCAACGCTGTTCACAGGCTCTCCAAATGTATATGTACCCAACTAGTATAATACGTACACGACAGCACATCTGTATCTCTGTAAACTGATCTTAATCTGCTTGGGACTCTGAAACCAATTTCATTCCGCCTTCACTTCTACTACTATTTCCCTCTTTCTTCTCTAAAGTTTGGAATGACATACAGCTCTAGGAGAATCAATCGTCTGCCTCTCATTCTTCAAGGTGGCTCGATCAACAGTGCACATATTTTCTCATATACAACGGTTACAGCATTGAATAATAGCAATGACTGTTTTCCCATGTTTTGGACATATGATAGAATGTGAGACCAAGCTATCTTCAACAATTGCCAATGACTCCGGTACCGCAAACCAGTATCTCATCTTGAGCTTTACCCGAGCTGCATCGACACATTTTCCTTCGATCTGCGTAGCTTTGATATTCCATTCTAGACTTCTTGAGCGCCATCCTTCTCACTTCCAGCCCGTTGCTCCGGATAGTCTTATGCAGGAATTCATGTCTGAATTTTTTGTTGCTGCAATACTCTCATCAACTGATCTGAGTGGAAGATCGCCAACTCCCTCCACCTATACAGTGATGTACGTACAATGTACTTTTACGTACAATGATTCGAATCTCTCTAGAACTTAAAACTTATCTGCAACTGTTATTTCCTCTAATTGTTCAGCATATCAATCTCAAATTGGAATAAAGGGAAATCGAAAGAGGATTATGTTTGTAAAAGAAATTCTGCCCTGGGTAAATTCAATCCTCTAAAGGTTACCACGTCTAAAAATAATAGAAACTGTTTTTCTTAAATTTCTTTGACCCATTCATTCCATGTTATAGTGACGCACTTTTCTTCTTCCCTCTTATCCCGGTAAATATGAGAGAATGGCTAATGCTGGGATTCAAGCTCACAGTTTGTGTTATGAGGGATTTTTGATATATCAATTTGTGAGATTGTGTAGTTTCTGAGTAAATGCGAAGTGCGTAACATCCCTAACAAGTTATACGGTCGCGAATTCAGCTCGGCTAGAAACTGCGAGATGCATTCAACTCTCAAAGTTGAGAGATGTCCATAGCTGAAGAACTGGGAAGGAAGTTAATTTGTTCAGGAGTTCTTGGTAAGTGCTTTGGTTTAGGATTGTCGTAAAAGGAAACACCTCGGAAGTACAAATTTAGGCGACTTTGAATTAAAAATCATAAAACATCAAGTAGATGATTTGAATACCTAAAAGTTAGAGTATTAGAAATTTGAGAATATTTGTTTCGTCAAGTGATAATCTCAGTGCACGAGGTTAAGCTATAATAATGATGGTGTGTACCTCACTACTCATAGGTAATAAAGAATGCACACAGAGAATGATTCCTTTGTATGGAGACAGATGACTTTGATTTGCTCTTCTCTTATTACCCCTTAGTTGGGTATTTCTTTAATTAGTTGCACTATACATTCAGTCTTTTGACCGATTCTCTTCTCTGTTGGCTCGAGCTCCCTTATCGAGCCTTCTATTTATTGACATTCTGATTGAGAGACACGTCTGCTTCTATTCATGTGATTCTTATGTGTAGTGTTGCTTTTAATTTAAAGGGGATATGTGGCACTCTTGGAAGAGTGCCACATATCCTTCAGGTTCTTCCTGTGACATGTGCTTGGAGAGCTTCAAGGCCTTTCCTTCTGCTACCAAAACCTCCTGGCAGTCATTTAAGTTGACAATGCCTTCAACCTGACTCCTCCCTCGTAATGGAAAATTTTCCTCTTCCCTGTCGGAGTGCAGGCTGCACTCAACTTCTTCTTCGATCTCATAGCATTTCAGGTTCTTCCTGCGATACGTGCTTGGAGAGCTTCAAGGCCTTCCCTTCAGCTCCCAAAACCTCCTGGCAGTCATCTAGGTTGACAATGCTGTCAACATGACTGACCTGACTCATTCCGCAAAATGGCAAATTTTCCTCTTTCCTCTAAGAGTGCAGGCTGCACTCAACTTCTTCTTTGATCTCATAGCATTCCAAGTAGTGCACCTCAACTTCCTCTTCTGATGTCATTTTGGAATGACTAGAAGTACTGTGTGTAGTCTTCTTCTAATGACACGGTTTCTCCCAAATGTGGAACTTCTTTCCAGCATAACACCACGGGATTGGAATGTGATTCTGCCAGATTTAAAAAATGCAGAGTGCTGGTGCCAATCTACACTAACTTGTGTGGAACTTCTTTCCAGCATAACACCACGGGATTGGAATGTGATTCTGCCAGATTTAAAAAATGCAGAGTGCTGGCGCCAATTTACACTAACTTGTGCACCGTACAACCATGGTCTGCCAATCAGTAGTGGATAGCCGATTATGTTCACTGAGCAAAGCACAATGAAATCTAAGGGAAATACCACTCCTCTGATAGTGGTCAGGACCTTTGATAGCATTCCTAGGGGTCTCCTTCATGTTTGAGCAACAAATCTTAGGATACCAGGAGTATGTTCAAAGGCAGTATATCCTAACTTGTGAGCAGTTTCTTCTGTCATCACATTCACCCCGGATCCAAAATCAATAGGTACAAATTGGATCATACATCCCTTGATTTCCACTTCTACTTCAAGGGAGCCTAAGTCTTCAAGTTATTTCATTTAAATGGTATGCACTTCAAGTAGGTTTCTCTTTTGTACCTTTCAGAGTGCCAATGCTAGTTGATATTTGTAGAGCTTGTTGTCTTCCCACAACTGCTTGAAAATGACATCTGCTTGGCTGAAGCTAAATCTGATACAATGTCATGCTGAGTAACACCTACCAACATACTGGCCTTCCTTCACTTGTCACGCCATTTGTAGTGCCGCATCTAGATGCTCGGACACTGGAGTTCCAGTGATAGTAGTTAGAGTTATTTCAACCATTTCTCAGAGACTACTTTCCGATGGTTAGATTTCGTGTTTGGGGTACTGACTTCACGGTGGGGCCCACCGTCACTTTGCACCATTTGCACCATCGAGTGTGCCTTCAGTGGGACCGTTAGGGTTTCAGAGCTAGCTCGAGTCCAGGGGGTATAGTTTCAAAGTGAGTTCTCTGGAGCTCTGATGTTGAGCCTTCGAGTTCCTGGCTATGGTGGATAGAGGCCGGCGAGCGTCACCTGGATTCTCTATGCTTGAGTGGGTGTGGCTTGATTGTAATAAGTGTCCAGTTGTTGGCAGTTTATAGAGTGACAGATCAAGTACTGATCTGAGTTGAGTTAAGTTGAGTTGAGAGTGGTAAGCAATCTGATTACATCAGAGAAGTGAAGTTAGGGGGAAATTGGGTGCAGGAACTGTGAGTGTTGGTGGTATCTCCAAGCTCGGTGGATCGTTGGTAGCTCGATTCAAGTTCAGTGTTTCCCTAGTGTGTAGCAGCTCAATCGATTGATGCAGATTTGGCAGTTAGGCGTACGGTGTGCGAAAGTGCTGGCCAAATTTTGAGCAAAGAAGGAGCAAATTTCGAGCAGTGATTGTGATTTTGAGCTCAGGAGGTGAAGGTAGGACCAATTTGCTACGAGTTGGGCTCAGAAAGTCAAATTGAAGGTGGAGTTGGGAAGCTCTTCTCATGAAATTGTGATTTGGAAAAACCCGTTTTGTCAATTTTGCTCGAGTGGAAAGTTAGCGGGGGATTTGGCGGACAACCAACTTTAGGGTTTACGTCAAATTTTACATCAGATTTTGGTTGGGATTTACGTAAGCTTTTGGCCAGATTTGGAAGAGTTTTTGCTGTTTGGCCAGATTTGGAAGACTTTTGCAGATTTGGAGAAGTTTTGCCAATTTTGGAGGAGGTTCAAAGTGGCAAGAAGAAAGGCCTCATTTGGCTGAATTTTGGCATTTCGAGGCATAGGGTTGTGGGCTATGAAGGCCTAGAAGGGCCAGCAAGCTAGCGTGAGGCTAGCTAGTTTAGAGTAGATCTTGGTCATTGGTTGGCAAAATTTGCCTTTCTTGCTAGATTGTGTACAGCAGGGTTTAACCCCTAGATCTCTTTTTCCTAGACTTGTGCCCTAGCCAACTGGTCCACCCTCACTTGTTGTTCTAGTGACTGTGCCACTATTATCTATACACATGTAGCTTTGGCTAGGAGAGGCAATTTGATCCCATTCTTGGTGATCTTGGTAGCTTAGGACTTAGGTCCAAACTTCTCTTATGTCAAATGCCAAATGGTGGCAGAGTCAGTCCCAGTTGTGTTATGAGATGGAGTGTTTTTGTTTAGATTTCTTGTGATTGGACCCCCTCCATTCTCTGCTTCTTGTTTGTGCACCATGTTTGTGTGAGGTGCCTTGACTTTTGAGCGTTGGTGCTCTGGTGTGCTCTCGGTGGTGAGGCTGGAGTGATGACCAGTCAAACTACCTTTGTTTCTCTCCGGTGAGGCAACAAGTGATGACCTACAGACCGTGAGAGTGCATGTTATGATGGCAGGTTATAGGTTGCCCTTTCCCCTAGTGTAGTTATCTCGGTTAGAGTTAAATTAGTGGGTGGTGCTTGGTGGTGTTGGCACTTGGTGGGGTACTTGCGGTTGCAGTTGGTGGTTTGGGTTTGCTGGTGTGGTTACTTTGTCATGACAGAGTTCTTTGGAGATTCTAGAGGAGTTAGCCTTGCAGTACACAGTGGGTTTACTTAGAGTAGTGCTTGGTATCAGCTTGTATCTCAAGTCCCAACGAGGGAGGAGACTGACTTTGAGTTGGAGTTCGACACAAGAGCTGATTCAGTTGAGAGTGCACTTGGTGTGTCCGCACCATTGTTGTGGGACATGGACAAGATTTATGGGGCCTCTAAAGGCCCTAGGCGTTACTTTGGTACAATGGGTACCATTGAGTTGGATGACTTCATCCAAGAGTTTGATAGTTGGTGTGATCTGCAGCAGATGCGGAACCCAACTTTGTTCACACCCTTCATGGCATAAAAGGGGTTGTTTCAGCATCTGGAGGGTCCACCAATGGATGACTACCATGAGTTCAGGAGAGCTCATTTGGAGGAGATTGAGTTATGGAGACAATATTGGTCTCCACACTATGTCTCCATCACTTCAGGCTTGGTGGCCAAGAGTAGATCGGCTGTACCTACGAGTTCTAGCTCAAGTAGTGTTGGTGGAGCTAGTGGAGGTGCACTAGTTGGAGATAGTGCTACTACGAGTGGAGGTACCGCTGCAGGAGGTGGTGTGGTACCGGGATTTAACCCCATGGTGGAGTTCTTCCTATGTTTGAGGTAGAACTACCAGAGAGTGCGGACTGACAAGCTGAGGAGCTTGCAAGAGTTCCAGCGGAAGGCTGGAGAGAGCCTACGTGAGGCATATACTCGTATGAGGCGGCTGATCAGTTGCACTCAGGGAGTTATTGAGGCCCAAGCAGTCCAATTTTGGTATGGGATACTGGACAGGGAGTTACGATGTAGAGTTTGTGATGCTACGTTGTTGCAAGCTACTTCGCCCACTTTGGCAGTAGTCTTTGGTTTGGTTGAGCGTATTGAGCTCAACATGGTGGAGGAGAGGGTGGTGACATCTGGATTTGGTAGGGAGGCCTCATCCATGGCTGTGACTTCTTCTAGAGTGCAGTAGAGTGCACCACGCCTAGTTGGTTTTTGAGGACAGGGTGGACAACCCAAATCCTATGGAGCAAGTGGAGGGCCTAGTGGAGTTAGACCCTTACCCTCATTTTTGGGTCAGTAGCAGCTAGTGAGTGGTGGTGTTACTTGTTGGACTTGTGGTGGACCTCACCAGAGGAGAGAGTGTACTTAGGGCAGTGGACTTTATACCTCGAGTGCATCACAGCCAGCACAAAGGCAGTGTGAGCATTGCCACAGATTTGGTCACACTAGTGATTGGTGTTTTGACCTACACTCGGAGTTACGGAGTGGTAGGGCTGCTATGGTAGGTAGTAGAGGAGCTCCCGTTCATGGAGGACGAGGTGGTAGAGGTGGTGGTAGAGGATCTACACATAGTAGGGGTGATGTACCTGCCCTTACTTCTAACATAGCTATGGCTACTCGGATTGAGCAATTGGAGCAGAGATTGGTTAGTATGGCTATTGCTCAGAGGAGATCAGATTTGGGTGCTGAGGCTTCCACCTCACATGCTGGTGATAGAGATGCTTTGGACTTCATGTGCGGAGCAGCACAAGTGGATGCATCTGCAGTAGTGATTAGGAGTGCAATACGTGCTCCAGAGCCTAGAGAAGCATCAGTGGAGTTGGACCCACAGAGAGGAGAGGTTGGGAGACAGGTCAGACTTCCCCAATCTTTCATGCTATCTGAGGCATTGAAGATGACATCCATGGTTCCTAGACGTCCTAGTGCAGGTGTGGTAGGTGGTGATGGAGTACATTATGGACTACCTGCTAGTCAGCCACCTACTACTACACAGACTGAGTCTAGCATGATGTTGGGAGCGGCTCAACTGATTATGCAGCGTCCTTTGTTTTTGGCCAGTGATATGTTTACATTGGAGTTGACCGAGCCCCAGTGTTCCGGTTGGTTGCCACGTTGTGTGAGAGTAGGGATGGTGTGGTTCCTACTACAAGAGCAGAGGTGGTTGGTAGTGGAGCTGACTTAGTTGAGGAGCATGGGATCCGTTCAGCGACCAGTGGTTTATGGCAGGCAGCAACGGCTAGACTGGAGGAGTTGCCAGCTAGACCGGCTTTTGAGAGAGCGCGGTTTACACCTGGTGTTGTCCTATTGGATAACCAGAGGGGGATTTTTTGTTTGGTGGGACCTTCAGGGAAGGTCTATACACCACAGAGAGTCTTGTTAGACTCTAGTGCGCAGCCTCTTATGTTGGGGAAAGCTACAATTGTCAATCTAGAGTTACGGAAGACCAATGTGGAGATGTGTCCATTTCAAATCCAGACATCTCTAGGTGGTGGTTCAACACAATACATCACACGTGGGGAGCTTTTTGTCCAAGTTCAGCCTGGTCATCCCACTGATAGCTCAGTGGTGAGAGCTCAGGCTATTGTGACGATAGCTGAGTCATATGATGTGCTAGTTGGAGGAGCAATGTTATACCCCATGGGTTTCAGCATTGACTATTGGGAGGAGACAACCTCTTATAGACCTGGTTGGCAGTCTGGTGAGGGACGGGTATTTTGCCTACCAGTACGCTTCAATAGTGGGAGCCTTAGCTCACTACAGTCCGGGACCATGGCAGCATCAGTTTTAACTTTCAATGGTGTAGTTACTTGGCCTAGTGACTTGTTGGAGGGGAACGCCCATGCAGAGGATACTCCCATACCAGAGGAGATCACTCGGCTTTGGAGTACGAGTGGGATTGTTCCATCCACCTTGGATGTTCCATTGTGGAGTTCAGAGGAGGCATTGCGGCAACATGCAGATCAATTGGTGCAGCAGGCTTGGAGTGGAGCCTTCGTACTATCAGGAGATGAGTGTGAGGATGAGCCTCTAGAGGCGATTGCTTTGACACCTCTGGATACCACACTCATTGCTTGGCAGTATCCAGTAGAGGGGATATGCCTATTGGAGTTGTTTGGTGGGATCAGCACCGGACTAGCTGCGGTGTTACAGGCGGGTATCCTAGTACAGAGGTACTTGTATGTAGAGAGAGATGAGATTGCTAAGCGAGCCTCTCTACATCATGTGGCACACTTGGCCTATCGGTATCTAGAGTTATTACCAATGTCAGCAGTCAAAGGTTACCAAAAGGCCTACCAGGAGACATTTCCTTATTGGGCGCGCATGACCTAGAGAGACATGGGCTTATTCACTTGGTGATTTTTGGATGGCCATGTTAGGGACATACACGTGCTGGTAGAGGATTTGGTCTTCAGAATCCTTGTTTTGGTGTGTTTAGGGAGATGTTATGAATACTACAACATCTCCAAGTTCATTAGTCTGTTTCTCCAGCTTAGCTTTTGGAGAACGTTCCTTTGATGGGTGATTCTTGCACTAGAGTGGTGGCGAGTACACATTAGGTCCATTCTTGGATTGGACCTGCTGTATTGTTAGATGTAGCCAGAGTGGGATCATGGGCTCATCGTCTTTGTCTTTGGTGGACGAATCTCTTACCCAGAGAAGTTCTATTGCATGCTTATGATGAGATTCAGCGACTGGACCACATTCTTGTTGATGATATCTTGGATGTTGGGCGTCAGTCTCAGACAGTGGTAGTGGTTGATAGGTCACCTATGGCAATGGTGAACCTAGTTGGACAACCTAGAGCCGCATTTCCCACACTCATGAGTTTCCTAGGCTCTCATGCTTTTCAAGAGGGAGGACCTGGACTTGTTAAGGACTCATAGTTATAGCAGTTGGTGGAGCCCAATGCTGATGAGAGAGAGCGGGTGATAGGAATTCGCACCGATATTACCGCTATTCCAGAAGTGTCAGAGGCATCCAAGCGTCAGGTGTTAGGTCAGGCTATGGACCTGAACTGTTTGACCTGGATTGTGAGCCTTGGCTTGGCAGAGTAGCGTAAGATGCGCTTGATAGGCACCACCACTCAGACACTTGTGAGCCATGTGCCTATCAAAACGATTCAGGCACATGCTGGGGGCAATGGACCGAGTAGACATGGTATTCTTGGGACACATCTTGTAGCTACTAGGGAGAGTGGTCTACTTGGAGTCCATCCAGGTGAGCGTGGGCTACTTGGATTACACCCTTGGTCCACATGGGATGCAGCCAGAGTGGAGGGAGTTTCTCACACAAAGGTTGGGACCTCTAGTGGTGGGGAGCATGATGCTATTGCTCCCAAGGGCCCAGTGTAGCAGTCAATCTCTACGTCTTCCACTCCTACTACAGTTACAAAGGATACTTGGGAGCTAGATCTTGGACCCAAGCTTACTGGAGAGGAAAGACGGAGGGTTTGGAGGTTCTTGAGGAGTCACATTAGTTGTTTTTCTTTCAGTATGAAGGATTTGGGTGCTCTGAAGGGACCTAGTATACGGATTGAGCTGACTAGCGACACACCAGTTTTCCGACTTCCTTATCGATATAGTGATATGGAGAGGACATTGATTTAGAGCCGGAGTAGTGACCTTTTTGAGGCTGGTTTGGTAGAGATTTCACATGGAGAGTATGCATCAGTGACAGTGATGCCAGCCAAGAAGGATATGCATGGCAACTATACAGATAGGCGGATGTGTAGAGATTACCATCCTATCAACCGACAAACCAGGGTTGATCGGTATGCCATGCCTACACCGGAGGAGATTTTTGATGCGATTGGGCATGCAAAGGTCTTCATTACTTTGGATCTTCGAGCGGGATATCATCAGTTGCCGATCAGGGAGGAGGATAAGTCCAAGACAACATTTTGGGCTATTGATCCTCACGGCAAGGATGTGTTATATCACTGTAGGAGTTACTTCTTGGATAGCAAAAACCGTCATCCCCCACAAAGTACTCATTGTCTCCCCATGTAGGAGCCAATTCTACCTGGTTTGCTGATGTGGAAGGTCATAGCAAAAAACACTTTATATTGGCTGTCCAGATTTCCCGCAGATCATGCACCACACATTTGGTCAAGCATATGAAGGAACCTTTCATGGTTCTCTTGCACCAACCATCTAAATCTTGAAGTCAACAAACTCTTTAATGAAGTATTCCATCTTCAAAGCTAGCTATGTAGGTGTCTTTAAGTTGGATTGCACCTTGGGTGTTTGAATGCTTTGTTTTTCTCTATGCCTCTCCTTCTCTTCCTCCTCTGAGGAAGATTCCATAAATGAAGATGTACTAAATGAATCTAAGGACAAATTGACAGGTCACCTGTTTGACTTCTTCTTTGACTTCTTTGTAGCTTGCACTTGGCATAGATTACCTGAGGGGTTCATGTGAGCAGATTTCTATAGCTTTGTTGACTTGAGCACTCGGTGCAATGTACCATGATCTTCTTCCTTGGTAAAGACCCACAAGTCAGCTAGAAGTCTGCCTAGGAACCAAGCTCTTGGCTGCGCATCCAAGTACTCTAGACTTACTCTTCTTCTTGGCACTCTATTTAACAAACTTTGGAACCTCTTAGTGTAATCTCACAACTTCTCATTCTTCCTCCTTTTTAGGTTATTGAGAGTAGCAAACACATTTGCTTCATAGTCCATTTCAGTAAAATGCTCCAGAAACTTATGCTTAAGTGATGGCCAATCATTGACATTGGCACGATGGCTCACATGAGTGTAACAATTCCTTGCCTTCTTCCTCAAAAGACTTGGGAATATCCAAAGTTGGTCAGCTGCCGTATCTTCTCTATTGGCTATAGAGATGGACTCAAACTCCTTCATGAAGGTGTCGGAATCCTTTTCTTCATTTTTGCCTTTGAATTTCTGATAGTTTTGCCTCATGAAGGGAGCATGGTTTGCCATAGGATTGTGTCCAAAGATATGATCAAACGCGGTATGCAAACTTACCAGCAAGAAATAGAATAAATCCTAGTCTGGTGTGCTGGCAACAAATCCGTCACTCTCTTTTGGTAAGGCAGACAACATGTCTGGATTGATGCAGTCTTGTCACTCACTCTGGTCAATAGTAAGTCTTACTTCCAAGGGAGCTTTACATTCAAAATCTCTATTAGAGAGAGCTTGGAGAGGCAAAAGTGTTGGTACTCCTTCTGCTGACTTCTCCAAACAACTCTCTAGCAGGAAGTACTCTAATTACTCTCCTTCAACTTGCCACCAAATGGCACTCTCTATGGTTTGTTAGCAAGAGCCCTCCCTAGTATCCTACAAAAAAGTTGATAAGTGCACTCTTCTTGAAGTTGATGGATTAGTCAAGTCTGTGAGGAAGATGTCACTATCTTGCAAGTTCAGCGCTCATAGGAGTAATTCATATTCCAAAATTGTATTTCTCTAAGAATAAGAGTCTTCTTGAGATTTTCTTGCTGATCAGACATAGCACATTCTGATTTCTTTTTATTGCTCTCAACTCACGAGGTGTCTGAACGGCTCCTAGGTCCTTGGAGAACATTCATTGCCTTGCACAACTTAACTTTTGGGCACTCCAAGGAGTGAATCCCCAATAGCGGCACCAAAAGGCAAGTGACAGCCTAGTGTCAATGTGCTTATAGTATAGTCAATAAGAACAGTTTGTTCCCATGAGGATACAGTTCAGAAATGCCTCAAAGTGAAGTAAAACACACACATGTCACCAAATCTCAGTTCATTTATTATCTCTTGTTTAACCTCATGGGCAGAAACCACTCCCAGAAGAGGGTATTGTCACCCTCTATGGCACACTATAGCAAAAACAAAATCATCAACCAATCAATTTCACTCTAAAGTCTAGCTGAGATTGCTCTTGAAGGTGATGGTTCATTCAACTCTGAGTGCCATTCCATTCCAAGATGCGGTTTTGGTGAATGTGTTTTACCTTTCCTAGAAAGCACAACTTGCAAGACTGAAGTTTTTGCTATTTCTTGTCTAAAGTTTTTGATTTTGTGGTATAGTCTGCATGGTGAGTTTCCCAAATCCACTTGTTGCACAACTTCACTCTTCAAATTCTCCAAGGCACATCCTAATCAAGGCTGAGACACCTGCCTGGCACTATGCATTGAAGACCTACTGTCAAATCCTAACCTCTACTCTAGTTAGACATTGAAACAACATCCAAAATTTAGGACATAGAACTTGCAAAGAAGTGAGAGCACTCTTTACTTGTAATCAAAGCTTGGTTTCCAAAAGAATGAGTGAAAAAACATGTGTGCTAACAACACTCTGCCTTATATATAGATTTGGTTCCTAGCCAAACAGATCAGACTTTGACTTCAGCACTCATTGAGAACTTGAGAGATTAATGAGTGAGGTTACATTTCTCAAGCAAGGAGAAGGAGAGAAAGTGAGAATCTATGTGGAAAGAGTGGAAAAGTTAGAGTCCAGATTTTGCATAGTGTTGAGGAAGGGTGGGGATGATATGGAGACTACAATGTTGGTAGTCACAAGGCTAACATCACAGTGGGCCAATTAATTGCTTTGAACCCTACCTTGAGAAAGGAGCTTAGAGGTGGTTTGAGTTCTACAAGGAGCAAGAAGAAGAAGAAGGCAAAAGTTCCAGTATCAATGGGGGTGGTGGATGCCAAGCCAGCACCATGAGAGGCTTGTGAATATGCCTCCAAGATTGATGTGAGAGTGAATGGTCACAACATCAAGGATGCATTGGTTGATGGAGGATAAGCAGTAAATGCCATGTCAAAAAGGTTGATGAAGAAGTTAGGTATGATACACTCAAGACCTTCAACATTTGTGGTGAGCATGGCAAACAAGCAACAAGTTCGACCAATTGGGGTGATGGATAAAGTGGTAGTTTCAGCTATGTGAGTTCAAAATCTCATGACTTTCCAAGTCTTGAAGGATTCAAGCTATGACTTACTTCTTGGGAAGCCATGGTTGAGAGTAGCACGCACAATTGATTGATGGCACCCAAGACTCCTCTTCCCCATCTCTCCTCTCTCTCTTTTGGTATTTTGACTCATACCATGTAAGTGCTGCATCCTCAAAGAAATCTGGTAATAATAAGGCCTACTCATTCTTCCTCCTCTCATTGTTTCCTATGCAAGCTCTCTTGAAGTCTCTCACAAAGGCCTCCACATCTTCTCCATCCTTGCCAAAGAAAACCGGAAGTTTCCCCATCTTAACCTCTCACTATCTTTCTTTCTCTCAATTTTTTTTCTCTTTTCTTTTCTCTCACTCTATTACTAATAGAGTATATACATGACTAACACCATCTAAGAATAATCCACTTTAGGGAACACAAAGGTTCAGGTTGTTCCAAGATTTCTATAGCAACATCAAATCCTAGAGTGCATATTAATCTAACTCTCATGGATAGTTTATCCATAAGTTGAAAGATTATCTCCATCACTAATCTTGAGAACTAGCTGATGAAGGTGGTAGTATTCCTATAGCTGTACTTAGACTCTCTCCAAGATCCTTCACCAAAGTCTCCAAAAGTGCTTTTACTCCACTACACGTATGTCCTTTTGGAAGTCCTTCCACTCCACAAACCTCACACAACTCCTTGGTCTTAGATCCTCTCCCTCCTAATCTTGGTGAAGAAGGTCCAACATGCAAACCCAAGTCAAGTAAGCCTCTCCTTTCACTCAATCTCTTGCTCTCAAATGTCAATGGACATGAACTTGCCTTATGTCCCTTCTCTCCACATAGAAAGCACTTAGACTCACTCTTTCCTCCAAGTGGTGTAGGTTTTTGGATCCTCTCAACACTCTCTTCAAATTCTATTGTAAACTCTCTTTTCCTCAAATCCACCCCTACAATCACCTCAAACCCTTGGGGAACCTTGCATAATCTCAATTTCCACTCTTGATGACACTCCATGTTCCCAAGATGAATCTAAACACTCAAACATGTTTTTTGTTGATCTCAAACTCCTCATGCATGAGATCTCTACTCTGCAAAATTGACCCTTCCTCACAATGTCACTCAAATCTCTCAACTAGTATGTCACAGTCCTCTGAAATTTTTCACACTTAATCACAACTCTAGGGCGTCCCTCCTTGCAAAATTTCATATCTTTTCATTGAGCCATTTGGCCTAGACATCTTTTTATTCAACACACATATTTCAGATTTGGTCTGAAAATCAATTCCCTCCCTTCAAAAACTCATAACTCCCTGGGCAAGAATGGTTTCTCTCTAATTTTTGTGGCAGCAGGTAGGATACAATGCACTAAATTTTCTTGGAAATTTTTTGGACAATTCACTGAAAATTGAAGAAATGGCAGACTCTGTACAATTTTCCAGAGAACATGCAATTGTAGGAGCACTTTACCCTATCAACTTTCAAAAATTCTAGTCCAATGCGCTTAGTAGCTCTCACAATAATTTCAAGTGTGCTAACTAAGAGATAACCCAAGCTATTATGTGTAGAAATTTCAAGTCCAGATCTTAAACTTGAGATTTTGCCCAAAATCACCTTAATCCCCAAAATCTGCAATCCACCTCACACAATCTCTCCAATTCCTCTCATGTGTACTGTAACACCCATTTGTGCATGTGTGTGGTATTGTGATATTTAGCTTGGTATTACAAGTACTTAAGAGATATTATTTATATAGAGATAAATGATGGTTCTATATTAGTCATGGTTAGCTAAAGTTAGTCATAGCTAAGATAGATGGGACCTTACTTTAGAGGAAGTAGAAAAGATGAGCACCACTATTTTGGATTTTAGTGTGTTGACTTGGTATTATTCCTAGGTGTTTGGCTTTGGGGAAAGAGTTGAGAACTCTTGGGCCCGCAAGCCTTTTTGTTTTGGATTCTTCTTTAGTCCAAGGATAGCCCATGTGAAGGAATCCTTGCTTTAGTGGTTGGGTCAAGATAAGGGGAATATGCCCATGTGAATGGATATTCCTTTCTACTTTTTGACTTTACTTGACTTTTAGTCTAGTAACTTGAGTTACTACGGTAATTAGTAACTTTGGTACGTAACTATTTCACAAGTATATAAACAAGGAGTGAGGAGGTACTCATCATCCTTTCATTTGCAACTATCTCTCTCTCATTGAGTTCTCTAGTGAGCAATGTCTTGAGTCTTGGAGTGTTAGCCTTGGAGGAGTATGATGGAGTTGGGGTTCCTTGCCTTCTTAGTCCATGGTGCGCTACCATAATAGCCATCAGAGGTTCATCCTGAGTGAGAGACAGGCCGGCTCACATTTTTGGTTCCGTTGCCGGGACCTCTCTAGAAGGCAAGATAATGTTCCGCGTCCAATTCTACATTAGGCAGAAGGAGGCTATGAGAGCTCACTTGGAGAGAACATTAGGAGAGGAGAGGGCTGAATTTATGTTAGAGAACCAAGATCCATTTGTATACACTGTAGTTCATTATGATGTCTTTGAGGTGATTTTGTACATCTTGTACACATGAGAGGAATTGGAGAGATTGTGTGAGGTGGATTGCAGATTTTGGGGATTAAGGTGATTTTGGGCAAAATCTCAAGTTTGAGATCTGGACTTGAGATTTCTACACATGATAGCTTGGGTTATCTTTCAGTTAGCACACTTGAAATTATTGAGAGAGCTTCTATGCGCACTGGGCTAGAATTTTTGAAAGTTGATAGGGTAAAGTGCTCCCGCAACTGCATGCTCTCTGGAAAATTGTACAGAGTCTACCATTTCTTCAATTTTTAGTCAATTGTCCTGAAAATTTCCAAGAACATTTAGTGCATTGTATCCTACCTGGTGCCACAAAAATTAGAGAGAGATCATTTTTGCGCAGTGCGTTATAAGTTTTTGAAGTGAGGGGGGTGGTTTTCAGACCAAATCTGAAATATGGGTGCTGAATAGAAAGGTGTCTAGGCCAAATGGCTCGATGAAAAGATCTAAAATTTTGCAGGGAGGGACGCCCTAGAGTTGTGATCAAGTGTGGAAAATTTTAGAGGACTGTGACATATTCGTTGGGAGATTTGAGTGACATTGTGAGGAAGGGTCAATTCTGCAGAGTGGAGATCTCATGCATGAGAAGTTTGAGATCAACAAAAAGCATGTTTGAGTGTTTAGATTCATCTTTGGGAACATGGAGTGTCATCAAGAGTGGAAATTGAGATTATGCAAGGTTCCCCAAGGGTTTGAGGTGATTGTAGGGGTGGATTTGAGGAAAAGAGAGTTTACAATAGAATTTGAAGAGAGTGTTGAGAGGATCCAAAAACCTACACCACTTGGAGGAAAGAGTGAGTCTAAGTGCTTTCTATGTGGAGAGAAGGGACATAAGGCAAGTTCATGTCCATTAACCTTTGAGAGCAAGAGATTGAGGGAAAGGAGAGGCTTACTTGACTTGGGTTTGCATGTTGGACCTTCTTCACCAAGATTGGGAGGGAGAAGATCTAAGACCAAGGAGTTGTGTGAGGTTTGTGGAGTTGAAGGACTTCCAAAAGGACATGAGTGTAGTGGAGTAAAAGCACTTTTGGAAACTTTGGTGAAGGATCTTGGAGAGAGTCTTAGTACAGCTACAGAAATACTACCACCTTCATCAGCTAGTTCTCAAGATTAGTGATGGAGATAATCTTTCAACTTATGGATAAACTATCCATGAGAGTTAGATTAATATGCACTCTAGGATTTGATGTTGCTATAGAAATCTTGGAGCAACCTGAACCTTTTGTGTTCCCTAGAGTGGATTATTCTCAGATGGTGTTAGTCATGTATATACTCTATTAGTAATAGAGTGAGAGAAAAGAAAAGAGAAAAAAAAATTAAGAGAAAAGAAAGATAGTGAGGGGTTAAGATGGGGAAACTTCCGGTTTTCTTTGGCAAGGATGGAGAAGATGTGGAGGCCTTTGTGAGAGACTTCAAGAGAGCTTGCATAGGAAACAATGAGAGGAGGAAGAATGAGTGGGCCTCATTATTACCAGATTTCTTTGAGGATGCAGCACTTACATGGTATGAGTCAGAATACCAAAAGAGAGAGAGGAGAGAGGGGGAAGAGGAGTCTTGGGAGACTTTGACTTCAGCACTCATTGAGAACTTTCTTCCTGATGAGAGTTATGAGAGATTGATGAGTGAGGTTACATTTCTCAAGCAAGGAGATGGAGAGAAAGTGAGGGTCTATGTGGAAAGAGTGGAAAAGTTGGAGTCCAGATTTCGCATAGTGTTGAGGAAGGGTGGGGATGATGTGGAGACTACAATGATTGGCATAGGGGCCATGCTCACCAAGAATTTTGTGGGAGGATTGAGACCACAAATTAGAAGCAAGGTGAGATATGAGAAACCTTCTTCCAAGGTTGAAGCTATCAAGATCGCAATTCGTATGGAGGAGAGTTTGGAAGGGGATGAGAGTGATTTGGTGGTGAAAGAGGTTGTGCATCCTCCTCAAGGCTACAAGTATGGTGGAACTTCTGATACTTTGGTGACAAGGGTTGCACCACAAGTAGTAGTTGCTCCAATTCTTGCACCTCCACCAAAAGATCCACTCCAAACCATCACAGAACAACTTGCGGATCTCAAGATCAATGTGGTGCAACTATGGGAGAAGAGAGAGGTGGATCAGAATGTAGGGAGAGGACCTAGGAGTTATGGAAACTATCCATATAGAGGAGGCCAACCAGCCAACAATTTCAATGATAGAAATTGTTTTGGTTGTGGAGGAAGAGGCCATATCCAAAGGAATTGCCCAAATTCCACTTACCATGGAGGAAGGGGTTATGAGGGAGCCAATAGAGGGAAAGAGGGAGGTAGTGAAACCCAAGTGGCTCCTAATCCCAACAAAGGTAAGGGGATAGCATCCATAGATGTGGTTGAGAGCAAGTATGAGAAGGGAGAGTGCTCAAACTCCAAGGGTCTTAATTTGGAGCTTTTGGCACAAGAGAAGAAGAGAGCTCGTTTTGCAGAGGATGTTCACTCTTCTCAAGGATTTACTTCAAGCAAGGATACTCCTATGTCTACTAGGAGCACTCGCACCTCAACACCATCAACAACAAAGACTCCAAGGAAGAAGTTGGGGATGGAGGACTTCTTGATCTCAAAGCAACAATGGAACTACAATGTGTTGGAGGATGTTGGTAGTCACAAGGCTAACATCACAGTGGGCCAATTAATTGCTTTGAACCCTACCTTGAGAAAGGAGCTTAGAGGTGGTTTGAGTTCTACAAGGAGCAAAAAGAAGAAGAAGGCAAAAGTTCCAGTATCAATGGGGGTGGTGGATGCCAAGCCAGCACCATGGGAGGCTTGTGAATATGCCTCCAAGATTGATGTGAGAGTGAATGGTCACAACATCAAGGATGCATTGGTTGATGGAGGATCAGCAGTGAATGCCATGTCAGAAAGGTTGATGAAGAAGTTGGGTATGATACCCTCAAGACCTTCAACATTTGTGGTGAGCATGGCAAACAAGCAACAAGTTCGACCAGTAGGGGTGATGGATAAGGTGGTAGTTTCAGTTATGGGAGTTCAAAATCTCATGACTTTCCAAGTCTTGAAGGATTCAAGCTATGACTTACTTCTTGGGAGGCCATGGTTGAGAGCAGCACGCACAACTGATCGATGGCACAAAGGGTACTTGAGGATTGGGCCATCAAACCATAGAGTCACTGTTCCTGTGACTAACACCACCAACACTTCACATTCAGATACCCCATCTTCTAATTATTGGGAATCAGATTCTGAAGAAGGAGCTTCAGGTGTGGACACAAGCATGGAAGAGGAGACTTCCACGGAGGAAGATGAATCTGAATCTGATTCAGATGTGTATCCCTTGTGTGCTATGGATTTTGCACCTAAGCCAGAGGTTTTGAAGGACCCAGATAAATCACCATTGACACTTGAGGAGGTAGAGAGAAGGTTATCTACCCTCAAGTATGGCCCAAATGTTACCAAGGAGGAGAAGGTGAGATTTGAGGAGATTTTCCGCAAATTCATCCATGTGTTTGCTTTTAGTTACAAGGATTTGAAGGAAGTCACCTTGGAAGAGCACAAAATAGAGGTGGAGTCACATGCAAGACCAATCCGCCAAAAGCAACGTCGCATTAGCCCACCAATATCTTTGGTTGTGAAGGAGGAGATTGATAAGCTCAAGGAGGCTGGATTTATCTTTGAGGTGGAGAATTCAGAATGGGTGTCTCCAATTGTCATTGTGAAGAAAAAGAATGGCAAGCTTCGGGTATGTGTGGATTACAAGAAGCTTAATGCTGTTACCAAGAAGGACTACTACCCATTGCCATTCATTGATGAGATCTTGGAGGAGGTTGCAGGTCATGAGAGGTACAGTTTTGGAGATGGTTATAGTGGATATAACCAAATAAAGATTGCACCAGAGCATCAACAACTCACCACATTCACCACACCTTGGGGAACTTACGCTTTCAAGGTCATGCCTTTTGGGCTTTGCAATGCTCCAGCCACATTCCAACGGTTCATGAACAAGGTATTTGAACCTTTCATTGGGAAATTTGTGAGAGATTTCATTGATGACTTTTGTGTCTATGGGAGCAAGGAGGAGCACTTTGAGCACCTAATCAAAGTCTTGCAACGCTTGGATGAGGCAAATGCATCACTCAACCCAGAGAAGTGCATTTTTGGATGTGAAGAAGGTCTACTTTTGGGGCACATCATCTCCAAGGATGGAATAGCAGTTGATCCTGAGAAGGTGAGGAAAATCTCAGACCTTCCATTCCCTTCAAGCTTGACAAAGTTACGCCAATTCTTGGGAATGGTTGGGTACTATAGGAGGTTCATCTTCTCATTTTCCAACAAGGCTTATGCATTGACCATCTACATGAAGAAGGGTGTAGATTACATGGTGATTTTGGAAGACAAGGAGGCTCTCAAAGCTTTTGAGGAGCTCAAGCAATCCCTTGTTGTAGCTCCAATTCTTGCTAAACCTGATTGGAGTAAGCCTTTCATCCTCTACACTGATGCTTCTAATGTAGCTATAGGATGCACTCTTAGTCAATTAGACCAAGATGGGCATGATCATCCAATAGCTTATGCTAGTAGGCAGATGGTTTCAGCAGAGAAGAACTACTCTGTCACAGAGAGAGAAGGGTTGGCAGTGATCTTTGGTCTCAAGAAGTTTAGACACTACTTGATTGGAGGGAAAGCCACAATTGTCACGGATCACAAGGCTTTGAAGTACATCTTCAACAAGCCTAATGTTGAAGGGAGACTAGCAAGGTGGATGATACTCTTGTCTGAGTATGACTACACAATTGAGGATAGGCCAGGAAAGAAACATGCAAATGCTGATTTGTTATCTAGAGCCTATGATCATGATGGAGATGAGCCAATAGATGATTCCTTCCCGGATGAGGAGCTCATGACAATCTCAGTCACTCAAGAGATTCCAATGGAGTACAAGGAGATTGTGGATTTTGTGACAAGAGGTAACTATCCAGAAGGGATGCATGCTAGGGAGAGGAAGGCCCTTGCAGCAAGATCTAGACCTTACACAATGGTGGAGGATATTCTTTTTCACCAAGGAGCAGATGGTCTACTTCGAAGAGCAGTGGGTAAGGAAGAGTCTATCTTACTCATAAAGGAGTTTCATGAAGGTTTAGTATGTGGAGGACACTTTGCAGGAAAGGTGACTGCTTTCAAGATTCTAGATGCAGGTTACCATTGGAGAGGGATTTTCAAGGATTGTCTTGATTATTGCAAAACTTGTCATGTTTGTCAAGCTTTTGCTAGAAAGTCTACATCCACTCCACCACTTAGATCAATTCCATTGCTAGGACCTTTTGAGAAGTGGGGAATTGATTTTGTAGGACCTCTCAATAGAACCCCAAGGAACAATCGGTACATTGTGGTAGTTACTGATTACCTTACCAAGTGGGTTGAGGCTAGACCATTGAGGGACAAGAATGAAGATGAAGTGGGTAGATTTCTTTATGAACGCATTATCACTAGGTTTGGATGCCCTTTGGAGTTGGTTTCTGATAGAGGAGGAGAGTTTACAGGAAGCATTACTACAGCCATGCTACGACATTTCTCTATCACACATAGAGTAACTACATCCTATAAGCCAAATTCCAATGGCTTGGCAGAGAGAACCAATCAGACCTTGTGCATGATGTTGGCCAAAGATGCAGAAATGGAGGGGGCTAAACATCATTGGGACAAGAGGATTCATGCAGTTTTGTGGGAGTATAGGACAACCATGAAGACTTCCACTGGATATTCTCCATTCCAATTGGTGTATGGTATTGAGTCTACCTTACCTATTCACTTTGATCTTCCTACCTTCCAAAGCATTCATAGGAGATTGAAGAAAGCACAAGGAAGTGATGCAGGGAAGTCAAGGAAGGATCAACTCATGGAGTTGGAAGAGGCAAGAGCAGTTGCTATGGTTCGAGTGGAGCAAGCCCAAAGGAAACAAAAGGAGAGCTATGACAAGAGGCAAGGCAAGAAGAAGGTGGAGCCTTTCAAAGAAGGTGATTGGGTAATGTTGTTTGATTCCATTCGATTCAAGAGAGTGCAAAAGAAGTTTTTGCCTAAGTACTTTGGACCTTTCATAGTAGAGAAGGTGTGGGGCAATTACACCTATGATCTCAAGGAGTTGGGAGGAAGACACTTTGATAGGATTAACCATGATAAGTTGAAGATGTACCATAGAAGGTAGAGAGACCTTCACTTTGAGGACAAAGTGAAAACTTAGTCCGGGGGTAAATGTAACACCCATTTGTGCATGTGTGTGGTATTGTGATATTTAGCTTGGTATTACAAGTACTTAAGAGATATTATTTATATAGAGATAAAGGATGGTTCTATATTAGTCATAGTTAGCTAAAGTTAGTCATAGCTAAGATAGATGGGACCTTACTTTAGAGGAAGTAGAAAAGATGAGCATCACTATTTTGGATTTTAGTGTGTTGACTTGGTATTATTCCTAGGTGTTTGGCTTTGAGGAAAGAGTTGAGAACTCTTGGGCCCGCAAGCCTTTTTGTTTTGGATTCTTCTTTAGTCCAAGGATAGCCCATGTGAAGGAATCCTTGCTTTAGTGGTTGGGTCAAGATAAGGGGAATATGCCCATGTGAATGGATATTCCTTTCTACTTTTTGACTTTACTTGACTTTTAGTCTAGTAACTTGAGTTACTACGGTAATTAGTAACTTTGGTACGTAACTATTTCACAAGTATATAAACAAGGAGTGAGGAGGTACTCATCATCCTTTCATTTGCAACTATCTCTCTCTCATTGAGTTCTCTAGTGAGCAATGTCTTGAGTCTTGGAGTGTTAGCCTTGGAGGAGTATGATGGAGTTGGGGTTCCTTGCCTTCTTAGTCCATGGTGCGCTACCATAATAGCCATCAGAGGTTCATCCTGAGTGAGAGACAGGCCGGCTCACAGTACAAGATGTAAAAAATCACCTCAAAGACATCATAATAAACTACAGGGTATACAAATGGATCTTGGTTCTCTAACATAAGTTCAACCCTCTCCTCTCCTAATGTTCTCTCCAAGTGAGCTCTCATAGCCTCCTTCTGCCTAATGTAAAATTGAACGTGAAACATTATCTTGTCTTCTAGAGAGGTCCCGACAACGGAACCAAAAATGTGAGCCGGCTTGTCTCTCACTCAAGATGAATCTCTGGTGGCAATTATGGTAGCACACCATGGACTAAGAAGGCAAGGAACCCCAACTCCATCATACTCCTCCAAGGCTAACTGTAATACCAAGGGTTAGCCATATGATCTAGATGTGAAATTTGGTTTGGTAACATCTAGAATGATGTTATACATGATGGTCAAAATAGATCAGAAAGAGGTATCACCAAAAGGGGACTTCTACTAATAGAGTAGGAATCGAAATATGCCTGAAATCTTTGAAGGCAATTTCGGAGGCCTAAACGGATGAATTAGGCCTCAAAAATATGCAGATTCTCCCCCCAACAGAGGAAAGGCTGGCCTTCCCTCCCCCTTGGTTTGTCTCGTCAAGAGCTTTCCAATGGTACCTTACTCATGTGGTTCTGAGATTCCTACAGGAAGATTCCCTAAAAGATTCCCTCCGGTCAAAGCTCGTTTGACCAACCAGATAGGACCTAGACCAGACAGGTCACCCATCCAAGTCAGTAATCCAAGGGTGGAGCTTGCTGACATGTCACCTATCTATGTCCCTAATCCTATGGTGGAGCTTCCTTGGAGGAGATCCTCTTTGTCTATATAATAAAGAGAAGGTGCTCCCTTGGGGCATCGAATGTTTGAGTGTGCAATCTGTGTTTTCTCTCTTCTCTTGTCCTCGGAGTATTACAATGGTATCAGAGCAAGTGTTCTAGTCCAAGAGAGTGTATCATCCCTCTTGGAATAGCACGAACTACTGAAACTGAGTAATTTGAGGTGGAGAACATAGAGTAATCGCTAGACTTAGGAAGGACTTTAGAGAGCGGATGGGATGGATGCGCCGGGGGGACAATTTCCCGCACCTAGCTTTCCATTCTCAAACCCATTCCACATCAAGGTTATGTACATCCAACGTGAGCAGATGAGAGTATCGCTAGTTTATCACTTTGGTGCAGAATTCATGGACAGAGTGATGAACTCACCAACCCCGGTGATTCTACCTGTGGTGATGTATGACAGAGAGTGGGATTTGACTATCTACATTCTATTATGATAATATGGATACGAATGTCCCAAATCCTCTCCCTTTCAACACTCAAGTAGAAATCCGTTATGTAGTGAGGCCGAAATTGATGTTTAGAGATTTTGTGGTTAGGAATTTGGTGAGGAGTATTATCAACAAGTGATAGCTTCTGAGGTCCCAATGGTAGTTCAGATAGTTTGTGCGCCTTCCAGAGTGATTATATTGACTCTGTATTGAAGTAGACGTTAGCAATTGGGTGTTGCAAGCACCATGGATCCGCAGTTGCAAGAGCTGGTGCAAGGAATGCAAGGGATGTTGAATGAATTTCGAGAGATTAAGATGACCATGGAGACATTGCAAAGTCAAGTGCAGATCCTCAGGAACGATCAAGCCATGCAAGAAGAAGAGCCGTATCAAAACCCAGTACCTGCGACTGAAGTACTTGGAGAGGCACCCGTGCCTACGAACCCTATCAACGATGAAGCCACATTGCTACTCCGGATGAAGAAGACCTGCAACATCGAGCCTTACAAGGGGCAGCGTATGATAGGAGTAGTGGAGAATTGGATCTCGAGAATGAATTGATATTTTTGATTGTTCTCAACAGAGATCACAGAGCATGCTGCAGGCGTGTTTGCATGTGGGTACTTGACCGATAAAGCCCTCACATGGTATGATGCTTGGGAACGATCCATGCTGGCAGAGAGAAGGGAGGTCACATGGACAGCAATGCAAGAAGGACTGCTCAAGAATTTCCAATCGGTGGATTCTGTGCAGATGGCTCGAACCCGACTATGGGGATTGAGACAAGAATAGCATACAAGAGTATGTGGAGGCATTTCTGGATCTACAAGTCGCAATTACCGACATGAGTCCAATAGAGGCTCTCGATAGTTTCAAACGAGGGTTGAAAGAGCAGATTTGCCAAGAAGTCATGGTGCAAAACCCTCGCACGGTATTTGAAGCCATTGCTTGTGCGCAGAGAATAGCCGGAGCATTAGGTGGAGGTGAAGGAGTAGTTCCACCTCAACATTATCGGGCAGAAATGCCACACATGGGTGGACTAGTACCGATGGAATTAGGCAACCTTCGATTTCGGGATCGAGGAGCACGGCCACTTCAAGGAGAGCAAGGACGGGTAGAAGAACGAAGAGATGGAGTCACACGAGGAGAAGGGACTCGAGGAGAACAACGCCGTTGTTACAATTGTGGCCGTATTGGGCACATATCTACCAATTGTCGCACTCGTTTCCCTAGAGGCCCTTGGCCTTCGTACATGCGATCTTTGAACAACATGGAGAGGCACATTGAAGAGGAGGAGGTGGAAACCACTTCGGAAAACGAAGATCGCCAGTAAATGTACCTCACGGCCTTAGTGGCTCAATAAGGAAGCAGAGAAGCGAGGGAAGGAAGAAGAATAATGCGCAAAGATCCTGAAAGGCAACCTCACAATTGATTGTTCTGAATGGAATCCTAGAAGGCAATCAAGTGAGAGTATTAATAGATCCGAGAGCAACAGAGAATTTCTTGTCTTGCTCTGTTGCAATCAGATTGGGAATGGATCTAGAGAGAGATGGAAGTGAAGAAGTAGAGTTACCAAATGGGCAAACAGAGAGGATTGAATCATTACCTAGACGGGTAACCCTCTCTGTAGAAGAATATCAGGAAGCAATTGAGTGGCGAGTGATACAATTAGCCCGTTATGATGCAATTTTAGGCATGCCATGGATGGAGCAGTACAACCCAATGGTGGATTGGAGGAAGAAAGTAGTGAGAACACACCAATGGTCAATCATTGGGGTTAAAGAAAAATCACACAGGCAGAAACTGCCTCTATATGTCGTAGGGACAACAACTGTCTGTAAGACCGATAGATGTTTTCTGGCTCTAATAAGAGAAGTCCAGAGTGCACAACTCGCTGGACAAATTCCTGAGAAATTGAAGGATGTGGTGGATGAGTTTCAAGATGTCTTTCCCGATGATCTACCCTCAGGATTACCACCTAAAAGGCGAGTAGATCACAAAATAGAGACACTCCCGGGGAAGACACCTTGTAAGGCCCCATATCGCCTATCACCTCATGAGTTGGAGGAGTGTAAGACTCAAATTGAGGAGATGCTACAGAAAGGGTTCATCCAACATAGCGTATCACCATATGGGGCCCCTGTCTTGTTTGTGAAGAAGAAGGATGGTACAATGCGCATGTGCATTGACTATCGGGGTCTCAATCAGCAAACAGTGAATAACAAATACCCCTTACCTCGCATGGATGACCTGTTTGATCAACTCCATGGAGCGAGGTACTTCACCAAATTGGACTTGCGGAGCGGTTACAATCAAATCCGAATTGTAGAGGAGGATGTGTACAAAACTACCTTTCGAACCAGGTATGGCCACTTTGAGTATCTTGTGATGCCTTTTGGCCTCACCAATGCGCCTGCCACTTTCATGAGCCTAATGAATGACATATTTTGTCCATACTTGGATAAGTCTGTTATCGTCTTCTTGGATGATATCTTAGTATATAGTAGCACGATGACAGAACACAAACAACATCTACGAGAGGTCCTCCAGATTCTAAGACAGAATCAGTTGTACGCCAAAATCTCAAAGTGTGAGTTTGGCAAGTCTGAAGTAGACTACTTAGGGCATAGAGTAAGTGCAGAGGGCATTCAAGTATTGACAGATAAAATAGAGGTCATTCAAAAATGGAGTGCCCCAGAAGATCAAACTCAACTTAAGAGCTTCTTGGGGTTGACGGGATTCTATCGTAGATTTGTCAAGGACTTCTCCAAGGTTGCACAGCCTTTAACGGCACTACTTGGCAAGGGGAAGAAGTGGACATGGGGAATTGCACAAGAGTTGGCCTTTCAAGAATTGAAGGCCGCTTTGCTACATGCACCAATCTTGAAGTGGTATGACCCAAAACGTCCAATCAAGTTGGCTACGGATGCATCAGGCGTAGCAATAGGAGCAGTCCTACAACAAGAGTGGCATGACGGATGGCATCCAATTGCATATTTTTCTCGAAAGTTGTTACCGGCAGAGCGCAACTACCACACCACAGAACGAGAAGAGCTGGCCATTGTTCTAGCAACCAAGCATTGGAAGCACTATCGGGCGAGAAGGCATTTGTAGTAGAGCAGACCACAAACCTCTAGTGTACCTCGAGACGCAGAAGGATCTATCTCGTCGCCAAATTCAGTGGGCAGAGTGGCGACAACGCTTCAACATGACAATCACCTACGTGGAAGGTAAGAAGCAACTTGCAGATGCGTTCACCCGCATGCTAATGGCCAACAACTTGGCGGCAGAGGTTAAGATTAACCCTGAATTCTGGCAAAAGATTCTAGCTGCTACAAAAACTGACCCACATATTGTAGAAGCGCAAGCGTCCAAAGGTGTCACCAGCACCCAAGGACTCACCTTTCGAGAGGGCCGATTGTGGATCCCAAATGTCCCAGAATTACGCACCACCATTCTAGCGGAATGTCATGATTCGGCCATTGCAGCTCATGTCGGAGTGGACAAGACCTTGGAGGCAGTCAAGCGCCATTACTATTGGCCCAAGATGAGCAACAATGTGATGGACTATGTGCGTAGCTGCCTACTTTGTCAACAGAACAAAGCTTCTAATCAAGCTCTTGCAGGGCTCCTTCAACCTCTTCCCACTCTTACACAACGTTGGGAACAAGTGAGTATGGATCTCGTCTGTGAATTACCCAAGACCACCTCAGGGTTTGACTCCATTGTGGTCTTTGTGGACCGGCTCAGCAAAATGATTCATGTACGCCCTACCCCCAAGGAGGTGACCGCTCCACAACTAGCTCAACTATACTTAGATGCAGTCTTTGCTCACCATGGCTTGTCTAGAGTACTCATCACCGATAGAGGCACCCAATTCACCAATTTGTTTTGGCGAACACTCTTTGGTTTCTTCAAAACCAAGTTGGCCATGTCTACAGCTTACCACCCACAAACAGATGGCCAAACAGAGCGGGCTAATCGCACGATTGAAGACATGTTACGCGGCTTCACCTTAGAAGAGCAAGAGAGGTGGGACACCCTACTACCGTTGGTGGAATTCGCTTACAACAATTCAGTGAATGCCTCCACCCAGGTCACTCCGTTCTTCCTCATGTATGGTGAGCATCCCTTCACACCTTCTAGCTTGATGAAGATCCGTCCAGTGACTACCAAGGTTGATGCAGTCAACACATTTGTTTCTAGAATCCAACAAGGTGTGGAGAGCGCCAAGCACAAGTTACAGATTGCACAAAATCTACAAAAGTAGTATGCTGATGCACACCGTAGGCATATGTAGTTCAATGTTGGGGATCAAGTGTGGCTATCGACAACCAACCTCACATTAGTTGGATCTCGTAAGCTCAGACCTCGTTTTATTGGGCCTTTCTCGATTCTTTGTCGCATCGGCGCTGTGGCCTATCACCTTGAGCTACCACCACACATGAAGATCCATCCAGTGTTCCATGTCTCCCTATTACGCAGATATGCTCCCCGATCAGGCCAAGGTACTTCCACACAGGACATTCGACCTTGTCCGATAGTCATTGATGACACAGAGGAATATGAAGTAGAGCGGATTCTCCAAAAGTGCATGCGTGGTACTCGCCATCCGCGGGTGGAATATCTAGTACAATGGAAAGGTTACCCTCTCTATGAAGCAACCTGGGAACCCGCTGCAAATTTGGCACATGCACCGGTGTTGGTGCAAGCATTTGAGCAACAATTGCACAACGAGGACGTTGCGTCTTAAAAGGAGGGAGGTCTATAATACCAAGGGTTAGCCATATGATCTAGATGTGAAATTTGGTTTGGTAACATCTAGAATGATGTTATACATGATGGTCAAAATAGATCAGAAAGAGGTATCACCAAAAGGGGACTTCTACGAATAGAGTAGGAACCAAAATATGATTGAAATCTTTGAAGGCAATTTTGGAGGCCTAAACGGATGAATTAGGCCTCGAAAATGTGCAATTCCCCCCCCCAATGGAGGATAGGCTGGCCTTCCCTCCCCCTTGGTTTGTCTCGTCGAGAGCTTTCCAACGGTACCTTACTCATGTGATTCTGAGATTCCTACAAGAAGATTCCCTAAAAGATTCCCTCCGGTCAAAGCTTGTTTGACCAACCAGATAGGACCTAGACCAGACAGGTCACCCATCCAAGTCAGTAATCCAAGGGTGGAGCTTGCTGACATGTCACCTATCTATGTCCCTAATTCTATGGTGGAGCTTCCTTGGAGGAGATCCTCTTTGTCTATATAATAAAGAGAAGGTGCTCCCTTGGGGCATCGAATGTTTGAGTGTGCAATCTGTGTTTTCTCTCTTCTCTTGTACTCGGAGTATTACACTAACACTCCAAGACTCAAGACATTGCTCACTAGAGAACTAAATGATAGAGAGATAGTTGCAAATGAAAGGATGACGAGTACCTCCTCACCCCTTGTTTATATACTTGTGAAATAGTTACGTACCAAAGTTACTAATTATCGTAATAACTCAAGTTACTAGACTAAAAGTCAAGTAAAGTCAAAAAGTAGAAAGAAATATCCATTCACATAGGCATATTCCCTTAAGCATGTGGTCTTATCTTGACCCAACCACTAAGTCAAGGATTCCTTCACATTGGTTATCCTTGGACTAAAGAAGAATCCAAAACAAAAGGTTTACGGGCCCAAGAGTTCTCAACTCTTTCCTCAAAGCCAAACACCTAGGAATAATATCAAGTCAATACACTAAAATCCAAAATAGTGGTGCTCATCTTTTCTACTTCCTCTAAAGTAAAGTCCACTCTATCTTAGCTATGAATAACTTTAGCTAACCATGACTCATATAGAACCATCATTTATGTCTATATAAATAATATCTCTTAAGTACTTGTAATATCAAGCTAAGTATCACAATACCACACACATGCACAAATGGGTGTTACAGACCACACTCTACCTTTCTCAAATGCTTTTTTAGGCAAGGTTATAGGGCATGGTGCTATAGTTTTCTAGATGGTATTTCAAGATATAACCAAGTATCTATTTAGGAAGAAGATAGGGACAAGACTATCTTCACCACTGATTAGTGAACTTACAATTAAATGGCATTTGGGCTGTGTAATGTGCATGCAACATTTCAATGGATGATGACTTCCATCTTCTTGGAGATCTTCATTGATAATTTTGTGTCTTTAGTAGAAGAAGCAACCATCTCTACTTTTTACACCAAACATTTGAGAAGTCCTTTGGATTGTCTCTACATCCCAAGAAGTGCTTCTTTGTCATGAAGGAAGGCATTCTTATGGGACATCAAGTTTTTGGATGAGGAATCAAGGTGAATGTTGAAAAGATAAAAAGTAATCCAATCCCTCAAATCACCAAAAATTCTACACAAGCTAAGAGCTTTCCTAGGCCATGTAGGCTATTAGAAGAGGTTTATTCCCAACTATGAAGGACAATCAACACCCTTGACAAAGTTCTTGAAGAAGGCCACATATTATATTTGGACAAAGCTATAGGAGGATGCCTCCATCATACTAAAAACCAAGTAGATGGAGGCCTTGGTGATGCAAGCTCCTAACTAGGAAAGTACCTTCCATGTGTAAATGGACACTTCCTCTATCACGATTGGATTAGTCCTCAGCCAAAGGAGGAAAAACAAGAAAGTTTACCATGTGTATTATCCTAATCAATAATTTTTTGTTGTGGAACAAAAGACACTCTTATTGAGCAGGAAGCACTTAGGGTGGTGTATGCCTGCAATAAGTTCTATCACTACTTATTGGGATATGAATTTTCTTCCATGTAGACCATTATGCATTGCAACATTTGGTAAGAAAGGTCAATTTGACAAGATGAATAGCACAATAGGTATTACTATTGCTTGAATATACTTCCACCTTGCAGGTTAGTAAGGGATCAAAACACAAGAATGCTGATTTCTTATCTAGGCTAAAATGCAATGATTAGGACAAAGATTTGAATGACATGTTTCTGGATGAAGAAATCTTTCAAATTTTGATGACAAAGGTGATGCACTACCTTTTTGAGTCACAATACCTCCACACATTGTAGTGTTTTGAAGGATTGGATTTAGAGCATGGGACAAACTTCCTCCACAAAATAGGCCCGTACCAATTAAAGGGAACTACCTTATTCAAATTAGTGGCCAATGAAGTTCTTTAGTGTTGTCTAAACTCTTATGATGTAGGAGGAGTGATACAAGCCCTACACTTGGGAGTTGCAAGAATGCTTTTTGCCTTGGAAAACACATGAAAGAAGTTATGGCAATGGGATATTGGTGGCCGACCATGTACAAGGATGTGAAAAATTCACCAAACACTATGATGTATGTCAACATATAGGATTCTCCACACCTTTATCCCAATGGCTCCTTAGACCCCATTCCCTCACTCCATCAAAAAAATGGGGGATTGATTATGCAGGCCCGATACAACCTGCTACAAAAATCACATGAAAGAGATACATTTTGGTCTATATTGATTATGCCACAAAAATGGTGGAAACTGAAGCTACCATGAAGGATGAAGTAGATACAATAGTAAAATTCTTCTTCTGCACATGTCACTTCTTGGTATGGATGTCCGCTTGAATAAAATGGTGGAGTCTTTTACCCAACAATTTTAGATTAAACAAAGAAAAAAACTCTCTACAACCCAAAGGAAAATGGATTGACAAAACAAGCCAATGGATTGGCAACTTTGTGTGCATATCACACCATTTGGAAAATCACCATTAAAAAACACCTTTCTTTTTCACATATGGGTTCCATCCCATTTTCCCTATCAAATTTGAATACCCATCTATGAATTCTATTGGAAGAATAGATGACTAAGGAAGATAGTCAAGCTCTTTGGATGCAACAATTGATGTTTTTGGAGGAACAAAGAAATGATTCCCTTAATTGGACATGGGAAGTTCAAGAAAAGAGGAAGGAGGTTCATGATTAAAAAGTATGACCTGTCTAGATCACAAAAGGAGAGTTGATGTTGTTGTGTGACAATTTTCACAAGTTCTTCCTTGGGAAGTTACATCTTTGGCGGATGAGGCCAGATAAAGTAGAAAAGCTCTATGAAAATAAGTCCTTGCAGCTTGTTGATCTAGAGGGAAGTCTTTTCACCACTTGAGTCAATGGATGATGTGTCCAAAAATACTGCAATTGGGAGGAAGAGAAAGAGCTACAATGATGTTCATGGGGACGCTCACATTTGAGAAGGGAGGTATGTGATGCCTCACCTCTATCTAAAGTGCACCCCTTTCTTTCAACTTGTGGGACTCAACCACAAAGAGTGTAGAAATAGTCAATCAGTAAGGAAGATGGGAGGTTGATGATTCATTACCTTCCACCCCAAGGGGAATTGCACCTTCAAAGAGAAGATGACATAAAAGGAATGCATTGCAGAACAACCAACAATAGTAGATTTGGATAAAGGGCACATAGCGTGGCTCTTTGAGGAAGGAGGCTATTGGACAAGAGAACCTTTGGCAAGGAAACCTTTTGCTTTAAGAGATCTTTGTCCTAAATTGAGACTTTTGCATTGGGATGACCTTTGGCTAGAAAAGCAACTTGGCTTGGAAGTTCCTTGGCCTGAATTCCACAAATAAATGTGGTGTAAATAGGTCAAGAACTACAATTAATTACCATTCAATTGTATTGACCACTTACATGTGCATGTAGCAATTAGTCACCAAAGGGCGTGCTTATAAAAAATTAATAATGGTTGGGACATCACTTCGTGTATCCACCTAGAGCAAGCTTAGATCATATTTATTTTTGCAGAATCAAGACTTGTTTCACTTTTCTCACCCTCGGCAGGAAGTTTGTACTTGGACATTCAAATTTGCAAGGGAGTGCGTCTATGTGAGAAGCGTTAGGAAGTGAGAAGGGAAGTGGGAATAATGACAAGATAAAAGGGAAAAGAAGTCTCTTTTTTCCCTTTTGGCTGCCTCTGATGTGCCAAGGAGGACAAAAAGGGTATCCGAATTCATAATCATGGCCCCAAGATTAGTTAAGTAGGATTGTATTGTAGGTAGAAATTAATTTGCAAAAATAAATTAGAGTTCTTGTTGTGGAATTGGGAATTGAGCAATCATGTGATGCTACATGAAATCAAGGATAATCTCAATCAAGGACTAGAGAACATGGGGAAGAACCTCTTCACATGGACCAAAGAGCATTTTTGGAGAGTGTTGGGAGCTAGCAATTCTCCCCCGTATGGCATTGCTCTAGATAGCATTTGGACTCGCCCAGACTCAACTATTGAAGCCAATGTCATGGCCATGTTCAGGGAAACTAACAATGGTTGGTCTGTTCTAAAAACACCAACAATGGTTGGTATGTTCCAAGAATCAAAGATCTCATGATGAGGATCCTAGTAGAATTAGTCATAAAGTTGTTCAAATCTAAACAAACAATGTACTTGACATTAGTCAAGCAATCTTCTTTGACTATTCAAACCAAGAGAAACCTATCAATTGGGCAGCTATATTCTAGGCCAAGGTAAGAGAGCTTGCAAGATCAATGAATTAGGATAGAGGAGTGACTTTGGTGTCTTCCTTTGCCCTCCATTTCTACTTGGGATGGATTTGCTAACCCTAGAAGAAAAGAAGAAGTACTTGGACCACTTCTTTCCCATAGAGCATTTTGACAAGTGCTGATGGTATGGAAGTACTTGGAGTAGGATGTGGAATTCATCCACATATGGAAGTATGTGGAAGTGAAGGAAGCCTAAAATACTTTGGGTTTCAATAAGCAAAGGTAGAAGGAGATCCTTGCAAAGCCAATACTCCAGAAATGACTAGTGACTCCTTCTAGGTTGAAGGTAAAGGCTACTAAGAGGACAAGGAGGATCCTTGTAGAGGAAGAAGAGGAAAAAGATGAAGGGTTTAGTCCAAGGAAAATGCGGCACTGATCCACAATTAGATCCTACCCCAATGGCCAATGAACAATCATTCAAAAGGATTGTTATATTGTCAAATAAGGATAGGGTTGAAGACCATGTTGGAGAAGTAAAATCTACCCCAACCTAACCTTCCAAGAATGAACACTTTTCAAGAGGAAGAAAAATTCTCCTAGGAGATATGACGGGGGAGCTGGACTTTCTAGTCCTAAGAAGAGTATGGCATAGGATCTAGGGATGACAAAATCCCTTCTATTTCCACTTGTAAGAGAAACAAAACTAACGGAAGAAGGAGTCCTTTGTGCAGAAGAGGTGCTCAAGACACAAGATTTGTGCTCTTATCAGGATAAGGAAGAATATCAGGTCAAAGGTGGACTTTGGGGAAAAGAAGACAAGCACAACAAAGATGTCCAAGATGGACGTACCAGCCACAACAGAAATAGTATCTAAGTAGAGAGAACCTACCATCTTTGTTTATATTAGGAGGGAGGAGAGTGGACCCTAGGCCTCTTTTAAAAGAATAAAAGAGAAGAGCTGAAGCAAGAAGATGGCCAGAACAGTTGTGGTAGAGCTACTATCTCAGCTAATGGTATACAAGATTGGCCCAACACTAGAATTGATGAGCATCTCCTCCCCATGTATGTAGAGGGCCAAGAGAAGATCACTGATTATGTAATGCTTATTACCCATCTCCGTCAATAAATGCAAGGAGTAGAATTGGAGAGAACAAAGGTGCAGGATGAATTGAAGGAAGTTTGTGCTCACCACTTAGAGATAGGTAAGCGGAGTAATGACTTGGAGTAGGAGGTGGCCAAGCTTTGGACAGAAATTCTGGCCCTGGAGAAGGAAAATTCAAGAAGAGAGGACATTGAGGCCAAAGGTGTCCAAGTCCAAGGAAAAAGAAGCATGTCAACAAGCTCACCTTGAGGAGAAAGTGAAGGGCCATGTGGAAGAAATTGATGTATTTAACTGAGAAGTGAAGAGGTAAAGGTGGCCCTTGTAGCAACAAAAGTTTGTCATCAGAATTGGATGTATGGATGGCTGAGATTCAAGTGAAGTAGCATGAAAAGTATCAAGCAAAAGAAAGAAGAGCATGAGAAATATCATGCAGCCATCCAAGAAGAGATTGGGATTGTGATGGAGGAGAGTCAGGCCCAATTCAACCAGGAGAAAACTGCAATTTTGGCAAGGATGGAAATAGAGCAAGACCATCTAAAAGAAATCATGAAGGAGATAATGGGGGCCTCCTTGGAGAAATTGAAGGCTCAGGTTTCCAGATCCTAGGCACATGCTCTTATGCCAAAGGTGTACATGAATGAGTGCCTATAGCAACTAGATGATAAGCTAATCAAACACACTTCAACAAATTTCAAGGAATCCATGAAAGTGCCACTGGAGGAGATTGCAAGGTATCAAGAACGGGTAGAATTGTTAATGAAGATTTGCAAGGGTGAAGGTAGTTCCTCACAATAGACTTTAGGATGAAGGGATTCCAATTGGAAGGGAATACGTAGAAATCTGTTTAGTATAGAACACCCCTTTGGCATGGTAATCACCTTTGGCCTGGGAAGGTCTTTGTCCAGGAAGACCTTTGGCCTGACATGCTTTATTAACTCTATAACAATTTTGTAGCCAAAGATTTCTGAATTGTAATTATGCACAAAGTAAACAACCAGTAGTAGTTGTGATTGGCGGTGATGCACAATCACCTCTTAATTGCACCTAGATAAGACTAGGAGGTAGGAGTAGTGATAAGCAGAGTATGTGTAACTAGAATATTTCCAGCACTCTTAGTCACTGATCATCTTCATTTTGAGAGTAGTAAGCTATATATATATATATATATATATATATATATATATATATATATATATATATATATATATATATATATGGGTTGTGACCCAAAGAGGCTATGTCCACTTCTTCAAAATTAAAGTATTCAGCTTAAGAATTTTTCTACATATTTTTGTTGGATTGATTTTGCTTACAGCTACAATTGTATGGTTGGTTGAGTAGAGATGAAGAATATTACAATAGGAGTGTGCACTTGAGGACTCGCTTAGGAAATTTGCATTGTATCAAGGAAGTTATCCTTGACATTTAATGGGGATGAGTGCTTGAATACCTATATAGTAAATTCACACATATCAAGGAAATTATCCTTGATATTCTAAATGAATGAGTCAATGTGAGAGGACCATGGAAAAGAAAAGCAAAGTATACAATCAATTTTGGATTTTGTTGGGATTGAGTTTTTTGGGAAGAGATACACACAATCAACAATGGCGTTAGGGTGAAAGAACTTTCAACCTTCAACCAACCAGTGGCCCGAAAACCAATCTTTGGGGTGAAATATACCTATGGGTAGGGACTAGCCACCAGGCTAAAAGCGGCTCATTGGGGAGGAGACCTTTGGCATGAAGTGAACCAGCACTACCAAGGGCTTGCTAGATTAGACCTTTGGTTTGAGTAGTTGTTAATTTCTCTACAACGGGTATTCCTACTCTCTTCTGGGAGTGGTTTCTGCCCAAGAGGTTAAACAGGCAAGAATAGGCAACTAGAGACATTGTTGCACTTTATCTTTATTTCTAGTCATTTCCAATCTATATCCTCGTGAGAACTATCAATTCTTACCAATTATACTGTTAGTACGTCTACATTGGGTTGTCATGCCTTCTACTTTTAAGTTATTCATGCTTCCTTATTAACAGCAATAGAAAAGAATTTCACATACATACGCCATAGAGCTCCCCATATCATCTTATTGTGGTTCACTTGCAATGAGCTATAGCTAGAGCAGATCAATGTCAAGCAAATGTACCTCTGAATGAATGCATTTCAGTGATTGAAATATATTGCTCTTCTAGCCAAAGGGCCCAATGTTCCCCAAATCTATCATGAATCCTGAATTTCATGGCAGTTCTTGAAAACCTTAGTGATCAAAATCCAAAGCTCTTTCCCGATAACAATATCATGCTCCTTTGTGAAATTGATCTCGAATCGCACTCTCTTGTCACATTCTTCATTCATATGAATTGGAAAACCTAGGGGTCAAGAATTGGCTGGAGGAGGATGGGCTCGAGATAGCAAGCAAGTACTTGGTGCTTAGTTCACGGTAAAAGCATTCGTGCACTTCCTCGTAGTTTAGGTTATTTTGTGAGGATTCATACACTTTCTGGTGTTTCAGGTACTTTGTGAATGAATATTCATGCACTTTTATTATTCACGGGATTGCCACATGGCTCCCTCGAATGTCTATCAATTTCTCCCTCTAGCTCCAGAGGCACGGACTGGGACATGACGGACGGTGAAGTCGGCAATTGACGGATTTACATTATTACACTCAAGGTACCTAGCCCATGATAGTAGAGAGATAATAGTGTTTTAAAGGTTAGTTAGAAAGTAGGATTGTCAAGAAAAACTACAAAGGTGATTATTCATATTTTATTATCGATTTTACAGTCTTGAATTTCAATGATGGCAATATATCAACAACTCGCAGCTTAGAAATTTCAATGATTGGTACCATATCAACGATTTGCAGCTCAGAGCAGTTTGTATTATACCTTATGATAGCAGCCTGGAACATCCACTCTAAAGACATTATCTAACTATATTCAACAGCATTAGTATCACGAAGTAAACCAAACTCATAGCCTGATCGAGCTCAAAATTTCAAGCGAATTACTATGATAATGGATTCTCTACCGGATTAACTGGTAACACGTTGACTTGGGACTCCCAAATACACTTAGGTCAGAAATACCCTTGACTCCGAGACTGCTAGGGATAACTAACTGCAGTAATGATTACACACAACACAACTCCGGAAAGAAACTCCCGGAGTAAAGCTCTTTACTCTAACCAATGTTTAAGGAGTCAGCTCCGGATAAAATTTCTCGGGAGTAAAGCTGTTAACTCTAAACAATGCTGAAGGACTCAGGAACCTTACTGCAGAACACAAAGGTGAATACAAAGGTGAATGAGACAAGACACAAGGTGAATAAGTGAACGAATGTGACTTAGTAAACCAGCAGTTTTACTTTTTGGATAGTGTTTAGAATTTTAGGTCCAGCTGAGAACTTCAAGAGACAGGCGTAGTTTCAGCCGGTAAATACCATTCATAAGCATCAAAGCGTCTTAAGTTCTGTACCGACATGTGAGAGAAACTGTGATTCACAGCAAATGGCTTTTGTAACTTCTGCTGAAGTTTTATCTTCTCGATCCATAGCGGTTCTTCCACTACTGTTGAAGCAGTCTGTTTCGAAGAGGTTTTCTTCGGAGGCTGTATTTCTAGAGCGCGTTGTCGAAGTAGGTTTCTCTGGCAAAGAAACTTGTAGTGGCCTGTTCTTGGTTTCCACGCCTGGTATGGTCCGTCATCTGGCCCTAAAAGATTCCACTTCCCTTGAATCTTGAGCCCTACCCCAGACATGATACCAGTAGTCTTTGCACTCTTTCTTTCTGCTGAGTCCCAGAAATGACTGTCACGCAATGGAGGGAAAATGGAGGCTTGGTATGCCAGTTGAGCCTTGGTTTTTCCAATAGCGATGATCGCAAAATTATCATTTTTTAAACAGGTATGAACCGTATCCCCTAACGACTGATTCCTTGACACGTTTGCAACAGATTCAGTCTTTCTTGAGGTGGTCGTAAGCTTGTAACCGGCAGAAATGAAAGTTTTGATTCCGCCAAGCACTTGATGCTCCTTGCATTTCAGTGTGTTTGTTGAGGTTGAGCCCTCGCTTGCGTGCTCTGACTTCATGGTACGGACATCAACCTCGTTCAGAACCTCCGATTTTGTATCTATGTCCCGCATCACCACCGTCCTACCTTGACCATTTTCTTCTCTCTGGAACCTGAAGGATAATTTCAGATCATCGTGATACCATCCAAACTTTTGACTATCTTCAACCGAACCATCCATGAGATAATTGACGTCCAAAGTAGTCTTTATCCTTTTTCGATTTCTACCTGTGCCTGCTGGTTTGAAATCAAATTGGAAAGTAACTATTGGCACCATGTGACAATCAGACATGACAGGATCTTCGTCCTCGGACGCTTTCCCGGGTTTTCCAGGATGAGAAAATCTGATCAGGTCAGTTTCAACATCTGACTCGACCTTCAGATTAGTTTTGTCGATAGGACTGTATAGAGTATAATCTGTAGAGTCCAGGTGGACTTTCACCGTCAGCTGCAGACGTTCGTCTTGCTGTGCCTTGTTTTGCTGTGCCTTGTCGGAGGTCACATCGGCTTGCTCACTTGATTCTTCACTTCCGTACAACCCGTTAGTAAAAATGATTGTAGGCACACCAGAAGATGACGAGATTTCTGGAAGCTCGAATCGGCCGATCTGCGCCTCCACTCCTCTTTCTTGGCCATCACAAACATCTTCTACACTTTCCACCCTCCCTGTTGTCGCGGAGTTTCGGGTCGTTGAAGAATCAATGCTTGACAAAATCTCCCGCAATGAATCAATCCAAGTAGGCGGTTTCACGATATCATTGCCACTGGAAACAAGGGTCTTGATCTGAGACCCCTCTCCGCTGTATTTATCGATTCTCTGAAAGGCAACTCCCATTCTTTCCAGAGCTTCTTTGCTTCTCATCTTCAAACCTCGGGTAGCCGTATTGGACGCCTCGTGCAGAGGTCCATCATGAACAAACAAAACAATGTCAGACTTCCCCATAGCTTGCTTCGTCCAGCACTGTTTCCACAACTTCTCTCCCACCTCTTGTATCTCTACTACCGCAGAGTCAGCTGTCAATTTGACTTTTGAAAACGGCAATCCCACTCCAAAAAGCAAAGCCATTGCCTCAGCGTGAAAGAACGTAAGTGAGACGTGACTTGCTGCATTCTCGAAGACACACAAAATTTGTCTCCAGTCAAAGTCTTGGTGGAAGTCTTTGAAGCCGAGGGCAATCACATCAGGCCTTATGATGTCGTGGTTATAATGGCTTGAACTGGAATTTTCCCCATCAGAAATTAATTTTGGGACTTCACATCCTTCAGTGGCCAACTGTAAATTGCTCTCCAGATAATCTCGCCGTCCTGGTTCCAAGAGTGAATTATCAAGTATGCAGTCGTCTTTCTCTCCTGCTAAGCGCTCCGATCGCCTGAAATGTACAGCAGCCTTGAGGAAATTATCCTTCTTGAGCTTTTCCTCCTCAGTTTGGTTAGGAATATCCTGCCCTGCTAACGTCGTTGTTGCGAAACCCTGAGATTCAACACCTAGCCGCAACAGCCTAGAGCTAGATACTTTGCGCGGCAATACCTAGGAATTGCAAAGAGTGGATTAGCTTAATAACAAGAATACCTGAGGTTAACTGCAGCTGTTTGCTATATCTTAAGCGCCTCTAGACATATATCACCATCATGGAAAGATTATTACACATTTGCAATTTTGAGTCAACTTGGACCTATAGTCTGGGGTTCAACTATCAGTATCCATTGACTTGTCCAGATAGGATCATTTAATAATATGGTTATTCCCTGTGTTCCAACCTGCCCTTCATTTCTGATCATGATCACGAGAACGTCGGTAGAACGCGCTAACAATATTATTCGCTTAGTATGGATTTTTGTTACCAAACTAATGTCAAGCTCCCAAACTACAGTCTGAGATTAGTTCAAGCCGACATTATTTAATTTGAATCATATCCGTTTCCACTGCTACTCATGTAAGTTGATCGGACCTCGTTGTCTCCCATGACCAGCTTCTCGAACTACGATAGTACTCTGGCATGCGCTTAAATTAACACATTATATTCAATTATATAAGGGCTTGACGTCTACCTTTTTGAGTGTCTTATGTTCATCAGGTTGTGTTTGGTGAATGGTAGAATTCACTTCACAGTAATTGTCGTGGGCGACTTCAAGGGAATCGAAATGGCCAAATTCTTCAACGTCATGAAGCATATCAAACTCTGAGGCAGTACTACAGCTCTCCAGCTCGTTGCTCTCTGTAATCATCTCACCGTCGAATTGGCAATCTTCCTTGGGGGTTGCTTGCGACAAGTTAGCTAGCTCTCGGAAGCTAGCAAGCGCGTTGCTTACCTGCACATGACAACGACCGATAATATATATTTCAATACAGTAATGGGGATCAGAGTAACATTGATCAGAATCAGTGAAATCCAACCATTCCAAGAATGTGTTTTCAGACACGATGCAAGCCAGAATACAACATCGTACGAGTGACCTCCCCGTGGATTATGATTCAAAGTTATCACGTCACTTCTAGATCTCATATGCTAAGTATGTAGATGAAAATCCTCTGGAAAAACAAAACCCCCGAGAGCGATGGAGTGAAAACCTGGGTAAAGGAGCATGGAGAAGAAGCGAAGGGTACATAAGTGAAGAGAATTGCGGAAGCTTCATTGGACGAAGCAAAACTCCAAACACGACAACTCCGTGGGGACCTCACTGTAGGAACCATCGGGTTCGACCCGTCCACGTGTAGCAGAGGGAGAGGCTCGATGGCTCTCAGCTCTGGGGCCCTCAGCATTTGCTCAGCGATTCGAAGTATGTCCAAGAGGACAGACTTCGGCTCCTTGCAAAATTGCTGCTGGTATGGATGTACATGTGAGTCTTCATCCCAACGGTTGATGAGGTCCTTCGACCAGCCAAAGCAGCTTGAACTGCGGGACCCTAACTTGTTCACCAGTTCTCCTGATGATCGTCTCGAATCATTGATGAACATAAAAAATCGGTAATGCACCGACGGGCCGGAAACCTCCTTGTTTACCACTTGGCGATTAGCTTCGGGACGGAAAGGGAAAGTCTCTGCTGCAGTCCTGGCAATACCCGCTCCAGCAACCAAGCTTTGCTGTGGAGATAACCAGTCCTCCAACCTCAGTAACTTATAAGATGTTTTCTATTTGAGTACGCCAATCACCAATTGAGAAAACAAATCTACTGACTGTACTGATCTCTCACAAATTATACAAGTTTGCAGAATCCACCTCTATAAGGCACAACGACACGAACAATTACTTTGATTCTACATTAACAAGAAGATCTTGAAAATCAAACTTCTCGGTTACTACTAAAAGAATCAATCAAATATCACGAATTTAGTGGACTTTGTAACACTAATTAACGCTGGAATCAAGTCACTACATACCATGGTAGCGACAGCAATACTTCTTCTCTTATACTTTTGTAGTGCTTGGTTGAATCCCTCGTCGGGCCTCGCTGCAGCTCTACGACGTATTACAACGTATTACAAGGACTTCAGCTGAATAGAACAGATATTTGCGGATGGAATAGGACGTTTCACCTAAGATAAAACTAATGGATACTTTATGAGAATCGCTAGGGATTTGATTTACCATATACTCTGCTAGTAGTCTGGACCCAAGAGGCGAAGTACAGATGTAGAAATTAAATGTGTCTCCTGAATACCACATGGATATTTCCAGAGGGATATTCTGATGAGGTGCCCCTATAACAAACTCTTTCAAAAACAAGGCATTGGCACAGTAGCCTACAAGTATCACACGGTCAAATTTTCCATTAGCGAGAGGAATCAGATTCAAACGTAGACTCTCGCCCGCGACCCGAAGATCTAGTATGCGTTCATCACCACTATTCACTAGGTGAGCATCGTCCACCACAGGAAAGTCCTTGTCCAGGATTTCTGATGGCAAACACAGAGAACCATCTGCAGCTGGAATCTTGCAAGATCTCCAACATGCTGTTTTGGGATACTTGGCCGATATACCATTTTCGAGCACATTTTCGGGTTCCTCGGATATAGTGTAAACCTCCGCGAGCTGCATTTAGAAAATGTTATGTCGCTAGCAGATCAGTAAACCATGTAAAGATGCGATTGCTGATAGATATTAATTTGAGCATAATCACGTCGAACTATCAGTATGGAAAACCTGAACACTCAGAGCTTCATATGATCCTCGTGCTTACTATTATGAAAGTAAAATATTGAAAACATATCATATTTATACTCCGGTGGTAAGCGTTAGCACGTAACGCTATATTGGCTAAAAAACGTATTCCTCGTGCGACTTGATCCAACGCTGACCAGCTTATTCCTCTGATGACCTGATCCTATCCGCCCTTATGCAACAATTGAAACAAAACTCTGACGGATGTAACTAAAGCGTTACTATTATTCGTATCATATAAGCGGTGGTTTGCTTATCGAGGGAGAGGAAATCACCTCGCACATTGTCGTCGCACATATTCGTCGTAACATATTTTCGATTCCCCTTAGCAGATGTCGGAGTGCTCTTAGCACATCTTGGATTACCATTTGGATAACTTGCCAATTGACGCCCCGTGGTACTTGAGAACTGGAGCTTGCCCCAGACATTACAACTGATACAGAGATACTACCCGGAATAGTGGTAGCAAATCGGTTCTACGATACTCCAGGCAGCCTTGAAATCCACGGATTGAGTTGATGTTATTACTTGAATGCAACTTCCTGGATAAATCTTGATGGCACTTACTTCATGACAAGGCATATGAAATTCTGTACTGATATTTGCAAAGGTCTGGGGTTCAGGATATCAATGATGACGGTTGTCTGGAGCACATCATCTGGTGATCTGCGCTGCACAAGACGATTTGCTCCAGAGAACTCTGTCTATCAAATTAAGTTCGATCCTGCATGTCTACATGCATATCATCACTTGGATGGAGTTTAGGATACGCATCGGTAGAAACCCTTTGGAAAATTGGTCACAAGTTTTGATCTAGCACTTGGACTTAGGTTGTGTATCTTCACTGAGAAAAGCCGGGAACTTTAAAGAACGTAAACATCGGTGGAAAATTGTATGCATTCATCCCATTACAGGAAACAAACTCCAAACAAAAATGACGTATTATGAACTTGAAGCCCTTGTTCGCAGTTACTCGGATAATAAAACGGATTGAACAGTGCCTAGAGGTGAGGAAATGAGAAACAGTCTATGAAGAAACGATGTGAGTGAGCATCTTACCGCAAGTTCTCTACTGAGCCTGAAATTGATACTGCATCTACCACATATATCAATTTGCAATCGATTGAAAGTGCCTCCAACGTCTAATTTCTGAAATAATTGCAAACGCGCTCGAGACTTTCTTGGCCGTGCGGAAGCATCCTCTTGACCTCCAATTTCAAGCAGTTTGATCCTGCCTGACTCCAATATCAAAAGGTCTTCCTCCTCGCCCCGATACTACCTTTCAGTGTCTCCAACAGATGAACAACAACAACCGGTTGAACTTGACATCACTCCTCTCTTAATTCTTTCACCCTCATGTACCCGTCGCAATTTTTCGTTTTACTCTTCAAGCTCAAGATCCATTCACTTATTTGCGTCCCCAGAAGCGTTAAATATAGTACAGACTCGCTATTTCTTCTCTGATCTCGGAAATATGAGCAAAATTCGGAGTCCAAACCGGCTTGCGTGCGATAAATTGATTATCGGAATGCATTGTATACCCGTGACTCTCAGTCACTCACGTTTTTTTGACTCTCCGGCTGAGCCATATTATCTCTTACTCCAGTTTTTTCTTCTTTTCCCTATCTGTTCATCTTAAGTACAGGGGTCGAACGTATTGGGAAGGTTGACTTTCGTTTCGTAATATTTCATGAGGAAGAAGCTCGGTTAACTGTAGAGTGTTTCGGTCATCGGAAAGATTCGAAGTTAAGCCGCACGAACAAAGGATATTGAGCGAATAAATTTGACGGTCATGAGCGATACGTTTCGAATTTTGAGCAGGACCACGGCAAGTACTTTTGGTAAGTGAAAATTTGTAACTAACCGAGTGCTAAACACAAGAGAAACAAGTCGATTGACAGATTAGAACCCTAGGCTATGAATCGGGCATTCCCATTGAAGAGATCTTGATGTTAACCCAAGTTGATTTCAAATGCAGATTCAATCGTAACGAAGGTATGGAAATGGTGATTTGTGAGGTTGAATGTAGACTGAACCATCTAGGAGGGGGACATTCGGTTGGGGTAGTTATTTGTTGGGGTTGATATTCGTTTAGTGTCTTTGGAATGGTGATAAGAGCTATCTTGAACGGGAAGGCCTGGAATCTTTCGAAACTCGTGATAGACAGGAGATTGGTAACTGTTTACGAAGTTCCACATGACTTTCTTCCTATGGGACTAGAGTAAATCTTTCGAACCTTGGAACGGATAGGAGATGGTATCTCTTTAGGAAGCTCCACATGACTTTCCTCTTACGGGATTAGAGGCAAGTTGAGAGAATATAATAACGGCTCTTGACTCTTGGCTCAAAAGGAGGTATCAACAAGAGTCCAAGGTGCAAGAATTTGGGTCTCATCAAGTTGAGCAGAGGATTTAAGATGTTTAGTAGCATTTGGAAGGACAATATCATCTTTCGAGGGAAGTACGCAAGATACAATGCAAGGACCAAAATTTGAACAATTGAAGCGAAGCAGACTAAGATCAAGTATACTTGAGACCATAGAGTTCACATGTTTATCCAATTTGGAAATTGATCCATATTTGGGGATTGAATTGGAATTGAATACCAAACTTTCCTTAAGTTAAGTTAGTGGAGCAAATTTGAGACCAAGTCAATACATTGTCAAGGGAGTTCTAGCTGTGGAACTGAGACGTATTATACAATATTAGAAAGCTTATTTAACAAGTAATCAATTGAGTCATAGAACGTCTCATGTGGATGTATAGTGAGTTATCTTTGGTCAAACCTTGAGATTATCTCCCCAACAACACCAATAAAGAAGCATACAATTATCCCACATGAAGTATAGGTTGAAAACAGCCCTTGGATAGAGTGAGGATGCTAGGAGGCGCTTGCATACTATATGTATGGAGAGTTATGGTTAAGTTGCTTTTTATTTTCATGCTTGATTGTGGATTGATATGGAAAGGAGATCAAACAAGATTACAGAGAATCTAGGGATTATGACCTCTTCTGAGACACCTATGTTGCAATTTGATCTTATTATAGCATAGATGTTTCAGACATTTTCCCTCTATATGCAATAGCAGCAAGTTATAGAATGCAAAGAAGCATTGGCTACCATCACCTTGCAGTTTCTTGTGGCAATGTTAGACCAATTTGATGGCAAAAATATCTCTAAGTACCTAAAGTACTACACTAGAGATGGAGTTGGAAAAGGTTTTTGATAGGGATATGATTCATACATTTGAGCTTGTGGTCATTCTAAACCTCTAAGCACAAGTGAAAGAGATTATTCAAGCTCATGGGGTGAGTTGCAAGAGATTTTCTCTTCATCTTAAAGAGTAGTATTCCTTGGAGGATGTAGATTGAGTGTGGTAGAAGTCATTCATGGAATGGGAGAATAAATTAACCATAAATTGAGTGGAACTAAGCTATTCCAAGAATTTGAGATCCAATTTTAGCAATTATCTCAAATGGAGAAGCTCACACAAGGTGGAGCTATTCTTATAATCAGCTAGAAGCAAACTATAGGAGTTGAAGTTCTTGCTATAGTTTATAATCAAAGCTAGCTTCTTATTTGGCTACTATTATCTTCCCTTCCTTCCAAAAACCACCCTTTGCTAAATAGTATAAGCAAACTCTACTTACTCCTTCCTTATGTGTTTGGTGCACTTCATTGAATACATATTTGCATATATCCTTGCTTCATCATAGGCCTATCCTGATAAACACTTCCTTACTTCCAAATCACCTACAACAGCTTTGTCTATTGCACAAAGCTGTTGTGCTATAGACGTGCAATAATAGGCTTCGGAACAGTAGGTCTTGTAACAGTAGATATTGTTGGTTGTCTTAGAACTATTGTTACTTGTAATGATATTACCCCTAGCTTTTCCACTGCTTTCTCTCTTTGATACTCTTGCTTGGCAAGAGAACTCATAGCTTCATTACCTCTCTTCAAATCAACTGCAAACCCATTGTCCTTTGATCCATCCTCTAGCAAGACCTCTAAGTCCTTCTGTAACTATTGCAAGTTGATTCTAGGAACAACTCCACCTTATCATTCTCAAGTGTGAGCTTTTCCATTCAAGAGAATTGAAAAAATTATCTATGGAATTCTTTGAATAGCTTAGTTGCACTCAACCCTTTCATGAGCTATTTCATGAATGACTTCTTTGTTAATTGATCCGCATTCTCCAAGTAATACTCCTTTTGTAAGATGAAGGAAAAATCTCTCCCAACTCACCTATTGAGATTTGATGTCCTACTTCACATTTGCTTGGAGCTCTTTAATAAATGCATGCTCAAATGGATGTATCATCAAGTTCACCAACTATTGTACTTAACCTTGTTCTTTGTGGAACACACTGTGCCTAGCCATTGATACTAAGAGGTTGTATCTAGACCTTCATGGATGGTTGGAACTACTAGCACTCCCAACTGCTAGGAACTTTTACTTTGAATCACAATCTTCCTCCTATTAAGTAGGAAAAGTGCAACCTAACCTACCATCATGATACACACTCTTGGTCTACTGACCTCACTTTAAGTATCAAGGTTATCATTGTTAATTGTGGTACCCACATTTTTGTTTTTTTCCTATTTTTGAAGAAGAAGTGTCCAGATGAAGTCATATTGTACCTGTATGGTATCAAAAGGTGAAGAATGGTGTCTTTGGGTCATAACCCAAAGTAAAGTGACTCTGTGTCTGAAGACAAAGTACTTGTAGTGGTCCTATCAGCATTCAACCCAAAGTAAGGAAACTTTGTCTTGGGGTGCTCAACCCGAGGCAAGGATAGTGTAACAACCTTCCATTGGGGTTGGACATTCAAGAAGGTACTGTACACACACAAATGGCTGGCCTATGAGCAGGGGAAATTGACATTGACAAGGAGCATGCAGAAGGTGTGATTTCTTGGTAGAAGTTCAAAGTGAAGAAAGACTGAGGAGACGTGCCACTATAAAATTTGGGATTGAGACGAGGAGATGACAAGTAACCTCCCATCACCATTAAGGAGTCATCCTGAGGGATATCAAGGAAAAGGGATTGTAGTAAGAGATGCACTTGTGCATCAAGAGGAAGTCAGGATCATTAGTCCTGGAGTCGGGCGGAAGGGTAGTCACCAACTTAGAGTGGAGGAGAGTAAGATGGGAGGTGGAAAGAAGAACTCAGAATTTGCAGTGAGAAATCATGCAATTCGGAGGTTAGATGTGATTGCAAGAATCAAAGTCTTGAGTAGGCTTTGGATCACATTTCTGGCATGGAACTAGAATCTTAGTTTTCCAAGATTCATGACTAAAATAATAGAGTAAGTGTTTGGATGGACCCTAGGCAGAGGGTAAGAGAGGAAATCCAGCTTGATGGATAAAGTCTGATTGGAGATTAGTACTCAAAAGAGAGGTGGGTGAGGAGCAAGGAGCCACATTCTTGGGGAGTAGAGAAGTAGCTGAAAAAACCCAAGAAGTACAAGATGCCTTTTCTTCAAAATGCATGAAGAATGGGTATAAGGTTGAGAGTTATAAGGACCCTATGAGGAGAGGCATTGTAGGAGCAATGATGGCCATCTTTAAGCCAGAGAAAAATGCATATGTGATGAAACAGCAAACGGTGTTTTTCCATAAGATGTTTTTCTTATGGAAAAACACCGATTGCAGGGGAACCAATCAATTGGGCAAACTGCTTCCATCGGCACACAAGAAAAATGGTGTGGAATTTGTGTGATAAGTCACCTCCACACTACATGTGCCATTTGCAGCACATTTCTACTTGGGATTGAATCTATTGAATGCAGCAAAATGACACAAGATAGTGTCGTGCTTCCATCCCAATTTAAGGAGAGATGCTGATGCAGATGAGTAGCAATACATTCTTCAGATCAGAAGCAATGACGAGTACTACATGCAGATGGGGCAAAGTGTGAAATTGGCAGTGAATGCTCCGAAGTCAAAGAAGAGGAGTCAACCTGAAGAAGAAGAAGCGGCGACGAGACCACGGAAGAACAAAAAAGTGAACCTGAAGAAAGACCTGGTGGTAATCGTGTCATCAAGGGAAGAATCAAAAGGAGGAGCCAAGTGCAAGTCGGAAGACTTGGAGAGAGAAGAAGAACCTAAACTCACATTGTAGATAGGTGAAGTGAGTAGCAAGAGTGAGGATGGAGCGGAGATGCAGTGTAATACTCCGAGGACAAGAGAAGAGAGAAAACACAGATTGCACACTCCAACATTCGATGCCCCAAGGGAGCACCTTCTCTTTATTATATAGACAAAGAGGATCTCATCCAAGGAAGCTCCACCATAGGATTAGGGACACAAATAGGTGACATGTCAGCAAGCTCCACCCTTGGATTACTTACTTGGATGGGTGACCTGTCTGGTCTAGGTCCTATCTGGTTGGTCAAACAAGCTTTGACCGGAGGGAATCTTTTAGGGAATCTTCCTGTAGGAATCTCAGAATCACATGAGTAAGGAACCATTGGAAAGCTCTCGCCAAGAGGGGGGGGAATCTGCACATTTTCGAGGCCTAATTCATCTGTTTAGACCTCCAAAATTGCCTTCAAAGATTTCAGGCATATTTCGGTTCCTACTCTATTAGTAGAAGTCCCCTTTTGGTGATACCTCTTTCTGATCTGTTTAGTCTATCATTTGTAACATCCTTCTAGATGTTACCAAACCAATTCTCACCTTTAAATCATATGTCTAGCTATTGGTTCTAAGGTTCTCAAGTCTATTTCAGTTTCTGCCCTATTAGTAGAAGTACTCTTTTGGTGATACTTCTATCTGATCTATTTTGACCATCATGTATAACATCATTCTAGATGTTACCAAACCAAATTTCACATCTAGATCATATGGCTAACCCTTGGTATTACAGACCTCCCTCCTTTTAAGACGCAATGTCCTCGTTGTGCAATTGTTGCTCAAATGCTTGCACCAACACCGATGCATGTGCCAAATTGGCAGCGGGTTCCCAGGTTGCTTCATAGAGGGGGTAACCTTTCCATTGTACTAGATATTCCACCCGCGGATGGCGAGTACCACGCATGTGCTTTTGGAGAATCCGCTCCACTTCATATTCCTCTGTGCCATCAATGACTGTCGGACAAGGTCGAATGTCTTGTGTGGAAGTACCTTGGCCTGATCGGGGAGCATATCTGCGTAATAGGGAGACATGGAACACTGGATGGATCTTCATGTGTGGTGGTAGCTCAAGGTGATAGGCCACAGCGCCGATGCGACGAAGAATCGAGAAAGGCCCAATAAAACGAGGTCTGAGCTTACGAGATCCAACTAATGTGAGGTTGGTTGTCGATAACCACACTTGATCCCCAACATTGAACTCCATATGCCTACGGTGTGCATCAGCATACTGCTTTTGTCGATTTTGCACAATCTGTAACCTGTGCTTGGCGCTCTCCACACCTTGTTGGATTCTAGAAACAAATGTGTTGACTGCATCAACCTTGGTAGTCACTGGACGGATCTTCATCAAGCTAGAAGGTGTGAAGGGATGCTCACCATACATGAGGAAGAACGGAGTGACCTGGGTGGAGGCATTCACTGAATTGTTGTAAGCGAATTCCACCAACGGTAGTAGGGTGTCCCACCTCTCTTGCTCTTCTAAGGTGAAGCCGCGTAACATGTCTTCAATCATGCGATTAGCCCGCTCTGTTTGGCCATCTGTTTGTGGGTGGTAAGCTGTAGACATGGCCAACTTGGTTTTGAAGAAACCAAAGAGTGTTCGCCAAAACAAACTGGTGAATTGGGTGCCTCTATCGGTGATGAGTACTCTAGACAAGCCATGGTGAGCAAAGACTGCATCTAAGTATAGTTGAGCTAGTTGTGGAGTGGTCACCTCCTTGGTGGTAGGGCGTACATGAATCATTTTGCTGAGCCGGTCCACAAAGACCACAATGGAGTCAAACCCTGAGGTGGTCTTGGGTAATTCACAGACGAGATCCATACTCACTTGTTCCCAACGTTGGGTAGGAGTGGGAAGAGGTTGAAGAAGCCCTACAGGAGCTTGATTAGAAGCTTTGTTCTGTTGACAAAGTAGGCAGCTACGCACATAGTCCATCACGTCGTTGCTCATCTTGGGCCAATAGTAATGGCGCTTGACTGCCTCCAAGGTCTTGTCCACTCCAACATGAGCTGCAATGGCCGAATCATGACATTCCGCTAGAATGGTGGTGCGTAATTCTGGGACATTTGGGATCCACAATCGGCCCTCCCGAAAGGTGAGTCCTTGGGTGCTGGTGACACCTTTGGACGCTTGCGCTTCTACAATATGTGGATCCGTTTTTGTAGCAGCTAGAATCTCTTGCCAGAATTCAAGGTTAATCTTAACCTCTGCCGCCAAGTTGTTGGCCATTGGCATGCGGGTGAACGCATCTGCAAGTTGCTTCTTACCTTCCACATAGGTGATTGTCATGTTGAAGCATTGTCGCCACTCTGCCCACCGAATTTGGCGACGAGATAGATCCTTCTGCATCTCGAGGTAGACTAGAGGTTTGTGGTCTGTCTCTACTACAAATGCCTTCTCGCCCAGGTAGTGCTTCCAATGCTTGGTTGCTAGAACAATGGCCAGCTCTTCTCGTTCTGTGGTGTGATAGTTGCGCTCTGCCGGTAACAACTTTCGAGAGAAATATGCAATTGGATGCCATCCGTCATGCCACTCTTGTTGTAGGACTGCTCCTATTGCTATGCCTGATGCATCCGTAGCCAACTTGATTGGACGTTTTGGGTCATACCACTTCAAGATTGGTGCATGTAGCAAGGCGGCCTTCAATTCTTGAAAGGCCAACTCTTGTGCAGTTCCCCATGTCCACTTCTTCCCCTTGCCAAGTAGTGCCGTTAAAGGCTGTGCAACCTTGGAGAAGTCCTTGACAAATCTACGATAGAATCCCGTCAACCCCAAGAAGCTCTTAAGTTGAGTCTGATCTTCTGGGGCACTCTATTTTTGAATGACCTCTATTTTATCTGTCAATACTTGAATGCACTCTGCACTTACTCTATGCCCTAAGTAGTCTACTTCAGACTTGCCAAACTCACACTTTGAGATTTTGGCGTACAACTGATTCTGTCTTAGAATCTGGAGGACCTCTCGTAGATGTTGTTTGTGTTCTGTCATCGTGCTACTATATACTAAGATATCATCTAAGAAGACAATAACAGACTTATCCAAGTATGGACAAAATATGTCATTCATTAGGCTCATGAAAGTGGCAGGCGCATTGGTGAGGCCAAAAGGCATCACAAGATACTCAAAGTGGCCATACCTGGTTCGAAAGGTAGTTTTGTACACATCCTCCTCTGCAATTCGGATTTGATTGTAACCGCTCCGCAAGTCCAGTTTGGTGAAGTATCTCGCTCCATGGAGTTGATCAAACAGGTCATCCATGCGAGGTAAGGGGTATTTGTTCTTCACTGTTTGCTGATTGAGACCCCGATAGTCAATGCACATGCGCATTGTACCATCCTTCTTCTTCACAAACAAGACAGGGGCCCCATATGGTGATACACTAGGTTGGATGAACCCTTTTTGTAGCATCTCCTCAATTTGAGTCTTACACTCCTCCAACTCATGAGGTGATAGGCGATATGGGGCCTTACAAGGAGGTGTCTTCACCGGGAGTGTCTCTATTTTGTGATCTACTCACCTTTTAGGTGGTAATCCTGAGGGTAGATCATCGGGAAAGACATCTTGAAACTCATCCACCACATCCTTCAATTTCTCAGGAATTTTTCCAGCAAGTTGTGCACTCTGGACTTCTCTTATTAGACCCAGAAAACATCTATCGGTCTTATAGATAGTTGTCGTCCCTACGACATATAGAGGTAGTTTCTGCCTGTGTGATTTTTCTTTAACCCCAATGATTGACCATTGGTGGGTTCTCACTACTTTCTTCCTCCAATCCACCATTGGGTTGTACTGCTCCATCCATGGCATGCCTAAAATTGCATCATAACGGGCTAACTGTATCACTCGCCACTCAATTGCTTCCTGATATTCTCCTACAGAGAGGGTTACCCATCTAGGTAATGATTCAATCCTCTCTGTTTGCCCATTTGGTAACTCTACTTCTTCACTTCCATCTCTCTCTAGATCCATTCCCAATCTGATTGCAACAGAGCGAGACAAGAAATTCTCTGTTGCTCCCGGATCTATTAATACTCTCACTTGATTACCTTCTAGGATTCCATTCATGACAATCAATTGTGAGGTTGCCTTTCGGAATCTTTGTACATTATTCTTCTTCCTTCCCTCGCTTCTCTGCTTCCTTATTGAGCCAGTAAGGCCGCGAGGTACATTTACTGGCGATCTTCGTTTTCCGAAGTGGTTTCCACCTCCTCCTCTACAACATGCCTCTCCATGTTGTTCAAAGATCGCTTGTACGAAGGCCGAGGGCCTCTAGGGAAACGAGTGCAACAATTGGTAGATATGTGCACAATACGGCCACAATTGTAACAACGGCGTTGTTCTCCTCAAGTCCCTTCTCCTCGTGGGACTCCATCTCTCCGTTCTTCTATCGGTCAAGTACCCACATGCAAACACGCCTGCAGCATGCTCTGTGATCTCTGTTGAGAACAATCGAAAATATCGATTCATTCTCGAGATCCAATTCTCCACTACTCCCATCGTACGCTACCCCTTGTAAGGCTTGATGTTGTAGGTCTTCTTCATCCGGAGTAGCAATGTGGCTTCATCGTTGATAGGGTTCGTAGGCACGGGTGCCTCTCCAAGTACTTCAGTCGCAGGTACTGGGTTTTGAGACGGCTCTTCTTCTTGCATGGCTTGATCGTTCCTAAGGATCTGCACTTGACTTTGCAATGTCTCCATGGTCATCTTAATCTCTCGAAATTCATTCAACATCCCTTGCATTCCTTGCACCAGCTCTTGCAACTGCAGATCCATGGTTCCTGCAACACCCAATTGCTAACGTCTACTTCAATACAGAGTCAATATAATTACTCTGGAAGGCGCATGAACTATCAGAACTACCATTGGGACCTCAGAAGCTATCACTCATTGATAATACTCCTCACCAAAATTCCTAACCACAAAATCTCTAAACATCAATTTCGGCCTCACTACATAACGGATTTCTACTTGAGTGTTGAAAGGGAGAGGATTTGGGACATTCATATCCATATTATCATAATAGAATGTAGATTGTCAAATCCCACTCTCTGTTATATATCACCACAGGTAGAATCACCGGGTTTGGTGAGTTCATCACTCTGTCCATGAATTCCGCACCAAAGTGATAAACTAGCGATACTCTCATCTGCTCATGCTGGATGTACATAACCTTGATGTGGAATGGGTTTGAGAATGGAAAGCTAGGTGCGGGAAATTGTCCCCCCGGCGCATCCATCCCATCCGCTCTCTAAAGTCCTTCCTAAGTCTAGCGATTACTCTATGTTCTCCACCTCAAATTACTAAGTTTCAGTAGTTCGTGCTATTCCAAGAGGGGTGATCCCTCTCTTGGACTAGAACACTCGCTCAAATACCATTGTAATACTCTGAGGACAAGAGAAGAGAGAAAACACAGATTGCACACTCCAACATTCGATGCCCCAAAGGAGCACCTTCTCTTTATTATATAGACAAAGAGGATCTCATCCAAGGTGTAACAATATGGAGTTTAGTGACGAAGTTAGTTGAGCTTACGAAGTAGAGAATAAGACAAAATAGCCTAGAATATTCTAGAAGCATCTAAGAAGCTTCTTAGGAAGCTTCCTAACTAGTTAACTTGCGCCCTAAGCAGGTAGCTTCTAGAAGGAAGCTTCTAGAAGCTTCTAACTAGCTTAGCTTGCACGCCAAGTAGGCGGCTTCTAGAAGGAAGCTTCTTGAGAAGCTTCCTAGTTAACTTGGCTTGCACTCCAAGAAAGCGGCTCAAGGAAGCTTCTTGAGAAGCTTCAAGGGACTTGTATGATACCTATAAATACCAAGGCCGAAGCTCATGCTAGGGATTCGGAGTTTTCCCTCATTCAAGTGTCCCAATGTGAATTTCCATTCTCCTATTTCTCTCCTCGGTTTCGGTCTTTTACATTGGTATCAGAGCAGGAATGGGATGGATGGAATTTATGGACCACCAAATCCACTTCCGCCAAACCATTGGGACTTTCATGTCCAGATATTACCAAAGCATTGTTTCACACAGTTCATCACCTCACGCTTTGGGCAGGATTTTCTACATATGATCACCATGTCAGAGGAACCCTTGAAACTTCCAATTGTGACTTATGGAGAACGGTGGACGTGTTGTATCTATGTGTTAATCAACTAGATAAATTGAGGGTAGTGGATTAGGGTAGTAGCAATGGCCGCAATACCGGATGTTATCCTTGCAATGCAACAACAAATCGAGCATCTTACTCGATTGTTGGATGAACGAGACCAGCAACGACGAGAACAGATAGACAGAGCGCCAGTTCGAGATGGAGAAGATCGCATTCGATTTCCAAAACCCAAGGTGTTTGAAGGCAAGAATGTTCCAGGCACAGTGGAAAATTTTGTGTTTGACTGTGAACGTTACTTTGAAGCCACCAATCTTCAAGACGAGCGGAAACAAATTCTCTTGGCTTCTAGCCAGTTGGATGGCGTGGCAAAACTTTGGTGGTGATTCCGAGTAGAAAGAGCTGAACGACAAATTGTTACACCAATTTTGACATGGGCAGAATTCAAGGATGCAATACTTGGTCGATTTCAGACTATAAATGCCACCCGAGCTGCACGAGATAAATTGGCGGAGTTGAGGCAGATTGGTTCGGTGAGAAGCTACATCACACAATTTCAGAATATCATCATGCAAATTCCAGATATCCAAGAAGGTGAAGTTCTGGATCGATTTGTGCGAGGATTGAAGTCACGAACCAGATTGGAGGTGACCATGCGAGAGCCACAGAACGTAGAAGAAGCCATGCAATTGGCTGAGCGTTTTGATTCCTTAGTTGCAACAACTTGGTCTCGACCTCGACCTACACAAAACCTACCCGTACCACGAGTGGAAGAACCGGTACCAATGGAGATTGATGCTATCCAGCGAAGACCACTTGGCACAGCAGATAGAGAAAGATTACGACAAAATGGAGGTTGCTTTTATTGTCGCCAGTTGGGGCATCGCATTGCTGAATGTCCACTCAAGAATGGACAACCTCGACAAGTTGCCCAAGTGGAGGTTGTGGAGCGGAATGATCCGGGAAACGAGGAATCCCAGTAGGAGATTTCAAGCCGCCTATTGGGAGCTTGATTAGTTCCAATGGGATTGAAGGCTCGACCTATGCAAGTTTGCTTCACTTGCAAGGTATGATATCTAATCGGGGTTGTAGAATTTTGGTTGATTCTGGAAGTTCAGAGAATTGCATGTCTATGCAAGTGGCAAAGGAATTGGGTATTCCTATCAGGCCAGTGATTGGAAGTAGTTTGATGATGGCGGATGGTAGAAAGGGTTCTGCATTCCGCACCTTGCATCCTATTACCTTCAAGATTGGGAAGGAGTATTTGGAGTGTATGAGGTTCGTAGTGGCACCTCTACATTATGATATCATTCTAGGTCTACCTTGGCTTGAATGTCATAAGGTTCAATTTGATTGGACCCGACACCAAATTCAAGTACAACACCAAGGTAGGAATTTCCGATTAGGTTGTCTGGCACCTCTGAGTAAGACACCTAAGAATAGTCAGTCCCAAGATGGGAAGTTTGTCGAGAAGGTAGCCATAGAGCGAATCTGGAAGGGAGATGAGTCCCAAGATGGGAAGTTTGCCAGGAAGGCAACCATGGAGCAAGCTTGGAAGAGAGATGAGTCCCTAGAAGGGAAGTTTGTGAATGAAGCAGCCATAGAGCAAGCTTTGGAGGACGATAAGTCTGTATTCGCGGTGTGGATCAAGCCGATTGCACAAGAACAATCTGAGGAGGGCCAAGTGCCGCATCAAGCAATGGTTGATCGGATAGTTCAGGAGTTTGCAGATGTGTTTCCGGATGATCTGCCAAAGGGATTACCCTCCGATCGAGGTATGCCCTTCAAGATCGAGTTATTGCCATGGAGTACTCCAGTGAGTAGACCAATCTATCGGCTCTCACCAAAGGAGTTGGAGGAGTTGCGAACAACACTTACAGAGTTGTTGGAGAAGGATTTCATACGACATAGTACCTCTCCGTGGGGAGCACCGGTACTATTTGTTCCAAAGAAGGATGGAGGACTTCGTTTCTGTATTGATTACCGTGGGCTCAATAAGCAAACCGTGAAGAATGCATATCCCTTGCCTCGGATCGATGACCTGCTTGATCAACTAAGTGGAGCACGCTACTTTTCCAAGCTGGATCTTCGTAGCGGCTATTGGCAAATTCCTATTGAAGGAGAGGACGTGCAAAAGACTGCTTTTCGCACAAGGTATGGACATTTTGAGTGGAGAGTTCTACCTTTTGGACTCACTAATGCTCCAGCAGTCTTCATGGATCAGATGCATCGAGTGTTGGAGGGACTATTAGATCAGTTCGTGGTGGTGTTCTTAGATGATATCTTAATCTATAGCAGGACAGAGGCAGAACATGTGAATCATGTGCGAGAAGTCTTAAGACGACTACGACAGTGGAAATTTTACTGCAAGAAGTCAAAGTGTGCTTTTTGGCAGAAGGAGGTTACCTTCTTGGGTCATAAGATCTCATCAGAGGGGATCAAGATGGAAGAAGAGAAGATCAAGGCCATTACTGATTGGCCTACCCCGAAGGATGCTACAGAAGTACGAGCATTCAATGGACTGGCCAGTTTTTATCGACGGTTCATCCACTATTATGCTCACGTGGCTGCACCATTGACTGACCTCTTGGGAAAGAACTCGAGCTTCCAGTGGACCACCAAGCATGAAGAAGCATTCCAGAAGTTAAAGCATATGGTGTCTTCAAGACCTATTCTTCAACCATATGATCCTCAACTACCTTGTGTGGTTGATTTTGATGCTCCTAACTTTGCAATTAGAGCTGTGTTGCAACAAGAATTTCCAGATGGACTACATCCAATTGCCTTTGTGTCTCGCCGACTAAATACAGCGGAAAGAAATTACTCTGCTCGGGATCGGGAACAACTTGCAATGGTATATGCCACCAAGGTATGGAGGCATTATCTCTTGGGGAAACAAGTGATCATGCGAACTGATCACAAGCCATTGTTGCAGACCTTACACCTAGAGCACATGAAGAGTCGACATCATCGATGGGAAGAGCAACTCCAATTGTTCGACATCAAACTTGAGTACAAACCAGGTCGGTTCCATGTCATCCCTGATGCTCTATCACGACGACCTGATTTGAAGTCTCTTCCTCTCATCATGGCAGCAATTACAACGGTGTCAATTGATCCCAAGATTCATAACGAGTTTCGGTTAGCCCTACAGCAAGATCCCTTCTTCCAAATGGTACACGGTCGTCTAACAGCATGTGACAAGGAGTACAACACCTTCTCCTTCAAGGAAGGCCTTTTATTCCATGCAGACCAGATCTATGTTCCAACCAAAGGTGATCTTCGACTTGTGCGCCTTCAAGAAGCCCATGATTTACCAATAGCTGGTCACATGGGAGTGGACAAGACCTTGGGCACCCTCCAACGCCAATGGTGGTGGCCCAACATGACACGAGATGTTCGAGACTTTGTCCGATCATGTGAGAGTTGCCAATGGAACAAGGCCAACAACCAGAAGCCGAGTGGACTCCTTCAACCACTCGCCATTCCATCCGCTCGTTGGGAGCATGTGAGCTTGGATCTCATCACATCCTTGCCAAAGACAAAACAAGGACACACCGCAATTGTGGTGTTTGTGGATAAGCTTAGTAAGCAAATCCACTTGGCACCAACCTGTGATACCGTGGATGCTCCAACCTTAGCACAAATCTACTTCGACAATGTCTTCAAGCATCATGGGATGCCACATGTACTCATCTCCGACCGTGATCCTCGATTTACCGGGAAGTTTTGGCAAGCACTCTTCCAGATACTCGGCACCAAGCTTGCTTTGTCCACGGCCTATCATCCTCAAACTGATGGACAAACCGAACGCGCCAATCGAACATTGGAGGACATGTTGCGGGCCTTTGTCAATGTCCACCATACCAACTGGGATGAATGTCTTGCAGCTGCAGAATTTGCCTACAACAATTCCAAACAGGCAAGCACTGGATTTTCTCCCTTCTTTCTCAATTTTGGCCAAGATCCGCTTGTTCCAGATTCTCTTCTTGCTCCCCCTCCCTCTCAGGTTCCTCATACTTCTACATTCTTGACCACTATATCCCAATCTCTCCAACAAGCCAAATCTCACCTCCTTGTTGCTCAGAATCGCCAAAAACAATATGCAGACCATCATCGTCGTGATCTCACCTTTGAAGTTGGTGATAAAGTCATGCTATCCTCTAGTAACCTCCCTCTCCCACTTGATACCCAAGTTCGTAAACTTGCTCCTAATTGGATAGGACCCTTTGATATCACCCACATTATCTCTCCTGTTGCTTATCGTCTTGCCTTACCTTGTCACATGCGTATCCATCCTGTCTTTCATATTTCCAAGTTGAAACCCTTTGTTCCTAACCCTTCTTCCTTTTCCTCTCGAGTCCAACCTCCCCCTCTTCCTGTCCCTATCAATGATCATGAGGAGTACGAAGTTGACCGTATCCTTGCGCGTCGCCATATTCAACGAGGCCGTCACCAACATACGGAGTACAAGGTCCTTTGGAAAGGGTATCCCCTTCATGATGCTACATGGGAACCTCTTTCTCACCTCCAGAATGCACAGATGGCCATCAAGGAATTTGAAGCTTCACTGGCGACGAGGACGTCACCAACTAGCGGCGGGGGAATATGTAACAATATGGAGTTTAGTGACGAAGTTAGTTGAGCTTACGAAGTAGAGAATAAGACAAAATAGCCTAGAATATTCTAGAAGCATCTAAGAAGCTTCTTAGGAAGCTTCCTAACTAGTTAACTTGCGCCCTAAGCAGGTAGCTTCTAGAAGGAAGCTTCTAGAAGCTTCTAACTAGCTAAGCTTGCACGCCAAGTAGGCGGCTTCTAGAAGGAAGCTTCTTGAGAAGCTTCCTAGTTAACTTGGCTTGCACTCCAAGAAAGCGGCTCAAGGAAGCTTCTTGAGAAGCTTCAAGGGACTTGTATGATACCTATAAATACCAAGGCCGAAGCTCATGCTAGGGATTCGGAGTTTTCCCTCATTCAAGTGTCCCAATGTGAATTTCCATTCTCCTATTTCTCTCCTCGGTTTCGGTCTTTTACACAAGGAAGCTCCACCATAGGATTAGGGACACAAATAGGTGACATGTCAGCAAGCTCCACCCTTGGATTACTTACTTGGATGGGTGACCTGTCTGGTCTAGGTCCTATCTGGTTGGTCAAACAAGCTTTGACCGGAGGGAATCTTTTAGGGAATCTTCCTGTAGGAATCTCAGAATCACATGAGTAAGGTACCATTGGAAAGCTCTCGACGAGACAAACCAAGGGGAGGGAAGGCCAGTCTTTTCTCTGTTGGAGGGGAAATTTGCACATTTTCGAGGCCTAATTCATCCGTTTAGGCCTCCAAAATTGCCTTCAAAGATTTCAGGTATATTTCAGTTCCTACTCTATTAGTAGAAGTCCCCTTTTGGTGATACCTCTTTCTGATCTGTTTAGTCTATCATTTGTAACATCCTTCTAGATGTTACCAAACCAATTCTCACCTTTAAATCATATGTCTAGCTATTGGTTCTAAGGTTCTCAAATATATTTCGGTTTCTGCCCTATTAGTAGAAGTACTCTTTTGGTGATACTTCTATCTGATCTATTTTGACCATCATGTATAACATCATTATAGATGTTACCAAACCGAATTTCACATCTAGATCATATGGCTAACCCTTGGTATTACATGCAGCCAATACTAGAGAAAGAAGAGGGAAATTTGGAGAGGGCAGAAGAAGATAACCAAAAGGAAGAGGAAGTTCCAAAGAAATAATAGAAGAAGGTTTTCATTCAAAGAGGTATCCAATCAAGAAGAAGCGTGATGCATAAGGCGGCGCCAAGTCGAAGAAGAGAAATGGAAAGTGAGAGTTTGAGGAGCAAGGAATCAATTCCAATCAGATGACTTTGGTTGAGGAGAAGAGTGTCCAATGAAGAAGAAGCAAAGAAGGAGAAAAGCCCACAATCAGATGCTTGTAGGATTTTCTCCTTCTTTGCTTCTTCTTCACCGGACACTCTTCTCCTCAGCCAAAGTCGGAGTTTAGGGTGGAGTATCTATGGGAGATTGTCTACCCGTTGCTGATGAAGCTAGAGGAGAAGAAGAAAGAAATGCAGTTGGAGTATCCAGAGGTAAAGATTGTGTTGCAAGTGTTGGCTTAGTTAGAAGAAGAGAACTCATAGTTGAAGGAGAGTATAACCCGAGGAGAGGAGCAAAAGGAGGCACTATAAGTAGATGCAATAGTACAAAATCAGGTGATTGAGAATTTAAAGAGAGAAGTGGGGAGTAAAGAGAGAATAATTGAGCAGCATGTCATAGCCAAGGAAAGACAGATAGTTGAGTATGAAATCTTGAAACAATAGTTTGTTGATTCTCAATTAGAAATCATCCATGCTATGGCAAGGGTAGCAGAGAAGGAGCAAGAGGTTGATAGAGTGATGCAGAGTGTAGAAGAGAAGAAGCAACTCTAGCAAAGAGAATTAACATTGAGGTATAGAGAAGAAGAAAGATTGAGGGAGTTACTTTGTAATCAGGAAGAGAAGATAGTGCAGAAAGAGAAGGAGAAGGAGAATGTGAAGGCCAAATTTGAGGCAAAACTAGCAATGTACCGAGAAGACTGGCAGGCAGATCGGGAACGTGATAGAAGAATGAGGCTTGAGCCATTGAAGGAGATAGTAGTGAAGATGAACGCAATGCCGAATACTAAAGCCAATGTAAGAATTGAAGAAACAAGATTGCACGAGTTAAGATTGTTGGTGCACGAGACAAGGAGAAGAAATGTGAAGGATAAAGACTTGAATGCTTTATTGATTAGTCTCAGAACTCATGTAGATAGGAATTTATTGGAAGTGGAAGACAATATCACAATAAGATTAGATTAAGTTAAGTTACAAATAAATAAACTTTGGAAGGATGTAAGAGCAAAACCCGAAGTAGAAGAAGTAGGAGTACAAATATCTTTGGATTTGCCATTGGAGATACTAGAGAAAGATGGGTTCCAGGGAGAAGATGTATTTAGATTGCCCATGATGGGAATTGCAGATCAAGAAGAAGAGGTGTTAGAATTGGTAGTTGGAACACCCAAGGATAGAGTAGTATGTGAAGTTGCTTCAGGTTTGGAAGCCGAAGAAGAAGTAGACATCGGATCGAAGTAGTAATAGTTTTGAGGTTTGAAGAGGTAGATATGAAGAGGTGCATTTTCATTTTAGATCTGCAAGGAGAAAAAGTTGTTGTAAAACGGTATAGCTATTAGATAATTGCTGAAGAGCTCAGCCTATTTAAAGGTGACATTTGCAATATGATGTTGTTAAGTGCTCATAATTTTGAGAATAAATAAAGCAAAGTGCTGATTTCAATGCTCATCACTTGAGCTTGATTCCAAGTATGAGTGATGTGTTTGTGTATGTGAGTAGGTGGAGAATTTCAAAATGAAAATTGGTGTGTTTTTTGGATGTTGGATTCCACAACAGTGATCTTCATCTGTGTGTTTGATCTTGAGTGAAGTGCAATCGGAGCAATTCCTTGACAATGTTGGTAGTATTCTGCAATTGTGAATGCATCATAGTGTTGATGTGAAGCAGTTTTAATTGAGGAAGTTGTGCCTTCAGTGAAGGAGTGAAGTGCCATTTTTGGGAGAGCTTGAATCATCACAATCAAGAATGTTTGGAAAGATTTGATGGAATTGTGATTATGGGTGACAAATTGTTGTGACGAGACCAATCAGTTATTTTTACTCTCTTTTGGGTGTGGTTTCTACTTGAGAGATTAAAGATGCAAATCAAGAAGAACTAAGATTGTTACTTTGCTTCGTATTTGACCAATTCTGAATCGTGTCTCTGCGAGAACAATTTTACTTACTTGATTACCACAAAAGTAATATTTTCCGGGTTGTCACATCAATGTTATACAATAAGAACACATTTAAAGGAAGGAATATAAGCATAATGCTTGCACACCAATCTAAGCCCATTGGGTTTACAATCATGCATACAATCCATGGATAGGATCAAAGAAAGGCAACTTAGCCATAACACTCTATACTTCTAATACACAAGTGCACTAAAAATACTTTCTTTGTCTAAGAGTTGCTTTCATTTTAAAGTCCAAATTACATAAATTCATACCTTTTGTTGAGGAAATAATCTTGAGGCTTGAGCTAAGGTAACTTCTTAAATATAGCTCTAAATCAAATGTTATAAGATGCAATGGATAGCTTGCAAGATAAGCTTTATAATTTTATATAACATGTCTTGATCTTCTTATATAGCTTCTATATAATTTTCCTAAACTTAGTCTAAATCTGGTGTTTAAAAACCTTGACTTTCAAGTTGCTTGGAACCAAAACTTAAAATGTGATCAAAACCTATAATCTGAGTATAACATCCACTTGGAAACTTTAGTTCAAGTCTTCCAACTTCAATTGACCATACCAACTTTGACATCATCTCAAAAAATAGTTTCCAAAGCATAACATGATCAAAGTTTTGTCTACTCACTGAACAATCCAACTCAACCACCCAAAGTACTTGTTGTTAGTGAAGAATGAGATAGATAAGTATCTTCAGACTAGTATAATTTCCCTTTTATTAAGTAATGAATGGGCTTCTCCCATTTTAATTTTACCTAAGATGACGACTGCTAAAAACCTGGTATATCAGGACTTTTGGAAGCTAAGAGTAGCCATAGAAGGATAATTGTCAACTACCATTCATAGATTCCATCCTAGATCAAGTTGTAAGACATGCTTGTTCTAGTTTCTTAGATGGGTTTTTTGGGTATAACCAAGTTTCTATTTGTAAGAAGACATGGACAGGACCACCTCACCATAAGTTGAGGCACCTTTACATAAAATCAAATGCCCTTAGGCATGTGTAATGCACATGCAACCCTCCAAAGAATGATGAGTACTATGTTTAAAGACTATGTTTTGAACTTGTAGAAGCATTCCTAGATGAATTCTGTGTTTTTGGCTGAAGAGAGGATCATCTTTAGTTTCTTTGATAGACATTTGAGCATTTTTGTGCCACAAGATTATCCTTTCATCCATTGCAATGTTTCTTTGTAATGATTGAGGAGATCTTACCCAAACATGAGGTGTTAGGAAGAGGTATTGAGGTAGGTGTGGAGAAATTCAAGACCATTCAAGCTCTTCAAGCCCCAAAGAACCTCAAAGAACTTCACACCTTCTTGGGCCATGTTGGACATTACCAAAGATTCATTGCTTATTTATGTAGTTTTGGCAACTCCCCTCACAAAATTGTTGGAGAAGTTCAAAGAATATATGTAGACAAAGAATCAAGAGGAAGCCTTTGTCACAATGAAGACCAAGTTGGTGGAGGCATTAGTCACAAAGCACCCAACTAGGGATGTATGTTCCATGTGTATGTAGACACCTCTTCAATTGCGATAAGAGTATTGCTCACTCAAAAGGATGACAACAAGAAGGATTATCCAGTATATTATGCCAATATGTAGTTTTCATGCATTGAGAAGATATATTTGACCACAGAGAAGGAAGCCTTAGGAAGATTGTAAGCTTGCAAGAAGTTCCATCATTATTTATTGGGATACAAGTTTGTCTTCCATGTAGATCACTGTGCATTGCAACCCTTGGTGAAGAAGGCAGACTTGTTTTGATAGTTCTCAAGATGGATTCTTCTTTTGCAAGAGTTCCCCTACAATGTAGCAAGGAAGGAAAGCTCAACATATGAAGTTCAAAGATTAATAAAATACTTGAAGTCCCTAAATCCATGAACCGTGTAACATGCAGATTTCCTTTCCTTGGTGAGAACCAAAGATCTAAATGATGATTTTCCAAATGAAGAATTTTTTCCATTGATAGTGTCAAGGAAGACTCACTATTTGGTAGATTACAGATATCTTTGCACCTTGCAATGTCCCAAAGGAATGGATCCGGAGTAAAAAGATTTCTTTCTTCACAAGATGGATCTGTATCAACTTAAAAGCAACATCCTTTTCAAGATGAGAGGAGATGAAGGTATTGGGCATTTTCTAGAATAGTATGAAGTGAGAGGAGTGATACATTCCTTGCATGTTTGAGGCTTCACAAGATCATCATTCCTTGAAGAATAAAATGAAGAATATTTTAACAGCACGCTATTCATGGCTGATAATGTAGAAGGATATATACAAGTACATCAAGAGATGTGATGCATGTTAGAGGACCAAAAGACCCACTCTTACCAATCAATGGCCCTTGAGGCTAATTTTTCCTCTAGCATCATTCAAGAAATGTGGAATAGATTTTGTGGGACCAATTTAGCTTGCTACAAAAACTACTCACAAAAGATACATTGTGGTTTGAATAACTAAACAACAAAGATAGTCAAAGTAGAGGCTACTCAAAGGGATGACACTGAAATTCTAGCTAAATTATTCTTTTGCAATATTATCTCTTGCCCCATATTGCCCTTTTGATCAATGATAGAGGAGTACATTTCTTGACTACTTAAGTTGAAACTCTCACCAAGTATTTTAAAATGAAGCAACAGAAGACCACCCTCTACAATCAAAAGGCAAATGGATTGATAGAGAAGTCTAACGGACTCCTATGCAAGATCTTGAATCAAGTGGTGATAAATTATGCATTTTTTTGGGATACTAAATTACCAGCTGCTATGTGGTCTTATTGCACTATTGAGAAGATTACCACTATGGTGACTCAATATCAATCAAAATTGGTAAAATTGTAAGCAACAAGTTGTTCCCTCAAGGTAAGGGTAGGAAATGAATAGAGTTGAAGAAGAGTGTCATAAATGATAATTTTTCATTGTTTTTTGTTTAACCTCTTGGATAGGAATTGCTCCTAGAAGAGTGCAATTTTAGCTACAAAATGAGAAAACTAAAATCACTTTCATTATGAATCCTTTCCAAATTATACTTGATGGTGATGGTTCATTCATCACAATGGTCACTTAGCTTCAAAGATCATTCCTTGTTGAAGGGTGAAAGTAGGCCAATTGTTGTTATCACTTTAACTTTGTTAAAATCTCAAACTTCATTAGTATCATGATTTTCATGGATGCTTCAAAAGTTGTTGGCATCATGCTCACACCAAAGGAAATCCCTACTTTGTAGGTAGTTTCACCACAAAGGTCCAATCACTTTAATGACTACAAAAAAAGAGAATGTCAGCTACCCTTCCCAAAAGGTGCAATCTTGAATCAGTCTTGGATTGATTGGATCATTGTGCTTTGTTATCATGGTACTTCATGATGCTCTCGGGCTTTGTTGGACACTTATCACATCACTCAATTATCCAAAACCTTGGAATCCAACACTCAAGACAAGTGTGAATGATTCTTTTCACTCAAGCACTTGTGTTCCTGCTTCAAGATTCCTCACCACTACTCAACCAAGCAATAATCCATCACACATAATGTAGACAACACTACCTAGAAGACCAAAAATTTCTTTGTGTAAAGAGCTTCATTTGTAAAAAATTGACGTTATGAATGAACTTGGTTTGCATTAGGCCAAATCCCTTTATACTATCCCTACTCTCTCATCATGGAAATCTAATAGCTATGATTTACTAGAAACCTCCCAATTACATGTGCATCACTCATCACTAATCTATATGATAATCTTATCTTATCCCAATCTAACTTAATAAAAATCTGCCTAGATGGCAATGCCATATCAACTCCTCAAATTTTTTATTTACTTTTAATTGCCATTGGCTTATTATCACAAAGGCCTTTGGTTACAAAACTTTCTATGAGTGATAATATAAAAACATGAAGATCTTGAGCTTGGAAGATTGTGTCTTTATACAACTAGGCCAATGATTTTTCTACCCTTGGTCTACTCTAAAATTTGGCAACTTTTGAATCTTTACACTATTGTGAAGAACAACCTTCACTTTTACATATTCTAGTAAAAAATTTGACCTTTCCTGTGTAATCTACAAACTCAAGAAGTATTATGTTTAAACATCTCTTTGAAATTTTGGTTCATATGCCTCTTGAGACTAGTGGACAAGAGTGTGAGCTGCTTGTTATTGTATGCATGAATTTTGGATCTTGAGATCATGTTTTTTGACTTGGAATGTTAGGATTTTTGCCAATTTCCCTATGTGCTTGATCATTTGGCTCCCCATGTTTCCATTTACGGAGCACTCTCATATGCTCTTTCTCCAAGTTCATACTAATGGCTTGAAGTTCCCCTTCTAGTTCTTATCTCACCTGTACTTGGATGAGTACTTTTCTCTCCTGTTGTTGCCAACTTGCTTGGTCAATTCCTCAATGCAGATTTTTGCAAGTTCATTGTAATTCTTATGAATAATCTCATCGGTGAGTATCTTGACCCACATCTTCTCCAACTCATTTTTTTATGTGGTCACTTCTTTGTCTTGGACATGAATCTATTTGTTGTATTCTTTCTTTCATTGTTTGATCCCAATATTGAGAACTTGTACCTCCACGTGTGCTCTTTGCAGATCCTCGTTATATTTCTCCCATCTCATCTACTCCACCCTCTTCTATCTGTCCATCATTTGCTCCCACTCATGATTACTCTCTTCTTTGGTCTCAAGCGGCTCCTTGCTTCTCATGAGCTCTTGTCTTCTCCCTATTAGCCACTTGAGCAACTTGATGAAAGTAAGTAACCAACTTCACATGGCCAATGATGGCTCATCCAATTCACGATGGTAAGGAAGAATCATCTTCAACTTGTGAGGAGTTTGACCTACTATTTTGATCACTTCACACAAGATAGGTCTTTTTTGAGGTTGGGTTGGCTTACATCTTCTTCATCTTGAGACTTGTCTCATCCCAAAGGTTGGTTTTCTCCTACTCATTCTCCATATGCTCCTCAATTGGAAGTAGAATATTTGTCACTTCTCTTTCTTCCTTGTGATGAGTTGGTCACCTCTTTAGCCACATGCTCATCTCTCTCTCCTTCTTGCATGTATACATGCATGGAGTGCTCCTCCTCCTTGGCCTTCATGATCTCTTTGAATGTTGGTACCTCTTTAGCCTTTGATCTCCTTTCTTCATTGTTCTTTCCTCTTGCTGCTTGGACCTTGTTACTTCTTTTCTACCTATGGTCTAGCTTCTTTGTCATGCTAACCTTGGATGTCAGTCATGGATGGTGCCTCACCATCCATCTTCTATGGAAGGATCCATACTTTTTCTTGGTTTTGAAGGATTTCATATGCTTCTCTATTGATCTGCCCTCATTGTCTTTGTTTTCCATGTACTTTCATGATAGCATAGATCGTGCATCATCTTGTTGCTTGCCTAGCTTTGGTTCAGAGTCCAATGAAAGCTTAATGTTGGTGAAGTACTCCTCACTTGCCAAACCTCCTTCTAGGTATTTGTCTCCTTCTTGACTCATCTCTCCTTCTTGTGATGTCTTTGGTGTATTGGCAATGCCTTCTTTGTTGGATAGCCATTGTATGTGCTCATGGTCTCTCTATTGAAAGCCAATGCCTTCCCAAACACTTACTCATCAAATCCCTAAAGCTCTTGACTCTCAACTCCTATTTCTTGCCAAAAAAATGTTTTAACACTCTCCTTGCAAATTCACTAGTTCATGGAGTCAAAAGAAGCTACAGCATAAGCAAGGCCTTCAAAATTTATAGCTTGAGTTAAAAGCATTGAAATTTGACAATTTTATCCTTGATGAACATTTTGGCTAATTCAAATGGTCATCAGTTTCTGTTCTTTGTCTAAGTGGTGGTGCATTCAAGTTTTTTGAATTCTCCAATTGATTGACTCCCATGTTGATTGTGATCTAGGCCAATGGTATTTGCTATGGAATTCTTTGTTTACAAACTTTAACCTAACAATATCAACATTTAGGACTCATGATCATAAAGATCATGACAACAAAGATAAAAAAGGAGAAAACTATGCAGGTCTTCATTCTCATGATCCTTGGATGTAGAAGAGACATGTTTTCCTCTACCATCTTTTCATCCTCTTGTATGGTTACCTTCTAGGACAATGATAAGTAGTGCAATCTTGTATTCTAGCCTTAACAATTTTCCTAACCTTTCACTAATCTATGAAAATTAAAAAGAAAATTAAAAAATGTACTATAGTGCAAAGTAGGTCACTAAGCATATAAGCATACAAGGAGAAATCAGCTATAGAGAAGGAGAAGCATAAGAAGATCAAGCAAGTAGCAGTAATAAAAGGAGATTTAGTTATGTTGTATGACAATTGCCATAAGCTCTTTCTAGGGAAGTTCCATCTTATATAATTGGGACCATAAAAGTAGTATAGGTATATGATAATAGGTCTTTGCAATTAGTTGATCTTGAAGGGTATCATTTTCCAAACTGAGTAAATGGTTGGCATGTCCAAGGACATGATGCTTAGAATTGAATAAGAGACTAGCCCTTGTGGCCCAAGGATTGCTCACATTTGAGATGCCTAACCTCTATGTGATGTATGTGATGCCTAACCTCTTATAGAACTCGTAATTTTGTGTTGTTTTGTTTCTTTTTGGTGAAGTTAAGGGAAATAGTTTTCATGATAAAGGGAAAAATCCCTAATTTGGATGTTCTTTGGACCCATCTTTGTACATGCCAAGGTTCATAGAAGAAAACAACAAAGATATATGCAATACAAAGAGGGAAGTATGAAGAAATCAGGTGCAAAGATTGGCCTGAATCAAAGATTTTAAGTTTGAAGATTCTTGAGAACCAAAGACCATATGTCAATTTGAATGCCACCACCACCCAAGCAAAAAACCACCATCAAGGACAATTGCCACTCACCAAAGATTTCTCACATTAGGATAGTGATTGCTCAACCACTAGGGATTGTTGCTCAAGGAGCCTTGGCTATAAAAATGAGTCCCTGCCAGCAATTTCACCTTCAACTCTCAGCACAAAGATATGTGAATTCGTGAAGCAAAGCGACTTCAACTGACAGTGTCCATATCAAATCTTACGCTTAGGGAATGAGAAGATTCTTGGCGGAGAGGCTATCTGCTACACTACTTGCAGAATCCAAATCATTTCTCACCTGAAGTAAGAAAGTCCTTTTTTTGACAGGTATTGTGTATAGCGTACTAATTTAAGATCCACTTAACTTGAAGATCTATACTTAATTGACCATACAACAGGTCTGTGAATGGATGTGCTTCCCTCATCGTACCATTATCAAAGTTTAGTCTGTCTCGAGCGAGCATACATATATATCTCCAAACGGTGCGGAGTCGAAGAGACGAAATCAAGGATACCTACGATTATATTATTCTCGCCTCGCGGCTTGTCAATCCCCATGTGCAGGGTTCACGTATTGCTTTACAAGAAATTTGATTCTTAACTTTGTTGCAATTCTGGATCATATCAAGAGGCGCTTTAACTCCTTAGTACTACTATAAACCCTTCTTAGAATTGCACAACCCTGGCAAGAACTAAGAACTTTTTATAAGCATTCCAAAGAATAATCTTGCATTTGTAGAATCTTTGGAGTTATATTATCTTTGTAGTTGAAGCAAAAGAAGGATGGTTTGAGCAAGAAAAAGCCACCTACCTCGTTCCATTTTCAATTCACTTATACTTGGGGTTGAATTTTCTAAGAGAAGATGAGTGGAGGAGTACTTTGCTGCCTAACCCAAAGGAAGGAGACAATCCAAGCACACCTAGCTACAAAAGCCAAATTTGCCAAGTATAGGAGGTTTGTAAAAGTGAAATAAGTAGAAGCTATCATACCAAAGAAGGGGACATCATTAAGGAGAATACTAGTATAAACAACAAAGAAGGTAATGGAGAATCCACATGCAATAGATTTTCTTCATGTGAAGGCAACGAAGAAGCCGTGGACGAGAGTGAGGAAGGAGAACATGAAGAAACCACTCTCACTTCATAAGAGAGTGAATCTTCATTGGAGGGAGAAGATGAAGATGTAGATGCAAAGTCTGCATCCATTGAGGGAGCGCAATCTACAACCCAAAACAGAAACAAAGATCAAGAATATCTTTGGGTTGAAGAAGCTCCCAACTCAAGACAAGCAGACCTTAACCCATAAGACCACGGAGAAGAAGAAGACATAGTGGATATAGAAGGAGAAGTAGAGGAAGTCCCAACAATAGAGAATCATGAAGACAAGGGTGTAGTCATTGATTGAGTGACACTTATTATTGATGGTTGTCTTGAATTTTTCATTTTGATTTTTTGGGGCCTGCATTAAGGTTCTTATAGATGATGCTTTTTAGTATTAGAAGTTTAGCCAAATGTATAGGATAATACTTTTTTTGGTAAATAGACTATACACAAATGAATACACAACAAGGTTAAAGATGGCCAAGTGGAAAGAAGACATTGAGAAGATAAGAAACTTGTACAAGGAGGAGTGCAAGAGAGGAGAAAAATTATTGTAGAAGGTACAAGATTTGAAGAGAGAGAAGTCTTAGCTAGAGAATGCAAAGAAGAGTCAAGAACAAGAAGTCCAAAAACTTCAAGAGGAGATCAGTGTACTCTGACCATAGTCAAAAGCAGAAGTTGCATGAAGTCCAAATACACACCAAGACAAACCACATTAGTAAATTGTATTGTGACTTACAAGAGGAGAAGGAGAGAAGTGTTGCTTGGGAGGTTATCCTGGAGGAGTACAAAAAGGAAACCAGATTGAAGTTGGAGGCCATGCAAGAAGAACTCAAGAAGGAGAAGGAAAAGAGTGCTGCTAATAAGAAGAGATTTCAAGAAGAAATCATTGAGGAGGTGTAGAACCTTTATAGCACTAAGGAAGAGATGACCTTGTTACAAAGATCATCAAGGACTTAGAAGATCTTTGGGATCAGCTAGCAGCAATCAAGAGGAGGCAATACTAGGTAGGATGACAAAAGCCAAACTGCATGAGTCTAAGTTACAAATTCATACCCTTAGCACTCAATCCTACAAAGGTCCCAAGATGTACTTGTTGTTAAAATGAGAGGATGTGTAAATAGAAATTTCCATGAAAATTGTGATATGATAGTATGAGTCATTGCAAACTATATGGAGAGGATTGAACTCCTCCTTAGGAAATTAAGATATGAAGGTAGTTCTTTGTAGTACTCTTTTCATCAAAGAAGGATCTTTGAATAAAGTTTTTTTGTAATTATAATAGAAGCAATAATTTTTGGAGTAAGACAAAAAATGACAAAGTAAGGAATCTCCTTGGGGAAAATTTGATACCTTCTCAAGACACTTGATAGACTACTAGTAGTGTTGAAATCAAAAGATAAGATAAGACAAGGATGATAAGGATCTCCAATGTTTAATATACATGTAAGGAAGTGCAATTTTGGTAGATCTTTGCACTTTGTTAGCCGTTAGATTCCTTTGGTTTTGAGTAAGAAATATTATTTAAGATTTTAATTCATATGTAAATACTCATTTGATCAATGGAAGACATATAGAGTGAAAGAGCCAAAATCTCTTTGTTGCTTTGCTTAAGTCCAAGTATTGGTGTTAGATCTTTGTTGAGTAATTGTGATGAATATTTATAATACAAACAAGAGTGATTCAGCATGTCTTATCTCTAGTATTTGTGGTAAGGATATGTGACCCCTAGTACTTTTGAACAAGAATGATTTGATGGATCTTGGGAAAGAATTGAAGAGTTGATAATACTCAATAGAAGCAAAGACAACAAATAGTCACCAATGTGAAGATCTTTTAGACGGAGCCATGTCTTCTAGTGTAAAACACCATGACCAAGGAGATAAATAGGAGAATGGAAGCTCACATTGGGACACTTGAATGAGGGAAAAATTTGAATACCTAGCAAGAGCTTTGGCTTTGGTATTTATAGGTAGCATACAAGGCCCTTGAGAAGCTTCTCAAGAAGCTTCTTTGGGCTATTTTCTTAGAGTGCAAGCCAAGTTAACTAGGAAGCTTCTCAAGAAGCTTTCTTCTAGAGGCCGCCTACTTGGCATGCAAGCTAAGCTAGTTGGAAACTTCTAGAAGCTACTTACTCAAGGTGCAAGCTAAGCTAGTCAAGAAGCCTCCTAGATACTTCCGGAATATTCAGGCTATTTGTCTTATTTGCTACTTTGTTAGCCCTACTAACTTCGTTGCTAAACTTCATATTGTTACAAATTCCCCCACCACTAGTTGCTAACGTCCTCATTGCCAATGAAGCTTTGAACTCTTGGATGGCCGTTTGTGCATTCTGGAGGTGAGAAAGAGGTTCCCATGTGGCATCATGAAGGGGATACCCTTTCCAAAGGACCTTGTACTCTGTATGTTGTCAACAGCCTCATTGAATATGGCAACGTGCAAGGATACAATCAACTCTGTACTCCTCATGATCATTGATAGAGACAGGAGGAGGGAGAAGTTGGATTCAAGAGGAAAAGGAAGAGGGGTTAGGATTAAAGGGTTTCAACTTGGAAACATGAAAGATAGGATGGATACGCATGTGACAAGGCAAGGCGAGTCAATAAGCAACAAGCGAGACAGTTTGGGTGACATGAAAGTGTCATATCCAATTAGGAGCAAGTTTACAAACTTGGGTATCAAGTGGGAGATGGAAGTTACTAGAATATAACATGACTTTATCACCGACCTCAAAGGTGAGATCATGATAATGGTGGTCTACATTTTTTTTTGACGATTCTGAGCAACAAGGAGGTGAGATTTGGCTTGTTGGAGAGATTGGGATATAGTGGTCAAGAATGTTGAAGTATGAGGAACCTAAGATGGAGGGGAAGCAAGAAGAGAATCTGGAACAAGCGGATCTTGGCCAAAATTGAGAAAGAAAGGAGAAAATCTCGGGCTTGCCTATTTGGAATTGTTGTAGGCAAATTCTACAACTGCAAGACATTCATACCAATTGGTATGGTGGACATTGACAAAGGCACATAGCATATCCTCCAATGTACAATTTGTACGTTCGGTTTGTCCATCAGTTTGAGGATGATAGGCCGTAGACAAAGCAAGCTTTGTGCCAAGTATTTGGAAGAGTGCTTGCCAAAACTTCAAGGATTACGGTCAGAGATGAGTATACGTGGCATCCCATGATGCTTGAAGATGTAGTCAAAGTAGATTTGCGCTAAGGTTGGAGCATCTACAATATCACATGTTGGTGCCAAGTGGATTTGCTTACTAAGCTCATCCACAAACACCACAATTGCTATGCGTCCTTGCTTTGTCTTGGGCAAGGATGTGATGAGATCCAAGCTCACATGTTCCTATTGAGTGGCTAGAATGGTAAGTGGTTGAAGGAATCCACTTGGCTTCTAGTTGTTGGCCTTGTTACGTTGGTAGCTCTCACACAATTGAATAAATTCTTGAACATCTCACATCATGTTTAGCCACCACCATCGGCATTGGAGGGTACCCAAGGTCTTGTCCACACCCATGTGACCAGCTATGGGTAAATCATGGGCTTCTTGAAGGTGCACAAATCAAAGATTACCTTTGGCTGGAACATAGATCTGGTCCTCATGGAATAGAAGGCCTTCCTTGATAGAGAAGGTGTTGTACTCCTTGTCACATTCTGTAAGGTGACCATGTACCATTTGGAGGAAGGGATCTTGTTGTAAAGCTGACTGAAACTTGTTTTGGACCTTGGAGTCAATTGACATCGTCGTAATTGCCGTTGTGATGAGAGGAAGAGACTTCAAATCAGACCATCAAGATAAAGCATCAAGGATGAGATGGAACCAACCTGGTTTGTACTCAAGCTTGATGTCAAACAATTGGAGTTGTTCCTCCCATCAATAATGTCAACTCTTCATGTGTTCTCAGTGTAAGGTCTACAACAATGGTTTATGATCAATTTGCATGATCACTTGTTTCCTCAAGAGGTAATGCCTCCATACCTTAGTGGCATATACCATTGCAAGTTGTTCTTGATCTCAAGCAAAGTAGTTTCTTTCAGCCATATTGAATCGGCAAGACACAAAGGAAATGGGATGTAGTCCATTTGGGAATTTTTGTTTCAACACGGCTCCAATTGCAAAGTTAGAAGCATCAAAATCAACCACACAGGGTAGTTGAGGATCATACGGTTGAAGAACGGGTCTTGAAGACATCATATGTTTCAACTTCTGGAATGCTTCTTTGTGCTTGGTGGTCTATTGAAAGCTCGAGTCCTTCTCCAAGAGGTCAATCAATGGTGCAACCACATGAGCATATAATGGATGAATCGTCAATAAAAACTGGCCAACCCATTAAATGCCTGTACTTTTATAGCATCCTTTAGAGTAGGCCAATCAGTAATAGCTTTGATTTTCTCCTCTTCCATCTTGATCCCCTCTAATGAGATCTTATGACTTAAGAAGGTAACTTCTTTTTTCCAAAAGGCACACTTTGACTTCTGGCAGTAAAATTTCCATTCTCATGGTCATCTTAGGACTTCTCGCACGTGATTCATGTGTTCTACCTCTATCTTGCTATAGATTAAGATATCATCCAAGAACACCATCATGTACCTATCCAACAGTACATCCAACACCCAATGCATCTAATCTAGGAAGATTGCTGGAACATTAGTGAGCCCGAAAGGTAGAACTCTCCACTCAAAATGCCCATACCTTGTGCGAAAGGTAGTCTTTTGCACATCCTATCAATGGGGATTTTCCAATAGCCATTGCAAAGATCCAACTTGGAAAAGTATTGTGATCTACTCAATTGATCAAGCAAGTAATCAATCTGAGGCAAGGGATATGCATTCTTCACTGTTTGCTTTTTGAGCCCACGATAATCAATACAGAAACAAGTCCTCCATCCTTCTTTGGAACAAATAGTATCGGTGCTCCCCAAGGAGAGATACTATGTCGTATGAAGTTCTTCTCCAAAAATCTATAAATGTTGTTTGCAACTCCTCCAACTCCTTTGGTGAGAGCTGATAGATTGGTCTACTCACTAGAGTAAATCTATAAATGTTGTTTGCAACTCCTCCAACTCCTTTGGTGAGAGCTGATAGATTGGTCTACTCACTAGAGTACTCCTTGGCAATAACTCAATCTTGAAGAGCATACCACAATCAAAGGGTAATCCCTTCGGCAGATCATCCAGAAACATATTTGCAAACTCTTGAACTACCTGATCAACCATTGTTTGATGAAGCTCTTTGCCCTCCTCAGATTTTCCTTGTGCAATCGGCTTGATCTACACCGCAAAAACAGACTTATCTTCCTCCAAAGCTTGCTCTATGGCTGCTTCACTAACAAACTTCCCATCTAGGGACTCATCTCTTGGCAAAGCTTGCTCCTAGTTGCCTTTCTGACAAAGTTCCTATCTTGGGACTCCTCTCCCTTCAAGCTATGCTCTATGGCTACCTTCTCAACAAACTTCTCATCTTGGGACTGACTATTCTTAGGTGTCTTACTCAAAGGTGCCAGAAAACCTAATCGGAAATTCCTACCTTGGTGTTGTACTTGAATTTGTCATTGGGTCCAATTGAACTAAACTTTATGAAGTTCCAACCAAGGTAGTCCTAAAATGACATTATAGTGTAGAGGTCCCACTACAAACCTCATACACTCCAAATACTCCTTCCCAATCTTAAAGGTAATAGGATGCGAGGTACGGAATGCAGAACCTTTTCTACCATCCGCCATCATCAATCTACTTCCAATCACCGGCTTGATATGAATACCCAATTCCTTTGCTACTTCCATAGATATACAATTCTCTAAACTTCTAGTATCAACCAAAATCCTACATTCTCAATTTGATATTATACCTTGCAAGTGAAGCAAACTTGCATAGGTCAAGCCTTCAATCCCATTGGAACTAATCAAGCTCCCAATAGGCAGCTCCAAATCTCCTACTTAGATTCCTTGTTTCTTAGATCAATTTGTTCCACAGACTCCATATGGGCAACTTGTTGAGGTCACCTATTCCTGAGTGGACATTAAACAATGTGATGTCGAACTTGGCGACAATAAAAACAACCTCCATTTTGTGGCAATCTTTCTCTATCCGCTATACCAAGCTATGGCGGCAATACCAAAAATCCCAATGGTTTGGCAGAAGTGGATTTGGTGGTCCATAAATTTCCCTTCCATCCCATTCTTGCTCTGGTACCAATGTAAAAGACTGTGACCAAGGAGAGAAATAGGAGAATGGAAGCTCACATTCGGACACTTGAATGAGGGAAAATTCCAAATGCCTAGCATGCACTTTGGCTTTGGTATTTATAGGTAACATACAAGGCCCTTGAGAAGCTTCTCAAGAAGCTTTCTCCAGCTGCTTTCTTAGAGTGCAAGCCAAGTTAACTACTAAGCTTCTCAAGAAGCTTACTTCTAGAAAAAAGCTAATTACCTACTTCTAGGGAGTTAAAAAGGTGACAATAAAGACCTACCATTTGGGATACTTCTCTTTGGACCTAGTCATACTCAAACCATATCTCCATGTGAATGACTTTTTTCTTATTTATATATTGCATTTTGGTTTATAGTGGATGCTACAGCTACCATCTAGCCAATAAAGTGATCCTAGTGCGTAAAATAGAGCTTAATGTAAAAAAGAGTTTGAGAGTGTATATCAAGAGCACAAACATCTCCCAGATCAAGATTTCTATTGAGACTCTTTAGTTTCCATGTTCTAATACCACTCACATGACTAAAACACACCTTTCCCTACCAAGCCTCCAACCCCTATAAACATCAAAGCTCTAGACAAGGACAACACTGTAATCCATGCATCCAATCACCTAAATGTGCATAAAGAGCTCACATGGCAATTGAACAGCCCATGGAATCCCTTGTGTAGTCTACTATGACACAACATAGGTAGATATTAATAAAATACTTAGGCAAACCATAACATTTTTGAATATAGATTCTTTCAATTACAAATGAAATGAGGAGAAGAGATAGTGGCTTTTATTAGTCAAGTAGAAACTCTCATTAGTCAGTTAAGGAAGGTTACCTAACTTATGGAATGGAATTATTCAAGGTGAAAAGGTAAGGCATATTTAAGTGTTGGATGCTTTATTCAAACTCTAACTAGCAGATCTTTGAGTTTTATTTGTACATCAAGTAATATGCTTTAGAGATGATTTCTCAATCATCAACAAAATTATTTGTAGTTTGCCATGAAATTATTGCATGCCATGAATGTAATAATGTAGGTGGGTATGACCTAACCCATAGTTTGTCTATGGGGCACTATAGGACAAAGGAATTGTGGGGCAGCCCTTACATGGCCAGCCCCTTCTCTAGGCTTGGGGAGGAATTGAGTGCATGATTCCCATAGTACACATAGCCATACTGCGGGACCAGGTCTGCAATAGGACACTTAACCTTGGAGATGGCTCATAGATCTATCACCCTTGAGAGCCCGTTAGCCTCCTTGGTTACCACCCTCTACTCACCAATCCCTGTGCTGACCAGAAGACTAGAAGACATCCCATAGTGGAATCATAGGTTAGCAAGGATCAATCAAAAAATCAAGTCATACAAGTGTGCATCCATACATCAAGTCTAGCAATCATCCACGAGGGACACCAAGGACCAAATAGACAAGGCACTTAAGCTTTATAACCCCTAGATGTGGGCTATCACTTTACAATGGACAACCATTCCTGGCTTTGCCTTGCAAGGAGTGCCTTTACTGCTCTTGGTTCCCCTCTCCTAGCCCAAGTCCTACTCCTTATTCTCCATTCAGTGACTCTCAATCGACTCATGACTCTTGTGACTAATGCCAATAACCTTCATCAATCAACCACCCCACTATAATGGACTGAGCTCCCTTTTATACCTGGAGTTGAACCCTTAAAGAAAAAAAAATCTCCTTCTTAGCCCTTCCTTTGGAGTAGCCATCTCCATCCAATGCAACCTCATCAATCCAAATTGGCCCCTAATCCTTGATTCTAATCTAAACTATTCTACCTAATGCATCAGCATGCAAATTTTTCTTTTATGGCCTACCTAAATTTTTCCTACTATTCTACATATGCACAACATTCTCCCCATTCTCCCACTTGTCTCATAGGAAGAATCTTGTAGTTGAAGTCTTGTAGCACCAATATGGCCGTAGCCTACAATGCCCTAGTACCTACTTTTCCCCAATGACAAATAGCAGCATGAGATAATGTTCAAGAGGATCAATAAACCATCAATATATCCAGTGCAAACTTGATCAGGGAAGAAATATTGAATAGATGTATAGAAGACAAAGAAGAGAGCTCATGAGAGAGCCCTTCTAGTATTTGATGGAAGAAACAATGGAGATAGTTACAATGAAACAACTTAGAAGAAGACCAACATTTCTCAACTAAAGAAGAAAATATTCTGTAATAAGTGTGGAACGAAGGAGCATTAGGCAAGAAAATGCAAATGTGAACAAAACTTCGCAAGAAGAAATCACAACAATGCAACTAATCCTAGAAGTCAAGCCAATATATTTGCTACTAGTTTGAGTATTGCCACAAGTTTTGATGAACATTTAGACAAAGATGTTTGGTTTGTTGATCAATGACTTCAAAGCACATGGATGGGAGTGGTTCAAGGTTTCAAGAAGAGACATGGCCAATATATTTTCTTGATGATTGTATGGTTTGGGTTGTAGGAGTGGAAAACATTTGAATTACTTGTGAGATTGGTGCAAGAAGACAAAAAGGATACATCAAAGAAGTTCTCAATGTTTTAGATTTGGAGCAAAACTTGTTCAATATTGGTCAAGCAATAGACAAAGGCATCCAAACCTCCTACAACAAAGAAGGTGGTTATATGGAGAAAGTTGGAGTAATGGTGATGATTGGTGTTTATGATTCAAAGACCTATAGACTTCATATCAAAGTTACCAAGATATCTATTATTTCCCAAGCTAACTCTATTGTTGCAAGCTATGGGAAGAAAGAGAAGCTAGAAAAGAAGAGTGTCAATCTCAATCATAATCATCTCAATCTTGCATGAGATTGAGATGATATGATTGAATATGACATGAAGATGGAGAGAGATGTACTAGTAAAGGGTCTCAATTTGAAACCAAAAGTGCTTAGTCGTCCGACATCTTTCTATTATAATGGATGTGCTCTAAGAAAGAAATGTAGACTACCTTTTGCCAAATCTGCCAAAAATAGAGGTAAATACTATATTGGAGAGTTATTCACATTAATATTTGTGGTAAAGTGATCATGCAATTAATAAGAAGATGAAGATATTATCTCTATTCAAGGAGGATGTGAGTGGTTTTAGATTTTGAATTTTTTTTAAAAGAGAAGTAAATAACTCTCTTTTGCTTCAATAAATTCATGAACATGTAGAAATTCAATGTGTAACAAAGATTAAGAAACTATGATTTGATAGAGGAGATGAATATACTAGAAAGGAATTTGCATTTTTTTTAACAGTATTAGATTAGCCCATGAAATTATAGCACCTTACACTCCAAAGCAGAATGGTATTTCTAAGAGCAATCATAAAATATTGTCTGAAGCACAAAGAAGCATTTTTCTTTCTAGCAAGCTGCCTAGAGTCTTACAGGCAAAAGCAGTGTGAGCTACTACACATATTTTGAATAAAGTTTCTAGTAGAGTTTTATAGAAAATTCCTTATGAGCTTTGTAACGGAACAAAGTCAATAGTGGCACATTTGAAACTTTGGGTTGCTTAGTCTTTGTGCATGGTTCAAGAAAGAAGTTTGATACAAAGGGACAAGAGATACCTTTTGTTGTATATAATTCAAAATCTAATGCCTTTAGATTATGCGATCATAAGAACAAAAGAGATAGGTGAAACTATTATTATCATGTTTAAAGTGCAGTCTCATAATCATCAAAAATCACATATGGTAAACTTAGATGAAGAGCAAACCAATGCTAAAATAAGCATTGATGAGATTGAGGTTGTTGGATGCAAGCTTCTAGCAAGTCTACAAAGAAGGATATAAAAAATCCATAGGTGAGATCAACATTTGAAGAGAGTGAAGACAAATCAAGATGTAGAACTTGATTTGCAAATGAGCTCAATTTCAACCATTCATGGAAAATAATAAAGGTGGAAAATGACAAGACCACAAAGACTTGGTAAGTGGGACTCAAGTAAGACATTTTATGCTTGTTTGCATTGTTATAGTTAAGAGCAAAAAGAAAATGTGAATGCAAATCCAATTCAATCTCAAGGTTCGATGTAATCAAGCAAGTTGTTACATTCTATGGGATCAGGAATTGGATTTATTCAAGCAAAACAAAAATTTAAATCTAATAAATTTGCCAAGCTTGATGCTAAAAGCAACATCTCAAGGCATAAGACTAGGCTTGTAGTGAATTGATATTCATAACTTGTAGGAATTAACTAGAAGGAGATAATGCTCCTATGGTCAAGTTTGATTTCATCAAATCTATTCATTCACTTGTTGTAGTAGAAGATATGGAGATAGCTCAATTCGACATTAAGATAAATTTCCTTCATAGAGATTTGCATGAAGAGATTTACTTGGGTTAAACTACAAGGTTATAAAACTAGAAACAATAAGCTACAAGGTTATAAAACTAGAAAGAATAAGAGCTTTTGCAGATTGCTGAATAGTCTTTATGGCTTCAAGCAAGCAAAAGGAATTGGAATTGGAAGATTTATGTTCTTAGTGAGATATGGGTTGTAACTATTACTGTTTAATCCTTGTGTGTATTATGGATCTAGAATAATTATCACTATCTTTGTAGATGATGAAATGATTTGTAGGGAAGATGAATCCCCCACTGCTACCACGCTAGAATAACTTGGTACAGAGTTTGAAACTACACATGTACAAAGAAAACTACCATGTAAGACTTCAGATTTTTTGTGATACTAAGAACCCCAAATCAGATTGACCTAAGAAAGGTAGTCAATCGTAAAATAGTTCAATCTTGGCAATGCATATTCAATTGCTACTTTTGTAGAAATAGGAGAACCAATTAAGCACCTTAACAAGCAACACTATGGTATTTAATGTAAAACTAACATAGCTTATGTTTTTAGCATAATGGAAAATTTTAGTTTTAATCCTTTACCCAACATTGAGAAGCAAGGAATGTAAATTTCAAGTATCAAAGGTACTCTAAACTATTGATTAGAATTTATTGGAGGATAAAATGCTACTAATACACTAGCATGGCATTATGATGTGGATTTTGCAAGTGACTTATACAATAGAAAGTCACATATTGGTTTTATATTCAGGATGAATGGTGGACAACTAACTCAGAGCAACTAGTGATAATAATGCATGTTACTTCTACCCAAAAGGCAGAGTATCTAGCAGCATGTCTAGTTACCAAGGAAGCAACATGCTTTGCAGGTCACTCCAAAAACTACACTTTAGACAAGATGGACAAGCTCCAATGTACAACAACAACAAAGTGATGTCAAGCTGGGTAAAACCTAGAATTCCATAAGAGAACCAAGCACATAGAGATCCAATATCATTATGTGGGAGAGCAGTAAGAGAAATAGGAGACCTATTTCAGTTACATCAATACTAACAGTCAGGTTGTTAGATAATTTTACAAAAACTTACCAATAGAGTTTGTAAACTTTACCATAATTCTCTTATGTTTAATTGGAGTACTACCATTTCTTCAATTAGTAGGATTGTTGAAATTGCATTTCAGATACATGTGGTATGTAGTACTTAATGTTAGTATAACTACTTCCATATTGTATCAAAAGGTAGGGTTTACACAAAGCAGTGGTGCTATTTAGGGTTCTCACAAAGCACCTGGTGCTTATCTATAGGTCTTACCTTTCCGTAGTGAATAATTCCATTCCATTCCATCTAGATCCTAGCAGTGTAGTCAAGACGGTTAAGCAGCAAGGACAGCAGAGTAGCAGTGAAGGAGATGGAAAGTCAAGCAATGAACATTCTAATAGTTTAGAACCTGCATACTAGCCTACAAGTAATCCATTCCTCATTTCATGTGACTAGATCTGCAACAAGAAAAAGTCCATAGAGCTGCTTTGAGTATCTTGTAATGCTCTTTATGTGATGGAAGTGCAGATTTGTATCGGTGTCGAGATGAACTTCCCTCATGATTGTAATAATACTCCACTACTTTCCTATAAAAAAGCAACTTGGTACTTTTTTTGCATCGAATATACAATAGTACACCACAGTTGCTGACCATGCTACTACGAAATTTGCTGCTATCTTGTATACGATAACAGTACACGTCAAATCTTGGTGATGTATCAGGATGGATTTCCCTCGAACATGGTCATATTATGTTTTGACTTCCATCCAGTAACGCAAAAGTCTTGGTGATGTATCGGGATAAACTTCCTTCAAACGTGGTTACAGCGGTGCTACACTACACTAATATAAAATTAACCTAGTATCTTTTAATTTGGTTACATATTTGTACTCATGGGTTGCTAACCATATTAATATGTAATCGCTACTGGAGTGCTACAGCTCGTACCTTCATCTTAAATTTGGCTTCATCGACAACTCCGGGGCCACCAGATTGACAGGCTTCGCTTATTCTGTCCATCCCGGTTTTTTAAGTGATAGCATGGTAAACTATTGTTATGACTAAAAGTGAGGTAAACTCGAGAGTATAAAGAAGTGATTTCTGTTCCAATAACGAACATCCATACTCAAGTTTGATTATATATTTAGATCATCTGGTAATCGTACATTTCATATAGTTGCAGGAATTATATTTAAAGTAACATTTTAAATCTAAGGATCATCGATAATTATAAAGAAGTGATTTCTGTTTCAAGAACGAGCATCCATTCTCAAGTTTGATAATACAACACATGGGTGAGAAACGGTGAAAGATTGTATTTGCAGCCAAGATATACAACTAGGCTCAAGCCCAAGTAAAGAGATAGTTAAATATTAATGTCAATCTATTATATTTAAAATTTCTTAGATAATTCATGAAGGATGAGAGGTAACACGGCCAAATTTAGAACAATAACTTGTCATGGTGAAACATTTGACAAGTTTATGTACAAGAGAAACGTTCATAGATAAAGTATGGGAAGATTTAGTTTCTTTGTTCCCGGAGGCTTTATTTCTCTAATATCATAAATTGTTATGTAAATTTGATGATGAGGAGATATTGTCCAGTTATCGGTTAAAGGAAATAAATCCCAAACTTGTGAACGTTCTAGGCACTTGGGCAACACCAAACATTGCCTACGAAGAGTCTTATGAAATTTCAGTCTCTAAAATTCACTATCCCGAGATGATTGCAATTTTCTCCTCTTATGGGTCCTCGTCATTCATGCATTGGCGTTCTCCTACTTATCGTTTCTCAGGATCGAGAAAAATGTTGTGGATCGTGAACCTATTTTAGGTTATTTGTACGGAGGAATGGAACCATTGTTCACTACCTACCCTCCGTAAGGTATCAAGGCTATAAACTTCGTCGTAAGAAGCAGAGAATATAAACGCATTTGCGTCCAAAGGATTATAGTTGAGAAATTTATGACTGTTGAGCAAACATTCTTCGATGCCACAATCGAGCAGACAAGTATGTCTTTTGAGAATTTCCTAATTAAATGTTATATCTCCTCACAGGAGGAATATCGTGACCTACTATCTTTACGGAAGGCAAGCTAAGTTTGCATGGTTTACCTTGCTTGAGGTGGATATGAATGAGATACAGCGTGCATGACGATGCAAAATTTCATGTATCATGTTCAATCCATAATTTCATTCATATTTTGCTACACTGACAGCTCTACAGTAATGACTCGTGCACACGAGCTTAGTGTGCAGGTGGCGATATTGAATGCTCAAGCAAACATACGAATCAAAGCACAGTGGAAACTGAATATTTAACAGTGGAGTAAGAAAGGAGGCATTGACTGTAACTAGATGTAACAGCACGGTAACTAGATGCAACAGCACACAGGAGGTGTCCCACATTGCGAAAGTGATGTAAAAGTTCCGACAGTTTTGGCATGCGTACCGTGTTCTTGGATACAGCATTCTTGTGCCAAATGTTACGATTCCATATGTTCTTGTATTGTCAATTCTTCTATCCATAGGTTCTTGTACCGAAAATGCTTGTATTGGAGCGTTCATGCCGAGGAAAGCTCGTACACCACGCGGAATGGAGCATACCGAATGGCCACACTCCTTTGGTAGCATATTGGCACCTATCACATCCAATCTTTATCTTTGTATTTTTTATTCTGTTCCTAGGTGTGTTTCAACCCTCATAGATGGGTTTGAACTATCTACCCACATCAGGAATTGGAAATTCTTTAACAAATTTTCTTACATTGCCATCCAAATGATCTCTGTTCCTTTTACTAACATTGCTTATCTCCAATGTTAGTATCTATTAAGTACCCTTCCTTATGCAAACACACTTGTAAAATAATTTGTGAGCTATGTTATAAATAATCAAAAGTATCAATTTATTCTCAAGTTCTAGTTTTCCACTACTCCCACGGAGAGTTATCCCTTGTAAGACTTAATATTGCACATCTTCCTCATATCGTAGTAAAAATGTGACTTTGTTGTTGACCAAGATCTGGGTCATTTTTGTAGGTAACTCTATTGGTACTTTGTCCATTGTCATCGGGTTTTGGGACTATCTTCCTTCTTGCGTTACATGATCAATCTTGAATTTATGTACTTGACTTTGTAATACATCCATTGTCATCTTGATCTCTCTAAACTTGTTGAACATCTCTTGCATTCCTTGCATCAGATCTTGCAACTACTGCTCCATGATTTGTACACACTATGGACTCGTGACATATATCTCCTACTTCAATACAAAGTTAATATGATCACTGAGGAAGGGATGCAAACTATTTGGACTTCCATTGGGACCTCAAAGTCTATCTTTTGTTGATAATACTCCTCACCAAAATTACATTATGAATTTCTATTTGAATATCAAAAGGAAAAGGATTTAGTATATTTAAATCCATTGTATGATAATAGAATATAAATTTTCAAATCTCACTCTCTATCATCTATCACAACAAATAGAATCATAAAGTTTGGCAAATTCATTACTACGTCCATAAAATTTGCTCCAAAATCATAAACAAAGTGCACTCTCACTTGCTTGCATTGCATGTACATAATTTGGATGTGGAAAAGATTGAGGAAGGAAAATTTAGATGTTAGAAATCATCCATCATGTGGATCCATCCCATCCTCTCCAAAATACCAAACACTAAACGTTGCAATCTGCATTACTCTTTCTACTCTCATAATTACTCAATCTCAATAGCCTATGTTCCTCCAAGTTGTGTGATACACTCACTGGGATTAAAGCATTTGCTCTAATACCGTTGTAGCAGCCCAAGAATTACATAAGATTGGAACCCAAAAGGGACAAAAGAATATATGGATTGGTGACATGTGAGCAAGTTCCACCTTTAGATTAGCTACATGGATTGTTGGTGTGTTGATCTTTATCCTATCTGGTTGGTCAAACAAGTTTGAACAAATAATGGGGAATTTTAATGTAGAAAGTTCAAATAACATGGGTGAGGTACTATTGGAAAGCTCTCAATGAGACAAACAACAAGGCAACAATTTTTCCTTGAAGGAAGAATATTTCATTTTTCAATGCCTAATTCATCATTTAGGCTTCCAAAATTGGCTCAATGGGATTTGGGGTGTTTTTGGTCTAAGCACTATTAGTGGAAGTACAATTTTGGTGATACCTCTATCTCATCTACTTAGATCATTATATATAACATCTCTAACAATAGCATCAAACCAATTTCCATCCAATTTGTCTAGCTAATGGTATTACAAAAATTGACTTTGAAATTGTTTGGTATGTTTTTCACTTCTACCCTATTAGTGAAAGTCCTCTTTTGGTGACTGCTCCATTTAATCTACTTAGCATCATGTATAATATCTCTAAAGATATTATGAAGTAAATTTTCACATGTAGCTAATTTGTCTTGCTAATGGTATTATACAATGGTAGTAGAAGAAGGAAAGGTCAAGATAGATATATTTGACAGTAAAGATTTTGGTTTTTGGAAAATGTAGATTGAACACTATTTGTATTAGAAAAAAATTCATGTATGTCTTTGAGGTGTGAAAACAAAGTTCATGTCATCAAAAGACTAGAATTTGATGGATAGACAAGCTTTGGGAGTTGTTTGTCTTACATTAGCTAAAAATGTTGTGTCCAATGTTTTAGAGTAGAAGACAATTGCATGTTTATTGAAAGCTTTGTCTAAGATGTATGAGAAACCCTCAACTTCCAACAAGTTGTACTGGATGTATCTTTTATTCAACCTAAAGATGGTGAAGATGATTCTATCATGGATCACATTAATGAGTTCAACTTGATCACGAGCCAATTAAGTTCAATGGAAATCACTTTGAGGATCAAGTGTGTGCTTTAATTCTCCTATCTTCTTTGCATGAAAGCTGGAGTACAACTATGATAGCATTAAGCAGATCTTGTGGCTCAATTGAATAAACTAAAGTTAAAGAGGTCCAAAATCTGATATTCAATGAATGTATTAAAGCATAAGTTTTGGAATGTCCCTGAATACATTTGAAAAACAAAGGAGAAATTTTACAATGTAGTAAGATTTGTAGCATAAGCAAGTCTAGATCAAAAGGTGAATGGGTGCTGGAATTGATGAAAGAAGGGGCACACAAGAAAGAACTGTTGGCTCATAAAGAATAATCCAAGCAAGGGGTAGAATGAGGATTATGTGAATGCAACTATAGCAAAAGTCAATGATGTTTTGATCCTTAGTATGCACAATCTTATGGAATCATGCATTCTTGATTAAGGACCTTCTTTTCACTCTACCACACAAGAGGAGTGTATGTTGAATTACACTGCATTTGATTTTGGAATGGTTTATCTTGATAATGATGAGCCTTTGGACATTTTGGGGAGAGATGATATTAATATTAAATGACCAATCCGTATGTGTAGAAACTAAAGAATGTTAAGCATGTTCCAGGCTTGAAGAGGAATTTAATCACAATTGGGCAACTTAACAATAAAGGGTGTGTCACAACCTTTGTAGGTGGTTCATGGAAAATCACCAAAGGAGTTATGGTGACTATACGAGGGAAAAAGTTGGGGATACTCTACATGACCAACAACATCAAGAACACTTTGGTACTTGTAAATACAATATTAGCTGGTAATCTTTGGCATTTCACACATGGGTATATGAGTAAAAACGGCATGAAAGTGATGATGAAGAAGGACAAGCTACAAGATCCAACAACCATTGATGTAGGTATTTGTGAAGACTACATATTTGGGAAGCAAAAAGGGTCAGTTTGTCAAAGGGTGGAAGAGCACCTAGGACAAGGAAGTTAGAACACACATGGATGTATGGGTTCTTTCTCCAATTGCATCTCTTGGAGGTTCATAATATTATGTCACTTTTATAGATGACTCTACCAAGAAGGTTTGGGAATATTTCTTGAAGCACAAATCAGAGGTATTTGTCATTTTCAAAAACTAGAAATGTCTAGTAAAAAAGAGCGTAGTGCATAGCTAAATCAACTGAGATTTTACAATGGCTATCAGCAGTGAGTTCAAGGAACTTTTGCAATACATAGAATAATAATAGAGAAGACCTTGCCAAGCACATTGTAATAGAATGGAGTGGCTAAGCGTATATATCAAACCCTGAGTGAAAGAGCTAATAACATGAGGATCCATGCTAGTTTTCCCAAGGTTTTTTGGGCTGAAGCAATCAAAATTGCAGCATACTTGGTAAATAGAGGTTTGTCAATTCCTTAGACCATAAGCTGCCTGAAGAAGAATGGATAGAAAAATAGTGAGTATATTCAACTTGAGAGTCTTTGGGTGTGTCTCTTACATACATGTCAATGCATAGAAAAGGGAAAAGTTACATGTAAAGTCTTTGAAGGGGCTCTTTATCAAATATGGTGCATATGACTTTAGGTACAAGTTTTGGGATTCAAAGAGCAAGAAAATTATCAGAAGAAAAAATGTGAGATTCAATGAGTGTCTTATTTACAAAGATAGAAACAATCTAGATTCTCATAGTGCACATGAGAAAAGCAAAATAAAACAACCAAGTTGAGTTGTAGGAGATAACATAAGAAGATGTTACCATAAGGGTTTAGGGAAACACTAAAAACTCTGAAGCAACTCCACCACAACCTCAACCATGTGCACTGTAATTGAGGAGATCTACAAGAATCACAAGACCACCATTGAAGTATTCTCCCTTGTTGCATTACCTTTTATTGACAGATGGAGGTGGACCTGAACAAAGTGAAGAAGCCATGCAAAGTGAAGACTCAAGGAAGTGAGAGCTTGCAATGAAGGACAAGATGAGGTCCTTGGATAAAAATCAAACTTGGGAGCTCAATTAAATAATAGAAGGCAAGAAAACTCTATAGAACAAGTGGGTCTGCAAGGTAAAAGAGGAACAAAATGGTAAAAAATGATACAAGGCAATTTTGGTTGTGAAAGGTTTCCAATAGAAGGAAGAGATTCATTGCATTGAGTTTTTTTGCAAGTAGTCAAGCATTGAATAATTAGAGTATTTCTCAATATAGTGATAGTAGAAGACCTATACTTGGAGCAGATGGATGCACTATTACATTTCTACATTGTGAGATTGATGAAGACATCTATGTGCAACAATCTGTTGGCTTTATAGTCCTTAGCAAGGAGAACTTGGTATGCAAATTGTAGAAAACCCCATTTGGTTTGAAGCATGCTCCAAGATTATGGTACAAGAAATTCAATAGGTTCATGATCATAATATATTTACAATATTTCAAGAGAATCATTGATGTTATCTCAAGACTCTTGATAATAATTTTATCATCTTACTTCTGTATGTTGATGACATGTTGATAGTTGGACCAAATATACAAGAGGTTGAGAGATGGAAGAAACAATTATCAAGAGAGTTTATAATGAAGGACATGGGTGAAGAAGAGCAGATACTTGGGCTGGTGATTGAAAGGAACACAAGGTTAGAACGTTGATGCTCTCAAAAACTAACTATATTGGAAAGGTGCTAAAAAGGTTCAACATGCAAGTTTTGTGAAAACACCTTTGGCAAGTCACTTTGAGTTATCAAAGAAATAGTCACCCGAAGGATGATGGAGAGCTAAAGGATATATCAAAGGTACCATATGCTTCAGATGTAGGCAGCCTAATGTATACAATGACATGTACTAGACCAAAGATTGCACATGTAGTGGGAGTTGTGAGCAAGTACATGGCCAATGCAAGAACAACATTGGGAGATTATCAAATGCATTTTTAAATATTTAAAAGATACCAAAGATATGGATTTATGTTACAAAAGATGCAATAAGGCACTACAAGGTTTTGTAAATGCAAATGCAAATGTGGCAGGTAATATTGACACCCGACAAAGCACCCCATGGTATGTTTATACCATAGGTGTGAAATTAGTGAGTTGGTTCTCACCAATGCAAAAGATTGTACCTTTGTCTACTCCGGAGGCAGAATATGTTGCAATTACATAAACTAGTAAGGAGATGATTTGGCTATAGAACTTTTTAAAAGAGCAAGACAAAAATTGTAGTGTTTTACTCTATGACAATCAAAGTGTCATTCACTTAGGAAAGGATTTAATATTCTATGTAAGAATCAAACACCTCTTATTGAGATATTATTTATCTTATTGAGATCCATCTTATTGAGATATTATTTCACTGGGAAGTTACTTGCAAATGGTAATTTGTCACTTGAAAAGATTCAAAGGACCAAGAAATTATGCTCCGATTGACCGCGGGGATAAATTGTCCAAGGTGGGGACAAGTGTTTGACAAAGACAAGAAATTTGTGTGACTCTCGGCAGGGTGTTCGTTCTCGGTGAACAAAATATTGTCCTCCTACTTGCTGAAGAGTTTTGTAGTGAATTGACTAGATGTGACTTTGTGAAAGTGATTTGGTGGGAATTGAGGAAACCTCGATTCGCATGAAGCTGACCAGGAGAGGTCTGAAAAGATCAGGCAGAGAAGGAGATGGTCAAGAGAGGGCTGATCAAGCTAGACTCAGGAACAAATCGGATCGGTAAGGAAAGAGGAAAGAGTTGGTCTGGAGGGAGCTTCATAAAAATCTTTGTGACTCTGTTTTCTACTAACCCATCAGTTTAGTAAAATTCTTCTATCGCGGATGTAAAACCAAGGACTCTGAACCACTACGTTAATTCTTGTGCATCTGATTGTGTGTGAATATATTTTCTACATTTTTCTCTCTTTCTCCCGTGCTGCGCAAGGGAAAGACGATAGGTTGCGCAGCAAGGTTGATCCCAATAATTGAGACTGTCATTAGAGGTACAGCTAAATTAAAGGGATCCCCAACATGACTTGCAGCAGCATTCTCGGCGACACACAAAATTCGACGCCAGTCAAGTCTTGGTGGAAATCCTTGAAGCCAAGGGCAATCACATTGGGCCTTATGATGTCGTGATCTGCTAGTACTCTGGCATGGGCTTAAATTAACACATGGTATTTGACATCTACCTCTTGAGTGTCTTATGTTCATCAGGGCGTGATTGGTGAATGAGAGATTTCACTTCACAGCGATTGTCGTGGTCGACTTCATGGGAATCAATATGGCCAAATTCTTCAAAACTCACAATGAACCATCTCAAACCATCTCAAACTCTGAGGCAGTGCTACAGCTCTCCAGGTCGTTGCTCTCTATACTTATCCCCCATTTTGGAACCATCGAATTGGCAGTCTTCCTTCGGAGTTGCTTGCGAGAAGTATGTAGCTCTAGCACGCTAGCAGGGTCCTTGCTAGCCTGCACATGACAACGAATGGATAATACACATCTCAATAGAGTAGTGGAAATTAGAGTAAGATTGATCAGAATGAGTGAAATCCAACCATTCCAAGAACGTGTTTCCAGCCACGATGCGAGCCAAGAAACAATATCGTACGAGTGACCTCCCTGTGGATCTTCATTCAAACTAATCGACTCACTTCTAGATCGAATATGTTAAGTCTGTTACATAAAATTTCTCTGAGAGAGAGGAAGTGGAAACCGGGGTGAAGGAGCATGGAGAGGAAACGAAGGGAACATAAGTGAAGAGAATTCTGGAAGCTTCATTAGCCTCAGGATAAAATATCCTCGTATTAACCTGTGTTAGAAATCTCAGCTTAATAAGATTGTATCTTCTCGCTTGAGAACTACGGTACATCGAAATTCTAGGATTTCGCAACTGATAAAACACCTGACCATTAGATTCTTTCAGACAAACCGCAGCTACAACGTTTGAAGAGAATACGAATTCTACCTTAGAACCACGACAACTCCACGGGGAACTCACTGTCTCAACCATCGGACGTGACAGGTCCTCGAAATCAGAATCCAGTGGCAGACGGATGCAAGCTCTCAGCTCAGGTGCCCTCAGTACTTGCTCAATGACCTGAGGACCTCGTCGAATCTCCTCGCTGCTGCTCTACATCGTCCTAGCGAATGATATATCGAACCACAGACCTCAACTGGATGGAAAAGATATTTGCGGATGGAATGGAACGTTCCACCTAAGGTAGAAATAATGGATACTTCATGAGAATTGCAAGGGATTAGATCTACCATAAACTCTGCTAGTAAATCTGGATCCAAGAGGCAAAGTACAGATGTAGAAATTAAATGTATCTCCTCAATACCAGATGGATAATTCCAGACGAACGTTCTGATGATATTGCCCATACAACAAACTGTTCCAACAAGGCATTGGGGCAGCGGCCTACAAGTATCACACGTCAAATGTTTACACTCCAGCGAGAGGAGTCAAATTCATACGTAGTCTCTCGCCCACGACCCGAAGATCCATCATGACTTCATCACTGGTTTGCACTAGGTGAGCACCGTCCACCATAGGGAAGTCCTTGGCCACGATTTCTGCTGGCGAACACAAAGAACCATCTGCAGCTGGAATTTTCGAAGATCTCCGATATGCTTTTCCGTAAAGCACATTGTCTTGCACATTTTCGAGCTCGTAGGATTTAATACCTACAAGTATCACACGTCACGTAGGCCTACAAGTATCACACGTCAAATGTTTACACTCCTCGTCGAGCTGCATTCACGTTGCGTTATGCCACCAGCAGATGAGTAAACGAAGTAAAGATGAGCTTGCAGATAGATATTAACGTGAGCATAATCACATCGACCTATCAGTATGGAGAAACTGAACACTCAAAGCTTCATGGGATCCTCGTTCTTATTAATGTGAAAATCGAATAATGAAATATATAATATTTATACTCCGGTGGCAATTATTAGCACGTTAGATCATATTGGCTAGCCTATTCCTCGTGCAACCTGCTCCATTGCTGACGAACTTATTCCTCTCATGGCCTGATCCAATCCGCCTTTACGCAAAATTGAAACAAAACCCTGATGGATGGAACGAAAGCGTTTACTATAAAATTATTCGTTACCTATAGAGCTGCGGGTTTGTTTAGTTAGGGAGAGGAAATCACCTGTCTTCGCAGACGTCGCAGAAATTTATAGTGCATCTGCCATATATTATCACATTGCAATTGGTTAAAAAATGCCACCAAATTCTAAATTCTGCAAAAATTGCAAACGCGCTCGAGGCGTCCTTGGCCGTGCGGAAGCATCCCTTTTCACCTCCAATCGCAAGCAGTTTGATCCTCCCTGACTCCAAATTCAAAACCTCTCCCTCCTCGACCCCGATACCTTCAGCGTCTCCAACAGATGAAAAACAACAAAAACTGTGCAAATTGCTATCAGTCGTCTCATAATTCTTTCACCCTCGTGTGCCCGTTGCAATTCTTCGTTTTCCTCTTCAAGCTCACGATCCACTCACCTCTTTTGCGTCCCAGGAGCACTAAGCAGAGTCCAGACCGCCTTTTCTCCCTTCCGGACTAATCCTCCGTGCCTCATGGTTACGAAGAAATAAGAAAAGAGACCAACGCGACCTCCTCATCCATACTTCACGATAGCAACTTATCTTCGCCCGATGGTGGGGTTTCAGGTAGAATCTTAACTAATTTATGATGAGGGACACTCATCACTCAACTGGTTTCAGAACGCAGTCCCCCGGCAGGACCGGCGTCCTTCGCCGGTGCTGCCGTCTGCTGGGTTCTCCAATTATGCCCTGAGAACTGGCTTGCATGAGATAAATTGGATATAGGAATGCTTAGTGTACCAGCGACTTTCAGTTACGCACATGTTACTTCGAAATTCTTCTCGCATCTTGCATTGTTTTCGGAGGTATGACTGACATTGGGAGTGTTCTATACAAAGAGATATATTAGGAGCTTTCAATTGGACCCTTGCGAGGTTGGCCGCCTCTATAAAATTTTGATGATGGTAGTTAATACAAGCCATCCAAATACAAATATTTTGCACCGATGTGCAAAATAAAGAAGGTAAAGAAGCGATGATTTCTTTATTGTATTTACCTGGAGTACACACCAGTTTACGAAACCAACAGAATTCAAAAATTCTATTACTTTCATAACAAGTGCGCAGTGCGAGGCTCGTGTTTGGTCAGGAGTACTTTTATTTCATTTTTGTAAGCCCATATAGTCCGTATACGATGTTCTACTCGTTTAGCTAGCTTCACTGTGCTCAACGAGCTTCGCAACTACAAGCACCTCTAAAGTACCCTTATGTTGCGCATGAATCATCGGCCATAATTTATGAGGCCATTGGTCAGGTGTGCTTCGTGTAAGATCATGCCATAGATGCGTCGTCGAAAGTGATGCTTTGGGGTACAAAGATGAAGATATTGACGCCTCTAGATTTGTTTAGCCCTTTGAACCAAAGATGGCGCCAGCTGCTCTGAGGATTGTTTGCACCTGCTTTGCTTGTGCATAATCTCAAAGCCATAGTTATCACGGCAGCTCCCATGTACCTTCACTTTAGGAAACTGCATGCTGATGAGTCGTGGAGAGCTTTCCTGCGCACACCACTACCTTCTCTCCGAGTTTCTAAAGCCCTTTCTCCCGCCCATTCGAAAACTTAGTATTTAAGCAAGCAAGATATACTAAAGATATATACATGATTTTTAGATTCAGAGCAAAATAAAAAAAGAATACGTCTCTAACTAGTTTATGATGCTCAACATTGTATCACATATGCACTAAAAGACTTGTACATTTGGAAAATTAATTATACTCGTCTCGTATATTTATCGACACTGAAAAGAATCTCCACAACAAAAAGAACTATAGATACGTGATAGTACTCACTGGTTTTTCAATATCTATCCTTCATTCCAAAACTATAGATTGTCATTGTTAGTTCTGCATTCCGGAATTGAGTTCAAAGAAAACGGGAATCACCTCCACCACACCATATTTTATATATAATTGCAACTTAAGCTCAGATATTAATTGAATGCTAAATATTAAAACAAAATTTGACGGAAGAATCATAACCCTAAGTGTAACAAAGTCCAGAATAATTTCAAAATGGCAGTGATTGCCAATACCTTGCTTTACGATAACTCACTTATCACACAAAACTGAAGTAAAAATAAACACTAAACAAAGTTCTGAAAAATAGAATATATGAGTTAAAGAGAAAGTGTGGAGCACTTTGGATTTACAAGAAAAATCAATGGACATCTTCCTCCATACTAGAGAAAGAAAAATTCCGATTGGGCATCATCTAACTTGTATTTTTAAAAATCGTATCCATCCCCAATGTACTCTCGACCCAATCTGAACCCTAGTCTTATTACTCCAACTTCAAGACCCATTCTCTATTGCCCTAATCGTCACGCACCACTGTAAAAATATACGGTGAACGATAGATCAAATTTCCCTGGTATTTGTTTTTGCTCTCAAATAAAAGTTTCTCTAATAACAATCTCCTCAAAACTGGATCACGGTGAACCATAAAGAATATGGTGAACAATGTGCAGAGGTTCCCCTGGTATTCTTTTCCCGAAGAAGTCAAGATTTCTTTAATAAAGATGTCCTCGAAACTCTTCTAATCAGCTTAGTGTAAGCAGAATGAGGAATAACTAAGCTAGTGACAGCCAGCGATCGAGGAATACAAAATTGGAAGTGAATAGGTATCAAGAACTCGGAATAGAATTTTTTTAGTCATGGAATCTGGGTTACTCTAAACAAGATCAGGCTAATGAACTTCATTGATAATTCAAAATGTGGAAGAAGAATAAGAATGCACTCTGAGCAAGGAGAGAAGCAATGGTTCTTGTGTGTCTTAAAATCTCAAAATGTTAGATTTAAAGGATGGATGATCCTGCTCCACACCAGCTTCTAGCAAAACACATGTGTATCTCAAGTGTTATTGTTTGTTGTTTTGAGAAACCTATTCATATTGAGCAGTGGTTGGATCTACATGACCACTTCTCCTTCTTGTGTGAACTGATATTGTTATTTTCAAGGATGGTTGTCACACTTTGCATGACATGGTGATGACAAACCACTATGAACAAAGTCATTGGCAGAAGCATGAGTGCACAGGCAAGAGCAATAGTTACCATTGCCTCTAAGGGCGAGGACCACTAGCACCCTGGCTATCCTTGGATTTCTTTGTCCCCTTGGCAATTGAGATTTTTAGGCACCTTCATCACCTCCTTGATAGTCTACTCAAGTTGAGGTTCCTTGCATATGAGAGGTGCATTAGTTGTCTCCCCAAATATACTCACATTCCATTATCAAAAAAGTATCAATCACTTTACAATACCCTCAAGTTGTTGGGTTTTCATCAAGAAACAACAACACAATAGAAACACACAACATAGTTAGGGTCTTGTCTATTTACAAGGCATACCAATGGAGTATCTCAATCACACCATACAGGAGTAGATTTGAGTATGCATCCCTCTTCTTAGACTCTTTAGTGCTTGTTGTGAGCATTCTTTTTCCACTATGTCCTCTCAATTGTTATTTATATTTCTTTCTTGGTAGCTTGGGTCACTAGGGACAAAAAGGACCTCATGCTCTTTTTCCTTTCAGCACTTGGTTATACCTTGTACTCTTTTCCCCTTTCTTTAAGAGTACACACACTCTCTCTCTCTCTCTCTCTCTCTCTCTCTCTCTCTATATATATATATATATATATATATAATATCAGTGTGCCTTCTCTCTCCTGCAAAAGTGATGCATGCGGCATCCTCATAAATTGCATGTATAGTGTCAGTTGATGCTTTGTTTACATGTGGGCATGTAAACATTATGCTTTGATATACCCAAGTGGAGCTGCACTAGCACCCATAGCTGTGACTTGAAACCGACTATAAGGCTCTATTTTGGAAGGAATCTATCCTTCACACAATTGGCTAGTCATGGTGGTGACTATAGTTGGAGATTGAGTTGAGTACATTGAACTGATGGACTGTGATTGCTTTTGAAAAGTTAAGGATATCAAGGTCTCATGATTGGAAGTGAGTGGAATGGGACCATACCAAGGGTGACTTCAGTGACTGCAGTCTATTAGAGTTATCCGAGAAATAGAATCAGAGGTTATTGTAAGGAGATTGACTATGGAGAGGAGATGTGAAAGGGCTGCCTTGTACAAGAATGGACAAGAGTCAGATCAGACTTGATTTGAATTTGGACGGCATGGAGTGATTAATGCAGAATGCCTAACAGCCTATGGTTTGTGGATAAACTAGAAGGGCCAGAATTTGGAAGTTCATAGTGGATTTCCACAACCCACCTTGGCTCTCAGGATAAATTAATCAAAATCCACCTCTTTTGGTCTCTACTTTGCCTGGGTGAGATTAATGGAGAACTAAGCATGAGGATTTAAGGGAGTGAGGATTAAGCATGGAGGAGACAATGCAGATTTACTTCTCAGAATCATGATTAGGGATTTGGCCTGTTGACAAGTCCTTGTATGGGACAGTTTTAGTATTGGTGTGTTCTTTTACCGGATAATATTTGTAACTAAGGGTTCTTGTACCAAAGGTTCCTATATCAAGAGGCTCTTGTTCCATGAGGTCCTTGCATAGGCGGGTTCTTGTACAAGAGGATTTGTGTACCGCATGTGGTGGATCCTATAGAACAATGGATTCTTCAATGTGCAGTTGGGAACAAGAGCCAAGCACCACTACCACAGACATACCATGTAGAAGGGAGTCTGGGGAGCCACTTCCCTGATCCACCATTATGGACTTCATTAGCATGTGCATAGATTTTGGGCATTGAGCACTACTATCACAAATGAGCATTTGTATTTGCTTGTGGATTACTATTGAAGGGGTACTCTTTGGGAGGAGTACACCTTCAATAGATTCTTTGTAGATGCCTCCATTTCATTCATTTGGCACAAGAATGTAGGAGGACTATCTCTGGCATCATTCCTCATCTAGCACCCCACACCCTATATGTGTGAACAGGGGGCCAACCTTTATGTTTCCTATTTTAGCACACACTTGTGATTGTTGAGGTTTATCTAGAAGGCTTCATTTTGGTCCCCATGTCACATGCTTTTCCTATACCAATGGAGCGCCTTGTAGGAGTGGACTTCCCTATGGGGGATGCCCCACCATTTATGCCCCCTATCCCTCCTCCTCAAGTCATAATTGCTCCACACTCTCTCTCCACATCGGAGTCTCCTCCCACCCCTACTGCCCTGTTACCTCCATATGATCAGTCTCCTCCACATGGATCTTCAACACATCCTTATATCCCACCCCATCAACATCCCACACAATCTTGTCCAAATTATCTGTTAGATCGGTCTTGCCCAACATAGAGAGAGATCTCATTGTTTGCATATAAGAGTGGAGTTCAACTCTATTTCCACTCCCTCAAACCTCTCACCCCCCCCCCCCCTCCCAAAAGAAACTTTGGTAGTATATATTTAGGCTTCCCTTGAGTAATACACTTGGTTATACTCTTTGGATCCTATCCAAGCATTCCTACCCAGTTTGTCGTGACTGTGATGTATACTAGGATTCTTACGCCTTTATGTCCTTTAGTGGAATCCACACTCTCCCTCCTACTACATGCCATTTTGGCTGATGGCCATGGGATAGATGTCTCCACCTGGATGCTATTGGCTACTTTTTCCTAAGAGGAATTACTTCTTCCAGCCCATGGAGGCACTTTGGGCCATCAAGAGACTACCTCTAGGATTCATAGGTTCTTGAGGGGAGATTGGGTAGCCCTCTAAAAGGAGTACACCATTAGAGCCTAGGCCGTAGCAAGGCAGATTGTAGAGTCTTGACAGCCCCACGCTCTACCTCTAGAGCAATGTCCACTCTCTTGATCCTTGATGTTAGGTTAGGTAGGGGAGTATATGCAAGAAGCCTAAGCACCCACCTCCTCTTAGTGTGCTCTTCTCCTCTGAGACTTTATCAGACCTACAGACCTTACATCCACCTCCTCTAAGGAAGGACATTCCTTCATTCCAACATCATTATCAGCCAAATAAGGAGTTACAACTAGTAGAGTCTTACTTTTCCCATGCCCTTTTACACTCTTTGTGTTTTTCAATGGGTGGGCTATCTATGCTATTTTTGAAGCATCTATAAGATTACCTCTCCCCAAATGCTCTAGATTCAAGTTTTCCTCTTCTCTTTGAATTTTGCCAATACATTGCCTCCAGTCATGTGCTTCTTGAAGCTCATCTACTTGAGCCTCTTGTCTCCTTGATTTGGTGAAGGAGACTTCATATGTGCACCGCAATGCCATTGGGGATATTTTTTTTTGCATTTGGTCTCTTCCACTATTTGCTTACAATTATGATAGTCTTTTTCTTTGGTTTTGTCTTCCCATCAGTTTGTTGTCGTTACGCCAAGGCTACAAGATAGTTATTGTGTGTAATAGAGAATCCTTGGATATTCATCTAGATGAGATGAAGGTCCAAGTTGATGGCTCCATTGCCTTCAATACCATCTCTCATCTAGCATTATTCAGTAATCTTTGCTCAACTAGAGTTCAACTTCTCTTGTTGATCCCATTTGTCCTCTAACACGCATTGGTGCATGTATACTCTATAGGGATATTAAGTTTGGTATTGCAAGTAGTGGAAAAATATGATCTATATCAAATTTAGCTAAGCTTTTAATTATTCATGATTAGCTAGTATTGGTCCTAGCTAAGATAAAGGTAACCTTATTCTAGAGGAAGAGAAAAGAGTGAGAACCATTATTTTTTCTTTTAGTGTATTGGCTTGGTATTATTCCTAGTTATTTGACTTGGGCCCACAAAGCCTTGCTGGTGCGGATGCGGGTCTCTATATGCCATAGTGCATTACATGGCTTTATGACATGTGATAACAACTTTCCCATCTTGTCTTTTCCCATCCATCTTGGACAACACTCATATTTTGGGCCCTTTAAAAGGATGTCGTTAGTGTGGTGTCTACTTTCACACTCAGCTTAGATGCCTTGGAGTTAAGAGTGAAGACTCATAAATGCATGGTTTCCACTCCCGCTGACTTCCCATTAGGATTCTAGTTCCTTGTCAATGGTTTGAGAGTTTTGGGCTCTCCTTTGGGATAGGAGGATTTTTGTAGTTCATTCATATTGGACAGCTTAGTAGAAGCCACAACCCATTCTCACCTCCTTCCTTGATTGAGGAATACCTTGGTGGCCTATTCCATTCTTAGTTGGTGCTACTTTCCCTGGGCCTCATATTTGGCATGGACATTCCTGCTTATGGAAGCATTGTTGCCACATTTGTGGATGTTTGTTAGTACTATTTGCCATACTTTCTCTAGTTTGTTAGGGCAATGCATGCTCCTGCAGTTATCAAATGAGTGGTGTAGGAATCAAATAGCTCTCCCTATGGTAATGGGTGGATGCGGTCTCATGCGGTAGGAAGCCATTGTTAAAATAGCATATATCGGAGCATGGGTTCTAGTGGTCCCTGATTTAGCAAACCAGTTCTTATATGAGTGAGGGTCATCCTTTTTGTTGGGACCCATCAATTCATTCAAGAATTTATGCCTTCCAAGCATATCTCAATTGGCTTGTGACTTATTGCCAAGCCCTACATGCATGTCACTCCTTGAGTTTATTGACTTTATCTCTCTAGACTCTAGGAAGCTCCATGCAAATCTCAATGACCATATGCACACTCATACACTTACTAGCATCCTCACTAATACACCTCTAATAGGGGAAGAAGGCTCTAGAGCCTAGCTCTAGATTTCATCCTTGATTGACTACTTCAATTTCACTTTTGAGGAGTTTTCTATAGCACTTTGATTGAGGTTAGGTCTCCTACATCAAGCTCTATAGGATTGTTGGACTAGTACGTATGTAGTCCCTTATGACATGCAAGGGATACACTTTCTATGATGTATAGTAGGTGGAGAGCCCACCAAAGTCCATGACACACTTTTTGATATAGTCACTTAGATCTTACAAGCTACACATGCCCAGGTTTAGATTGAGTGATGGTTGGATCTACCATGACCATCTATCCTTCATGTGTGAGTGCATATAGTTATTTTCATAGATAGTTGCCGCACCTTACATGATGTGGTGGTGGCAAACTCTCTTTATGTATAGTCCTTGACACAAGCAAGCATACAAGCAGGAGAAGCAGTGGCCATTGCCTCTAGAGGCAAGGAGGGCCACTATGCTCCCTAGCTATCATTAGATACCTTTGTACCTCTAGCGGTTGAGATTTTTGTGTACTTACATCACCATTTTGATGGTCTCCTCAAGGATGCAATACAAGGTTCTTTGCAAAGGAGAGAGGCATTGGATGCCTCTCCAGCTTTGATCATATCCTATTATCAATGATGCATATTAGTCACTTGTAATGCACTCAAGCATTGGGTCTTCATTGGTGTTGTTATAGTAGGTACACCAAGCACGGCTAGGGTCTTCTCTTTCCACTTACCAGACATACCATTGGATTACCTCTACCACACAATTCAAGAGTAGACCACCCCCTCCTTGGTTTGTTGTTGTTGCGCTTTTTCTCTGGGTTCTTTTGGGCCCAACTAGTGTTTGTCTCTATTTTTTGTCATTTGGAAATATTTTGCCTTACACTCTTCTTTCTTTTAGAACTTGTTTGTGCCTTGTACTCCTTTCTCCTTTCTTTCAAGGAACCTTTGTATCAATAATATATATATATATGGACTTCTTATGCTATTTTTTATACACCAAACATAAATTGGTGCATAACGTTGATTGTAGATACAGCCTCCCTATAACCTGCAATTTTGTACATTATGATCTGGCAATTGTGTAGCAATTGTAATAGATATCAACAATCCATGTTTTGTTTGACGATCTACTTTTTGTAAGCTCCTTCATTCTCCTTCCTTGAAGTGTCCAATTATATTTAGATAGTTTAAACAAACCTCAAAGGCCCAAGAAGACCATATCACCCATCTGCATAATTAAGGGATGTTTTGACTTATATAGTAATGATCCATGTAAAGTCTTGGTGATGTATACTGATGGACTTTCCTCATACGTGCTTACAGTAGTACTTCACTATACTTGCATAAAAGCAAATTGGTATATTTTCACATTAGTTATACAACAACATCCATGGTTTTTATTGATCATACTATTACATAATTTGTTGTAATCTTTTATACAATACTAAAATAAAAATTAATGGTCCATGCTAAATCTTGGTGATGTATCAGGATGGGCTTCCCTCAAATGTGGTAATAGGATGGTTTGACTTCTATAGAGTAATGATCCATGCCAAGTCTTGGGACAAAATTCCATCCGAAATTGTTTTAGTAGTACTATAGTGCACTAATATAAAAGCAACCTAATATTCTTTTTAAATTGGTTACATAATCATATGCATGGTTGCTAACCATATTAATACTTAATCTGCTATTGGAGTGCTACGTCTTGTAGCTTTGTTGGAAATTGGGCTTCATCAACACCTCCAAGGCCACCAGATTGAAAGGCTTTGCTTATTCAATCCATCTTGGTTTTTAAGTGATAGCATGGTAAACTATTCCTATGTCCTGATTATAATTTGGTGTCCACCTAATAGAAACCCTAAATTACCTAAATTAACTTTTGTGGTGCATCTAAATCAAGATTGCGGTAGAATGCAGTCTATATTTCCATATGTATTTGTATTTTCCATTGTGGTGCATACTAGGATTTCAATGTCAAATAGCAAGCAAATTTTAGCTTATGTCAAAGCCAATGATGCAAAGTATGGTCTAAAACCTACATCCTATTGTGTTGCAACATCAACTATCAATGGTTTGCAATGTAGTTTCTACATTACATTTGGTTGTGAGGAGACTATTTGTGCAAAGAGCAAGGTCACAACCAATGTACATAGCTAGAATTTACCTTTTAGATATGATAACATAGAATTGCACATGAAGAAGCAGCACACTATCAAATGGAAAGAATAGACTAAGCTTAAGTTAAAAGCAAAGTGGGACACCTTCTTTGATGATATCACCATCCTATTTCAAAGTTTGATCAGGTCTCACTTCACCTCTAAAGCTTCAAGTCAATGTGCCATTGTCTTTGACATTGACAAAGACATTGTCAAGGTCAATTGTTGGTGATATGATGTATTCAATGGAGGACAAAGCCTTTGATGACAACCACCACCTAAAAGCAAATGAAGAAGTGTAGCATGTGGTACATCATTTAAATGGCATGAACATTATTGGCGAGACATGCCAAGTCCTGGCCACACTATAGCTTTATTCTTATTCTTCTGCCAATATGAGCAACTACATCACGGTCATTTGTGTTGTTAATCTTCAAAGGTTGTCTAAATTGTTGCAAAAATCTTGGGCATTCTCTTTGGTGCTTGATTGTGCAACCCATCAAAGCACCTCATATCTTGACCTACACTTTCATATGTATGTGGAGCGTCAACACATTATTGTCAACTTGCATGGATGTTCACTAGCTATGTTTGACTGGCACACAAGACAAAACATGTTCAACATGGTTTCTGAGTTCCTTGACGTTCTTTGTTTTGATTGGAGGGTTTTCCTTCTTGGCGTGTCAAGCAATGGAGCTTGAAACATGATTGGTTGTATTGCTTGTGTCATGACTCAGGTTTAGGAAGTTCTTCACCCTAATTGTGATCTAATCCATGTTTGGTGTGGCGCTCATCAGCTTGATCTATTCATGAAACACATCATGAACGTGGTGATCAAGTAGCATTTCTTTTTTGTGATGAAAAGCTTTATTTCACACCTCATGTGGCAACAAAACTTGATTGTAGAGATTGGTTAAATTTCTCTCCGTGTTGTAAACTATTGACTCTCTATAGAAAAGGTGAGAACTTGGTTCAAGAAGTACTAACCAGTGATCCTTGCTCACATTCAATTGAAGGAGCTTGTGCGTGCACTATCTCAACTTTAGTAGGTCTACCTGATTGTGATGGACAACTTCATATCTCATAGCACAAAGACATTTTGCAAGATTCAAAGCTTGGTGACTCTACTAGAAGGCAAAGCTTGAAGCTCTTGTGTGCACCTACATCCAAGAATTTGGAGTGATTGGACTACTCACCAGCAAAATGATCTCAAACCTAGATGAAATGATGTACATCTTTGCTTCATTGTCTCTCTTTTGAACATTTATGAATTGCTTTTGATCTCACATCTTGGGTGGAAGATGTTCTTAATGGTGCAAAAGAAATTGAGAACAAAGATATGTTGCAAGGCATTGGTCTTGTCTTCATTGTTGCATGTGATTGCATTGATGGCATCATTGTACAATGCAATGCATATAACAACCCATGTGTGGATCATCATTTGCTATTGCCTGTTCTACCGCACAAGCTTGTTGTGACTTCCGCTACCAACTTTATTTGCAAAACTTGTATACAAAGCTTTTGATACATCATTGTTACTCTACAACAAATATTGATTTGATTGTTGATGAGCATAAGGCTCTTTTTCATGCCTACCATACCCAACCACTTTTGTGAGAGAGCATTGATTCTTGCTACAGTAAGACATTGTTTGATGATGCTTGGACATTGCTAGGTGTGTGTTTCCCAAACTTAACTTGGTCTAGTTCTATGGAGGCATTGTAGCTCTTTTCCCATGCACATGTACCATCTTAGTCTTGCAGTGGAAGAAGGATGATTTCTGATAGAGTCTGGCAGATTTTGGACTTGAAGGCATGCTCCAATCAAAACAGTACTTTCAGATTGAAACCCTTGCTGCCTTGGACTGATAATAAACTTTCAGATTGAAGTGCTTGTTAGTTTAGAATGATAATAAACTTTTGTAATCGTTTGGCCTTATTTTTCCTAGATTGAATTCAAAAGTGCACCTAAATTAAGCTTTGTTAGGTGTTAAGGCGAGTGCCTATTTTAATCAGGCTTAGCTATGATTAAAAAGCTAGGTAGAGTAACTAGTATAAAGAAGTGATTTTTGTTTCAACAACTAGCGGCATCCGTACTCAAGTTTGATTATAGATTTACAGATTTTGGTAAAAAAAATTTCATATAGATGCATGAAATAAATAAAAGTAAAAATTATTGATTTAAATATTATCAATTTAAAGAAGTGATTTTTGTTCCAAGAACGAGCATCCATACTCAATTTGATAATATGTTTACATCTTTTGATAATTGTATTTCTCATATAGGTGTATAAAATAAATGGAAATAAGATTTAAGATTTGAGATTTAGAGATTATTGATGTAAAGCGAGCTAATAAGTTTTCATAGCACATCGTTTAGATAATGAGATTTAAACTTGGGAAAGAAATGAGGTAAATGCATTCTTATGAGATTGAGAAGTTTTTAATCTCATATTCAAAATTAAGATTCAACGGACTTCTAAAGACAATAATGTCTTCATTGTTATTGAGATATATTCAACGTATTTCTAAAGATAATAATGTCTTCATTCTTATTGAGATATATTATACATACTTCAACAGGATTTAACGATTAATTCTTTCTAAGATTAATATATCTAATAAATACTACAAGGATTGATTTTATAAATTTTATAAACTATGTTACAGACATTTATAAATTTATTGGGATGATATGAATGGCTGATTATTTTATCTTTAACTATCCGCTTAAACTTAAAAAATTGATGAATATTTTTATTGACTATTTTATGAGATTTAACAATAAAAAGAAATTTAATAACCTTGTATGCTTCCAGTGATGGAGGTTTTACGAGAAGATCTTCATGATATTTCCAAGAAAAACTTGTCTAATAGCACAATATGTTTAAATTTTCAATGTTATGTGTACTCTTTACACAAACCCTTATGTTCTATAATTTTTACACTCTTTAAGTCTTGTTCAGAGTCAAGGAAAAATTTAGTAAAGGCTGACTAAATTAACTTAGACTAAATATATTTTTTTTATTCATACAAGATATCAATTCTTTCTTGTATCCAGAATTGAACATGATCCCCATTAATGTATAAGCGCACGTTGAGGATTTTATACCCACAATTGGCTTGGCAAGTACTATACAGAAATATCTGAAAATTTACTGAAATTTTTTCTCTTTCCAATACACGTGTTCCAAGTTATAAATCTAATAAAATATTCAGAAATAGTTATTGTAAAGTTAGTACTATTAGTATATCATGCAAGGTGGGTTGCAATTAATGTGTTTTTGTGGTACTTAACAGCTCTAAGTAATGTATACGTTATTATCTATTGAATATAGTACTAATTATAAAAAGATCTTATTATCTGATTTAATTATATTATATTATAAAAATTTATTTTTATTTTAAATTTTATTTAGCTTTAATCACTATTTTAAATTAAAACTAAAATATAAGAAAATCATAGTATTTTATTTAGAATATAAATTATTTTATAAAATTTATTTATATATCTCAAATTAATATATCTTATATATTTTATTTATTTATGGACATCCCGATTATTCATTATTCATGACGTGACCAAGACAACATGGCCCCACGGGGCTCCCGCCTTCAAACCGTGTGTGGCATTGACATTGTGCTATTACACTCAAAGTTTATGGTTCAGACACGCCAAAATAAAAGAATAAAAGGACCATCAAATTGCTATCGTTGTGAAATTTTCAATGTGTTGTCATCGTGGGTGTCGATAACATAGTGTATATATATATATATATATTTTTTTTTTTATTTTTTTTTGATCCTTCTACAACAGCTTGCCCTGATAAGAGGATTTTACGTAGAAGTAAATGAAATTCTTTTATCATATATCTACACGGATGAATTTGAGCATATGCGTGACGCCAAGATGACAGAAAATGCAAGAGAACAAGAAACCCATACGACGACCTTCCTTACCTTTTCTATGGGCAAGGAGAAACCCATGGGAATGAAGATCAGTAAATCTTGGGCAAGCATTAAGTTTAGAATGAACATAAGATGGAAATTGCACTCAAGTAATTCATTTCTTTCACAAATGAATGTTGCCCGGTCAGGATTGCAATTGCAAGCCTAATACCACAAGCATCATTGAGTCAGGTAAACACCACCCTTGTTGGATTGAGTATGCGCACAAATAGTTTAAATCAAGTGCGGCTTGATCCTCTCTGAGTTAATATATAAAATGTACCCCAAAGGAAAGGGGAAAGGAATACAAAGCACCCATAAGTGCAAGAGGAAAAAAGGAACACAAGTGCCAATCTGCCCAAGAGGCTTGGGAAGCCAAACATGAACCCACAAAACAAAAATATAAGTGTAGTAGCACGAATGAAAGTAAGGGAGTGTAGGCCACTCATAAACGGTATGGTAGAGGTCCTCCAACGGTATATCTAGTAAGTGGGAGGGACCTAGTATTGTTGGGTGTGCCCACCACTACCACTTGTTGGTGAAGACCCAATGCTTGAGCGTATTGCAATGTGACTGAATATGTGTTGTCGATCATATGATGTGAGCAAGGCTAGAGAGACAAGCAATGCCCCTCTCCACTGTAATGATCCTTGAGTTGCATTGCCAAGGAGACCATCAAAGTGGTGATTGAGACACCCAAATATCTCACTTGCTAAAGGGATAAAGGTAATGGAGGATAGCCATGGTGCATAGTGGTCTTCCTTGCCCCTAGATGCAATGATCATTGCTACTCTTGCTTGTGCCGATGACTCAACTTGTAGAGGGTTTGCCACTACCACATCATGCAAGGTGCAACGACCATTTGTGAAAGTAACAATATCTACTTGCACCCAACAAATAAGTGGTCCAAGTAGATCCAACCATCACTCAATCTGAACCTAGAGCTGTGTAGCTCATAAGATCTAAGCAATTGTATCATGAAGAGTATCATGGACTTTGGTGGCTCCCCACCAATTGCACATTGTAAGAAGTGCATCCCCTATAAATCATATGGGGAATCACACGCACAATGGTCCAGAAGCCCTATGAGTGTTGGGGTAAACTTCTCAGGAGTAAATGGAATCAAGGATGAAGCTTGAAGGCAAGCTCTAGAGCATTTCTCCTTGCATGAGAGAATCCTTGCTCTACTAGGTAGAGCCCATCAATGAGGATGCTAGTAGTGTGTGAATGCACATATGGTCATTGAGATCCACTTGAATCTTCATAGAGTCTAAGGATACAAAGTCAATAAACTTTGGGAGTGATTTGCATGTTGCAATAAATCATGAGTTAACCAAAGGTATGACTAAAAAGCATAAGTGCGTGAATCTATTGTAGTGATAGGTCCCCAAAAGATGACACCCCTCATGTAAGAAGTTATCTGCAAAATGAGGGACCAAAAGAGCCCAAGCCCTCATATATGTTTAGGGTGCTGTTGCCTCTTGCTTTATGAGGTTGCATCCTCCCGTGACTATAAGAAGAGCTATTTGCTACCTAAACCACTCATTTGAGAGTTGTGGGTGCATGGATGGCCCTAAGAGAATCGAGAAAGTATATTGGATGGTGCTATACTAAAGTGTGGCAGCAATGTCTCAATAAGATGGAGAGTCAATGCCAAATATGAAGCCCTAGGGAGGTAAGACTATGCAAGAATAGAATAAGCTACTTGGGTATTCCCAAATCGGGGTACAAGATAATATGTTTTGTGGCCTAGAATAGTGTAATGTTCCAAGGATAGGAGAAATCTCAAGAGAAACACAAGAGAAATACAAGGATTTATCTCTCAATACACTGATGCTCCAAAGGAACACCTTGTCTTTATTATATAAGCAAAGAGGATCCACTCAAATGGAGCTGCACTCTTGGATTAGATACATGGATTGGTGATATCTCAATAAGCTCCACCTTTAGATTACCTTCATGTATTGGTGACATGTCAATTCTTGTCTTATTTGGCTGGTCAAACAAGTTTGACTAAAGAAAATCTTTGGGAAATCTTCTTGTAGGAAGCTTACAACAACATGGGTGAGGTACCATTTGAAACCTCTTGACAAGAGAGGGAGATTATTTCATTTTATGAGGCCTAATTCATCTATTTAGGTCTCCAAAATAGACTCTAAAGTTTTTAAGGTGTTTTTGAACTTTGCACTATTAGTGGAAGTACTCTTTTGGTGATATCTCTATTTGATCTACTTAGACCATCATATTTAACATCCATTAAGATATTACCAAGCTAATTTCCACCTTTAGATAATATGTCTAGCTAATGGTACTACAAACCTCCTCCTTTGGAGACACAACGTCCTCATTGCAAAGTTGTTGCTCAAAAGATTGCACTAACAATAGTTTATTGGACAAGTTAGTTGCAAGCTCCCATGTCACCTCATATAATGAGTATATATATATATATATATATATATATATATATATATATATATATATATATATATATATCCTTTCTAATATATAAGATATTCCACACGTAGATGGCGGGTAACATATATGCATTTTTAAGGAATACATTCAACTCCATATTCTATCGTGCCATCAATGAGTATTAGACAACATCTAACTTCTTGTATGGAAAGAAAGTGTGGTAGATGGGGTGCATGTTTGCATAGAAAGGAAATAGAACATTGGATGGATCTTCATGTATGGTGGTAGCTCAAGGTGATAGGCTATTGCATTGATTTGATGGATGATTGGAAAAGGCCCAATAAAACAAGGTCTAAGTTTATGAGTGCCAACTAATGTGAGGTTGGTTGTGGATAACCACACTTGATCCCCAATGCTAAATTCCATATACTTCTGATGTGCATCAAATAATGTTTCTATTGACTTTGGGTGATTTGCAACCTATTCTTGGAGTTCTCCACCTTGTTGGATTCTAGAAACAAAGTGTTAATAGTGTCAACTTTTGTAATCATTGGGTGAATCTTTGCCAAGTTTGAAGGTGTGAAAGTGTGTTCTCTATACATGAGGAACAATGGTGTGACCTATGTAGATGCATTCATTGAATTATTGTAGGCAAATTCCATTAATGGATATAAGTTGTCCCACCTTTCTTGCTCTTCTAAGGTGAAGCCCTAGAGCATATCTTTTATAGTGCAATTAGCCCGCTTTGTTTATCCATTGGTTTGTGGATGGTAGGCCTGTGAGCCGGCCTATCTCTCACTTAGGATGAACTTTTGATGGCTATTATGGTAGCACATCATGGACTAAGAAGGCAAGGAACCTCAACTCCATCATACTCCTCCAAGACTAACACTACAAGACTCAAGACATTGCTCACCAAAGAACTAAATCAGAAAGAGATAGTTGCAAATGAAAAGGATGATGAGTACCTCCTCATCCCTAGTTTATATACTTGTGAAATAGTTTTGCCCTAAAGTTACTAATTACTAGAGTAATTCAAGTTACTAGGCTAAAATTCAAGTAAAGTCAAAAAGTATAAAGGAATATCTATCCACATGGGCATATTCCACTCAGCATGTGATCTTATCTTGACCCAACCACTAAGTCAAGGATTCCTTCACATGGGCTATCCTTGGACTATAGAAGAATCTAAAACAAAATGGCTTGCGGGCCCAAGAGTTCTCAATTCTTTCCTCAAAGCCAAACAACTAGGAATAATACAAAGTCAACACACTAGAATCCAAAATAGTGGTACTCATCTTTTCCACTTCCTCTACAGTAAGGTCCTTTCTATCTTAGCTATGACTAGCTTTAGCTAATCATGACTAATGTAGAATACTAAGCTAGTGTTATACTAAGCTAAATATGTGTTCCTAAGTGTAATGCTAAGCTAAATATCATATTACCATACACATGCACAAATGGTATTACAGGCCATGGACATGACAAGTTTGGTTTTAAAGATGCTAAATAGTGTTCTCCAGAAACACTAGTGAATTGAGGCTCAGATTGATAATGAGCACTTGAAGACATGCCATCATGAGAAAAGTCTGCAACTAAGTATAATTGAGTTAATTGTGGAGTAATCACATCCTTGGTTATAAGATACAAGTGACAACATGGCAAATATCACCTTTGTGGAAATCAGGTAAGTAAAGTTCATTCTCGCAAAGATACAATTTAGAAAGGTCAAATACAAAGTCAAATTGTAACAAGTAGTTCTTCTTGGTTGTATCTTTAATCTCTCAGGTAGAAACTACACCCAGAAAAGAGTAACAAGTACTGACTTGTTGTCTCATCACAACAATTTGTCACCCATAATCACAAATCATTCAAATCTTTCCAAACAAACTTGATTGTGATGATTCAATCTCTCCCAAAAATGGCTACTTCACTACAAAACAACTTCACCTCAAAATTGTGTTTCAACCCTCCACTGAAGGCACAACTTCCTCGATCAAAATTGCTTCACATCAACTCCACGTTGCTACCACAAATGAAAAATACTTCCAACACTATAATTTCTCTTAGATTTGTCAAGGCATTGCTTCAATTGCACTTCACTTAGGATCAAACACATAGAATGAAGATCAAGGCTACGGAATGCAACATCCAACAAGCACATTAACTTGCACTTTGAATTTCTCCCAACATTCACAAACACAAACACAGAATTGATACTTGGAATTAAGCTCAAGCTACGAGCATTACTTCACAACACTTTGCTTTATCTATTCTTAGAAAATGAATATTTAACACCATTTTACTACAAAGGCCTCCTTTAGGTAGGCAAAGCTTTTGACAAGTATCTAACTCCCTAAACTGATTCCTAACAACTCCACCAACTTGCAGATCCAAAATGACAATGCTTTTCTTCATATCTACCTCTTACCATCTCAAAATTAGTCCTAATCCAATCCAATGTCTACTTTGACTTTGGTGTTTAACCTAAGGAAAGTCCCTTCACCTCATGTACTTTGGGTTCTACAACTTCCAACTCTTCTACCAATTCTAACATGTCTTCACTTTGACCTATAATTAAAGACATGTGTAATCTATCTACCTCCTTATCTTGTAACCCACTCTTCTCTAATAGCTCAAGTGCCAAATCTGAAGACACATGCACTCTTATCTCTCTTACTTTGAGTATGATATGTACAGTATTCCAAAGATTATCTAACTCTAATTTCATCAAACCAAGCCTAATAAAAATGTTATTCTCTACATCTAACATCTTCCTATCTATCCAAGTTCTAAGACTGATTGACAAGGCATTCAAGTCCTTGTCCTTTGTATTCTTACTCCTTGTCTCTTGCGCAAGCAGTCATAACTTTTGTAGTCTTGCTTCCTCCATTCTCACTTCAGCTTCTGTGGTTAACCTCGCCTTCAGTTCCATGATTGCTTCCTCAACCAATTCTGCCGATTGCTTCTTCTGTCTCTCCTTCTCCATCATAGCTTTACTTATCTTTAAGTCCTCCTCATACTCTACTGTGAAATCCTCCAACTCCTTCACTTACTGATCAATTTCTGCCTCCAATGTCTTCACAAATTCTCTTAGTCTCCTTTCTTCTTGATAGTGCTTAGTCAATTCCTATTGCCAGGCTGTTGTCTTCTCTTCTACCTTTTTTCAAAGCTCTTCTTCCTTAGCTTCAACCAATTCTCTGCTAGTTTCTTGCTCCAACTTTACTTTGGCTTGTAACTTCTCTACTCAAAGTCTTTCTTGCGTAACTTCCTTCACTTTTAGCACCAACTCTCTGCCCTACTTCTCAAACTTCTCTTGCAGTCTTATTGATCTTCTTCTACAATGCTGCATCTACTTATGGTATTTCTCTTTCTTCTCCTTTGATCAGACTCTCCTGTAACTTCCAATTCTCAGACTCTAATCTCTGCAACACCTACAACACAGTCTGCACATTGGGATGTTTGCTTTGCATCACCTCCTTCTTCTTCTTCTCCATCTGCAACAACAATGGACATACCACATCTCAAAGGTATTCTACTCCCTCACACCATGCTTCTTCTTCTTCCTTCTCTTAAGGGACTGCATTGATCTTGTTTTTCCATTCCAAGTCTAAAGCTTTACTACAAAGTCGGGATCTTTGTATTGTTAGCAATACATCGTCCTCCAAACTTTCTTCATCATCCAGATTGATGATTTGACAGGCCACCTTCAAACTTTCTCCTTCTTGCATGTACTACCTTGACTCGGCCAGCAATCCTTCTTCTCCTTCAATCACTTACTCCGCCATAGTCCCTTCTTCTGCCTCGTGTTGCTCAATTTCTTCTTGTAAAGAAAGCTCCTTCTCTTGACCTTGCTGCACCTTGGCTTCATCCTTGCTCTCCTCACTAGACTCTTCACTCTACAGGGTTAATTCCACTTCTTCTTCCTCCAAACCCCTCCAACACAGACTCTGCTTTGCCTTCCAATTCCACCTCCTCTTCTAGTGCAACCTTCAGATTTTCTTCCCTTCTCTCTGCCCAATTTTTTTAACTTTTAAGGCTGCACGGGGAAGCTCTCTACCTCGGGTTGACTCCTCTTCTTCTTGCCTGGGAGTGGCACAACCATCTTTTGATCCTATCCCGTTCTTGCATAATGGTCATCATTGCTTCTCAATTGCCAAATATTTTGCCACTCCTCATCATCGGCTTCTTGACATAGATTGGGATCAAAATGTGAGACAACCTTCTTCTTTTTGTTGCTACTTAACAAATTCAGCCCGAGGTAGAAATGTGCTGCAAAAGGAATGAAGTAGTGTGGTGGTGTCAAAGTCCTCCAATTTAGCACCATCTGCCTCACCCGCTGATAGAAACACTTTGCCCAGTTGATCGGCTCTCCTACAAACATCTTGTGGAAGAACATTGCTTGTTGCTTTGTTACGTAGGTAGTGTGCTTGGATTTAAACAATGCCATCATCACCCTTACAACACTTCTTTGCCCTGGGTCTCTATAAGTCTGTACCTTGTACCCACTCTTCGTGCGCTTTGAGGTAAATATGTTTATGATCCCTTGGGTTTCTTCTGTGACTTCTCCCTTCTCCAAGAACATGGCCCCATAATCTTCTCCACTCTCTCTTCTTAACACTAGTCTCCAATCCAAATTTGTCCATCAAGCCAGATTGCCTCTCTTCTTGGCTATCGCCGGCCCATCTACACACAGACTGACCATGATCTCTAACATGAAATTGGGAAAACTCAAGTCCCAATTCCATGCAAGGAAAGTAATGCAAAGTCTACTAAGAACTTTGATGCAAGCCATCACTTCTAACCTCCTAATCATTGGGTTCCTCACTACCGGTGTAGGGCACTTCCTGATTCCCTTCATTCTACTCTACTTTGTGATGTGCTTCTGTAGGACAATTCTCCCATCTCCTAGACTTGCAACTCTCAATCCCTCTGAATTCTTCACAACTTCATTCACTACCACTTCTCTTTTGTGGTCTCCCTCAGGAAGACTCCGCAAAGATAAAGGAAATTCACTTATCATTTGGCTCCTTCTTGATTTGGAACCTGACTTTATAGTTTGATGTTTCTCAATCATTCTTCAAATGCTTGTCTATCAAGAAATCACACCTTTTGCATGCACTGCTCCTATCACTATCAATTTCTCCCACTCATGCCTTAGCTGTTTTTTTGTGTGGTAAAATTTTTGAATTTCCGACCCAAAGGAAATCTGTTACTCTATCTTTGCATCAGGTTGATCACCCCAAGGTGAGGTCTCCTTACTTCAATTTGAACTTTGACAGATCCAATCCAAGTACTTCACGTTTGACACAAAGTCACTTTACTTTGGGTTACAAACCAAAGACGGAATTCTTCTCCTTCCAATGCCATTTGGGTTCAATACGACTTCATCTGTACACTTCTTCAAATAAAATAAAAACATAAAAGAACAAAACATGTAACACACTACACATGAATTATTTTGCTAAGTCAATCTACAAAGACTACAATGGATTCAAACCCTGAGGTGGTCTTTGGAAATTCACAAACCAGATCCATGTTGACTTGCTCCTAATGTTGCATAAGAGTAGGGAAAAGTTGAAGGAGTCTTACAAGAGCCTGATTAGAGGATTTATTTTCTTGACAGAGTAGGTAGCTTTGAACTTGATCCATCACATTGTTGCTCACCTTGGACCAATAGTAGTGGCATTTGACTACATATAAGGTCTTGTCTACTCTAACGTGACTTGCAATGGCAAAATCATGACATTCTGCTAGGATGATGACTCTTAGATTTGGAGCATACAAGATTCATAACTTGCCATGATGAAAGGTGAGTCCTTAGATATTGGTTATGCCTTTGGATTATTTCTCTCCTACAGTCTATAGATCAATCTTTGTAGCAATAAGAATCCTTGGCCAAAAGTCTAGGTTAATCTTGACTTCTACCACTAGATTGTTTACCATAAGCATTTAGGTGAATGCATTTGCAAGGTGCTTCTTGCCTTACACATATGTGATTATCATGTTGAACCATTATCTCCACTCTATCCAAGAAATCTATAGACAAGATAGATCTTTTGGTGTCTTCAGGTAGACCAACGGTTGGTGGTCTATCTCTATACCAAATACCTTCTTATCAAGATAGTGCTTCCAATGCTTGGTTGCAAAGAGAATAGCCAACTCTTCTCATTTGGTGGTATGATAGTTGCACTCTATCTATAATAGCTTTTGAGAGAAATATGCAACAAGGTGTCATCCGTCATTCCATTCTTGTTGTTAGATTGCTCGTATCACAATGCCTAATGCATCTATAGCTAACTTGATTGGATGTTTTGGGTCATACCATTTCAAGATTGGTGAATATAGTAATACGCTTTCAATTCTTGAAAGACCCATTCTTGTGAAAATCTCTATATCCACTTCTTTCCCTTGCCAAGTAGTGCCATTAGAGGTTATGTGACCTTGGAGAAGCCCTCGATAAATCAATGATAGAGTCTAATCAATCCCAATAAATTCTTGAGTTAATTCTGATCTTCTCAAGCACCCCATTTTTTAATGACATCTATTTTATCTATTAAGACTTAGATACCTTATGCACTAACTCTATACCCCAAGTAATCTACTTTGTATGTGCCAAACTTGCACTTTGAGACTTTAGCATACAACTAGTTATATTGCAAAATATAGAGGACTTCTTGCAAATGTTGCTTGTGCTCTTCTATTGACTTGCCATAGACGAAGATGTCATATAGGAAAAATGTGAATAGACTTATCTAAGTATGGACAAAATATTTCATTCATCAAACTCATGCAAGTGATTGGCATGTTGGTGAGGCCAAATGGAATCACTATGTACTCAAAGTGACCATACTTTGTTTGATAGGTAGTTTTGTGTACATCTTCTTTTGCAATTGCAGTTTGATTATAATCACTCTATAGATCAAGTTTAGTGAAGTGCTTTGCCCCATTAATCTGATCAAATAGGTCATCCATACAAGGTAATAGGTATTCATTCCTCACTAATTGTTGATTTGAGCCACGGTAGTCAATGCACATGTGTAATTGTACCATTCTTCTTCTTCACAAACAAGACATGAGCCCTATATGGTGATATGATGGGTTGGATAAACCCTTTTTGCAAACATATCCTTGATTTGAGACTTAAAATCCTCCAACTCATGATGTGATAGTTAATATGGGACCTTATAAAGAGGTATCTTCCCAAGAAGTATCTCAATTTTACAATCTACTATCTTTTTTGGTGATAATCTTGAGGGTAAATCATCAAGAAAGACATCTTGAAACTCATTGATTACATCTTTCAAATTCTCAAGAATTTTTCCATTGAGTTATACACTTTGGACTTCTCTTGTTAGATCCATGAAACATATATCTATCTTATTGATAACTATTGTCCCTATGACATAAAGAGGCAATCCTTGCCTTTGCAATCTTTCTTTATTTCTTGTGATCTTCCATTGGCTAGTTCCCACTATTTTCTTACTCCAATTGACCATAGACTTGTAGTGCTCCATTCATGGCATGCTTAAGATCATATCATAATGAGCTAACCATACCACCACTCACCACTCAATTTCTTTTTGATACTCTCTTATAGATAGTGCTACCTTTTTTAAGTAATGACTCAATCCTCCTTGTTTGACAATTAGGTAACTCTACTTCATTATCATCCTTCTCTAATTCCATTGCCAAGCTTATTGCAATAGAGAGAGACAAAAATTTGTTTGTTGCTCCAAGGTCTATCAATACTTTCACTTGCTTTCGAGGCCTCCATTTATGACAATAGATTGTGCATTTTTCTTCCTCAACCTTTGCACACTCATTCTCTTCCTCCCCTTGCTTTTACTCCTCTCCATTGAACCAATAAGGCCATGACGTACATTTATTGCAAGCCTTCATTTTTTGATGTGATTTTAACATCCTCTTCTTTGATTTGTCTCTCCAAGTTGTTCAAAGGTTGTTTGTATGGAGATTGAGGGCCTCTAGGAAGACAAGCATGACAATGGATGGCTTTGTGCTCAACTCAACTGTAATTGTAACAACATCAATGTTTTACTTGAGACTCTTCCCCCCATAGGACTCCATCTCTCCTTTCTTTGATCCGTCCTTGTTCTCCTTAAAACGGTTGTGCTCCTTGGTCTTGGAAGAAATGTTGCCCAATTCTAAAGGGTTTAGGGTTTATTGTTGAGTTGGGACTACCCCTTTGACTCCTCCAAGCATTCTTGTTATTCTTTGAGCACAGGCAATGCTTCCAAAAATAGTGTTAGGACTTTTTTTCCTTACTTCTTGGCAAATTTGTTCTTTGAGTCCCCATTTGAAATTTTCAAGAGCTTTTATTGGACTCATATCAGTTATTGCAACCTGTAGACAAGAAATACCTCCATGTACTCTTGTATGTTGTTTTTCTACTTCAACTCCCAAAGTCAAAATCAAACCATTTGCATGGAATCCACAAATTGGAAATTCTTCAACAGCTCTTATTGCATTGTTGTTCAAGTGATCTCTCTTTCTTTTTCCAACACTGACCATTCCCAAGCATCATACCATGTGATGGCTTTATCAGTTAGGTGCCCACATGCAAACAAGCTTCTAGAATGATCGTTGATCTTAATTGTAGTTAATCAAAAGTATCAATTTATTCTTGAAATCTTGTTTTCCACTATTCCCATGGAATGATGTCCCTTATAGGACTTGATGTTGCATGTCATCTTCATCTATAGTAACAATGTGGCTTCATTTTTTATCAGGGTTAATACCAACGGCATGAGTGATTCTTTAAGTACTTTGGCCTCTATTACTAGGTTTTGGGATGATTCCCTTGCTTGCATTACATGATCACTCTTGAAAGTACATACTTGAATTTGCAATGCTTCCATTGTCATCTTAATTTCCCAAAACTTATTCAACATCCCTTGCCTTCCTTACATCAGATCTTGCAACTATGACACCATGATTGGTGCACACAACAAATGCTCAACAGCTACTTCTTACTTCAGTAATATGATCACTCAAGAAAGTGCATGGACAATTGGGACAACTATTGGGACCTCAAAGTCTATCATTTGCTGGTAATATTTTTCATCAAAATTGTAGACTACGAAATCCCTAAACATCACTTTTGGTCAAACTATATAAAAAATTTGTAATTTGAGTGTTTAAAGGGAAAGGATTTGGTATATTTAAATTTATTGCATCATAAAAAAATGTGGATTGTCAAATGCTACTCTCTATCATATATATCACCACAAGTAGAATCACCATGTTTGGCAAATTCATAACTATGTCCATGAACTCTGCTCCAAAATGGTAAAAAATATACACTCTTAGTTGCTCACATTGGATATACATAATCTTGATGAGGAATAGATTCAAATATAAAAATCAAAGTGTAGGAAATTGTACTCTAGAACTATCCATCCCATCCTCTCTCTAAAACACCTTAATCTATCAATTGCACTACTTTTTCTTCTCTCAAAATTACTCAATCTAAGTAGCCCATGTTACTCCAAGAAAGGGGATCCATTCATTTGGATTAAAACATCTACTTTGATACTATTGTAATATTTTGAGGACAAGAGAAACACAAGATTTCATCCCTCAATCCTCTAATGCCCCAAAGGAGCACCTTATCTTTATCATATAGCAAAGAAGATCCACTCAAAGGAAGTTGTACCCTTGGATCATATACATAAATTAGTGACATGGAGACATGGACTTCATGTCAATAAGATCCACACTTAGATTAGTTGCATGGATTGGTGACATATTGATTCTTGTCCTATTTGGTTGGTCTAATAAGTTTAACCAAATAGAATCTTTGAGGAATCTTCTTGTAAGAAACTCAAAAAATCACGGGTGACATACCATTGGAAAGCTCTTGACACTATTTCCTTCTTGCTTCTTTAAAAAGGGGGAGAAGGCAATCCATTTTATCTCAAAGAGAAATTTATTTCATTTTTTAGAGCCTAATTCATTTGTTTAGACCTCTAAAATTGGCTTCAAATTTTTCAGCCTCTACCTTATTAGTGGAAGTAATCTTTTGGTAACACCTTTGTCTGAACTACTTAGATCATCATATATAACACCCTCAAGATTTTACCAAGCCAATTTCCACCTCTAGATAATAGGTCTAGCTAATGGTATTACAACTAGGTTTTTCAAATGAAAGTATTGCAATAATCCTTCTCTCCGAAAGAAGAGCCCAAAACTTGCAGACCACTATGTTGAATTGGAATCTTGGTGGGAAGTCAGAGGAAGTGAGGATTGTACGTGGGCTCTAGACCTTTCATTTATGAGTTTGGGCTCATAAACCCAAGCCCTCCAAGTAGAGTGTGAAAGTATATGCCGCTTGAAATACATCCTCCAAAGGGCTATAATATTACAAGGACAAGAGAATCCTCAAGAGGAACACAAGAGGAAAAACACAAAGCTTCACACTCAATACTCTGATGCTCAAAGGAGAACATTATCTTTATTATATAACAACAAGGATCTCCTCCAAAGAAGCTCATCCTTGGATCAAATACATGGATTTGTGATATGTCAGTGACCTCCACCCTTAGATTAGTTGCATGGATGGGTGACATGTCAATCCTTGTCCTATCTAGTTGGCCAAACAAGTTTGACGGAGAGAATCTTTGGGGAAGCTTCCAATAGGAAGCCTCAAAATTGCATGGGTGAAGTAATGTTGGAAATCTCTTGGATGATACAACTAGTGGGGAGGGGAGAAGGAAAGCCTTACTATTTCAAGGGAGGAAAATATATCCAAAATATATCCAAGGCCTAATTCATCCATTTAGGCCTCCAAAATTGACTTTGAAGTTGCAAGTTTCTTTTTACTCTTGCCCTATTAGTGGAAATACTCTTTTGGTGACACCTCTATCTAATCTACTTAGTCCATCATATATAATATCCTTCCAAATATTACCAAGCCAATTTCCACCTCTAGATAATATGTCTAGCTATTTGTTTTGCAAGGGTCTACTATATGAGTGTCATCCAAGAAGGAAGGGAAAAGACATGATAGGAAATTAGTTACCACCTATCAAAGAGCAATGTAATGCGTTATGACATAGAGAGACCCTCCCAAGGGATCCCCTTGCCATGTGCTTTCTATTGATGTCAAATATGTGAACTCTCAAGTAATAGTATGGTGGCTGTACAATAGAGGTATCTCTATACCATAGAAAGTAAAAACAAACAATATCAAGGAGGGGATTTGATCTCCATTGAGCAAAGAGCATGAAAAAATGTTGGACAAGAGATGGTATTGAAAGCATTAGAGACATCACTTGGACCACCACCCAATCTAGATGAATGTCCAAGGATGCTCAAATGCTTGCAATCATTGTCTTGCATCTCTTTGTAGTAGCCATTGCAAACTAATGGGAAGAAAACACGAATGAAAAAGACTAATGCAATTATACACAAAGAGCACAAGAAACCAAACAAAAAAAAGAATCTCCAATGGCAATGGGATGCACACCTAAGGTCTCCTTTGCAAGTTCTAAGAGATGATAAGCACCAAAAAGATGGGCTATTCCATAGGGCACTTGGCTTAAAGCAATGTGCTGACAAAAAGCAACAAGAAGAGGAAATCTTGAGTTTGGGGCATCTAGGGAGAGGCAATTTTGGATGGCCTATAGAGAAACATGAGGAGTGGAGTAATGCATGGGAAAATTAGGACTTAGTTGTGACTCCTCATCTAGTTGATAATCATGGAGGAATGATTAGAGGTCCTCTATGGCATATGGATATAAGGTTTTTAAAGTAAATAGAGACCCATATGTCTAGATCATCCATGTCCAAAACTATAGTACCATCACAAAAAATGGCTATAGTTAAATCTAGATCTTGTCCATAGAGTAGAAAGTAAGGAGAGAAGGATGCTAAGGAGGCTTACTGGTTGAACCGATAGCCCATGGCCACCCAAAATAATAAGAGATCCCAAGTGACCTCTTTGCAAACCATACTTATGCAATCCTCTCTTCACCGTCTGAACCACTCTCCTTGCTAAGCCACCTGCTTCAAGGTGATATTGGGAGATAATATGATGATCAATCAAGGCTTTGTCACACAAGACCTAAAAGTCTCCCATTTATTTATACCCTGATCAGTCAAAACCTCAATTGGTGTACCAGAATGACTAAGAACTTGATCTAGGAATGAATAAGTTGTTCCTTCACTAGACTTCTCAAGAAATACCACTAACTCAATCCAATTGGAGAAGTGATCCACCATAACTAAAACATATTGATGATTCCTCACAATAAATGGTAAAGGTCCAAGAAAGTCCAAACTCTAACGGTAATCCAATTCCATGATAGGTAATGGGTGTAACTATGGCATAGGAACATTAAAAAATATTCTCACTTGGTTACAAACCACACATCTGGCAACAAACTGTTATACATCATTCTACATACCATACTACCAATAATGACTTTGGATTTAGCTATATGTAAGTTTACTCCAAAATGTCCTAGCTCCTCATGAGCATGACATACCAACTACGGTCTTTGAGATGGAAGTGGTACTACTCACACTCTACCATCTTCCCATACACAAAGAAGGTGTTTGCCCTCCAATCTAAACCACCAAGCTCATTGAAGGACAAGATCTCTCTCCTTGGCATCAATTGTGTCCTCCACAACACTAGTGCAAAGATAATCCATCACTAAGACATCAATATTAATGTCATTAACCTATACCAATATCTCCATCCTTTAGATCTATGCCCTCAACTCCACTTGTATGTGTTGAGAGAGATTCCATGAAATCCTTAGAAAATATATATAGAAAAGGTAGATGCATGTCAACTTAGCATTATCTCCTCATTTGTCTCACCATGCCAATGTGCTCTGGTTTGATCTTGCTGCCAATGTGCTCTGGTTTGATCTTGCTGGCTGGGACATGGGTTTCTACTCCACTACATTGCGATTCACCACTTATGGTCTAAACATAACAATGAAATCATAGCCCTATAAAATTAGGAGCTCATCATGCAAGCTTCCATGAAAGCTTGTTGGACTCCATCAACCACTTTAGTGGCTGATGATCAATGATGAGAGTGAGAAGGCTACCAAATAAGTAACATTAGAAATGAGTGATTGCTCACATTGTTGCCAAGCACTCTCTTTCATATGAACCATACTTCATCTCTGCTGATTTGTTGGAGCAACTAGCATAGGCCACCACAGACTCCTTCCCCTCATTATCTTACTATGAGCATTGCTCCAAACCCCAATGTACTTAAATCACTACAAACTTGGAATGGTCATCCTCTGATTGACCTCATGAGAATATGAGCAGATGACAACCTCTCCTTGAGCTCAATAAAGCTCTCTCTTGCTCATCTCCCCAACAACATTCATATGTAAGCTTGGTCAGCTTTGGCAAGGCCTTGGCAATGGCACTAAATCCTCTAACATATTGGTATAGAAGTTCAACAATCCAAGGAATGCTCACACTCTACTCACATCCATATGCTTAGGAATACATGCAATACCTTCCACCTTAGTCTGTTGAACACCAAGTCCATCAAGGTAGATAGTGTGACCCAAATGCTCAACTTGCTCATGGAAGAATCTACACTTCTCAGGATGTAATTTGAGTCCATGAGATCTCTACCTCTCAAACACCTCCAACAATATCTCTCATGCTCCTCCATAGTAGTGATATAGACCAAAATGTCATCAATATAGCACCAAGAAAAATTTAATCCTAGGATCTTATCCATGACCCTTTGGAACTTGGCAAGAGCATACTTTGACCCCAAATGGTAAGAACCTCTGCTCATATAATACATCCTCTCCTTGAGGATCACTAGCCCAAAATAGTGTCTTGGACTTGTCTTCTTTCTTGACTGGCAATTGATGATATCTTACTTGAAGGTCCAAAGTATTGAAGATCTTTGCATGCCCAATTGCATCAAAGAGCTCCATCGGTGTAAGCATGGCATACCAATCAACCTTAGTCTATTGGTTGATAGGACGGTAATATCTACACATCCACCTATCTATGTAGTTACCATGCATGTCCTTTTTGCCTGGCATCATTATAGTTGAAGCATATTCTCCATGTAAAAAATCTCCACCAAACCATCCTCAAAAAGGTCTCTACTTTGGCTCTAAATCAATGCTCTCTCTATATCACTATATTTGTAGGGACGTCAAAAAACTTATGTATCACTAATAAGCTCAATCCAACTACCATGTCCTTTTAAAGCACCCAAATCCTTCATATTGAAGGCCAAACAACTTATGTAGCTCCTCAAGAACCTCCAAACTCTCCATCTTTCTCCGCTTGTAAGCCTTGGTCTAATTTTTGGCTCCTAAGTATCCTCCATGATTGATGTAGGAGTGGAAGACATATTGATTGACCGCTACACTAGGCTCTTGGGAGTAGTAATTTCATGCACCTAATTACTAGAGTCCCCAACCTAAGAGAAACTCCCTTTGCTCTAGTTGCAAGCTCTATACATACTCTAGCCGCATCCCAAGTAGATCAAGGATGTAACCCTAAGTAGACCATGCTCACCTAGATGAACCCTAAGTAGACCACTCTCACTATTAGCCATTGGTTGTGTCCCAAGAATACCATGCCCACTCAGTCCATCACCCCCGACATGTGCCTAAATTGTCTTGATAGGCATAGAGCTCACAAGCGTTTGAGTTGCCATGCGTATCAAGCACATCTTACACTACTCCACCAAACCAAGACTCATAATCCAAGTCAAAAAATTTAGGTCCATAGCCTAACCTAACACTTGATACTTTGATACCTTTGACATTAATGTAATAATGGTATACTAGTATGAAAACCCATCACCCACTCCTCATCAACATTGGGTCCACCAATTGTTGTAATTGTGAGTCCCAAACAAGTCCAAGACCTCCCTCTCAAAAAGCATGTGAGCTATGAAACTCATGAGTGTAGGTAAAGTTGCTCAAGGCTGCCCAAAAAGGTTCATCAATACCATATGTGACCTATCAACTACTACCACTATCTGAGACTGGTGTACAACATCTAGAATATCATTGACAATAAGGTGGTCTAGTTGTTGCATCTCATCATAAGCATGCTATAGAATCTTTCTAGGTGAGTGGTTTTTCCACCAAAGACAAAGATGATGAACCCATGATCCCACTTTGGTTGCATCCAACAACATAGTAGGTCCCATCCAAGAATGGACCTCATGTGTACTTGCAACCAACCATGTGCAAAGATCATCCATCAAAGAATTGTTCTCCAAACTGTAGGCTAGAGAAATAGATTGTTGAACTTGGAGGTGTCATAATAAGTGAGGTTGGGTTGGCAACTTCTATAGGCCACGTTAGCAGTTAGGTGAAGGTCGGGTATGTTGCCTAAAAATATGCTTTAGTAGTGGTAATATTGGCTCACTATAAGCAGGGACCATGGCATCAATTTAAGCTTTTAGTGGTCATGTTACTTGGCTTGGTGACTTATTCAGGAGGAACGTCCATGCAAAGAATACCCATATACTAGAATAGATTACTTGGATTTTGAGTACAAGTGAGATTTTTCTGTTCACCTTGGATGTTGCAACCTGGCCTATAGGAAGTTGTCTCCTCCTAATAGTCAATATTTCCAATACTCATGGAGTATAACATTGCTCTACCAACTAGCACATCATATGACTCTTCTACTACCACAATAGCCTAAGCTCTCACCAAAGAGCTATTAGTTGAGTGATTAGGTTGACTCTAGAGAATGAGATCCCTACATGGTGATGTACTATCTAGAACCACCCTAGAGACATTTGGATCTAAAATGAACACCTCTTCACGTCAATTTTTTTAGCCCAAAATCAATACCCTACAATTTTCCTACTACTTACGAGGATGCACACCAAAGTCTAAGAAGACATTATATTGTGTATAGACCTTCCACAAAGGTCTTACCAAATAGAAAATCCCACTTTGGTTGTCCAATATGACAACTCCAAGTATGAAACAAGCTTGCTCAAAGGTAGGTCTAGTTGTTAACTCTTCCAACCTAGTTGTTGTTGCTTGCCATAAACAATTGGTTGCTAAATGGATCCCATGCTCCACACCCAAGTCGGCCCTTATTTTAATATTCCAAGGATAGCAATGAAACACAAACGCACAAACACAAGTTTCACACTCAAACTCCAATGCCCCAAAGGAGCACCTTCTCTTTATTATATAGACAAAGAGGATCTCCTCCAAGGAAGCTCCACCATAGAATTAGGCACATAGATAGGTGACATGTCAGTAAGCTCCACACTTGGATTACTTACTTGGATGGGTGACATGTTGGTCATGGTCCTATCTGGTTGGTCAAACAAGCTTTGACCGGAGGGAATATTTTAGAGAATCTTCTTGTAGGAATCTCAAAATCATGTGGATGAGGTACCATTGGAAAGCTCTCAATGAGACAAAGCAAGGGGAGGGAAGGCCATCTTTTCATGCATTGGAGGGGGGGGGGGGGTCTACACATTTTTGAAGCCTAATTCATCTATTTAGGCGTCCAAATTTGCCTTCAAAGATTTCAAGCATAATTTGGTTCCTACTCTATTAGTAGAGGTCCCGTTTTGGTCATACCTCTTTCTGATCTATTAAGTCCATCATGTGTAACATCCTTCCACATGTTACCAAACCGATTCTCACATTTAAATCATATGTCTTGCTATTGGTTCTAAGGTTTTCAAGTCTATTTTGATTTTTGCCCTATTAGTAGAAGTACTCTTTTGGTGATACTTCTATCTGATCTATATTTTCCATCATGTATAATGTGGTACCCACATTTTTCATTTTGGACGAGTTTAGAAGAAGAAATGCCTTGCTGAAACCAAATTGAAACCAAATGGAGAAGATGAGTGCAAACTTGTGTTTTGATCAGACACGAGGAAGTCAATTTCATGTAAGAGTAAGAAGGGCTCGGTTTGGATCAGACCCAAAGAAGCTTACTTCGTGTCAGAGGAGGGAAAATCTCGGATCAGACGTTAAGGAGGGTAGACGCCGAAGGAGAAATAGAAGTTGCAGGTCAGGATTCTTGCGGGGGCCATATCTCAGTGACCACAACTCCAAATCAAGCATGTTATATCTCATTGAAAGCATCTCGTTCAGGGCTTTCCATTGCCACCAAAATTGCAAAGTTTGGAGATATGTAGAAGAAGTTACAAACATTTAAAGTTTTGGGAGTAGATGTACTTCGGGTCAAAGTGTCTTCGGGTCAAAGTGTCTTTGGGTCAAAGTGTCTTCGGGTCAATGTGACTTCGGATTTCGTACTTCAGACTTCGGACTTTGGGTTTACATGACTTCGGGTTTAAAGACTTTGCCTCAAGATGAAGATGACTAAATCAGAGGTAGCCGGACCTCGGAGTGCACTGAAGGTGACTTGGGGAGTTTTGCCAAAGGTATGAGAGGAAGTTAGAGTATAGAAAGAAGATAGTTAGGATACCCATGACTTCAATTTCAGTTCTAATTGAAGATGAAACATGAATTGAAGGAGAAGTAGCGGTAGTGAATAAACCCGAAGTGCAGGATCAGACAGTAAGTGTCTTCGGGTTAGTAACATGAGTGATTAGGGGAAAGTGGGTTACAAATTGAATGTGTAGATAGTGTATTCATGCTTTCAATTACAATTCTTGATGATGACATAACAGACTTAGTAAAAGAATTGATAATAGTTAGACCTGAAGTAAGAGAGATAGGAGTGCAGGTGTCTTTGGATTTGACATTTGACACTTTAGAGAAGAGTGGGTCGTGAGATAGAGATTTAGAAGGCTTAACTATGATAGAAATTCCATATCAGGAAAGAGAAATGTTAGAATTAGTGGAGGAATTAGGAGTTGTGAAACCCGAGGTTAGAGTAGTAGGAAGTAAGATTACTTCGGGTTTGGGTTTGAAAGCCGAGGACAAAGTAGACATCGGATCGGAGTAGAAACCGATTTGAGATTTGAAGGGGCAGATATGAAGAGGTGCATTGTCATTTCGGATCTGCAGGTTAGAACAGTTGTTGTAGAATGGTATAGTTGTTAGAACTGTCGATTGTTCACTACTTAAGAGTGGCATTCGTAGGAAAATGTTATTCAGTGCTCATTATTTCTGAGAATAGATAAAGCAAAGTGCTGTGAAGCAGTGCTCGTCGCTTGAGCTTGATTCCAAGTATCAACTTTGTGATTGTATTTGTGAGTGTGTGGAGAAATTCAAAGTGCAAGTCAGAGTGCTTGTTGGATGTTGGATTCCACAGCCTTGATCTTCATTCTGTGTGTTTGATCCTAAGTGAAGTGCAATCAAAGCAATGCCTTGACAGATCTGAGAGGAATTGTAATGTTGGTAGTATTCTGCATTTGGGAGTGCAGTGCGAAGTTGATGTGAAGCAATTTCAATCGAGGAAGTTGTGCCTTCAGTGGAGGGGTGGAACACAATGAAGTGCCATTTTTGGGAGAGCCTGAATCATCACAATCAAGATTGTTTGGAAAGATTTGATGGAGTTGTGATTAAGGAGTGTGAATTTGTGAGAAGACTGCAAGTCAGTGCTTGTTACTCTCTTCTGGGTGTGGTTTCTACCTGAGAGATTAAAGATGCAACCAAGAAGAACTACATGTTACTGTTTGACTTCGTATTTGACCAATTCTGACTCGTATCTCTGCAGAAACGAACTTTACTTACCCAATTACCGCAAAAGTGATATTTGCCGGGTTGTCACATATAACATCATTCAAGATATTACCAAACCAAATTTCACATCTAGATCATATGGCTACCTCTTGGTATGGTAGTTATTGACCATTTCTACTCAAGAAGAAAGAAGAACCACCTCATCCTTACTCTCACAAAGTGTGGCAGCCAACTTGAACACTAGAGTTGGGACAACTCCCAATGTAACTATGTCATTGGTTGAGAACAAAGAGAAGAACATTATCAATTGAGTCATCAACAACATTATGCTAGACTCAATTTGTGTAGTAGTAGGTAGGTGGTTGACTAGTATCTAATCCATCATGTGCTCCATCACTACCTACCACACTTACACAAAGATGTTTAGGAGCCATTGGTGTCATCTATAATGCCTCAAAGAGTATAGAAGATTGGGGAAGTCTGACTTGTCTACCAATATCTCCTCTCTATTTGATCCAACTCCATTAATGCTCCTTAGGCTTTAGAGCATGTACTCCACTCCTATTCACTATGGTATATGCATCTACTTATGTTAAGTTGCATATAAAATTCAAGACATCTCTATTTCTAGCATAAGAGGGAGAAGCCTCAACACCTAAATTTGATCTCCTCTAAGCTATGGCCATGCTAGCCAATCTTTGCTCCAATTGCTCAATCCAAGTAACCATGGTTGTATCATAAGCAAGAGTAGGTAGAGGACTTACTAGGTGTACATCCTCTACCATCACCTCTTCATCCATGACCTAGAGCTCATCTACCACTTCCCATTGTAACCTTACCACACTCCGTAACTCCAAGTGAATGTCAAAGCATTTGTAAAAGACCAAGGAGAGAAATAAGAGAATGGAAAATCACTTTGGGGCTCTTGAATGAGGGAAATTTCAAATGCCTAGCATGAGCTTGGGCTTTTTTATTTATAGGAAATATGCAAAGCCCTTGAGAAACTTCTCAAGAAGCTTCCTAAAAACCACCTTCTTAGAGTTTAAGCTAAGCTAACTGGGAAATTTCTCAATAAGTTTCCATCTAGAAGCCACCTACTTGGCATGCAAGGTAAGTTAGCCAGAAAGCTTTCCAAAAAGCTTCCTCCTAGAAGTCACCACTTGGCATATACATTACCCAATACTTGGAAGGTACCAACTAGCTTCCTAGATACTTCTAGGACTTCTTATAATTCTTGGCTAATTTGGCCTATTTATCATTTCATTAGTCTTGACTAATTTTTTTCTAAACTCCATATTGTTACATATTCTCCTACTGCTAGTTGATGATGTCCTCATCACCATGGAAGCTTCAATTCTGGGATGGCCATTTGTGCATTCTAGAGATGATAAAGAGACTCTTAAATGGCATCATGAAAAGGCTACCTTTTCCAAAGGACTTTGTATTCAATTTGTTGTTGGTTGTTACATTGAATATGGTAACATGCAAGGATATAATCAACTTCATACTCCTCATGATTGTTAATAAGGATGGGAAGAGGAGGTAGTTGGACATAAGAGAAAAAGGAAAATGGATTGGAAACAAAGGGCTTCAATTTGGAAATATGAAAGATGAGGTGGATTTGCATATGGCAAGGCAAGGCAAATAAATAAGCACAAGAGAAATGATTTGAATAATATCAAATAGATCTATTCAATTATGAGCAAGTTTATAAACTTGGATATCAAGTTGGAGGGGTAGGTTACTAGAAGAAATTATGACCTTATTACCAAGTTGAAAGGTGAGTCACAATGATGTTGGATAAATATTGTTGCTGATGATTTTGAGCAACAAGGAGATGAGATTTGGCTTGTTGTAGGGATTGGGATATTGTGGTCAAGAAAGTGAAAGTATGAGGGACATGAGATGGAGGAAGAGTAAGAAAGGAATGTGGAACAAGTGGATCTTAGCCAAAATTAAGTGAGAAGAGAGAGAATTTGGTGCTTGTTTGCTTGGAGTTATTGTAGGCAAACTCAACATTTGCAAGACATTTACCCTAGTTGGTATGATGAACATAGATAAAGGTACAAAGAATATCCTCCAAGGTGTGATTTTCACATATGTTTTGTCAATCAATTTGAGGATGATAGGCTGTAGACAAAGCAAACTTGGTGCCAAATAGTTAGAAGAGTGCTTGAAAAAAATTTCCAATGAATCAAGGATCACAATTACAAATGAATACACAAGGCATCATATGATGTTTGAAGCCCATTGTCAAAGCCCAGCACCCAATTTTAGAGCATTCATTGTATCAAAGGTTGATGCTAAATGGATTTGCTTACTAATCTTATTAGCAAACACCACAATTGTGAAATAATCTTGCTTTGTCTTGGGCAAGGATCTGATGAGATCTAATCTCACATGTCCCCTTTGAGTAGATGACATGGGAAATGGTTGAAGGAGTCCACTCAATTTTTGGTTGTTGGCATCTCTCACAAAATTGGACAAAATCTTGAATATCTCATGCCATGTTGGGCTACCACCATTGGTCTTGTAGGATATCCAAGGTCTTGTTCACACCCATGTGACCAGTAGTTGGTTAGTCATGAGCTTTTTGAAGTCACCCAAGTTGTAGATCACTCTTAGCTGGAACATAGATCAGGTTCTCACATAATAGAAGTCCTTCCTTGAGGGAGAAGGTATTGTATTCCTTGTCATGTGTTGCAAGATGACATTGTACCATCTAAAAGAAAGAATCTTGCTATAAAATGGCCCTAAACTTGATTCGGTCTTTTGAGTCAATTGACACTATTGTAATTGACACCGTGATGAGAGGAAGGGTCTTCAAATCAGGTCATCATGATAGGGCATTGAGGATGACATGGAACCTACCAGGTTTGTACTCAAGTTTGATATCAAACAACTATAGTTGTTCCTCCCATCAATGATGTCTACTCTTCATGTGCTCTAAATCTAATGTCTTCAACAAGGGTTTGTGATTGGTTTGCATGATCACTTGTGTCTCTAAGAGATAATGCTTCCATAACTTGGTGGTATATACCCATTGCAAGTTGTTCTCAATCTCAAGTAGAGTAATTTCTATGGTGTTTATTGAGCAAGACAGAAAGTCAATGTGATCTAACCCATCTTGAAGTTCCTATTGCAACATAGCTCTAATGATAAAGTTATAAACATTGAAATCAATCACACAAGGTTGTTGAGGATAATATGGTTGAAGAATAGATCTTAAAGACACCATATGTTTCAACTTCTAGCATGCTTCTTTATGCTTGGTGGTTCACTAAAAGCTTGAGGTCTTCCCAAGAGATTGGTCAATGGTACAACCACATGAGCATAATAATGGATGAATCATTGGTAAAAACAAGCCAATCCATTAAATGCCCACATTTTTGTGATATCTTTTGGAGTACACTAATTAGTAATGGCCTTGATTTTCTCCTCTTCTATCTTGATCCTCTCTGATGGGACTTTATGACCAAAGAAGGTAATTTCCTTTTCCCAAAAGGCGTACTTGGACTTCTTGCAATAAAATTTCCATTGACATAATCATCTTAAGACTTCTTGTACATGATTTTTGTGTTTTTCCTTTGTCTTACTATAAATTAAAATATCATCTAAGAACACCACCATGTACCAATTCAATAGCCCATCCAACACCCAATGCATCTAATTCATGAATATTATTGGAGCATTAGTGAGCCCAAAAGGTAGAACTCTTTATTCAAAATACCTATGCCTTGTACAAAAGATAGTCTTTTGCACATCCTCTATATCAATGAGAATCTACCAATAGCTGCTTCAAAGATCCAACTTGGAGAAATATCTTGCTCCACTGAATCAATCTAGCAAATCATCAATTCAAGGCAAGTGATATGTATTCATCATTATTTGTTTATTGAGGCTATAGTAATCAATACAAAGCAAAGTCCTCCATCTTTCTTTTGGATAGATTGTACCAATGATCCCCAAGGAGATATATTAGGTTTATGAAATCCTTCTCTAACAACTCTATCAATGTTGTTTGATTGAGAGTTGATAGATTGGTCTACTCATTAAAGTACTTCTTGGCAATAACTCAATCTTGAAGGACATACCACAATTAGAAATAAATCCTTTGGTAGATCACTTGGAAACACATTTGTAAACTCTTGAAATATTTGATTATCCATTGCTTGATGAGGCTTCTTATCGTTATCAGATTCTCCATGCACAATCTGCTTGATTGACACCACACAAATAGAATTATCTTCCTCCAAAGTTTGTTATATAGTTACTTTATTGATAAACTTCTCATCTTGGGATTGACTATTCTTAGGTGTCTTGGTCAAAAATACCAAACAACCTAATCAACAATTTTTTTCTTGGTATTATACTTGAATTTATCATTGGGTCCAATGAAATTGAACCTTATGACATTCAAGCCAAGGTAAACCTAGAATGACATCATAATATAGAGATGCCACTACAAAACTCATACACTCCAAATACTCTTTTTCAACCTTAAAAGTAACAAGATATGAGATGCGGAATGGAGACCCTTTCTACCATTTACCATCATCAATCTACTTCCAATTGCTAGCTTGATGAGAATACTTAATTTTTTTGTTAATTACATGGAGATGTAATTCTTCAAATATCCAAAATCAACCAAAGTCCTATAACTATGATCAGATATCATCCCTTGCAAGTGAAGCAAACTTACATAGGTCAAACCTCCAATCGTATTGGAGCTAATCAAGTTCCTAATAGGTGGCTCAAACTCTCTTACTAAGATTTTGTGCGTATATACATCGCTACACAACATACATCGCTGTCAACATCATACACTATAGAAACACAACTCACACATAAGTCATACATAGACTCTAAAGTGCCACAATAATCAGATTGCTTAACACTCTCAACTCAACTCAACTCAAATCAATACTTGATTTGTCACTCTATAAACTGCCAACAACTGGGCATTGATTACAGTCAAGCCACACCCACTCAAGGATAGAGAATCTAGGTGACGCTCGCCGGCCTCTGTCCACCATAGCCAGGAACTCAAAGGCTCAACATCAAAGAAGTGAGCTCTCTAGAGCTCACTTTGAAACTATACTCCCTGGACTCGAGCTAGCTCTGAAACATTAACGGTCCCGCTGATGGCACACTCAATGGTGCAAATGGTGCAAAGTGACGGTGGGCCCCACCGTGAAGTCAGTACCCCGAACACAAAATCTGACCATCATAAAGTAGTCTCTAAGATACTGCTGAAATAATTCTAACTACTATCACTAGATTTCCAGTGTCCGAGCATCTAGATGTAGCACTACAAGTGGCGTGACAACTGTCATGCATATATACATCGCTACACAACATAAACTATAGAAACACAACTCACACATAAGTCATACATAGACTCTAAAGTGCCACAATCGCCCCCCTAGCTGGCGGTTAGGTCCCTCTAACTCTAGATAGCCATCTACTCTAAGTATATGGTATACCTTCTAATAGGCAAAGATCAGGAGGCCGGGTGCTATGGAGCCCCATCGTTAGTCGCCTATCTGCAATCTATACCATATAAAGAATGAACTAGCTATAGGTCAAGTACATCTAGGACATAACCACTATCCCTGAGGAACCACCATGAGGGGAGGAGTCATACATGCCATATGCCATCCTCTTGAACAGCTATCACACACTAAGATAGTAGCAGCTCCACTAGAAGAGCCACATAACATACACCTCAAGCCTGCATATACAAGTGCCAAGCTTGGGTCCATAGTACCATCAATGTTTGGAAGGTGGCATGGTGCACAATTGCGCACATGATCCTTCCAAACAACACCATCACGTCCTTCTAACACAAGGACTCCAGATGGCAAAACCTCGCGCACTCTCAAGATAGTGCGGCCTGTAGAAACATCAACTGTCGTCGGTGCTGTCTGCTGTAGATATATGTAGTCACCTGGATGAAATCGACGGATCGAGGGTCTATAACCTCCTCCTTGAATGGTAGCATAGCATAAAGTATCTCTATGTTGAGCAATCGCCAAGTTCTCAAAGGCCATTGGCATCACTCTCCGAAAGATCTCAGCCCGCTGAGAACATGCACTCATCCATACATTGGGGTCATCCAAGTCCAAGACTACAGTAGCATCTCGACAAATGGCTGCATGTAAATCTGGATCTCATCCATAGAGTAGAGAGTATGGAGAGAAGGATGCTAAGGAGGCTTGCTGACTGAACCGATAGCCCATGGCCAACCAAGGTAACTGGAGATCCCAATCTCCCAAGTGGCCTCTTTGCAAACCATACTTTCGCAATCCTCTCTTCACCGTCTGAACCACTCTCTCTGCTAAGCCATTTGCCTCAGGGTGATCTCGGGATGTAGTACAATGATCAATCAAAGCCTTGTCACACAAGACCTGAAACTCCCCCAAGAACTCTATACCCTGATCAGTCAAAACCTCAGCTGGTGCACCAAAATGACTAAGAATGCGATCCAGGAACGAGTAAGTTGTCCCTTCACTAGACTTGTCAGGAAGTGGCACCAACTCAATCCACTTGGAGAAGTGCTCCACCATCACCAAAACATACCGATGATGTCTCACAATCAGCGGGAAAGGTCCGGCAAAGTCCAAACTCCAACGGTAATCCAATCCCATGATAGGTAATGGGTGTAACTATGGCGTAGGAGCATTGAATGATGCTCTAACTTGGTCACAAACCACATATCTGGCAACAAACTGCTGCACCTCGGTCTGCATACCACACCACCAATAATGACTATGGAGTAAGCTATATGTACGCTTTACTCCAAAATGTCCTAGCTCCTCATGAGCATGACGGACCAACTGTGGTCTCTGAGATGGAAGTGGTACTACTTGCACTCTACCATCCTCCCAAACACGCAAAAGGTGTCTACCTTCCAATCTGAACCGTCTGGCTTGCTGAAGAACACGGTCTCTCTCCTTGGCCCCAACTGTGCCACCCACAACACCAGTGTGAAGATAGTCCATCACTAAGACATCATCATGAATGTCTCGCTGAACTATACCAATATCTTCACTCTCTAGATTTGTGATCTCAATAACTCCTCCTATATGCGATGAGAAAGAGACCACCAAAGCCTCTGAAAATATACACAAAAAGGCCGATGCATGCCAACCTGGCACCATCTCCTCATCTGTCTCACCATGCCAATGTTCTCCGGTCTGATCCCGCTGGCTGGGACATGGGTTTCTACTCAACCCATCTGCATCATAGTTCACCACTCTAGGTCTATGAACAACCGTGAAATCATACTCCTGTAAAATCAGAGCCCATCATGCAAGCTTCCCTAAAAGCTTATCGGACTCCATCAACCACTTCAGCGGCTGGTGATCAGTGATGATAGTGAAGGGGTTACCAAATAGGTAACATCGGAAATATGCTACTGCCCAAACTGCTGCCAAGCACTCTCCCTCATATGAACTATACTTCGCCTCCGCTGAATTGTTGGAGCGACTAGCATAGGCCACCACAAACTCCTCCTCATCATCATGTTGGGCAAGCACCGCTCCAAGCCCCAACATACTCCAATCAGTGTGAACCTGAAATGGTCGTCCCTTGATTGGTCTCCTCAAAATAGGAGCAGATGTCAACCTCTCCTTGAGCTCTACAAAAGCTCTCTCCTGCTCATCTCCCTAACACCACTCTTGTGTAAGCTTGGTCACCTTCGTCAAGGCCTTGGCAATGGCACTAAATCCTCTAACATAGCGGCGATAGAAGTTCACCAACCCAAGGAATGCTCGCACTCTACTCACATCCGTAGGCTGAGGAATACGTGCAACAACCTGTACCTTGGTTTGCTGAACACCAAGTCCTCCGAGGTAGATCGTGTGACCCAAATACTCAACTTGCTCGTGGAAGAACCTACACTTCCCAAGATGTAATTTGAGTCCATGAGATCTCAACCTCTCAAACACCTCCAACAATTGTCTCTCATGCTCCTCCACAGTAGTGCTATAAACCAAAATGTCATCAATATAGCACCGAGCAAAATCCAATCCAACTAGGATCCTATCCATGACCCTTTGGAACTCAGCATGAGCGTTCTTCAACCCAAATGGTAAGAACTTCCACTGATATAACACATCCTTGCCGTGAGGATCAATAGCCCAAAATGTTGTCTTGGACTTATCCTCCTCCTTGATTGGCAACTGATGATATCCCGCTCAAAGATCCAAAGTACTAAAGACCTTTGCATGCCCAACTGCATCAAAAATCTCCTCCGGTGTAGGCATGGCATACCGATCAGCCCTGGTCTGTCGATTGATAGAACGGTAATCTCCACACATCCGCCTATCTGTATAGTTGCCATGCATATCCTTCTTGGTTGGCATCACAGTCGCTGATGCATACTCTCTATGTGAAATCTCCACCAAACCAGCCTCAAAAAGGTCACTACTCCGGCTCTGAATCAATGTCCTCTCCATCTCACTATATTGATAAGGACGTCGGAAAACTGGTGTGTCGCTAGTCAGCTCAATCCGTATACCAAGTCCCTTTAGAGCACCCAAATCCTTCATACTGAAGGCAAAACAACTCGTGTGACTCCTCAAGCACCTCCAAACCCTCCGTCTTTCCTCTCCATTAAGCTTGGGTCCAAGATCTGGCTCCCAAGTATCCTCTGTAATTGTAGTAGGAGTGGAAGACGTACTGACTGACTGCTACACTGGGCCCTTGGGAGCAATAGTGTCATGCTCCCAACCACTAGAGGTCCCAACCTCTGTGCGAAAAACTCCCTCCACTCTGGCTGCAAGCTCCACACGTCCTCTGGCTGCATCCCATGTGGACCAAGGGTGTAATCCAAGTAGCCCACGTTCACCTTGATGGACTCCAAGTAGACCACTCTCCCTAGTAGCTACTGGATGTGCCCCAAGAATACCATGTCCACTCGGTCCATCGCCCCCAACATGTGCCTAAATTGTCTCGATAGGCACAAGGCTCACAAGTGTCCGAGTGGTGATGCCTATCAAGCGCATCTTATGCTGCTTTGCCAAGCCAAGGCTCACAATCCAGGTCAAACAGTTCAGGTCCATAGCCTGACCTAACACCTGACGCTTGGATGCCTCTGACACTGCTGGAACAGCGGAAATACCGGTGCGAAAACCCATCGCCTGCTCTCTCTCATCAGCGTTGGGCTCCACCAACTACTGTAACTGTGAGTCCCAAACAAGTCCAGGTCTTCCCTCTTGAAAAGCACGAGAGCCTAGGAAACTCATGAGTGTAGGAAATGCAACTCTAGGCTGTCCAACTAGGTTCACCACTGCCATAGGTGACCTATCAGCCACTACCACTGTCTGAGACTGACGCCCAACATTCAAGATATCATCAACAAGAATGTGGTCCAGTCGCTGAATCCCATCATAAGCACGCTGTAGAACCTCTCTGGGTAAGAGGTTCGTCCACCAAAGATGAAGACAATGAGCCCGTGATCCCACTCTGGCTGCATCTAACAATACAGTAGGTCCCATCCAAGAATGGACCTGATGTGTACTCGCCACCACTCTGGTGCAAGAATCACCCAACAAAGGAATGCTCTCCAGAAGGTAGGCTGGAGAAACAGACTGATGAACCTGGAGATGTCGTAATATCCGTAACATCTCCCAAAACACACTAGAACAAGGATCTTGAAGACCCAATCCTCTACTAGCACGTGCATGTCCTTGACATTGCCATCCAGAAATCACCAAGTGAATAGGCCCATGTCTCTCTAGGTCATGCGTCCCCAGTAAGGAAATGTCTCATGGTAGGGCCTTCTGGTAATCTCTGACTGTTGACATCGGTAATAACTCCGGATACCGATAGGCCAAGTGTGCCACATGATGTAGAGAGACTCGCCTAGCAGTCTCATCTCTCTCTACATACAAGTACCTCTGTATTGTAACACCCATATGTGCATGTGTGTGGTATTGTGATATTTAACTTGGTATTACAAGTACTTAAGAGATATTTATTTATATAGAGATAAAGGATGGTTCTATATTAGTCATGGTTAGCTAAAGGTAGTCATAGCTAAGATAGAGGGGACCTTACTTTAGAGGAAGTAGAAAAGATGAGCACCACTATTTTGGATTTTAGTGTGTTGACTTGGTATTATTCCTAGGTGTTTGGCTTTGAGGAAAGAGTTGAGAACTCTTGGACCCGCAAGCCTTTTTGTTTTGGATTCTTCTTTAGTCCAAAGATAGCCCATGTGAAGGAATCCTTGACTTAGTGGTTGGGTCAAGATAATACCACATGCTTAGGGGAATATGCCCATGTGAATAGATATTCCTTTCTAATTTTTGACTTTACTTGACTTTTAGTCTAGTAACTTGAGTTATTACGGTAATTAGTAACTTTGGTACGTAACTATTTCACAAGTATATAAACAAGGGGTGAGGAGGTACTCATCATCCTTTCATTTACAACTATCTCTCTCTCATTGAGTTCTCTAGTGAGCAATGTCTTGAGTCTTAGAGTGTTAACCTTGGAGGAGTATGATGGAGTTCGGGTTCCTTGCCTTCTTATTCCATGGTGCGCTACCATAATAGCCATCAGAGGTTCATCCTGAGTGAGAGACAGGCCGGCTCACAGTACTCGGATACCCGCCTGTAACACCGCAGCTAGTCCGGTGCTGATCCCACCAAACAACTCCAATAGGCATATCCCCTCTATTGGATACTGCCAAGCAATGAGTGTGGTATCCAGAGGTGTCAAAGCAATCGCCTCTGAAGGCTCATCCTCACACTCATCTCCTGATGGTACGAAGGCTCCATTGCTGCACCAACTGATCTGCATGCTGCTGCAATGCCTCCTCTGAACTCCACAATGGAACATCCAAGGTGGATGGAACAATCCCACTCGTACTCCAAAGCCGGGTGATCTCTTCTAGTATTGGAGTATCCTTTGCATGGGCGTTCCCCTCCAACAAGTCACCAGGCCAAGTAACTGCACCGCTGAAAGCTAAAACTGATGTTGTCATGGTCCCAGACTGTAGTGAGCCAAGACTGCCACTACTGAAGCGTATTGGTAGGCGACATACCCATCCCTCACCAGACTGCCAACCAGGTCTATAAGAGGCTGTCTCCTCCCAATAGTCAATGCTGAAACCCATGGGGTATAACACTGCTCCTCCAACTAGCACATCATATGACTCAACTATCGTTGCAATAGCCTGAGCTCTCACCACCGAGCTATTAGTCGGATGACCAGGCTGAACCTGAACAACAAGCTCTCCACGTGTGATGTACTGTGTCGAACCACCACCTAGAGATGTCTAGATCTGAAATGGACACCTCTCCACATCGGTCTTCCGTAACTCCAGACCGACAACTACAGCCTTCCCCAACATAAGGGGCTACGCACCAGAGTCTAACAAGACTCTCTGTGGTGTATAGACCTTCCTTGAAGGTCCCACCAAATGAAAAATCTCCCTCTGGTTATCCAATAGGACAACACCAGGTGTGAACCGTGCTCTTTCAAAGGCCGGTCTAGTTGGCAACTCCTCTAGTCTAGCTGTTGCTGCCTGCCATAAACCACTAGTCGCTGAACGGATCCCATGCTCCTCAACCAAGTCAGCTCCACTACCAACCACCTCTGCTCTAGTAGTAGGAATTGCACCATCCCTACTCTCACACAACGTGGCAGCCAACGAGAATATTGGGGCTGGGTCAACTCCCAATGTAAACTTATCACTGGCTAAAAACAAAGGACGCCGCAGAATCAGCTGAGCCGCCCCCAACATCATGCTAGACTCAGTCTCTATTGTAGCAGGTGGCTGACTAGCAGGTAGTCCATCATGTACTCCATCACCACCTACCACACCTGCACTGGGACATCTAGGAACCATGGATGTCGTCTGCAATGCCTCAGATAGCGTGAAAGACTGGGGAAGTCTGACCTATCTCCCAACCTCTCCTCTCTGTGGATCCAACTCCACTGATGCTCCTCTAGGCTTTGGAGCACATACTGCACTCCTAGTCATTGCTGCAAATGCATCCACTTGGGCTGCTCCGCACATGAAGTCTAAAGCATCTCTTTCACCAGCATATGAGGTGGAAGCCTCAGCACCCGAATTTGATCTCCTCTAAGCAATAGCCATACTAGCCAATCTCTACTCCAACTGCTCAATCCGAGTAGCCATAGTTGTGTCAGAAGTAAGGGCAGGTACTACACCCCTACTAGGTGTAGATCCTCTACCACCACCTCTACCACCTCGTCCTCCATGAACTGGAGCTCCTCTACTACCTGCCATAGCAGCCCTACCACTCCGTAACTCCGGGTGTAGGTCAAAACACCGGTCACTAGTGTGACCAAATCTGTGGCAATGCCCACATTGCCTCTGTGCTAGCTGTGATGCACCAGAGGTATCAGGTCCGCTGCCTTGAGTACACTCTCTCCTATGGTGAGGTCCACCACAAGTCCAACAAGCAACACCACCACTCACTGGCTGCTGTTGACTCAATAATGAGGATAAGGGTCTAACTCCACTAGGCCCTCCACTCGCTCCATAGGATCTGGGTTGTCCACCCTATCCTTGAAAACCAATTGGGCGTGGTGCACTTTGTTGCACTCCAGAAGAAGTCACAGTCGTGGATGAGGTCTCCCTACCAAATCCAGATGTCACCACTCTCTCCTCCACCATGTTAAGCTCAATACGCTCAGCCAAACCAAAGACTACTGCCAAAGTGGGCAAAGTAGCCTGCAACAACGTAGTATCACAAACTCTACGTCGCAACTCCCTGTCCAGTATCCCATACCAAAACTAGACTGCCTGGGCCTCAGTAACTCCCTGAGTGAAACTGATCAGCTGCCTCATGCGAGTGTATGCCTTGCATAGGCTCTCTCCAACCTTCCGCTGGAACTCCTACAAGCTCCTCAGCTTGTCAGTCCGCACTCCCTAGTAGTTCTGCTTCAAACGTAGAAAGAACTCCACCATGGAGTTAAACCCCGGTACCACACCACCTCCTGCAGCGGTACCTCCATTTGTAGTAGCACTATCTCGAGCTAGTGCACCTCCACTAGCTCTACCAACACTACTCGAGCTAGAACTCGTGGGTACAGCCGATCTACTCTTGGCCACCGAGCCTAAAGTGATGGAGACATAGTGTGGAGACCAATACTGTCTCCATAACTCAATCTCCTCCAAATGAGCTCTCCTGAACTCATGGTAAGCATCCATTGGCGGACCCTCCAGATGCTGAAACAACCCCTTCCATGCCATGAAGGGTGTGAACAAAGTCGGGTTCCGCATCTGCTGCAAATCACACCAACTATAAAACTCTTGGATGAAGTCATCCAACTCAATGGTACCCACTATACCAGAGTAACGCCTAGGGCCTTTGGAGGCCCCATAAATCTCGTCCATGTCCCACAACAACGGTGGGGACACACCAAGTGCACTCTCAATTGAATCAGCTCCTGTGTCAAACTCCAACTCAGAGTCAATCTCCTCCCTCACTAGGACCTGAGATACAGGGTGATACCAAGCACCACTCCGAGTAAACCCACTGCGTACTATAGGGCTAACTCCTTTGGAATCTCCAAAGAACTCCTTTGTGACAAAGTAACCACAACAACAAACCCAAACCACCAATTGCAACCGCAAGTTGCAACTGCAAGTACCCCCCAAGTGCCAACACCACCACGTGCCAACACCAACTAAACACCACCCACTAATGTAACTCTACCGAGATAACTACACTAGGGGAAAGTGCAACCTGTAACTTGCCATCATAACATGCACTCTCATGGTCTGCTAGTCATCACTTCCTACCTCACCGGAGAGAAACAAAGGTAGTCTGACTGGTCATCACTCCAGCCTCACCACCGAGAGCACACCAGAGCACCAATGCTCAAAAGTCAAGGCACCTCACACAAACGTGGTGCACAAACAAGAAGTAGAGAATGGAGGGGGTCCAATCACAAGAAATCTAAACGAAAACCCTCCATCTCGTAACACAACACGGGACTGACTCTGCCACCATTTGGCATTTGACATAATAGGAGTTTGTATCTAAGTCCTAAGCTACCAGGATCACCAAGAATGGGATCAAACTGTCTCTCCTAGCCAAAGCTACATGTGTATAGATAACAGTGGCACAGTCACTATGACAACAAGTGAGGGTGGACCAGTTGGCTAGGGCATTAGTCTAGGAACAAGAGATCTAGGGGTCAAACCTTGTTGCGCACAATCTAGCAGGAAAGGCAGATTTTGCCAACCAATGACCAAGATCTACTCTAAACTAGCTAGCCTCACGTCAGCAAGCTGGCTTGCTGGGCCTTCGTAGCCTCTCATAGCCCACAGCCCTATGCCTCAAAGCCTCTAAATTCAGCCAAATGAGGCCTTTCTTGTTGCCACTTCGAACCTCCTTCAAAATTGGTGAAACTTCTCCAAATTTGTGAAAGTTCTCCAAACTAGCAAAACTCCTCCAAATCTGGCCAAATAGCAAAAACTCCTCCAATTCTGGCCAAAATCTGACATAAACCCTAAAGATGGCTGTCCGCCAAATCCCCCGCTAACTTTCCACTTGAGCCAAATTGACAAAACGGGTTTTTCCAAATCACAATTTCATGAGAAGAGCTTCCCAACTCCACCTTCAATTTGACTTCCTGAGCCCAACTCGCAGCAAATTGGTCCTGCCTTCACTTCCTGAGCTCAAAATCACAACACTGCTCGAAAATTGCTCCTTCTTTGCTCGAAATTTGGCCAGCGCTTCCGCACATCATCCGCCTAATTGCCAAATCTGCATCAATTGAACGAGCTTCTGCACACTAGAGAAACATAGAACTTGAATCGAGCTACCACAATCCACCGACCTTGGAGATACCACCAACACTCAAAGTCCTGCACCCGATTTCTCCTTGACTTCACTTCTCTGATGTAATCAGATTGCTTAACACTCTCAACTCAACTCAACTCAGATCAGTGCTTGATCTATCACTCTATAAACTACCAACAAATAGGCACTGATTACAGTCAAGCCACACCCACTCAAGCATAGAGAATCCAGGTGATGCTCGCCGGCCTCTGTCCACCATAGCCAGGAACTCGAAGGCTCAACATCAGAGAAGTGAGCTCTCTGGAGCTCACTTCAAAACTATACCCCTCTGGACTCGAGCTAGCTCTAAAACCCTAATGGTCCCGTTGACGGCACACTCAACAATGCAAACGGTGCAAAGTGACGGTGGGCCCCACCGTGAAGTCAGTACCCCGAACACAAAATCTGACCGTCGGAAAGTAGTCTATGAGATACTGCTGAAATAACTCTAATTACTATCACTGGAACTCCAGTGTCCGAGCATCTAGACGCGGCACTACAAATGGCGTGACAAAGATTCTTTGTTCCCTTAATCATCATATCCCATAAACTCCATTTGGGTAAATTTTTGAGATCATCCATTATTGAGTGTACATTCACCAATGTGATATAAAATTTACCAACAATAAAAGCAACCACCAATTTATCATAATCTTTCTCTATCTATAGTGCCAAGTGGTCTCTATTGGAAAAAATCAATCTCTATTGGTGGCGGCTCCTCCACTCGTGTGTATTGTGTTGATAGGTTTTGTGAAGATCAAGGTCAAGACCAAGTTGTTGCAACCAAGGAATCAAACCGCTCAGCCAATTGCATGGCTTCCTCTAAGTGTTTGGGCTCCTGCATGGTCACTTCCAATTTGGTGTATGACTTCAAGCCCCTCACAAATTGATCTAGAGCTTCACCTTCTAGTATATCTAGAATTTGGATTATGGTGTTTTGGAATTGAGTGATGTAACTTCTCACAAAACCAATCTACTTCAATTTTGCTAATTTATTTTGTGCAGCTCATGAAACATTTATAGCTTGGAATCCTCCAATTATTATGCTTTTGAATTTTTTCCATGTCTAGATTGGTATAACAAATTATCATTCAACTTTCTCCACTAGGAATTGGCACCATAATTGTAACAATAGAGTTTACTAATGAGTTAGTCAAGGTTAACAAAGTAGCAAATAGGTCAAATTAGCCTAGAATATTCCAGAAATACCTAGAAAGCTACTTGGTACCTTCCAAGCATTGGGTAACATGCATACAAAGTGATGACTTCTAGGAGGAAGCTTTTTGAGAAGCTCTTGGCTAGCTTAGTTTGCATCGCAAGTAGATAGCTTCTAAAAAGAAGCTTCTTGGGAAGTTTCCAATTAGCTTAACTTAGCTTAGCTTGCATGCAAAGTACAAGGTTTTTAGAATGATGCTTCTTGAGAAGCTTCACAGTTAACTTTACTTGCACTCCAAAAAAGTAGCTTTAGGAAGCTTCTTGAGAAACTTCTCAAGAGCCTTGTATGCTCCCTATAAATACCAAAGCCTAAGCTCATGCCATGCATTTGGATTTTCCTTCATTCAAAAGTCCCAATGTGATCTTTCACTTTCTATTCTCTTATTTCTCTCCTTGACCTTTTACATTGGTATCAAAGCATGAATAGGATAGATGGAATTTATGGACCACCAAATCAATTTTTGCCAAACCATTGGGATTTTCATGTTTGTGTACTACACAAGCATCATTTCACCGAGTTAATCACTTCATACTTTGGGCAAAATTATTTTAATATGATCACCTTTTTTGAGGAACCCTTGGTACTTCTAGTTGTAATTTATGAGGAATGGTGGATGTGTTGCATATATGTGTCAATTAGATAAATTGGGAGTATTGTGATAGAGTAATAGCCATGGTGGCAATGCCTAAGATTATCATTGCTATGCAACAATAAATCAAGCAACTTACTCAATTGTTGGATGAATGAGACTATCAACAACAAGAGCACATAGAGAGAGCATCATTTCAAGAAGGAGAAAAGGGAATCCAATTTCCAAAACCCAAGGTATTTGATAGCAAGAATCTCCCAAGCATAGTGGAGAATTTTGTATTTGACTATGAATGTTATTTTGGGGCTACAAATCTTCAAGATGAATGGAAATAGATTCTCTTAGCTTCAAGCCCATTGGGTGGAGCAATGAAACAATGGTGGCAATTTTGTGTAGAGCAAGTTGAATTGTAGTTTGTTGCACTAATCTTGACATGGAAAGAATTCAAGAGTACAATAATTGGGTGATTCCAGGCAATAAATGCCACATGAGCCACATAAGAAACATTGGCAAAGTTGAAGTAGATTGGTTTTGTAAGAAGCTACATCATGCAATTCAAGAACACCATTATGCAAATTCTAGATATATTGGATGGTGAAGCTCTGGATCAATTTATGATGGGCTTGAAGTAACAAACCAAATTGGAAGTGACTATGCAAAAACCAAAATGCTTGGAAAAAGCCATGTAGTTGGCTGATAATTTTGATCCCTTGGTTGCAACAACTTGGTCTTCACCTCGATCTTCAGAAAACCTACCAATACATTACACACGTGTGGAAGAGCTGGCACCAATGGAGATTGATGTCATCCAAAAGAGACCACTTAGCATAGTAGATCAAGAAAGATTGTGGCAAAATTTAATCTTCCAAGGAAAGGAGACCTAAAGAGTAAAAACACACACACACACACACACACACACACACACACACACACACACACACACACACACACACACAATTTCACACTCAACCTCCAATGCCCCAAAGGGGCCCTTTGACCATATTATCTAGCAAAGAGGACACCACCAAAGGAAGCTCCACCCTTGGATCAAATACATGGATTGGTGACCTATAAGCAAGATCTGCCCTTAGATTGGTTGCACGCATAGGTAACATGTCAGTTTTGATCCTATCTTGTAGGTCAAACCATCTTTGACCAAGAGAATCTTTAGGGAATCTTCTTGTATGAATCTCAAAATTGTGTGGGTGAGTTATTGTTGGAAAGCTCTCAATGAGATAAACCTGGGGAGAGGGAAGGCTAGCCTTTCTTTCACTTTGGGGGGCTAGGAGCTTTCTACACATTTTTTAGATCTAATTCATTCATTTAGGCCTCCAAAATTGGCTTTGAAGTTTCCAGGTTATTTTTGGCTCCTACCTTATTAGTAGAAGTCCTCTTTTGTGACACCTCTATCTGAACTACCTAGCCTATCATGCATAACATCCTTCTAGATGTTACCAAGCCAATTTTCAAGTCTAGATAATGTGTCTAGCTATTGGTATTACAAACCTCCCCTTTATTACGTTGCAATGTTCTCGTTGCAATGTTCTCGTTGCAATGGTATTGCTCACAAGATTTCACTAACACTAGTGCATTGGTCAAGTTGGTTGTTGGCTCCTATGTTGCATCATACAATGGGTACCCTTTCTAGTGTACAAGATATTCCACACATGGATGGCGAGTTCCTTGGATGCATTTTTGGAGAATGCGTTTGACTTCAAGTTCCACCATGTCATCAATGAGTGTTGGAAAAGGTCAAATCTTGTGCATAGAAGGAAAGTGGCACAGTTGGGATTCATATCTGCATAGTAAGGAAACATGGAATAACAAATGAATCTTCATGTGTGGTTGAAGCTCCAAGTGGTAGGCCACTGTGTCGATTCAATGAAGGATGGAAAAAGGCATAATAAAACAAGATGTGAGCTTGCAAAGGCCAACTAATGTGAGGTTTTTTTTTTACCAGACTTGATCCCCAAAATTGAACTCCATGTGCCGATAACATGCATTTTTATACTGTTTATGTCAATTTTGGGTGATCTACAACCTATTTTTGGCAGTCTCTACTCCTTGTTGGAATCTAGAAATGAAAGTGTTGAAAGCATCCACCTTTGTATCCACTGGGAAAATCTTCATCAAGCTTGAAGGTGAGAAAGGATACTCTCCGTACATGAGGAAGAATGGTGTGCTCTATATGGATGCATTCACTGAATTGTTGTATGCCAATTCCACCGGTGGCAATAAGGTGTCCCATCTTTCTTGTTCTTCTAGAGTGAAGCTCCAGAGCATGTCCTCAATGGTGTGATTAGCCCGCTCTATTTGGCCATCGGTGGTCTGTAGATGGTAGGCTATGGACATGGCCAACTTGGTTTTGAACAAACCAAAAAGTGTTCTCCAAAACAAATTGGTGAATTGAGTGCCTCTATCAATGATGAGCACTTGAGATAGACCATGGTGAGAAAAGACTGCATCTAAGTACAATTGAGCTAATTGTAGATCAGTCACATCATGTGCATCCTATCATCATGGAACATTTGTTGAGTCAATCAATAAATACTACAATGGAGTCAAACTTGGAGTGGTCTTGGGCAATTTGCAAACCAGATCCATGCTTACATGTTCCCAATGTTGTGTAGGAGTAGGAAGAGGTTGAAGGAGTCTTATAGGAGCTTGATTAGAAGCTTTATTTGGTTGATAGAATAGGCAGCTTTGAACATAGTCCATCACATCATTGCTCATCTTGGGCCAATAGTAATGGCATTTGGCTGCATCCAAGGTCTTGTACACTCTAACATGACCTACAATGGCAGAATCATGACATTTTGCTAGGATGGTGATTTTTATGTTTGTGTCATTTGGGATCCATAACCTACTATCACAAAAAGTGAGTTTTTGGGTATTGGTGAAACCTTTGGATAATTGAGCTCCTACAGTTTGTGGGTCAATTTTTGTAGTAGCGAGCATCCTTGGCTAGAATTCAAGGTTCATCTTGACCTCTACCACTAGATTGTTTGCCATAGGCATTGGGTTGAATGCATTGGCAAGTTGCTTCTTGCTTTCCACATATGTGATTGTCACATTGAGTTTTTGTCTCCACTCTACCTACCAAATCTATTGACGAGATAGATCTTTCTATGTCTCAAGGTAGACTAGAGGTTTGTGGTTTATCTCCACTACAAATGCCTTCTTGCCAAGAAAGTGCCTCCAATTCTTGGTTGCCAAGACAATGGCTGACTCTTCTCATTTGGTGGTGTGATAGTTGCATTTTGCAAATAATAGTTTTCAAGAGAAATATGCAACTAAGTGCCATCGTTCATGCCATTCTTGTTGTAGGATTGCTCTTGTTGCCTGATGCATTTGTAGCTAACTTGATTGGACAATTTAGGTCATATCATTTCAAGATTGGCGCATGTAGTAATGCATCTTTCATTTCTTGAAAGGCCAATCCTTATGCGGTTCTCCACATCCACTTCTTCCCCTTCTTCCCCAAGTAGTGCCATTTGAGGTTGTGCCACCTTGGAGATGACGAATCATCAATAGAACCCCATCAATCCCAAGAAACTCTTGAGTTGAGTCTGATCTTTTAGAGTATTCCATTTTTGAGTGACCCCTATTTTATCTGTTAGCACTTGGGTACCTTCTACACTTACTCTATGCTCCAAGTAGTCTACTTCAGACTTGGTAAACTCACACTCCAAGATTTTTGCATACAATTGATTTTGTCGTAGAATTTGGAGATCTTCTTGCAGATGTTGCTTGTGTTCCCTCATGGTCCTACTATAGACAAGAATGTCATCAAGGAAAAAAATAATAGACTTATCCAAGTATGGACAAAATATAGCATTCATCAAACTCATGAAAGTGGCCGTTGCATTGGTGAGGCCAAACTACATCACCAGGTACTCAAAGTGAACATACCTTGTTTAAAAGGTAGTCTTGTAGATGCCTTCTTCTACAATTCAAATTAGGTTGTAACTGCTCGGTAGATCAAGTTTGGTGAAGTGTTTTGGCACATTGAGTTGATCAAATAGGTCATCTATACAAGGAAAGGGGTATTTATTCTTCACCATTTTTTATTTAGGCCTTGATAGTCGATGCACATGTGCATTGTACCATCCTTTTTCTTCACAAACAAGACAAGAGCCCCATATGGCGATACATTGGATTGGATAAACCCTTTTTGTAGCATATCCTTGACTTTAGCCTTACACTCCTCCAAATCATGAGGTGATAGATGATATGGGACCTTACAAGGTGTCTTCCTAGAAATTATTCTGATTTTATAATCAAGTCTCTTTTTTTGTAGTAATCCTAAGGGTATGTTATCTAGGAAAACATCTTGAAACTCATTGATCACATCTCTTAGTTTCTTCGGAACTTGTCCATTGAGTTGTGCACTCTAGACTTCTCTTATTACCCCCATGAAACATCTATTTGTCTTACAGATAGTTGTTGTCCTTATGAAATATAGGGGTAATTCTTGCCTCTCTATTCTCTCTTTAACTCCCATGATCTTCCATTGGCAAGTCCTCACTACTTTCTTCCTCCAATCAACTATGGGGTTGTAATGCTACATTCATGGGATACCTAGGATTGCATCATAATGAGCTAACCGTATCACTTGCCACTCAATTGCTTCTTGATATTCTCTTGTAGAGAGTTTCACCTTTCTAGGTAATGACTCAATACTCTCTGTCTGCACATTGGGTAATTTTGCTTTGTTATTCTCATTTCTCTCTAGATCCATTCCCAACTTTATTGCAATAGAGCAGGACAAAAAATTCTCTATTGCTCTAGGGTCTATCAATACTCTCACCTGATTTCTTTCTAGGACTCCATGTACAACAATCAATTGTGAGCTTGTCTTTCTTTGTCTCTTTGCACTTGTCCTCTTCCTTCCCTTGCTATTTTTCTTTTCCATTGAGCCAATAAGGCCGCAAGGTACATTTATTGGTGATCTTTGTTTTCCAAGGTGATTTTTGCATCCCCCTCTTCAATTCATCTCTCCATGTTGTTCATGTTCATGCCTTTATGGAGACCGAGGGCCTCTAGGAAAATGAGTGTGACAATTGATGGCAAGGTGCCCAACTTAGCCACAATTGTGACGATGACATTGTTTTGCCCTAGTCCCTTCCCCTTGTGGGACCCTATCTCTCCTTTCTATGACCCATCCCTGTTCTTCTTGGGGCAACCGTGCACCTTGTTGTAATACTCCAAGGACAAGGGAAGAGAGAAAACACAGAATTCACACTCAATCATTCAATGCCCCAAAAGAGCACCTCCTCTTTATTATATAGACAAAGGATCTCCTCCAAGGAAGCTCCACCATAGGATTAGGAACACCGATAGGTGACATGTCAGCAAGCTCCATCCTTGGATTACTTACTTGGATGGGTGACATGTTGGTCTAGGTCCTATCGGGTTGGTCAAACAAGCTTTGATTGTAGAGAATCTTTTAGGGAATCTTCCTATAGGAATCTATGGGAAGGTACCATTGGAAAGCTCTTGATGAGATAAACCAGGGGGAGGGGAGGCCAACCTTGCTTCCAATGGGGAGGTAATTTGCACATTTTTTAGGCCTAAGTCATCCGTTTAGACCTCTAAAACTGCCTTCAAAGATTTCAAGCATATTTTGGTTCCTACTCTATTAGTAGAAGTCCCATTCTGGTCATACCTATTTCTAATCTGTTTAGTCCATCATGTGTAACATCCTTCCAGATGTACCAAACCAATTCTCACCTTTAAATCAAATGTCTAGCTATTGGTTCTAAGGTTTTCAAGTCTATTTTGGTTTCTGCCCTATTTGTAGAAGTACTCTTTTGGTGATACTTCTATCTGATCTATCTTGACTATCATGTATAACATCATTCTAGATGTTACCAAACCAAATTTTACATCTAGATCATATGGCTAGCTCTTGGTATTACACTCGTTCTTTGAATCAAATATTGCCTAATTCTATAGGGATTGGTCCACCAAAGTTTTGTGTTTCAACCCAATAATGTCAAGTCGGGGTGACCTTTCACCTCCTCCTAGCACCCTTGCTATTTTTTGAGCACAAGCAATGGCTTCAAAAAAAATACAAGGGTTTTGCACCATTACTTCTTGGTTTTGCACCATTACTTCAACCCTTGTTTGAAATTGTCCAAAGCTTCTATTGGACTCATGTTGGTTATCGCAACCTGCAGATCAAGGAATGCTTCCATGTACTCTTGTACATTATTCTTAATGTAAAATGTTCCATGTACTCTTGTACATTGTTCCTAAACTCCAATAGTTGGGTTTGGGCCATCTGCATTAAATCCACCAATTGGAAGTTCTTCAATAGCCCTTCCTGCATGACCATTCAAGTAACCTCCCTTCCTTCTGCCAATATTGATAGTTCCCAATCGTCGTACCATGTGAGGGCTTTATTGGTCAAGTACCCATATGCAAACATGCTAGCAAAACAATTGCTGATTTTAGTTGTGAACAATTGAAAGTATCAATTCATTCTTGAATTTCAATTCTCTATGATTCCCATAGAACATTGTCTCTTGTAAGGCTTGATGTTGCAAGTCTTCTTCATCTATAGTAATAATGTGGTCTCATTGTTGATAAGGGTTGGTGTCCTTGACATGAGTGACTCTCCATGTGCTTTGGTCACTAGTATTAGGTTTTGGGACAACTTTCCTTTGTGCATTGCTTGATCATTCTTGAAGGTATGTACTTGACTTTTCAATGCCTCCATGGTCATCTTGATCTTTCAAAATTCATTAAATAGTCCTTGCATTCCTTGCATCAACTCCTACAACTACGGATCCATGATTCTTACACACAACACTGCTCAATTGCTACTTCCTACTTCAATAGAGGGTTAATATGATTACTCAAGAGGGAGAACGGACTATTGGAACTACCATTGGGACCTCAAAGACTATCACTCGTTAATAGTATGCTTCAGCAAAACTGCAATCTACAAAATCCCTAAACATTATTTACTTGAGCATTGAAGGGAGAGAATTTGGTACATTCAAATCCATCATAATAGAATGTAGATTGTTAAATCTCACTCTTTATCATAGATCACCACAGGCAAAATCACCGGGTTTGGTGAATTCATCAATATATATCCATGAACTCTACTGCAAAATGAAAAATAGGATACACTCTCACTTGCTCATGCTAGATGTACACAATCTTGATGTGGAATGGATTCAAGAATAGAAAGTGGAATGTTGGATATTGTACTCCCGGAGCCTCCATCCCATCCTCTCTCTAGCACACTCTTTATCTATCAATTACATTATGGTGTCTCTCTTCAAAGTTTACTCAATCTGAGTAGCCCGTGTTCTTCCAAGAAGGGTGATCCGTTCTCTTGCATTGAAACACCTGCTTTGATACCATTGTAATATTTTGAGTATAGCAGACTTGAAGAAAAACACAATAGAAGAAATCATAATTTCACACTCAACCTCCAATGTCCCAAAGGAGCACCTTGATTGTATTTTATAGCAAAGAAGACACCACCAAAGGAAGCTCCAACCTTGGATCAGATATATGGATTGGTGACCTATAAGCAAGCTCTGCCCTTAGATTGGTTGCATGCATGGGTGACATGTTGGTTCTTTTCCTATCTGGTTGGTCAAACCATCTTTGACCAAAGGGAATCTTTAGGGAATCTTCCTATAGGTATCTCCAAATCGTGTGGGTGAGGTATCATTGGAAAGCTCTCAACAAGATAAACCTAAGGGGAGGGACGGCCAACCTTTCTTCCATTTGAGGGGGGGGGTATGCACATTTTTGAGACCTAATTCATCTATTTAGGCATTCAAAATTGTCTTTGAAGTTATTAGGCTATTTTTGGCTCTTGCTCTATTAGTAGAAGTCCTCTTTTGGTGACACCTTTATCTAAACCACCTAGCCCATCATGCATAACATCATTCTAGATGTTACCAAGCCAATTTTCAACTCTAGATAATGTATCTAGCTATTGGTATTACACAAAATGGTGATTGCTTTTATTATCACAAAATTAGATATTGCATTGTTGAATATCCACTCAAGAATGTGCAATCTCAACAAATTACCCAATTAGAGTTTGTGGAGCAGAATGATCAAGGAAACAAGAAATCCCAATAAGATGTTTTGATCCACCTACTAGGAACTTGATTAGTTTTAATGAGATTGAAGGCTTGACCTATATAAGTTTGCTTCATTTGCAAGGTATGATATATAATCATGGTTGAGGATTTTGGTTAATTTTGGAAGTTGAGCTAGCCATATGATCTAGATATGAAATTATGTATGGTAACATCTAGAATGATGTTATACATGATGGACAAAATAGATCAGATAGAAGTATCACCACAAGAATACTTCTACTAATAGGGCAAAAACCAAATAGACTTGAAAACCTTCGAACCAATAGCTAGTGTGGTACCCACATTTTTCATTTTGGACGAGATTTGAAGAAGAAGTGCCTTGCTGAAACCAAACTGGAACCAAATGGAGAAATGAGTGCAAACTTGTGTTTTGATCAGACCCGAGGAAGTCAATTTTGTGTAAAAGGAAGAAAGGCTTGGTTTGGATCAGACCCAAAGAAGCTTACTTTGTGTCAGAGGAGGGAAAAACTCGAATCAGACGTTGAAAGAGTGCAAACCCAAAGGAGGAATAGAAGTTGCAGGTCAGGATTCTTGCGGGGGCCATATCTCAATGAACATAACTCCAAATCAAGCATGCTAGATTTTTCTGGAAGCATCTCGTTTAGGGCTTTCCATTGCCACCAAAATCTCAAAGTTTGGAGGTCTATAGAAGAAGTTACAAGCATTTGAAGTTTTGGGAGTAGAGGTGAAGAGTAGTTTGGTGTCGTCGGATCAATTACATAAATGATTAGGAGAAAGTGGGTTACAAATTGAAGGTGTATATAGTGGATTCATGCTTTCAATTACAATTCTTGATGATGACATAATAGAATTAGCAAAGGAATTGATAGTAGTTAGACCCGAAGTAAGAGAGATAGGAGTGCAAGTGTCTTCGGATTTGACATTTGACACTTTAGAGAAGAGTGGGTCAAAAGATAAGGAGTTAGATAGATTACCCACTAGTGAAATGTCAGATCAGGAAAGAGAATTGTTAGATCTAGTAGAAAATGTAGGAGTTGTGAAACCCAAGGACAGAGTAGTAGGAAGTAAAGTTACTTCGAGATCGAGTTTGAAAGACAAGGAAGAAGTAGATATTGGATCGGATTAATAACTGATTTGAGATTTGAATAGACAGATATGAAGAGGTGCATTTTCATTTTGGATCTCCAGGTTTGTAGAGTCATAAGGAAGAGGTGCATTAGGAAGATAATTGTAGATTTTTTCACTATTTAAGAGTGGCATTCACCGTCTTATGTTGTTCAGTGCTCATAATTTCTGAGAATAGATAAAGCAAAGTGTTGTGAAGCAATGCTCGTCGCTTAAGCTTGATTCCGAGTATCAACTTTGCAATTGTGTTTGTGAGTGTGTGGAGAATTTTGAAGTGCAAGTTAGAGTGCTTGTTGGATGTTGGATTCCGCAGCCTTGATCTTCATTCTGTGTGTTTGATCCTAAGTGAAGTGCAATCGGAGCAATGCCTTGACAGATTTGAGAGGAATTGTAGTGTTGGTAGTATTTTGCATTTGTGAGTGCAGCGTAGTGTTGATGTGAAGCAATTTTGATCAAGGAAGTTGTGCCTTCAGTGGACGGGTGGAACACAATTCTGAGTCAAAGTCGTTTTGCAATGAAGTGCCAATTTTGGGAGAGCCTGAATCATCACAATCAAGATTTTTTGGAAAGAATTGATAGAGTTGTGATTAAGGACATTAAGAATTTGTGGCAAGACTATGAGTTAGTGCTTGTTACTCTCTTCTGGGTGTGGTTTCTACCTGAGAGATTAAAGACACAACCAAGAAGAACTACATTGTTATTGTTTGACTTTTTATTTGACCAATTCTGACTCGTATCTCTACGGGAACAAACTTTACTTACCCGATTACCGCAAAAGTGATATTTGTTGGGTTGTCATAACTAGACATATGATTTAAAGGTGAGAATTGGTTTGGTAACATTTGGAAGTATGTTACACATGATGGACTAAACAGATCAAAAGGAGGTATCACTTAAAGGGAAATTCTACTAATAGAGTAGAATCAAAATATGTTTGAAATCTTTGAAGGCAATTTTGGAGGCCCAAATGGATGAATTAGACCTCAAAAATGTGTTGAGTCCTTCCTTGATGGGGACCTGCTTGGCCTTTCCTCCCCTTGCTTTGTCTTGTCAAGAGCTTTCTAATGGTACCTCACCCATGTGATTTTGAGATTCCTACAAGAAGATTCTCTAAAAGATTCACTCGGATCAAAGCTTGTTTGAGCAACCAGATAGGACCAGGACCAACATGTCACCATCCAAGTAAGTATTCCAAGGGTGGATTTTGCTGACATGTCACCTAGCTATGTGTCTAATCCTATGGTAGAGCTTTCTTGGATAAGATCCTCTTTGTATATATAATAAAGAGAAGGTGGTGCTCCTTTGAGGCATTGGAGTTTGAGTGTGAAACTTTTGTTTGTGCATTTGTGTTTTCCTACTATCCTTGCAATATGAAAAAATTTCAAAGAATTGCATGTCCATGCAATTAGCAAAAGAATTCAACATTCTTATCAAGCACATAATTGGAAGTAGATTGATAATGGCGGGTGGTAGAAAAGATTTTGCATTTTGTACTTCACATCTTGTTACATTTAGGATTAGGAAGGAGTATTTGGAGTGTATGAGATTTGGAGTGGCATCTCTACACAATGATGTTATTCTAGGTCTACCTTGGCTTGAACGTCATAAGGTTCAATTTGATTGGAATTGACGGTAAATTCAAGTACAACACCAAGGTAGGAAAGTTTGATTAGGTTGTTTGGCATCATTGAGTAAGACATCTAAGAAAATTCAATCCCAAGATGAGAAATTTTTTAGGAGAGTAGTTATAGACCAAGCTTTGAAGAAAGATAAATCCCAAGATGAAAATTTTGTCAATGAAGAAGCCATAGAGCAAGCTTTGGAGGAAGATAAGTCTATTTTTGCAAGGTGGATCAGGCCAATTGTGCATGGAAGATCTAAGGAAGATCAAAGCCTCATCAAGCAACAATTGATCTAATAGTCCAATACTTTTCAAATGTATTTTGGATAATCTGTTGAAAGGATTACCCTTTGATTGTGGTATGCCCTTCAAGATTGAGTTATTACCAATAAGCATTCCAGTGAGTAGAAAAATCTCTTTGCTCTCACCAAAGGAGTTGGATGAACTCCAAACAATATTAATAGAGTTGTTGGAGAAGGATTTTATATGACATAGTACATCTCCTTGGAGAGCACAGATACTATTTGTTCCAAAGAAGGATGGAGGACTTTGCTTTTGTATTGATTATCATGGCCTCAATAAAAAAATAGTGAAGAATGCATATCCCTTGCCTTGAGTTGATAACTTGCTTGATCAATTGAGTGGTGCACAATACTTCTCCAAGTTAGATCTTCAAATTGACTATTGGAGAATTCCCATTGATAGAGGAGATGTACAAAAGTACCTTTTGCATAAGGTATGGATATATTGAGTGGAGAGTTATGCCTTTTGGGCTCACTATTGCTCCAAAAGTCTTCATGGATCAAATGCATTGGGTGTTGGATGGGCTATTGGATCAAAACATGGTGGTGTTCTTAGATGATATTTTAATCTATAGTAAGACAGAGGCAAAACACACAAATCATGTATGAGATGATTATGTCAATGGAAGTTTTACTATAAGAAGTCAAAGTGTGCCTTTTGGCAAAAAGAAGTTACCTTCTTGGATCACAAGATCTCATTAGAGGGGATCAAAATGGAAGAGGAGAAAATCAAGGATATTACTAATTGGCCTACTCCAAAGGATGCTATAGAAATTTAGGCGTTTAATGGATCGGTAAGTTTTTATTGCTAGTTCATCCATTACTATGCTCATGTCACAATACCATTGACCAACCTCTTTGGGAAGAACTTGAGCTTTCAATGGACCACCAAGCACAAAGAAGTATTCTAAAAGTTGAAACATATGGTGTCTTCAAGATCCATTCTTCAACCATATGACCCTCAACTACCTTGTGTGGTTGATTTTGATACTTCTAACTTTGCCATTGGAGCCATGTTGCAATAAGAATTCCCATATGAGTTACATCTCATAGCTTTTATGTCTTGCCAACTAAATACCGCAGAAAGGAATTACTTTGCTCAAGATCAAGAAAAAATAGCAATGGTATGTGGCACTAAGGTATGGAAGCATTATCTCTTGGAGAAGCAAATGATCATGCAAATTGATCACAAGTCCTTGTTGTAGACATTACATTGGAACACATGAAAATTTGACATCATCAATGGGAGGAACAATTACAATTGTTTGATATCAAACTTGAGTAAAAACCCGATTGGTTCAATATCATCCCTAATGCTCTATCACAACAACCTAATTTAAATTCTCTTCCTCTAATCACAACGGCAATTAGGCAATTAGGCAGTAGCAGTCAAATCCAAAGTCCAAATCAAGTTTTGGACAACTTTACAACAAGATTCTTTTTGTTAGATGATACAAGATCATCTTGCAGCATACAAAAAGAGAACAACACCTTCTTCTTCAAGGAAGGTATTCTATTCTATGAGAATCGGATCTATGTTCTAGCCAAGGATGATCTCCAACTTGTGTGCCTTCAAGAAGCCCATGACTTACCAATTGTTGGTCACATGGGTGTGGACAAGACCTGGGTTACCCTCCAATGCCAATGGTGGTGACCCAACATGGCATGAGGTGTTTGAAAGTTTGTTTGATCTTGTGAGAGCTGCCAACAAGGCCAACAACCAGAAACCAAGTGGACTCTTGAAACTACTCCCCATTCCATCTACTTGATGGGAACACATGATGTAACAATATGGAGTTTAGCAACGTAGATAGTAAGGCTAACGAAGTAGAGAATAAGCCAAATTAGCCTAGAATATTCTAGAAGCATCTAGGAAGCTTCTTAGAAAGCTTCCCAACTAGTTAACTTATGCCCCAAGTAGGTAGCTTCTAGAAGGAAGCTTCTAGAAGCTTCTAACTATCTTAGCTTGCACGCCAAGTAGGCGGCTTCTAGAAGAAAGCTTCTTGAGAAGTTTCCTAGTTAACTTGGCTTGCACTCTAAGAAAGCGGCTTAGGGAAGCTTCTTGAGAAGCTTCTCAAGGGCTTTGTATGCTACCTATAAATACCAAAGCCAAAGCTCATGCTAGGCATTCGGAGTTTTTTCTCATTCAAGTGTCCCAATATGAGTTTCCATTCTCCTATTTCTCTCCTCAGTCTTGGTCTTTTACATTGGTATTAGAGAAGGAATGGAATGGATGAGCAAGGATGGAATTTATGGACCACCAAATCCACTTCCACCAAACCATTGGGATTTTCATGTCTAGATATTACCTAAGCATTGTTTCACACAATTCATCACCTCACTCTTTGGACAAGATTTTCTACATATGATCACTGTGTTTGAGGAACCCTTGATACTTCCGGTTGTAACTTATGGAGAATGGTGGACGTGTTGCACCTATGTGCTAATCAATTAGATAAATTGGGAGTAGTGGGATAGAGTAGTAGCTATGGCGACAATACCTGATATTCTCCTTGTGATGCAGCAACAAATTGAGCATCTTACTTGATTACTGGATGAACAAGATCAACAACAACAAGAACATATATAGAGAGTGCTAATTTGAGATGAAGAATCTTTTGGGCACAATGTGGAAATTTTTGTTTGACTGCAAATGTTACTTTGAAGCCACCAATCTTCAAGATGAATGGAAATAGATTCTCTTGGCCTCTAGCCAATTAGATGGTGTGGCAAAAATTTGGTGGCAATTCCAAGTGGAGCGAGCAGAACAACAGATTGTTGCACCAATTTTGACATGGGTAGAATTCAAGGATATAATATTGGGTCGGTTTCAAAGTATAAATGCCACCCAAGCCACACAAGATAAATTGGCAAAGTTGAAGCAAGTTAGTTCAATAAGAAGCTACATCACACAATTTCATAACATCATCATGCAGATGATGATGTTTAGATTCCAAATATACAAGAAGGTGAAGTTCTAGATCAATTTGTGCGGGGATTGAAGTCACAAACCAAATTGGAGGTGACCATGCGGGAACCACAAGATGTAGAAGAAGCCATGCAATTGGCTAAGCGCTTTGATTCCTTAGTAGCGACAGCTTGGTCTTGACCTTGACCTACACAAGGCCTACCAATACACTATGCACGGGTGGAAGAATTGGCACCAATGGAGATTGATGCTATCCAACAGAGACCACTTGGTACAGCGGATAGAGAAAGATTGCAAAAAAATGGAGGTTGTTTTTATTGTCACCAAGTTGGACATCACATTGTTGAATGCCCACTTAGGAATGGGCGACCTTGACAAGTTGCCCAGATGGAGTTTGTGAAACAAAATGATCAGGGAAACAAGGAATCCCAATAGGAGATTTTGAGCCACCTACTAGGAGCTTGATTAGTTCCAATAGGATTGAAGGCTCAACTTATGCAAGTTTGCTTCACTTGCAAGGTACAATATTTAATTAGAGTTGTAGGATTTTGGTTGATTCTAGAAGTTCAAAGAATTGCATGTTTATGAAAGTAGCAAAGAAATTGGGTATTCCTATCAAGCCAATGATTGGAAGTAGTTTGATGATGGCGGATGGTAGAAAGGGTTTTGCATTCCATACCTTGCATCCTATTACCTTCAAGATTGGGAAGGAGTATTTGGAGTGTATGAGGTTTGTAGTGGCACCTCTAAACTATAATATCACTCTAGGTATACCTTGGCTTGAACGTCATAAGGTTCAATTTGATTGGACCCAACAACAAATTCAAGTACAACACCAAGGTAGGAATTTCCAATTAGGTTGTCTGGCACTTTTGAGTAAGACACCTAAGAATAGTCAGTCCCAAGATGGGAAGTTTGTCGAGAAGGTAGCCATAGAGAAAACCTTGAAGGGAGATAAGTCCCAAGATGGGAAGTTTGCCAAGAGGGCAACCATGGAGCAAACTTGGAAGAGAGATGAGTCCCTGAAAGGGAAGTTGGTTAGTAAACCAGCCATAGAGCAAGCTTTGGAGGAAGATAAGTCTATATTCACGGTGTAGATCAAGCCGATTGCACAAGAACAATCTAAGGAGGGCCTCATCAAGCAATGGTTGATTGGGTAGTTCAAGAATTTGTGGACATGTTTCTAGATGATCTACCCAAGGGATTACCCTCCAATTGAGGCATGCCTTTCAAGATCGAGTTATTGCCAAAGAGTACTCTAGTGAGTAGACGGATCTATTGGCTCTCACCAAAGGAGTTAGAAGAGTTGCAAACAACACTTATAGAGTAATTGGAGGACTTCATACAACATAGTACCTCTCCTTGGGAAGCACCGGTACTATGTGTTCCAAAGAAGGATGGAGGACTTTGTTTTTGTATTGATTATCGTGGGCTCAATAAGCAAACCGTGAAGAATGCATATCCCTTGCCTTGGATCTATGACTTACTTGATCAACTAAGTGGAGCATGCTACTTTTCCAAGTTGGATCTTTGCAGCAACTATTGGAAAATTCCTTTTGATAGAGAGGATGTGCAAAAGACTGCCTTTTGCACAAGGTATAGGCATTTTGAGTGGAGAGTTCTACCTTTTGGACTCACTAATGCTCCAACAGTTTTCATGGATTAGATGCATTGGATGTTGGATGGACTATTGGATTGGTCTGTGGTGGTGTTCTTGGATGATATCTTAATCTATAGTAAGATAGAGGCAAAACACGTGAATCATGTACAAGAAGTCCTAAGATAACTATGACAATGGAAATTTTACTACAAGAAGTCAAAGTGTGCCTTTTGGCAGAAGGAGGTTACCTTCTTGGGTCATAAGATCTCATCAGAGGGGATCAAGATGGAAGAAGAGAAAATCAAGGCCATTATTGATTGGCCTAACTCAAAGGATGCTATAGAAGTACAAGCGTTCAATGGATTGGCCAGTTTTTACTAACGGTTCATTCACTATTATGCTCATGTGGCTGCACTATTGACTGATTTCTTGGAAAAGAGCTCGAGCTTTGAGTGGACCACCAAGCATGAAGAAGAATTCTAGAGGCTAAAGCATATGGTGTCTTCAAGACCCATTCTTCAACCATATGATCCTCAACTACCTTGTGTGGTTGATTTTGATGCTTCTAACTTTGCAATTGGAGCTATGTTGCAACAAAAATTTCTAGATGGACTACATCCCATTGCCTTTGTGTCTTGTCAGCTAAATACAAATGACAAAAATTACTCTACTCAAGATCAGGAACAACTTGCAATGGTATATGCCACCAAGGTATGGAGGTATTATCTCTTGGGGAAACAAGTGATCATGCGAATGTATCACAAGCCATTGTTGCAAACCTTACACTTGGAACACATGAAGAGTCAACATCATCGATAGAAAGAGTAGCTCCAATTGTTTGACATTAAACTTGAGTACAAACCAGGTTGGTTCCATGTCATCCCTGATGCTCTATCATGACAATCTGATTTGAAGTCTCTTCCTCTCATCACGGCAGCAATTATGATGGTGTCAATGGACCCCAAGGTCCATAACAAGTTCCGGTCAAATCTACAACAAGATCCTTTCTTCCAAATTGTACATGGTCATCTTACAACAAGTGACAAGGAGTACAACACCTTCTCCTTCAAGGAAGGCCTTCTATTCCATGCAGATCGGATCTATATTCCAGCCAAAGGTGATCTTTGAATTGTGCGTCTTCAAGAAGCCCATGATCTACCAATAGCTAGTCATATGGGGGTGGACAAGACCTTGGGTACCCTCCAACACCAATGGTGGTGGCCCGACGTGACATGAGATTTTTGGGAGTTTATTCGATCCTGTGAGAGTTGTCAACGCAACAGGACTAGTAACCAGAAGTCGAGTGGACTCCTTCAGCCACTTCCCATTCCAACTACTCATTGGGAACATGTGAGCTTAGATCTCATCACCTCCTTGCCCAAGACACAACAAGGTCATACAACAATTGTGGTTTTTGTGGATAAGCTTAGTAATCAAATCCATTTGGCACCAATGGTTGATATTGTGGATGCTCCAACCTTGGTGCAACTCTACTTTGATAATGGATTCAAACATCATGGGATGCCATGTGTACTCATCTCTGACCATGATCCTTGCTTCACCGGAAAGTTTTGGCAAGCCCTCTTCTAGATACTTGGCACCAAGCTTGCTTTGTCCACAGCCTATCATTCTCAAACTGATAAACAAACTGAACGTGTAAATTGCACCTTGGAAGATATGCTTTGTGCCATCATCAACATTCAACATACCAATTGGGATGAATGTCTTGCAATTGCGGAGTTTGCATACAATAATTCTAAACAAGCAAGCACCGGATTCTCTCCTTTCTTTCTCAATTTTGGCCAAGATCCGCTTGTCCTAGATTCTCTTCTTGCTCCTCCCCTATCTCAGGTCCCTCATACTTCAACCTTCTTGACCACCATATCCAAATCTCTCCAACAAGCCAAATCTCACCTCCTTGTTGCTCGGAATCGTCAAAAACAATATGCGAACCACCATCGTCATGATCTCACCTTTGAAGTTGGTGATAAAGTTATGCTATTGTGACAACCTAGCAAATATCACTTTTGCGGTAATCAGGTAAATTAAGTTCGTTCCCACAAAGATACGAGTCAGAATTGGTCAAATACAAAGCAAAGTAACAATTTATTTCTTCTTGAGTTCTTCTTTAGTCTCTCAGGTAGAAACCACACCCAGAAGAGAGTAACAAGCACTGACACGCAGTCTTGTCACAAATTCACACTCCTTAATCACAAATCCTTCAATTGTTTCCAAACAATCTTGATTGTGATGATTCAAGCTCTCCCGAAAATGGCACTTCACTGCAAAACGACTTTGCCTTAGAATTGTGTTCCACTCCTCCACTGAAGGCACAACTTCCTTGATCAAAATTGCTTCACATCAACCTCGCACTGCACTCACAAATGCAAAATACTACCAACACTACAATTTCTCTTAGATCTGTCAAGGCATTGCTTTGATTGCACTTCACTCGGGATCAAACACACAGAATGAAGATCAAGGCTGTGGAATCCAACATCCAACAAGCACTCTGACTTGCACTTTGAATTTCTCCAAACACTCACAATTACAAACACAAAGTTGATACTCGAAATCAAGCTCAAGCGACGAGCACTACTTCACAGCACTTTGCTTTATCTATTCTCAGAAATTATGAGCACTAAACAACATTTGACTGTGAATGCCACTCTTAAATAGTGAATCAATCGATAGTTCTAACAACTATACCATTCTACAACAACTCTTCTAACCTGCAGATCCAAAATGACAATGCACCTCTTCATATCTGCCTCTTCAAATCTCAAAACTATTACTAATCCGATCCGATGTCTACTTCTTCTTTGGCTTTCAAACCCAAACTTGAAGTAATTTTACTTCCTAATATTCTGTCCTTGGGTTTCATATCTTCTACTTCCTCTACCAGATCTAGCAATTCTTTTTCCTGATCTGAAATTTCCACTAGTGGGTAATCTATCTAACTCCTTATCTCCCGACCTACTCTTCTCTAATGTCTCCAATGGTAACTCCAAAGACATTTGGACTCCTATGTTATCTACTTTGGGTTTTGCTCTAACATCCCTCCGAAGCTTCTCCATCTCTATTTTTACTAAGTCTAGTCTAATTGAAATATTGTCTTCTAATTCTAATATCTTCTTGTCTACACGAGTTCTTAATTTGATCAACAAAGCGTTTATATGAGTGTCTTTTGCATGTCTTTGTCTTGTCTCCTGCACCAACAGCTTCAACTCGTGCAGTCTTGTTTCTTCAATTTGAACGTTGGACTCTGTAGTCAACATTGCATTCATTCTGAGGACAATCTCTTTTAACGGCTCCAATCTCGTCTTTCTCTCTTGTTCACGATCTGCAATCCAGTCCTCCCTGTACATTGCCAACTCCGCTTCGAACTCGGCTTTCATTGTCTCCTTCTCCTTCTCCTTCTGTACAACCTTCTCCTCCTGATTACGAAGTAACTCTCGTAATTGGTCTTCTTCTCGGCATCGTGCCGCCAACTCTCTTTGCCAGAGTTGCTTCTTTTCCTTGACACTCTCCATCACTCTATTGAGCTCCTCATCCTTTGCTGCTACTCTTGCCATAGCATGGATTACTTCTACTCTTGAATCAGCAAACTACTGCTTCAAGATTTCGTATTCAGCTACTTGTCTCTCCCTTGCTATGTCATTCTTCTTCACAAGATCCTCTCAATAGCTCACTTCTCTCTTCAAGTCTTCAATTACCTGACTTCTCTCTACTGCCTCCGCTCGCAGTACTTCTTGTTCCTCCTCACCTCAGGTTATACTCTTCTTCAACTCCGAGTTCTCTGCTTCTAATCGCGCTAACACTTGCAACACAATCGTCAACTCCAGACATGTCGATTGCATCTCCTTCTTCTTGTGCTCTAACTTTACCAACAATGGACACACAATTTCCTGTAGGTACTCCACTCCATTTCTTGCAACTACTTCTTCCTGCATAGAAATCTCCTTCCTTACCTCTTCTTCATCCAATACTCGCCTTCTCCTTTGCAGTCTTCGTATCGGAATTGACGCCTCACTGCTCGAGCTTTCTCTGACCTCTTCCTTTGCTTTACTCGGCCCCGCTTCACACTTTGCCTTACATCTTGAGCAAACTCCTTGCTGTACTGCGATCTTCCTTTCCTTGGGCATAGTTACTTTGTCCTCCAACTGTGTGTTGTCTTCAGCTTCCATCTCAGCTTGCACTTCTTCTTCTTTGTATTTGTCAGCTGCTGGTGCTGATGTCATCTCTCCCACTTCATCACTATTGCTGCTCGTATCTCCACTCTGCAACGTTAGCTCAGACTCCTCGTGTTCCGAGTCTTCTGTTTTGAGCTTGGCATCTCCTTTTGAGTCCTCATCCTCCGACTCAATTACCACCATACCTCGCCTTGGGTTACTTCTCTGCATCTTCCGAGGTTTCTTGATATCTTTGGCTTCACCTTGCCGACCTCTCTTCTTTGATTTTGGAGTGCTCGCTTCTATCTCCACGCTCTTTACCCATCTTCATGTAGTATTCATCAGTGCTTTGGATTTGGAGAATGTACTGTTGTTCCTCCATGTCGACTTCTCTTCTCAAGTCGGGATAGAAATGAGACACCATTCTGCTTCGCTCTGCCGAGTTGAGCAAATTCAACCCGAGGTAAAAATGTGCTGCAAACGGCACGATGTAGTGTGGAGGCGACTTATCCCGCAAATTCCACACCATTTGTCTCGTCCTCCCATGGAAGCACCTCGCCCGATTAATAGGCTCTCCTGCAAACAACTTATGGAAGAACACCGCTTGGTATTTCATCACATAAGTTGTTCTCTCTGGCTTCAAGATTGCCATGAGAGCACTCACGATTCCTCTCTTCACTGGATCCTTGTAACTCTCAACCTTATACCCATTCTTCGTTCTATTCAAAGAGAAATTGTCCCTCACTTCTTGAGTTTCTTGAGCTATCTCTCCCTTCCCCAAGAACGTGGCTCCCTGCTCCGAGCCTGCCTCCTTCCCGAGTACAAGTCTCTAATCCGACTCTGTCCAGCGAGCCGGATTTCCTCTCTTCCTCTCTTCCTCAGGTCCATCAAGACACTTACTCTCGATGATTTCTGTCATGAATCTTGGAAAACTTACATTCTAGTTCCATGCCATAAAGGTGATCCAAAGTCGGCTCAAGACTTCGATCCTTGCTAGCACGTCTAACCTCCAAATTGCATGATTTCTCATTGCAAATTTGGAGTTCTTCTTCCCTCCTCCCATCTCTTTTACCTTCTCACTCTCTCTCGATTTCACTCTCGCGACTTCTCCCTTGCGCACTAACACGAGTCCAACTCTATTTCCCTTTCCCCGATCACCTGCAAGACAACTTCTCAACGGCGAAGGAAAATTACTTGACATTTTGTTGTTGCAAGTTCAATTTTTATAGAGTTGCGCTTCTTTGTCTTCCGTCACTTCGAGTTTCTATCAAGAAATCACACCTCCGGCATGCACCTATCACTATCAATCAACCTTTGCGCATATGAGCTGCCAGTTTTCAAACGGCTCCTTCTTGAATTTCTCACCCTGACGAAAGGTTGTTAGACTGTCTTCGCCTCGAGTTGAGCTCCCCCCGATAAGAAGACAATTTACTTTGGGTTGTATGCTAATAGGGCATTTCCGAGTACTTTGCCTTATGACCTGAAGTCACTTTACTTCGGGTTTCATCCCGAAGACTCTTTTCTTTGCCTTCTTCGGCCATACAGGCGCAATCCGACTTCTCTATACACTTCTTCTCCTTTATATTGAAAAAAACAAAAAAATGTGTGCACTACAGCTATCCTCTAATAATCTACTCCTCCCACTTGATACCTAAATTTGTAAACTTGCCCCTTATTGGATAAGACCTTTTGATGTCACTCAAATTGTCTCTCTTGTTACTTATCGACTTGCCTTGCCTTGTCATATGCGCATCTATCCTATCTTTCATATTTCCAAGTTGAAACCCTTCATTCCTAACCCCTCTTCTTTTTCTTCTTGAGTCCAACTTCCTCCTCCCCCTATTCCTATCAATGATCATGAGGAGTACGAAGTAGATCATATCCTTGTGCGTCGCCACATCCAACAAGGATGCTGACAATAGACAAAGTACAAGGTCCTTTAGAAAGGGTATCCCCTTCATGATGCCACATCGTAACTTCTTTCTCACCTCCAAAATGCATAGACGGCCATCTAGGAGTTTGAAGCTTCAATGGCAACAAGGATGTCACCAACCAATGGTGGAGGAATATGTAACAATATGGAGTTTAGCAACATAGTCAATTGGGCTAACAAAGTAGAGAATAAGCCAAATTAGCCTAGAATATTCTAGAAGCATCTAAGAAGCTTCCCAACTAGTTAACTTGCATCCCAAGTACGTAGCTTCTAGAAAGAAGCTTCTAGAAGCTTCTTTCTAGCTTAGCTTGCACGCCAAGTAGGCGGCTTCTAGAAGGAAGCTTCTTGAGAAGCTTCCTAGTTAACTTAGCTTGCACTCTAAGAAAGTGGCTTGGGGAAGCTTCTTGAGAAGCTTCTCAAGAGCTTTGTATGCTACCTATAAATACCAAAGCCAAAGCTCATGCTAGGCATTTGGAGTTTTCCCTCATTCAAGTATCCCAATGTGAGTTTCTATTCTCCTATTTCTCTCTTCGGTCTTGGTCTTTTACACATGAGCTTGGATCTCATCACATCCTTACCAAGACAAAGCAAGGTCACACAACGATTGTGGTGTTTGTGGATAAGCTTGGTAAGAAAATCCATTTAGCACCAACCTTTGATACCATGGATGCTCCAACATTGGCATAGATCTACTTCAACAAAGTCTTCAAGCATTGTGGGATGCCCCATGTACTCATCTCTTACCATGATCCTTGATTCATAGGAAAGTTTTGGCAAGCACTTTTCTAGATATTTGGCACTAAGCTTACTTTTTCCATGGCTTATCATCCAAGCTGATGGACAAACCAAACATGAAAATTGCATTGCAGAGGATATGCTTTATGCCTTTGTCAATTTTCACTATATGAATTGAGATGAATGTCTTATAACTATTGAGTTTACATACAATAATTCCAAACAAGCAAGCCTTGGATTCTCTTCTTTCTTCCTTAATTTTGGCCAAGACCTACTTATTCTAAATTTCCTTCTTGCTCCTCCTCCATCTCATGCCCCCATACTTACACCTTCTTGACCATTATATCCAAATCCTTCTAGCAAGCAAAATCTCATTTCCTTGCTCAAAATTATTAGAAACAATATGCAAACCACCATAATTGTGATCTCACCTTTCAACTTGGTGATAAGGTCATGCTCTCCCCTAATAACCTACCCTCTCACTTGATACTCAAGTTTTTAAACTTACTCATTGCCACATGCACATCCACCCTAACTTTCATATTTCCAAGTTGAACCCTTTGTTCCTAATTCATCTTCTTTTTCTTCTAATGTCTAACCTCCTTCTCATCCTCCTATCCCTATCAATGATCATGAGGAGTATGAAGTTGATTATATCCTTGCACATTGCCACATTCAATGAGACTGTCAACAACATACAAAGTACAAAGTCCTCTAGAAAGGTATCTCCTTCATAATGCTAATTAGGAGCCTCTTTCTCATCTCTAGAATGCACAAATGGCCATCTAGGAGTTTGGAGCTTCAATGGTGATGAAGACATCACCAACTAGTAGTGGAGGAATATGCAACAATATGGAGTTTATTGATAAGTTAGTCAAGGCTAATAAAGTAGCAAATAGGCTAAATTAGCCTAGAATATTCTAAAAGTATATAAGGAAGCTACTTGGTACCTTCCAAGTATTAGATAATATGCATACCAAGTGATGACTTCTAGGAGGAAGCTTCTTAGCTAACTTAGCTTACAACCCAAGTAGGTAGCTTCTAGAAGGAAACTTCTTGGGAAGCTTCCAACTAGCTTAACTTGCACACCAAGTAGGAAACTTCTATAAGGAAGCTTCTTTAGAAGCTTCTCAAGAGCCTTATATGCTTCTTATAAATACCAAAGCCCAAGCTCATGCTAAGCATTTGGAGTTTCCTTCACTCAAGAGTCCCAATGTGATCTTTCACTTTTTATTCCCATATTTCTCTCCTCAATCTTTTATAATAGTTTTTTCACTCTATCCAATTGGCTTGGAGCCAAAAACATCTATCTTTGTTCATCTTGAAGATTTGTAGCTTCAAGATAATGTTCACAATCAAACACAAAATTCTCCATTGCATCCAAGAGATTCTTGTCTTCAAATACCTTGGGCTTTGGAAATTGGATCCACTCTTTTCCTTCTTGAAATGATGCTCTCTCTACATGCTCTTGTCATTGATGGTCTCTTTCTTCCAACAATCAAGTAAGGTGCTCAATTTTTTGTTGCATAACAATGATAACTTTAGGCATTGTCACCATGGTTGCTACTCTATCAAACTATCTATAATAATCTAAGTTAACACGTCCACCATTCTCCATAAGTTACAATTGGAAGTATTGAGGGTTCATTGGACAATGTGATCACATTTAGCAAATTCCGCCCAAAGTATGAGATGATGAACTATTTGAAATGATGTTTGGGTAGTACATGGACACAAAAATCCCAATGGTTTTGGGAAATGAATTTGGTGGTCCATAAATTCAGTCAATCCTATTCTTACTATGATACCAATGTAAAAGACCAAGGAGAGTAATAAGAGAATGAAAAATCACATTGAGACTCTTAAATGAGTGAAACTCCACATGCCTAGCATGAGCTTGGGCTTTGGTGTTTATAGGGAACATATAAAGCTCTTGGGAAGCTTCTCATGAAGTTTCCTAACAGTCATCTTCTTAGAGCACAAGCTAAGCTAACATGGAAGGTTCTTGAGAAGCCATCTGTTTAGCATGCAAGCTAAGAGAGTCCAAAAGCTTCCCAAGAAATTTCTTTCTAGAAAATATCTACTTAGCATATGAGCTAAGCTAGCAAGGAAGCTTCCCAAGAAGCTTCTTCCTAGAAGTCACTACTTGGCATACACATTACTCAATACTTGGAAAGTACCAACTAGCTTCCTAGATGCTTCTAAATTTTTTATATAATTCTTGGATAATTTGGCCTATTTGCTACTTCATTAGTCTTGACTATTTTGTCTACAAACTCCATATTCTTATAACATTGGTCACTAGTGTGACCAAATCTATGGCAATGGTCACATTGTCTTTGAGCCGGTTGTGATGCACCAAAGGTATCATGTCCTCACCACAAAAGAGATTGCCTTGAGTGCACTCTTTCTTGTGGTGAGGTCCACCATAAGTCCAACAAGCAACACCACCACTCATTAGTTGTTGCTAACCCAAAATGAAGCTAAGGGTAGTTGCACTAGGCATTCCATGGAAAAGACCAAGACCAAGGAGAGAAATGAGAGAATGCAAGATCACATAGGGACACTTGAATGTGAGAACACTCCTAATGCATAGCATGAGCTTTGGCTCTGGTATTTGTAGGAGCATACAAGGTTCTTGAGAAGCTTCTTAAGAAGCTTCCTTGAGCCCTTTCTTGGAGTGCAAGCCAAGTTAACCAAGAAGCTTCTCAAGAAGCTTCCTTCTGGAATCCGCCTACTTGGCTTGCAAGCTAAGCTAGTTGGAAGCTTCTAGAAGCTTTCAACTAGAAGCTACTTACTTGGTATGTAAGCTAAACTAGCCAAGAAACTTCCCAAGAAGCTTCTTAGATACTTCTAGAATATTCTAGGCTGATTTGTCATGTTTGCTACTTTGCTAGCCCTAACTAAATTTGTTGCTAAATTCCATATTGTTACATTCCCCCACCACTAGTTGGTGATGTCTTTGTTGACATTGAAGCTTCAAACTCTTGGATGGCCGTTTGTGCATCCTGGAGATGAGAAAGTGGTTCCCATGTGGCATCATGAAGGGGAGACCCTTTCCAAAGGACCTTGTATTCTGCATGTTGCTAGCGGCCTTGTTGAATGTGACAATGTGCAAGGATATGATCAACTTTGTACTCCTCATGATCAATGATGGAGATAGGAAGAGGAGGAGGTTGGACCTAAGAGGAAAAAGAAGATGGGTTAGGAAAAAAGCGTTTCAACTTGGAAATGTGAAATATAGGATGGATACGCATATGATAACGCAAGGCAAGGCAAGGTGGTAAGCAACAAGAGAGATAATTTAAGTGACATCAAAGGATTGATCTTGGCCTCAATTGATCTTGGCCAAAATTGAGGAAGAGAGGAGAGAATCCAATGTTTTTCTGTTTGGAATTATTATATGCAAACTCCACAACTACAAGACATTCATCCCAATTGGTATAGTGGATGTTGACAAAGACACAAAGCATATCCTCCAAGATGCAATTTGCATGTTTAGTTTTTCCATCAGTTTGAGGATGATAGGCCGTGGATAAAGCAAGCTTGGTGCCGAGTATTTGGAAGAGTGCTAGCCAAAATTTCCCATTGAATCAAGGATCATGCTTGAAGATGAGTACATGTGGCATTCCATGATGTTTGAATACATTGTCAAAGTAAATTTGCGCCAAGGTTGGAGCCTCCACATTATCAATTGTTGGTGCCAAATGGATTTGCTTGCTAAGGTTATCCACAAACACCATAATTGCTATGTGACCTTGCTTTGTCTTGGGCAAGGAGGTGATGAGATTTAAGCTCACATGTTCCCAACAAGTAGATGGAATGGGGAGTGGTTGAAGGATTCCACTTGGTTTTTGGTTACTAGCCTTGTTGCATTGGCAGCTCTCACACGATTTGTAACAATATGGAGTTTAGCGACGAAGTCAGTAGGGCTAACAAAGTAGCAAATAAGACAAATTAGCTTAGAATATTCCAACAGTATCTAGGAAGCTTCCCAAGAAGCTTCTTGGCTAGCTTAGCTTGCACCTCAAGTAAGTAGCTTCTAAAAGCTTCCAACTAGCTTAGCTTGCACGCCAAGTAGACGACTTCTAGAAGGAAGCTTCTTAAGAAGCTTCTTGGTTAACTTGGCTTGTACTCTAAGAAAGCGGCTTGAGGAAGTTTCTTGAGAAGCTTCTCAAGGGCCTTGTATGCTACTTATAAATACCAAAGCCAAAGCTTATGCTAGGCATTTGGAGTTTTCCCTCATTCTAACGTCCCAATGTGAGCTTCCATTCTCCTATCGTCTTGGTCTTTTACACGATTGGACAAACTCCTGAACATCTCATGACATGTTGTACCACCATCATTGGCATTGGAGGGTACCCAAGGTCTTGTCCACACTCATGTGACAATCAATTGATAAATCATGGGCTTTTTAAAGGCTCATAAGTTGGAGATCACCTTTGGTTGGAACATAGATCTGCTCTTCATAGAATAAAAGACCTTCCTTGAAAGAGAAGCTGTTGTACTCCTTGTTGCATGCTACAAGATGATCTTGTACCATCTGAAAGAATAGATCTTGTTGTAGAGTTGTCCTAAACTTGATTTGGACTTTGAAATCTATTAACACTATTGTAATTGCCACCGTGATGAGAGGAAGAGACTTCAAATCAAGTTGCCATGATAGTGCATCAAGGATGACATGGAACCAACCAGGTTTGTACTCAAGTTTGATGTTAAACAATTGTAATTGTTCCTCCCATTGATGATGTTGACTCTTCATGTATTCCAAATGTAACATTTACAACAAGAGTTTGTGATCAGTTTGCATGACCACTTGTTTTCCCAAAAGATAATGCCTCCATACCTTGGTGACATATACCATCACTATTTGTTCTTGATACCAATCAAAGTAATTCCTTTCCATTGTATTGAGTCTATGAGACACAAAGACAGTGGGATGCAACCCATTTGTGAATTCCTATTGCAACACGGTTCCAATTCCAAAGTTAGAAGCATCAAAATCAACCACACATGGTAGTTGAGGATCATATGGTTAAAGAATTGGTCTTGAAAACACTATATGTTTTAGCTTCTAGAATGCTTCTTTGTGCTTGTTGGTCCATTGAAAGCTCAAGTTCTTTCTCAAGAGATTGGTTAATGGTGCGGCCACATGAGCATAGTAGTGGATGAGCCATTGGTAAAAACTAGCCAATCCTTTAAATGTTCATAATCTAGTAACATCCTTTGGAGTAGGCCAATCAATGATGGCCTTGATTTTTGCCTCTTCCATCTTGATCCCCTCCAATGAGATCTTGCAACCCAAGAAGATAATTTCCTTCTGCCAAAAGGCACGCTTTGACTTCTTACAATAAAAACTCCACTATCGTAGTCATCTTAGCACTTCTTTCACATGATTCACATGTTCTTCCTCTATCTTGCTATAGATTAAAATATCATCCAAGAACACCACCATGTATGGATCCAACAATCCATTCAACACCCAATGCATCTGATCTATGAAAACTGCTAGAGCATTGGTGAGCCCAAAAGACAGAACTCTCCACTCAAATTGTCCATACCTTGTGCAAAAGGTAGTCTTTTGCACATCCTCCCTATCAATAGGGATTTTCTAGTAGCCATTGTGAAGATCCAACTTGGAGAATTATTGTGCTCCACTCAATTGATCAAGCAAGTCATCAATTCAAGGCAAGGGGTATGCATTTTTCACTATTTTTTATTGAGCCCCCAGTAATCAATAAAGAACAAAGTCTTCCATCCTTCTTTGGAACAAATAGCACCGATGCTCCCCATAGAGATGTATAATGTCATATGAAATCCTTCTCCAACAACTCCGTAAGTGTTGTTAGCAATTCCTCCAACTCCTTTGGTGAGAGCCAATAGATTGATCTACTTTGTCCTGCATATATAAATTGCTACACAACATACATCATTGTCAACAACATACACTATAGAAGCACAGCTCACACATAAGTTATACATAGACTCTAAAGTGCCACAATAATCAGATTGTTTACCACTCTCAACTCAACTCAACTCAGATCAGTAGTTGATCTGTCACTCTATAAACTGCCAACAATTGTGCATTGATAAGAGTCAAGCCACACCCACTTCAACATAGAGAATCCAGGTGATGCTCGCTGGCCTCTATCCACCATAGCCAAGAACTTGAAGGCTCAACATCAGAGAAGTGAGCTCTCTGGAGCTGCACTTCAAAGGTACCTAAACCATCCTAAACCCTAAACCCCCTGGACTCGAGCTAGGTCTGAACCCTAACGGTCCCACTGACGGCACACTTGACGGTGCAAATGGTGCAAAGTGACAGTGGGCTCCACCATGAAGTCAGTACCCCAAACACGATATCTAACCATCGGAAAGTAGTCTTTGAGAAACTGCTGAAAGAACTCTAACTATTATGATTGGAACTCTAGTGTCCGAGCAATCTAGATGTAACACTACAAATGGTGTGATAGTTGTTGTGCATATATACATTGTTACACAACATACATCGTTGTCAACATCATACACTATAGAAGCACAACTCACACATAAGTCATACATAGACTCTAAAGTGCCAGAATCGTTTTCCCTAGCTGGCGCTTAGGTCACTCTAACTCCAGATAGCCATCTACTCTAATTATATGGTATATCCAATGATGGACAAAGATCAATAGGCCGGGTGCTATGGAGTCCCATCGTTAGTCGCCTATCTGCAATCTATACCATATAAAGAATGAACTAGCTATAGGTCAAATACATCTAGGACATAATCACTATCCTTGAGGAACCACCATGAGGGGAGGAGTCATACATGCCATATGCCATCCTCTCAAACAGCTATCACACACTAACATTGTGGTGCCCACATTTTTTGTTTTTTTCCAAAATAAAGGAGAAGAAGTGTATAGAGAAGTCGGATTGCGCCTGTATGGCCGAAGAAGATGAAGAAAATTGTCTTCGGAGTGAAACCCGAAGTAAAGTGACTTCGGGTCATAAGGCAAAGTACTCTGAAATGCCGTGTCAGCATACAATATGAAGTAAATTGTCTTCGGCTCGGGGGGAGCTCAACCCGAGGCAAAGACAGTCTAACAACCTTTCATCGGGGTGAGAAATTCAAGAAGGGGCCGTTTTAAAATTGGCGGCTCATACACGCAAAGGTGGGGTGATAGTGACAGGTGCATGCCGGAGGTGTGATTTCTCGGTAGAAACTCGAAGCAACGGAAGACGAAAAAGTGCAACTCTATAAAAATCGAAACTGCAACGACAAAATGTCGAGCAATTTTCCTTTGCCGTTGAGGAGTTGTCTTGCAGGTGATTGGGGAAAGGGAAATAGAGTTGGACTCATGTTAGTGCGTAAGGGAGAAGTCGAGAGAGAGAAATCGAGAGACCAAAAGAAAGCAGAAGAGATGGGAGGAGGGAAGAAGAACTCCAAATTTGCAATGAGAAATCATGCAATTCGGAGATTAGATATAGTAGCAAGGATCGAAGTCTTGAGCCGACTTCGGATCACTTTTCTTGCATGGAACTGGAACGTAAGTTTTCCAAGATTCATGACAGAAATCATCGAGAGTAAATGTCTCAATGGTCCCGAGGAAGAAGGGAAGAGAGGAAATCCGACTTGCTGGACAGAGTCGGATTGGAGACTCGTACTCGAGAAGGAGGTAGGCTCGGAGCAGGGAGCCACGTTCTTGGGGAAAGGAGAGATAGCCCAAGAAACATAGGAGGTGAGAGATGCCTTCTCGTTGAAGAGGACAAAGAATGGGTATAAAGTTGAGAGCTATAAAGACCCAGTGAGGAGAGGAATTGTGAGTGCACTAATGGCCCTCCTGAAGCCGGAGAGAACTACCTATGCGATGAAACACCAAGCGGTGTTCTTTCACAAGTTATTTGCAGGAGAACCGATAAATTGGGCAAGGTGCTTTCATGGAAGAACGAGGCAGATGGTGTGGAATCTGCAGGATAAGTCGCCTCCACACTACATCGTACCATTTGCAGCCCATTTTTACCTCGGGTTAAATCTGCTCAATGTGGCGGAGCGTAATCAAATGGTGTCTCATTTCCATCCTGATTTGAGAAGAGAAGTCGACGCAGAGGAGCAGCAATACATTCTCCAAATCCGGAGCACAGACGATTACTACGCAAAGACAAGGAAGAACGTGGAGGTTGTTGAAAGTACCCCGACAAAGAAGAGAACTCGGCAAGCAGAAGCTGAAGAAAACAAGAAACCTCAGAAAATGCAGAAAAATAACCCGAGGCGAGGAATGGTGGTGATTGAGTCGGAAGATGAAGACTCAGAAGGCGAAGCCGAGCTCAAGACGGAGGACTCGGACCGTGAGGATGAACCTGAGCTGACATTGCAAAGTGGAGATACGAGCAGTGATAGTGAGGAAGGAGGAGAGATGACATCGGTACCAGCGGCTGAAGAATACGAAGAAAAAATGCAAGCCGAAGTAGAAACCGAAGACAATGCGGCACTGGAAGACGAAGTACCAGTGTGCGAGGAGAAGAAGATCGCAGTACAGCGAGGAATTTGCTCGAGACGTAAGGCGAAGTGTGAAGTGGGACCGAGTAGAGTGAAGGAAGAAGTAGAAGGAAGCTCGGGCAGTGAGGCATTGATTCCGATATGAAGACTCCAGAGAAGAAGGCGAGTATCGGGAGAACACAAGGAAAGAAGAGAGACCACTCCGCAGGAGGACGAAGTTGTCAGTAATGGAGTAGATTTCCTGCAGATGGTAGTATGCCCGCTGTTGGTGAAGATGGAGAAGAAGAAGAAGGAGATGCAGTCTACTTGTCCAGAGGTAAAGACTGTGTTGCAGGTCTTATCAAGATTGGAAGAAGAAAACTCGGAGTTGAAGAAGAGTATAACCCGAGGAGAGGAAGAGAGAGAAGTACTGCAAGCAGAAGCAGTCAAGAGGAGTCAAGTAATCAAAGACTTGAAGAGAGAAGTGAGTTATCGAGAAGATCTTGCGAGGAAGAGTGACATCGCAAGGGAGAGATAGGTAGCGGAGCATGAAATCTTGAAGCAGCAGTTTGCTGATCCAAGAGTCGAACTCATCCATGCTATGGCGAGGGTAGCATCGAAGGATCAAGAGCTCGATCGAGTGATGGAGAGTATGGAGGAGAAGAAGCAACTCTGGCAGCGAGAGTTGGCTGCGAGATATAGAGAAGAAGAGAGATTACAAGACTTACTTCGTAATCAGGAAGAGAAGGTTGCACAGAAGGAGAAAGAGAAGGAAGCGGTGAAGGCCGAATTCGAAGAAGAATTGGCGATGTACAGAGAAGAATGGCTCGCAGATCGGGAACATGAACGCAAGACAAGATTAGAGCCATTGAAGGAAATTGTCCTCAGAGTAAACGCAATGTTGAGTGCAGAGGCCAGCGTTTGAATTGAAGAGACGAGATTGCACGAGTTAAAACTGTTGGTGCAGGAAACGAGGCAAAGACAAGCAAAAGATATAGATTTGAATGCCTTGTTGATTAAATTGAGAACTCGTGTAGATAGGAAGATCTTAGAAGTAGAAGACAATATCGCAATTACATTAAACTTAGTGAGAATAGAGTTAGAAAAGCTTTGGCAGGATGTTAAGGCAAAACCCGAAGTAGATAACATCGGGATCCAAATGTCTTTGGAGTTGCCCTTAGAGACATTAGAGAAGAGTGGGTCGAAGGATGAGGAGTTAGATAGATTACCCACTAGTGCAATTTCAGATCAGGAAAGAGAATTGCTGGATCTGGTAGAAGATGTGGGAGATCTGAAACCCGAGGAAAATGTAGTAGGAAGTAAGATTACTTTGGGTTCAGGTTTGAAAGCCGAGGAAGAAGTAGACATCGGATCGGATTAGTAACCGATTTGAGATTTGAAGGGGCAGATATGAAGAGGTGCATTGTCATTTCGGATCTACAGGTTAGAACAGTTGTTGTAGAAACGGTATAGTTGTTAGAACTGTCGATTTGCTTTACTATTTAAGAGTGGCATTCGCAGGAAATTGTTGTTCAGTGCTCATTATTTTTGAGAATAGATAAAGCAAAGTGCTGTGAAGCAGTGCTCGTCGCTTGAGCTTGATTCCGAGTATCAACTTTGTAATTGTGTTTGTGAGTGTTTGGAGAAATTTGAAGTGCAAGTCAGAGTGCTTGTTGGATGTTGGATTCCACAGCCTTGATCTTTGTTCTGTGTGTTTGATCCTGAGTGAAGTGTAATCAAAGCAATGCCTTGACAGATCTGAGAGGAATTGTAGTGTTGGTAGTATTCTGCATGTGTGAGTGCAGGGCAAAGTTGATGTGAAGCAATTTCGATCGAGGAAGTTGTGCCTTCAGTGGAGGGGTAGAACACAATTCTGAGGCAAAGTCGTTTTGCAGTGAAGTGCCGTTCTCAGGAGAGCCTGAATCATCACAATCAAGATTGTTTGGAAAGATTTGATGAAGTTGTGATTATGGAGTGTTAATTTGTGACAAGATTGCGAGTCAGTGCTTGTTACTCTCTTCTGGGTGTGGTTTCTACCTGAGAGACTAAAGAAGAACTCAAGAAGAACTGAAATTGTTACTTTGCTTCGTATTTGGACATTTCTGACTCGTATCTCTGCGGGAATGAACTTTACTTACCCGATTACCGCAAAAGTGATATTTGCCGGGTTATCACAAACATAGTAGTAGCTCCACCAGAAGAGCCACATAACATACACCTCAAGCCTACACATACAAGTGCCAAGCTTGGGTCCATAGTATCATCAATGTTTGGGAGGTGGCATGGTGCACAATTGCACACATGATCCTTCCAAACAACACCATCACATCCTTCCAACACTGATGACTTCAGATGGCAAAACCTCATGCACTCTCAAGATAGTGCGGCCTATAGAAACATCAAGTGTTGTCAATGTTGTCTGCTGTAGATATACATAGTCTCCTGGATGAAATTGACGGATCAAGGGTCTATAACCTCCTCCTCAAATGGTAGCATAGCGTAAAGTATTTTTATGTTGAGCAATTGCCAAGTTCTCAAAGGCCATCGGTATCATTCTCCAAAAGATCTCTACCCGTTGAGAATATGCGCTCGTCCATACATCTGGATCATCCAAGTCCAAAACTACAGTAGTATCTCAACAAATGGCGGCAGGTAAATCTGGATCTCGTCCATAGAGTAGGAAGTAAGGAGAGAAAGATGCTAAGGAAGCTTGTCGGCTGAACCAATAGCCCATGGCCAACCAAGGTAATCGGAGATCCCAATCTCCCAAGTGTGCCTCTCTGCAAACCATATTTTTGCAATCCTCTCTTCATTGTCTGAACCACTCTCTCTGCTAAGCCATCTGCCTCAAGGTGATCTTGGGATGTAGTACAATGATCAATCAAAGTCTTGTCACACAAGACCTGAAAATCTCCCAAGAATTCTATACCCTGATTAGTCAAAACCTCAGCAAGTGCACCCAAATGACTGAGAACTCAATCTAGGAATGAGTAAGATGTCCCTTCACTACACTTGTCAAGAAGGGCCACCAACTCAATCCACTTGGAGAAGTGCTCCACCATCACCAAAATATACCAACGATGTCTCACAGTCAACGGTAAAGGTCCAGCAAAGTCCAAACTCCAACGGTAACCCAATCCTATGATAGGTAATGGGTGTAACTATGGCGTAGGAGCATTGAATGATGCTCTAACTCGATCACACACCACACATCTGGCAACAAATTGTTGTACCTTGGTTTGCATACCGCACCACCAATAATGACTCTAGAGTAAGCTATATATATGCTTGACTCCAAAATGTCCTAGCTCATCATGAGCATGAAGAACCAATTGTGGTCTCTGAGATGGAAGTGGTACTACTTGTACTCCACCATCCTCTCATACACGCAAAAGGTGTCTGCCTTCCAATCTAAACTGTCAAGCTCGCTAAAGAATATGGTCACTCTCCTTGGCCCCAACTCTGCCACCCACAACACCAGTGTGAAGATAGTCCATCACTAAAACATCATCAGGAATGTCTCACTAAACTGTACCAATATCTTCACTCTTTGGATCCATGACCTCAATAACTCATCTTGTATGGGTTGAGAGAGATACCACCAAAGCCTCAGAAAATATACATAAAAAGGCAGATGTATGCCAACATGGCACCATCTCCTCATCTGTCTCACCATGCCAATGTGCTCCGGTCTGATCTTGCTGGCTGGGACATGGGTTTCTACTCAACCCATCTGCATCACGGTTCACCGCTCCAAGTTTGTGAACAACCGCAAAATCATATTCCTATAAAATCAGAGCTTATCGTGTAAGCTTCCTTGAAAGCTTTTCGGACTCCATCAACCACTTCAGTGGCTGATGATCAGTGATGAGAGTGGAGGGGTTACCAAATAGGTAACATCAGAAATGTGCTACTGCCCAAACTGCTGCTAAGCACTCTCCCTCATATGAACTATACTTTGCCTTTGCTGAATTGTTGGAGCGACTAGCATAGGCCACCACAAACTCCTTCCCCTCATCAGCATGTTGGGTGAGCACCGCTCCAAGTCCCAACATACTCCAATCAGTATGAACTTGAAATGGTCATCCTCTGATTGGTCTCCTCAAAATAGGAGCAGATGTCAACCTCTCCTTGAGCTCTACAAAAGCTCTCTCTTGCTCATCTCCCCAACACCACTCCTATGTAAGCTTGGTCAGCTTCGTCAAGGCCTTGGTAATGGCACTAAATCCTCTAACATAGCAACGATAGAAGTTTGCCAACCCAAGGAATGCTTGCACCCTGCTCACATCCTTAGGCCGAGGAATACGTGCAATAGCCTCCACTTTGGTCTATTGAACACCAAGTCCTCCGGGGTAGATAGTATGACCCAAATACTCAACTTGCTTGTGGAAGAACCTACACTTCCCAGGATGTAATTTGAGTCCATGAGATCTCAACCTCTCAAACACCTCAAACAATTGTCTCTTATGCTCCTCCACAATAGTGCTATAGACCAAAATGTCATCAATATAACACCAAGCAAAATCCAATCTAGCTAGGATTCTATCCATGACTCTCTAGAACTCAGTAGGAGTGTTCTTCAACCCAAACGGTAAGAACCTCCACTGATATAACACATCCTTGCCATGAGGATCAATAGCCTAGAATGTTGTCTTGGACTTATCCTCCTCCTTGATTGGCAACTGATGCTATCCTGCTCAAAGATCCAAAGTACTGAAGACCTTTGCATGCCTAATCGCATCAAAAATCTCCTCTGGTGTAGGCATGGCATACCAATCAGCCCTAGTCTATTGGTTGATAGGATGGTAATTTCCACACATCCACCTATCTGTGTAGTTTCCATGCATATCCTTCTTGGTTGGCATCACTGTCCCTGATGCATACTCTCCATGTGAAATCTCCACCAAACCAGCCTCAAAAAGGTCACTACTCCGGCTCTAAATCAATGTCCTCTCCATATCACTATAGCAATAAGGACGTCAAAAAATTGATGTATTGCTAGTCAGCTCAATTTGTATACCATGTCCCTTCAAAGCACCCAAATCCTTCATACTTAAGGCAAAAAAACTCATGTGACTCCTCAAGAACCCTCTGTCTTTCCTCTCCAACAAGCTTGGGTCCAAGATCTGGCTCCCAAGTATCCTCTATAACTATTGTAGGAGTGGAAGACGTGCTGATTGGCTGCTACACTAGGCCATTAGGAGCAATAGTGTCATGCCTCCGACCTCTAGAGGTCCCAACCTCTGTGTGAAAAACTCCCTCCACTCTGGCTGCAAGCTCCACACGTCCTCTAGCTGCATCCCAAGTGGACCAAGGGTGTAATCCAAGTAGCCCACGCTCACCTGGATGGACTCCAAGTAGACTACTCTCCCTAGTAGCTATTGGTTGTATCCCAAGAATACCATGTCCACTCAATCCATTGCCCCCAACATGTGCCTGAATCATCTCGATAGGCACAGGGCTCACAAGTGTCTAAGTGGTGATGCCTATCACGCACATCCTACGCTACTCTGCCAAGCCAAGGCTCACAATCCAGGTCAAATAGTTTAGGTCCATAGCCTGATCTAACACTTGACGCCTAGATGCCTCTGACACTGTTGGAACAACGGTAATACCGGTGCAAAAACCCATCGCCCGCTCTCTCTCATCAACGTTGGGCTCCACCAACTACTGTAACTGTGAGTCCCAAACAAGTCTAGGTCCTCCCTCTTGAAAAGCATGAGAGCTTAGGAAACTCATGAGTGTAGGAAATGCGGCTCTAGGCTGTCCAACTAGGTTTACCACTACCATATGTGACCTATTAGCCACTACCACTCTCTGAGACTAACGCCCAACATCCAAGATATCATCAACAAGGATGTAGTCAAGTCACTAAATCCCATCATAAGCATGTTGTAGAGCCTCTTTGGGTAAGAGGTTTGTCCACCAAAGATGAAGACGATGAGCCCCGTGATCCCATTGTGGTTACATCTAACAATATAGCAGGTCCCATCCAAGAATGGACCTGATGTGTACTCGCCACCACTCTAGTGCAAGAATCACCCATCAAAGGAACGTTCTCCCAAAGGTAAATTGGAGAAACGGATTGATGAACTTGGAGATATTGTAATATCCATTACATCTCCCAAAACACACCAGAACAAGGATCCTGAAGACCCAAACCTCTACGAGCATGTGTATGTCCCTGACATGGCCATCCAAAAATCAACAAGTGAATAGGCCCATGTCTCTCCAAATCATGCACCCCCAATAAGGAAATGTCTACTGGTAGGGCCTTTTGTAACCTTTGACTGCTTACATCAATAATAACTCCGGATATTGGTAGGCCAAGTGTGCCACATGATGTAGAGAGACTCGCCTAGCAATCTCATCTCCTTCTACATACAAGTACCTCTATACTTGTATACCCGCCTGTAATACCATAGCTAGTTCGGTGTTAATCCCACCAAACAACTCCAATAGACATATCCCCTCTATTGGATACTACCAAGCAATGAGTGTGGTATCTAGAGGTGTCAAAGCAATCGCCTCTGGAAGCTCATCCTCACACTCATCTCCTAATGGTATGAAGGCTCCACTCCAAGCCTACTGCACCAACCAATCTGCATGTTGTTGTAATGCCTCCTCTGAACTCCACAATGGAACATCCAAGGTGGATGGAACAATCCCACTTGTACACCAAATCCAAGTGATATCCTTTGGTACTGGAGTATCCTCTACATGGGCGTTCCACTCCAACAAATCACCAAGCCAAGTAACTACACCATTGAAAGCTAAAATTGGTCCCAAACTATAGTGAGCCAAGACTGCCACTACTGAAGCGTATTAGTAGGCGACATACCCGTCCCTCACCATACTTCCAACCTGGTCTATAGGAGGTTGTCTCCTCCCAATAGTCAATATTGAAACCCATGGGGTATAACACTGCTCCCTCAATTAGCACATCATATGACTCAACTATTGTCGCAATAGCTTGAGTTCTCACCACCAAGCTATCAGTTAGATGACCAATCTACACCTAGACAACAAGCTCCCCACCTGTGATGTATTGTGTCGAACCACCACCTAGAGATATCTGGATCTGAAATGGACACCTCTCCACATTGGCCTTCCGTAACTCCAAACCGACAATTGTAGCCTTCCCCAACATAAGGGGCTATGCACCAGAGTCTAACAAGACTCTCTATGGTGTATAGACCTTCCCTAAAGGTTCCACCAAATGGAAAATCCCCCTTTGGTTATCCAATAGGACAACACCAGGTGTGAACTGTGCTCTCTCAAAGGCCGGTCTAGTTGGCAACTCCTCTAGTCTAGCTGCTATTGTCTGCCATAAACCACTGGTTGCTGAACAGATCCCATGCTCCTCAACCAAGTTAGCTCTACTACCAACCACCTCTGCTCTTGTAGTAGGACTACATCATCCCTACTCTCACAAAGCATGGCAGCCAACCGGAACACTTGGGTTGGGTCAACTCCCAATGTAAACATGTCGCTGGCCAAAAACAAAGGACGCCGCATAATCAGCTGAGCCACCCCCAACATCATGCTAGACTCAGTCTGTGTAGTAGGAGGTGGCTGACTAGCAAGTAGTCCATCATGTACTCCATCACCACCTACCACACCTGCACTAGGACATCTAGGAACCATGGATGTCATCTGCAATGCCTTAGATAGCGTGAAAGATTGGGGAAGTCTGACCTATCTCCCAACCTCTCTTCTCTATGGGTCCAACTCCACTGATGCTCCTCTAGGCTCTAGAGCACGTACTACACTCCTAGTCATTGCTGCAAATGCATCCACCTGTGCTGCTCTGCACATGAAGTCCAAAGCATCTCTATCACCCGCATATGAGGTGGAAGCCTCTATACCTAAATCTGATCTCCCTAAGCAATAGCCATACTAGCCAATCTCTACTCCAACTGCTCCAACTGCTCAATTTGAGTAGCCATAGTTGTATCAGAAGTAAAGGCAGGTACAACACCCCTACTAGGTGTAGATCCTCTACCACCTTGTTCTCCATGAACTGGAGCTCCTCTAATACTTGCCATAGCAGCCCTACCACTTCGTAACTCCGGGTGTAGGTCAAAACACCGGTCATTAGTGTAACCAAATTTATGGCAATGCTCACTCTACCTCTATGTTGGCTGTGATGCACCAGAGGTATTAGGTCCGCTGCCATGAGTACACTCTCTCTTATGGTGAGGTCCACCACAAATCCAACAAGCAACACCACCACTCATTGGCTGCTGCTAACCCAAAAATGAAGGTAAGGGTCTAACCACAATAGGCCCTCCACTCGCTCCATAGGATCTAGGATGTCCATCATGTCCTCGATAACCAACTAGGCATGGTGCACTTTGCTACACTCTAGAAGAAGTCACCGCCATGGATGAGGTCTCCCTACCAAATGCAGATGTCACCACCCTCTCCTCTACCATGTTGAGCTCAATACGCTCAGCCAAACCAAAGACCACTCTCAAAGTAGATGAAGTAGCATGTAACAATGTAGCATCACGAACTCTATGTCGCAACTCCTTGTCCATTATCCCATACCAAAACTGGATTGCTTGAGCCTTAGTAACTCCTTGAGTGAAAGTGAAATTGATCAGCCACCTCATGCAAGTGTATGCCTCGCATAGGCTCTCTCCAGCCTTCCGTTGGAATTCTTGCAAGCTCCTCAGCTTGTCAGTCTGCATGCCTTGGTAGTACTGCCTCAAACACTAGAAGAACTCCACCATGGGGTTAAACCCCAGTACCACACCACCTCCTACAGCGGTACCTCCACTCATAGTAGCACTATCTCCGGCTAGTGCACCTCCACTAGCTCCACCAACACTACTTGAGCTAGAACCTGTAGGTATAGCTGATCTACTCTTGGCTACCAAACCTGAAGTGATAGAGATATAGTTTGGAGACCAATATTGTCTCCATAACTTGATCTCCTCCAAATGAGCTCTCTTGAACTCATGGTAGTCATCCATTGGTGGATCCTCCAAGTGCTGAAACAACCCCTTCCATGCCATGAAGGTTGTGAACAAAGTCGGGTTCCGCATCTACTGCAGATTACACCAATTATCAAACTTTTGGATGAAGTCATCCAACTCAATGGTACCCACTGTACCAAAGTAACGCCTAGGGCCTTTGGAGGCCCCATATATCTTGTCCATGTCCCACAACAATGGTGCGGACACACCAAGTGCACTCTCAATTGAATCAACTCTTGTGTCAAACTCCAACTTAGAGTCAATCTCCTCCCTCATTGGGACCTGAGATACAAGCTGATACCAAGCACAACTCCAAGTAAACCCACTGCATATTGTAGGGCTAACTCCTTTGGAATCTCCAAAGAACTCCGTCGTGATAAAGTAACCGCAACAGCAACCAGAACCACCAATTGCAACCGCAAATTGCCCACCAAGTGCCAACACCACCACGTGCAAATACCAACTAAGCACCACCCACTAATGTAACTCTAATCGAGATAACTACACTAGGAGAAAGGGCAACCTGTAACCTGCCATTATAACATGCACTCTCACGGTCTGTAGGTCATCACTTCCTGCCTCACCGGAGAGAAACAAAGGTAGTCTAACTGGTCATCACTCCAGCCTCACTATCAAGAGCACACTAGAGCACCAACGCTCAAAAGTCAGAGCACCTCACACAAACGTGGTGCACAAACAGGAAGCAAAGAATGGAGGGGATCCAATCACAAGAAATCTAAACAAAAACCCTCCATCTCATAAAACAACACGGGACTGACTCTACCACCATTTGGCATTTGAAATAAGAGAAGTTTGTATCTAAGTCCTAAGCTACCAAGATCACCAAGAATGGGATCAAATTGTCTCTCTTAGCCAAAGCTACAAGTGTATAGATAACAATGGTGCAGTCACTAGGACAACAAGTGACGGTGGACCAGTTGGCTAGGACACTAGTCTAGGAACAAGAGATCTAGGGGTCAAACCTTGTTGCGCACAATCTAACAGGATAGGCAGATTTTGCCAACCAATGACCAAGATCTACTCTAAACTAGCTAGCCTCACGCCAACAAGCTGGCTTGTTGGCCCTTTGTAGCCTCTCATAGCTCTATGCCTCAAAATGCCAAAATTCAACCAAATGAGCCTTTCTTCTTGCCATTTCAAACCTCCTCCAAAATCTGGCAAAACTCCTCCAAACTTGCCAAACTCCTCCAAATTGGCAAAAGTCCTCCAAATCTGGCCAAAATCTGATGTAAACCCTAAATTTGGCTGACCACCAAATCCTCCACTAACGCTTCACTTGAGCCAAATTGAAAACATGGGTTTCTCTAAATCACAAATTCACAAGAATGGCTTCCCAACTCCACCTTCAATTTTACTTTCTGAGCCCAACTTGCAACAAATTGGTCCTACCTTCACCTCTTGAGCTCAAAATCACAACCACTACTTGAGATTTGCTCCTTCTTTGCTCAAAAATTGGCCAGCACTTCCGCATACCGTCTGCCTTACTGCCAAATCTGCATCAATTGAACAAGCTTCTGCACACTAGGGAAAAAATGAACTTGAATTGAGCTACCAATGATCCACCAAGCTTGGAGATACCACCAACACTCAAAGTTCCTGCACCCGATTCTCCCTTGAGCTGATGTAATCAGATTGTTTACCACTCTCAACTCAACTCAACTCAGATCAGTACTTGATCTGTCACTCTATAAACTGCCAACAACTAGGCATTGATTACAATCAAGCCACACCCACTCCAGCATAGAGAATCCAAGTGATGCTCGCCGGCCTCTATCCACCATAGCCAAGAACTCAAAGGCTCAACATCAAAGAAGTGAGCTCTCTAGAGCTGCACTTTGAAAGTATACCCCCTAGATCCAAGCTAGGTTTGAACCCTAACGGCCCCATTGATGGCACACTTGACGGTGCAAACGGTGCAAAGTGATAGAAGGCTCCACCGTGAAGTCAGTACTCCAAACACAAAATCTAACCATTGGAAAGTAGTCTCTAAGGAACTACTAAAATAGCTCTAACTACTATCACTGGAACTCCAATGTCCGAGCAATCTAGATGCAACACTACAAATGGTGTGACAACTCATTGGAGTACTCCCTGGTACTAACTCAATCTTGAAGGGCATACCATGATTAGAGGGCAATCCCTTTGGTACATCATCCAGAAATATGTCTATAAACTCCCAAACTATGTGGTCAACCATTGCTTGATGAGGCTCTTGACTCTCCTTAGATTCTCCTTGTGCAATTGGCTTGATCCACACTGTAGAAATAGACTTATCTTCTTCCAAAGTTTGCTATATAGCTGCTTCATAGACAAACTTCTCATCTAGGAACTTATCTTCCTTCGGGGCTTGCTCTTTGATTGCTTTACTTACAAACTTCCCATCTTGGGACTTCTCTTCCTTCAAAGCTTGCTCTATAGTTGTTTTCCTTACAAAATTCCCATCTTGGGATTGACTATCCTTAGGTGTCTTACTCATAGGTGCCAGACAACCTAATCAAAAATTCTTACCTTGGTGTTGTACTTAAATTTGTCATCGGGTCCAATCAAATTGAACCTTATGACATGCAAGCCAAGGTAGCCCTAGAATAATATCATAGTATAGAGGTGCCACTACAAACCTCATACATTCCAAATACTCCTTCCTAATCTTGAAGGTAACAAGATGCAAAGTATGGAATGCAAAACCCTTTCTACCATCCGCCATCATCAATCTACTTCCAATTATTGGCTTGATAGGAAAACCTAATTCCTTTGCTAATTGCATAGACATGCAATTCTTTGAATTTCCAAAATCAACCAAAATCCTACAACCATGATCAAATAGCATACCTTGCAAACTTACAGAAGTCAAGCCTTCAATCCCATTGGAACTAATCAAGTTCCCAATAGGCGGCTCAACATCTCCTATTGAGATTCCTTGTTTCCTTGATCATTCCGCCCTAGAATTTTCATTTGGGTGACTTGTCAAGGTCACTCATTCTTGAGTGGACACTTTGTAATATGGTGTCCAATTTGGCAATAATAGAAACATCCACCATTTTGTTGTAATCTTTCACAGTCAATTGTGCCAAGTGGTCTTTGCTAGATGGCATCAATTTCCATTGGCATTGGCTCCTCCACCTATGTGTAGTGTGTGGGTGGGTTTGGGGAAGGAAGAGGTTGAGATCAAGTTATCAAAACAAGGAATCAAAGCGCTTAGCCAATTGCATGGCTTCCTCTAAGCCTTTGGGCTCATGCATAGTCACTTCCAGTCTGGTGTGGGACTTCAAGCCTCTCATAAAGTGATCTATAGCCTCTCCATCTAGGATATCTGGAATTTTCATAATGGTGTTTTGGAATTGAGTGATATAGCTTCTTACCAAGCCAATCTATTTCAATTCTGCAAATTTATCTTGTGTGGCCTACGTGGCATTTATAGCTTGGAACCGCCCAATTATTGCAATCTTGAATTCTTCTCATGTCAAGATTGGCGTGATAAATTGCCACTCAGCTTGTTGTACTCTAAATTGCAACCATAATTTAGCCACTCCATCCAATTGGCTTGAGGCCTGTGAGCTGGCCTATTTCTCACTCAGGATGAATCTCTGATGGCTATTATGGTAGCACACCATGGACTAAGAAGGAAAGGACCCCAACTCCAACATACTCCTCAAAGGGTAACACTCCAAGATTCAAGATATTGCTTACTATAGAACTCAATGAGATAGAGATAGTTGCAAATGAAAGGATGATGAGTATCTCCTCATCCCTTGTTTATATACTTATGAAATATTTATGCACTAAAGTTACTATTTACCAAAGTAACTCAAAGTCTAAAAGGCTAAAAGTCAAGTAAAGTCAAAAAGTATAAAAAATATCCATCCACATAGGCATATTTCATTAAGCATGTGATCTTGACCCAAAAACTAAGTCAAGGATTTCTTCACATGGGCTATCCTTGGATTATAGAAGAATCCAAAACAAAAAGGCTTGCATGCCCAAGAGTTCTCAACTCTTTCCTCAAAGCCAAACACTTAGGAATAATACCAAGTCAACACACTAGAATCCAAAGTAGTGGTACTCATCTTATCCACTTCCTCTAGAGTAAGGTCCCTTCTATCTTAGCTATGACTTACTCTAGCTAATCATGACTAATGTAGAACCATCCTTTATCTATATAAGTAATATCTCTCATGTACTTGTTATACTAAGCTAATTATCATAATACCACACACATGCACAAATGGGTGTTATAGGCAATTGAATTTGTCTTTATTCATCTTGAAGGTTTGTTGCTTTGAACTAATGTTCATAATCAAACAAAAAATTTACATTGCACTTGGAAGGTTCTTGCCTTCAAATACCTTAGGCTTTGGAAATTGGATTCGCTCTTCTCCTTCTTGAACTAGTGCTCTCTCTACTTGCTCTTGTCTATGACGGTCTTGTTCATCCAACAATTGAGTAAGGTGCTTGGTTTGTTGTTGCATAGCAAGGATAACTTTGGGCATCGCCGCCATGGCTTCTACTCTATCACACTATCCCCAATTTATCTAATTTATTAACATATAGAAGCAACACATCCACCGTTCTCCATAAGTTACAACCGAAAGCACCAAGTGTTCCTCAAACAAGGTAATCATATGCAAAAAATCTTGTCCAAAATGTGAGGTGATGAATTGTGTGAAATGATGCTTGGGTAATACTTAAACACAAAAACCCCAATGGTTTGGTGGAAGTGGATTTGGTGATCCATAGATTCCATCCATCCCATTCTTGCTCTGATACCAATGTAAAAGACCAAGACCAAGGAGAGAAATAGAAGAATGGAAGATCACATCATGACACTTGAATGTGGGAAAACTCCAAATATCTAGCATGAGCTTTAACTCTAGTATTTATAGGGAGCATACAAGGCTCTTGAGAAGCTTCTCAAGAAGCTTCCTTGAGTTGCTTTCTTGGAGTGCAAGCCAAGTTAACCAAGAAATTTCTCAAGAAGTTTCCTTCTAGAAGCCGCTTACTTGGCTTGCAAGCTAAGCTAGTTGTAAGCTTCTAGTAGTTGGAAGCTTCTAGAAGCTTCCAACTCAAAGCTACTTACTTGGGGTGCAAGCTAAGTTAGTTGAGAAGCTTCCCAACAAGCTTCTTAGATACTTCTAGAATATTTTAGGCTAATTTATACTATTTGCTACTTTGTTAGCCCTAACTAAATTTTTTGCTAAAATCCATATTGTTACACTCCACTTGCTCCAAAAGATCTGGACTATCTACGCTACCTTGGGAAGCCAACTCAATGTGGTGCACTCTACTACACTCTAGAAGAAGAAATAGTTGTGGATGAGGTCTCGCTACCAAATCCAAATGTCACCAATCTTTATTCCACCATGTTGAGCTCAATTCACTCAGCCAAACTAAGGACCACCACCAAAGTAGGTGAGGTGGCTTGTAACAATATATCATCATGTACTTTATGTCACAACTCCTTGTCCAAGATCCCATACCAAACTTGAATTGCCTGGACCTCAATAACTCCTAATAGAAACTGATTAGCAGTCTCATGCAAGTGTATGCCTCATGTAGGTTTTCTCCAACCTTCCATTGGAACTCCTATAAGCTCCTCTGCTTTTCAGTCCATACTCCTTGGTAGTTTTGCTTACAACACTAGAAGAACTCCACCATGGGGTTAAACCTTGGTACTACACCACCTTCTTTAGCAGTACCTCCAGTTGTAGTAGCACCATCTCCAACTAGTGTACCTCCATTGGATAAACCAATGCTACTAGAGCTCATGGATATTGCCAATCTACCCATAGAAACCAAGCTTGAAGTGATAGAGATGTAGTCTAGAGACCAATATTGTCTCCAGAGCTCAATCTCTTCTAAGTGAGCTCTATTGAACTCATGGCAATCATCCATTGGTGGACACTCCAGGTGTTAGAACAATCCTTTCCCATGAAGGGTTTGAACAAATTCAGGTTCTGTATCTACTATAGATCACACCAACTATCAAACTCTTGGATGAAGTCATCCAACTCAATAGTACCCATTATACCAAAGTAGTACCTTGAGCCTTTGGAGGTCACATAAATCTCATCCATGTCCCACAAAAATGGTGCAGACACACAAAGTACACTCTCAATTGAATCAGCTCTTGTATCAAACTCTAAATCAAAGTCAATCTCCTCCCTCATTAGGACTTGAGATACAAGCGATACCAAGTGTCACTCCATGTAAACCCACTATTTATTATAATAATATTCTCTTCTAGAATCCATAAAGAACTTTGTCATGACGATGTAACTCAAATTGCAACCGTGACCACCACAAGTATCCCACCAAGAATCACCACCAAGTGCCACCACCAACTGAACACCATTCACTAATGTATAGCTCTATTTATGAAAACTACACTAGGAGAAAGAGTGACTTGTAACTTACCATCATAACATACATTCTCATGGTCTATAAGTCATCACTTCTTGCCTCACCAAAGAGAAACATAGGTAGTTTGATTAGTCATCACTCCAATCTCACTATTGAGAGCACATTAGAGCGCTAGTGCTCTAAAGTTAGGGCACCTCACACAAACGTGATGCACAAACATGAAGTAGAGAATGGAAGAGGTCCAATCACAAGAACTCTTAACAAAAATCCTCCATCTCACAGATCAACATCAGACTGATTGTACTATAATTTGGCATTTGACATAATATGAGTGTTTATCCACTCCTAAGCTATCAAAATCACCAAGGATGGGATCAAATCACCTCTCCTAGCCAAAGCTACATGTGTATATTATCAATCAATTAGTCAGTAAGACAACAAGTGAAAGTAGACCAATTGGCTAGGGCACTAGTCTAGGAACCAAAGATCTAGGGTTTACACCCTATTGTGCATAATCTAGAAGGGTGGACAAATTTTACCAAACAACTAGCAAAAACTCATCTAAATGTGCTAGTCTCACACCAACAAGCTAGCTTGTTTGCCTTTGTAGCCTCTCTAGCCCATAGCCTTATGCCTCAAAACCTCTAAATTGCTAACACTACCAATCCAACATCTAAGCAAACTAGCTTTGGCACTGCAGATGCCGTGATAAGTGAGCCATCACTATCAAGAGCTTATTAGATTAGATCTTTCGTGAGGGTGGTTATTAATTTCTCTTTTCTTTAGTGTGCTATAGTAGACACTAAACCTCTTTTGGGAGTGGTTCTTGCCCAAGAGGTTAAACAAGCAAGAATAGACAAATTGTAATATTGTGATACTTTATCTTCATTTATAGTCATTTCCAACCCGTTAAACAAGCAAGAATAGACAAATTGTAATATTGTGATACTTTATCTTCATTTATAGTCATTTCCAACCCGTATCCTTGAGGGAACAACCTATTCTTACCATTTATACTATTAGTACGTCAACACCAGTTTATCACAAGTTGACTAGGAAGTTTGGTCTTGGTTATGACCTATTAAGGTTAAAGGAAGCAAGTTCAAGAGGTTGCTATTGCTTACAAGTCTTTAAACTTTCTCCTTCTCCTTTGTTAGAATTTTATTTATTCTTGAGGAAGCAATTATTTTATGTTATGCTTGAGAAGTCTTAGTTTTTTCACTTGTCACGTGATTTGTCTTTGTAAACCATGAGTTCTATTTGGTCATTTAGAGATATCTTATTGTGAGGAATTGCTTCCTTGAGGTTTGAAGACAAAATTCAAAGCATGATTCTACTAATAGTGAAGTGCTAGCTTTTACAATTGATGTTTCTCTACAAGGAAACATATCTCTTGTAGTCAATAGAGGAACATCAATTGCTCATACAAGCAATATGAGCAAAATTGGTCCAAAAATAAATATAGATGAATATTTCAAAGATGATTTCATGAAAGAGGCTATAAAAGTATCCAAAAAAGTATCAAAATACCCTTTAAGACATGTATGACTATGTTTTGTAGTAAGGCTAAGATAGTCTTATGGGATTCCAAGCTTCTTGAGAGGAAGGTATGGGCATCACTGACTCATATCACCTACTTGTACCAATACACCTCCAAGTACTAGTGAGTTTGGTTTGCACTAGGAGTCCAAATGCTTTAATTTGTTTTATTCACTTAATTTCCATTTTCAATAAAGGCACACCAGAATATGCTAAAATAGTTTGAAGTAAACATTGATGAACAAAACTATCATTGTTTAGGACAAGAAAGTCAAAGAAAAAGTTATCCTCAATCAACCTGCCCAATAATCCAAAGAAACAAACGTCTAATGCATAAGTGTAGTCAAGCCTTGAGCAATGTTGAATGTTAGGTGACAAGGACTAAAATTATACAAGTTGAATCTCACAAGTGAAGAAACGGGTTTAGAAAACAAGATTGAAATTTAACAAGTTGAATCTCATAATGCATCTTAGCAACACTAGTGATTCTCAATAGCCTCCCAAGGACACAAAAGGAAGACAAGAATGATGAGTACATCCAATAGTCACCAAAATGCTCTAGATAGTCAATAATCTGCATATTGTATGCCACAATGTCACATTGCTGGAGTATGGGAATTAGTCCAGTACAATCTAGACTACGCTTTCTAGGCTCTTGCTAGACTATGCATATTGGACGACATGCAATTCTTATCTCTTGGCAACATCATTTACCATATCAGCTTGAGTCTATCTACATTATAACCTTAGAGATCCTTATCTGGAGGGGGTTTATAATTATGGAACACTTGTGAATATTACAACAAGGTAGGCTATAATCACAAACTGATGTTTACAAGTTGAATATTATGAGTGCAGAAACTTGTTCAAGAAACAAGATTGAAAGTTAACAAGTTGAATCTCACATTGCATCTTAGCAACACCAATGATTCTTGGTATAGCTCCGTCTAGATTTTAAATGACTGGCAATAAATAGCTTCCCAAGAAGAACATGAAAGGAAGACAAGAATAATAGTACCTCCAATAGACACAAGGGCGTTGAGGATTGGACATGGGCACACATAGTGCAAGGCATGAGAATGAGATCCCGATTCTATATTCTATAGCTTATGACTTGAACGACTCCATGACGTATTATGATCGGCGTGGATTTCCTATTGAACCTATTGAAAAGAGTTGATACCTATGTCTTTGAAGTCCGATTGCAGCTCAAGAGTCTATAGTTAAACTCAAGTAATTTACCAACATGTTGTCCTACAAGACCAATAACCTCAATTACTTAGAAATAAGTTTTTCTAAGATATTGGAAACGTGCTTAGCCACTCCAAATTCCAGCACCAAACTTGGAAGGATGTAGAAATATGAGATGTCCCCAAACCTAGAATTCACCAACTTGATTTGAACTAGTTTAGAATTCACTATCTTGACTGGAATTGTATTGAGGTTTGGGGGGAGGCGTATAAATATATTGAAAGGGTGTGAAAACATCAGTTCCCATAATTAATTACCTTATGCAAGGAAAATTATTAACCTATCACATTATTATTATCACACAGTCATTCATTATCTAATTAATATTTATAGACCCATCTATAAACCTCGACCTATCATAACTCGGATATCTTAGGTGCGGTAGGGCAGATTTGTCATATAGACTCTATTGGGGCTTAGCTCCATGTTACCTTTATTTGTCTCTCCCTTGTACGGTTTGATGGGGTCTTCCCATCCTTCGTTTTTCCTACTCGGTCGCCTTTCGTATACCATAACTATTACTTACTATAATTGATTACCTTATGCAAGGAAAAGTATTAACCTATCACACAGTCATTCATTATCTCTAATAATACTTATAGACCCATCTATAAACCTCGACCTACCATAACTATTACAGGTCACCTTTCTCCTTACCCGCAGGATTTTCTACCGCCCGGTACTTCAAACATAAAACTTCAAACGTACCCCTACCGCACCCACCATAAACGTTTTACACGCGGATTGGACTGGAAAAACAATTACGGATCTTTTATGGGACCCCAAATCCTCTCGTTTGAATCCCCCGTCGTTCATCTAAGAAGAACGATATTCTTTTCCTAATGTAACTGGTGGTGAGTTGTTCGTATAGGGCTTGCACCACTCGTCCATTCTATCGTCCTCTCTCCGTTTGAACGTTGTGCCTACTTCTTACGCCCTTCAAAAGAATCCATGTGAAATAAGTCTCGATGTACATGTAAGCTCTTGATTGGTAATCTAAGCCCATGTAAGTAGGAGAATACATACACATCCATGACAAAGAATTCAATGTCCTCTATTTCTCGAGATTTTGCATCTCTTTGCCTTGCACTTTACTTCGGGTGTGTTGGTTGCAACGGGGCCAATAACAACTTCCAATTCCAATGCACATACTTTCTAGCAAAGTGTTCGGAAACGATCGACTTTTTACACATGGGATAGTCCACATGTGAAAAGTAACTAAGAGCAGATGTTGGAGTCGTTACAAAGTGGAAAGGTTTAGGTCGCTCAATTCAGGAGATACAATAAATTTACAAAGTAAAATTTCTAAATTGTATTTCCGTGCATGAACAATCTATATGAATCGCCCCATAAAGGTAGGGTGGATTATGGAAATCTATGTAAGCTTTTTATTTTTAATGAATTTAATAATGAATCATTCATAGAAAATAAAGGATATAGAATTTACTTCGAAATATAATAAAATATCAATTATAATTCAAGGTTAATAATAAATATTCTGATTTAAAATTTATTTAAAGAGATCGAAAATAAAACAAAAAATTTATCGAGAAGAGGCTAGAAAGTACCCGAGGGAACCCTGCCTTTCATTTCAATGAGGCATGCGCTGGTAGATGTTGGGTGACACCCATTGGTGTTGGTTTATTCGGCAATCATTTCTCAAATATACTTCTATAAATGTTTTGGTAATCCAATGTGTTATCCATGTCAACTAACATTTATTTCATTCTGCACATTTAAACATCCGTTAATGAGAGTCTGGATTTTAGAAATGAAAAGAAGTTACATTAATTAACTTGTAGGAGGAATTATAGTGGTTTCAATTACTAGCTAATCGGGCGAGTTCAGGGGAATATGTTTACAAATTTATTATTTACCCCGCATACATCCGTCAAAACTATTATGAAACCCCCAAGTATCGGACCAAAGATTTCCTCCTTCTGGACAGATTAGGAGCTCTGTCCCAAGATTTGGACACACAGAGAGAGAGAGCTGCTGACTGTAAGAGAATGCGATATGTAGTCCAGAAATGACTGAACATCTGCCGTAGATCTTGTACAAACATGGGTAAGAATAGCATCAGTGCGTCAGTCAGTTTAAAGTTCCACGTACCGGCATCCAGAGTGCCAAGTTACCGGGTTCGCTTTGCAGCTCGGGTGTAAAGCGTGGAAGAAAGACTTACGAAAATTATGTTTTCAATCCAATTAGGTGTGTGAACGACCGAAAATAGAGAACCAGTGAATTGAGTGACAAGAAATGGTGTCAGAAAACAAAATTCGCTTTGTGAAAACAAGCCTGTTTTGCACGAGCCGACTTCTGTGCAGACAGACTCCAAAACTGCGAAATGTTAATTTTCTCTACCATCAGTGCATTTGTGGAGCAAGTCGTCTGATAACAGACCATAGTGGAAAGTTTGCCTCTAGTTTTGATGATGACTCATACATTCGTTTCTTTTTCTCAAGATCTTGTAATTAATTTGCTTCAATGCATAATTTGCTTTCCAACCAAAAGGAAAGGTTCTGGTGTTGGGTTGCGAAGCTTTTGAAGATTGAAGATGAGTGCTCGGACAAGACCACTGAAGTCACGATACCGACAGGATCATGGATGCAAATAATTGGGAGAAACAGTCCGTCGAAGGGGACCGAAAGTTCCAAAGTCATCCGCAAAGCTTGAAAGGCGTGCAAAGCGACTTGAATACAAATAAAATGCTGAGATCTCTAAGCCTCCGCGTCTTCGCAATCTAGATCGCGAATTCGGTACCTACCTATCCTGTCCGGACTCTGGGCAACTCGTGGCCGCACTCGCTCCAGATGAGCCGGTAAACGAGAGCAATCACTGGGTGGTGACGGAAAGCGACTGGACGCACCTGGGCGGGAAACTCCACCGTTTGCATTGCGACTGCGAAGTTCAGGCGAAATTTCGGCACGGGGTGTCTGCAGGGCGGAAATTGCGAAAGAGGACATCATCAGTCGCAGGTCGGAGGCTCGTGGTTTCTGCTTCGTGTAGTCTACAGTGCAGCAGTAGCAGTGCAGAGGAGAGACAGATCTGGAGGAAAGAAATTGAATGACGAAGTCCAGTCAAACCTAAGGCAGGCCTGGCGCTGGCTGCTGACAGGGAACGGAGAATGCAGCAGAGGTGGGTTGGAGATTCTTCTCAAGTAAGGCTGTGGATAGAAGAAGTGGAGGAATAAAGATGGGTAGACTGGAGTATGGGAGAAGGGAAGATGCTGATGTCGATTGTGAGGTCAGTTACATTCGTCGGGACGATGACGGGAGCAGAGACTTGACCACAGGACTGAGTTTAGTCTGCCTGCTAAAATGTGCATAAAATTGCTTGGGTTGTTGGGTTGAAGAGGATTTTTCCTTACGGAAAAGAAAAGATCAGCTCCCACTTGAGTTAACTCCGGATGTAAAGGCTAGTGGTATGCATACCCTAGAGTGATTCGATTTTCCCAGGTAAAGACAAGAAGCAGAATGCGACGAGGTGACTGCTGTGAATAAGCCTCGGTGTGGGTTGATTAGCCTCGGTGTGGGTCAGCAGTCTATATCCAGAAGGAATGTGAAATGCAAGGAAATTCGAGCTGTCCATCTTGAGGGCGTACGTTGATTCGGATCATTTTGTGGGTTCTTTCCCGGTGTCAAACAATGTGGTGAAGAGTCTCATGTGCCTTTCAGGACGAAATGGTATAAACCTTGAAGGCTGATTTGTGAATCCTCGTATCACTGGGACAGTCCGATCTTTACTTTTTGAGTCGTTCCGAACAAATTTGACATTATTTGGGAATAATTTGCAAGTACCGAGAAAATTGCTGTTCTAAGGAAGCTTTCAAATGGGAGCTGGGCGGATCCCAAATCCAGCTTCTGAACGACCCTGGACAATGCAGGAAGGTGACGATCTTTGAGAGAGAGAGAGAGAGAGAGAGAGAGAGAGAGGAATGTATGGCTTTGCACAGGCAAGGATCGGGGCAGTGGCAGGTCGGCGTGACTTCTCCGGGAAATGGTGAACATAAACCAGGTTCTCCTTTCAGATTGCATGATCATGTGAAAGCGGACCAGAAAAACTACTTGGGTTTGGTCAAAAGCCGCTCAGTGAAAGTGAAGAGGCCCCGCCAAAGTAGGAGTCGAAAATGCTCAATCGGAGCAATTGTGGTGCTTCTGTTGGTAGCTGTCGTTATTACCGTCCTCGCTGCTGATTATGTGTTCCCTTTAATACGGAGCTTCAAAGGTTGGTCACTACCACGCTATCACTGGATAAATTCTGATTTGGGCCTCATTTGTCTTCTTTGCAAGTACTTGAATCAGTTGTTATGCTCGTGTCTGAATCCATCATGTGTCCCATATTCTATTTGTGCCGGGAAACTTTTCGCTTCACCTTCTAACGACGAGCCTTTCTTGCCGCTCTACTCTTTAGCTCTTTCATTCAAGTCTGATGACTCTTGCTAATGTACTGGATCTACGATTTTGTTTACAGGAGATGCAAGGTACTCCGGTCTGCCTGATCTTACTAATCAGGTAATTACTCAGTACTCGAAGTTTAGTTTCTGACCTATTTTTGAGTCAAATAGTTCTGCTTACCGTGAACCTATCCCCGTCAATACAACCTCGCAATTTTGAATGGAGGGTCCATCGCGATGTCTTCACAGAATATATGTCATGATTAACTTTTCGGTCATCAGGACGCATCTTGTCCAAGACCAATCGAGTCCCTGACAGGATCATTCGTTTCTACCAAAGCAATTCTAAGAAAGAATTGTCACACCACTCTGCATCTACAAGTGCAAAGTGGCCACGAGAAATCTTAAGTTTATATATCGTTTTGTAACAGTTTGTCTGAACTTGCCTTGACAGGCTGGATGGGATGGGGAAAACTCCGCTGATGAAACTAATAATGAAGACGCCAAGGTAGCAGGTGAGTTCAATAGACCACGATGTCAAGCGCTGTAACTGTTTCGGGTAGTTGTTACCAAGTAGGTTTCACGCTAGGCATGAATTTGATAAATATTGAGAAGTCTACAACTATGCCTACGCGTTCAGAAGTAAATGGGATGCGAACCAAACCAAGTGCTTCATCGCTTCACTGAACTGGTGGAAGTCAGGAGTTCTTTTTTAGCTATAATTCTTGTGTAGGGGCGGGACGTATTTAGGTAGTCAGCCGGTTCCAACATACAGTTATTGCTACTGGCAAAACATAGTGAAGCATTGCAGGGCGGTCGTCAGTGTCCTCAGGATCATAACTAGGAGGTGTGGGGTGGGGATTGCATGATGTCACTACAGCTAGGGAATCAGATGATTTCACGCACAGGGAGAAGCAGAATTTACGACTGAAAAACACTGGGAGTGATCGCGGAAGAGATATCGAAAGAGCCTCAACTTTGGGTAAAAACGGGAGAAGTGTGCATTTTGACCATGATCTCGAAGGAGACTTGGGCACAGATTCAAATACGGGCATGGAAGACAGAAGAAGGAATAGGCCTGCTATTCATGGTGAACATGTGGACAACCTGGAGAAGTTTCCTAGGTTGGACAAGTTAGAGTCGCAAATGATTGACAGACTGGGAGGGCAGTTAGAAGAGACCAAAGCGAGAGAAGAAAACACCATCACTGCAGAATTATACAATGAAAGGGGTCGCAAAGAACTCCACAAATACAAAGAGCAATTCGAGGCTACTCTCGAGGAAGAGTTGAATTTGTCTAGCAGTAAGGAGATAAGGAAGGCAGTAAATGTGTCGGATGATGTGTCGTCTAAAGAAGTTCTGCAGGAGGAGTCTGATCGGGAACGGGTAGGAGGTGGTGGAAAGAACTCGCCTAAAATCCTTGAGAACGAGAAATTTGCCGACTTGGAAGTAGGCGACGAGCACAGTGACTTCAGTGAGGTGAATGTAGAGAAAGATCAAGAGGGGTCTTTCTACAGATCCAAGAAGCCTAACACATTCACAACAAACGAGGACCCAAAATTAGTTGACTTCTTGAGGGAGGCTCAATTCTATGCAGATAGAACAGATGGTGTCGTTACGATACATACTGGAGAAACTTTGGAAGAGCATTTGACAGGAGATGCCAAGACTCTTACTGGGAGTAGGAGTAAGAATACCTCCAGTGCCATTGCAGGTCTTGATGGAGAGCAGCTTAATCGTGATGAAGAGGAGGTTGCTCACACAGAAGAGGAAGATGAGGAGCAGACACAACAAGAGCACTTGCCTGGAAAATCAAAAAAGAGGAAAAAACATACGGGTATGACAACTATTTAATGTCCCTATTATCAACCATTGTCATCTTCTTCAGAACATTTCAAGTTGCGAATGGTTATCTGTAGGAACTTGGCACCTCTTGCAGTTATTGTTAGCCTAGCGAAATTCTCAATGCTGCCATGTAAACTAAAGTGTCTGGTCCTATAGCTCTTCCTTGCGAGATATCCTTCCGGAATTCAACCAAAGGACTGAGAGAGCCCACAGATAACTCGAGATTTGAGAGCTTCTCATTGAGCTACATCGAGAAAGAGGATCAACCATCTTACGATTCTTTATGGGAGCCGCGGTTTGCTGGACATCAAACCCTCTCCGAAAGGGAAGAGTCTTTCCTGGCTAAGGATCAAACCTTACATTGTGGATTCGTTAAGGGACCTGATGGACCTGATGGCTACCATGGGACAGGTTTTGAGATTAGTAGGGACGATATGGATTACCTACAGACATGTCACATTGCCGTGTCATCCTGTATCTTTGGCAACTATGATCACATCCGAAATCCTTCTGGAAAAAAGGTAATGTTGATCCTTCTCTTACAGGTTTGCAATCTGAACACCTACTGGAGCTGGTTCAGAGTTTGCCTCCTGCTGAAAGTTTTAGTTCTACATTTCGAACGAGTTTTTGGCTTCTTCCGCAGAACTGGAGGCTTTTGCCTCCCTGCTACTCATCTTAACGCCTTCTTCTCGAGAGCCAGCAGCTCCGAGAGAGCACTGAAAGCAATCTTAATTAATCATTCTGGCTGCAGGTTACTAGCGCTTCCAAAAAAAAAGTATGCTTCGCTATGTTCGTTGATCAACCGAGCCTTGATGGTATGATCGAGGAGGGTGAAGCACCTGATGAAAACATGAACCTTGGATTATGGAGAATTGTGCTTATTAAGAACTTGCCGTACCCTGACAACCGTCGGACAGGGAAGGTGCCGAAGTTCTTGACGCACCGCCTGTTTCCAAATGCCAGGTGCGGTTCTTGTCTTCGTCAATGTCTCCTTAGCGCATCTGAAGATGCTTCAATGGCAGGATCATACTGGCTAGATAAGATTTTTGGAAGTGTTGATGAGAAGTTGATGTTGATCGTCCTCCCTTTGACAAGAGTCTCTAGCTGACCTCTGACTGTAGTACGAGATGTACACTACATGAAATTTGATCCATTTAGATCCAGTGTCTGTGAGTGTCGCTTACTCTCGTGATCACATGCAGGTATTCTGTGTGGCTTGACAGCAAGCTGCGACTACAAAGTGACCCACTTTTGATCTTGGAGTACTTTTTGTGGCGTGGACAACATGAGTATGCTATCTCAAATCACTATTCTCGACACTGTGTGTGGGACGAAGTTGAGCAGAACAAGAAACTAGACAAGTTCAATCACTCCGTCATCGATGATCAATTTGCATTTTACCAGTCAGATGGATTGTATCGTTTCAACGCATCTGATCCTCGCAAGCTGCTCCCAAGTCGTAAGTTTCTATGATTGTGAACATAAGTAATTGCGCTGTTGGACCTTTTTATAGCCAATAATCGTCTCCTCCCAAGACGGCCATGTCTTAGTACCTATTTTCAGAGGCAAAAACTTGATGTGTACTTAAACGAGAGTAACCTGAATTGAGTGCAACACCTACAGATTATTTTGACTTGTCTCTGTCTCTGATCGATGATCGAACATATGTGATGTGGATCTCACTTCATTGCTTTGCGTGTCACTTCTCATCAGAGTTAGCCTTTCTACTTCTATGGATATTAACATTTGAATATTTCATTGCAGATGTTCCGGAAGGGTCGTTCATTGTGCGGGCGCACACTCCTATGTCAAACTTATTTTCCTGTCTATGGTTTAACGAAGTTGACCGCTTCACGCCAAGAGACCAATTAAGTTTTGCTTACACATACATGAAGCTTGTCCGGACTAATCCAACTTCTCACTTCCGGCTTAATATGTTCAAAGTAAGTTGAGGGCCCTTAGTCAGCTCTCCTACTCAAAAGATCTCGTGGAGTAATTACCTCAACTGATCTCATCTCTAGGTTTCAGACTATTCAGGCTGTGCAAGTTTGAGACTACGTTTCAACTCCTCTCCTGAACCTGGTTTGGTGTGCAGGACTGTGAGCGGAAGGCGATGGCAAAATTATACCGACATAAGACAGAAGATGCACTGGTGAATGGTCGCAAGCACTGAGGGGAAGAACCGTGCTGCTTCAGATGATTTATCAGCCTTCAAGAAGAGAGCTGCACAAGCAGGTTTTGTAAAGTTAGGCTTCTCCTTTTTCCAGTCTATGTATCTTACAGGACAATTCATTTTCCAAGTAGAGAGGCAAATACTGGCTGCTTTGATGTGCATAATGTCTTAAGAAGTAGGTACCGTGAGAAGATTCTTTTCCTTTAGATTGTATACACCAGGTTTATCAGCTACTTGTACAATTGATTCAATTTTTTCCCCTAGTAGCGTTATCGACATATTCTTTGGACTTCACAGTCCCATCTGGAACGTGAGTGAGGAGAGTGTTCTCATTGCTGCAACCTGTAAAGCAATGTCAGTCAAATTAATTTTCTCATTCTATCAAATGCAGCACGTCAGTTAATCAACCTGTCACCCTGATACTGTCAAGGCTTAAGGATCGAAACTCAATCTTGTCTGCTCCCGTCAATTACTGCCAGCTGCGCGCATCACAGTCTAAGGTTCACCGTACCTCTGTAGTCAGATCCAGGTCGTTTCGCCATGTACCGATTACTACTTGTTGACCAGGACTTGCAATCCGTTGGTTCAATTGATGATGGTGGATCCTCTGTGCATAAAGTACTTAGTCACCCTTCACACACATCCTCATTATCCCCCTCCATACTATATAGCACATGGCGGCTGCATGGATATGTACGGGTACTATCACTATAACTGTCACTCTCGTTTTGTCCTTACTCTCGACGCAAGAACCTTACTGCCCTTCCGCTTGATCTGTGCAACATACATCACCGTGTGTGCTTGAACTACTATCACCACGTGCGTGTTGACATGCTTGTATGACTACTAGGTAAAGTGTTTCTACTATCCCTCCGTGTTTTGCCAAGATAGTAACTCGCTCGTGCGACTCCTCCACCAGCAGTATCATACAAGTATAAGTTAGTAAACCCTAAAAGGCGACGTGTAGGAAAAAGCAATCGCGAAATCAAAAGCTCTTATCCAAAGTAATGCTGAATGCAACTTGGTCACAGCTTAAAATCTAAATCTTAAACTCTAAACACTAGTCTATGCTAATGAGGCAAGATATTAACAGTTTCAATCAGGAAGGAGAATCAAGCAATACGAACTTCAGTTTCAATCATCGAATTTAATAAACTAATTAGAATCTGTAACTACAACCAACCCGGCTCCGCAAGCCCAGCATAAAAGAAATAGGACGAAGAGTTGGAGGGGCCACAACTTAACCGCGGGTAGATCGGAGAGATCTCGGGTTTTTGTGGGCGTGGTTTCTAGTCTAACAAACTTCTGAAGTCCTAGTGTGGAGCGGTGAGTTGCTTCAGAACTGCAGGAGTCGGAACTCTCGACTAGGGAGCAGCTTGCAAGAAACGACTGCAAGATCTTCCAATATGGTGAACCAGCTCATCTTTTGTGTATCCACCTTCTTTCAGTGGAGTTGCAGGGACTGTTTCGAGTCACTGCACCGTGCAGTTGGTCTTCTTGAAACTAGTCATAATCTAGTAATTATTGACGTTTGACACTTGAACTTACCGCGTTGTGTGATCCCGGTGAATCGCTCGTATAAAGATTGGTTATTTAAATAGCACGGTGAAAACTTTCGAGCGATAGCAGCAAGTGTTCCTGCTGTGTGTAGCGAGAAGCCGTCAAGATAGATGATAAATAGTTGGACAAGTTACAGCGCACCGTTACACGTCAATGTCGTACATTGGACACCTCGTGGAAATGGACTCTGTGTCCGGAATCCTATAGTTAACCTATAAGGCCAAAATATCCTTCTTGTTATCCTACGCGCCCGCCTTCTGACTCACATATAGGGCAAAACATTCGACACGCCGTACTCGTTTGGTTTATGTGGAGTATCTTTTGTTACAAAAACTTTACCGTCTTTACATACTGAAGATTTCCTTTTGAAAAGGCAATGAGTACATGTCAGTCCGTCCAGTATACGTCGAAGATCCCCTTGATTGATATGGATCTGTGCATTCGGCGACTTTCTTCAAGGTGAAAAGCCGCACTACACATAGAGGAATAGAATCTCGATCAGGCGCGAGGTATCAAGAAGAGTATCACATAGATTCATTGTGATCCTGTTCGAGCTATCTATAAGCTCGTGTTGTCCTGAAATACCTTTCTGATAAAAATGTGTGCTGTGAACGAGCTTCTAGAAGCTTTATGGACCTAAATCAAACGTGAGGGGTCAATACAGGTAGATAATTTGAGGTCAATCCACCACGCCGTACAACCATGATGAAATGTTCAATTGACAAGCAATTGACAACTTTGCTCGAATCTCTTTTCTCCGATTGATTGCATGCTTGTTCAGGTCTACAATCGGTATGGACTAGAGGAATGATTTATGAACAAGATTGTTTCAGCCTGCAACCTGGAAGGAACATTTAACTACAGTTAACATTCGTTGTGCTGAATACTGATTGAGCAGAATCTAGCAGAGGACCCATTTTCTGTGAGGACGTTAGCTCCAGTGGAAAAGTGAGCGATACGCAACTGAGTGTAGACGTCGCATCGGGAATGTGAATCTCATGTCAATGTGATGTAGAAGATTACGCAGATCTGATGCGAAGCGGTAATAGCACAACTACAACAAGTTCTGCTTTACTTTGGCTCCAATTTCCATACAACAATTTGCCGAACTTTTGCAATGTGATACGGAACACGGAGTTCCAACTCGAAACAGTAAGAGCACAACCACAGCACGTTCTGCTGTAGATTGGCTGTGGTTTTCTCTTACACAACTTGCCGTTTTGCAAGGGTTATAGAAGAACACGGAGTTCTAAATCTGAGCGGTAAATGCTCAATCACAGCGAGTTCTGCTGTAGATTAGCTCAGATTTTCTACGACAAGTTTATAAACTGATGCCAGTAGTTCGGTATTTGAAGCACAGCAGATAGAGGAATCGTTCCTGATTGTGGGCGTCTTAAATAATTATCGGGCCTTTACCCACTATCTCTCAATTTTGTTGCTTTATAGTCAAGGTATCAAAACAATATCAAACATTGGCACGAATTTCTTACGGTTGCCGCATACAATTGCTCTTATTTACATATATACAGGACATGGATCCTCCCTACTTCGAATCAGAGAACACGAACACAATAGTCAAACAGTCACAGAAGTGGTCATCCATGTGAGCAAAGAGTGTAAGATTTCAGAAACGGAATGACACAACCAAATTCCTCAGATCGCAATGCTGAAAATCTCTGCGATCGATCCTAGTGAACATACTCCCTGGTACAAAAATCAACTGAATTTGACGACAATGTCACCCGGAAATATAAAAGCATAACATGTCAAAGTGAGATTTCAGACAAGCCAAGCCATGGACCTTCCGTAGTTACAAAGTAGGGAGAGTATCTTCCAGCGGGCATCAACAGCTCGCACCGGCTCTTGCTCTACCCGACGTCCAGATCCAAATGAATCGAATCGAATGTAAAAGTTTCCCAGCAGATCTTTCGTATACATCAACTTCCTGGGCACACAGACTTGGATTTATTTCTACTAGCAGATGGTAGAGTAGATATAAAGTACAATCTCTTTGCCACATAATGGAGAACTTACGTCGAACCACTCAATCTCTGAAGAACGCGTGCGAGTTGGTCGGAAGGTACAGCATAAAGGTTGTTCAAGATTGTTAGGATGTTCAATCCTTGGCAGATCGATCGACCAATTTTCAATTCTGTCTTCACCGGACTGGAATGTTACAATAGATCTACAGCGATAAAGGAACATAATTGCAATTCAGATGATGCGAACAAATCCCAAGGTGTCCTGAAATCTCTCCACGCTCAAATGCTTTCTTTACCTCTTTGCGAGCGAGGAGTGACTATGCCCTGCCCGCACTGTGGCACTTTGACAGTATCAGAAGAAGCCTTGAGAGTTATTCTCCCACGACGTATAAACTTATTTAGTTCCGTCCATTTAGCATGAAGAGTATTCAACTTGCTGCAATATTCTGGCCACTGCACAAGTGTACTGCAGGAATGCAGTTATGCTAGGTAGTCAATATCTATATAAGTCAGGCGGAAGAACAATTGTAGGACTTGTGGTATCACTCAATTTTCAAATCACATTTCCAGAGTGGAGGCTCTCAGTTGGGTCCATCTGCAGTCCACTTCTTGCGGAGCATAAAGTTGATATATTCCTCCAATGCGTGGAAAGTAACATTGGGACACACCCCAAAATAGTACCTGGAGTTCCCACATTAGATGATAAAGATCAGACACCTTCACTTTCGACCTTCGAACAACTTTTAAATGCTTATTCATCGTTTGACGAATAAAGTAAACAGTAAGCATCTTGACATCAATCACCAATGTTCATATGTTCGTCATGACGAAACTTGCTAGAAACTTGAGCTGGAAGACTTCGATCGTACTAAGCTCCACAACAAGTGGCGCATGCATAGGAACGATGGATCAGTATGCCGAAGTAGATTGACATTAGCGAGATTGCGCTTTCATCAATAATCCGGCAAAGTGAATTGGTCGAGAAATTGTTAGAGAGATTGTCCGCAGTGAGGTTGCACTTTCACCTTCAATCCGGCCAAATATAATGGTTCTACAGAAGTTCAGCGGATCGTCGTAGCGTCAAGGGGTTACAGTATTCAACTGTAGCTCAATATACTGAACACCAGTGCAGCTATGACAAGATAGGCACGTGCACGGCACCAGTGCACGGCATCACGTCAGGCACAGGAAAAGCGGCCTTCAATTTGCGAACAGGAAATTGTCAAGTCCAGTCGATTTTCAACTTTCAGAGACGTGGGGTTTAGGTTAGGAAAATCCCCCGCTCATACCTGGAGTATTATTGGCTGGAGCACTGCATGAGCACACACCTAAGCATCTCGTCTTCCGTGCTACTCTGTATATGTGCATAAGCTCCTGCAAACCTCTGATTGTTAACCAAATCAAGTGTCATGGCACCAGTGCGTGAAGTTTCGCTCTGAGTGACGTAGGACCCAAAAATTCCACAAATGATGTCTGTCGTACCATGGAAATTCAGGCAATCATCCCACATGCGATTTTCTATTGCGTATGAGCGGGTCTGCGCGTGATAAAAGTGCTCCTTTGACGGTAAATGCTGTACCAAAACTGGAGGACTTTGATAGGATATTTCTTCCGCGGCTTCAAGCTTATCAACAGCACCACTTGTCTGCATGTTGTCACCACCTGCATTGCTTCCGAGCTAAACTTTATCTAAGTATACACAATCTCCAACTCTAAACTCGATAATATTAGATTTTAATTGATGCCCTGCTTCCTCAATTATTATTCTAATAGCGATCTTGACGGAAAGATCTGATACCTAGAGCTCCTCCTTCTATCTTTATGTATTCGGATGCTTACAAGCCCTCATTTTCTAGGCAGGACAAGACGTGCCTCTCTGGTTTTACTTCTGTCCTGAGTAATCAAATCCGTTTGTTTCCGATTCTGCAAATTGAGTTCGGTTACCCATGGTATGGGAAGTTGATGGAATTGAAAGCTTTTAAGGTTTTCTACCTCATATGTGACAATAGTCCTGCTGCAGTTTACGGAGAACGTACACCCTTGTGACCCTATGTGACACCTTTTCTGACTCAGTAGAGGGAAAGAGGCATGAAATCATATTCGTTTAGCATGTGGCTTACCAGCCAAATAGGACATAAAACTCGTCCAGGTTTTATGTGACGAAATTGCTTCTCATTCAAATTTGTTTACATGTGTCAGTTTGATTCGTTGGTTGCCCCAGAGCATATCCGCCAGATCATTCATGAATCATGGACAATTGAATCAATACAAGGAAGGACAGATCAATTAGTGTGAAGTCCCACAATTACGGGAGAGAAAAGATTTGAATACTTTCTACGATAATCATTCAGGTGGGTTTAATATACTATATCAATCAACCTATCGAACTTTGATTCCACGTTTTGGGAAATTTGTAGCGCTTCTGTGGAGCATGTCTGCCAGATCATACGGCTTGGAGCTTATTTCGCCTACTGAATTAGGCCAGTCAAGGCTATCCGGCGGAAACCAAAAGCCTCGTAGTCAATTACGGGAGTAAAGAACAAAACATCGGCTTCTATAGAAACTAATCAGGAAGTTTACCATCGCCATCAACTCCTCTCAACAGTGGCTCCTCTTAACACGCGAAGTCCGCACAAAACAGTACACATACTTACTGCAATTACTGAAGAAAAGAACAAAGCATCGACTTCAATAGAAAATAATTACTAAGTTTCCAATCTTCCTTAACACGCGAAGTGGCCCCAAAACTCCATACATCGTGGGACCACAAATTCTTTCTTCTCTTCGTCCCACCACGATGAACATTGTTTCTCCACACGAAGAAGTAAGTGGTGGTGGACGAAAAGGAAGGTTTCGAGGGAGGCGCGGGCGGTAGGTAGATGAGGTTAAGTCGCTCTTACTAGAGTAATTGACTGGCATGCTTAGCGCGCGCATTGGAGTGGAATATTCCGTCAGTGTAAAAACGTGACTAAATTACAGCAGCAGGTTTACTGCATTACCAGTGGGAGCGAGTGTTGACGGGGGAGTCCGAATGAAAGGGGGACGGCCTGGCATGGCCTTCACATGAGCGGGTGGGGGCTGCGGAGGAGAATATTTGCACATTTGCCCGAGCATTTATCTTTTTACTCGTCCGCGTTGGAGCGGGGGCGGAGGCGCATAAGGAAGAAGTGAGGTAATGTGATGAACTGAACGAGGTGTTGAGGAACAACTAGTTATCTGTTGGCGCCACAAGGGGGAGCATGAACGAGAGGCCTCTCGGGAGCGCAGCGATGCGATGCAGGAGAGTGTCGTCGGTGTGCGAACGAGAGGTATGACGGGGTGACATTGGCGGTGAAAGGAAGGACGGAGGGAGAGAGGGTTGTGGTTTAGGAGCGGTGGTGGTGTTGGAGGGGACGTAGATGAGTAGGCTGGCACGAACTCTCGAATTGGATTGGGAGGGCAGGCAGGGGTGGCAAAGGAGATTGATGAAGGAGAAGGAGGAAGGTGTAATGTGGAAATGGAAGGGGAGTACGAAGCCAGTGGTGAAATCGATCTTTCAGGCTCAACTAGGTGGCGTGGCATGCAGAACAGTGAAGCAGCTGCCGGTAGCGGTTTATGAGCGCTTACCACGGGCGTCACAGACAATTGCTGCTTTGTGCGTGGAACTGGATGCGGCTGTGGCAGCGATCGATTTGGATGATTGTGGTAGGGTGGTAAAAGTGCTTGCCCGGCAGCTTTGCGCCACTCGGTGCATGCCACCAGAGGCTAGCCTGGATGCTTTTGTTTCCTTTGGAGGAGATGCTATGCTTCTTCAAGTTTTGTTCTGTCCGTTTGAAACTCATCAGGCTTCAGTGGCACGGCTAGCGAGGGTGGGAACGTTGCAGAAAGATTGCCTGGATATATTGCGAGAACTTTGCTATACGGTGCCCTTTTTCCCTGAGTCACTTGCTGCTAATCGGGAATATCTTGTGAAATGTTTTTCCCAGATGGCAAACGAGGGAGCTTTTCTTTCCGGTAGGGGTTGCAGCCCTCCAGATCATGTCTTCGTTTTTTCCTTCATCCGAATTGTATTGTTGATATCCGAGGTCTTAGATCTTTGAGCCGGTAATACAGTGCAGAAAAACAATCATGGAGCCAATTTCTTCAGAAGGAAATTTTGCCGGAGCTGTGTTTGTGCCAGCTCTTTTTGCGTCCTGGGTGGTCAGCTGAATCAGCTGTCAGACTTCTGAACTATGTTAGCCAAGTGTTCGGATACGATTTTATCCATCACTTTATTGTTGATTGTTTGTGCAGCAATTCTTCTTGCGGAGGAGATCCTTGCAGTGAGGGATGAAATCATGGACCTAAGGGACGTTCCCAATTATATTGAACTTGTACATCAATTCTCACCAAGGCAACTAGTGTCCTTCTGCCGCATACTGGCAATGGTCGTCTTCGAGACAGAGGTCAATCTCCGCATTTTCTTCGACTGTAAATGTTTTTGGCGTACACTCTGATTATTTATTTACATTTCAGCCTTCGGGATCTCCTATACGCCTTGCTTGCCCAAGCTCTGTTGAACCAGGCCCTCGGATTCTCACTAATACCAAGAATTGTGTGCAGCCTCTCAAGGTAGTGCAAGAGGAGGTTGAAGCCTTTACCAAGATTGTGGACAGGAATCACGATGTTATCCTGGCAATTCCAGACATATTGTCTCGGCTCGTCAAGCTCCTCTATCATTACAAGCTTCCTCATTCTTCTCAGGTATACATGCATAAAAGAAATCTTACTATAATCAGAGTTACACATCTGATTCAAATTGAGACATATGAAGCATTTGCGTGCCGCAAAGATGTAACAAGTCCCGATGATGACGGATGAAACTATCTCTCTTGCAATGCAAACCTTCTTCTGACGCCTATGGATTCACAAGATCGGAGTTCTCTTTATCTGGACAATAGCTACGTCCCATTGCGGATTGACCAGCCAAGTTGTATCTGCTTTGCTTTGGGTTGATAGGGAGCTTTAGACCTTGTCTAAATATTCTGCCGTAACTTCAGGTCTTAATGTAAGCTGTTTAGGGTTTTTACAATTAACTTGGAGTGAAGTGTATTAAGTTTTGTCTTACTTTGGGGAACAGTTTTTTCTGCGTTGAATTCATATTTTGATCTGCCTTGTATTCGCCTGAAGTGACCACCTTGTACACGTGACAGGCAAGAAGTATTCGCTCTACTGCGTTCGCTACCACGTCTGTTGATTTGGTGGATCGTATCGATGATCCTGCATTTGAAATGACGTTGCGAAATACACGCCGTTTACTTAGTACATTTGAGGAGAATGAAATTGGTGCAGTGATTCATGGATACCTAGCCGACGAAAGTGCTGACGTTGACATCATGTCTGAGGACAGAACATTTGATCTCACCGCTCTTACAGCAATGCCAGCTCCTGAAATATTTACAGCTCTCAATGCAATACCAGCTCCTGAAATTTTCAATCTTCAGGTTTATTTCCGCCCAGCCAAAATATGCGCATAATTTGTTGACTTCCTATTACTGGCTAACCACAGCTGTCAGTTAATCAATGACAACTATTGTTAGCTGGCTATACTCAGATATTTAGGTTTCTGTAGAGAATGTTACATTCTGAGACTAGTATGCAGTGAGGAACTTTATATTCCACTATGTGGGAGCTCATCTTTCTCGTGGGGTGCTTAGTTAGGGCAGTGTCTTTTCAATTGTAGCTGGCACATAGCACTGTGGCACCTGGCTTTTGTGCTTGTTTTTCATGTTTCTGATTTTCACTCTCGTTTTGAATCATGTGAGAGTAAGATCGATTGTTGCTGGATGATCCTTTTTTGAACTTTTTGTACTTGAAGCGAGCATCTTTTTTGAGTTTCAAAAGTTATGGTGTCAAGATGGATGTAACTTGCATAGCGAACGTAATGTTTTATTGACTCTCTCGTTCTCGGTGTGCCTTAGAACCAAGTGGAGATTCTGTTTGTCCTGTGCGCCTTGTGCACCGGCAAGAAAAGAGACCAGGTGGAGCTTCTTTCTTCCTTTTCACGCACTGCTTCAGTTCATTCGTGCCGCGTTGTTTCTCTTGCGGAGTTTCCACGTCAGCCTAGAAAGAAAAACTTACATGCTATATCCAGGTACAAGATACGCTTGCACAGCTTGGTCTGGTGGAAATTTTGGAACACATGTTCGATAAATTGGACTGGACTTCACCTCATAGCTTGGCGAAGCCTGGAGGCATTCATGGGTACGGCTGTGAGTGCAACCCAAAATCTGTAAGTACATATGCCAACTCAGCAAATAATTCTAGCGATGTTTTATATATGTGGTCCCTTTTACGATGCTGTGCTTCTTTTTACCTTTTGCAGGCTCTGAAGATTCAGTATTTAAGTTTGATACATAACTTCTGTGATCGGGACAGCTGCAACAAAGTCAATAAACATCTACTACTGAAATCTACAGGCCCCCAATACAAGGTAAATTTACCATCCTCGCAAAAGGTCTCGCAGATAAGTGTGAAGATTTACATTCCTTTACAATATCCTCCGCTAGCTTGTGTGCGATCCATCATTTTATCATCTTTACCATGTGTGCGCCGATCCACAGGAAAACAAGGGAACTAATCAAAATTATTGTATAGTTTGTACAATCCACAGCAGGACCGTCACACTACTCAGAATACATCCATTAACTATATTGAGGGGGCACTAGTGTATAGTGTAACGTCAATATCACTGGTGTGCAAAATGTAGGTTCACAAGTTCCACAGTTCCAATGTCTAGTGTAACATCACTGGTGTGTATCGTGTAGGTCATATAACTTCCCCAGTTCCGATGCCCTAGGTACAGTAAGAACGGTGCAGACTATACCTTAAAAGAGAGACGATATTCTACGATAGTAGGAGATGTGTAGGCGATATATTTACACATAGTTTCGATATTGTATATCCAGTAACAAATGATCGATCCGGTTTCGCTTGCTTAGATAGAGTAAGTGAGGAGACGGAGTGTGGTCATCACGAGCTTAGAAACAAATGATTCCCACCGGGTACGATGGACCCGTCAGTCCATCTTACGGCCTACACAACCAGTGTGTAGATCGTACGATTTAGAATATGGTATACCGGTGAAGACCGTTTGATTTGCACACATTACCGGTGAATAGACCATACGATTTGCACGACTCTTTACGGCCGTGCCCTGAGGATCATGTACACGGTCGTTGTACTTAGGGTCGTGTATATAGTCTCTGTGGTGGCGAGTTACGTAAACCGCGTACACTGTACTTGTGTACTTAGTTTCAATATTTAAAATACACATTTTCAGGATGCTGATGTCGATATTCCGGGCAATATTCTACTATCATCCAATTCCGATATTCTAAGTATAAATCCATAACCCTGTGTGGATATTCTGCGGATAGCAGTCTACTACTGGAATATAATATACTTGTCCGAGATCTTAGTTCCGATATTGTACACTGGGTTTAATATTTGACTGTAATCGGAGGTGTCAGGATGTGATCACCACGGTTTAGTCCGCATTTGCCCCTACGGACTCTAGTTGTCAACGTTCGTGCCTGCTTTTGTCTGTTTTATGTTTCACCATACTTTTGCCACTACGCGTCCTTGCCGGCCCATTTGATTGAGTTTAACATATTCATGAGTCTGTTGTTTGTTTCAGGATAGAGCGTCATCAATTGATCAAATAGATAGTTCAGATGGCTTGATGATAAAGGTTGTGAAGGTTCTGATTCAAGAACCAGCGGACTCTATGTACAGGTAAGAGCATTGTGGTTCTCCAACTTGAATTATGCAGGTCATGTGTATTTGTTGAGGTAGTTTTGGTATATTAGTTAAACATTTAGTAGTTTAGCTCGTCTGTGATCCTTTTGAAGCTGCCAATGAATTATGCCGGTCATGTGTATTTGTTAAGGTAGTTATGGTGTATTAGTTAACCCGACCTTTAGTAGTTTTAGCTCTTGTATAATCCTTTAGAAGCTGCTAGTGCCTATGATACAAGTACTGAAGTAAGAGCAATGAACTGAGCGTCTAGAATAACTTGGAACACATTCCATCACTTTTTCAGAAAACTTGAGTATCTTGAAGTCTTATTTCTTGTTGAAAGCTTACTACCATTCTATTTGCTAGCAATTTTCAGAACTATCTACTATGAAAGATTTCTTTTACTCAAAATCAACATATGTTAGTCATGCTATGAGGGAGTTGCTTCTCATACCTTGTTCACAATGTCATGTCTTGTCCAGCCCTACTTGTCTATAGAACCGTATTCTAACGAAAGGGTTTTACGGTTTCACAATCGATATAATAGTAATGCTTTAACTAACTAGCATCATGTTTTTCAACATAAATTTTTCGTTTCAGGTTCTGGTTGGCCTCTTGTGTAGAGGCATTTCTTAGAGGTGCAGATGTATCAGACCAGGTATGTACGGATTGACAAATTCCACCGTTAGCGATGTTCCTGACAAGCTCTCTGGTAATTTATGCTTTTGACAACCACTGTTGTGAGAAATAACTGAGTTAATTTCGAAGACACTAAAACTCCGGATCGTTTAGTTGGCTGCACCATCATGTGAGAAACCGAAACTAAGTTGACGTTAGCCCATAAGTTGACTTTAGCCAATAGATGCCATAGAGCCCTTATACATATGGAGCAAGTGAAGGTTGCCCTGTAGTGTTCTCATATTAATTAGTTCCATGACGTCTACTTCTGAAGAAGTTTATATGCGGTAATCATGTTGCGGTACCATGTTGCGTAGGTGATTGTGGCATCAACGGGGCTGATGGAGCATCTGCTGGCTGAGATTTTAAAAGGGGGATTTAGCTGTGCATCATCTTTGCAGGTTAGATAACAGTGCTTGGTCTATGCCAGATGATTTGGTTCATTTCTTACATTCAAGCGTTTGTTGTTGTGATTTTCTCAGTATGTAGTCTAATTTTCTTGTGAAACTCTTTCTATGCTTCTCCTAACATGAGATTTGTTCCTGGATTGAACCAGATAAATTTCGACCTCTTAGGAGAACTTCTAAAGTTCAACCGTACACTTTTTGCAAGATTTAGTAGCTTACTCAGTGGAGATAAATTTGACAAATTTGTCGAGGTATGGTCTGGAATCAGTATCTTAGATGAAATCGACTTCATAAGAATCAGTAAAATCTGTATTATCCAATTTCCCTTTCCGATATTATGAAGTTTATCAGGAGCATGTCGAAGAGGGTATCTGCGAAGTGTTACCATGGTATTGCTTTTACTTGAGATAGTTTGCATATGAGCTCGTGGACTCTTACCGTCACGGTTCAACACTTGCTTTGTTCTGGACGCCGTTGAGTTAAGCATCTGATGGAGCTTCGGCTTCGAATCAACTTGCATTAGTGGTTGGCGAAAGTTTAAACTGATGATACTACTTGTCCAAGATCCTCAGTATCTTTGTTGAATGGACAAGCAAGTTTAAGTATTTACGATAGACGGTGCTAGTCAGTCATCAGGTTCAGTGATTGTCAATAAACAATCTTAGTTGCATAATAGCGGAGCCTAAATGATTGACTATTGTGTAGTCTTTGTCCTCGTGAAGCTGATTCTAGCCAGTTCTGAACTTACTGTAAATTGACTCGTGCGATTTTGTCCCTCATGCTGTACAGGCTCTCGTCACAAACCTGGTGGACTCAAATGTCTTCATTCGATCTGTTCTACTCTCTATGGAAACTTTCAAAACCTTCCGGCAAGTCCCTTGCCATAGAGCAGATCGAGACAAATTGAATGTGAATTATTTCTTATGAAACTGATTCACTGCGCTCTTAGTCTCAGGCTGGGTTCTGAACTGCTTTGTCATTTACTGCAACAGGCACGAGGAGAAGTCCTTCCCGATTGCCACCTTTATCGTCCATAACGAGTTCCGGCTCTTACGGGATCTTATGTCTGCTGTTCCAGTCGGTGATGTTAATCAGGTATTTCATCTAAATGATCTCTGTTGACCCGTTTATCGTACTTGTAAGAAATGACAGAAATGTTCAAGACACATGATTTATGTTATCTTGTTCTGGGTACCTTGCAGGATAATATATGTGTACTCAATACAGCTCTTATCATGTTCATCTTGGCTGAGCGCAACGGCCAGTTCCATACTTACTTACAGGTCCTCAGACTAACGGATTCCGGTGGAGCTGGCCACCTACTACACAAATTTAGACAGTTACTAAGTTTCTGGAAGCGCTATTATTTGAGAAAGCCCGGTAGGGATTCCTTGACTCTGCAATATAGCACCAACATACCATTTGAGGAATGGCTGAGAGTTGTGAACTTGCTCTGCAAAGAACCAGAAGAGCTGATGACGTGCCTGGACCTTTCCGGAGCTCCGCATGAGTCAGCGTGCAGCTCAAGCGTCCGTGCATCCACCTCTGAGTCATCCACAAGGAGATGTTAGATCCTGTATAAACTGTACCATAATTCTCTCAACTTGTAATTAATTTTAGAGTCCCTTGTCTGAACCGGCTCTCTCTTGTAATAGAGCCTGTTAGAGAGCACATGTTTGCAGTTTTGATTGAAGGAGTCAGCTCAATCTCTAAATACTAATGTTTGGTGGAAGATGGCCTCAACTGAAGCTAGTATACATCCGGGACGCTGTAAAGTGATCCCTTGAGTCATCTACATCGCACAATGAGGTAACTTCTGTTGCCGTTATCTGGCTAGCAGCCAGCCTTATTCTGTACAGTAATGGTGGTATCACATAAATCAGGCTATTCTTACCGGCAGATGCATCAGTTTTGCAACGTGGGACACCTCCCGTGTTGCTGTTACATCTAGTTATAGTTCAGTGTCCTCCTTTCTTACTCCGCTTTTGAATGTTTCCACGGAGTGCTTTGATTCTTAGGTTTGCTTCAGCATTCAATTGTCAAGCGTCGCGTACTGCACACTAAGCTCGTGTGTATGGGTGATTAAAATAGAGCTGTCAGTAGTAACATATAAACGAAGTTTATGGAATGAACATGGTACATGCAATTTTGCCATCGTCATGGACGGTGTATCTTATTCATATCCAGCTCAAGCAAGGGGAAACCATGCGAACTTAGCTTGCCTTCCATATATGTAGCAGATCACGATTATTCCCATAATGAGATAAAACAATTAATCAAGAAATTCTTGAAAGACACTTGTCTCCTCAATTGCAGCATCGAACAATGCCTGCCCAATAGTCATAAATTTATCGGCTATGATCCTTTGGAAGCAAATAGTGTTATATTTTCTGGTTCTGATGACGAATTTTATAGCCTTGATACCTTACGGAGGGCAGGTAGTGAATAATGGCTCGGTTTTTAACCCACTTTTCCATTTCTCTACGCGAATCACCTAAAGCAGGTTTACAATCCAAAACATCTTTCTCGATCCGAGAACAAGAAGTTGGGGAGAATTCCAATGCATGTATGACGGTGACCCATAAGAGTAGAAAACTGCAGTCAATTCGGGATAGTGAGTGTTAGAGCCAGACCTGAACTGGAATTTCTAAAAACTCAATAGTCGATTTTTGGTGTTGCCCACGTGTATTGAAAATTCAAAAGGTTGGGATTTATCTCCTCTAAGCGACGACTGGACAATATATCATCGAATCTACTCAACAATATACAATATTAGAGAAGTAAATCCTCCATGAACAAAGAACCCAAGTCTTCCCCTACTTTATCTAAGAACTTCTCTTACACATGAATTTGTCTATGTTTCATCCTGACCAAGCGAAGGTTTCAAATTTGTGCGTGTAACCTCCCAACCTTCTTGAGCTATCTAAGGAGATTTCTCTTAAACATGAACTTGTCAATGTTTCACCATCATAAGTTAATATTTCAAATTTGTCCATGTTCTACCTTTTCTAAATATTTGATTCTTTATCGTCGTTCGATTGCGATTATATGAAACGGTGTTTCTCTTAAGCACCTCCTTGTATTGCAATCACAATTAAAAAAAATTAATATAGCAATACTACTTGTTAAATTTTAATAGAAAATGCTAACAAGAATGACGTCCATAAAAAAGAATTATTTGATATACATCGTGTGGTTTTGTAATTGATATTGTCTCTTGATCAACTTATTTGAGGAAAATATGTTGAAATAAAGAAAGTTCATAAGAATTCTATGTAAATAAGTTGCACTTTGAAAATAATATTTGATCATTCCAAAAATTTGACCACATCAAATCTCATATATATGGTATTTTTTTCTTCTCTCTACTCCTTCCTCAATTTCTATGTACATTTTTAAAGTTTAGTTATTTGTTTAGTGAATTGTTGACCCACATCATTGAATCGCTCTTTACAATGCTTATTTCTTATCTATAAGATTCCTCTAATACTCTTCTAAAAATTTGTACAATAGTATTCCAAAACTTTTATCTTTCATAAGTTTAAAGATGTAAATGATTGAAAATAGTATCTAGTTATCCAAAATTATTCGTCTTCCATGAGTTTAAAAAAACAAGAGATGGAAATTAGTATCTAACTATAGCTTTACTTGCGCGTGAGCCTTGTTGCATATCTTGCTTGTTAATATAACCTTTTCCTTTTTCCCCATATGTTGTTCTTTCTTATCAACTAATCTTTTATCCTTATAACACTATATACGGATATTTTAGAATTGGATACCCATGGTCTTAAGCTCATATTTTGGTATTTTGATAGATAAGGGATTTAATCAATATGTAATACTTTGTGGGATTTGATAAAAAAAAAAAATTCATCTTGAGAGAAAAATTATACAAAAAAAAAGCCAATCCACAATTTGGATCAAAGTCAAAAGACATGTAAATACATGCACTCTAGATTATGCTCCGTATGAGCCTATAGTTGATAACATAAATTGATTGAATGACTAACTTTAAAGAAACTCTTTTGAAGATGACTTGAACATGAACATGAGTATGAATATACTAGCCTACAAGTAATACTCTATACAAATCTAATTTTAATATCAATTATTCAAGCTTTTTCATTCATTCACTAGGTTTGATCTTTGTTCCTTCTAATATTTTCCATTGATTATGCACTCATTTAATTTAATGTAGTGATGCATGTCACTTTTCTCAATTCATTAGTACAAAGGTTGGATTGATTAACTTAGTTAAGTTAATCTACGTATTTATTATTGATCGTTTATTTGTACTAGGAGAACTTTTCTGGAATTTGCATTAAACACATAACTATATGTAAAAATTCTCCTTTTAAGTTTATGAAAAAATAGTAGATTTGAAGAGTCTTGATCAAAAGGAATAGGATAACGGAAGAAATAAGCCTACAAGAAATTGAATTTGTTATAAGAGGATATTTGGATATTTAGGATTGATAATTAATACAATTGATATATTCAGAAGAATATTTTAGTTAGTATACTTATAATGGATAAAGTTTCCACATAATGTAATAAGGTATAACATGGTAAATCAACTGCACTAATAAATTATAGTGTAATTTTTGTACAGATAATAATGGACTTCATTTTCAAAAAGATTTGTACAATTGTTGTGTGTGACAAGAATGAAGGAAATATGTAAAATATGTAACAAATACAAGGAGAAAATATGAGATAGTGAGAAAAAGTAATTTGATTTGGATTCCTTTTAAAAAAAATAGATGAGTAAGATCCTAAAAACATTATTCATCCATAAGCAGATTATTGAAAGCTTGATGTATGATAACCTTGAGATATAGATAGTAGAATATGACGTGTACGATATTTCTTGATTTTATGACGATATACGATGATTCTTGATTTATACGATATCTAAATAAGTAAATAAATATGTTTATTTATTCCTGAAAGTATACCTCAAATGTATTATACACTTTGATTCATAGATGGATGGAGTGTTATTCACAAATTTTTTACACTGGATAAAATCCGAATGGTTGGTAGAGTTTTGGTATAACCACGTTGATAAGTTACGCATGCATTGGAAAGATTTTAAGATTTTAAGATATAAGTATATATCTTAGGAATTTTTTTATCAGATCTTACCTCAAAAAAGACAAAAAATACTTTCAATAATTTCTTTACATAGATATACTGGTAATTTTTTTATTTAATAAATATATTAAAACTATTTCAACTTATATACTTAACCATTTAGGTAGTAATAAGTACGAAGTAATAATCAAGAGAGATTGAATTTTTCTTATTGATATTGAAACACATATATTTATACATAGGATTTATAAAGATCTGTAAAGTTCGTATGTATCAAAGTTTTAAAGAGTGAATGAATCTTTCCAGAAGAAATCTTTTACTATTTAGTAAAGGATTATAGAAATTGATAAAATAATAATAAAATAATTTTTAATATTTAATATTATATAATTTTCTATAATAACAATTCTATAAAATTATCAGTGACACCATAGTTCAACTTGAATTGATAATAGATACTTATCTACTCTTAAAACACACCTCAAAAGATATTACCAAAGATTTAAAAGTAGTAAAATAAGAAAATCATTAATAATAGATGTAAATAAAGGAACCATTTCTCCTCTCTCTCATTATATTCTTCATGAGGTATATTGTGTAGCATGGAAGAAGAGATACTCAAGGATCCCAAAACGCAAAGCCAATAAATTCACTACCGACATCTTCAAAATGTATTGATATGAATATGCTATAAGAATGTCAGGTTCAAATGAAAGAAAAATAACAAAGGTAATTGTCTAAACAATTCTAGGTTCTTTTAGATTTACAATTTTGTACATAAAGCATTTCTCACATTTAAAATTTGAGAAATTTCACCATAGGACTTTATCTCTATCGGCTCTATAATTCACCATATACCTTATTTCAAGAAATTTCACAAAATTACCTTGTTTTGTCCGACTCAATATACATATGCCAATCTATCTACAGGTTTTCTAGGTATGTCCTTTTTTCTTCTTCTTTTTGGCCAACTCAATTTACATATGCCTATCTACAGGTTTTCTAGTTATGCCCTTCTTTTTTTCACACATTGTGTATGTAAGAGATCTTTGCAATAGCATGGTCTTGAGCAACATGTTTGACATTGTCGAAAGGGTTATACACAACACCCATGGAAAGTTCTGGGCATCAATGAGTTTCAAGTTGAGATTGGATGGAAATATACACAAGACAAATAGAAAGCTCTGGATGTCGGGCTTCAGTTTGAGATTGGATGGATGGAGCTATACACGACACCCATAGAAAGCTCTGGATGTCCACTCGCTTCAGTTTGAGATTGGATGGGATATGATCACGAATTGTTTCATCACGAGAGTTTCGGTCGGTCTATATGAGCGCTACATGTGATGTGTGCAAGGCATATGGAAATATCATGGCAACGTAGTTTGTGGGGCACTCTCCCATAAATAGAATCATACTATGAAATTATTGAAATAGAGTTATATGGTGAAATATCGGACTACACAAGGTCATATTGTAAAATTTCTCTAAAGATCTTGATAGACCAGTCTTCTATGGAAAGTATCCGTTCCATTTGTCAAGTTGATGTAGTAGGTATATGATGTTATGTTTTTCCTTGAGTGAATTTACTAGCAAAGTAAAAAATGTAGGCATCAAATAAAAACTAAGCACTTCTCCACTTGAGCATATCAAAACAAAACTAGCAGAAAATTATAAATTATTATAAACATATAAAGCCAAAAAAGGGGGTTCCAAATAGTTAAGTTCTTTATCCAGTGAAATAAAACTCATATTTAAATTTTATAAACCACCACTAAGTATAATTAAAAGGAAAAACATTTCAAAGATTTTATTACTACTTCAAAGCCATTACATCTCTAATAAACCCTCAAGCACAGAATGTTATATAGTGACCTCCGTCTCAAAGAATGATAATGTATAAAATGACCTCCTACACAATGAGTAACAATGATACCATGATAGAAAATTGAGTTTCGCAAAAGAACACTAGTATTATTTAGAACGTTGATTAACTATCGACCATAAGTTGCTTCACAAAGCAACCTCTTCCTAAACAATTTATAAGTGACTTATTTCGAGAATCAACTATACTGAAGCTCGTCACTCAAAAACTATACTACTTTGTGACAATACATAGCCAGATAGCTAGCATACACCATAACTACTTACAAAGTTTAGATTCAATAGAATGTGACTTGAATTTAATCTACTTATTGATAATCAATTGATGGTCCACCTTGATATAGCTCGTCTTAAATAAAATAAAAGGGTTTGGAATAGACTCATATGAAATGAGATAAATAGTTTCAGATCAAACAACCACAGTTACCGATACAAGTCCAACTAGTCCACTATAAGTGATAGTCCAACAAGTGATAGTAACATGGTCCATAGACAAACAAACTAATGATCTGGTTAAATTTGCCGGCCGTGCAGAATTCCTTACACTTAAAACATGCCACCTAAGAAAGTAGTGCTAGCTCATCAGCATGGTCTTTTTCTCCATAACTACACCCTTAATAAATAAGCTTAACTTTGATATGGATATGAACTAAACTGCTGCACCAAGAAAGGACTAAAGCAAAGAGGTTACACTGACGAGCACACAAAAACAAAACCCCAAAAAAAAAAGAAAAAAAAAAGAAGAGAATAGACCTATAATATACGCGTTTAAGAGTTCCTCCGGAACACATGAATCTCGTGTTGGATCTCATTTTAAAATTTCCGGTGTTTCTTTAACTCTGTTTCCTGATTAGTCCAAGGGAATTTGAATTTGGAAAGGGATTTCCAATGTTGTTGCCTTTTTCATCGATGATGTGCTTACAAATTGTCGACGTTCGCATGGCAGCGAAGGTTTGTAGAGGCTTTTGGCATCTATGAGTTCGGATCTTTCTCCCTGTTTCAGTGTAGAATTACAGAGATTGGCGAAAATGGCAGTACGAGGAGTGCCCAAGCAGACCAATCAGATGTCTCTGGCTTTTGAGAAACTTGCGTATGATAAAAAAGTCGGGGAGGGTGGACGACTCGGTTGCACGATTGTCACTGGATTTTTGGGGTGTGGAAAGACCACGCTCGTGCAGCATATCCTGAGGAACCGCGGGGACCTGCAAATTGCCGTGTTGGCGAATGAATTCGGAGAAGTTGATATCGATTCCCTACTGCTGGATTCTGCGCGTATCAGTGACACTCATGGGATGTCCTATATTTCTCTTGCCGGTGGTGCGTTCTTAGAATTCAGACATTTTCTTCACTGATGATACAATATGGTGTCGGAACTTCGATTCTTCAGAAAATCTCATATTTTTTCATAGAAACAATTCTGTAGACATAACTGAAGTTGAGCAAATTTAACCTCCGTTCAATGGAGCGATGGAGCGTGAATTTTCCTCGTTCAGGGCCTTTGTTTTGAGGATTACATTTGAATATTACCTACAAATAGTGAGCTTGGTCCATGTCTCACTATATCTCTGTCAACAGACACAGACATACTTAGACTCAGGATGCATCTACAGCGTAGAAGCTTTGGAATCTGCTAGTAGTGATATAACCATGTATCGTTGTCTGTTCAGGATGTGCATGCTGTAGTTCTAGCGGAGATTTGAAGCAAGCAGTAAGCAGAGCTGTCAATAGCCGGCACAGCTTTGAATATGTGGTCATTGAGGTAAGCAATACCGCAATGCCTAAAAGTCATTGTTCTCTATTTAACGGTTTTCTGGACTTTTCAATGATGAGCTTGCTCTTCCGGGGATTTTCTCTTCAAGAACAGACTTCTGGTTTGGCAAATCCCTCTGCAATGGCTAAGGAGTTGGAGGAGAGTGGAGTTCGACTGGATCTTGTTGTAACAGTCGTTGATGTGGAGAATGTTGACCTGATTCTAGACACTCCTGCGGCAAGGCAACAACTTGAAATAGCAGATATTGTTCTCCTCAACAAGTATGTGATGATCAATCCAAGCTTTTCTCCTGTCTTCTTTGAATCTGTAAAAAACCACTTTTAATAACACAATATTGACCTGTGAACCTTGAAGTTGGGTGGAGTCCAAGGTTGCAAGTCTCTTCACAACATTTTCTGCTGTCATCATGGGCTGATTCTACTTCCTCTCTGTAGGTGTGACCTAGTCTCATTGGGGAGGGTTTCAGATGCCGAGGATCGTGTGGAAAAGGCCACCGGAGGAACTAAAGCTCTGCGGTGCCGATTCGCAAATGTGCCTCTCGAGATAGTACTAAACGTGAGTGTGCCACAGCTATCTGCAAACTCAGTGTCCGACCCAAGAACTGCTTCGGGCTATCTCACACATGAAGCCATGAAACCAGTTCTACGGCCAACGCTTGTCAAAAACTTTCAAGCAAGGATATTGCCAAAGGTCATGCAGTCCACAAATTCAAGTAAGGATTGTGAGACGTTCTGAGGAGGATCTATCTTTTCTCTCGCCTAGTTTGTCGGCGATATTTTATCTTCTAAGACTTTAAAGGAACTTGCCTTGATGGGTGCAGGTCAGCATGAACATGATGCGCAAGTATCTTCCCTCAGCTTCTACCAAGACAAACCTTTCTCATTAGCAGCATTTCAAGGTTTCGTAGCGACACGGCTGCAATCATGCACTGGTCTGTTGAGGGCGAAAGGCGTGGTTTGGTTTGAAGAAACTAGGTATGTATTATTCTACCAGAACTCTTCTATTCTGACTAAATTTAAGAAATAAGATCGTATTTGAGAGTGAAGTCCCTTATCGAACAGGTTCATGTGGCTAGCGAGAAAAGAGCAGGGTGGGAACACTGTACAGACCGCACCACCATATCTTTGTAATCAACAGCAAGAACAGGGTACACCTCAATAAACAAGATAAAAGACTTGTTACTCCATCTCTGCTGAACATTTAGAAGTTTATACTTATCAAAGCATCAGTTGAAGAGTTTTAGTATTGATATATTATGTATGTATGCCTCTATCTGGTGTTCGAGTTCTCAAGAAGAAAATAGTGATGGAAGTCTATTGCTGCTTGTGCCGACCATCCATTGCAGATCCACGCGTCACATATTTCATTTCAGCGGTAAGAAAAGATCGGAAGCAGTTTTTGGTGGTTCTTGGGAGAGCCAACCAAATATCAACCTTGTGTTAATCGGCCGCGATAGAAGGGAACTTGAGGAGTTGAAAAAAGAACTTTCGACCTTGCTAGCATGCAGGATGCAAATTGAAGGCGAGTTCCTACAAGACAGGAGGAATGCTGTGGACGAGTTTGTAAGGCTTGCTTCTACTGACAGCAGATTCAAGGTCAATATTGACCTTATACTTTCATCCGCAATTGATTGGGGAGTATAATGTGCTCTGTGACTTCACCCGTTCCCAATTCTGCGCCCCTTGTAATGTTCCTAGGACTAGAGGTCTCCAAAGCAAAAGCATTTATCATTGTTTCATACTTGTACAAGCAGTTGTATCATCCATCTCTACTTGGCACGAGTATCAGGAGTATATTAGAACTAAAACAAAGAGTGGTACAAGGAAATTGATCTTCTTAAGTGCGTAATTAATCAATGCACTGCAGTGATAAAAGGTCTGCCCCCAACTAACAACTTACTAAGGATCAACCAAATATGATGAAAGTTGTACGCTTGGCTTTATGTGTCGCAGGTGCATGAAATCTGTTCAACACGGGGGCCAGCTGAGACGCAAAATCGCACGATGGTAGTGTTTGGTCTGGTTGGGTCCACCTTGCGAGGTGTTCACGAGGTACATATTGAACGAAAGCAGTATTGGATAGCTGTGCTCTATAATCAAAGCTGTCGTTCACTCACTGGCTGCGCGCTGCCTTTCTAATAATATTTATTGGCTACTCCACTTACCCAATTCTTTTGCATGCATGAAGCTTTGTGTCTGACAGTTCCCCCCAGGATGCGGATTTGTTTCATGTCAATGATTACACAACGTGAATCGATCTACAATGTACTTTCAAGTAAATCCATTGGTTCTTGCATGCATTTACTTGCTAAGTTCTGCATGTCTTCGGTCTGCATTGGTTCAGTTCTAAGTAGGTGTGGATCCCCCCGTTCTGCGGACGGCGTCTGCTCCCATTTCTCATACAATGTATTTTCCATTCGGTTGCAAAAGGGCGACCTCAATGCAGCTCTCATGCAGGGAGTCAATGGCAGGGGTATTATTTTTCTGACGGCGAGAGATTCGTCAAGATCAGGTCAGTTGAACACAACCGAGAAAAGCCTGCATTCCACGGGCAGAGATAGATTTCACACTGATGCCGTCTTTTAAGATTCAGCTCTCGGCACTCTTGTGCAGTCCCTTTCAACCAAAGGAGAGAAGTGCTATTATCACTAACAATAAGGATTCTGAAGTGGTGGATAGTAGATAAGACTTTTCTGTTTACATGCAGGTCACTGGCTGCAAATATCATTTGGGGGGGAGTTGACTCCCGATGGGGCGTGGTGTGAAATCAAAAGTGCCGCAGCGTCTGTCATATCGAAAGCGTTCCAGGGTGTTAGTTTTTGCAGGTAATATCTCATTTCCTGGATGATAATACCACCTTTATGCAATGGATCGAAGCTTTTCTTTTTGACGATCATGAGGTAGATTTGAGTTGTCTTTCATGTAACAAATGAGTAAAATAGTATTGCTTCATATCAGACAAGTTATATCCATACAAATAATCTTACAGGAACTTCTAATGTGTAATCTGCTGGTTTTGACAGGTGCGATATGGTTGCTCATATGCACTAGTAGCAGACTGCGTGTCACAACTCTTCTCTGTGTCTCCAAGACTCCAACTCTCACAATGAGTAGCTTCGATATTACTTGCAATAGTGTGCAAGGCTTGTATATATCGGGTACTTGTTGTCCCTGGAGACAATAAATGTGCTCTTTGTTCTCTAAAGGTATTCAGCTTGTCAACGAAATTGTTGAACATCCAGATTATCCAAAAGGAGGTACAAACAAACATTTTAACCAGACGTTGAAGTGCTTGCATTCTCAGGAAGAAACTCGAGTGATGTTTTCTGAGCTCCAATGAAGTTGCCAATTCTCATGGCAGGACATTGCGTGAACTTAGTTCAGAAGTACGTACTAATGAGAAGAGAGTAAAATAAACCAAGAACGATCGTAGGGCAAATTTGTGATCAGGTAAGTGTTGAAAAGGTTCTACCTTTAGATTCTTTGGAACAATAATTTACAATTAACAAGTACAATATTGATCTCGACTTCCTTTACCCAAATCACAACGATTGATCCCAAACTTCTTCTTGAGCCCGAATCTCGAATACTGAAATTAACGAAGTTTATGGACGAATGACCATAGAATCTCTTCGTCTTTTCAGTACAAAGAATGAGAGACTACACTTAAACGGATCACTTGGCCGATTGGTGTGTTGTAGACATCATAATAGAGTAATGGAATAATTTTCTAAGTAATTAGATCAATGTTTATATTAGACAAAACTAAAAAGAGTCAAACCAAATCCAAGTGATAAGACGCCACAATGTGGCATTCTTATTAGGTTGGGGATTTAACCATGTTCTAATAAACAAAGTGCACGGTAACCGGCCAAACATTTTCCACAAAATTCGAACCTAGCGTCTATGAACTGCTGTGAACTGACAGTTTGAAATTATTGTGGATAAACTGTTCTAAATCATCCGCCCAATACTACAAGAGTAATACGTATGTATAATCTGATGTTTTATAACTTTTTTGAGATTACCTTTTCTATCATTGACCAAGACCTCTCAAAAGAATCTGAAATTTGTCATAATTTCCTGTGATTTATCAGGATATTAAACCATTCTAAGTAAGAAAAAAAAAAGATATATCTTTAGAGGTACATCGAGGGCAATGTTTACAAACTTTCTGAAAAAAGTGTTACTCAGTATTATCTACATGAGACCCCATCTGTCAAATGAGAAAAAGTTTATGTTACATGAAAGACGGTAATAACGAACCGTCGTTGAAAACTTTTTTCACGAGGAAATAAACCGCAGATCTTGATAAGGAACCTCTTCATGATAAGAATAAAAATCACTAGTCTTCAATTGATCCCTTCAGGTCTTAACAAGCAAATATATAAACACTGGATTGAATATTCTTTATATGTATGTTCATATAGTTCCCTTTAGATTTGTAACTGTGAAGGAATATAAACTTTTGCAAGATAAGAGCATAAGTTGATGCCTTTATTCATTGGCTGTCTCAGTGGATGGTCCACGTCGGCAGCATCTCTCCTGACAGCTCCAGATTCTCTGACGTACGGCTTGTGGACAAGCGCACCCATAGGACACAGTTAATTGACAGCTGTCCAATAGTTCAGTGGAGTTTAAGTTAAATAGATCTCCTGGGGAGTAAAATTGCCCCGAGTTACGCCAATGAACGGTACTTGGGATCGACAGTTCAGAGGAGATCTCAAGGGGAGTAACACTGTTCCGAAACATACCAGTTATCATAGTTCTGATGGAAAACTCAAGGAGTTTGAGGGTACCAGATTTCAAGAGGAGCGCCTATATTCAAAATCGGAATGATGTATCGAGAACTATGAAGCGTGTACTATAGAAATAAGTACCTTTAAATGCGGTGGATCTATAAGAAAGGATCAATAGCCCCATTCGAATTCCAAGCATCGAATATAACGGTTATCCACATTTTAAAATTTCAAGTAGCTCGGGTGCTGTGCTTGGCGGAAGTTTAATCAAGCAAATCAAAGGGAAGAGTTCTTGTAAATTCTATAGCGAAAACGTAGGTCGAGGAGGGAAACAAGAAAAAAGCTGGGTGGGATAACAACTCGATCTGGGATCCAGTTCAGCATCTTCAACTATGGAGGCTGAATTTGGTGGTACCATTGAGAAGAAGAAGGGGCATGTGTTGATGATCCCCCTTTCAAGCCAGGCCTATATTGCTCCGAGTTTCAAGTTGGCTAAAGCGATTGCAGAGAGAGGGGTGACAATCACATTTGTAAGTCAACGACGAGACATACTTAAGTTGCAATCGACGAGTAAATCTGACGAGCTTCATGGGCTTGATTTCCATTTCGTGGCTTTGGAAGAATTTTTGGGTACGATGGACAATGTGACAGTTACTCCAGTAACGATGTCGGAGGACCTGAAGTTCGCATTCAAGCCTATTGCAGAGACGTTGGTTGCTGATCAGAGAAACCAGGACCAACGTGCATAGTTGCAGATATTTTCATAGTATGGGCACAGGTACAAATATTCCGCTAGTTCCAGCTCTCTTCGAAGAGAATCCGATCGCCAGTGAGCACTCCAACTGATATGGACCGTCGTATTTGATGCAGCCTTTGTCGATCTAGATCTGTCAAATTCAGTTCTACAGTGTTCAGAGTCTTAAACACCTCCTTCTCAGAATTTACAGTTGTGGTTCTGCAATTTCTCTTGTGGCACTGAGGGCCATAGGTCTGTGGTTACTAATGGAATTCTTGGCCTAAAATATTTCCTCTGACCGTCTGCAGGAGATAGCTTTGCAGCTCGAAATTCCGATATACCCCTTCTTCAGCAATGGAGCTGCCTTTGCAAGGTTATGGCAGGCGATTCCAGGTTTAGTTTCCGATAATGCTTTTCCATTGGTGGAAAGCAAGGTGGGGAGGTTTGACGGCTGTCTGGAAATTCCTGGTGTTCCACAAATACAATATGATGATCTTCCTGCGTCTGTTCGAGCTCCACCCGTCTCGTGTATTACGGCAATGCGGAAGTTCGTTCTAGAGGCTGATGGTTTATTGATAAACACCTTATACGAGTTAGATTCAGTGCCAATCGCGGCTTCTTAGTGGCTCGCCTACCAAGGTATCGCTGCATGTCTGAAGCGTATGTCGATCATGTGCCCTTCTCTTGTTGGTAGCAGAGGTACAAAAGGATCTCCAACAAAAGGTACTGCATACTAAAAGCTTAAAGCTCTGGCCGTAGGGCTGCGGCGCCTCCTATGGCGGAGTCTTTGCCAATCTACAGGATTGGCCAGACTTACTCGTGGCTGCTGAAATGCTGGCGGGCGTCACTAGGCCTCGGATAAAAAAGAAATATAGAAAAGAAGGAAAGCGAAGTGAAAACAAATATTTTAGGCACGTAGTGCTCTATCCGATAAGGGAGAGGGGTAGAAAAATCTATATTTTTCCCGCTACGCACATTCTTTCGCAGCCATTTATAGAAGCGTCGACCTACGGGCCTTCTCTGGATGGGAGGCGACTATCGTGATACTAGACAATTTGGTCGTGTTTTCAACCAAATGTCTCTAGCTTTCACGCATACTTTTACAGAAGCTTATCAGCTGCAGCATACTCTAAGATATCTGCAACATTTTTGTGCAGATTCCGTCAATCTTCCGAATTGGACCTCTCTCAACAGCTAGCACGTCATTTTCCCCAGGACTGGAGGATCCGGGAAACCTACATCTTGAATGGTTAAGCACACTTCCTATGTCTGCGTTGTACATCTGCCTAGGAAGCATCGTTCGTCTGAGTCCCCAGCAGATATACGAGCTTGCTTTGGCGTTGGAAGCCAGCCAACAAAACTTTCTGTGGGTACTGCCCAAAGGGAAAAAGAACTTCTCTAAGCTAGAAGACGTGCTTCCTGAAGGTTTTGAGTTGAGAATGAAGAACGAGGGAAGAATAGCCACTGGCTGGGTACCCCAGTTACAGATACTTGGTCATGCTTCTGTCGGCGGTTTTCTCTCTCTCATTGCGGGTGGGCTTCAAGTTTGGAGAGTATAACCAAGGGAGTTCCTTTGCTGGCATGGTCCCATGGGGCAGAGCAACATCTGAACGCCAGGTATACCCCTTCCCCTTTAGCTGCTCCAAAAATTTCATAACGGCATTTACCATAGTATAAAAGAACTGGGATGAAGTCCAGAGAAATACTAATGCTAGTCTCTCGGTCACATTTTCAGGTATCTTCGATATAATTGGACTGGCTCTCGAGGTTATGACAAACTTGTCAGTTATGAAGATTTTGAAAGTGGTATACGGGGCCTGATGGTTGGGGAAGAAGGAAAGGTAATCACGGCTAGAGTCCAAAAGATGAAATTGAAAGCCGAAGAAGCTACAGGAGTTGGAGGATCTTCAGGTAAAGCTATTGGCTCTTTTGTGAGTCACATACGTATGTGATCACTGGTTCGTGTCCTTTAATCAGTAATACAGCACGAATTCCATGTGCCGCTTGTACGGGGGCCGCGAGGATGACACAGGTATTCAGAAAATGACACAGGTATTTACTAATATGACACCCCTGCCAGAGTGTACGATTGTGGACCCTAAATTACCCGTTTGGCACTTTCGTGCCTGCCTTCATTTGTCCATCTCCGAAGGTGTATTTCCAGTCTCTATCCCCGTCAATGTTCCGTTTCCTTTCTCAAGTTCCCACAGAAATAACTGATGCACAATATATGGTCCCCTGCGCAGTTTGGTCAAGAAGCACAATTAGTCTACATAGAGCATCCGAGCTGGCCATGAGCGTAAGCAGCACTTACACGAGGATCAGGGATGATTCCAGTTGCTTGTAAGTCATGTTCATGAACGCCATTGAAGCTCGTACTGTGAGTTCAATACTTGAGATGGGTAAACGTAAGAGTTGATAACAACCAGTAACGAAGTCAGACAGGACTGCAAATGCTTCACCATACTCAAGAGCTCTACCTGACTCTAATTCGAGGGAGATAGCTGTTGCTTCGCAGGACTCAAGACCTCTTTGCTTCCTATAATTAAGGCGAGATAGTTAGATCCTTTATGGAGTTCGCCTTCCTGACGATCAGAATCTCTACTTAGCATAATCTGCAAGTGTGGTTTGCGAAGTTACAAGTACTGTACAGTACATGAATGTCTGACTAGCACAAACAGAATCTTACTTGTAACTGCTAAGGGTTCACATTAGCTAGCAGCTTTAGCCGAATGACACTCTCATATTCAGTAGTAGCATGGATTCTTCTCTGTTAGGCATGTGATTTATATTCTCGCTACCTTGTTGTTCTGCCAGATGGTGACAACATTACACTTGAAGAGTAAGAGTATTCCTATTGGAGGCATCCTCGCCCATACAAACAATCAGATTTGTCCTTCTCGATTGTACTGTGGCAAGTTCCTGCACAGAAAAGATTATCTGATTGTCATGACGATACATAATCTGACTATTCAAATCAAAAACACACTGGATGTCTTGCAATTGCCTATTTTTATCACCTAGAACAAGAAAGAGTGTTATACACACATTATGCTTTTATATCACCCTCGTGCTTATTCATTAACATGCAAGAAAAAGGTGACCTGCATAGCAAGGTGAGACATCCTATCTTCCTTTATATTAGTGAATGATATTTGTATGCTCATCAATATGCTGCATCAAATCGTATTCTCGAAGACAAAATCCAATATAATATCAGTCGCGGAAGAACTTGGATGGAGTCTGAGGACTAATACAATGCAGAGGATCATTCACTATATAGAGGAAGGTAGAATGTTTCATTTAGTAACTGTATGTTTCTATCTCGCTTGGGTCTGAAGCATTTGCAAGTTAGAAACATATCTGCCGAACAGTAAAGACATGAGATGGTAAAAGATCATGCGAATAACAGATGTATCAGGCAATGCAATCATCACATGCCTCCAATGGCTTCTCCTTGTCCGATTGATGAGGTCTTCCTGTTCGTCTTGTCCGCTAATGTCTCCTTTTCTTTGAGAAATACTTTTCATTGCTGATACAAGAAGACCAAATGTTTGAAATCAGAAATGAGGAATCTGGTAGAGTGTATGTTTAGATACAAAAGCAACTTGTGATGAAATTGGTTTATATTGTGTTATGAGTTTGGAATCTCCAAATTTGTTCTGGACAGAGTAATGAATGGCATTGCATGAACAAGTTTTGTTCTGTATATTTGAAATCACATATTTCGGTTGATCCTTATATTCATCTCCTTAAAGTCCAATTGAGCTAGAAGTTTTGAGCAGACGTGGTGACCAGATACGTATTTGGCAATAACTCCAAATTGCGTTCATAGAGGACTGAGAGTTTGAAGGGTATGTTCTCTCTTCAAGTATGCAAACAACCATGCTACCTTATTGATGAATATAAGCAAAATCCAAACTAGATCAGAATTGAACAATGCACAACCATTGCTTGGGCAATACACTACACCAACCCAAAGTTTTAAACTTATGAGTACATGGGGAATGCTAATAGCATGTCAAATTGGTTGCACATTTTTCAATTCCATGAGATGGATAAACACAACATTGTAAGCAATTTACTTTTGGAATAAAATGAGAGTAGAAAACATCATCTATACATACATAGACCATTGCAATATGACAATACTACTCATATTCACAACTTCTGCCATCCACATAGTTTTAAACTTCTTATAGGTAACTTCTGTGGACCTCTTACTTTTGTCTCCAAAAAGTGCTTGTGTAAACATGTTCCAACAACTATGCATTTGAAAATCTCTTGTGAAATGTCGTGCGTATATACATTGCTACACAACATACATCGCTACTCAACATCACACACTATAGAAGCACAACTCACACATAAGTCATACATGGACTCTAAAGTGCCACAATAATCAGTTTGTTAACAATTTGAATCACACTCAATCAGAACAATACTTGATCTGTCACTCAACAATCTTCCAACAACTAGACGTTGATTACATTCAAGCCACACCCACTCTAGCTAAGAGACTCCAGGTGACACTCGTCGGCCTCTGTCCACTATAGCCATGAACTCAAAGGCTCAACATCAAAGAAGTGATATCTTTGGAGATGCACTTCAAAAGTATACCTCCTGGTCTCAGCCTAGCTTCACAAGCCTAACGGTCCTGTTGATGGCATATCCAACAATGCAAATGGTGGGCCCCACCATGTAGTCAATACCATGAGCATGAAATCTGACCGTCAACAAGTAGTTTATGAGTAACTACTAAAATACCTTTGACTACCCACATTACTACTCTAGAGTCTGAGCAATCTAGGTGCAATACTACAAATGGTGTGACAACTATCATGCATATATACATCATTATACAACATACATCACAGTCAACATTGCACTATAGAAACACAACTCACACATGTCATACATGGACTCTTAGAGTGCCATAATTGCCCCCTTAGCTGGCAATTAGGTCCCTCTAACTCTAGATATCCATCTACTCCAAGAATATCATATATCCTATGGTAGGAAAAAGATCAAGAGGCCAAGTGCTATCAAGCCCCATCTTTAGTCCTTTGTTTGTAATCTATACCATATAAAGGATGAATTAACTATTGATCAAGTACATCTAGGACATAACCATTGTCCTTGAGGAACCACCGTGAGGGGAAGAGTTAAACATGCCATATGCCATCCTCTTGAACAACTATCACACACTAACATAATAGTAGCTCTACCAAAAGAGCCACATAACATACACCACAAGCTTGCATGTACAAGTGCCAAGCTTGGGTCCATAATACCATCGATATTTTTAGGAGGTAGCATGGTGCACAATTGTGCACATGATCCTTCCATACAACATCATCACATCCTTCCAACACAAGGACTCTAGATGGCAAAACCTCATGCACTCTCAAGATAGTGCGACCTATAGAAATATCAATCATTGGTGCTATTTACTATAGATATGCATAATCACCTAGATTAAATTAACGGATTAAGGGTCTATAACCTCCTCCTCAAATAGTAGCATAACATAAGTTATCCCTATTCTGAGCAATCACCAAGTCCTCAAAGGTCATTGACATCACTCTCTGAAAGATTTTTGCCAATTGAGAACATGTGCTCATCCATACATCTGGATCATCCAAGTCCAAAACTATAGTAACATGTCGACAATTGGCGGTAGGTAAATTTGGATCTTGTCCATAGAGTAGAAAGAAAGGAACGAAGGATACTAAGGATACTTGTTGGCTGAACCAATAGCCCATGGCCAACCAAGGTAACTTGAGATCTCAATCTCCCAAGTGGGCTCTTTGCAAACCATACTTCTGCAATCCTTTATTCCCCGTTTGAACCACTCTCTCTGCTAAGCCATCTACCTCAAGAAGTATTATGTTGATCAATCAAAACCTTGTGACATAAGACCTGAAACTCCCTCAAGAACTTTGTACCCTGATTAGTCAAAACCTTAGTTGGTGCACTAAAAATGACTAAGAACTTGATCCAAGAACAAGTAAGCAGTCCCTTCATTGGACTTGTCAAGAAGTACCACTAACTCAATCCTCTTGGAGAAGTGCTCCACCATAACCAAAACATACTGATGATGTCTCATAGTCAATGGTAAATGTCTAGCAAAGTCCAAAATCCAATGGTAGTCCAATCCCATGATAGGTAATGGGTGTAACTATGGTATAGGAGCACTAAATGATGCTCTAACTTAGTCACAAACCACACATCTGACAGCAAAATTCTGTACATTGGTTTGCATACTACACCACCAATAATGACTCTAGAGTAATCTATATGCGTGCTTATGAGTTTCTCATGAGAGCATAAGAAACTCATAAGTGTGGGAAAAGTAGCTCAGGGCTGTCCAACTAGGTTCACCACTACCATAGGTGACCTATCAACCATTACCACCATTTAAGACAAACGCCCAACATCCAAGATGCCATCAAGAATGAGATGGTCTAGTCATTGAATCCCATGATAAGCACATTGTAGAACTTCTTTGGGTAAGACATTCGTCCACCAAAGACAAAGATGATGAACCCATGATCTCACTCTAGTTGCATCCAACAACACGGCAAGTCCCATCCAAAAATGGACTTGATGTGTACTCACCAAGACCTAAGGTCCAAGAATCATCCATCAAAAGGACATTCTCCAAAAAAGTAAGCTAGAGAAATGGATTGATGAACCTAAAGATGTAGTAGTGTCCATAGCATCTTCAAAACACACCAAAATGAGGATCTTGAAGACCTAGACCTTGGCCCGCATGTGTATGTCTTTGACATGGCCATCCAAAGATCACCAAATGAATGGGACTATGTCTCTCTAGATCCTATGCCCCCAAGAAAATTTTTTTGCTGGTAGGGTATTTTGGTAACCCTTTATTGTTGACATTGGTAATAACTTAGGATATTGATAGGCCAAGTGTGCCACATGATGTAGAGACTCGCCTAGTAGTCTCATCTCTCTTCGCATACAAGTACCTTTGTACTTGCATACAACTAGTCCAGTGCTAATGTCATAGAACAACTCCAATAGACATACTCCTTCTACTAGATACTACCAAGAAATGAGTGTGATATCCAAAGGTGTTAAGGTAATCAACTCTAGAAGCTCATCCTCACATTGGTCTCTTGGTGGTACAAAGGTTCCACTCAAAGCCTATTGCACCAACTGATTTGCATGCTACTGCAATGCCTCCTCTAAACTCTATAATGGAACTCCAAGGTTGATGGATCAATCCCACTCATACTCCAAATCTGAGTGATATCCTTTGGTATTGGAGTATCCTCTACATAGGCATTCCACTCCTTTAAGTCACTGGCCAAGTAACAAAACCACTTAGAGCTAAAACTGATGCCGCCATGGTCTTGGACTGCAGTGAGCCAAGATTGCCACTACTGAAGCATATTGGTAGGCAACATACTTGTCCCTCACCTGACTGGCAACTTGGTCTATAGGAGATTGTCTCCTTCCAATAGTCAATATTTGAACCCATGGGGTATAACACTGCTCTCCCAACTAACATATCATATGACTTAACTACTATTGCAATGGCCTGAGCTCTCACCATAGATTTATTAGTCAGATGACCAGGCTGAATCTGAACAACAAGCTCCCTACATGTGATGTACTATGTAGAACCACCCCTAGAGATGTTTGGATTTGAAATGGGCACCTCTCCACATTGATCTTTTGTAATTCCAAACCAACAACCACAACCTTCCCCAACATAAGGAGCTATGCACTAGAGTCTATTAAGACTCTTTGTTGTGTATAGACCTCCTTGAAGGTCCCACCAAATGAAAAATCTCCCGCTAGTTATCCAATAGGACAAATTCAAGTGTAAACCATGCTTGCTCAAAGGCCGGTCTAGTTGGTAACTCCTCCAATCTAACCGTCGCTACCTACCATAAATCAATAGTTGTTGAGTGGATCCCATGCTCCTCAACCACCTCTACTCTAGAAGAAAGAACCACATCATCCCTACTCTCACAAAGTGTGACAACCAATTGGAACATTGGGGTTAGGTCAACTCCCAATGTAAACGTGTCATTGGTTGAGAATAATGGAAAGTGCATAATCAACTAAGTCACCCCCAACATCATGCTAGACTCAATTTGTGTAAAAGTAGGTGATTGACTAGTAGATAGTCTATCATGCACCTTATCACCACCTATCATACTTGCACTAGGACGTCTAGGATGTCCATTGCTTTGAGTGCACTCTTTCTTGTGATGAGATCCACCACAAGTCCAACAAGCAACACCACCACTCATTGGCTATTGTTGACCCAAAATTGAAGGTAAAGGTCTAGCTACACTAGGCCTTCCACTCACTCCATAAGATTTAGGCTATCCTTGTCCTCGGAAACCAACATGGCTTGGTGCACTCTATTGCACTCTGGAAGAAGTAACAAATATGGATGAGGGCTCCCTACCAAATCCAAATATCACTACTCTCTCTTCCACCATGTTGAGCTCAATACGCTTAGCCAAAACAAAGACCATTGCCAAAGTAGGCAAAGTAGCCTATAACAATGTAGCATCATAGACTCTATATTGCAACTGCAATCCAATATCTTGTACCAAAATTATGTTGCTTGAGTAAAACTGATCAGTCATCTCATGCAAGTGTATGTCTTGCATAGGCTCTCTCCAGCCTTCCACTAGAACTCCTACAAGCTCATCAACTTGTTAGTATGCACTCCTTGATAGTTCTACCTCAACACTAGAAGAACTCCACCATAGGGTTAAACCCCGATGCTACACCACCTTTTGTAATAGTACCTCAATTTTTAGTAGCACCATCTCTAAGAGATCCACCAATGCTACTAAAGCTAAAAGTCATGGGTAGTGCCAATCTACTCTTAGAAATTGAGCCTAAAGTAATGAAGACATAGTTTGGAGACCAATGTGGTCTCCATAGCTCAATTTCCTCCAAGTGAGCTATCCTGAACTCATGTTAGTCGTCCATCAGCAGACAACCCTAATGTATTGAAACAACCGCTTCCATGCCATAAGGGTGTGAACAAAGTCGGATTTCGCCTATGTTGCAGATCACACCAACTATCAAACTCTTGGATGAAATTATCTAACTCAATGGTACCCACTGTACCAGAGTAACTCTTGGGGCCTTTAGAGGCCACATAAATCTTATCTTTGTCCCATAACAATAATGTGGACACATCAAGTGCACTCTACATAGGAGTTGATTCAACTGAATAAACTCCTATATCACACTCCAACTTGGAATCAATCTCCTCCCTCACTAGGACCTAAGATACAGCTCATACCAAACATCATTCTAGGTAAACCCACTATGTATTGCAATGTTACCTCCTCAGAATCTCCAAAGAACTCCATCGTGACAAAGTATCCAAAAACTACAAACCATAACCATAACCATTGCAAGCACCCCACCAAGAATCACCACTAAGTGCCAAAACCTCCTACCAAACATCACCCACTAATATAGCTCTAACTATGACAACTACCCTAGGGGAAAGGGAAATTTGAAACCTGCCATCACAACACACACTCTCATGGTCTACAGGTCATCAATTCCTATCTCATTTGAAAGAAATATAAATAGTCTGATTGGTCATCACTCCAACCTCACTACCGAGAACACATTAGAGCACCAACGCTCTAAATTCAAGGCACCACACACAAACATGATGCACAAACAAGAAGTAGAGAATGGAAGAAATCCAATCACAAGAAATCTAAATGAAAACTCTCCATCTCATAAATCAACACTAGACTAACTCTACCACCATTTGGCATTTGATATAATAGAAGTTATCTACTTCCTAAGCTACCAAGATCACCAAGAATGGGATCAAATTATCTCTCTTAAACAAAGTTACAAGTGCATAGATAACAATGGAATAGTCATTAAGATAACAAGTGAGGGTGGACCATTTGGCTAGGGCACCAGTCTAAGAATCAAAGATCTAAGGTTCAAACCCTATCGCACATAATCTAGCAAGGTGGGCAAATTTTGCCAAAGAATGACCAAAAACTACTGTAAACTAACTAACCTCACACCAACAAGCTGGCTTGCTGGCCCTAGCCCTTCTAAGCTTTCATAGCCCATAGCCATATGCCTCTAAATGCCAAATGAGGCCTTTCTTCTTGCCACTTCAAACCCTCTCTAAATCTAGCAAACCTCTTCCAAATTTGGCCAAGCTCCTCCAACTTGAGCCAAAATGTGAAGTGAACTTGAGCTTAAATCTGACATAAATTTAACTTAAAGCCCTAGAATCTATTGACCACCAAATCCTCTACTAACTCTCCACTCGAGCCAAATTGAAAAGATGAGGTTTTGCAAATCACAAATTTGATAGAATTGGTTCACAACTCCACCTTCAATTTTGCACTTCGAGCTCAATTTGCACCAAATTGGTCATGCTTTCACCTCCTTAGCTCAAAACAAACACCATTGCTTGAAATTGACTCTCTTCTCAACAAAATTTAGCCAACACTTCTGCACATCGTTTGCCTCATTGCTAAATTTGCATTAATTTGAAAGAGCTTCTGCACACAATCACTCTTAGGGAAAATCTGAACAACAATCTAGCTACCAACAATCAACAAGGCTTAATGATACCACCAACATCCTCAGATCTTGCACCTGACCTCACTTCTTTGATGTAATCAATTTGTTCACAACTCGAATCACACTCAATTAGATCAGTACTTGATTTTTCACTCAACCATCTGCCAACAATTGGACATTGATTATAGTCAAGCCACACCCACTCTAGCTAAGAGACTCCAGGTGATGCTCGCCGGCCTCTGTCCACCATAGCTAGGAACTTGAAGGCTTAACATCAAAGAAGTGAGCTCTTTAGAGTTGCACTTCAAAATTATACCCCTGATCTCAACCTAGCTCTCCAACCCTAAAGGTCCTATTGATGGCACATCCGATGGTGTGTACGGTGCAAGTGAAAATGTGACCCACCATGTAGTTAATACCTCCAACATGAAATCTGACCGTCAACAAGTAGTCTATGAGTACCTACCAAAATACCTCTAACTACCCGCACTAATACTCCAAAGTCTGAGCAATCTAGGTATGATGCTACAAATGGCAAGATCTAAACTTCAAGCTTGGATATGGTGCATTTAGAACAATGAGAGTTGTTGCATGAGCTAAATTATCAAATGTATTTCTCTGTTCTTCTTTGGTACAAAGTTTTGTGCAGCAAAATTGAGGAAGAATAGTTTTGGAACCTTGCATGAACAAGATAAGGTTTATAAAATGTTACCTTTGGTAAGAGTTAATGATGTACAATACATATACCATATTCACCAGTTTTATGGTGAATATGGTAGTTCTAATACAGAATTAGTATCTTAAACTGCTTTGGTAAGCAAGCAATTAGTAAAAACACACAATGTTCCTAATGGATCCCAGAAGCACAAAGGTAATATGCACAAATAAAAGCAGATCAATTTTGATTGTAGATGTACAAAAGTAATTCCCAAATGAGCGGGATATCTCAACAAAGATAAATGTTGTTGTCGAGTTGATTGTAGATCTTTGTTGTCACAAACATCCACCAATGCTTTGTAGCTACCAACAGAAGTGATATTTCCTAGATGCTTGTAAACATTTTCTTTTAGAAGCACAAAGGTCAAAGGTAATATGCACAAATAAAAGCAGATCAATTTTGATTGTAGATGTACAAAAGTAATACCCAAATGAGCGGGATATCTCAACAAAGATAAATGTTGTTGTCAAGTTGATTGTAGATCTTTGTTGTCACAAACATCCAGCAATGCTTTGTAGCTACCAACAGAAGTGATATTTCCTAGATGCTTGTAAACATTTTCTTTTAGAAAAGTTGCCTTGTGAGTCATGCCTCCCATGACCTCTCCCTATTTTCCTTAAAGTATTTCTAATGTTTGCTATATAGTTCCTTCTTGTTTGGCGATCTGCACTCAAAGTGAGAACTTTCTTGTTAGAACATCTTTAATTGTTAGGCTAATTCTCTATGGCCTAGTTAGTGATGCATAATAATCAAGAGAATCCAAATGGCTTATGTTAATCAGGCCATGGAGAGGTTCCAAAACTAAAATGTGAAGTACAGATTTGTTGCTTACTGCAAAACCATCAAAGATCCATCATACTTTTATTGTTACTATTAACTTCAAAAATATTGGACAATTGTAAAACACTCATACTTCTAGAAACTAAAGAAATCCCCTAGTCATAACAACTTAGGGTGCAGATGCAATGGGACACAAACCCACATATAAGCACATGGAGGAAGAAATCTCTATAAAAGAGGTTTTGTGACGCTTTGTTTCTTATGATGTTATGTTTTCTTGCAAGTTTTGCAAATGCAAAGTTCCATCTGCACACTCCTAACACCAACGTCCATATAGCTCTAACCTACCATAAGTAGGCAGACCTAAAATCAAGAGCTTGTGTAGCTCCAAAAGCCAGATCTACGGATAAAGAACAGTTTGTTCTAAACTTTTTTCTACGAGAAAATAAACCACAGATCTTAATAAGGAACCTCTTCATGATAGGAATAAAAATTACTAGTCTTCAATTGATCTCTTTAGGTCTTAAAAAACAAATATATAAACACTAGATTAAATACTTTATATATATATATATATATATATATATATATATATATATATATATATATATATATATATATATATTTGTTCACAAAGTTCCCTTTAGATTCATAATTGTTAAGAAAAAGGTGACGATGTAGGAAAAATGAAGGATGGGAAGACCACATCAAGCCATACAAGGGAGAGACAAAAAAGGTAACATGGAGCTAAGCCCCAATAGAGTCTATATGAGAAATCTGCTCTACCGCACCTAAGATATCCGAGCTATGCAAGTCATACAGTCTACACACAATTGGAGCATCTGAAGAAACATCACCTAATGTGATTGCTCTCCTATGGATTGAACCAGCCACTGCCCTCTGTAGAGCAATGGACACATGCTGTCTAAAATAAGCTACAAAGTATGAGAGTGAGAGTGGTACCCCCTAACGCCTAACATGATAAGCTCTCGTGCACTCCTTGACAAATGTGTTAAATGCCGTGTCCGTGTCCATCGCTCCATATAACTCCAAGGCTAGAGGAACAAAGAGGTGACCCCGCTGCATGCCCCTATACTTGGAGACCTTGCGACCTGCTACTGCACTCACCACCCATCCAAGGGGATGGGTAATCCCGCACTCCAAAACTGTATCCCGCATAGGGTTTGTAACCACGACATCCGCTACTATCACCTGATCATCTCGGACCAAGTATAAGTCTACCTTGACACGTGTTGTTTGCAAAGCATACAAACGCTCCCTCCAAGCCAAGTATCCACTCTCTTGTGCCGTAGCAAACACTATGTCTCTAATGGCATCATGGGTAGCTATCCTTTGTCCTCCAAAAGGACACCGTGTCATGTGGACCGTTGCTGCATCTAGTGTAGAACCACACTCACAAGTGAATAATGAAGATGCAAATGGGTGGACCAATCCTAGGCAAAACCTCATTGCTATAGAGAAAGTAGTTGGTGCGAGTCGGAAAGCCTTAATGCACGGTCAAGCTAGGATCCAAGAACCTACACCCTTGCTGGAGCAAGAGCAAAGACATGCTTTAGTAGCCTAAGGAATGGACGAGTCGACTAAGAGAGAATGTAGCGTATGCTCACACTATTGCTCCATCAAGGAAGACTGTAAACCTCTAGTCCAATCTGACAATAATGAAGCAAACAATGGAAAATCCTCTTGTGCTTGTGGGGATAGACTATCTCTCGTTTTCCGCAATAACACCTAAAGAGAAAAGGATCCTCCCTCCACCTCTGTGTAATACTCCGAGGACAAGAGAAGAGAGAAAACACAGATTGCACACTCAAACATTCGATGCCCCAAGGGAGCACCTTCTCTTTATTATATAGACAAAGAGGATCTCCTCCAAGGAAGCTCCACCATAGGATTAGGGACATAGATAGGTGACATGTCAGCAAGCTCCACCCTTGGATTACTGACTTGGATAGGTGACCTGTCTGGTCTAGGTCCTATCTGGTTGGTCAAATGAGCTTTGACCGGAGGGAATCTTTTAGGGAATCTTCTTGTAGGAATCTCAGAATCACATAAGGTACCTTTGGAAAGCTCTCGACGAGACAAACCAGGGGGGAGGGAAGGCCAGCCTTTCCTCCATTGGGGGGGGGGGAATCTGCACATTTTCGAGGCCTAATTCATCCGTTTAGGCCTCCGAAATTGCCTTCAAAGATTTCAGGCATATTTTGGTTCCTACTCTATTAGTAGAAGTCCCCTTTTGGTGATACCTCTTTCTGATCTGTTTAGTACATCATGTGTAACATCGTTCCAGATGTTACCAAACCAATTCTCACCTTTAAATCATATGTCTAGCTATTGGTTCTAAGGTTCTCAAGTCTATTTTGGTTTCTGCCCTATTAGTAGAAGTACTCTTTTGGTGATACTTCTATCTGATCTATTTTGACCATCATGTATCTAATTCTAGATGTTACCAAACCAAATTTCACATCTAGATCATATTGCTAACCCTTGGTATTACAAACCTCCCTCCTTTTAAGACGCAACGTCCTCGTTGTGCAATTGTTGCTCAAATGCTTGCACCAACACCGGTGCATGCACCAAATTGGCAGCGGGTTCCCAGGTTGCTTCATAGAGAGGGTAACCTTTCCATTGTACTAGATATTCCACCCGTGGATGGCAAGTACCACGCATGCGCTTTTGGAGAATCCGCTCCACTTCATATTCCTCTATGCCATCAATGATTGTCGGACAAGGTCGAATGTCCTGTGTGGAAGTACCTTGGCCTGATCAAGGAGCATATCTGCATAATAGGGAGACATGGAACACTGGATGGATCTTCATGTGTGGTGGTAGCTCAAGGTGATAGGCCACAGCGCCGATGCAACGAAGAATCGAGAAAGGCCCAATAAAACGAGGTCTGAGCTTACGAGATCCAACTAATGTGAGGTTGGTTGTCGATAGCCACACTTGATCCCCAACATTGAACTCCATATGCCTACGGTGTGCATCAACATACTACTTTTGTCAATTTTGCGCAATCTGTAACCTATGCTTGGCGCTCTCCACACCTTGTTGGATTCTAGAAACAAATGTGTTGACTGCATCAACCTTGGTGGTCACTGGACGGATCTTCATCAAGCTAGAAGGTGTGAAGGGATGCTCACCATACATGAGGAAGAACGGAGTGACCTGGGTGGAGGCATTCACTGAATTGTTGTAAGCAAATTCCACCAACGGTAGTAGGGTGTCCCACCTCTCTTGCTCTTCTAAGGTGAAGCCGCGTAACATGTCTTCAATCGTGCAATTAGCCCGCTCTGTTTGGCCATCTGTTTGTGGGTGGTAAGCTATAGACATGGCCAACTTGGTGTTGCAGAAACCAAAGAGTGTTTGCCAAAACAAACTGGTGAATTGGGTGCCTCTATCGGTGATGAGTACTCTAGACAAGCCATGGTGAGCAAAGACTGCATCTAAGTATAATTGAGCTAGTTGTGGAGCGGTCACCTCCTTGGTGGTAGGGCGTACATGAATCATTTTGCTGAGCCGGTCCACAAAGACCACAATGGAGTCAAACCCTGAGGTGGTCTTGGGTAATTCACAGACGAGATCCATACTCACTTGTTCCCAACGTTGGGTAGGAGTGGGAAGAGGTTGAAGGAGCCCTACCGGAGCTTGATTAGAAGCTTTGTTCTGTTGACAAAGTAGGCAGCTACGCACATAGTCCATCACGTCGTTGCTCATCTTGGGCCAATAGTAATGGCGCTTGACTGCCTCCAAGGTCTTGTCCACTCCGACATGAGCTGCAATGGCCAAATCATGACATTCCGCTAGAATGGTGGTGCGTAATTCTGGGACATTTGGGATCCACAATCGGCCCTCTCGAAAGGTGAGTCCTTGGGTGCTGGTGACACCTTTGGACGCTTGCGCTTCTACAATCTGTGGGTCAGTTTTTGTAGCAGCTAGAATCTCTTGCCAGAATTCAGGGTTAATCTTAACCTCTGCCGCCAAGTTGTTGGCCATTGGCATGCGGGTGAACGCATCTGCAAGTTGCTTCTTACCTTCCACGTAGGTGATTGTCATGTTGAAGCGTTGTCGCCACTCTGCCCACCGAATTTGGCAATGAGATAGATCCTTCTGCGTCTCGAGGTAGACTAGAGGTTTGTGGTCTGTCTCTACTACAAATGCCTTCTCGCCTAGGTAGTGCTTCCAATGCTTGGTTGCTAGAACAATGGCCAACTCTTCTCGTTCTGTGGTGTGGTAGTTGCGCTCTGCCGGTAACAACTTTCGAGAGAAATATGCAATTGGATGCCATCCGTCATGCCACTCTTGTTGTAGGACTGCTCCTATTGCTACGCCTGATGCATCCGTAACCAACTTGATTGGACGTTTTGGGTCATACCACTTCAAGATTGGTGTATGTAGCAAGGCGGCCTTCAATTCTTGAAAGGCCAACTCTTGTGCAGTTCCCCATGTCCACTTCTTCCCCTTGCCAAGTAGTGCCGTTAAAGGCTGTGCAACCTTGGAGAAGTCCTTGACAAATCTACGATAGAATCCCGTCAATCCCAAGAAGCTCTTAAGTTGAGTCTGATCTTATGGAGCACTCCATTTTTGAATGACCTCTATTTTATCTGTCAATACTTGAATGCCCTCTGCACTTACTCTATGCCCTAAGTAGTCTACTTCAGACTTGCCAAACTCACACTTTGGGATTTTGGCGTACAACTGATTCTGTCTTAGAATCTGGAGGACCTCTCGTAGATGTTGTTTGTATTCTGTCATCGTGCTACTATATACTAAGATATCATCCAAGAAGACGATAACAGACTTATCCAAGTATGGACAAAATATGTCATTCATTAGGCTCATGAACGTGGCAGGCGCATTGGTGAGGCCAAAAGGCATCACAAGATACTCAAAGTGGCCATACCTGGTTCGAAAGGCAGTTTTGTACACATCCTCCTCTGCAATTCGGATTTGATTGTAACCGCTCCGCAAGTCCAGTTTGGTGAAGTATCTCGCTCCATGGAGTTGATCAAACAGGTCATCCATGCGAGGTAAGGGGTATTTGTTCTTCACTGTTTGCTGATTGAGACCCCGATAGTCAATGCACATGCGCATTGTACCATCCTTCTTCTTCACAAACAAGACAGGGGCCCCATATGGTGATATGCTAGGTTGGATGAACCCTTTCTGTAGCATCTCCTCAATTTGAGTTTTACACTCCTCCAACTCATGAGGTGATAGGCGATATGGGGCCTTACAAGGAGGTGTCTTCCCCGGGAGTGTCTCTATTTTGTGATCTACTCGCCTTTTAGGTGGTAATCCTGAGGGTAGATCATCGGGAAAGACATCTTGAAACTCATCTACCACATCCTTCAATTTCTCAAGAATTTGTCCAGCAAGTTGTGCACTCTGGACTTCTCTTATTAGACCCATAAAACATCTATCGGTCTTACAGACAGTTGTCGTCCCTACGACATATAGAGGCAGTTTCTGCTTGTGTGATTTTTCTTTAATCCCAATGATTGACCATTGGTGGGTTCTCACTACTTTCTTCCTCCAATCCACCATTGGGTTGTACTGCTCCATCCATGGCATGCCTAAAATTGCATCATAACGGGCTAACTGTATCACTCGCCACTCAATTGCTTCCTGATATTCTCCTACAGAGAGGGTTACCCGTCTAGGTAATGATTCAATCCTCTCTGTTTGCCCATTTGGTAACTCTACTTCTTCACTTCCATCTCTCTCTAGATCCATTCCCAATCTGATTGCAACAGAGCGAGACAAGAAATTCTCTGTTGCTCCCGGATCTATTAATACTCTCACTTGATTACCTTCTAGGATTCCATTCACAACAATCAATTGTGAGGTTGCCTTTCGGGATCTTTGCACATTATTCTTCTTCCTTCCCTTGCTTCTCTGCTTCCTTATTGAGCCAGTAAGGCTACAAGGTACATTTACTGGCGATCTTCGTTTTCCGAAGTGGTTTCCACCTCCTCCTCTTCAATGTGCCTCTCCATGTTGTTCAAAGATCACCTGTACGAAGGCCGAGGGCCTCTAGGGAAACGAGTGCGACAATTGGTAGATATGTGCCTAATACGGCCACAATTGTAACAACAGCGTTGTTCTCCTTGAGTCCCTTCTCCTCGTGGGACTCCATCTCTTCGTTCTTCTACTCGTCCTCGCTCTCCTTGAAGCGGCCGTGCTCCTTGATCCCGAAATCGAAGGTTGCCTAATTCCATCGGTACTGGTCCACCTATGTGTGGCATTTCTGCCCGATAATGTTGAGGTGGAAGTACTCCTTCACCTCCACCTAATGCTCCGGCTATTCTTTGTGCACAAGCAATGGCTTCAAATACCGTGCAAGGGTTTTGCACCATGACTTCTTGGCGAATCCGCTCTTTCAATCCTCGTTTGAAATTGTCGAGAGCCTCTGCTGGACTCATGTCGGTAATTACGACTTGTAGATCCAGAAATGCCTCCACATACTCTTGTATGCTATTCTTCTGTCTCAATCCCCATAGTCGAGTTCGAGCCATCTGCACAGAATTCACCGATTGGAAATTCTTGAGCAGTCCTTCTTGCATTGCTGTCCATGTGACCTCCCTTCTCTCTGCTAGCATGGATTGTTCCCAAGCATCATACCATGTGAGGGCTTTATCGGTCAAGTACCCACATGCAAACATGCATGCAGCATGCTCTGTGATCTCTGTTGAGAACAATCGGAAATATTGATTCATTCTCGAGATCCAATTCTCCACTACTCCCATCGTACGCTGCCCCTTGTAAGGCTCGATGTTGCAGGTCTTCTTCATCCGAAGTAGCAATGTGGCTTCATCGTTGATAGGGTTCGTAGGCACGGGTGCCTCTCCAAGTACTTCAGTCGCAAGTACTGGGTTTTGAGACGGCTCTTCTTCTTGCATGGCTTGATCGTTCCTGAGGATCTGCACTTGACTTTGCAATGTCTCCATGGTCATCTTAATCTCTCAAAATTCATTCAACATCCCTTGCATTCCTTGCACTAGCTCTTGCAACTGCGGATCCATGGTGCCTGCAACACCCAATTGCTAACGTCTACTTCAATACAGAGTCAATATAATCACTCTGGAAGGCGCACAAACTATCGGAACTACCATTGGGACCTCAGAAGCTATCACTTGTTGATAATACTCCTCACCAAAATTCCTAACCACAAAATCTCTAAACATCAATTTCGGCCTCACTACATAACGGATTTCTACTTGAGTGTTGAAAGGGAGAGGATTTGGGACATTCATATCCATATTATCATAATAGAATGTAGATAGTCAAATCCCACTCTCTGTCATATATCACCACAGGTAGAATCACCGGGTTTGGTGAGTTCATCACTCTGTCCATGAATTCAGCACCGAAGTGATAAACTAGCGATACTCTCATCTGCTCACGCTGGATGTACATAACCTTGATGCGGAATGGGTTTGAGAATGGAAAGCTAGGTGCGGGAAATTGTCCCCCCGGCGCATCCATCCCATCCGCTCTCTAAAGTCCTTCCTAAGTCTAGCGATTACTCTATGTTCTCCACCTCAAATTACTCAATTTCAGTAGTTCGTGCTATTCCAAGAGGGATGATCCACTCTCTTGGACTAGAACACTCGCTCTGATACCATTGTAATGCTCCGAGGACAAGAGAAGAGAGAAAACACAGATTGCACACTCAAACATTCGATGCCCCAAGGGAGCACCTTCTCTTTATTATATAGACAAAGAGGATCTCCTCCAAGGAAGCTCCACCATAGGATTAGGGACATAGATAGGTGACATGTCAGCAAGCTCCACCCTTGGATTACTTACTTGGATGGGTGACCTGTCTGGTCTAGGTCCTATCTGGTTGGTCAAACGAGCTTTGACCGGAGGGAATCTTTTAGGGAATCTTCCTGTAGGAATCTCAGAATCACATGAGTAAGGTACCGTTGGAAAGCTCTCGACGAGACAAACCAGGGAGGAAGGGAAGGCCAGCCTTTCCTCCGTTCGGGGGGGGGGATCTGCACATTTTCGAGGCCTAATTCATCCGTTTAGGCCTCCGAAATTGCCTTCAAAGATTTCAGGCATATTTCGGTTCCTACTCTATTTGTAGAAGTCCCCTTTTGGTGATACCTCTTTCTGATCTGTTTAGTCCATCATGTGTAACATCGTTCCAGATGTTACCAAACCAATTCTCACTTTTAAATCATATGTCTAGCTATTGGTTCTAAGGTTCTCAAGTCTATTTTGGTTTCTGCCCTATTAGTAGAAGTACTCTTTTGGTGATACTTCTATCTGATCTATTTTGACCATCATGTATAACATCATTCTAGATGTTACCAAACCAAATTTCACATCTAGATCATATGGCTAACCCTTGGTATTACACTCTGTCACATAAGTCTCCAAAACCGGCATATCAACAACCACAAAATGAGAGGAAAGTAGGGGTGCCAAGAGAGCCCAACTACCCAAAAATGCTATAGGTGCCATCTCTTCCATAGAAAGCAAGCCAACCCTACCACATGAGATTGGTAGAGCCGTCTATCTACGTGCTAAATCCCCTATCACACACTCAAAAGTCCTTGGTCCAATAATATCACTAAAGACTCCCATAATCCTCCTATCAAATGCTCTCAAATGTGATAGGAAGGACAATGAGGGAGTAACTCTACGGATGAGGTAAGATGGTCAACAAGCAATATTGGAAGAGAGTATACCAAATGCCACCTACGGATCTCCTAGTAATGGAAGGTTATCTACATGGAGAACATCCTCTACAAGGGCAGCGTCTAAGAAGCATGTGACAAAATCCTCCGATCCTACTGGCACTCCAAGAACACGAAGTCCATATGTTGATGTGATACACCCCTTTGGAAGCTCAAGGTGGGGAGAGATAACTAAAAGGGACCATGCCCTACACTTTGACACCTTGACTCTCAAGCCTACTAGATGTAGCTTGGTAGTCAAGTAGTCAAAGGCTTGCCTAATATGATCTACAGGGCCTACAATGTGTGTATCATCTGCCAAGGAGGGAAATACACAACTTGGCATGGCCAAAGTAGTAAATAGGAGAGCTCTAAAGTGAGCCATGGCAAATAGGGCTCCTCCCAAAGGATCTCCCTGACGTGTACCAATAGTTGACTCCAAGATGGTGACTCCCTCTTGTGAATCGCCATGCTGGTAGTAAAGGGAGTCAGGAGAGCCATTAAAAGACTGCACAAAAGGAATGAGACTTGCCAAGGATCCACCAACCTCCCTAAGCTCTCTAAAGATGGATGCACATGAGACACTATTAAAACCGATCTCAACATCCACCTGTAGGACGACGCACTCCGGATATATCTAGGAGTGCTCTAATGCCTAGAGATATAGCCTCACATCCTCTAGGTGTAGCCACTCCAAACTGATGTGGACTAAGGTGCTATTGAAAGTGAGAATGATGCTGAAGGATAATGGTACGACTGACCAGACACAAAAAGATCTCTCCAATATCAATCGGTCTAATGCCTCCCGTGTCCTTCTCCATCGCGAGAAGTCAACTAGCACCTAACATGCAACTAACAGACATAGGAATGTTTCCTCTCGCTACTATTGCAGCCACCTAAAACAACTGGGTAAAACCACTAGAAGGATCATCTACCTAGAAGTAATCTCTAAGGTGCTCATAAACCATCCCTAACAAGCCTCCTGAGGAAAGGCAAGGGGCAGTGCACAATGCTTGTGCAAATAGCGACCTATCAAGACATAAAGGTTGCTCAGGTTGATAATCTAAGACCTCCAGTGGTAGTCTCTCTACTGCTCTAGGATGTAGTGAGCATAGGGAAGAGATGGTCTCATTAGTAGGACTCGCTATAGACAAAGGGTGTAGCGCTTGTGCAGCTCTACTAAACTCTCCAGCTTGACACAATGTCCTACATTATCGTAATTGAGTGGAATATGTGGATCTTGTGACAATGCTTGTCTCCTAAATCGTGTAGCCCTAACAGACCCCTCCTGAAGGGCTGCCCAATTCCCCACTCAAAATCAAAAAAATCTAGCAACCACCTCTTTATGCCCCACACGTCTCCCTCTAGCATAATGAAGATACCAACAAGGGAGTAAGAGGAATAAGAACCATGCTAACTCATCCAAGGGATCACGTGCCAAATGATCCAATGGTAGGAGAAAAGCCTGTCTAGCCTCATCATGGAGTGTATAGGGTAGCCTATGGAACAGACGTGGATATGGAAAACTAGTCTCAAATAACCCCAAAATGCAACCCGCCCGAGAAACTAACCACTCCCACGACTCGATCTGTATCCTTGGAACGATCAACGAAGGGATAGAAGAAGCGTGTGTAATCCTAAGTGTCACTATTATTGATGTGTTCGCTCATCTCACATGGGCATCCCAAGTGGTCCAATCATAGTCCTTGTGCATTCTTTCCACATGGTTCTTTACTCCTTGTGAGGTAAAGCGTCGATTACACACCGAGCATGGTATATCCCAACCCACTCTAGACTACTCCACATGGTAAAGTGTAATCATGGCTAACACAAGAATAATGATAATAACACATGTTTCTTTTTCATATCTCCACATATTTATAAAATCACAACCCCTCATATCCTAATTCATTTAAGAAAACAATTTTTCTAAATTCCAAAATCTATAAACTATCGTAACTTTCTATTTCTATTTTTAAAATTTTAAAATTAAAATTATATGGAATTTAATTATGAATAAAAAAGATTGAAAATAAAAATTCATCACCCATCACTCTCAATATATAATGATCCTTCTAAACTCTAAAAATCTTCATAATTTTTTATTCTATTCTCCATCGTCTTCGAATCTAAACATCAATAAAATCAAAATTAAAAAACAAAAAGAATAAACTATTCACTTGATTCTTTATATACTAGAGAGCCCTCAGCAATTATAAATATCGTCTCGAGTCTCTCCCTCTCCACTCTTTTCCCGTCTCCACTCTCCCGCATCTCCCTCAGTCACGACTGTGAAAAGTCGGAGGATAATCAAGGACTAAAGCTTTTGTAAGATAAAGAGCATAAATTGATGCCTTTATTCATTGGCTGTGTTTGGTGGATAGATGGGCACGTGGGCGGCAACTCTTCTGACAGCTCCAGATTCGCGGACGCAGGTTAATTGACAGCCGTCCAATACTTCAGACGAGTTTTAGGTGACAGATCTTCCAGGGGAGTAACACTACCCCAAACTAAGCCAACAGTCTGGGATCAGAGAAGATCTCACGCGGAGTAACACTGTTCCGAAACATATCAGTGATCATAGTTCTGATGATAGTTCTGATGGAAAACTCAATGGAGTTTGAGGGGTACCAGATTTTAAGAGGAGCGCCTACATCCAAAATCTAAATGAAGTATCTAGAAATATGGAACGTGTAATATAGAAAAAAATATCCTTTTAATGTGGTAGATCTATGAGAAAGGATCAATAGCCCCATTCGAATTCCAAGCATCGAATATAACGGTCATCCACGTATTAAAATTTCAAGTAGCTCGGGTGCTGTACTTGGCGGGAGTTTAATCAAGCAAATCAGTGGGACGAGTTCTCGTAAATTCTATAGCGAAAACGTAGGTCGAGGAGGGAAACGAGAAAAAAGCTGGGTGGGATAACAAATCGATCTGGGATCCAGTTCAGCATCTTCAACTATGGAGGCTGAATTTGGTGGTACCATTGAGAAGAAGAAGGGGCATGTGTTGATGATTCCGCTTTCAAGCCAGACTCATATTGCTCCGAGTTTCAAGTTGGCTAAAGCGATTGCAGAGAGAGGGGTGACAGTCACATTTGTTGGTCAACGACGAGACATACTTAAGTTGGAATCGACGAGTAAATCTGACGAGCTTCATGGGCTTGATTTCCATTTCGTGGCTTTGGAAGATTTTTTGGGTACGATGGACAATGTGACAGTTACTCCAGTAACGATGTCGGAGGACCTGAAGTTCGCATTCAAGCCTATTGCGGAGACGTTAGTTGCTGATCGGAAGGCAGGGAAATCAGGACCAACGTGCATAGTTGCAGACAATTTTATAGTATGGGCACAGGTACGAATCTTCTGTTAGTTCCAGCTCTCTTCGAAGAGAATCCAGTCGGCAGTGAGCACTCATCCTGATATGGACCGTCGTACTTGATGCAGCCTTTGTCGATCTAGATCTGCCAAATTCAGTTCTACTGTGTTTAGAGACTTAAACACCTCCTTTTCAGAATTTACACTTTTGGTTCTGCAATTTCGTTTCTGGCTCTGAGGGCCATATGTCAGTGGTTTCTATTGGAATTGTTGCCCTAAAATATTTCCCCGGACCATCTGCAGGTGATAGCTTTGCAGCTTGAAATTCCGATATACCCTTTCTTCACCAATGGAGCTGCTTATGCAAGGTTATGGCAGGCGATTCCAGGTTTAGTTTCCGATAATGCTTTTCCAGTGGTGGAAGGCAAGGTGGGGAGGTTTGACGGCTGTCTGGAAATTCCTGGTGTTCCAAAGCTACAATATGATGATCTTCCTGCGTCTGTTCGAGTTCCACCGGTCTCATGTGTTACGGCCATGGGGAAGTTCTTTCTAGAGGCTGATGGTTTATTGATAAACACCTTCTACGAGTTAGATTCAGTGCCAATCGAGGCACTTCTTAGTGGCTCGCCTACCAAGGTATCTCCGCATGTCTGAAGCGTATGTCGATCATGTGCCCTTCTCTTGTTGGTAGCAGAGGTACAAAAGAATCTCTAACAAAAGGCAGTACTGCAAACTAAAAGCTTAAACTCTGTTCTCTGGATGGGAGGCGACAATCTTAATACTATCTTAATCTTGTTCGTGTTTTCAACAAAATGTATCTAGCTTTCACGCATACTTTTACAGAAGCTTGTCAGCTGCAGCATACTCTAAGATATCTGCAACATTCTTTTGCAGATTCCGTCAATCTTCCCAATTGGACCTCTCTCGACAGCTAGCACGTCATTTTCCCCAGGACTGGAGGATCCGGGAAACCTACATCTTGAATGGTTAAGCACACTGCCGCCTATGTCTGCGTTGTACATCTGCCTAGGAAGCATGGTTCGTCTGAGTCCCCAGCAGATATACCAGCTTGCTTTAGCGTTGGAAGCCAGCCAACAAAACTTTCTGTGGGTACTGCCCAAAGGGAAAGATAACTTCTCTACGCTAGAAGAGGTGCTTCCTGAAGGTTTTGAGTTGAGAATGAAGGACAAGGGAAGAATAGCCACTGGCTGGGTACCCCAGTTACAGATACTCGGTCATGCTTCTGTAGGCGGTTTTCTCTCTCACTGCGGGTGGGCTTCATGTTTGGAGAGTATAACCAAGGGAGTTCCTTTGCTGGCTTGGCCCCATGGGGCAGAGCAACATCTGAACGCCAGGTATACCCCTTCCCCTTTAGCTGCTTCAAAAAGTTCATAACGGCATTTACCATAGTTTAGAAGACCTGAGATGAAGTCCAGAGAAATACTAATGCTAGTCTCTCGGTCACATTTGCAGGTATCTTGTCGACATACTTGGACTGGCTCTCGAGTTACCCAACCGCAGAAGGCGTGGTTCTGACAAACTTGTCACTCATGAAGATTTTGAGAGTGGTATACGGGGCCTGATGGTTGGGGAAGAAGGAAAGGTAGTCACCGCTAGAGTCCAGAAGATGAAATTGAAAGCCGAAGAAGCTACAAGAGTTGGAGGATCTTCAAGTAAAGCTATTGGCTCTTTTGTCAGTCACATACGTATGTGATCACTGGTTCGTGTCCGTTAATCAGTAATACAGCACGAATCCCCTGTGGAGTTAGTATGGGGCCGGGAGGGTGACACCCCTATTTACTATGACATCCCCGCCAGAGTGAACGGACTTTGACACCCCACAAGAGTGTACAGACGTGATTGGAGTATAAATTATTCGATTTGCATGTCCTTGATTGGATTCTAAATTATTCGATTTGCATGTCCTTATTGTATCCTTTCCATTTATCTAATATCACTTTCAAAATTGGATTTTCCTTCATTTATCCAACACCATTTTCAATTTGGATTTTCAATCTCTAACCCCCGTCAATGTTCCATATTCACTCACAAGTCCCTGCAGAAATAATTTGGATTTTCAATCTCTATCCCCCCCTCAATGTTCCATATTCCCTCACAAGTCCCTGCAGATTTAACTGGACCCTAAATTATCCGATTTGCATGTTGGTGTCGCACCTTCCTTCATTTATCCAATATCATTTCCAAAATTGGATTTTTCTTCATTTATCCAACACCGTTTCCAAAATTAGATTTTCAATCTCTATCCCCGTCAATATTCTATATTCCTTCACAAGTCCATGCAGAAATAACGGGTGCACAATATATGGTCCAGTGTTCCATATTCCTTCACAGGTCCCTGCAGAAATAACTGGTGCGCAGTATATGGTCCAATGCGCAGCTTTGTCAATAAGCACAATTAGTCTACACAAAGCATCCGAGCATGCCATGAGAGCAAGCAGCACTGACACGAGGATCAGGGATGATCTTTGCTTGTAAGTCATGTTCATGGACGCCATTGAAACTCGGAGTGTGAGTTCAATACTGGAAATGGGTAAACGTAAGAGTTGATAATAACCAGTAACGAAGTCAGACAGGACTGCAAATGCTTCACAATACTCGAGAGCTCTACCTGACACTAATTCGAGGGAGATAGCTGTTGCTTCGCAGGACTCAAGAGCTCTTGCTTCCTATGACTAAAGCGAGATAGCTGGATGCTTTATGGAGTTCGCCTTCCTGACGATCAGAATCTCTACTTAGTATAATCTGGAAGTGTGGTTTTTGAAGTTACAAGTACTGTACAGTACATGAATGTCTTGACTAGCACGAACAGAAACTTACTTTTAACTGCTAAGTGTTCACATTAGCTAGCAGCTTTAGCCAAATGACACTCTTATATCCAGTAGTAGCATGGATTCTTCTCGGTTAGGCATGTGATTTATATTCTCGCTACCTTGTTGTTCTGCCAAGTGGTGGCAACAGTACACTTGAAGGCGAAGAGTATTCCTATTGGCGGCATCCTCGCCCATACAAACAATCAGATTTGTCCTTCTCGATTGTACTTTGCACATAGCAAGTTCCTGCACAGAAAAGATATCTGATTGTCATGATCATACATAACCTGACTATTCAAATCAGAACAAGTTCTCAAGAAACACACTGGATGCCTTGCAGTTGCCTATTTTTATCACCTAGAACAGAAATAGAGTTATACACACATTATGCTGTTATAGCACCCTCGTGCTTATTCATTACCATACAAAAGAAAACAGGCGACCTGCAGAGCAATGTGAGACATTCGATCTTCCTCTATATTAGTGAATGATATTTGTATACTCGAATGCTGCATCAAATAGTATTCTCAAATACCAAATCCAATGTAGTATCATTCCCGGATGAATTTGCATGGAGTATGAGGACTTATACAATGCAAAGGATCATTCACTGTATAGAGGAAGGTAGAATGTCTCATTGAGTAACAATATGTTTCTCTCTCGCTTGGGGCTGAAGCATTTGCAATTAAGAAAAGGGGTTTATTTAGTAAAACGAACAAATTTTGTGTGATGATTAGAGGAGAATAACAAAATTTTTGAGTTGAAAGTAAGGTTCAAGGGGTTTTTCTATTTGGTGAGTTTTAATTGATATCATTGAAATTTGTGATTTAACTTGAGATCTCCTTTTGAGTTTACAAAAAAAATATTCAAACAAGTGTTGCATGGCGGTCGTTAGCTCTTGTCTTGAGAAGTTGGGTTAAGTCTTATAACAAGCACAACCCTTATTTTGTGTTGCTAAGACATGCTTTGGTTCAATCCTTGACCACTAGAGATTGACAAAGACTACACCGTGAAAATGGAGGATATCGACGAGCTAAGTTTTTGCATATAATTGTAATTTATCAAAGCAGACTATACGGGACTTGTTTATGATTTGGTGTTACGTAATGGAATTTGTGTTGGTTATTTGGTGTATACAAGGGATGCTTGGATCATGCCATGATATTGACCTGCTTGTGGAGGTCTCCAATTTGGAGTGATTTGTATAAGAGAGGAAACTACAATTTGCTTGACCAACACCAATAATTATTGGGGGATTTGAGATATTTGCCAATATGTCATCTTGTTCCATCTTTCAAACAAGCGCGCTTCCAAGAGAAAGTTAATTTCAATAGATGTGTAACTCATACACAAATCCTCAACAAGCACTGCATAGGAATCTTGAAAGCAAGAGGTACTCTCTAAGAGAAATTAGAGTTTAGCTGAATAATCACTCAAGACATTCATATATATTGAAATGGGTACCTGTTTGTATAATTTTGCATAATTTCTTATTGACCTACCTAACATATGGCCATAGGAAGATGGTGATTTTATGCAAGAGGTAGAATCTGATCTTGGAGGTGCATTTGAGCCCTATAGAAGAATATAAAGAAGAGACTGATCTTGGAGGTGCATTCAAGCCTCATAGAAAATATAAAGAAGAGATAAGAAATGTGGTCTACATCATTTTCTTGCATTCAATTGCCATTCAAGCTGTTTGTTGAATCCAAGATTGTAACACATATTGTAATAAAGCAAAGCTAATAATTGTAATAAAGCAAAGCTAATAGTTCAATTGTTGAGTTTCTACATGTTGGAGGTTTGTTGAATCCAAGTATAGTTATTGTAATAAATCGAATAGCTCAATGAAGACTTGAGATGGTAAAAGATCATGCTAATAACAGATGTATCAGGCAATGCAATCATCACTTGCCTCTAATAGCTTTTGATGCCTGATAGCCTCCTTGACTGATGAGGTCTTCCTGTTTGTCTTGTTTGCTAATGTCTCCTTTTCTTGATTTTCAGAAAAATCCTTTTTATTGTTGATGCAAGAAGGCCAAATGTTTGAAATCAGAAGTGAGGAACCTGGTAGAGTGTATGTTCAGATACAAAAGCAACTTGTGATTAAAATTGATTTATATTGTGTTATGACTTTAGAATCTCCAAGTTGTCTTGGACAAAGTAGTGAATGGCATTGCATGAACAAGTTTTGTTCTGTATATTTGATCTCACATATTACGGGTAATACTTATATTCATCTCCTTAAATTCCAATTGAGCAAGAATTATTGAGACATGGTGACCTGATACATAGGCTGCAATACCTCCAAATTACATTCATAGAGGACTTAAAGTTTGAAGGGTATGTTCTCTCTTCAAGTATGCAAACAACCATGCTTCCTTATTGATAAATATAAGCAAAATCCAAACTAGATCAGAATTGAACAACGCACAACCATTGCTTGGGCAATGCACTACACCAACCCAAAGTTTTAAACTCACGTGTAACCTTGGAATTGTAATAGAGTGTCAAGTGGGTTGCACATCTTTCAATTCCATGAGATGGATGAACACAAGAATGTAAGCAATTTACTTTTGGAATAAAATGAGAGTAGAAAATGTCATCTTTACATGCATAGACTATTGCAATATCATGCTACTACTCTTATATTCACAACTTCTGGCATCCACATAGTTTAAACTTCTTATAGATAACTTTTGTGGACCTCTTACTTCTGTTTCTGAAAAGTGCTTGTGTAAACATGTTCCAACTACTAGAAGCACAAAAGCAAAGACATCAAAGCCAATATAGAAAAATAAAAGTAGATCAATTCTGGATAGTGGATGTACAAAAGTGATACCCAAATGCGTGTGATATCTCAACAAAGATAAATGTTGTTGTAGATCTTTGTTGTCACAAAGATCCAAGAATGCTTTGTAGTTGCCAACAGAAGTGATACTTCCTAGATGCTTGTAAATGAAAGATTCTACAAAATTTTTGTTGCAAGTCATGCTCCCCATGACCTCCTTCTATTTTCCTTAAAGTGTTCCTAATGTTTTCCATATAGTTTCCTTCTTGTCTGGCAATTTGCACTCAAAGTGAGAACTTTCTTGTTAGAACATCCTTAATTGTCAAGCTAATTCTCTATGGCCTAGTGAATGATGCCTAATCAAGAAAATTCAAATGGCTTATGTTAATCAGGCTATGGAGAGGCTACAAAACTTAGATGTGAAGTACAGATTTTTTTGACACACATACATCTAGAAACAAAATAAATCCCTTAGTCTATATGTGCATCAGAGTGGCTCATAGTGACTTAAGGTGTAGATGAAATGGGACACCAATCCAAATATAAGCACATGGAGGAAGAAATATCTATGGAAGAGTTTCAATAAAGCTTTTTTTATGATGTTATGTTTTCCTAAAAGTTTGGCAAATGCAAAGTTCCATTTGCACACTCCTGACACCAATGCCCATATAGTGCTAACCTCTCAAAAGCAGATAGACCTCTCAAGAGCTTGTGTAGCTCCAAAAGCTGGATTTACTCATGGACAACTGTTAATATTCATAACATTTCTCTTGAAATGCAAGAGACAAAACCATAACAACATTTTCTTCCACAAATCCAACTTCTCTCCCAATCTTTGATGTTGAAGTATAATGTTTGTAAAATTTGCTTAACTCAAGAATTGAAATTTTGTGAAGTACAATGGTAACAACTCTATGGTATTTTTAGTAAAACCTCCTTGACTATTACTATGAGGTAAGAAAAGACCAACTACAAGTGTTCTTGAGACCTTCAAAACTTTCTATCTTGTGATTGATCCTATCCATAAAAGCTATAGACGATGCATGAAATTGTACAAATCCTATAGGAAACTAGATAGATCCCTCAAAATTGCATTATCACACTCAGTATGTCAGCCAAATTCAACTCAAGAGAATTAGGTGATGGACAAGTTCTACGTGTGTGCTATGACAATTGGCAAATAATACATCTCTTATATTTTTGATTTTGCTCAACATACTTAAAAGCAAAGTGTTTCTTCTTGTGCTATTTCTTCTTGCTATAACACCTATAGGATGACCACATGCATGTACAATGTTAGGGTTTTGAATAATAGATAGTTTTGCTAAGCAATTTGTCTAGTTTTCTCTTGCAATAAATGTTGTTGACATGGCATAAATTCATGGTATCTTGCCATGACCTATTCTATTGTTGCACTAAATGGTACTCACTCATGATTTCTTGCTTGTGTGGCTAGGATGTGTAACCACCAATGCGGATGAAAGTGGTTCATAGACAGCAGAATACTCACATTCAAATGCACTTTCAAGAAATGAGTGCATGGTATTCCTATTGTCCTTTGATAGGTATGCATGCACTCCATGTTGTTGGTTAAATTTTGTGCTTCACATAGCTTGTTGTACACCTTCTTGAGGGCAAAGTATACAATCTTGTGGTAGCTATTGCTCCATATGGAGTGAGTATGGCTCAATAGTGTTTGTGCATTATCAAATGTCAATTTTTGGTGTATATTTTGCTCTTGATGTTGAACAAAAAGCATCAACTTTGCTACTACATCTTTAAGATCTCCAGAGGAAATTGTAATCCAATTCTTGACAATAGAATGCTTTCCATTCATGTGTGAAGTAAAAAGATGCCCAAGATGCAATACAAACTTTGTCCAAGCTTTGAAAACATGCTCTTTGTGGACAATCCATGTATTCCTAATGTATGAAATTACATGACTACTTCCATGCACTCTAAACTTCAATTGCATATTATACCAACACTTTGCAAAAGATATTTCATCAATGCTTGCAACCAATGCATTCCAATCTTCCATGAATTCAACCATTGGTTTGTGCATGGAAATGTCCTTTTTCAAATTTGCAACAATGTTTTTGGAGATATGCCATGCATAGATTATATTTGTGGAAAAAGAGAAAAGTCTTGCAATTATTGTGTGTATATAAATTGCTACACACATACATCATTATCAATATCATACACTATAGAAACATAACTCATACACAAGTCATACATAAAATTTAAAGTGCCATAATAATTAGTTTTTTTTCACACTCAACTTGGATCAGAACTCAAGCCTCAAATCAATAATCTGCCAATAATGTACACTACTTACAATCAAGCCATGCCCACTCTAGCTATAAGACTCTAGGTGATGCTTGTCAACCTTTGTCCACCATAGCCAAGAACTCGAAGGCTCAACATCAGAGAAGTGAGCTCTTTGGAGCTATGCCTCAAAGATATACTTCTTTGCTTGACCTAGATCTCTAGCCCTAACGGCACCACTAATGGCCCATCTGATGGTGCAAATGGTGCAAGTGATAGTGTGTCTCATAATGTGATTAGTAACCCTAATACAAAATCTAGCTGCCACTAAGTAGTCTCTAAGCAACTACTAATATAACTTTGACCACCAAGACTATCACTCCAAGTTTTGAGCAAACTAGCTTTGGTGTTGCAAATGTCATGACAATTGTTGTATATATATACATGGCTATACAACATACATGATTTTCAACATCTACACTATAGGAGCAAAACTTATATAGAAGTCATGCATAAACTCTAAAGTGCCACAATTGCCTTGTTGCTAGCAGTTAGACCCCTTTAATTCCAAATAACCATCTACTCAGTATGTGATATGCCCTATGGTGGGCAAAGATCAAGAGGCAAGGTGCTACTAAGCCCCACTGTTAATCACTTATTTGTAATCTATACCACATAAAGTGAACTAGCTTTGGGTCAAGTACATCAAGGACATAGCTATTGTCTTTGAGGAACCACTATGAAGGAAGGAGTCAAACATACTATATGTAATCCTCTCAAATAATTATTTCATACTAACATAGTAGTAGCTCCACCAAAAGCACCACATAACATAAACCGCAAGTGTAAAAGATCAAGGAGAGAAATAAGAGAATGGAAGACTAGAGTGAAAGATCACATTGGGACTCTTGAATGAAGTAAACTCCAAATGCCTAACGTGAGCTCAAGCTTTGGAATTTAAAAGGAAAAAACAAGGCTCTTGAGAAGCTTCTCAAGAAGCTTCCTAAAAGCCACCTTCTTAGAGTGCAAACTAAGCTAACCAAGAAGCTTCTCAAGAAACTTCCTTCTAGAAACCGCCTACTTTGCCTGTAAGCTAAACTAGTTGAGAAGTTTTCTAACAAGTTTCCTCCTAAAATCCATCTACTTGGCATGCAAGCTAAGCTAGCAAGGAAGCTTCCCAAGAGGCTTCTTCCTAGAAGTTGCCTAGTTGGCATACACATTACTCAAAACTTGGAAGGTATCAGGAAGCTTCCAAAATATTCTTATAATTCTTGGCTAGTTTGACCTGTTTTCTACTTCATTACTCTCAACTAACTTGTCTATAAACTCATATTGTTCTAGCAAGCATGCACATACAATTGCCATGCTTGGGTCCATATTGTCATCAATGTTTGGGAGGTGGCATAACGCACAATTGTGCACATGAACTTTCTAAACAACACCATTATGTCCTTTCAATGTAAGGACTCAAGAAGGCAAAATCTTATGCGCTCTCAAGATAGTGTGGCATGTGGTCACATCAAGTGTTGTCTGTGCAGTCTATGGTAGATATACATAATCACCTGGATGAAATTGATAAATCAAGTCTCTATAACCTCCTCTTCACATAGTAGCATAGCATAATGTATCCGTATGTTGAGAAATCATTAAGTTCTCAAAGGCCCTTAACATCATGCTCCAAAATGTCTTTGCATATTGAGAACATTTGCTCACTCATAAGTCTAGGTCATCCAAGTCCAAAACTACAATAACATCACAACAAATGGCTACGCATAAATCTGAATCTCATCCATAGAGTAAAAAGTAAGGAGAGAAGGATGCTAAGGAAGCTTGCCAGCTAAATCAACAACCCATGGCCAACCAAGGTAATTGGAGATCCTAATCTCCCAAGTGGCCTCTTGTAATACTATTAATTAGACTCAAGTAGAAATTTGTTATGTTGTCAGGCCAAAGTGATGTTTAGGAATTTTGTAGTCCAAAATTTGGTGAGTGATATTATCAATGAGTGATAATTTTTGAGGTCCAAATGGTAGTCCCAATCATCTGTGCCCCTTCTTGATTTATATTAACACTTCATTGAGGTAGGAAGTATTGATTGAGTATTTCCATATGTCAAATCATGGAGCCGTAGTTGCAAGATTTGATGCAAGGAATGTTGAACAACTTTTGGAATAGCAAGATAAAGTCATGTATGTACCTTTAGGAACAATCATGTAATGCAAGAAGGAGAATCATCTCCAAAACCCAATAATAGCAATCAAAGCACCTAGAGAGTCACTCATGCCCATGACAAAAGCCCCAATCAACAATGAAGCCACATTGTTACTACGGATGAGGAAGATATGCAACATCAAGCCTGAAAAGTAATAGCATTCTATGGGAATAATAGAAAATTATATCTTGAGAATGAATTGATACTTTCAATTATTCACAACTAAGATCACCAATCACTCCGTAGGTTTGTTTGTATGTGAATACTTGGCCAATAAAGCACTCACATGGTACAATGCTTGGGACCAATCAATGTTGAAGAAAGGAGGAGAGATCACTTGGATGGTGATGCAAGAAGAGCTATTGAAGAATTTCCAGTCCATGGATTCCATGCAAATGTCTCAAACCGGACTATGGAGGTTGAAGCAAATGATCAACATACAAGAATACATGGAGGTATTTCTTGATCATTTCTTGATTTCTTGATGTTATTATGATTTTTAGGTCACAATAACCAGTATGAGCCTAGCAGAAGCTCTTGATAATTTCAAATGGGGTTTCAAAGAACAAATTCACTTAGAGTTAATGGTACAAAATCCTTGCATTATTTTTGAAGCCATTGCATGTGCTTAGAGAATAGCATGAGTGCTTGGAAGAGGTGAAAGGGTAGTCCTTACACAAAACTATTGGGATTAACAATGCACTTTGATGGACCAATTCCTATGGCATTAAGCAACATTTGTTTTTGAGACCAAGGAGCACAACCGCTCCAAGAAGAATGAGGATGTGAAGAAAGGAGAGATAGAGTCCCTTAAGGAGAAGGGACTTGAGGAAAAATAACATTGTTACATTTAAGCCAAGTTGGATACATAGCCATCAATTGTCAAGTCTGCCTTCCTAGAGGCCATTGGCCTCCATACAAGCATCCTTTGAACAACTTGGAGAGACAAATTGAAGAAGAGGATGTAAAAATCACATAAAAAAACAAAGACCAATAAATTTACCTTATGGCCTTATTGGCTAAATAAAGAGAAGTAAAAGTGTAGAGAGGAAGAGGATGAGTACACAAAGGTTGAGAAAGACAAACACACAATTGATTATTGTACATGGACTCCTAGAAGGTAATCAAGTGAGAGTATTGATAGACCCTAAAGCAATAGAGAATGCAATAAGGTTGCAATAAGGTTGGAGGATGGAACTAAAGAAGGATGTGAATCAAGAAGTATAGTTACCTAATGGTCAAATAGATATGTTTGAATCGTTGCCTAGAAAGGTAACACTCTTTGTAGGAGAGTATCAAGAAGAAAATGAGTGGTGAGGGATATGGTTAGTTCATTACAATGTCATCTTAGATAGGCCGTGGATGGAGCACCACAACACCATGGCATATTGGAGAAAGAAAATAGTGAGAACTAGCCAATGGAAGATAATTGGAGATAAGGAATGATTACAAAGGTAAGAACTACCTCTCTATGTATGTAACACCTATTTGTGCATGTGTGTGGTATTGTGATATTTAGCTTGGTATTACAAATACTTGAGAGGTATTATTTATATAAAGGTAAAGGATAGTTCTACATTAGTCATGATTAGCTAAAGTTAGTCATAGCTAAGATAGTGAAGACCTTACTTTAGAGGAAATGGAAAAGATGAGCACCACTATTTTGGATTCTAGTGTATTGACGTGGTGTTATTCCTAGGTGTTTGGCTTTGAGGAAAGAGTTGAGAACTCTTGGGCCTGTGAGCCTTTTTGTTTTGTGTTCTTCTATAGTCCAAGGATAGCTCATGTGAAAGAATCCTTGACTTAATGGTTGGTTCAAGATAAGATCACATGCTTAGTGGAATATGCCCATGTGGATGGATATTCCTAGGCTAGAAATTTTAAAAGTTGATAAGGTAAATTGCTCCCGCAACTGCATGATTTCTGGAAAACTGTACAAAGTTTGCCATTTCTTCAATTTTCAATGGATTGTCTTGAAAATTTCCAAAAAAATTCAGTGCATTATTATCCTACCTTCTAACTCAAAAATTAGAGAGAGATCATTCTTATGAAAGGAGTTATGAGTTTTTAAAGTGAGGGGGGTGGTATATAACCAAATCTAAAATATATCTGCTGAATAGAAAGGTGTCTAGGCAAAATAGCAAAAGCTCAAGTATCAATGGGGGTGGTGGATGCCAAGCCAACACCATGGGAGGCTTGTGAACATGCTTCCAAGATTGATGTGAGAGTGAATGGTCACAACATCAAGGATGCATTGGTTGATGGAGGATTAGCAATGAATGCCATGCCAGAAAGGTGGATGAAGAAGTTGGGTATGATACCCTCAAGACCTTCAACATTTGTGGTGAGTATGGCAAAAAAGCAACAAGTTCAACCAATATGAGTGATAGATAAGGTGGTAGTTTCAGTTATGGGAGTTCAAAATCTCATGACTTTCCAAAGTCTTTGGAGGCCATGGTTGAGAGCAACATGCACAACTGACCAATGGCACAAAGGGTACTTGAGGATTGGGCCATCAAACCAAAGAGTTGTAGTTCCTATGACTAACATTGCCTACACTTCACATTTAAATACACCATCTTCTAGTTGTTAGGAATCAGATTCAGAAGAAGGAGCTTCAGGTGTGGACAAAAACATGGAGGAGGAGATTTCCAAGGAGGAGGATGAATCTGAATCTAATTTAGATGTGTATATCTTGTGTGCTATGGATTTTGCACTTAAGCTTGAGGTTTAAAAAGAGCCAATTAAATCACCGTTGATACTTGAGGAGATAGAAAGGAGGTTATCTACTCTCCAGTATGGCCCAAATGTTACCAAGGAAGAGAAGGTGAGATTTTTTGCAAGTTCATCCGTGTGTTTGCTTTTAGTTACAAGGATCTAAAGGAACTCACCTTGGAGGAGCACAAGATTGAGGTGGAGTCACATGCAAGACCTGTCCGCCACAAGCAACGTTGCATAAGCCCACCAATATCTTTGGTGGTGAAAGAGGAGATTGATCAGCTCAAGGAGGCTAGATTTATCTCTGAGGTGGAGAATTCAAAATGTGTGTCTCCCATTGTGATTGTGAAGAAAAAGAATGGCAAGCTTTGGGTGTGTGTATTACAAGAAGCTTAATGCTTTTACTAAGAGGTACTATTACCCTTTGCCATTCATTGATGAGATCTTGGAGGAGGTTGCAAGTCATGAGAGGTACAGTTTTGGAGATGGTTATAATGGGAATAACCAAATTAATATTGCACCAGAGCATCAACAACTCATTACATTCACCACACCTTAGGTTACTTACACTTTCATGGTCATGCCTTTGGGGTTTTCAATACTCCACCCACATTCCAACAAATCATGAACAAGGTATTTGAACCTTTCATAGGGAAATTTTGAGACTTTATTGATGAGTTTGTTGATGAATTTTGTGTTTATGCGAGCAAGGAAGAGCACTTTGAGCACCTAATCAAGGTTTTGCAACGTTTGGATGAGGTAAATACATCACTAAACCCAAAGAAGTGCATTTTTGGATGTGAAGAAGGTCTAATTTTAGGGCACATCATCTCCAAGGATGGAATAGTAGTTGATCCTCAAAAGGTGAGGAAAATCTCATGCCTTCCATTCCCTTCAAGCTTGCCAAATTTTTGCCAATTCTTGAGGATGGTTGGGTACTATAGGAGGTTCATCTTCTCATTTCCAACAAGGCTTATTCATTGACCATTTACATGAAGAAGGGTGTAGATTACATGGTGATTTTGGAAGACAAGGAAGCTCTCAAAGCTTTTGAGGAGCTCAAGCAATCCCTTGTTGTAGCTCCAATTCTTGCTAAACCTGATTGGAGTAAGCCTTTCATCCTCTACACTGATGCTTCTAATGTAGCTATAGGATGCACTCTTAGTCAATTAGACCAAGATCGGCATGATCATCCAATAGCTTATGCTAGTAGGCAGATGGTTTTGGCAGAAAAGAACTACTCTGTCACAGAGAGAGAAGGGTTGGTAGTGATCTTTGGTCTCAAGAAGTTTGGACACTACTTGATCGGAGGGAAAGCTACAACTGTCATAAATCACAAGGCTTTGAAGTACATCTTCAACAAGTCTAATGTGGAAGAGAGGCTAGCAAGGTAGATGATACTCTTGTCTGAGTATGACTACACCATTGAGGATAGGCTAGGAAAGAAACATGCAAATGTTGATTTGTTATCTAGGGCCAATGATCATGATGGAGATGAGCAAGTGGATGATTCCTTCTTGGATGAGGAGCTCATGAAAATCTCAATCACTCAAGAGGTTCCAATGGAGTACAAGGAGATTGTGGATTTTGTGACAAGAGGTAACTATCCAGAAGGGATACATGCTAGGGAGAGGGGAGCACATGCAACAAGATCTAGACCTTATACAATGGTGGAGAATATTAATTTTCAACAAGAAGCAGATGGTCTACTTTGAAGAGCAATGGGTAAGGAAGAGTATATCTTACTCATAAAGGAGTTTCATGAAGGTTTACTATGTGGAGGACACTTTGTAGGAAAGGTAATTGCTTTCAAGATTCTAGATGCACGTTACCATTGGAAATGGATTTTCAAGGATTGTCTTGATTATTGCAAAACTTGTCAAACTTTTGCTAGAAAGTCTACTTCCACTCCACCACTTAGATCAATTCCATTGCTAGGACCTTTTGAGAAGTGGGGAATCAATTTGTAGGTCCTCTCAATAGAACCCTGGGGAATAGTTGGTATATTGTGGTAGTTACTGATTATCTTACCAAGTGGGTTGAGGCTAGACCATTGAGGGACAAGAATGAAGATGAAGTTGAGAGATTTCTTTATGAAAGCATTATCACTAGGTTTGGATGCCCTTTGGAGTTGGTTTTTGATAGAGGAGGAGAGTTTACAAGAAGTATCATTGCAGCCATGCTACAACATTTCTCTTTTATACATAGAATAACTACATCCTATAAGCTAAATTCCAATGGCTTGGCAGAGAGAACCAATCAGACCTTGTGCATGATGTTGGCCAAAGATATAGAAATGGAGGGGCTAACATCATTGGGATAAGAGGATTCATGCAATTTTCTGAGAGTATAGGACAACCATGAAGACTTCCATTGGATATTCTCCATTTCAATTAGTATATGGTTTTGAGTCTACCTTACCTATTCACTTTGATCTATCTACCTTCCAAAGCATTCATAGGAGATTGAAGAAAGCACAAGGAGATGATGCACAGAGATCAAGGAAGGATCAACTCATGGAATTAGAAGAGGCAAGAGTAGTTGCTATGGTTTGAGTGGAGCAAGCCCAAAGGAAAAAAAGGAGATCTATGTGTGATACTCCAAGGACAAGAGAAGAGAGAAAACAAAGATTGCACACTCAAACAATCGATGCCCCAAGGGAGCACCTTCTCTTTATTATATAGACAAAGAGGATCTCCGCCAAGGAAGTCCACCATAGGATTAGGGACACAGATAGGTGACATGTCAGCAAGCTCCACCCTTGGATTACTTACTTGGATGGGTGACATGTCTGGTCTAGGTCCTATCTGGTTGGTCAAACAAGCTTTGACCGGAGGGAATCTTTTAGGGAATCTTCCTATAGGAATCTCAGAATCATGTGAGTAAGGTACCGTTGGAAAGCTCTCAACGAGACAAAGCAGGGGGGAGGGAAGGCCAGCCTTTCCTCCATTGGGGGGGGGGATTTGCACATTTTCAAGGCCTAATTCATCCGTTTAGGCCTCCAAAATTGCCTTCAAAGATTTCAGGCATATTTCAATTCCTACTCTATTAGTAGAAGTCCCCTTTTGGTGATACCTCTTTCTGATCTATTTAGTCCATCATGTGTAACATCCTTCCAGATGTTACCAAACCAATTCTCACCTTTAAATCATATGTCTAGCTATTGGTTCTAAGGTTCTCAAGTCTATTTTGGTTTCTGCCCTATTAGTAGAAGTACTCTTTTGGTGATACTTCTATCTGATCTATTTTGACCATCATGTATAATATCATTCTAGATGTTACACCAAATTTCACATCTAGATCATATGGCTAGCTCTTGGTATTACAGACCTCCCTCCTTTTAAGACGCAACATCCTCGTTGTGCAATTGTTGCTCAAATGCTTGCACCAACACAAGTGCATGTGCCACATTGGCAGCGGGCTCCCAAGTGGCTTCATAGAGGGAGTAACCTTTCCATTGTACTAGATAGTCCACCCGTGGGTGGCAAGTACCACACATGCGTTTTTGGGGAATCCGCCCCACTTCATAATCCTCTGTGCCATCAATGAGTGTCGGACAAGGTCAAATGTCTGGTGTGGAATGACCTTGGCCTGATTGGGGAGCATATCTGCGTAGTAGGGAGACATGGAAGATTGGATGGATCTTCATGTGTAGTGGTAGCTCAAGGTGATAGGCCACAACGCCGATGCGACGAAGAATTGAGAAAGGCCGAACAAAACAAGGTCTGAGCTTACGAGGTCCAACTAATGTGAGGTTGGTTGTCGATAGCCACACTTGATCCCCAACATTGAACTCCATGTGCCGACGGTATGCATCAGCATACTACTTCTGTTGATTTTGTGCAATCTGTAATCTGTGCTTGGCGCTCTCCATACCTTGTTGGATTCTCAAAACAAATGTGTTGACTGCATCGACCTTGGTAGCCACTGGACGGATCTTCATCAAGCTAGAAGGTGTGAAGGGATGCTCACCATACATGAGGAAGAATGGAGTGACCTAGGTGGATGCATTTCACTAAATTGTTGTAAACAATTTCCACCAACGGGAGTAGGGTGTCCCACCTCTTTTGCTCTTCTAAGGTGAAGCCGCATAACATGTCTTCAATTGTGCGATTAGCTCCCTCTATTTGGCCATCTGTTTGGGAGAGGTAAGCTATGGACATGGCAACTTGGTTTTGAAGAACCCAAAGAGTGTTCACCAAAACAAGCTGGTGAATTGGATGCCTCTATCGGTGATGAGTACTCTAGACAAGCCATGGTGAGCAAAGACTACATCTAAGTATAATTGAGCTAGTTGTGGAGCGGTCACCTCCTTGGTGGTAGGGCGTACATGAATCATTTTGCTAAGCCGGTCCACAAAGACCAAAATGGAGTCAAACCCTGAGGTGGTCTTGGGTAATTCACAGATGAGATCCATACTCACTTGTTCCCAATGTTGGGTAGGATTGGGGCTGCCGTTGAAGGAGCCCTACAGGAGCTTGATTAGAAGCTTTGTTCTGTTGGCAAAGTAAGCAGCTACGCACATAGTCCATCATGTTGTTGCTCATCTTGGGCCAATAGTAATGGCGCTTGACTGCATCCAAGGTCTTGTCCACTCCGACATGAGCTGCAATGGCCGAATCATGACATTCCGCTAGGATGGTGGTGCGTAATTCAACGACATTTGGGATCCATAATCTACCATCCCGAAAGGTGAGTCCTTGGGTACTAGTGACACCTTTGGATGATTGTGCTTCTACAATCTGTGGGTCAGTTTTTGTAGCCGCCAGAATCTCTTGCCAGAATTCAGGGTTAATCTTAACCTTTGCCACTCAGTTGTTGGCCATTGGCATGCGGGTGAATGCATATGCAAGTTGCTTCTTACCTTCCACATAGGTGATTTTCATGTTGAAGCGTTGTCACCACTCTGCCTACCAAATTTGGCGACGAGATAGATCCTTCTGTGTCTCGAGGTAGACTAGAGGTTTGTGGTCTATCTCTACTACAAATGCCTTCTCGCCCAAGTAGTGCTTCCAATGCTTGGTTGCTAGAACGATCGCCAACTCTTCTCATTGTGTGGTGTGGTAGTTGCGCTTTTGAGAGAAATATGCGATTGGATGCCATCCGTCATGCCACTCTTGTTGTAGGACTGCTCCTATTGCTACACCTGATGCATCTATAGCCAACTTGATTGGACGTTTTGGGTCATACCACTTCAAGATTGGTGCATGTAGCAAGGCGGCCTTTGATTCTTGAAAGGCCAACTCTTGTGCAGTTCCCCATGTCCACTTCTTCCCTTTGCCAAGTAGTGCCGTTAAAGGCTGTGCAACCTTGGAGAAGTCCTTGACAAATCTACGATAGAATCCTGTCAACCCCAAGAAGCTCTTAAGTTGAGTCTGATCTTCTGGGGCACTCCATTCTTGAATGACCTCTATTTTATCTGTCAATACTTGAATGCCCTCTGCACTTACTTTATGCCCCAAGTAGTCTACTTCAGACTTGCCAAACTCACACTTTGAGATTTTGGCATACAATTGATTCTGTCTTAGAATCTGGAGGACCTCTCGTAGATGTTGTTTGTGTTCTGTCATCGTGCTATTGTATACTAAGATATCATCCAAGAAGACAATAACAAACTTATCTAAGTATGGAAGAAATATGTCATTCATTAGACTCATGAAAGTGGCAGGTGCATTGGTGAGGCCAAAAGGCATCACAAGATACTCAAAGTGGCCATACCTGGTTCAAAAGGCAGTTTTGTGCACATCCTCCTCTGCAATTTGGATTTGATTGTAACCGCTTTGCAAGTCCAGTTTGGTAAAGTATCTCGCTCCATGGAGTTGATCAAACAGGTCATCCATGCGATGTAAGGGGTATTTGTTCTTCACTGTTTGCTGATTGAGACCCCGATAGTCAATGCACATGCGCATTGTACCATCCTTCTTCTTCACAAACAAGATAGGGGCCCCATATGGTGATACGCTAGGTTGGATGAACCCTTTCTGCAACATCTCCTCAATTTGAGTCTTACACTCCTCCAATTCATGAGGTGAGAAGCGATATGGGGCCTTACAAGGAGGCGTCTTCCCCGGAAGTGTCTCAATTTTGTGATCTACTTGCCTTTTTGGTGGTAATCTTAAGGGTAGATCATCAAGAAAGACATCTTGAAACTCATCCACCACATCCTTCAATTTCTTAGGAATTTGTCCATCGAGTTGTGCACTCTGGACTTCTCTTATTAGACCCATAAAACATCTATTGTTGTTAGAGACTGTTGCCGTCCCTACAACATATAGAGGTAGTTTCTGCCTGTGTGATTTTTCTTTAACCCCAATGATTGACCATTGGTGGGTTCTCACTACTTTCTTCCTCCAATCCACCATAGGGTTGTACTGCTCCATCCATGGTATGCCTAAAATTGCATCATAACGAGCTAATTGTATCACTCGCCACTCAATTGCTTCCTAATATTCTCCTACAAAGACAGTTACCCGTCTAGGTAATGATTCAATCCTCTCTGTTTGCCCATTTGGTAACTCTACTTCTTCACTTCCATCTCTCTCTAGATCCATTCCCAATCTTATTGCAATAGAGCAAGACAAGAAATTCTCTGTTGCTCCCGGATCTATTAATACTCTCACTTGATTACCTTCTAGGATTCCATTCACGACAATCAATTGTGAGGTTGCCTTTCGGGATTGTTGCGCATTATTCTTCTTCCTTCCCTTGCTTCTCTCCTTCCTTATTGAGCTTGTAAGGCCGCAAGGTACATTTACTGGCGATCTTTGTTGTCTGAAGTGATTTCCACCTCCTCCTCGTCAATGTGCCTCTCCTGTTGTTCAAAGATCACCTAAATGAAGGCCGAGGGCCCCTAGGGAAACAAGTGCGATAGTTGGTAGATATGTGCCCAATACGGCCACAATTGTAACAACGGCGTTGTTCTCCTTGAGTCCCTTCTCCTCGTGGGACTCCATCTCTTCATTCTTCTACCCGTCCCCGCTCCCCTTGAAGCGGTCGTGCTCCTCAATCCCGGAATCGAAGGTTGCCCAATTCCATTGGTATTGGTCCACCCATGTGTGGCATTTCTGCCCGATAATGTTGAGGTGGAGCTACTCCTTCACCTCCACCTAATGCTCTTGCTATTCTCTACACACAAGCAATGGCTTCAAATACCGTGCGAGGATTTTACACCATGACTTCTTGGCAAATCCGCTCTTTCAACCCTTGTTTGAAATTGTCGAGAGCCTTTGCTGGACTCATGTCGGTAATTGCAACTTGTAGATCCAAAAAAGCCTTCACATACTCTTGAACACTATTCTTCTGTCTCAATCCCATAGTCGGGTTCGAGCCATCTGCACAGAATCCACCAATTGGAAATTCTTTAGCAGTCCTTGCATTGCTATCCATGTGACCTCCCTTCTCTTTGCCAGCATGGATTGTTCCCAAGCATTATTCCATGTGAGGGCTTTGTCGGTCAAGTACCCTCATGCAAACACACCTGCAGCATGCTCTGTGATCTCTATTGAGAACAATCGGAAATATTGATTCATTCTCGAGATCCAATTTTCCACTACTCCTATCGAACGCTGCTCCTTGTAAGGTTTGATGTTGCAGGTCTTCTTCATCCGGTGTAGCAATGTGGCTTCATCGTTGATAAGGTTTGTAGGCACAGATGCCTTTCCAAGTACTTCATTCGCAGGTACTAGGTTTTGAGACGGCTCTTCTTCTTGCATGGCTTGATCATTCCTGAGGATCTGCACTTGACTTTGTAATGTCTCCATGGTCATCTTAATCTCTCTAAATTCATTCAACATCCCTTGCATTCCTTGCACCAACTCTTGCAATTGCGGATCCATGGTTACTGCAACACTCAATTGCTAATGTCTACTTCAATATAGAGTCAATATAATCACTCTAGAAGGCACACAAACTATCGGAACTACCATTGGGACCTCAGAAGCTATCACTTGTTGATAATACTCCTCACCAAAATTCCTAACCACAAAATCTCTAAACATCAATTTTGGCCTCACTACATAACGGATTTCTACTTGAGTGTTGAAAGGGAGAGGATTTGGGACATTCATATCCATTTTATCATAATAGAATGTAGATTGTCAAATCCCACTCTCTGTCATATATCACCACAGGTAGAATCACAGGGTTTGGTGAGTTCATCACTCTGTCCATGAATTCTACGCCAAAGTGATAAACTAGCGATACCCTCATCTGCTCACGCTGGATATACATAACCTTGATGTGGAATGGGTTTGAGAATGGAAAGCTAGGTGCGGGAAATTGGCCTCCCGGCACATCCATCCCATCCGCTCTCTAAAGTCCTTCCTAAGTCTAGCAACTACTTTATGTTCTCCACCTCAAATTACTCAGTTTCAGTAGCTCATGCTATTCCAAGAGGGATGATCCACTCTCTTGGACTAAAACACTTGCTCTGATACCATTGTAATACTCCGAGGACAAGAGAAGAGAGAAAACACAGATTGTACACTCAAACAATCGATGCCCCAAGGGAGCACCTTCTCTTTATTATATAGACAAAGAGGATCTCCGCCAAGGAAGCTCCACCATAGGATTAGGGACACAGATATGTGACATGTCAGCAAGCTCCACCCTTGGATTACTTACTTGGATGGGTGACATATCTGGTTTAGGTCCTATCTGGTTGGTCAAACAAGCTTTGACCGGAGGGAATCTTTTAGAGAATTTTCCTGTACAAATCTCAGAATCACATGCATAAGGTACCATTGGAAAGCTCTTGACAAGAAAAAGCAGAGGGGAGGGAAGGCCAACCTTTCTTCCATCTTGGGGGGGGGGGGGGGGTTGAACACATTTTCAAGGCCTAATTCATCCGTTTAGGCCTCCGAAATTGCCTTCAAAGATTTCAGGCATATTTTGGTTCCTACTCTATTAGTAGAAGTGCCCTTTTGGTGATACCTCTTTCTGATCTGTTTAGTCCATCATGTGTAACATCCTTCCAGATGTTACCAAACCAATTCTCACTTTTAAATCATATGTCTAGCTATTGGTTCTAAGGTTCTCAAGTCTATTTTGGTTTCTGCACTATTAGTAGAAGTACTCTTTTAGTGATACTTCTATCTGATCTATTTTGACCATCATGTATAACATCATTCTAGATGTTACCAAACCAAATTTCACATCTAGATCATATGGCTAGTTCTGGGTATTACATAGAGTTAGGGTTCTTTGCCTTCTTAGTTCATGGTGCGCTACTATAATAGCCATCAGAAGTTCATTTTGAGTGAGAGATAGGCCGGATGACTAATCATGAGCTAGACTATAGGACATGCCTTGCAAGAAATAGTTCTAAGAGCGCTTGGATTTGACAAGAAGTTCAATCACCATTCATCTCTCAAGCCTTTCTTACATGACAAGAAATTCTTGAGCAGGATCCTACATCCTTTTGATGTTCTTTGAACTCTCTCCTACCTTTTTCTTCTTTGTTGATGGTCTTTGATCTCTCTCCTATCTTTCCACCTTCTATTATTTTTTGAGATGGCTCTTATTTTTCCCACTTCCTATTTGATTCCTTCAAACCTTCCTATCACTAGTTTCCTTCTTCCCCATTCTTCTCTACTATTCTGTCCTTTCCCTTGCTTTCCTATCAATGATTCTTTCTCTAATGCCTTCCTTCAATTCCTATCCTAAAAATCTCTACCTTCCTTTGATTCTTGTCCCAGTCTTCCTTCTGTTCCTTCTCTCTATTTCCCTTTGTCCTATCTTCAATTATTCTCTCCTTTCTAGTTTCTTCCTTCCATTCCTCATAAACTCTTCTTATCTTCAATTCTTCTCTTTTCTTATTTCTTCCTTTGATCCTTCTCTGTCACACTTCTTGTCTTCAATTCTTCTTCTTTCCCTTCTTGACTTTGATTTTTCTCTCCTTTCCTATTTTTTCCTTCGATCCCTCATAAACCCTTCTTGTCTTCAATTATTCTTCTTTCCTATTTCTTCCTTTGTTCACTCATAAACTCTTCTTGTCTTCAATTCTTCTCCTTTCTTGTTTCTTCCTTTGATCCCTCTCTATCACACTGCTTGTCTTTGATTATTCTCTCCTTTCTTATTTCTTCCTTTGATCATAAACCCTTCATGTCTTCAATTCGTCTCCTTTCTTGTTTCTTCCTTTGATCCCTCTCTATCACACTTCTTGTCTTTGATTATTCTCTCCTTTCTTATTTCTTCCTTTGATCATAAACCCTTCATGTCTTCAATTCGTCTCCTTTCTTGTTTCTTTCTTTGATTCCTGTATGTCACACTTCCTACCTTCAATTCTTCTCCTTTTTTGTTTCTTCCTTTGATCCTCATAAACCTTTCTTGTCTTCAATTCTTCTCCTTTCTTGTTTCTTCATTCAATCCCTCTCTATCACACTTCTTGTCTTCCATTCTTCTCCTTTCTTATTTCTTCCATCAATCTTTCATAAACCCTTTTGATTCTTCTCCTTTCCCTTCCTTTAATCCCTCATAAACCTTTCCTATCTTTGATTATTCTCTCCTTTCCTATTTCTTCCTTTGATCCTTCTTTGTCACACTTCTTGTCCTCTATTCTTCTCCTTTCCCTTCCTTTGATCCCTAAAAAATCCTTCATATCTTTGTTTATTCTCTCCTTTCTTGTTCCTTCCATTGATCCCTCTCTGTCAAACTTTTGTCTTTGATTATTCTCTCCTTTCTTGTTTCTTCCTTCAATCTCTCTCCATCACACTTCTATCTTTGATTTTTTTTTCTCATTTCCTATTTCTTCCTTTGATCCTTTTTGCCACACTTCTTGTCTTTGATTATTCTTTCCTTTCTTGTTTCTTCCTTTAATCCACTCTCTATCACACTTCCTATCCTCAATTCTTCTCCTTCCACTCTCTTTGATCCCTCATAATCCCTTCACATCTTTGATTATTCTCTATTTTCTTGTTTCCTCCTTTGATCCCTCTCTATCACACTTCAATCTTGATTATTCTCTCCTTTCTTGTTTCTTCCTTCAATCTATCTTTGTCACACTTCATGTCTTTGATTATTCTTTCCTTCTCTATTTCTTCCTTCTTTCCCTCTTTGTCACCTTTCATGACTTTGATTATTCTTTCCTTTCCTATTTCTTCCTTTGATCTCTTCTTTGTCACACTTCTTGTCTTGATTATTCTCTCCTTCCTATTTCTTCCTTCAATACTCTCTTTGTACACTTCATGTCTTTGATTATTCTCTCCTTTCATGTTTCTTCCTTTGATCCCTCTCTATCACACTTCTTGTCTTTGATTATTCTCTCCTTTCATGTTTCTTCCTTTGATCCTCTCTTTTTCACACTTCTTGTCTTTGATTATTCTCTCATCTCCTATTTCTTCCTTTGATCCTCTCTTTGTCACACTTCTTGTCTTTGATTATTCTCTCCTTTCCTATGTCATCCTTTGATTCCTCTTTGTCATACTTCATGTCTTTGATTATTCTCTCCTTTTTTGTTTCTTCCTTTGATCCCTCTCTATCACACTTCTTGTCTTTGATTATCTCTCCTTTCTTGTTTCTTCCTTTGATCCTCTCTTTGTCACACTTCTTGTCTTTAATTATTCTCTCCTTTCCTATGTCTTCCTTTGATCCCTCTTTGTCATACTTCATGTCTTTGATTATTCTCTCCTTTTTTGTTTCTTCCTTTGATCCCTCTCTATCATTCTTCCTATCCTCAATTCTTCTCCTTTCTCTTCCTTTGATCTCTCATAAACCCTTCATGTCTTCAATTACTCTTTCCTTTCCTCCTTCCCAAAATGCACCATGCGCACCCTTTCACTCTTGTACTTTATGTCTCAAGATTCACAACATTCCCCTATGCCTTCACTCAATCCATGTCATTTTTATTGTTGGATGTTCCAAATCAGCCTCTTTGTAAAGGCCTCCAACAGGAAGTCTCCATGACTAACAATGAAAAATTAATTATCTTTTCATTGTACACCCATACGACTCATATTCTACTAACAAGAGAATTGCAAACAAGAGCATAAACCCCTCTATCCACCTTGGTAGCATTATTGGATTCCTAGATATGGTACACTAAATCATCTCAACATAGCAAACTAATGATCTCTAATTTCCACAAATACTAAAAATCTCTGTTGGAATCTAAAGTTATTACATACAACTAGAATTTTAACTAAATCTACATAATTTTATATTAGTTTACCTATCACACTAAATAGCACTAAAGTGACATAGAGATTGTTTCCTTGACTACTCTAGAAGTACCAAGGATTCCTTGGACAAGGTGATTGTATTCTAGAAATTCTTACCCAAAGCGTGAGGTGATGAACTGTGTGAATGATGCTTGGGTAGTACTTGGACACAAAAATCCCAATGGATTTGGTGGTCCATAGATTCCATCCATCCCATTCCTACTCTGATACCAATGAAAAAGACCGAGACCAAGAAGAGCAATAAGAGAATGGAAGATCACATTGGGGCACTTGAGTGTGAAAACTCCGATTGATTATCATGAGCTTCAGCTTTGGTATTTATAGGGAGCATACAAGGCTCTTTTTAAGCTTCTCAAGAGCTTCCTTCTAGAAGCTGCCTACTTGGCGTGCAAGCTAAGCTAGTTGGAAGCTTTTAGAAGCTACCTACTTGGGGTGCAAACTAAGAAGCTTTCTAGATACTTCTAGAATATTCTAGATTAATTTGGTCTACTGGCTACTTTTTTAGTCCTAACTAACTTCATTGCTAAACTCCATATTGTTACATACAAGAAGTCCTCCAAATTCTATGACAAAACTAGTTGTATGCCTAAGTTTCAAAGTATAAGTTTAACAAGTCTAAAATTGATTGTTTGGAGCATAGAGTAAGTGCTGAAAGTATCCAACTATTAATAGATAAAAAAAATGTCATTTAGAAATGGGGTGTTCCAAAATATCAAACTCAACTCAAGAGTTTCTTGAGATTGATTGGTTTTTATAGTCAATTTGTCAATGACTTCTCCAAGGTTATACAATTCCTGGTGGCACTACTTGGCAAGGGAAAGAAGTGGATGTGATGAAATGTACAAGAATTAGTCTTTCAAGAATTGTAAGATACATTACTACATACACCAATTTTGAAATGGTATGACCCAACACATCCAATAGGTGCATCAAGCATTGTGACAAGATTAGTTCTACAATAGGAATAGAGTGATGGATGCATCCAATAGCACCTTTCTCTTGAAAGTTGTTATTGGAAGAGTGCAACTATCACACCACCAAATGAAAAGAGTTCGCCATTGTCCTTACAACCAAGCATTGGAAACATTATCTTGACAAGAGGTATTTGTAGTGGAGATAGACCACAAATCTATCCCATCAACAGATTTTTTGGGTTGAGTGGAGACAATAGTTCAACATAATAATCACATACATGGAAGGAAAGAAACAACTTGCATATGCATTCACCCAAATGCATATAGTGAACAATCTAGTTGTAGAGGTCAAGATGAACCCAAATTTCTAGCCAAGGATTCTTACTATTACAAAGACTAACCCATAGATTGTAGGAGTTCAATCATCCAAAGGTATACCCAATATCTGAAGACTCACTTTTTGTGATGGTAATTTATGGATACCAGATACTCCAAACCTAAGAACCACCATCCTCATAAAATGTCATGATTTTGCAATTGTAGGTCAAGTTGGAGTGGATAAGATCTTAGTGTAATACCAAGAGCTAGCCATATGATCTCGATGTGAAATTTGGTTTGGTAACATCTGGAATGATGTTATACATGATGGCCAAAATAGATCAGATAGAAGTATCACCAAAAGAGTACTTCTACTAATAGGGCAGAAACCAAAATAGACTTGAAAAACTTAGAACCAATAGCTAGACATATGATTTAAAGGTGAGAATTGATTCAATAACATTCGAAAGGATGTTACACATGATGGACTAAACAGATTAGAAAGAGGTATCACCAAAAGGGGACTTCTACTAATAGAGTAGGAACCAAAATATGCATGAAATCTTTGAAGGCAATTTGGAGGCCTAAATGGATGAATTAGGCCTCAAAAATATGCCAACCCCAACCCCAACCCCCCAACAGACAACAGGCTAGCCTTCCCTCTCCTTGTTTTGTCTCATCAAGAGCTTTCTAATGGTACCTCACCCACGTGATTCTAAGATTCCCTAAAAGATTCCCTCCGGTCAAAGCTTGTTTGACCAACCAGATAGGATCAGAACCAACATATCATACATCCAAGTAAGTAATCCAAAGGGTGGAACTTGCTGACATGTCACCTATTTATGTGCCTAATCCTATGGTGGAGCTTCTTTTGAGGAGATTCTCTTTGTCTATATAATAAAGAGAAGGTGCTCCTTTGGGGCATCGGATGCTTGAGTGTGAAATCTGTATTTTCTCTCTTCTCTTGTCCTCAAGGTATTACACTTAGATGCAATCAAATGCCATTACTATTGACCCAAGATGAGCAACAATGTAATGGACAATGTTCAAAACTACCTACTTTGGCAAAAAAAATTAAGCCTCTAATTAGGCTCCCAAAGGACTCCTTCAACCTCTCCCTACTCCTACACAACATTGGGAGCAAGTCAGCATGGATTTTGTTTGAAAATTGCCCAAGAATACCTTAGATTTTGACTCCATTGAAGTCTTTGTAGACCGACTCAACAAATGATTCATGTCAATTATGACCAAGGATGTGATTGCTCCACAATAAGCTCAATTATATTTAGCTACGGTCTTTTCTCACCATGGCCTCTCTTGAGTGCTCATCATTGATCAAGGCACTTAATTGACTAGTTTATTTTGGAGAACACTCTTTGGCATCTTCAAAACCAAACTTGCCATGTCCATGGCATACCATCCACAAACCAATGGACAAAAGAAGGGGCCAGTCACACGATCAAGGACATGCTCCAAGGCTTCACCGTAGAGGAGAAAAAAAGGTAGGACACCTTACGTCCACTTGTGGAATTTGCCAATGATTTAGTGAATGCATCTACATAGGTCACACCATTCTTCCTCGTGTATGGAGAACCCTTTCACACCTTCAAGCTTAATAAAGATCCACCTTGTGGCTACCAAAGTTGATGATGTAAACACTTTTGTTTCTGGAATCAAATAGGGTGTAGAAACCGCCAAGCGCAAGTTGCATATAGCTCAAAATAAATAAATAAATAATATGTAGATCCACATTGTAAGAAAATAGAGTTAAGCATTAGGGATCAAGTTTGGTTCTCCACAACCAACCTCATGTTAGTTGGCCTTCATAAGTGTAGACCTCATTTTATTGGCCCTTCTCCCATCATCTATCAAATCAACATAGTGACCTATCATCCCAAGCAATTGCCGCATATGAAGATATATCTAGTGTTCCATATTTCCCTATTATGCATATATGTACCCTAACTGCCCCACTTTCCTTCCATACAAGAAGCTCAACCTTGTCCAACACTCATTGATGGCACGGAGGAATATGAAGTCAAATGTATTCTCCATAAACACATCCGTGGTACCTACTATCTGCATGTGGAATATCTTGTACATTGGAAAGAACAGTTATTGTATTAATCAACATAAGAGCCGATGGCTAACTTGACTGTTGCATCGGTGTTCGTGCAATCTTTTGAGCAACAACTTTGCAAAAAAGATGTTGTGTCTTAAAAGGAGTGGGTTGTTATATCATTAGCTTGACAAATTCTCTAGAGGTGGAAATTGGCTTGATAATATCTTGAGGGATGTTATATATGATGGTCCAAGTATATCAAATAGGAGTGTCACCAAAAGAGTACTTCCACTAATGGGGTAGAGGTCAAAAACACCCTAGAAACTTTAGAGCCAATGTTGAAGCCTAAATTGATGATTAGGCCTTCAAAGATGAAAAATTCTCCCCCTTGATAGAAATGGATATTATCTTCTCCCTCTTTGTTTGTCTCGTCAATAGCTTTCTAATGATACTTCACCCATGTTGTTTTGAGCTTCTTAAAAATATTCCCCAAAGATTTCCTTTGGTCAAACTTATTTTACCAACAAAATAGGACAAGGATCAGCATGTCACCAATCCATACAACTAAGGATGGAGCTTGCTGACATATCACTAATCAATGTATTTAATCTAAGGGTGTAGCTCCTTTTGAGTGGATCCTCTTTGTTATGTAATAAAGACTGGTTGTTCCTTTGGGGCATCAAAATATTTAGGAATGAAACCTTATGGTTCTCTTGGAGCTTCTACTATCCCCTGAACATTACACCTTTTTGCGAATTGTATTTATGCAATCCTTTCTCCACTATCTGAACTACTCTTTCTACTAAGCCATCTACCTCAAGGTGATCTTGGTAGGTAGCACAGTGATGAATCAAGGCCCGTCACACAAAACATCAAACTCTTCCAAGAACTCTATACCTTGATCAGTCAAAACCTCAAATAGTGCACCAAAATAACTAAGAACCCAATCCAAGAATGAGTAAGTTGCCCCTTCACTAGACTTGTCAAGGAGTGTCACCAACTCAATCCACTTGGAAAAGTACTGCACCATAACAAAAACATACCAATGATATCTCACAGTCAATGGTAAAGGTCTAGCAAATTCCAAACTCTAATGGTAATCTAACTCCATGATAGGTATGGGTGTAACTATGCCATAAGAGCATTAAATGATGCTCTAACTTGGTCACAAAGCACACATATGGCAACAAACTATTGTACACTAGTTCATATACCGCACCACCAATAATAACTCTAGAGTAAGTTATATGTAAACTTAACTCCAAAATCCAAAATGTTTTAGATCCTCATGAGCATGATATACGAATTGTGGTCTTTGAGATAGAAATGGTACTACTTGCACTCAACCATCTTCCCATACACAAAGAAGATGTTTGCACTCCAATCACTATTGCCTAGCTTGTTGAACAATATGGTCTCTCTCCTTGGCACCAATTGGGCCACCCACAACACCAATGCAAAGATAATCCATCACTAAGACATCATCATGAATGTTTTTTGACCTATACCCAATATCTCCACCCTCTAGATTTGTGACCTCAACAACTCTTCTTGTGTGTATTGCAAGAGATAGCATCAAAGCCTTAATAAATATATGGAGAAAGGTAGATGTATGCCAACATAACTCCATCTCCTCATCTGTCTCAACACGCTAATGTACTCGTCTAATCCTATTGGTTGGGACATAGGTTTCTACTCAAGCTATTTTCATCATAATTCATGTAATACCAAGAGCTAGCCATATGATCTAGATGTGAAATTTGGTTTGGTAACATCTATAATGGTTTTATACATGATGGTCAAAATAGATCAGATAGAAGTATCACCAAAAGAGTACTTCTACTAATAGAGTAGAAACCAAAATAGACTTGAGAACCTTAGAACCAATAGCTAGACATATGATTTAAAGGTGAGAATTGGTTTGGTAACATCTGGAAGGATGTTTCACATGATGGAATAAACAGATCAGAAAGAGGTATCACCAAAAGGGGACTTCTAGTAATAGAGTAGGAACCGAAATATGCCTAAAATCTTTGAAGGCAATTTTGAAGGCCTAAACGGATGAATTATGTCTCAAAAATGTGCAAAAGTTTTCCAAAGGATAATGATTGGCCTTCCCTCCTCCCCTGGTTTGTCTCATTGAGAGCTTTCCAATGGTACCTTACTCACATGATTCTGAGACTCCTACATGAAAATTCCCTAAAAAGATTCCCTCCGGTCAAAGCTTGTTTGACCAACCAGATAGGACCTAGACCAACATGTCACCCATCCAAGAAAGTAATCCAAAGGTGGAGCTTGCTGACATGTCACCTATCTGTGTGCCTAATCTTATGGTGGAGTTTCCTTGGAGGAGATCCTCTTTGTCTATATAGTAAAGAGAAGGTGTTCCTTTGGAGCACCAAATGTTGAGTGTGTAATCTGTGTTTTCTCTCTTCTCTTGTCCTTGGAGTATTAAAATGGTATCAGAGCGAGTATCTTAGTCCAAGAGAGTGGATCACCCCTCTTGGAAGAGCATGAACTACTGAAACTGAGTAATTTGAGGTGGAGAAGATAGAGTAATTGCTAGACTTAGGAAGGACTTTAGAGCACGGACGGGATGGATGCACCGGGAGGACAATTTCTTGCACCTAACTTTCCATTCCCTAATCCATTCCACATCAAGGTTATGTACATCCAGGGTGACCAAATGAGGGTATTGCTAATTTATCACTGAGGCGTAGAATTCATGGATAGGGTGATGAACTCACCAAACCTGGTGATTCTACCTATGGTGATACATGACACAGAACGGGACTTGAAAATCAACATTTTATTATGATAATATAGATTTGAATGTCCCAAATGCTCTCCCTTTCAACAATCAAGTAGAAATCTGTATTGTAGTGAGACTGAAAGTGATGTTTAGAGATTTTGTGGTTAGGAATTTTGGCAAGGAGTATTATCAACGAGTGATAGCTTCTAAGGTCCCAATGGGATTTCCGATAGTTTTTGCACCTTCCAAAGTGATCATATTGACTCTATATTGAAGTAGATATTAGCAATTGAGTGTTGTAGGAACCATGGATCCGTAATTGCAAGAGCTGGTGCAAGGAATGCAAGGGATGTTGAATGAACTTTGAGAGATTAAGATGACCATGGAGACATTACAAAGTCAAGTGCAAATCCTTAAGAATGATCAAACCATGCAAGAAGAAGAGTCATCTCAAAACCCAATACCTATGACTGGAGTACTTGGAGAGGCACCTATGCCTACAAACCCTATCAACAATGAAGCTATATTGCTACTTCGGATGAAGAAGACCTACAACATCGAGCCTTACAAGGGGTAGCGTATGATGGGAGTAGTGGAAAATTGGATCTCAAGAATGAATTGATATTTCTGATTGTTCTCAACAGAGATCAAGGAGCATGCAACAGGCATGTTTGCATGTGGGTACTTGACCGATAAAGCCCTCATATGGTATGATGCTTGGGAATGATCCATGTTGGCAGTGTAACCAACATGAGTCCAACAAAGGCTCTTGACAATTTCAAACGAGGGTTAAAGGAGTGGATTCGCCAAGAAGTCATGGTGCAAAATCCTCGCATGGTATTTGAAGCCATTGCTTGTGCACAGAGAATAGTAGGAGCATTGGGTGGAGGTGAAGGAATAGTTCTACCTCAACATTATTGGACAGAAATGCCACACATGGGTGGACCAATACCAATGGAATGGGGCAACTTTCAATTTTTAGATTGAGGAGCACAACCGCTTCAAAGGGAGCGTGGATGGGTAGAAGAACAAAGAGATGGAGTCCCACAAGGAGAAGGAACTCAAGGAGAACAATGCCATTGTTACAACTGTGGCCGTATTAGGCTCATATCTACCAACTATTGCACTCATTTTCCTAGAGGCCCTTGGCCTTCATACATGCAATCTTTGAACAACATGGAGAGGCGCATTGAGGAGGAGGAGGTGGAAATCACTTTGGAAAATGAAGATTGCCAATAAATGTACCTCACAGCCTTATTGGCTCAATAAGGAAGAAGAGAAGTGAGGGAAGGAAGAAAACTAATGCACAAAGATCCCGAAAGGCAACCTCACAATTGATTGTCGTGAATGGAATCCTAGAAGGCAATCAAGTGAGAATATTAATTGGTCCGGGAGCAACAGAGAATTTCTTATCTTGCTCTGTTGTAATAAGATTGGGAATGGATCTAGAGAGAGATAGGAGTGAAGAAGGAGAGTTGCCTAACGGGCAAACAAAGAGGATTGAAACATTACCTAGACGGGTAACACTCTCTATAGGAGAATATCAGGAAGCAATTGAGTGGCAAGTAATACAATTAGCTTGTTATGATGCAATCTTAGGCATGCCATGGATAGAGCATTACAACCCTATGGTAGATTGGAAGAAGAAAGTAGTGAGAACTCACCAATGATCAATCATTGGGGTTAAAGAAAAATCACCCAGGTAGGATCTGCCTCTATATGTTCTAGGGACGGAAACTATCTATAAGACCATCCATTGGTCTTACAGACAGTCTAATAAGAAAGGTCCAGAGTGCACAACTCTATGGACAAGTTCCTAAGAAATTGAAAGCTGTGGTGGATGAATTTCAAGATGTCTATCCCGATGATCTACCCTCAAGATTACCACCAAAAATGAGAGTAGATCATAAAATTGAGACACTTCCGGTGAAGACACCTCCTTGTAAGGCCCCATATTGCCTATCACCTCATGAGTTGGAGGAGTGTAAGACTCAAATTGAGGAGTTGTTGTAGAAGGGGTTCATCCAACCTAGTGTATCACCATACGGGGCTCTTGTCTTGTTTGTGAAGAAGAAGGATGGTACAATGCGCATGTGCATTGACTATCAAGGTCTCAATCAGCAAACAATGAAGAAAAAAATACCCCTTACCTCGTATGGATGACTTGTTTGATCAACTCCATGGAGCGAGATACTTCACCAAATTGGACTTGCGGAGCAGTTACAATAAAATCCGAATTGCAAAGGAGGATGTGTACAAAACTGCCTTTTGAACCAAGTATAGCCACTTCGAGTATCTTGTGATGCCTTTTGGCCTCACCAATGCACCAGCCACTTTCATGAGTCTAATGAATGACATATTTCATCCATACTTGGATAAGTCTGTTATTGTCTTCTTGGACAATATCTTAGTATACAATAGCACAATGATGGAACACAAATAAAATCTACAAGAGGTTCTCCAAATTCTAAGACAAAAATTGATTGTATGCTAAAATCTCAAAAAGTGAGTTTGGCAAGTCTAAGGTAGACTACTTGGGGCATAAAGTAAGTGCAGAGGGCATTCAAGTAATGACAAATAAAATAGAGGTCATTCAAAAATTGGGTGCCCAAGAAGATCAGACTCAACTCAAGAGCTTCTTGGGGTTGACGAGATTTTATCATAGATTTTTCAAGGACTTCTCCAAGGTTGCACAACCTTTAACGGTACTACTTGGCAAGGGGAAGAAGTGGACATGGGGAACCGCACAAGAGCTGGACTTTCAAGAATTGAAAGCCGCCTTGCTACATGCACCAATCTTGAAGTGGTATGACCCAAAACGACCAATCAAGTTGGCTACAGATGCATCATGCGTAGCAATAGGAGCAGTCCTACAACAAGAATGGCATGAAGGATGGCATCCAATTGCATATTTCTCTCAAAAGTTGTTACCTGCAGAGCATAACTACCACACCACAGAACAAGAAGAGCTGGCTATTGTTCTAGCAACCAAGCATTGGAAGCACTATCTGGGCGAGAAGGCATTTGTAGTAGAGACAAACCACAAACCTCTAGTCTACCTCAAGACGAAGAAGGATCTATCTTGTTGCCAGATTTGGTGGGCAGAATGGTGACAACACTTCAACATGTCAATCACTTATGTGGAAGGTAAGAAGCAACTTGCATTCACCCGCATGCCAATGGCAAACAACTTGGTGGTAGAGGTTAAGATTAACCCTGAATTCTGGCCAGAGATTCTGGCTACTACAAAAACTGATCCACAAATTGTAGAAGTGCAATCATCCAAAGATGTCACCAGCACCAAGGACTCACCTATCGTGATGGCAGATTATGGATCCCAAATGTCCCAAAATTACGCACCACCATTCTAGCAGACTTCATGATTTGGCCATTGCAGTTCATATCGGAGTGGAAAGACCTTGGATGCAGTCCAGTGCCATTACTATTGGCCCAAGATGAGCAACGACATGATGGACTACGTGTGCAGCTGCCTACTTTGTCAACAAAACAAATCTTCTTATCAAGCTCTTGCAGGGCTCCTTCAACCTCTCCCCATACCTACCCAACGCTAGGAACAAGTATGGATCTTGTCTGTGAATTACCCAAGACCACCTCAGGGTTTGACTCCATCGTGGTCTTTGTGGACTGGCTCAGCAAAATGATTCATGTATGCCCTACCACCAAGGATGTGACCGCTCCACAACTAGCTAAATTATACTTAGATGCAATCTTCTCTCACCATGGCTTGTCTAGAGTGCTTATCACCGGTAGAGGCACTCAATTCACTAGTTTGTTTTGGCGAACACTCTTTGGTTTCTTCAAAACCAAGTTGGCCATGTCCACAACTTACCACCTACAAATAGATGGCCAAACAAAGTGGGCTATTTGCAGGATTAAAGACATGTTACACGGCTTTACCTTAGAAGAGCAAGAAAGGTGGGACACCCTACTCTCATTGGTGGAATTTGCTTACAATAATTTAGTGAATGCATCCACCCAAGTCACTCTGTTCTTCCTCATTTATGGTGAGCATCCCTTCACACCTTCTAGCTTGATGAAGATCCGTCCAATGGCTACCAAGGTTGATGCACTCAACACATTTGTTTCTAGAATCCAACACGGTGTAAGAGCGCCAAGCATAAATTACTTATTGCACAAAATTGACAGAAGCAGTATGCTGATGCACACCGTAGGCACATGGAGTTCAATGTTGGGGATCAAGTGTGGCTATTGACAACCAACCTCACATTAGTTGGACCTCATAAGCTCAAACCTTGTTTTATTAGGCCTTTCTCGATTCTTTGTTGCGTCGGCACTGTGGCCTATCACCTTGAACTACCACACACATGAAGATCCATCCAGTGTTCCATGTTTCCCTACTACACAAATATGCTCCCAGATCAGGCCAAGGTCATTCCACACAAGACATTTGACCTTGTCCGACACTCATTGATGGCACAAAGGAATATGAAGTGGAGCATATTCTCCAAAAACACATGCGTGGTACTCGCCATCTACGGGTGGACTATCTAGTATAGTGGAAAGGTTACCCCCTCTATGAAGCAACATGGGAGTCCACTGGCAATTTGACACATGCATCGGTGTTGGTGCAAGCATTTGAGCAACAATTGCACAACAAGGACGTTACATTTTAAAAGGAGGGAGGTCAATAATACAAAGAGCTAGCCATATGATCTAGATGTGAAATTTGGTTTGGTAACATCTAGAATTATGTTATACATGATGGTCAAAATAGATCAAATAGAAGTATCACCAAAAGAGTACTTCTACTAATAGAGCAGAAACCAAAATAGACTTGAGAACCTTAGAATCAATAGCTAGACATATGATTTAAAGGTGAGAATTGGTTTGGTAACATCTAGAAGGATGTTTCACATGATGGACTAAACAGATCAGAACGAGGTATCACCAAAAGGAGACTTCTACTAATAGAGTAGGAACTGAAATATGCCTAAAATCTTTGAAGGCAATTTCGGAGGCCTAAACGGATGAATTAGGCCTCCAAAATGTGCACATATGCCCCCCTCTCCCAAACAAAGGAAAGGTTGGCCTTCCCTCCTCCCTGGTTTGTCTCATTGAGAGCTTTACAATGGTACCTTACGTGATTTTAAGACTTACAAGAAGATTCCCTAAAATATTCCCTCTAGTCAAAGCTTGTTTGACCAACCAAATAGGACCTAGACCGACATGTCACCCATCCAAGTAAGTAATCCAAGGGTGGAGCTTGCTAACATGTCACCTATCTGTGTGCCTAATCCTATGGTGGAGCTTCCTTGGAGGAGATCCTCTTTGTCTATATAATAAAGAGAAGGTGCTCCTTTGGAGCACTGAATGTTGAGTGTGTAATCTATGTTTTCTCTCTTCTCTTGTCCTCGGAATATTACACTTCACCACTCCATGTATGTGGATAACCATAAAATTTTACTCTTATAAAATCAATGCCCATCTTGCAAGCTTCACTTCAATGATTGATGATCAATGATGAGAGTGAAAGGGTTACCAAATTGGTAATATTAGAAATGTGCTATTTCCCACACTCCTACCAAGCACTCTCCCATATATGAACTAAGTGAGCACTACTCCAAGCTCTTATGTACTCTAATTAGTTGAAACCTAGAATGGTTGTCATCTAATTGGTCTCTTGAGAATGGGTGCATATGTCAACCTCTTCTTGAGCTCTATAAAAGCTCTTTCTCTTGCTCATCTCCCCAACACCACTCCTATACAAACTTGGCTAGCTTTGTTAAGACCTTGGTAATGGCACTAAATCATCTACCATATTGGCAATAGAAGTTCACCAATTGAAGGAATGCTTGCACTTTGCTCACATCAATAGGCTAAAAAATATGTGCAATAGCCTCCACCTTGGTCAATTGAACACCAAGTTGTAATCTTCTAAGGATATGAGACCTGAAGAGAAACATAAAAGAAAAAACACACAATTTCACAATCAACCTCCAATGCCCCAAAGAAGCACCTTGATTGCATTATATAGCAAAGAGGACTCCTCCAAAGGAAGCTCCTCCCTTGGATCAAATGCATGGATCAGTGACATGTAAGGGAGCTCTACTCTTAGATTGGTTGCATGTATGGTTGACATGTGGTTTTGTTCCTATCTGGTAAGTCAAACCATCTTTGACCAAGAGAATCTTTAGGGAATCTTTATATAGGAATCTCAAAATTGTATGGGTGAGTTACCATTGGAAAGCTCTTGACAAGAGCAACCTAGGAAGAGGGAGGGAGGGCCAACTTTTCTTCCTTTTGGTGGGAACTTACATATTTTTAAGGCCTAATTCATCCATTTAGGTCACCAAAATTAGCTCTAAAGTTTCTAGGCTATTTTTGGCTCTTGCCCTATTAATAGAAGACCTCTTTTGCTGACACCTCTATTTGAAATACCTAGCCCATCATGAACAACATTTTTCCAGGTGTTACTTAGCCAATTTCCATCTCTAGATAATATATCTAGCTTTTGGTATTACAAATTCAAGCTATTTTTGACTCGCCTTATTAGTGGAAATATGTCTTTGGTGATACCTCTATCTAATATACCTAGCCCATCATACATAACATCTTTCTAGATGTTATCAAGCCAATTTTCAACGTTAGGTGATATGTCTAGCTATTGGTATTACACAAGTTCACCTTGGTAGATAATGTGACCTATGAGCCGGTTTGTCTCTCACTTAGGATGAACCTCTAATGGCTATTATGGTAGCAAACCATAGACTAAGAAGGAAAGGAATCTCAACTCCATCATACTCCTCCAAGGCTAACACTCCAAGACTCAAGACATTGCTCACTAGAGAACTCAATGAGAGAGAGATAAGTGCAAATGAAACGATCATGAGTACCTCATCACCTCTAGTTTATATACTTGTGAAATAGTTACACACCAAAGTTACTATTTACCATAGTAACTCAAGTAACAAGGTTAAAAGTCAAGTAAAGTCAAAAAATATAAAGGAATATCTATCCACATGGGCATATTCCACTAAGCGTGTGCTCTTATCTTGACCCAACAACTAAGTCAATGATTCCTTCAATCTGTGGACTAGAGAAGAATCCAAAAGAAAAAGGCTTGTAGGCCCAAGAGTTCTCAACTCTTTCCTCAAAGCCAAACACCTAGGAATAATACCAAGTCAACACACTAGAATCCAAAATAATGGTGCACATCTTTTCCACTTCCTCGAAAGTAATGTCCCCTCTATCTTAACTATGACTAAATTTAGCTAATCATGACTAATCTAGAACCATCCTTTATCTCTATATAAATAACATCTCTCAAGTATTTGTAATACTAAGCTAAATATCATAATACCACACATATGCACAAATGGGTGTTACATTTACCCCCGGATTAAGTTTTCACTTTGTCCTCAAAGTGAAGGTCTCTCTACTTCCTATGGTATATCTTCAACTTATCATGGTTAATCCTATCAAAGTTTCTTTCACCCAACTCCTTGAGATCATAGGTGTAATTGCCCTACATCTTCTCCACTATGAAAGGTCCAAAGTACTTAGGCAAAAACTTCTTTTGTACTCTCTTGAATCAAATGGAATCAAACAACATTACCCAATCACCTTCTTTGAAAGGCTCCACCTCCTTCTTGCCTTGCCTCTTGTCATAGCTCTCCTTTTGTTTCCTTTGGGCTTGCTCTACTCAAACCATAGCAACTACTCTTGCCTCTTCTAATTCCATGAGTTGATTCTTCCTTGATTTCTCTTCATCACCTCCTTGTGCTTTCTTCAATCTCCTATGAATGTTTTGGAAGGTAGATAGATCAAAGTGAATAGGTAAGGTAGACTCAATACCATATACCAATTGAAATGGAGAATATCCAATGGAAGTCTTCATGGTTGTCCTATACTCCCACAAAATTGCATGAATCCTCTTATCCCAATGATGTTAGCCCCTCCATTTCTGCATCTTTGGCCAACATCATGCACAAGGTCTGATTGGTTCTCTGCCAAGCCATTGGAATTTTGCTTATAGGATTTAGTTATTCTATGTGGGATAGAGAAATTTTGTAGTATGGTTGCAATGATACTTCTTGTAAACTCTCCTCCTCTATCAAAAACCAACTCCAAAGGGCATCCAAACCTAGTGATAATGCATTCATAAAGAAATCTATTAACTTCATATTCATTCTTGTCCCTCAATGGTCTAGCCTCAACCCCCTTGGTAAGATAATCAGTAACAACCACAATATATTGATTGTTCCTTGGGGTTCTATTGAGAGGATTTACAAAATCAATTCTCCACTTCTCAAAAGGTCCTAGCAATGGAATTGATCTAAGTGGTGGAGTGGAAGTAGAATTTCTAGCAAAAGTTTGACAAACATGATAAGTTTTGCAATATTTTAGATAATCCTTGAAAATCCATCTCCAATGGTAACCTGTATCTAGAATCTTGAAAGCAGTCATCTTTCCTACAAAGTGTTCTCCACACACTAAACCTTCATGAAACTCCTTTATGAGTAAGATGAACTCTTCCTGACCCATTGCTCTTCAAAGTAGACCATCTGCTCCTCAATGAAAATTAATATTCTCCACCATTGTGGAAGGTCTAGATCTTGTTGCAAGGGCCCTCCTCTCCCTAAATGGTAACCTCTTGTCACAAAATCCACAATCTCGTTGTACTCTATTGGAACCTCTTGAGTGATTAAGATTGTCATGAGCTCCTCATCCAAGAAGGAATCATCCACTTCTTCATCTCCATCTTGATCATAGGCCCTAGATAATAAATTAGCATTTGCATGTTTCTTTCCTGGCCTATCCTCAATAATGTAGTCATACTCAAACAAGAGTATCATCCTCCTTGCTAGCCTCCCTTCTACATTAGGCTTGTTGAAGATGTACTTCAAAGCCATGTGATTTGTGACAATGCTAGCTTTCCCTCCAATCAAGTAGTGTCTAAATTTTTTGAGACCAAAGATCATTACCAACCCTTCTCTCTCTCCATGACAGAGTAGTTCTTTTCTGCCAAAACCATCTATCTACTAGCATAAGCTATTGGATGATCAAGCCAATCTTGGTCTAATTGACTAAGAGTACATCCTATAGCTACATTAGAAGCATCAGTTGTAATACCAAGAGCTAGCCATATGATCTAGATGTGAAATCTGGTGTAACATCTAGAATGATGTTATACATGATGGTCAATATAGATCAGATAGAAGTATCACCAAAAGAGTACTTCTACTAATAGGGCAAAAACCAAAATAGACTTGAGAACCTTAGAACCAATAGCTAGACATATGATTTAAAGGTGAGAATTGGTTTGGTAACATCTGGAAGGATGTTACACATGATGGACTAAACAGACCAGAAAGAGGTATCACCAAAAGGAGACTTCTACTAATAGAGTAGGAACTAAAATATGCCTGAAATCTTTGAAGGCAATTTCGGAGGCCTAAATGGATGAATTAGGCCTTGAAAATGTGCACATTCCCCCCCCCCAAGGGTGAAAGGCTGGCCTTCCTTCCCCTTGCTTTGTCTCGTTGAGAGCTTTCCAACGGTACCTTACTCACATGATTCTAAGATTCTTACAGGAAGATTCCCTAAAAGATTCCTTCCAGTCAAAGCTTATTTGACCAACCAGATAGGACCTAGACCAGACATGTCACCCATCCAAGTAAGTAATCCAAGGGTGGAGCTTGCTGACATGTCACCTATCTGTGTCCCTAATCCTATGGTGGAGCTTCCTTGGCGGAGATCCTCTTTGTCTATATAATAAAGAGAAGGTGCTCCCTTGGGGCATCGATTGTTTGAATGTGCAATCTGTGTTTTCTCTCTTCTCTTGTCCTCGGAGTATTACAATGGTATCAGAGCGAGTGTTTTAGTCCAAGAGAGTGGATCACCCCTCTTGGAATAGCACAAACTATTGAAACTAAGTAATTTGAGGTGGAGAACATAGAGTAGTTGTTAGACTTAGGAAGGACTTTAGAGAGCAGATGGGATGGATGCACCGGGAGGCCAATTTCCTGCACCTAGCTTTCCATTCTCAAACCCATTCCACATCAAGGTTATGTATATCCAACGTGAGCAGATGAGGGTATTGTTAGTTTATCACTTTGGCGCTGTAAAAGACCGAATCCGAGGAGAGAAATAGGAGAATGGAAGCTCACATTGGGACACTTGAATGAGGGAAAACTCCGAATGCCTAGCATGAGCTTTGGCTTTGGTATTTATAGGTAGCATACAAGGCCCTTGAGAAGCTTCTCAAGAAGCTTTCCTCAAGCCGCTTTCTTAGAGTGCAAGCCAAGCTTCTCAAGAAGCTTCTCAAGAAGCTTCCTTCTAGAAGCCGCCTACTTGGCGTGCAAGCTAAGCTAGTTGGAAGCTTCTAGAAGCTTCCTTCTAGAAGCTACTTACTTAAGGTGCAAGCTAAGCTAATCGGGAAGCTTCCCAAGAAGCTTCCTAGATAATTTTGGAATATTCTAGGCTATTTTGTCTTATGTGCTACTTCATGAGCCTGACTGACTTTGGCGCTAAACTCCATATTGTTACATATTCCCTTGCCGCTAGTTGGTGACATCCTTTTTGCCAGTGAAGCTTCAAATTCCTGGATGGCCGTCTGTGCATTGTGGAGGTGAGAAAGAGGTTCCTAGGTGGCATCATGAAGGGGATACCCTTTCCAAAGGACCTTGTACTCCGTATGTTGGCGATGGCCTCATTGAATGTGGCGACGCGCAAGGATACGATCAACTTCGTACTCCTCATGATCATTGATAGGGATAGGAAGAGGAAGAGGTTGGACTCAAGAGGAAAAGGAAGAGGGGTTAGGAACAAAGGGTTTCAACTTGGAAACATAAAAGACAGGATGGATACGCATGTGACAAGGCAAGGCAAGACGATAAGCAACAGGAGAGACAATTTGGGTGATATCAAAGGGTCCTATCCAATTAGGGGCAAGTTTACGAACTTGGGTATCAAGTGGGAGAGGGAGGTTACTAGAGGATAGCATGACTTTATCACCGACTTTAAAAGTGAGATCTCAACGATGGTGGTCCGCATATTGTTTTTGGTGATTCTGAGCAACAAGAAGGTGAGACTTGGCTTGTTGGAGAGATTGGGATATAGTGGTCAAGAATGTGGAAGTATGAGGAACCTAAGATGGAGGGGGAGCAAGAAGAGAATCTGGAACAAGCGGATCTTGGCCAAAATTGAGAAAGAAAGGAGAGAATCCGGTGCTTGCCTGTTTGGAATTGTTGTAGGCAAATTCGGCAGCGGCAAGACATTCATCCCAATTGGTATGGTGGACATTGACAAAGGCACACAACATATCCTCCAATGTACAATTTGCACATTCGGTTTGTCCATCAGTTTGAGGATGATAGGCCGTGGACAAAGCAAGCTTGGTGCCGAGTATCTAAAAGAGTGCTTGCCAAAACTTCCCGGTAAAGCAAGGATCACGGTCAGAGATGAGTACGCGTGGCATTCCATGATGCTTGAAGACATTGTCAAAGTATATTTGCGCTAAGGTTGGAGCATCCACGGTATCACATGTTGGTGCCAAGTGGATTTGCTTACTAAGCTTATCCACAAACATCACGATGGCGGTGTGTCCTTGTTTTGTCTTTGGCAAGGATGTGATGAGATCCAAGCTCACATGCTCCCAACGAGCTGATGGAATGGCAAGCGGTTGAAGGAGTCTACCCGGCTTCTGGTTGCTAGCTTTGTTACGTTGGCAACTCTCACATGATCGGACAAATTCTTGAACATCTCGTGTCATGTTGGGCCACCACCATTAACGTTGGAGGGTGCCCAAGGTCTTGTCCACACCCATGTGACCAGCGATGGGTAAATCATGGGCTTCTTGAAGGCGCACAAGTTGAAGATCACCTTTGGCTAGAACATAGATCCGGTCCGCATGGAATAGAAGTTCTTCCTTGAAGGAGAAGGTGTTGTACTCCTTGTCACCTGTTGTGAGCCGACCGTGTACCATTTGGAAGAAGGGATCTTGCTGTAGAGCTAACCGAAACTTGTTATGAATCTTGGGATCAATTGACACCGTCGTAATTGCTATCGTGATGAGAGGAAGAGACTTCAAATCAGGTCGTCGTGATAGAGCATCAGGGATGACATAGAACCGACCTGGTTTGTACTCAAGTTTGATGTCAAAAAATTGGAATTGCTCTTCCCATCAATGATGTTGACTCTTCATGTGCTCTAGGTGTAAGGTCTACAACAATGGCTTGTGATCAGTTCGCATGATCACCTGTTTCCCCAAGAGATAATGCCTCCATACCTTGGTGGCATATACCATTGCAAGTTGTTCCCGATCTCGAGCAGAGTAATTTCTTTCAGCTGTATTTAGTCGGCGAGACACAAAGGCAATAGGATGTAGTCCATCTGGAAATTCTTGTTGCAACATAGCTCCAATTGCAAAGTTAGAAGCATCAAAATCAACCACACAAGGTAGTTGAGGATCATATGGTTGAAGAATGGGTCTTGAAGACACCATATGCTTTAACTTCTGGAATGCTTCTTCATGCTTGGTGGTCCATTGGAAGTTCATGTTCTTTCCCAAGAGGTCAGTCAATGGTGCGGCCACGTGAGCATAATAGTGGATGAACCGTCGGTAAAAACTGGCCAATCCATTGAATGCTCATACTTTGGTAGCATCCTTTGGGGTAGGCCAATCAGTAATGGCCGTGATCTTCTCTTCTTCCATCTTGATCCCCTCTGATGAGATCTTATGACCCAAGAAGGTAACCTCCTTCTGCCAAAAAGCACACTTTGACTTCTTGTAGTAGAATTTCCACTGTCGTAGTCGTCTTAGGACTTCTCGCACATGATTCCTGTGTTCTGCCTCTATCCTACTATAGATTAAGATATCATCTAAGAACACTACCACGGACTGATCCAATAGTCCCTCCAACACCCAATGCATCTGATCCATGAAGACTGCTGGAGCATAGGGAATCCAAAAGGTAGAACTCTCCACTCAAAATGTCCATACCTTGTGCGAAAGGCAGTCTTTTGCACGTCCTCTCCTTCAATAGGAATTTGCCAATAGCCGCTACAAAGATCTAGCTTGGAAAAGTAGCGTGCTCCACTTAATTGATCAAGCAAGTCATCGATCCGAGGCAAGGGATATGCATTCTTCACGGTTTGCTTATTGAGCCCACGGTAATCAATACAGAAACAAAGTCCTCCATCCTTCTTTGGAACAAATAGTACCGGTGCTCCCCACGGAGAGGTACTATGTCGTATGAAGTCCTTCTCCAACAACTCTGTAAGTGTTGTTTGCAACTCTTCCAACTCCTTTGGTGAGAGCCAATAGATTGGTCTACTCATTGGAGTACTCCTTGGTAATAACTCGATCTTGAAGGGCATACCTCGATCAGAGGGTAATCCCTTTGGCAGATCATCCGGAAACACATTTGCAAACTCTTGAACTATCCAATCAACCGTTGCTTGATGCGGCATTTGGCCCTCCTCAGATTGTTCTTGTGCAATCGGCTTGATCCACACCGTGAATACAGACTTATCTTCCTCCAAAGGTTGCTCTATGGCTGCTTCATTAACAAAATTCCCTTCTAGGGACTCATCTCTCTTCCAAGCTTGCTCCATGGTTGCCTTCCTGGCAAACTTCCCATCTTGGGACTCATCTCCCTTCTAGATTTGCTCTATGGCTACCTTCTCAACAAACTTCCCATCTTGGGACTGACTATTCTTAGGTGTCTTACTCAGAGGTGCCAGACAACCTAATTGGAAATTCCTACCTTGGTGTTGTACTTGAATTTGACGTCGGGTCCAATCGAATTGAACCTTATGACGTTCAAGCCAAGGTAGACCCAGAATGATATCATAGTGTAGAGGTGTCACTACAAACCTCATACACTTCAAATACTCCTTCCCAATCTTGAAGGTAACAAGATGCGAGGTGCGGAATGCAGAACCTTTTCTACCATCCGCCATCATCAAACTACTTCCAATCACTTGCTTGATAGGAATACCCAATTCCTTTACTACTTGCATAGACATGCAATTCTTTGAACTTCCAAAATCAACCAAAATCCTACAACCCCGATTAGATATCATAACTTGCAAGTGAAGTAGACTTGCATAGGTTGACCCTTCAATCCCATTGGAACTAATCAAGCTCCCAATAGGCGGCTCGAAATCTCCTACTGGGATTCCATGTTTCCCTGATCATTCTGCTCCACAACCTCCACTTGGGGAACTTGTCGAGGTTGTACATTCTTGAGTGGACATTCAGCAGTGCGATACCCTAACTGGCGACAATGAAAATAACCTCCATTTTGTCATAATCTTTCTATATCTGCTGTGCCAAGTGGTCTTTGTTGGATAGCATCAATCTCCATTGGTACCGGTTCTTCCACTCGTAGTACTGCTAGGTTTTGTGTAGGTTGAGATCGAGACTAAGTTGTCGCAACTAAGGAATCAAAACGCTCAGCCAATTGCATGGCTTCTTCTACGTTCTATGGCTCTCGCATGGTCACCTCCAATCTGGTTCGTGACTTCAATCCTTGCACAAATTGATCCAGAACTTCACCTTCTTGGATATCTGGAATTTGCATGATGATATTCTGAAATTGTGTGATGTAGCTTCTCATTGAGCCAATCTGCCTCAACTCCGCCAATTTATCTTGTGCAGCTCGGGTGGCATTTATAGCCTAAAATCAACCAAGTATTGCATCCTTGAATTCTGCCCATGTCAAAATCGGTGTAACAATTTTTTGTTTAGCTCTTTCTACTTGGAATCGCTACCAAAGTTTTGCCACGCCATCCAACTGGCTAGAAGCCAAGAGAATTTGTTTCTGCTCGTCTTGAAGATTGGTGGCTTCAAAGTAACGTTCACAGTCAAACACAAAATTCTCCACTGTGCCTGGAAGATTCTTGCCTTCAAACACCTTGGGTTTCAGAAATCGAATGCGATCTTCTCCATCTTGAACTGGCGCTCTGTCTATCTGTTCTTGTTGTTGCTGGTCTCGTTCATCCAACAATCGAGTAAGATGCTCGATTTGTTGTTGCATTGCAAGGATAACATCTGGTATTGCCGCCATCGCTACTACTCTATTCTACTACACTCAATTTATCCTGTTGATTAGCACATAGATACAACACGTCCACCGTTCTCCATAAGTTACAACTGGAAGTATCAAGGGTTCCTCTAACACGGTGATCATATGTAGAAAATCTTGCCTAAAGCGCGAGGTGATGAATTGTGTGAAACAATGCTTTGGTAATATCTGGACATGAAAGTCCCAATGGATTGGTGGAAGTGGATTTGGTGGTCCATAAATTCCATCCATCCCATTCCTGCTCTAATACCAATGTAAAAGACCAAATCTGAGGAGAGAAATAGGAGAATGGAAGCTCACATTGAGACACTTGAATGAGGGAAAACTCCGAATGCCTAGCATGAGCTTTGGCTTTGGTATTTATAGGTAGCATACAAGGCCCTTGAGAAGCTTCTCAAGAAGCTTTCCTCAAGCCGCTTTCTTAGAGTGCAAGCCAAGTTAACTAGGAAGCTTCTCAAGAAGCTTCCTTCTAGATGCCGCCTACTTGGCGTGCAAGCTAAGCTAGTTGGAAACTTCTAGAACCTTCTTTCTAGAAGCTACTTACTTAAGGTGCAAGCTAAGCTAACCGAGAAGCTTCCCAAGAAGCTTCCTAGATACTTCTGGAATATTCCAGGCTAATTTGTCTTATGTGCTACTTCATGAGCCTGACTGACTTTGTCGCTAAACTCCATATTGTTACAGGCACAGAATTCATGGACAGAGTGATGAATTCACCAAACCCGGTGATTCTACCTATGGTGATATATGACAGAGAGTGGGATTTGACAATTTACATTCTATTATGATAAAATGGATATGAATGTCTCAAATCCTCTTCCTTTCAACACTCAAGTAGAAATCCGTTATGTAATGAGGCCAAAATTGATGTTAAGAGATTTGTGGTTAGGAATTTTGGTGAGGAGTATTATCAATGAGTGATAGCTTGTGAGGTCCCAATGGTAGTTCCGATCGTTTGTGCGCCTTCCAAAGTGATTATATTGACTCTGTATTGAAGTAGACATTAGCAATTGAGTGTTGTAGGAACCATGGATCCGCAATTGCAAGAGTTGGTGCAAGGAATGCAAGGGATGTCGAATGAATTTTGAGATATTAAGATGACCATGGAGACATTACAAAGTCAAGTGTAGATCCTTAGGAATGATCAAGCCATGCAAGAAGAAGAGCCGTCTCAAAACCCAATACCTGCGACTGAAGTACTTGGAGAGGCATCCGTGCCTACGAACCTATCAACAATGAAGCCACATTGCTACTCGGGATGAAGAAGACCTGCAACATCGAACCTTACAAGGGGTAGCGTTTGATGGGAGTAGTGGAAAATTAGATCTTGAGAATGAATTGATATTTCCGATTGTTCTCAATAGAGATCACAAAGCATGTTGCAGGCATGTTTGCATGTGGGTACTTGACCGATAAAGCCCTCACATGGTATGATGCTTGGGAATGATCCATGCTAGCAGAGAGAAGGGAGGTCACATGGACAGCAATGCAAGAAGGACTGCTGAAGAATTTCCAATCGTGGATTTTGTGCAGATGGCTTGAACCCGACTATGGGGATTGAGACAGAAGAATAGCATTCAAGAGTATGTGAAGGCTTTTTAGGATCTACAAGTCACAATTACCGACATGAGTCTAGAAGAGGCTCTCGACAATTTCAAACGAGGGTTGAAAGAGCGGATTCGCCAAGAAGTCATGGTGCAAAATCCTTGCACGGTATTTGAAGCCATTGCTTGTGCGTAGAGAATAGCAGGAGCATTAGGTGGAGGTGAAGGAGTAGCTCCACCTCAACATTATCGGGCAGAAATGCCACACATGGGTGGACCAGTACCGATGGAATTGGGCAACCTTCAATTCCGGGATCAAGGAGCACGACCGCTTCAAGGGGAGTGGGGGCGGGCAGAAGAACGAAGAGATGGAGTCCCACGAGGAGAAGGGACTCCAGGAGAACAACACCATTGTTACAAGTATGGCCGTATTGGGCACATATCTACCAACTATCGCACTTGTTTCCCTAGAGGCCCTCGGCCTTTGTTCAGGCGATCTTTGAACAACATGGAGAGGCACATTGACAAGGAGGAGGTAGAAATCACTTCGGAAAATGAAGATTGCCAATAAATGTACCTCGCGGCCTTACTGGCTCAATAAGGAAGGAGAGAAGCAAGGGAAGGAAGAAGAATAATGCGTGATGATCCCGAAAGGCAACCTCACAATTGATTGTTGTGAATGGCATCCTAGAAGGTAATCAAGTGAGAGTATTAGTAGATACAGGAGCAACAAAGAATTTCTTGTCTCGCTCTGTTGCAATAAGATTGGGAATGGATCTAGAGAGAGATGGAAGTGAAGAAGTAGAGTTACCAAATGGGTAAACAAAGAGGATTGAATCATAACCTAGATGGGTAACCCTCTCTGTAGAAGAATATCAAGAAGCAATTGAGTGGCGAGTGATATAGTTAGCCCGTTATGATGCAATTTTAGGCATGCCATGGATGGAGCAAGAATTGCCTCTATATGTTGTAGGGACGGCAACTGTTTGTAAGACCGATAGATGTTTTATGGGTCTAATAAGAGAAGTCCAGAGTGCACAACTTGATGGAAAAATTCTTGAGAAATTGAAGGATGTGGTGGATGAGTTTCAAGATGTCTTTCATGATGATCTACCCTCAGGATTACCACCTAAAAGGCGAGTAGATCACAAAATTGAGACACTTTTGGGGAAGACGCCTCCTTGTAAGGCCCCATATCGCCTATCACCTCATGAGTTGGAGGAGTGTAAGACTCAAATTGAGGAGATGTTGCAGAAAGGGTTCATCCAACCTAGCGTATCACCATATGGAGCCCTTGTCTTGTTTGTGAAGAAGAAGGATGGTACAATGCGCATGTGCATTGACTATCGGGGTCTCAATCAGCAAACAGTGAAGAACAAATACCCCTTACCTTGCATGGATGACCTGTTTGATCAACTCCATGGAGCAAGATACTTCACCAAACTAGACTTGCAAAGTGGTTACAATCAAATCCAAATTGTAGAGGAGGATGTGTACAAAACAGCCTTTTGAACCAGGTATGGCCACTTTGAGTATCTTGTGATGCCTTTTGGCCTCACCAATGCACCTACCACTTTCATGAGCCTAATGAATGACATATTTTGTCCATACTTAGATAAGTCTGTTATCGTCTTCTTGGATGATATCTTAGTATATAGTAGCATGATGACAGAACACAAACAACATCTACGAGAGGTCCTCTAGATTCTAAGACAGAATCAGTTGTACGCCAAAATCTCAAAGTGTGAGTATGGCAAGTCTGTAGTAGACAACTTGGGGCATAGAGTAAGTGTAGAGGGCATTCAAGTATTGACAAATAAAATAGAGGTCATTCAAAAATGGAGTGCCTCAAAAGATCAGACTCAACTTAAGAGCTTCTTGGGGTTGATGGGATTCTATCATAGATTTGTCAAGGACTTCTCCAAGGTTGCACAGCCTTTAACGGCACTACTTGGCAAAGGGAAGAAGTGGACATAAGGAACTGCACAAGAGTTGGCCTTTCAAGAATTGAAGGCCACCTTGCTACATGCACCAATCTTGAAGTGGTATGACCCAAAACGTCCAATCAAGTTGGCTACTGATGCATCAGGCGTAGCAATAGGAGCAGTCCTACAACAAGAGTGGCATGACGGATGGCATCCAATTGCATATTTCTCTCAAAAGTTGTTACCGGCAGAGCGCAACTACCACACCACAGAACGAGAAGAGTTGGCGATCGTTCTAGCAACCAAGCATTGGAAGCACTACTTGGGCAAGAAGGCATTTGTAGTAGAGAAAGACCACAAACCTCTAGTCTACCTTGAGACGCAGAAGGATCTATCTCGTCGCCAAATTTGGTGGGCAGAGTGGCAACAATGCTTCAACATGACAATCACCTACGTGGAAGGTAAGAAGAAACTTGCATATGCATTCACCCGCATGCCAATGGCCAACAACTTGGTGGCAAAGGTTAAGATTAACCCTGAATTCTGGCAAGAGATTCTGGCGGCTACAAAAACTGACCCACAGATTGTAGAAGCACAATCATCCAAAGGTGTCAACAGTACCCAAGGACTCACCTTTCAGGATGGTAGATTATGGATCCCAAATGTCCCAGAATTACACACCACCATCCTAGCAAAATGTCATGATTTGGCCATTGCAGCTCATGTCGGAGTGGACAAGACCTTGGATGCAGTCAAGCGCCATTACTATTGGCCCAAGATGAGCAACGAAGTGATGGACTATGTGCGTAGCTGCCTACTTTGCCAACAGAACAAAGCCTCTTATCAAGCTCTTGCATGGCTCCTTCAACCTCTCCCCACTCCTACCCAACGTTGGGAACAAGTGAGTATGGATCTCGTCTGTGAATTACCCAAGACTACCTCAGGGTTTGACTCCATTGTAGTATTTGTGGACCGGCTCAACAAAATGATTCATGTATGCCCTACCACCAAGGAGGTGAAAGCTCCACAACTAGCTCAATTATACTTAGATGTAGTCTTTGCTCACCATGGCTTGTCTAGAGTACTCATCACCGATAGAGGCACCCAATTCACCAACTTGTTTTGGCGAACACTCTTTGGGTTCTTCAAAACCAATTTGGCCATGTCCACAGCTTACCACCCCCAAACAGATGGCCAAACAGAGCGGGCTAATCGCACAATTGAAGACATGTGTAATACTCCGAGGACAAGAGAAGAGAGAAAAACACAAATTGCACACTCAAACATTTGATGCTCCAAGGGAGCACCTTCTCTTTATCATATAGACAAAGAGGATCTCCTCCAAGGAAGCTCCACCATAGGATTAGGGACACAGATAGGTGACATGTCAGCAAGCTCCACCCTTGGATTACTTACTTGGATGGGTGACCTGTCTGGTCTAGGTCCTATCTGGTTGGTCAAACGAGCTTTGACCGGAGGGAATCTTCCGGTAGGAATCTCAGAATCATATGAGTAAGGTACCGTTGGAAAGCTCTCAACAAGACAAACTAGGGGGAAGGAAGGCCAGCCTTTTCTTTGTTGGAGGGGGGCATGAGCACATTTTTGAGGCCTAATTCATCCGTTTAGGCCTCCAAAATTGCCTTCAAAGATTTCAGGCATATTTCGGTTCCTACTCTATTAGTAGAAGTCCCCTTTTGGTGATACCTCTTTCTGATCTGTTTAGTCCATCATGTATAACATCCTTCCAGATGTTACCAAACCAATTCTCACCTTTAAATCATATGTCTAGCTATTGGTTCTAAGGTTCTCAAGTCTATTTCGGTTTCTGCCCTATTAGTAGAAGTACTCTTTTGGTGACACTTCTATCTGATCTATTTTGACCATCATGTATAACATCATTCTAGATGTTACCAAACCGAATTTCACATCTAGATCATATGGCTAACCCTTGGTATTACAGACCTCCCTCCTTTTAAGACGCAATGTCCTCGTTGTGCAATTGTTGCTCAAATGCTTGCACCAACACCGGTGCATGTGCCAAATTGGCAACGAGTTCCCAGGTTGCTTCATAGAGGGGGTAACCTTTCCAATGTACTAGATATTCCACCCGCGGATAGCGAGTACCACGCATGCGCTTTTGGAGAATCCGCTCCACTTCATATTCCTTTGTGCCATCAATGACTGTCGGACAAGGTAGAATGTCTTGTATGGAAGTACCTTGGCCTAATCGGGGAGCATATCTGCATAGTAGGGAGACATGGAACACTGGAGGGATCTTCATGTGTGGTGGTAGCTCAAGGTGATAGGCCACAGCGCCGATGCGACAAAGAATCGAGAAAGGCCCAATAAAACGAGGTCTGAGCTTACGAGATCCAACTAATGTGAGGTTGGTTGTTGATAGCCACACTTGATCCCCAACATTGAACTCCATGTGCCTACGGTGTGCATCAGCATACTGCTTTTGTCGATTTTGTGCAATCTATAACCTGTGCTTGGCGCTCTCCACACCTTATTGGATTCTAGAAACAAATGTGTTGACTGCATCAACCTTGGTGGTCACCGGACGGATCTTCATCAAGCTAGAAGGTGTGAAAGGATGCTCACCATACATGAGGAAGAACGGAGTGACCTGGGTGGACGCATTCACTGAATTGTTGTAAGTGAATTCCACCAACGGTAGTAGGATGTCCCACCTCTCTTGCTCTTCTAAGGTGAAGCCGCGTAACATGTCTTCAATCGTGCGATTAGCCCGCTCTGTTTGGCCATCTGTTTGTAGGTGGTAAGCTGTAGACATGGCCAACTTGGTTTTGAAGAAACCAAAGAGTGTTCGCCAAAACAAACTAGTGAATTGGGTGCCTCTATCGGTGATGAGTACTCTAGACAAGCCATGGTGAGCAAAGACTGCATCTAAGTATAGTTGAGCTAGTTGTGGAGCGGTCACCTCCTTGGTGGTTGGGCGGACATGAATCATTTTGCTGAGCCGGTCCACAAAGACCACAATGGAGTCAAACCCTGAGGTGGTCTTGGGTAATTCACACACGAGATCCATACTCACTTGTTCCCAACGTTGGGTAGGAGTGGGAAGAGGTTGAAGGAGCCCTGCAGGAGCTTGATTAGAAGCTTTGTTTTGTTGACAAAGTAGGCAGCTACGCACATAGTCCATCACGTCGTTGCTCATCTTGGGCCAATAGTAATGGCGCTTGACTGCCTCCAAGGTCTTGTCCACTCCAACATGAGCTGCAATGGCCAAATCATGACATTCCGCTAGAATGGTGGTGCGTAATTCTGGGACATTTGGGATCCACAATCGGCCCTCCCGAAAGGTGAGTCCTTGGGTGCTGGTGACACCTTTGGACGATTGCACTTCTACAATCTGTGGATCAGTTTTTGTAGCAGCTAGAATCTCTTGCCAGAATTTAGGGTTAATCTTAACCTCTGTCGCCAAGTTGTTGGCCATTGGCATGCGGGTGAATGCATCTGCAAGTTGCTTCTTACCTTCCACGTAGGTGATTGTCATGTTGAAGCGTTGTTGCCACTCTGCCCACCAAATTTGGCGACGAGATAGATCCTTCTGCGTCTTGAGGTAGACTAGAGGTTTGTGGTCTGTCTCTACTACAAATGCCTTCTTGCCCAAGTAGTGCTTCCGATGCTTGGTTGCTAAAACGATGGCTAGCTCTTCTCGTTCTGTGGTGTGGTAGTTGCGCTTTGCCGGTAACAACTTTCGAGAGAAATATGCAATTGGATGCCATCCATCATACCACTCTTGTTGTAGGACTGCTCCTATTGCTACGCCTGATGCATCCGTAGCCAACTTGATTGGACGTTTTGGGTCATACCACTTCAAGATTGGTGCATGTAGCAAGGCGGCCTTCAATTCTTGAAAGGCCAACTCTTGTGTAGTTCCCCATGTCCACTTCTTCCCCTTGCCAAGTAGTGCCGTTAAAGGCTGTGCAACCTTGGAGAAGTCCTTGAAAAATCTACGATAGAATCCCTTCAACCCCAAGAAGCTCTTAAGTTGAGTCTGCTCTTTTGGGGCACTCCATTTTTGAATGACCTCTATTTTATCTATCAATACTTGAATGCCCTCTGCACTTACTCTATGCCCTAAGTAGTCTACTTCGACTTGCCAAACTCACACTTTGAGATTTTGGCGTACAACTGATTCTGTCTTAGAATCTAGAGGACCTCTTGTAGATGTTGTTTGTGTTCTGTCATTGTGCTACTATATACTAAGATATCATCCAAGAAGACGATAACAGACTTATCCAAGTATGGACAAAATATGTCATTCATTAGGCTCATGAAAGTAGTAGGCGCATTGGTGAGGCCAAAAGGCATCACAAGATACTCAAAGTGGCCATACCTGGTTCAAAAGGCAGTTTTGTACACATCTCCCTCTGCAATTCGGATTTGATTGTAACCGCTCCGCAAGTCCAGTTTGGTGAAGTATCTCGCTCCATGGAGTTGATCAAACAGGTCATCCATGCAAGGTAAGGGGTATTTGTTCTTCACTGTTTGCTGATTGAGACCTCGATAGTCAATGCACATGTGCATTGTACCATCCTTCTTCTTCACAAACAAGACAGGGGCCCCATATGGTGATATGCTAGGTTGGATGAACCCTTTCTGTAGCATCTCCTCAATTTGAGTCTTACACTCCTCCAACTCATGAGGTGATAGGCGATATGGGGCCTTACAAGGAGGTGTCTTCCCCGAGAGTGTCTCTATTTTGTGATCTACTCACCTTTTAGGTGGTAATCCTGAGGGTAGATCATCGAGAAAGACATCTTGAAACTCATCCACTACATCCTTCAATTTCTCAGGAATTTGTCCATCGAGTTGTGCACTCTGGACTTCTCTTATTAGACCCATAAAACATCTATTGGTCTTACAGACAATTGTCGCCCTACAACATATAGAGGCAGTTTCTGCCTGTGTGATTTTTCTTTAACCCCAATGATTGACCATTGGTGGGTTCTCACTACTTTCTTCCTCCAATCCACCATTGGGTTGTATTGCTCCATCCATGGCATGCCTAAAATTGCATCATAACGGGCTAACTGTATCACTCGCCACTCAATTGCTTCCTGATATTCTCCTACAAAGAGGGTTGCCCGTCTAGGTAATGATTCAATCCTCTCTGTTTGCCCATTTGGTAACTCTACTTCTTCACTTCCATCTCTCTTTAGATCCATTCCCAAGCTTATTGCAACAGAGCGAGACAAGAAATTCTCTGTTGCTCCCGGATCTATTAATACTCTCACTTGATTACCTTCTAGGATTCCATTCACGACAATCAATTGTGAGGTTGCCTTTCGGGATCTTTGCACATTATTCTTCTTCCTTCCCTCGCTTCTATGCTTCCTTATTGAGCCAGTAAGGCCGCAAGGTACATTTACTGGTGATCTTTGTTTTCCGAAGTGGTTTCCACCTCCTCCTCTTCAATGTGCCTCTCCATGTTGTTTAAAGATCGCCTGTATGAAGGCCGAGGGCCTCTAGGGAAACAAGTGCGACAATTGGTAGATATGTGCCCAATATGGCCACAATTGTAACAACGGCGTTGTTCTCCTTGATTCCCTTCTCCTCGTGGGACTCCATCTCTTCGTTCTTCTACCCGTCTCCGCTCTCCTTGAAGCGGCCGTGCTCCTTGATCTCAGAATCGAAGGTTGCCCAATTCCATCGGTACTGGTCCACCCATGTGTGGCATTTCTGCCCGATAATGTTGAAGTGGAACTACTCCTTCACCTCCACCTAATGCTCCGGCTATTCTCTGCGCATAAGCAATAGCTTCAAATACCGTGCGAGGGTTGCACCATGACTTCTTGGCGAATCCGCTCTTTCAACCCTTGTTTGAAATTGTCAAGAGCCTCTGCTCGACTCATGTCGGTAATTGCGACTTGTAGATCCAGAAATGCCTCCACATACTCTTGTACGCTATTCTTCTGTCTCAATCCCCATAGTCGGGTTTGAGCCATCTGCACAAAATCCACCAATTGGAAATTCTTGAGCAGTCCTTCTTGCATTGTTGTCCATGTGACCTCCCTTCTCTCTGCCAGCATGGATCGTTCCCAAGCATCGTACCATGTGAGGGCTTTATCGGTCAAGTACCTACATGCAAACACGCCTGCAGCATGCTCTGTGATCTCTGTTGAGAACAATCAAAAATATCGATTCATTCTCGAGATCCAATTCTCCACTACTCCCATCGTACGCTGCCCCTTGTAAGGCTCAATGTTGCAGGTCTTCTTCATCCGGAGTAGCAATGTGGCTTCATCGTTGATAGGGTTCGTAGGCACGGGTGCCTCTCCAAGTACTTCAGTCGCATGTATTGGGTTTTGAGACGGCTCTTCTTCTTGCATGGCTTGATCGTTCCTGAGGATTTGCACTTGACTTTGCAATGTCTCCATGGTCATCTTAATCTCTCGAAATTCAATCAACATCCCTTGCATTCCTTGCATTCCTTGCACCAGCTCTTGCAACTACGGATCCATGGTTCCTGCAACACCCAATTGCTAACGTCTACTTCAATATAGAGTCAATATAATCACTCTGGAAGGCGCATGAACTATTGGAACTACCATTGGGACCTCATAAGCTATCACTCGATAATACTCCTCACCAAAATTCCTAACCACAAAATCTCTAAACATCAATTTCGTCCTCACTACATAACGGATTTCTACTTGAGTGTTGAAAGGGAGAGGATTTGGGACATTCATATCCATATTATCATAATAGAATGTAGATCGTCAAATCCCACTCTCTGTCATATATCACCACAGGTAGAATTACCGGGGTTGGTGAGTTCATCACTCTGTCCATGAATTCTGCACCAAAGTGATAAACTAGCGATACTCTCATCTGCTCACGTTGGATGTACATAACCTTGATGTGGAATGGGTTTGAGAATGGAAAGCTAGGTGCAGGAAATTGTCCTCCCGGCGCATCCATCCCATCTGCTCTCTAAAGTCCTTCCTAAGTCTAGCGATTACTCTATGTTCTCCACCTCAAATTACTCAATTTCAGTAGTTCGTGCTATTCCAAGAGGGGTGATCCACTCTCTTGGACTAGAACACTGGCTCTGATACCATTGTAATACTCCGAGGACAAGAGAAGAGAGAAAACACAAATTGCACGCTCAAACATTCGATGCCCCAAGGGAGCACATTCTCTTTATTATATAGACAAAGAGGATCTCCTCCAAGGAAGCTCCACCATAGGATTAGGGACACAGATAGTTGACATGTCAGCAAGCTCCACCCTTGGATTACTTACTTGGATGGGTGACCTGTCTGGTCTAGGTCCTATCTGGTTGGTCAAACGAGCTTTGACCGGAGGGAATCTTTTAGGGAATCTTCCGGTAGGAATCTCAAAATCACATGAGTAAGGTACCGTTGGAAAGCTCTCGACGAGACAAACCAGGGGGGAAGGAAGGCCAGCCTTTTCTCTATTGGGGGGGATCTGCACATTTTTGAGGCCTAATTCATCCGTTTAGGCCTCCAAAATTGCCTTCAAAGATTTTAGGTATATTTTGGTTCCTACTCTATTAGTAGAAGTCCCCTTTTGGTGATACCTCTTTCTGATCTGTTTAGTCCATCATGTGTAACATCCTTCCGGATGTTACCAAACCAATTCTCACCTTTAAATCATATGTCTAGCTATTGGTTCTAAGGTTCTCAAATCTATTTCAGTTTCTGCCCTATTAGTAGAAGTACTCTTTTGGTGACACTTCTATCTGATCTATTTTGACCATCATGTATAACATCATTCTAGATGTTACCAAACTGAATTTCACATCTAGATCATATGGCTAACCCTTGGTATTACAACATGTTACGCGGCTTCACCTTAGAAAAGCAAGAGAGGTGGGATACCCTACTCTCGATGGTGGAATTCGCTTACAACAATTCAGTGAATGCATCCACCCAAGTCACTCTGTTCTTCCTCGTGTATGGTGAGCATCTCTTCACACCTTCTAGCTTGATGAAGATCCGTCCAGTGGCTACCAAGGTCGATGCAGTCAACACATTTGTTTCGAGAATCCAACAAGGTGTAGAGAGCACCAAGCACAGATTACAGATTGCACAAAATTGACAAAAGCAGTATGTTGATGCACATTGTCGGCACATGGAGTTCAATGTTGGGGATCAAGTGTGGCTATCAACAACCAACCTCACATTAGTTGGACCTCGTAAGCTCAGACCTTGTTTTATTGGGCCTTTCTCGATTCTTCGTCGCATCGGTGCTATGGCTTATCACCTTGAGCTACCACCACACATGAAGATCCATCCAGTCTTCCATGTCTCCCTACTACGCAGATATGCTCCCCGATCAGGCCAAGGTCATTCCACACCAGACATTTGACCTTGTCCGACATTCATTGATGGCACAGAGGAATTTGAAGTGGAGCGGATTCTCCAAAAACGCATTTGTGGTACTTGCCACCCGCGGGTGGACTATCTAGTACAATGGAAAGGTTACCCCCTCTATGAAGCCACCTGGGAGCCCGCTGCCAATTTGGCACATGCACTTGTGTTGGTGCAAGCATTTGAGCAACAATTGCACAACGAGGACATTGCATCTTAAAAGGAGGGAGGTCTGTAATACCAAGAGCTAGCCATATGATCTTGATGTGAAATTTGGTGTAACATCTAGAATGATGTTATACATGATGGTCAAAATAGATCAGATAGAAGTATCACCAAAAGAGTACTTCTACTAATAGGGCAGAAACCGAAATAGACTTGAGAACCTTAGAACCAATAGCTAGACATATGATTTAAAGGTGAGAATTGGTTTGGTAACATCTGGAAGGATGTTACACATGGTGGACTTAACAGATCAGAAAGAGGTATCACCAAAAGGGGACTTCTACTAATAGAGTAGGAACCGAAATATGCTTGAAATCTTTGAAGGCAATTTTGGAGGCCTAAACGGATGAATTAGGCCTCAAAAATGTGCAATTCCCCCCCCCCCCAAAACAAAGAAAAGGCTGTCCTTCCCTCCCCCTGCTTTGTCTTGTTGAGAGCTTTCCAATGGTACCTTACGTGATTCTGAGATTCCTACATGAAAATTCCCTAAAAGATTCCCTCCAGTCAAAGCTTGTTTGACCAACCAGATAGGACCTAGACCAGACATGTCACCCATCCAAGTAAGTAATCCAAGGGTGGAGCTTGCTGACATGTCACCTATCTATGTCCCTAATCCTATGGTGGAGCTTCCTTGGCGGAGATCCTCTTTGTCTATATAATAAAGAGAAGGTGCTCCCTTGGAGCATCGATTGTTTGAGTGTGCAATCTGTGTTTTCTCTCTTCTCTTGTCCTCGGAGTATTACATCAGTGTAGAGGATGAAAGGCTTTCTCCAATCAGGTTTAGCAAGAATTGGAGCTACAACAAGAGATCGCTTGAGCTCCTCAAAAGCTTTGACAGCCTCCTTGTCCTCCAAAATCATCATGTAATCTACATCCTTCTTCATATAGATGGTCAATGCAAAAGCCTTGTTGGAAAATGAGAAGATGAACCTGATATAGTACCCAAACATCCCCAAGAATTGGCATAACATTGTCAAGCTTGAAGGGAATGGAAGGTCTGAGATTTTCCTCACCTTCTTAGGATCAAGTACTACTCCATCCTTGGAGATAATGTGCCCCAAAATTAGACCTTCTTCATGTCCAAAAATACACTTCTTTGGGTTGAGTGATGCATTTTCCTCATCCAAGCATTGCAAGACCTTGATTAGGTGCTCAAAGTGCTCCTCCTTGCTCCCATAGACACAAAAGTCATCAATGAAGTCTATCACAAATTTCCCAATAAAAGGTTCAAATACCTTGTTCATGAACCACTGGAATGTGGCTAGAGCATTGCAAGGCCCAAAAGGCATGACTTTGAAAGGGTAAGTTCCCCAAGGTGTGGTGAATGTGGTGAGTTGTTGATGCTTTGGTGCAATCTTGATTTGGTTATATCCATTATAACCATCTCCAAAACTATACCTCTCATGACCTGCAACCTCCTCCAAGATCTCATCAATGAATGGCAATGGGTAGGAGTCCTTCTTGGTAACAGCTTTGAGCTTCTTGTAATCCACACATACCCAAAGCTTGCCATTCTTTTTCTTCACAATGACAATTGGAGACATCCATTTTGAATTCTCCACCTCAAAGATAAATCCTGCCTCCTTGAGCTTATCGATCTCCTCCTTCACAACTCTTTGGTGGGCTAATGCGATGTTGCTTTTGGCGGATTGGTCTTGCATGTAACCCCACCTCTATTTTGTGCTCCTCCAAAGTGAGTTCCTTCAAATCCTTGTAACTAAAACTAAACACATGGATAAACTTACAAAAAAATTTGTCAAATCCTACTCTCTCCTCCTTGGTAACATTTGGACCATACTTGAGGGTAGATAACCTCTTCTCTATCTCCTCAAGTGTCAATGGTGATTTATATGGGTCCTTTAAAACCTATGGCTTAGGTGCAAAATCCATAGCACACAAAGGATACACATCTAAATCAGATTCAGATTCATCCTCCTCCGTGGAAGTCTCCTCCTCCATGCTTGTGTCCACACCTGAAGCTCCTTCTTCTAAATCTGATTCCTAATAATCAGAAGATGGTGTATCTTAATATGAAGTGTTGGTGTTATTAGTGATTGGAATTGTGACTCTATGATTTGATGGTCCAATCCTCAAGTACCCTTTGTGTCATCAATCAGTTATGTGTGTTGCTCTCAACCATGGCCTCCTAAGAAGTAAGTCATAGCTTGAATACTTCAAGACTTGGAAAGTAATGAGATTTTGAACTCCCATAATTGAAACTACTACCTTATCCATCACCTCTACTGTTCAAACTTGTTGCTTGTTTGCCATGCTCACCACAAATGTTGAAGGTCTTGAGGGTATCATACACAACTTCCTCATCAACCTTTCTGACATGGCATTCATTGCTAATCCTCCATCAACCAATGCATCCTTGATGTTGTGACCATTCACTCTCACATCAATCTTGGAAGCATATTCACAAGCCTCCCATGGTGTTGGTTTGGCATCCACCACCCCCGTTGATACTTGAGCTTTTGCCTTCTTCTTCCTCTTGCTCCTTGTAGAACTCAAGCCACCTTTAAGCTCCTTTCTCAAAGTAGGATTCAAAGCAATCAGTTGGCCCACTATGATGTTAGCCTTGTGACTACCAACATCCTCCAAGACATTGATATCAAGAAGTCCTCTATCTCCAACTTCTTTCTTGGAGTCTTTGTTGTTGATGGTGTTGAAGTGCTTGTACAAGTGCTCTTAGTAGGCATAGGAGTATCTTGGCTAGGAATAAATCCTTGAGAAGAGTGCACATCCTTTGCAAAATGAGCTCTCTTCTTCTCTTGTGCCAAAAGATCCAAATGAAGATCTTTTGACTTTGAGCACTCTCCCTTCTCATACTTTCTCTCAACCACATCTATAGATACTATCTCCTTACGTTTTTTTGGATTAGGAACCACTTGGATTTCACTACCTCCCTCTTTCCTTCTATTGGCTCGTTCATAACCCCTTCCTCCATGGTAAGTGGAATTTGGGCAATTCCTTTGGATGTGACCTCTTCCTCCACAACCAAAACAATTTCTCTCATTGAAATTGTTGGTTGGTTGGTTGGATTCCTCTATATGGATCATTCCATAACTCCTAGGCCCTCTCCCCACATTCTAATCTACCTCTCTCTTCTCCCATAGTTGCACCACATTGATCTTGAGATCTGCAAGTTGTTCTGTGATGGTTTGAAGTGGATCCTTTGACGGAGGTGTAAGAATTTGAGCAACTACTACTTGTGGTGAAACCCTTGCCACCAAAGTATCAGAAGTTCTACCATACTTGCAACCTTGAGGAGGATTCACAACCTCCTTCACCACCAAATCACTCTCATCCTCTTCCAAACTCTCCTCCATAAAAATTGCAATCTTGATAGCTTCAACCTTGGAAGAAGGTTTCTCATATCTCACCTTGCTTCTAATTTGTGGTCTCAATCCTCCCACAAAATTCTTGGTGAGCATGGCCCTTATGCCAATCATAGTAGTCTCCATATCATCCACACCGTTCCTCAACACTATGCAAAATCTGGACTTTAACTTTTCCACTCTTTCCACATAAACTCTCAATTTCTCTCCATCTCCTTGCTTGAGAAAGGTATCCTCACTCATCAATCTCTCATAACTCTCATATGGAAGAAAGTTCTCAATGAGTGCTGAAGTCAAACTCTCCCAAGACTCTTCTTGCCCATCTTTCCTCTTTCTCTTTTGGTATTCTGACTCATACCATGTAAGTGATGCATCCTCAAATAAATCTGGTAATAATGAGGCTCACTCATTCTTCCTCCTCTCATTGTTTCCTATGCAAGCTCTCTTGAAGTCTCTCACAAAGACCTCCACATCTTCTCCATCCTTGCCAAAGAAAACCAGAAGTTTCCTCATCTTAACCCCTCACTGTCTTTCTTTTCTCTCAATATTTTCTTTTTCTCTTTTCTTTTCTCTCACTCTATAACTAATAGAGAATTTACATGACTAACACCATTTGAGAATAATCCACCCTAGGGAACACAAAAATTTCAGGTTACTCCAAGATTTCTATAACAACATCAAATCCCAGAGTGCATATTAGCCAAACTCTCATAGATAGTTTATCCGTAAGTTGAAAGATTATCTTCATCACTAATCTTGAGAACTAGCTGATGAAGGTGGTAATAATTCTGTAGCTGTACTAAGACTCTCTCCAAGATCCTTCACCAAAGTCTCCAAAAGTGGTTTTACTCCACTACACTCATGCCTTTTTGGAAATCCTTCAACTCCACAAACCTCACACAACTCCTTGGTCTTAGATCTTCTCCCTCCCAATCTTGGTGAAGTAGGTCCAACATGCAAAGCCAAATCAAGTAATCATCTCCTTTCCCTCAATCTCTTGCTCTCAAAGGTCAATGGGCATGAACTTGTCTTATGTCCCTTCTCTCCACATAGAAAGCACTTAGACTCACTCTTTCATTCAAGTGGTGTAGGTTTTTGGAATCCTCTCGAAACTCTCTTCAAATTCTATTCTAAACTCTCTTTTCCCCAAATCCACCCCTATAATCACCTCAAACTCTCGGGGAACCATGCATAGTCTCAATTTCTACTCTTGATGACCCTCCATGTTCCCAAGATGAATCTAAACACTCAAATATGCTTTTTGTTGCTCTCAAACTCCTCATGCATGAGATCTTAACTTTGTAAAATTGAGACCCTTCCTCACAATGTCACTCAAATCTCTCAATAGGTATGTCATAGTCCTCTAAAAAATTTTTCACATCATCAAAAGATCAAGGAGCCCTTCCTTGCAAAATCTCAGGTCTTTTCATTTAGCCATTTGGCCTAGACACCTTTCTATTCAGCACATATATTTCAGATTTGGTCTGAAAACCACCCCCCTCACTTTAAAAACTCATAACTCCTTTTGCAAGAATGATCTCTCTCTAATTTTTCAGTAAGCATCTAGGATACAATGCACTGAATTTTCTTGGAATATTTCATGAAAATCCACTAAAATTTAATGAAATGGTAGACTATATACAATTTTCAAGAGAGTATGCAATTATGAGAGCAGTTTACCCTATCAACTTTCAAAAATTCTAGCCCAATGCGCATAGTGGTTCTCACAATAATTTCAAGTGTGATAACTGAAAGATAACCAAAGCTATCATGTGTAGAATTTTCAAGTCCAGATCCTAAACTTGAGATTTTGCCCAAAATCACCTTAATCTCCAAAATCTGCAATCCACCTCACATAATCTCTCCAAATCCTCTCATGTGTACAAGATGTACAAAACCACCTCAAAGATATCATAATGAACTACAGGGTATAAAAATAGGTCTTGGTTCTCTAACATAAATTCAGCCCTCTCCTCCCCTAATGTTCTCTCCAAGTGAGCTCTCATAGCCTCCTTCTGCCTAATGTATAATTGAACACGGAACATTATCTTGCCTTTTAGAGAGGTCTCGATGTTGCGAGGATTGTAAGGTCTCAAGATTGCAATGGGCACTTGGTTGCCTTGAGCTCCACCAGCGTAAGGAACCTTGCAATGTCAACCTTCTCATCAAGGTCATGAAGCTTAACCTCTCTCCAGTAGACCTTCAAGTACTTAGTCACATCCTTACTGTCAAACTCTCCTTGTTGGTCCACCACTACGCGCAAACACTTTGTAACTTGGGAAGACTGCACCTTCACTTTATCTCTCTCTTTGTCCTGATCCTTCATCACTCTCATGGCCACCATGAAAATCAGCAAGAGCTCTTGCTCCCTTGACATAGCTAAGGATGATGATTCAGGCCCCATCCTTACCTCAACCCAAATCAGCTACTAACACCTGATTTGACCCCAATCTGCTCTTAATTCCTCCCTCAGCTCCAACTCTTCCTAATGTCTAAGCACAAGCCTTAAGATTCCTCAGCATGGTTGCCACTTATGTCACAAGGATTGTAAGGTCTTGATATTGCGTTGGGCACCTAGCTGCCTGCGCTTAGGCTGTCTTGTTTGTCAATGACTTGGAAGTTCTCCTATAGTCTTATGCTGGAGCTACTCTCTGGCTTGGTGATAGCAGCCCATTTTTGGGCAACTTGTCTGTCTTTGTTTTGGGGTGCAGACCTTCCTCAATGGCTATTTTCATTAGGCTTTTGGATTATTTATGTCCTTCTTGTTCCCTCGACTACTATTCTTTGTCTGTTATTCCTGACTTTGTTCCTCATCTATTATTCTTGACTTTGTTCCTAGTCTATTATTCTTGGGTTTAGTATGTTTTGGGTTTGGTGGGTTTTTGCAATAATGGTCTGGTCTGGTCTGGTCTGGTCTCATAGAGAGGGATATGATGGGGCTTGTGGATTAGTCCATAGGTTATGAGACTGGACTCAACCCCGATCAATTTGTTCAATGATCTGATCCATCTACATATGGTGGACTGAGTACTCCAAAAATCATGTTCTTTCCTTACCACTGTTCACATATCAATACACACATTCACTCACAAGGAATCTCATTTCCATCACAATACCTAGTCTCATAATTTATAAATCCTTCGGGAAAGGTCAAATGGCTCCTGACTAAACAGTGATCACATCGAGCACTCTGACTAACCAAGCATATAAAGGAAAGAAATGGAATCAGCCTGGTCCTATTCCCTATCCCTTATAGCTCTTCATCTCCCTATTCTGCAGCATCTCCACTTGTCATCCCCTCCAAGTCTCCACTGTCTAGCAAATTCTCCAACCCTTCACTTCAAATATTCCTCTTCTTTTGCTGCTCCTACACAAGACCTAAGCTTCAAGTTTCCAGCACAAATCTCTCTCTCTCTCTCCCTTTGATAATTCACATTGAAAATTTCTCTTTTTCTTAGTCCCTCTCACTCTCAGTCCAGACCTTCTCCTCAAAGGTTCCCATATCCAGACTTTCTTTTTCTACCACATTTGATGAGGTTTTTGCCTCCTGTCTTGTGACTTCCCTCTTCAAGTGCCCTCCCTCTTCTGTCAAGCCAGGCACAAGCACTTCATTTTCAAGAATCTCTCCCTTCTGCCCTTTGTTTCCTATCACAATGGGAAAAACCACAACCTTCCCTCGAATTCCTTCCCATCTGTCTAGGCAAAACCTTCTCTACTTTGAGAAAATTCCTCAGACCTTTGTCCAGCTGAAACAATTCCACTAAACCCCTATGGCCTATCACTTGCTAAAGACCTCCTGAAATTGTCTCTCCACACTCCTGGTCACTCAAAGCATCCTCCAAACCCTTCACTGTCCTATCATCAGCCAAAAGCCTCCTTTGTCCACTTGAAGCATTTTCACTAAACCCTTGTGGCTTGTCAATTGCCAAAGACCTCCTGAAATTGTCTCTCCACATACCTTGTCATTCAAATCATCCTCCAAACCCTTCACTGTCCTATCATCAGCCAAAAGCCTCCTCTATCCACTCAAAGCATTTTCACTAAACCCTTATGGCCTATCACTTGCCAAAGACCTCCCGACATTGTCTCTCCACACTCCTGGTCACTCAAAGCATCCTCCAAACCCTTCACTGTCATGTCATCAGCCAAAAGCCTCCTTTGCTACTCAAAGCATTTTCACTAAACCCTTATGGCTTGTCAATTGCCAAAGACCTCCTGAAACTGTCTCTCCACACTCCTGGTCACTTGAAGCATCCTCCAAACCCTTCACTATCTTGTCATTAGCCAAAAGCCTCCTCTGTCCACTTGAAGCATTTTCACTAAACCTTTATGGCCTATCAATTGCCAAAGACCTCCCAAAACTATCTCTCCACACTCCTGGTCACTCAAAGCATCCTCCAAACCTTTCATTGTCTTGTCATCACCCAAAAGCCTCCTCTGTCCACTTATAGCATTTTCACTAAACCCTTATGGCCTTTCCATTGCCAAAGACCTCCCAAAACTATCTCTCCACCCTCCTGGTCCCCCAAAGCATCCTCCAAACCCTTCATTGTCCTATAATCAGCCAAGAGCCTCCTCTTTCCACTCAGAGCATTTTCACTAAACCCTTATGGCGTGTCAATTGCCAAAAACCTCCCAAAACTTTTCTCCAACAATAAAAACTATTTTTGCTCCACCACTAAAATGAAACGCTCTTCACTCCAATAACATAAACAAAGTCCTGAGCTCATTTAACCCAAAATTAATGCTCAACTCATGCAAAATTAAAAATAACATTGCCTAAACCCTCAAGCTTATAGCACCACAAACTATTTTTGGGCTTTACAATAATATAGCAAATATCTCCTATAACAAGGTAGCATAAAACAACTCTCGAGACATATTGACATAAAATTTGAGTTCATTACAATAGGAAGAAGAGGAAAAAAACCATTCACACTAAAAGCATCAAGGGTACACGTGGGCTATTTTCCCCATGACATTGGTAATGAAACCAAAAATGTGAGCCAGCATGTCTCTCACTCAAGATGAACCTTTGATGGCTATTATGGCAGCGCACCATGGACTAAGAAAGCAGGGAACCCCAACTCCATCATACTCATCCAAGGCTAACACTCCAAGACTCAAGACATTGCTCACTAAAGAACTCAATGGAGGAGAGGTAGTTGCAAATGAAAGGATCATAAGTACCTCCTCACTCCTAGTTTATATACTTGTGAAATAGTTATGCACCAAAGTTACTAATTACCGTAGTAACTCAAGTAACTAGGCTAAAATTCAAGTAAAGTCAAAAAGTATAAAGGAATATCCATCCACATGTGCATATTCCACTAAGCTTGTGATCTTATCTTGACCCGACTACTAAGTCAAGGATGCCTTCACATAGGCTATCCTTGGACTAGAGAAGAATCCAAAACAAAAAGGTTTGTGGGCCCAAGATTTTTGAACTCTTTCCTCAAAGCCAAACACTTAGGAATAATACCAAATCAACACACTAGAATCCAAAATAGTGGTGCTCGTCTTTTCCACTTCCTCTAAAGTAAGGTACTCTATAACTTAACTATGACTAACTTTAGCTTATCATGACTAATGTAGAACCATCCTTTATCTTTATTTAAGTAATATCTCTCAAGTATTTGTAATACTAAGCTAAATAGCATAATATCACACATATGCACAAATAGGTGTTACAGATCCAAATACTCAACCTACTTATGGAAGAATCTGCACTTCCCAAGATGTAATTTGAGTCCATAAGATCTCAATCTCTCAATCACCTCCAAAAAATGTCTCTCATGCTCTTCCACAATAGTGCTATAGACCAAAATGTCATCAATATAGCACTAAGCAATGTCTAATACTACTAGGATATTGTCCATGACCCTTTGGAACTTGACAAGAGTGTTCTTTAACCCAAATGGTAAGAACTTCCACTAATAGAATACATCCTTACCATGAAGCTCAAAATCTTATCTTAGACTTGTCCTTCTACGTGATTGGCAATTGATGATATCATGCTTGAAGATCCAAGTATTGAAGATCTAAATTATTGAAGATCTTTGCATGCATGATCATATCAAAGATCTCCTCTAGTGTAGACATAGCATGCCAATCAGCCCTAGTCTATCAATTGATAGGATGGTAATCTCCACACATCATCCTATTTGTGTAGTTGCCATACATATACCTCTTGGTTGGCATCACTAAAGTTGAAATATACTCTTTATGTGAAATCTCTACCAAACTAGCCTCAAAAAGGTCTTTACTTGGCTTTGAATCAATACTCTCTCCACATCCCTATATCTCTAAGGATGTAAAAAAACTTGTGTATCATCAGTAAGTTCAATTCAAATATTAAGTCCTTTCATCGCATCCAAATCCTTCATACTAAAGGTAAAAAGAACTTGTATAAGTTTTTGGTCCAATATTTGGCTCCCAATTATCCTTTGTAATTGATATAAGAGTGGAAGATGCATTGATTGGTTGTTACAATAGGCAACAATATCAAGTTTCCAACCGCTGGAGTTCCCAACCTTAAAGTAGAAAACTTCTTGTGCTTTTGTTGTAAGCTCCACAAGTCATCTAGTTGCATACCAAGTAGACCAAGGGTGTTACCCAAGTAGACTACATTCACCTAGATGAACCCCAAGTAGACTACTCTTACTAATAGCTACAAGTTGTATCCCAAGAATACCATGCCCACTTGGTCCATCACTCCAAACATGTCCTTGAATTATCTCAATGTGCACAAAGCTCATAAATGTCCAAGTGATGATGTAATGTTTTGTGAATAAGACAACCTTCAAGAGAAATATATGAGAAGCATCACACCTAGATTGCTCAAACTCTAGAGTAGTAGTGTTGGTAGTCAGAGGTATTTTGGCAGTTACTCTTAGACTACTTGTTGACGGTCAGATTTCATGTTTGGGGTATTGACTACATGGTGGAGCTCACCGTCACTTGCACCATTCATACCATTGGACGTGCCATTGTCACAAGGATCATATGGTCTTGAGAATGCACCAAGCACCTAGCTGCTCTATAACACCCATTTGTGCAGGTGTGTGGTATTGTGATATTTAGCTTGGTATTACAAGTACTTGAGAGATATTATTTATATAGAGATAAAGGATGGTTCTATATTAATCATGATTAGCTAAAGTTAGTCATAGCTAAAATAGAGGGGACCTTACTTTAGAGGAAGTGGAAAAGATGAACACTATTATTTTGGATTCTAGTGTGTTGACTTGGTATTATTCCTAGGTGTTTGGCTTTGAGGAAAGAGTTGAGAACTCTTGGGCCCGCAAGCCTTTTTGTTTTGGATTCTTCTATAGTCCAAGGATAGCCCATGTGAAGGAATCTTTGACTTAGTGGTTGGGTCAAGATAAGATCACATGCTAGTGGAATATGCCCATGTGAATGGATATTCCTTTCTACTTTTGGACTTTACTTGACTTTTGGTCTAGTAACTTGAGTTATTGCGGAAATTAGTAACTTTGGTACTAATTAGTAACTTTAGTAACTATTTCACAAGTATATAAACTAGGGGTGAGGAGGTACTCATCATCCATTCATTTTCAACTATCTCTCTCATTGAGTTCTCTAGTGATCAATGTCTTGAGTCTTGGAGTGTTACCCTTGGAGGAGTATGATGGAGTTGGGGTTCCTTGCTGTCTTAGTCCATGGTGCACTACCATAATAGCCATCAAAGGTTTATCCTGAATGAGAGACAGGCCGGCTCACAGCTCATGCTTAGTTTTTGCAATTTTTCAATGGCACGAGTAGCATACTTAAAGTCTGAAAACGGCCTCTTCTCTCTATCTTTTATGGTGACTACCTCTTTTCACCGAAGTAACTTGTCTATGATTGCACCCTACTATAAGCTCCTCCTAAAGTCCTTTGAGTTAAGATTTCCTCTGATAATCTTGACTTTCATGTATCACTTGCTACCACTCATAATCTTTAAAGCTTTGTATTTTTATTTTTGGATCTTGTGTGACTAAGTAATAGACCATAAATTGTAAAAGTCAAATACAACTTAGTGCAACCAGATTGGTGATTTATTTTTTCTATATAAAATAGACCTAAAAACACCAAGAACAAAGTTTCCTTTCATCTGCCACTCTTACTAAAAAAACTGAACAAATTCAACAACACCAAGAATCTTGTAACGCTCACAAAAGATCAAACACTACAAATGACAACTCCAATTGAGGAAGTCAAGTAGCTTTAGACCATGATAATGATCACTTTGAACTTCTCAACAAATGTTCAAATAAGAAAAAAGAATAAGAACTAGATAGACCTTTGCTAAAGGTCCCACTAAATGGAAAATCCCACTCTAGATGTCTAATAAGTCAACTCTAGATGTCCAATAAGACAACTCTAGGTGTGAATTGAGCTTACTCAAATTCAGTTCTAGTTGGTAACCCTTCCAAACTAGTTATTGTTGCATTCCATAAACCATTAGTAGTTGAATAGATTACATGCTCCTCAACCAAGTAAGCTCCACTATCAACCAAATCTTCTCTAGAAGCAAGAATCACATCATCCCTACTCTCACAAAGTGTGGCAACCCACCATAACATTGGAGTTGAGTCAACTCCCAATGTAAACATGTCATTGGCATAGAACAAAGGGGAGCGCATAATTGATTGAGCCATCTTTAATATCATGTTAGACTCAATCTGTGTAGAAGCAAGTGGTTTACTAGTATAACAATATGGATTTTAGCAACAAAGTTAATCAAGGCTAACAAAGTAGCAAATAGAGCAAATTAGTCTAGAATATTTTAGAAGTGTCTAGGAAGTTACTTTGTACTTTCTCAAGTATTGGGTAATGTGCATGCCAAGTAGCAACTTCTAGGATGAAGCTTCCCGGCTAGCTTAGCTTGCACCCCAAGTAGATAGCTTATAGAAGGAAGCTTCTAGAAGCCCTCAACTATCTTAGCTTGCATGCCAAGTATATGGTTTTTATAAGAAAGCTTCTTGAGAAACTTCCCAATTAACTTGACTTGCATTCCAAAAAAATGGCTCAAGGAACCTTCTTGAGAAGCTTCTCAAGAGCCTTGTATACTCCTTATAAATACCAAAGCTAAAACTCATGCTAGGCATACGGAGTTTCCCACACTCAAGTGTCCTAATTTGATCTTCCATTCTACTATTTCTCTCATCGGTCTAGGTTTTTTACATTGGTATTAGAGCAAGAATGGGATGGATGGAATTTTGGAATTTATGGACCACCAAATCCATTTCCACTAAACCATTGGGATTTTTGTGTCCTAGTATTAACCAAGCATCATTTCACAAAATATTTGGGCAAAATATTTTGAATGTGATCACCTTGTTTGAGGAACCCTTGGTTCTTCCGATTGTAATTTATGAAGAATGATGGACGTGTTGCATCTATGTGTTATATAATTAGATAAATTGATAGTAGTGTGATAAAGTAGTAGCTATGGTGACAATGCACAAGGTTATCATTGTTATGCAACAACAAATCAAGCACCATATATGATTGTGGGATGAACAAGACCATCAACAACAAGAGCACATAAAAAGAGCACCAATTTGAGAAAGACTAAATCCAATTTCCAAAACCCAAGATATTTGGAGGTAAAAATATTATGGATGCAATGGAGAATTTTGTGTTTGATTGCAAATGTTATTTTGAAGCTACCAATCTTCAAGATGAATGGAAACAAATTCTCTTAGCTTCTGGCTAAGAGAACTAAAATACGTGTTAAGTCACCATAGCAAAACTAAGGTGATGATTTTGAGTGGAGCAAGCTGAATGGCAATTTGTTGTACCAATCTTGACCTGGGCAAAATTCAAGAGTATAATAATTAGTTGATTCTAAGCTATCAATGTCACACAAGCTGCACAAGATAAGTTGGTAGAGTTGAAGCAGATGTGCTCTATAAGAAGTTATATCACGCAATTTGAGAACACCATCATGAAAATTCCAAATATACTAGAAGGTGAAGCTCTAGATCAATTTGTGATTGGCTTGAAATCATGAACCCAATTAGAGGTAACTATACAAGAGCCACAACATTTGGAGGAAACCATAGGGTTGGCCAAATGCTTTGATTCCTTAGTTGCAACAACTTGGTCTTGACCTTGACTTCCACAGAGCCTACCATTACACTACACATAGATGGAGGAGCCAACACAAATGTAGATTGATTTCATTCAATGGGGCCACTTGATACCATAGATACAGAAAAATTATGACAAAATGGTGGTTGTTTCTATTATTGCCAAATTGGATATCGCATTGTTGGATGTACACTCAAGAATATGCAACCTCAACAAGTTGTCCAAATGGATTTTATGGAGCAAAATGATCATGGAAATGAGGAATCTTAGTAGGAGATTTGGAGCCTCCTACTATGAACTTGATTAGTTCTAATGGGATCAAAGGCTCGACCTATGCAAGTTTGCTTCACTTGCAAGGTATGATATTTGATTGTGGTTGTAGGATTTTAGTTTATTTTGAAAGTTCAAAGAATTGTATGTTTATGCAATTAACAAAGGAATTATATATTTCTATCAAAGCAATAATTGGAAGTAGATTATGATAGCAGGTGGTAGAAAGGATTTTGCATTCCATATCTCACCTCTTATTACATTTAGGATTGGGAAGGAGTATTTGGAGTGTTTGAGGTTTGTAATGACACCTCTACACTATGATGTCACTCTGGCTTTGCCTCGGCTTGAACATTATAAGGTTCAATTGATTGGACCCAATGATAAATTCAAGTACAACACCAAGGTAGGAATTGATGATTAGGTTATTTGGCACCTTTGAGTAAGACACCTAAGAATAGTTTGTCTCAAGATGGGAAGTTTGTCAAGAAAGCAGCCATAGAGTAAGCTTTGAAGGAAGATAAGTTCTAAGATAGGAACTTTGTCAAGAAAAAAACTATAGAGCAAGCTTTGAAAGAAGATAAGTCCCAAGATGGGAAGTTTGTGAGTGAAACAACTATAGAGAAAATTTCAGGAAGATAAGCCTGTTCTCACAATGTGGATCAAGCCGATTACACATGGAGAATCTAAGGAAGGTCAAGAAAGCCTCATCAAGCAATTGTTGATCAAATAGTTTGGGAGTTTGTGGACATGTTTTTGGGTTATCTCCCAAAGGGATTGTGGTATGCCCTTCAAAATTGAGTTATTATTAGGGGGTACTCCAATGAGTAGACCAATCTATTGATGCTCACCAAAGGAGTTGGAGGAGTTACAAATAACACTCTCAAAGTTGTTGGAGAAGGATTTCATACGACATAGTACATCTCCTTGGAGAGCACCGGTACTGGTTGTTCTAAAGAAGGATGGAAGACTTCATTTTTGTGTTGATTATTGTGGGCTCTATAAACAAAAAATAAAGAATGCATATCCCTTATCTTGAATTGATGACCTGCTTGATGAATTGAGTAGAGCATGATACTTCTCCAAGTTGGATCTTTGCAACAGCTATTGGCAAATCCCCATCAATAGGGAGGATGTGCAAAAGATTGCCTTTCACACAAGGTATAGGCATTTTGAATGGAAAATTCTACCTTTGGTCTCACTAATGTTCAAACAGTCTTCATGGATTAGATGCATTGGGTGTTGGATGAGTAAGTGGTTGTGTTCTTGGATGACATTTTAATCTATAGTAAGGCAAAAGCATGATATGCAAATCATGTGCACTAAGTCCTAAGACGACTATGTCAATAGAAGTTTATTGCAAGAGTTAAAGTGTACCTTTGGGCAAAAAGAAGTTACCTTTTTGGATTACATGATATCATCAAAAAGGATCAAGATGGAAAAGGAGAAAATCAAGGCCATTACTTTTTGGCCTACTCCAAAGGATACCATAGAGGTGCAAGTATTTAATGGATTGACAAGTTTTTATTGACGGTTCATCCATTATCATGTACACGTGTAGCACCATTGACCAACCTCTTGGAGAAAAACTCAAGCTTTCAATGGACCACCAAGCATGAAGAAGCATTCAAGAAGTTGAAACATATTGTATCTTCAAGACCCATTCTTCAACCATATGATCCTCAACTACCTTGTGTGGTTGAATTCAATGCTTCTAACTTTGCCATTGGAGCTATGTTGCAACAAGAATTCCCATACGGGTTACATTCTATTACCTTTGTGTTTTGCCTATTAAACTCTGCAAAAAGGAATTACTCTACACAAGATTTAGAACTAGCAATGGTATGTATGGAGGCATTATCTCTTGGGGAAAAAGGTGATCGTGCAAACCAATCACAAACCCTTGTTGCAGACATTACATTTGGAACATTCAAAGAGTCAACATCATTGATGGGAGGAGCAACTCTAATTTTTTGACATCAAACTTGAGTAAAAACCCGGTTGTTTGCATGTTATCCCTTAAACTCTATCACAATGACCTGATTTGAAGTCTCTTCCTCTCATCATGGCAACAATTACAATGTTGTCAGTTGACTCCAAGGTCCAAATTGAGTTTTGGACAGCTCTATAGCAAGATTCCTTCGTTTAGATGGTACAAGGTTGTCTTGCAATAAAAAAAAGGAGTACATTACCTTCTCCTTCAAGGAATGCCTTCTATTCCATGAGGACCGGATATATGTTCCAGCCAAGGATGATCTCCAACTTGTGCGCCTCATAGAAGCCCATAACTTACCAATTGTTGGTCACATGGGAGTGGACAAGACCTTGGGTACCCTCCAATGCCAATGGTGGTGGCCCAACATGGCACAAGATGTTTGAGAGTTTGTCCAATCATGTGAGAGTTGCCAACATAACAAGGCCAACAACCAGAAACTAATTGGACTCCTTGAACCACTCCCCATTCCATTTTCTCAATCATGAGCTTAGATCTCATTACATCCTTGCTCAAGGCAAAGCTAGGTCACATAGCAATAGTGGTGTTTGTGGATAAGCTTAGTACGCAAATCCATTTGGCACCAACCTTTGATACCATGGATGCTCCAACATTGGCACAAATCTACTTTGACATTATCTTCAAGCATCATAAAATACTTTGTGTACTCATCTCCGACCGTGATCCTCAATTCACTAGAAAATTTTGACAAGCACTCTTCTAGATGTTCGGCACCAAGCTTTCTTGTCCACGGCCTATCATTCTCAAACTGATAGACAAACTAAATATGCAAATTGCACCTTGGAGGATATGCTTTTTGCTTTCATCAACGTGCACCATACCAATGGGGATGAATGTCTTGCATTTATGGAGTTTACATACAATAATTCCAAAAAGACAAGCACCAAATTCTTTCCTTTCTTCCTCAATTTTGGTCAAGATCCACTTGTTCTAAAATCTCTTCTTGCTCCTCCTTCATTCATGTCTCTCATGCTTCCACCTTCTTGACCACCATATGTCAATCCCTCAACAAGCCAAATCTCATCTCCTTATTGCTCAAAATTATCAAAAACAATATGCAAATCACCATTATCATGATCTCACTTTTCAAGTTGGTGAAAAAGTCATGCTCTTATCTAATAACCTACCCCTTCCACTTGATACCCAAGTCTGTAAACTTGCTCTTAATTGGATAGGAACCTTTGATTTCACCCAAATCATTTCTCTTGTTGTTTATTGACTTGCCTTGCCTTGTCATATGCGCATCTACCCTATATTTCATATTTGCAAGTTGAAACCATTTATTCTTAATCTATCTTCTTTTTTGTAATACCAAGGGTTAGCCATATGATCTAGATGTGAAATTTGGTTTGGTAACACCAAGAATGATGTTATACATGATGGTCAAAATAGATCAGATAGAAGTATCACCAAAAGAGTACTTCTACTAATAGGGCAAAAACCGAAATAGACTTGAGAACCTTAGAACCAATAGCTAGACATATGATTTAAAGGTGAGAATTGGTTTGGTAACATCTGGAAGGATGTTACACATGATGGACTAAACAGATCAGAAAGAGATATCACCAAAAGGGGACTTCTACTAATAGAGTAGGAACCAAAATATGCCTGAAATCTTTGAAGGCAATTTTGGAGGCCTAAACGGATGAATTAGGCCTCAAAAATGTGCAATTCCCCCCCTCCCCCCCTCCCCTTGAACAAAGAAAAGGTTGTCCTTCCCTCCCCCCCTGCTTTGTCTTGTTGAGAGCTTTACAATGGTACCTTACATGATTTTGAGATTCCTACAGTAAGATTCCCTAAAAGATTCCCTCTGGTCAAAGCTTGTTTGACCAACTAGATAGGACCTAGACCAGACAGGTCACCCATCCAAGTAAGTAATCCAAGGGTGGAGCTTGCTGACATGTCACCTATCTGTGTCCCTAATCCTATGGTGGAGCTTCCTTGGAGGAGATCCTCTTTGTCTATATAATAAAGAGAAGGTGCTCCCTTGGGGCATCAAATGTTTGAATGTGTAATATGTGTTTTCTCTCTTCTCTTGTCCTCGGAGGATTACAATGGTATCAGAGCAAGTGTTCTAGTCCAAGAGAGTGGATCACCCCTCTTGGAATAGCACGAACTACTGAAACTGAGTAATTTGAGGTGGAGAACATAGAGTAATCGCTAGACTTAGGAAGGACTTTAGAGAGTGGATGGGATGGATGTGCCATGGGGACAATTTCCCACACCTAGCTTTCCATTCTCAAACCCATTCCACATCAAGGTTATGTACATCCAGCGTGAGCAGATGAAGGTATCGCTAGTTTATCACTTTGGTGCGGAATTCATGGACAGAGTGATGAACTCACCAAATCCGGTGATTCTACTTGTGGTGATATATGATAGAGAGTGGGATTTGACAATCTACATTCTATTATGATAATATGGATATGAATGTCCCAAATCCTCTCCCTTTCAACACTCAAGTAGAAATCCGTTATGTAGTGAGGCCAAAAGTGATGTTTAGAGATTTTGTGGTTAGGAATTTTGGTGAGGAGTATTATCAACGAGTGATAGCTTCGGAGGTCCCAATGGTAGTTCTGATAGTTTGTGCGCCTTCTAGGGTGATTATATTGACTCTATATTGAAGTAGACGTTAGCAATTGGGTGTTGCAGGAACCATGGATCCACAATTGCAAGAGCTAGTGCAAGGGATGCTGAATGAATTTCAAGAGATTAAGATGACCATGGAGACATTACAAAGTCAAGTGCAGATCCTCAGGAACGATCAAGCCATGCAAGAAGAAGAGCCGTCTCAAAACCCAGTACCTACGACTGAAGTACTTGGAGAGGCACCCGTGCCTACGAACCCTATCAACAATGAAGCCACATTGCTACTCCGGATGAAGAAGACCTACAACATCGAGCCTTACAAGGAGTAACGTACGATGGGAGTAGTGGAAAGTTGGATCTCGAGAATGAATCAATATTCCAATTGTTCTCAACAGAGATCACAAAGCATGTTGTAGGCATGTTTGCATGTGGGTACTTGACCGATAAAGCTCTCACATGGTATGATGCTTGGGAACAATCCATGCTAGCAGAGAGAAGGGAGGTCACATGGACAGCAATGCAAGAAGGACTGCTGAAGAATTTCCAATCGGTGGATTCTGTTCAGATGGCTCGAACCCGATTATGGAGATTGAGACAAAAGAGTAGCGTACAAGAGTATGTGGAGGCATTTCTAGATCTACAAGTCGCAATTACCAACATGAGTCCAGCAGAGGCTCTCAACAATTTCAAACGAGGGTTGAAAGAGCAGATTTGCCAAGAAGTCATGGTGCAAAACCCTTGCACGGTAATTGAAGCCATTGCTTGTGCGCAGAGAATAGCAGGAGCATTAGGTGGAGGTGAAGGAGTAGTTCCACCTCAACATTATTGGGCCGAAATGCCACACATGGGTAGATCGGTACCGATGGAACTGGGCAACCTTTGATTCCGGGATCGAGGAGCACGGCCGCTTCAAGGGGAGCAAGAACGGGTAGAAGAACAAAGAGATGGAGTCCCACAAGGAGAAGGGACTTGAGGAGAACAATGCCGTTGTTACAATTGTGGCCGTATTGGGCACATATCTACCAATTGTTGCACTTGTTTCCCTAGAGGCCCTCGGCCTTCGTACAGGCGATCTTTGAATAACATGGAGAGGCACATTGAAGAAGAGGAGGTGGAAACCACTTCGGAAAACAAAGATCGCCAATAAATGTACCTTGCGGCCTTACTGGCTCAATAAGGAAGCAGAGAAGCAAGGGAAGGAAGAAGAATAATGCGCAAAGATCCCGAAAGGCAACCTCACAATTGATTGTTGTGAATGGAATCCTAGAAGGTAATCAAGTGAGTATTAATAGATCCGGGAGCAACAAAGAATTTCTTGTCTTGATCTGTTGCAATAAGATTGGGAATGGATCTAGAGAAAGATGGAAGTGAAGAAGTAGAGTTACCAAATGGGCAAACAGAGAGGATTGAATCATTACCTAGACGGGTAACCCTCTCTGTAGGAGAATATGAGGAAGCAATTGAGTGGCAAGTGATACAGTTAGCCCGTTATGATGCAATTTTAGGCATGTTATGGATGGAGCAGTACAACCCAATGGTAGATTGGAGGAAGAAAGTAGTGAGAACCCACCAATGGTCAATCATTGAGGTTAAAGAAAAATCACACATGTAGAAATTGCCTCTATATGTCATAGGGACGACAACTGTCTATAACACCGATAGATGTTTTATGGGTCTAATAAGAGAAGTCCAGAGTGCACAACTCGTTGGACAAATTCTTGAGAAATTGAAGGATGTGGTGGATGAGTTTCAAAATGTCTTTCCCGATGATCTACCCTCAAGATTACCACCTAAAAGGCAAGTAGATCACAAAATAGAGACACTCTCGGGGAAGACACCTCCTTGTAAGGCCCCATATCGCCTATCACCTCATGAGTTGGAAGAGTGTAAGACTCAAATTGAGGAGATGCTATAGAAAAGGTTCATCCAACCTAGCATATCACCATATGAGGCCCATGTCTTGTTTGTGAAGAAGAAGGATGGTACAATGCGCATGTGCATTGACTATTGGGGTCTCAATCAGCAAACATTGAAGAACAAATACCCCTTACCTCGCATGGATGACCTTTTTGATCAACTCCATGGAGTGAGATACTTCACCAAACTGGACTTGCAGAGCGGTTTCAATCAAATCCGAATTGTAGAGGAGGATATGTACAAAACCGCCTTTCAAACCAGGTATGGCCACTTTGAGTATCTTGTGATGCCTTTTGGCCTCACCAATGCGCCTGCCACTTTCATGAGCCTAATGAATGACATATTTTGTCCATACTTGGATAAGTCTGTTATTGTCTTCTTGGATGATATCTTAGTATATAGTAGCATAATGACAGAACACAAACAACATCTATGAGAGGTCCTCCAGATTCTAAGACAGAATCAGTTGTACACCAAAATCTCAAAGTGTGAGTTTGGCAAGTCCAAAGTAGACTACTTAGGACATAGAGTAAGTGCAGAGGGCATTCAAGTATTGACAGATAAAATAGAGGTCATTCAAAAATGGAGTGCCCCAGAAGATCAGACTCAACTTAAGAGCTTCTTGGGGTTGACGGGATTCTATCACAGATTTGTCAAGGACTTCTCCAAGGTTGCACAGCCTTTAACGGCACTACTTGGCAAGGGGAAGAAGTGGACATGGGGAATTGCACAAGAGTTGGCCTTTCAAGAATTGAAGGCCGCCTTGCTACATGCACCAATCTTGAAGTGGTATGACCCAAAACGTCCAATCAAGTTGGCTATAGATGCATCAGGCGTAGCAATAAGAGCAGTCCTACAACAAGAGTGGCATGACGGATGGCATCCAATTGCATATTTCTCTCAAAAGTTGTTACCGGCAGAGCGCAACTACTACACCATAGAATGAGAAGAGCTAGCCATCATTCTAGCAACCAAGCATTAGAAGCACTGCCAAGGCAAGAAGGCATTTGTAGTAGAGACAGACCACAAACCTCTAGTCTACTTCAAGACGCAGAAGGATCTATCTTGTTGCCAAATTTGGTGGGTAGAGTGGCGACAATGCTTCAACATGACAATCACCTACGTGGAAGGTAAGAAGCAACTTGTAGATGCCTTCACCTGCATGCCAATGGCCAACAACTTGGTGGCAGAGGTTAAGATTAACCCTGAATTCTGGCAAGAGATTCTAGCTGCTACAAAAACTGATCCACAGAATGTAGAAGTGCAATCATCCAAAGGTGTCACCAGCACCCAAGGACTCACCTTTCAGGATGGCAGATTATGGATCCCAAATGTCCCAGAATTATGCACCACCATTCTAGCCGAATGTCATGATTCGGCCATTGCAGCTCATGTCGGAGTGGACAAGACCTTGGATGCAATCAAGCGCCATTACTATTGGTCCAAGATGAGCAACGACATGATGGACTATGTGCATAGCTGCCTACTTTGTCAACAAAACAAAGCTTCTAATCAAGCTCTTGCAGGGCTCCTTCAACCTCTCCCCACTCCTACCCAACGTTGGGAACAAGTGAGTATGGATCTTGTTTGTGAATTACCCAAGACCACCTCAGGGTTTGACTCCATTGTGGTCTTTGTGGACCGGCTCAACAAAATGATTCATGTATGCCCTACCACCAAGGAGGTGACCGCTCGCAACTAGCTCAACTATACTTAGATGCAGTCTTTGCTCACCATGGCTTGTCTAGAGGACTCATCACCGATAGAGGCATCCAATTCACTAGTTTGTTTTGGCGAACACTCTTTGGTTTCTTCAAAACCAAGTTGGCCATGTCTACAGCTTACCACCCACAAAAAAATGGCCAAACAGAGCGGGCTAATCGCATGATTGAAGACATGTTTTGTGGCTTCACCTTAGAAGAGCAAGAGAGGTGGGACACCCTACTACCGTTGGTGGAATTTGCTTACAACAATTCAATGAATGCCTCCAGCCAGGTCACTACGTTCTTCCTCATGTATGGTGAGCATCCCTTCACACCTTCTAGCTTGATGAAGATCCGTCCAGTGACTACCAAGGTTGATGCAGTCAACACATTTGTTTCTAGAATCCAAGAAGGTGTGGAGAGCGCCAAGCACAGGTTACAGGTTGCACAAAATCAACAAAAGCAATATGCTGATGCACACTGTAGGCACATGGAGTTCAATGTTGGGGATCAAGTGTGGCTATTGACAACCAACCTCACATTAGTTGGATCTCGTAAGCTCAGACCTCGTTTTATTGGACCTTTCTCGATTCTTTGTCGCATCGGCGCTATGGCCTATCACCTTGAGCTACCACCACACATGAAGATCCATCCAGTGTTCCATGTCTCCCTAATACGTAGATATGCTCCCCGATCAGGCCAAGGTCCTTCCACACAAGACATTCGACCTTGTTCGACACTCATTGATAGCATAGAGGAATACGAAGTGGAGCGGATTCTCCAAAAGCGCATGCGTGGTACTCGCCATCCACGGGTGGACTATCTAGTACAATGGAAAGGTTACCTCCTCTATGAAGCCACCTGGGAGCCCGCTGCCAATTTGGCACATGCATTGGTGTTGGTGCAAGCATTTGAGCAACAATTGCACAACGAGGACGTTGTGTCTTAAAAGGAGGGAGGTTTGTAATACCAAGGGTTAGCCATATGATCTAGATGTGAAATTCGGTTTGGTAACATCTAGAATGATGTTATACATGATGGTCAAAATAGATCAGATAGAAGTATCACCAAAAGAGTACTTCTACTAATAGGGCAAAAACCGAAATAGACTTGAGAACCTTAGAACCAATAGCTAGACATATGATTTAAAGGTGAGAATTGGTTTGGTAACATCTGGAAGGATGTTACACATGATGGACTAAACAGATCAGAAAGAGGTATCACCAAAAGGGGACTTCTACTAATAGAGTAGGAACCAAAATATGCCTGAAATCTTTGAAGGCAATTTTGGAGGCCTAAACAGATGAATTAGGCCTTGAAAATGTGTAGAGCCCCCCCCCCCCAATAGATGAAAGGTTGGCCTTCCCTCCCCCTTGCTTTGTCTCATTGAGAACTTTCCAACGGTACCTTACGTGATTTTGAGATTCCTACAAGAAGATTCCCTAAAAGATTCCCTCCGGTCAAAGCTTGTTTGACCAACCAGATAGGACCTAGACCAGACAGGTCACCCATCCAAGTAAGTAATCCAAGGGTGGAGCTTGCTGACATGTCACTTATCTGTGTCCCTAATCCTATGGTGGAGCTTCCTTGGAGGAGATCCTCTTTGTCTATATAATAAAGAGACGGTGCTCCCTTGGGGCATCGAATGTTTGAGTGTGCAATCTGTGTTTTCTCTCTTCTCTTGTCCTCGGAGGATTACATTTTTCCTCTCATGTCCAATGTTCTCTTCCTCCCATCCCTATATATGATCATGAAGAGTTTAGAAATGATTGGGTCCTTGCACGTTGCTATATTCAACGAGGCCATCGATAAAATATAGAGTACAAAGTCCTTTGAAAGGGTATCCCCTTCATGATGCCACTTGGAATCTCTTTCTCATTTGTAGAATGCACAAATGGCCATCCAGGAGTTTGAAGCTTCAATGGCAACAAGGACATCACCAACTAGTGGTGGGGGAATATGTTACAATAAGAAGTTTAGCAACAAAGTTAATCAAGGCTAACAAAGTAGCAAATGCGGCAAATTAGCCTACAATATTCTAGAAGTGTCTAGGAAGCTACTTGGTACCCTCCCAAGTATTGCATAACATGTATGCCAAGTGGCAACTTCTAGGAGGAACTTCTTGGGAAGATTCCTAGCTAGCTTAGCTTGCACTCCAAGTAAGTAGCTTCTAGAAAGAAGCTTCTAAAAGCTTCCAACTACCTTAGCTTGCATGCCAAGTATGTTGTTTTTAGAAGAAAGCTTCTTGAGAAGCTTCTTGGTTAACTTGGCTTGCACTCCAAGAAAGTGGCTCAAGAAAGCTTCTTGAGCAACTTCTCAAGAGTCTTGTATATTCCTTATAAATACCAAAGTTGAAGCTCATGCTAAGCATTCAGAGTTTCCCACACTCAAGTGTCCTAATGTGATCTTCTATTCTCTTATTTCTCTCCTCAATCTTGATCTTTATAACTAGTATCTTTTCTATCATGCATTCCATCACCACATAACACACATGCATTAGGATGTTTAGGAGCTATGGATGCCATCTATAGTGCCTTAGAGAGTGTCAAAAACTAGGGAAGTCTCACTTGTCTACTAACCTATCCTCTCTTTGGCCCAACTGCATTGATGCTCTTCTAGGCTTTGGAGCACATATTGCACTCCTAGTCACTAAAAAAATACATCTACTTGTGCTACTCTACACATAAAATCCAAAACATTTTTATCACCAACATAAGAGGTGGAAGTCTCAACACTTGAATTTGATCTTCTCTGAGCTATACCCATGCTAGCCAATCTCTGCTCCAATTGCTCAATCCAAGTAGCCATGGTTGTATCAAAAGCAAGTGCAAATACTACATCTCTATCATGTATGGGTTGTTTCTCTACCACCACCTCATCCTCCATGACCTGGAGCTCCTCTACCACTTGCTTTAGCAACTTTACCACTCCATAACTTTGGGTGGAGGTCAAAGTATTGATTATTGATGTGAACAAATTTGTGGCAATGGTCATAGTGTTTGTAAGCTAACTATGGTACTCCAAAGGTGTTATGTTCACTATCATAAGTGCACTCTCTCTTGTGGTGAGGTCCACCACAAGTCCAACAAGCAAAACCATCACTCATTGGTTGTTGTTAACTCAAAAATGAAAGTAAGGATCTAGTTGCACTAGGTACTCCACTTGCTCTATAAGATCTGGGCTATCCACTCTACCCTTGGAAGCCAACATGGTGTATTGCATTCTATTGCAATCTAAAAGAAGTAACAATTATGAATGGGGTCTCTCTACCAAATCCAAATTTCACCACTGTCTCCTCCACCATGTTAAGCTCAATGTGCTCATCAAACTAAAGACCACTACCAAATTAGGTGAGGTAGAATACAATAATGTAGCATCATGTACTCTATGTTGCAACTCCTTATCTATGATCCCATACCCAAATTGGACTGCTTGGGCCTTAGTAACTCCCTAAGTAAAATTAAACAACCATCTCATGCAAGTGTATGCCTTGTGTAAGCTCTATACAATCTTCCATTGGAACTCTTGCAAGCTCCTTAGCTTGTCAATCCGCACTCCTTGGTAGTTTTACCTCAAGTATTGGAAGAACTCTTCCATGGGATTAAACCTCTATATTGCACCACCTCCTATAGTGGTACTTCCACTTGAAGTAGCACTATCTCCAACTATGCACCTCCCATTAGATACACCAATGTTATTAGAGCTAGAACTTGTGGGTATTATTGATCTACCCCTAATAACTAAGCTTGAAGTGAGGGAAATGTAGTTTAGAGACCAATATTGTCTCCATAGCTCTATCTCCTCCAAGCAAGATCTCTTGAGTTCATAGTATTCATCCATTGGTGGACCCTCCAAGTGTTGAAACAATCTCATCCATTCCATGAAAAGTGTAAACAAAGTCAAATTTTGCATCTGCTACATATCACACCAACTATCAAACTCCTAGATGAAATCATCCAAATCAATGGTATCCACTATAACAAAGGAATTCTTTGGGCCTTTGGAAGCCCCATAAATCTTGTCCATATCCCACAACAATGGGATATGGACATTGCAAGTGACACACCAAGTGCATTCTCAACTAAATCAGCTCCTATGTCAAACTTCAAATTGGAATCAATCTCCTCCTTCATTGGGGCTTGAGATATGGGTTGATATTGAATGGAATTCCATTTAAACATACTTTGTATTGCAACAAAATCTCCTCTAGAATCCTGTGAGAACTCCATCATGACAACATATCCCAAAAAAAAACTATAACCGCCAAGTACCACCATCAAGAACCACACTAATGTAACTCTAATTATCATAACTATACTAAGGGAAATGGCAACCTATAACTTGTCGTCATAACATGCACTCTCATGGTTTATAAACCATCAGTTCTTACCTCACCAAAAGAAACATAAGTAGTTTGATTGGTCATCATTCCAACCTCACTACCAAGAGCACACTAGAGCACTAATGCTCTAAATATTAGAGCATCTCACACAAATATGGTGCATAAAAACAATAAGCAAAGAATAGAGGGACTCCAATCATAAAAGATCAATATGATGACACTCCATCTCACAAATCAAAACCGGACTCACTATGCCACTATTTGGCATTTGACATAATATGAGTGTCTATCTACTCCCATGCTACTAAGATCACCAAGGATGATATCAAACTTCCTGTCTTAGCCAAAGCTACATGAGTATATATATCAGTGTATTAAGCTTAGGACATCAAATGAGGTGTACTAATTAACTAGAGCACTTATTTAGGAATTAGAGATTGGGGTTCAAACTTTGATGTGCATAATCTTGAAAGATGGGTAGATTTTGCCACACAACTACCAAAAACTCAACAAAATTGGCTAGTCTCACATCAACAAGCTTGCTTGTTGGCCCTTCTAAGATTTTTTAAGCCTCTCTAGCTGTAATACTCTGAGGACAAGAGAAGAGAGAAAACACAGATTACACACTTAACATTCGGTGCCCCAAAGGAGCATCTTCTCTTTATTATATAGACAAAGAAGATCTCCTCCAAGAAAGCTCTACCATAGGATTAGGCACACATATAGGTGACATGTCAGCAAGCTCCACCTTTGGATACTTGGATGGGTGACATGTTGGTCTAGATCCTATTTGGTTGGTCAAACAAGCTTTGACCAAAGGGAATCTTTTTGGGAATCTTCCTATAGGAGTCTTAGAATCACGTAAGGTACCATTGGACAGCTCTCGACAAGAAAAACCAGGAGGAGAGAAGGCCAACATTTGTTGAACTAGGGGAACATTTGCACATTTTTGAGGCCTAATTCATCCGTTTAGGCCTCCAAAATTGCCTTCAAAGATTTCAGGCATATTTTGGTTCCTACTCTATTAGTAGAAGTCCCCTTTTGGTGATACCTCTTTTTGATCTGTTTAGTCCATCATGTGTAACATTCTTCTAGATGTTTCCACCCAATTCTCACCTTTAAATCATATGTCTAGCTATTGGTTCTAAGGTTCTCAAGTCTATTTTGGTTTTTGCTCTATTAGTAGAAGTACTCTTTTGGTAATACTTCTATCTGATCTATTTTGACCATCATGTGTAACATTATTCCAGATGTTACCAAACCAAATTTCACATCTAGATCATATGGCTAGCTCTTGGTATTACACTAGCCCATAGCTCAAAGCCTCTAAATTCCAAAATTCAACCAAATAAAGTTTTTTTCTTACCAATTCAAACTCTCTCCAAATCTAGCAAACCTCCATCAAATCAAGCACTAGCCAGGGAAATTTGGGCAACCTGCAACTCTAGATAGCCTCTGCCAACTCAACCTCCAAATTTGAGCAACCATTACTAATCTAAAAAACCTTTACTACAATTGGCTAGTCGTCAAATCCTCTACTACTTGTCAAATTGAGTGGATGAGGACCTCAAAATCCCTAATTGGTTTGTAAATCCACCTCCAATCTTGCACCTTGTGCTCAATTTGTACCAAATTGACCTTGATTTCACTTCCTTGGACTCAAATTGAACACCCATTGTCTCAAATTGACTCAATTTTGTGAAATTTGGGCAACACTTTTGTTTGTCTCATTTTCAGACTACAAAAAATTAAGCAAGGCTTTTGCTCATGATCCACATAACTAAAAGAGAACTCAAGTAATAGCAATCTTAGGTACCAATGATCCCATTAGGCTTGGAGATACCACCAACACACTCAATTTTTACACTCAATTTCCCCTAATTGTCACTTCTTTGATGTAATCAATTTTTTTCACACCCAAATCAAATTCAACTAGGGTCAAAACTTGAACTTCAACTCAATAACCAACATTCAACATTAATTATGGTCAGCACACACTCATTCTAGCTAAGAGACTCCAAGTGATATTTATTGGCCTTTGTCCACCATAGCCAAGAACTCAAAGGCTCAACATTAGAGAAATGAGCTCTTTGGAGCTACAATTCAAAGGTATACCCCTCTACTTAACTTGGATCTCAAGTCTAATGGTGTCATTAACGGCTCATCTGCAACCATTGGTGCAACCGATGGTGCAATTGGTGCAAGTGATGGTGGATCTCACGATGTGATCAATAGCCCTAACATAAAATCTAACCACCACTAAGTATTCTCTAAGCAACTATTTATATAACTTTGACCGCCAAACTATCACTCAAACGTCTAAGAAAAATGGCTTTGGTATTGCAAATGTTGTGATACAATTGCTAACATGATGGCTAGCTCATACTCAATAATAATGATATGTGGAAGTAGTTGAGGCAAAAAAATATTCTTGATGTTTTTTGAAGGCCACATGTCTCTCCACTCATGAAAAAAAATGCAAGCAAAGATGTTTTATTGGTCGATGTCATACCTACAACATGTAGGAGAGGCATTCCAAAATATTTTGTCTTATAAGTTGAGTCCATAAGAAGAACATCTAGAAACTCTCTAGCCAATGCAAGTTCATAGGTGGTGAAAAAAAGAGAATGGTAAGTCACTCATTCATGTCACTCACATAATAATGACAAATGCCTTCTTCTTGTAAGACTTCAATGGGTATTCTCCCTACCAATACATGTTTTGTTCCATTGCCTTTGCATTGTATATGTCCTTGGTTGTTAAGCAAATATTAGGCTTGTATGACAAAGAGTTCTCAACACTAATTTTGGAGATGCTCTTGCACTTGAAATCTCCTTAATTATGCCAAGGTTTGCTTTTGATAAAATGCGAGCTTGAGGATATGCTACAACATCTTCAATAGCATTGTAGTTGTGCAAGCTATTTTTTACTCAAATAGACCATTCTTGGCCAATTGTTTCTTGTTGAATGACATTATCCAATAGATAGTTAAGGGCTCACGTGCTTGATTGTCATTTCTTATTATTGTTCATGAGGTACACGTGCTTGTCCTTGTAGTCTTGTCCATGTGTGCAATACAACCATACTTTCTACACATCCCTTGTCTTTGATACTATGCTACATAAATAGCTCATTGTATATCCATGAGCTATAGCATGGTTCTAATAGCAACTTGTGCTTTTGCAAGGGAGCTATACATCTACTCTTGTGGAGGTTGAAAATTTTATGGAGTTAAGATTGTTACAAATTATATAGGTTGTAGACTTTTTGAAGTTTAAGTTGAACCAATTCTATTGAAGACATCTAGTTTTGTTATCACAATCAAGTATCAGCCAAGGCCACTATTTGAGAGAAAAGGAGAAAAAAACTAAATCTTGCTAACATTGCCATAGATGAAGCTTGCACTATTGACAAGACTAAACTGCATACAATAGTTTATATAGAAAAACTAGTCAACATGATGATAATGCCAATCTTGCCCTATTGCACCATTGTCTATGGAAAGAAAAGCACTAGGGCCCTATTGGAGTATAGTTCTTTATAGATTGAGCACAATACGGTTTGAACCCCAGATCTTTGGTTCCTAGATTGGTGCCCTAGCCAACTAGTCCACCTTACTTGTTATGGGGAAAAGGAAGTTTGGAAAAGTCTATCAACTGGGTGCTTAAAAGCCAAGGAATATAGAGGGCACAAAGCACAAAAACTCAACCAAAGTTGAGTGGGGAGGCTAGATACCACATGAGCAATCCAAGACCTATGTAAGACAAGCCGAGAGGGTAGAAGTGCACTCATGAGTGGGAGGTGGAAAATAGCACAAAGCAAAAGAAAGGGTAGGGTAAAGGCAAAGGATAAAACTACAAAGAGGATACAATGAGGTAATAAGGGATAAAAAATGAAGGGATAGGAGATAAAAACCATGGAAGGAAAAGACAAGAAGGCCTTCCATTGGGAAGCCAATCCAAACCAACCAAGAACTAAGAAAAGGGGTTAGAACCTAAAGTATAGAGGCCATGAGAAGGAGAGGACAAGAGGCCAAAACATATGGGAAATGAGAGTAGAAGCTATTCAAAGAATGGGAGATCCAAGATCCACTAAGTGCACATGCAGTGCAAATGAAATATGACTATGAATGTGTGGAAATTGAAATGAATAAAAAATCAAGAAATGGAAATCAAGTGAAACAAACAATATAAATGTATGCCATAGTAAAGATATGATTGAAAAATCTTATAAGTAACACCTATAGAGAACTAAAATACATTGTGTAACCATTAGCATGAGTAACACCTAAAAAGAACTAGTATGATTTGTGTAACCACAAGCAGACAAAACCAATTAAGCATCTAAAATAGAAAGTTAGGTAAGAACCATGAAACACATAAACATCAAACACCAAAAAGTCAATAATCTTCCTAACTTGGCTAAGTATAGTCTACCATTCAAGATCATGTTAGGTGTGAGTTTCACTCACATGTGATGCATATAATATTGTGCATGACATTCAATGTTAGGACTATCTTGTTTTATTGTAGTTAGACTAACAATGCATGTCAATCATTTTGAACATCCCAATAGCTAGGTTTTGGGCTAGACCTTCATCCATATTGCAAGTTCTGCTAGATTTTGGGAGTTGTATATATTAGAATGCAAGTCAGAGGCACGATTGATCTCAATTGGATGTTGGGTTAACATGGTTTGTGTGATCTTTGAGAAATTGTGAAGGTGGTTGCCATAAATCTTGGAAGCTAACCCAAAATACAATAAGTGCAACCTCACCACAATCAATCATTATCAATGTCAATGTCTTTGGATTGATGGAGGATGTTGTACTTTGCTTTTCTTTCTCTAGGAACACACAAGGTGCCTAGTTGTGGAGCCTATAGATCAGAGGTTAAAAATTAACGTATCGCTACTAGTTTGAGCATGTGTAGAACCCAACCAGTAAAACCTCTAGGTTTTGGTATTCTTGCTATCGGGTAAGGTGGTAATGAGCAACCTAACGTGTCATCATATCATGCACTCCTGGACTGTTGGTCATCACTTCTAACATTACTAAGGAGAAATACATAGCACGCTTAGAAGGAAAGAACCTAAGCGCAATTCATGCACACCAATCCAAACCAACTAGGCATACAAACAAGCATGCAAGCACAAAAAGGATCCAACTACAAGAAGTCAACAGCAACTCTCTATGCTTTTGGTGGAAATCAGCTTCAAATCTCCTTATCCTATCCTAAGTTGATTTCAATCTGCAATCCAGCTTCCTCAATTTTGCACTTCAGATTTCAGCCAATTCCTGATCCAAGTGTAGCATTTCTATCTCTTTTGTTGAAGAAAATCCTATGAAACTCCGATGGGTGTAACTTTCTTGGTGTGGCTTGAATCCAAGTGTTCTAGGATTCAATGGAAATCTTGTGAGATAAGATTTCCAATGACATGAAATATATCTCAATCTAATTACTACATCTCCCTTGTCAAGCTCCCAAACTTGGCCAATTGCTCATAGGATTTTACCCTAATTTCAAAATCCCTATTTTAGGGTTTGCTCCTAGTTCTTGGCAATTTTTCCCCAAATTTCTGATTCAGAAGTAAACTTAATCCTCACAAACACTCTATCAACTTGAGACCCTCAATCATAGTCACAATGTATGAAAATTGACATCCAATCAAGATGGAAGATAAAAATTGCTCTGCCGAGCTTATGACAATATTTGCAGTAGAGTTTCTTGCATCAATTCTAACTCACTATGGACCCAAAGTCAACTAAACTTTTCATAGTAGTTGTTTGTGCTCTTTTCTAACCCTCTATAAATTTTCATACACTAATCCAACCTCAAACCCCAAATATGGATCAATTCCTGAGCTGGGCTAATTTGTGAGCTCTATAGACCCAAGTATGCTTGATCCAAGACCCTAAATTTCCTATTTGAAGAATTTACATGAAATCTTTTCACAAAGGTTCAAACCCTAACCACCAACAAGACTGGAAATTTCCACAAGGTGAATCAAACCACAAGTTCAAGAATGACCAAAATTCCAAACCTGATTAGCATCTCATCTCCAACACCTCACTTTCCAAAACTCCAACTTCAATTGACCAGATCTGATTTGAAATTGATCAAATTTTAACATTTCTTGAGCTCAGCACTACAAACCCTTTGTCATGTATCCTATCCCCTTAACAGATCATGAAAATGTCTCAGAGATGTCTCCAAAGTGTCTATCTTGTCCTCTTGGGTATGAATTCTACCCCCTTACTTCAATTGATCATATCTCCCATAGAATTGACTCAAATCTCCCAAATTTTGTCTCAAAATTGTAGCATGTCTCCTCTTCTCTCTAATTGTAGTCTTTTCTCCCTGAATGCCTTCCCCAAACTCCCCTAATCATCCAAATTGCCCGACTTCTCCTCTTGGACACCAATCTCTTGCAAATTTGTCTTTTAGCTCTTCACCTTTTGACAAGTGGACCGCACAACTCCACCTTGAAGCTCATGAGCAAAAATTCAGGCATTTCCCAACTATAGGAGCACATATATTGTTAAGTCCCATGCTTTCTTGTAAGTAAGCACCGGAAGGACAATAGGATCTGGGTTTTACATCATCAACTCCGTGAATAGCATCCCAAAACATCTCACCACCCAATCCCGTAAGTTGTCGCGGTGTAGAATTTGAAGCCTAATGAGAAAAGGATTTGGGAGTGGCAGATTGGGAGCATGGGACATCTCATGCTCAAATGCGGCCCTCAATGCTCTACCACTCGTGCTCTGCTACAACTCTCACTCCCAACGTCCTCCTCCCTCTCGAGACTCCTCAACTAAAACACACCTAAAACTCTATCTCTCCACTCACCCTCCTCTATATTCATCAAAGCCCTCAAACATGATAAGATCGTAACTCACATGGCCAATCACATATATGTACATAGATTGCTCACATGGCAACATCTCATCCGTCAGATCTATCATACAACCTACTCACTAATGTAGGGATAAACTATGATAAGTTACTTTTTTACGGGCTATGCAAACCACACCATGACAATGGGGTTCCCTTTTGTGTGCAAGCAATGTGCATATCAACTCTTGCACCTAATGACCAGTAGTCAACTCAATTATATCCATCACATATTTAGGAAATATTGTTGTGTTTTGCTTATGTAAGCTCACCTAGTTTTCATGCTACCTTTGCCTCATTTTAGCAACTTGTAATTTTAGTACTTGATGTTAAACTCAATGAAGGATCATCAGCTTTGAGGTTTAGATAGAGGTTTGGTAATGACTAGATGCAATATGTCACATTACAAAAATGATATTGAAGTACTAAGGCTAAGATTCAAAATACAAGTTTCTTTTGATCCATGACCACCATGTGTTGATAAATACATTTTCATGTGCACGGATGGAAAAATGCATGTGTGAATTGTTAAGAAATATCTTATTAGGAGCCATTCAGAGAATAGCTTCTACTCATAGGACTTCAACGTGATAATTAAATATGAGGAGATGAGAGCAGAAGCCATTCTAAGAATGGAAGATCCAAAACTCATTAAGTGCAAGTAAAGTGTAGATCAAATTGTAATAGAAAGAAAGCAAAACTAAATGAAAATATATATATAGAAAAGATTGAGTACAACTCATAAATCAAATGTAAGGCTAAGCATCAACATCATATAATTATCATAAGGTAACCAAATTCAAAGGTAATGTAAACCAACATGTAATCTAGAAGTATAAAGAAAGGCTATAAAAATTGCTAAATAAATGCATGTAAAGAAATCAAAAACAATATATACTCGTCAATTAATCTAGAAGTATAAAAAAAATTTTAATAAATACATATAAAGAAATCAAAAACAATATGTAATCATCAGTTGATAAGGATTAAATCACTAACCTTGTTTAGAAGCACAATTCTGGTGATTGGCTTAATGCAAGTAGATGTGATCATGAACTCCACTCCTTCCATTTTATATCCCGTGGCCTTGCTCCAAGCAAATAGGTTACACGTTATGTAGACTAACAAAATCTCTTAACCAAGCTGCGCACTTGACCGTATACTACACACCAGTTATTTCTGCAAGGACTAGCGAGGGAATCGGGGACTTGAAAAAGGGAAACTGAAAATACAACTTTGGAAATAGTGTCGGACAAATGAATGAAGGGCAGACATGAAAATGCAAAATCCAATCACATTCATAGGCTCCGGCTGGGGTGTCAAATTAGTAAATAGGGGGTTGTCACTCTAGCAACCTCCGTTTGTATCTCTTGTAGTCTAGATAATTTGGAAACTTGACTCTACGGAAGAAAATCCGAGCCAAATATTGTACCCCGCCAGAAAAATAAATAATCTACGGAGCATCTAAATGTGAAAAAAAAAAAAAAAAACTTTGGTACACTTGGTAAACTTCTAAGCCCCCAACCTATTGATGATCCAAACGTTGTTTAAGTGACTCTATTGGGGCTTAGCCCCATGTCACCTTTTTCTTTTTTTTTTCTCTCCCTTGTGTGGCTTGATGGGGTCTTCCCATCCTTCACTTTTCATACGCGGTTGCCTTTTACCAAGATAACATCTAGAAAAGTTGACTTGGTATGCTTTTAGAAGGCAATTGGACAGGTCTATACCGGTGAATGGAACCGTACTTCTCCTTAACCGCGGGATACGTGCGAAGTGACCGTGCTGGGTACAGCGAGGGACTACAGTACTGTACTGTATACTCAGAAGTGACGTCCTACCCAAACACACTCGCAGAAGATTTATCCATTAATCCGCCCATGTTTAGAGGAAAGTACTGATTAGGAATTAGGAATCGGGAATCCTCACAGTAGATATATCCCACTGCTTTTGGTACGATCATTCGGATTTTATGATTAATCGACGAATTCTAGAGGAACAACCACGGCGATGCAAGCAAGAGATATCGGCGTGCAATTCTCACGTCTCGGGTGGTTTTTGAAATGCCAGTGCCAGCTGCACTAGTTATATATCTGAAATATTCCTTGAACATACCGTGGAGATGGAAATAAAGGAAGAAAAAGTGTAAGAGTTCTTCCAATTCAGGTGTCTCTCCTACTGAAGGTAAATGGAACTTAATTGCAATATGCCCTGTGAATGGCATGAAGTCGTTGTAGTATAGTGGTGAGTATTCCCGCCTGTCACGCGGGTGACCCGGGTTCGATCCCCGGCAGCGGCGCTGCTAAGTAACATCAAGCTTAGACTTTTGTAAAATTTTACATTTCATCTCATATTATGTGTAATCCTCGTGAAGCAAAAGAATTTCGAGCATCAATGGGACATTGCGTTTCGACATTGAGTTCTGCTTTCCATTCAGCAAGGTCAATACTGATATCATTATACTCCGCACTAAAGGACTGGTGTGGAGCCAAGAGCTTGTTTTGAACACATATTGAACAGAGTTCGTGTGAATTTTCTCCGATATGAAGTTCAACGAGAAAAAAGTTCTTCTAGCACCATGGAGATATTCATTTAAATGTCAGGTTAAACTACGTGTATCGAGCTACTATTATGGTTTCGTCAAAGTGATAAGTACTCAGGATACTGTGTCCTATAATTGCCCCATACAAAGCGTACGCTCTCTTCTTCAGCAGCAGAAAGAGCGCTCGTCTGTATTTTGTCGATAAAAGAGGTTGACTTGTATATGAAAAGAGGCTGTCTTCCATCCAATTCGACTACTACTAGTTCTACTATGGAATAGATCACGTTATGTTCGATCGAAATGAACTGGAATATACTGGAATTTTGTTGTTCGCAGCACTGCTTGAAAATCTTGATTGAATTGACATTCATGTGTGATCGTACACTGTTTCGCTTGCTCATCCGGATACAGTTTTTGCATATTTCAGGAAAGATCAAAAGTGCATGCATTATGCTTTATGCTTTATGAGTTATTTAGTTTCTTTGGAAATATTCAACTACACTTGATTTTTCCCATCTGGCAGGACTGGTATCTTAGAAGAAATGTATAACTCACTGAAGAATTGTAATATTAAAAGGTCGAAAAAATGGGTAAGATTAACATTCAAAAGACATGTCCTTGTTTTGACTACTATGCTTACATAGTTTTTAAAATTTCACACTTTATTTGATGAAATCATTATCCTATGTTTCAGGTTACATTATAAAAAAGATCTTTTTTATCTAGCCTGATCTTTTACATTAAAAAATATTTTATTCCAGAGCTCATATAGTTAACCTTTATTAAAGAATCTTTCCAGCTTCCCTTCTAGATTTTTATTATCAAATATAATCAGTAATTTTATGATTTATAGAAGTGTTAAGATAGACCAATATCAGTTCAACACTCTATCTACTGATCAATATCTATTGTTCTAAAACTACTCGACAAATCAAAAAAATTTCTGAATGTAAAATCCCGTTTAATTTTTCAATATTATATCAACTTATTATGATGATGACTTGTAGATATATTTACATCTTCTTCTTCTTCAGAAAAAGAGTTGTAACCTTAGTTTGAGTTTAATTTCCATGTCAAAATAAAAAAAGTTGATATTTCATTCCTTCACAATTAGTTTCAAATTTTTCTCTTGATTATATTTCTTTTTCTTTGAAACTTGGTCCCTTCTTAATGGCTTTGCTCTTTCTTCTTCTGTGCATTGGTCTGCACCTATTCCTTCTCCCTTTATGGTATTTACTTGGTGGTGGTTTCTCGAAATAAGACATAAAATGGAGAAATGGCTCTTGTGATTATTTTAGCGAGGAGGAGCCAAAAACATAGATATATAGGAGCTGCGCACCATCTCATTATACAGGAGTCTTTTGCACGGGGATGTCGTTACAGTACTCTGCTTGCTCAAAATTGCAGTCTTATAGAGATGAGCAACAAATTTACTCTTCTGCATATGCTACTTCCCTACCTTTTGCTATAGTTATCCTTTTCATCGCATAAAAAGAATCTTTGACATTGATATTTAATGATTTTTATGGTTTTGAATTGGCGGGGGGTGTTGTTTTAAAAAAATTAGTTTTGATGGAGGACTACGAATTACGAATTATTTAATTCGCCAATGAACTAATAACTGAACCTTAACTCACCTTATTTTCCTTACGGGAAAATTGGTGTAATTTACTTTCATGTCTATAAATCAAATTCTCACTTATGGATGTGGTGTGTGATCTTCCCATCCATTCATGTGTTCTATGTGATCGCCTTTCCAAACTTATGGATGTCTAAACTGTAATCAAATGAATGTTAGACCAAATAGGTGGATGGAAAATTGAATTACACGAGACTTGCAGGAGTAATTTTGAAAGATCAGGGTCAACCAGCACCAATGAGTGCCAACCGGCACACACATTGTAAATACCGTGTAGAAATTATATGAAACTTCGTTAATGTCCTGTGATCTCCTAAAATGTTAATGTCATGTGATCTCCTAAAATCGCATTCATCGCAAATAAGCGGTCTGGTTAAATAATGAAACCGGCTATCGCCAGTTATCTTCATACAGTGGGGCCACGTTTGAGGGTGATGACAAGACTCTTAATCTGTCTCGTAGTGTTAACTTGGTTCGGCAACCGCAACCGTGCGGTTCAGGGTCAATGAGCGTCCGTCATGAGTCCCGGAACGTTGAGACTTTCAGGGTTAAACGTGTCGGCACGAGTTAAACCATATCCTTGTGCTCGTCGAACAGTCTTCGTGGTGAACCAAGGAATCTTCCCCTGCGGTGAGACGTCTTACAACAGCCAGCCAGAAAGCCCGTCAGTATGTGCTGGAACAGTCCGGCCCTCAGGGCCGTCCCGTACCTGAGGGCCACACCAGTCGCACCAACCGCCCCCTCGTTCCCACCGCAGAGAAGGACAGCCTGCTCAGAAGAAAGGAACGAAGGGTACCTGGCAGTTCTCTCACGGGCGGGGAGATGAGGAGATGTGCCTCGAGCCCTCGTGGTTTTCTCAGGCACTTCTCAGATCATTGTTTTTGCAGTTAGCAGGTGTAAGAATCTCTTTTCACGATGGAGCAGGGATTAGAGGACAATGCCCATATCCGAGGGGCGTTGGGTCGAATTTCGTCGGTGGAAATTGTAGTCGCATTGCTTAGTCTGTTGGTAGTGATCTTCTCATGGAGAAAAGGAAGGCACAAATCTGGTGAAACAGCGCAGAAGAAGTCAAGCGGGAAGGTGGCAGATGCAGGAGGAGAAAGAAGGAAGGTTGATGAGGATGAGGATGAGGACCGTCTTGATGCGATTATTGTGGGAGCGGGAGTAGCAGGGGCGGCGTTGGCGCACACATTGGGCAAAGATGGGAGGAGAATCCTCGTTTTGGAGAGAGACCTGAACGAACCGGATCGAATAGTCGGGGAATTGTTGCAGCCTGGAGGGTATATGAAGCTCGTGAACTTAGGGCTTCAGGACTGCGTCGATGGGATTGACGCGCAGAAGGTTTTCGGGTATGCGCTTTTCAAGGATGGGAGATCCGCTAAGGTTGGATATCCGTTGGAAGGGCTTTCGGACGATATTGCAGGACGGAGTTTCCACAATGGGAGGTTTATTCAGAAATTGCGTGAGAAAGCTGGGAGTTTGGACACTGTAACCCTTCAACAGGGGACTGTTTTGGGCCTGGTTGAGGAGGATGGAGCAGTGAAGGGTGTGAGGTATAAAAATTCTGAAGGGAACCAGGTTGAGGTTCATGCTCCGCTGACATTCGTCTGTGATGGCTGTTTCTCGAACTTGAGGAGAAATTTGTGTGATCCACAGGTGGATGTCCCGTCTTGTTTTGTGGGTCTGGTGTTGGAGGATTGTGTGCTTCCTCACGCGAGTCATGGGCATGTGGTACTGGCGGATCCGTCTCCGATCTTGTTCTACCCGATTAGCAGTACAGAGGTTCGGTGTTTGGTAGATATTCCAGGGCAGAAGGTTCCCTCCATAGCAAATGGGGATATGTCGAGGTATTTGCGTTCTCATGTTACCCCTCAGCTACCTGAACAGCTAAAGCAACCATTCATAAATGCCGTGGACAAGGGAAATATTCGATCAATGCCTAACAAGAGTATGCCTGCAAATCCTCGACCTACCCCAGGAGCTCTGCTTATGGGAGATGCTTTCAACATGAGGCATCCGCTTACAGGAGGAGGTATGACTGTTGCACTATCGGATATCCTGGTGCTGAGAGAGATGTTGAAGCCACTGAACGATTTCCATGATCGTTCAGCACTATGTGATTATCTTCAAGCCTTTTACACTCGTCGTAAGCCTGTAGCATCGACGATCAATACCCTGGCTGGTGCGCTATACAGAGTCTTTTGTAACTCTCCTGATGAGGCCATGAAGGAGATGCGGCAGGCTTGTTTCGATTACTTGAGCCTCGGGGGAGTATTCTCAACAGGTCCTGTGGCTTTACTATCAGGACTGAACCCCCAGCCGTTGAGTCTGGTCACCCATTTCTTTGCAGTTGCTCTGTATGGTGTCGGCCGGCTCATACTTCCGTTCCCTTCCATCAAACGAATGTGGGTATCTGCCAGGCTTATACAGGGAGCTTCCATGATCATCTACCCTATCATTAAGGCTGAGGGAGTTTTGCAGATGTTTTTTCCCCGCATGGTGCCCACTGCCTACAGAACACCTCCAAAAGGTTCATGAGGTGGGCATAAAGGAATGAGCAACGAGCGTTGTGCTTGTGATTCTTTTTGGTCACTCTTTCGATTCGGAGGACAGTAAAGCGAGTGCAACACGCATGATTTGGTGAGAGCTTACTGTTCAAGTATAAAATCTGTTGTGTTTCCTTGCGGAGGATTTGAGTGCCTGTAAACATATGAGCATATTTCGTGCGGACTCTTATAAGCGGACATTCCTTGGAGTCATTAACGGTGCGAAGAGGTACTTGAAGTGCTTAGCTATTTGACGCCACACCATTAGTTCTCCACGGCGAATTCAAAAGAACGGTAAAATGGGACTAACGTGGTAGCCCACGTTGGGGGCTAAACGAAATTCTATACGGAAGGCAAACTACAACGTAAAGGACGATTCCTGAGATGTCTACCAAGCTTAAGGCACATGGAAGATGTGATACTCAAGTCGCAAAACCGAAATGCTGGAGTGTCATTAGGAGGCAGTGTCATTAGGAGGCAGTGTCTGTGTTCATGCTTCATAGAGAGCAGTCTAAATAGGTTCTCGTAAGGAGAAAACTTCCCCTTCATGTAAAATTGTCAGATCGTATTGAGGTGGAAGTGCCTGCTCGTCAAGAAGCTGGCTTATATCCCACACTGTTGTTCGAATCTCCATTCCGTACTTCTGTTAACAATTGGATGGTTGCATGCGTTGCCGGTGTTATCGTTGGTGTTTTATTTTGTACTCTGAATAACTCAGGAGGTTGTTACATACTCTTCTATTTCCTATGCCACAGCAAATTATTAAAGTCCTCTGGGCAGTTGCTCAGTATTATTGTGTGTCTGCAGTGATCCTTTTCCAGTCTTCCGCATACATTAAACACCTTCATGGTCCCAGCTGGGTCATGATAACTTACACAACCCGAGGGGTGTGGACCGAGCGAGCGCATCTCAATTTTATTCAGGACATGCAACACGCTATGGTTGTCAACGTGAGCTTTCTCGTTCCTCAATCTTCATCACAAGCTTCAAAAGTAGGCAGCACTAGATTGAAAGCTGTTTGAAGCTAGCTTCAGTCCAAATTATGAGTCTGGTATTCTCTTGGGTACTATTGTAAACAAGAAATTTGGAGCTACGTCATGTGCGCGACCATAGAAGAACCTCAGAGCGCAATCCACGACGACTCTCCACATGCAGTGGGCAAAAATAACATCCTTAGTGTACACTAATCAACGACGACTAGTACATGCGGTGGGCAAAATCAAACAACATCCTTAGATGCACACTATTCACGACGACTCTTCCCATGCAGTGGGCAAAATTAAATTACGCTCTTAGGTGCACATTCTTCTGCTTGATAAAGTAGTATCTAGGATATTTATACTACTTGTAGTCTTCAGATGGTCACCGTGGGGTTGAACGCATTAAAAAGGCTAGTATTAGTTGTTTCGAATGTGGAGATTATCACGTTTATGTGGAGAGAAAGATTGTCTTTAAGTTTAAGGACTATTAATTAGGTCATCGACATACAGTACGGTAAACTTGAACATTGATAGTTAGCGATCTACAGTGTAGAGGTTTAAGGCAGAGATTTTAGATGATGAATATTTCTGTAGATTAAGGACTTGAAATCGAATCACCAATGGAAAGCAGACTTTGCTCCAATGTAGATGATCATTCCTGGACCTATGGTTGTAGGAGTTTTAAGTACCAAGTTTCGAGAAACTACTCTCTAAAGTATTTGATTCCATTGTTTGAGTCAACTGGTGATCATTCTCAACCTTTAGATGTGAGTGTTGAAGACATGAGTTTGGGATTTCTTACTCTCTAAATTATTAATATTACAAGGTTACAGACCGACCGAGTAAAGGAAGACGGCCTTTACAATATAGATTCAAATAATAGTGGGATAACTCAAAGTCAAGAAAATGAAAGACACTATGTAATTGTTGAACGGTTTGAGAAACATATAACCTTTTCGTGTTGTAACAGATTCAAAAAAACCAATAAAGAGGATAGGTGAAAAAGAAAACAAGAATGGAGGTTTGATAAGTAGCCTAACACAAAATATTTAACATGAACGCAAGTCGTTTCAACCGACTGGCAATTTGGTTCTTGTTGACATAGAAGTGACCAACTCCTATAACGACGAGACGACCTTTTCTGACCTCACTTCTGGAAAGGCGAACACGTTCTGCAACCGTACACATGTGAAACCAACTTTACAGACAGCAGACGAGCAGATTGGAACTCATTTATTGGAAGATTTACAAGTGCAGACACGAACATGTGAACAGGCCATGTGGTCGGACTATCATACTTGAGATTTTCCTTACAAATTCTCCTCGTATGCATAACTTCGGCCTCCAACACTTAGTAGTGAAGGTCGACTTTTCGTGCTCAAGTTCCAAGCAGACCGTCCGCGACAATCTTAACAATGCTGCTGCTGCTGCTGCGCTAACCTCCAAGGATGATTGCGAAACCTCTCAGATGGTCGGCAGGAGTGTTCGCCGAACAGCCGACCATGGATTCTCTCAGAAAAGCTGATTTCTTTCTTGCCCATGGCCACGTACCACACTTCGAATTGAGGTGTACAAAGCGTCAACGAGGCAACCTTGTGGTCGAGTTCAAACGACTAGTTTGACGGTACTGTAGCACCTAGCGAAGATTTCTTCAGAACTTCACTTTTGCGACATTTTGAGGTCAACTCACCGGAGAGTCCTTACATCAACCACTCAATCCTCTCCGTCATGACAGTTCACCGTGACTATTTCTCTCTAGATCATCACGATGTCTATTGCAGTCTTTAGCTTCCATTCTCTTCCGGTGGACGCTCATCAAGTATTGTAATTGTAGAAACAATCCAGACGACTATGGTAGGTAAGAGAACAAGTCCTTTACATCCTCTACGGATTCGTTACAAAGTTATGGCCAGCGGTCTCGCCTCTGGTATCGGTTCCCAAACCAGAGAACTCCACACTCTTTCGCTCGTCTTCTATTATAATCATTACATAAAGTTACAAGTGCACATTCTTTGGACATTCTTCTGACATGGTGCCAAGCCTCGATAGGATCAAAGCGAAACCGAAAGCATTCAGGACCATATAGGAGGAGATTGCTTCAAACTAGCATCCAATGTCAAGGCTGCTTACCACTCGATTGATTGGTATATGATTATATGAATCAACGAGCTTTGCTTTCTGTTCAATCTTACTTCCCCAATAATGCATTCTTTAAACTAAAGTCAGGTGTATATGATATAAGGAGGTGGCAATTAGATCCCGGCCAAGGAGATATTGTAGTTGACTAGCACAAGAAAAGATTACTCAATCCGGTACCCATATATTAAGTGCTAGGTAACTTCTCATATTAGAAAAGTATATAAAGAGCACAAATTTTTATTCTGGAGATCTTACTACGTCTCGCAGTGGTCCGCTTCAATATCACCCTGTCTTGCTTCAATATAGTCTCACTTTAAGCAACAACTTTGTCTATATCAGTTTGAAGTTATTTACCAAGGGATCCTTCATATTATAGCATTCTTCCATATCAATTGAGAGTGTCTTGTCTATGAGGTGTATGTTAAGAATATGTTTTATATTGCCTCAAGTGCATCCATTAAGGAGATGTTAAAGAGAGCTTAATGAAGTTGATAGAATGTTAGCAACCTTATTTTATTTGTTTGACTTTTCTTGTTCACTTTCTTCTCTTTTCTACCAATAGAGCATCTCATAAGAAGAGTTCCCTTCTTCTCAATCAACCACAGGTACATGACAAGAGATCCATCAAGAACACTTTTATTTTTCATGGCTCACTTTAGTAGTTCTTTTCTTTCACTCATTTGCAAACTATAACCATATCATAAACTTTGTAGACGAAGTTAGGCATGCCTTTGATTCCTTGACTGCCAAGATTAATCTTCTAGGCTTGAGAATGAAATGATAGTGTGTGCGGACTCTGGACCTTACCTACGCCACGTTCAGGGGCTCTCGTGCATTGCGGTGCTCTGTGAAATGGCGCTTCGAGGAGGATACGGTGTAAATGCACCATGTGCGCAAGAGGGCACTGGATGCTTTTGGGAGGATGACAGTAGTGACCAGAAAGAATATAAGAGGGTTACGGCAGTAGATGCGTTCAAGGTTGCTGCCATAATTAGAAAGCAAATACTTTTGTGTGCGTATCATCACGATAGTTTGCACAATAGGGATTGAAGTTTGGGGGAAAGCGCGACCGCGTAGAAAACACGAAGGATTGAGAGTAGGCCGATAAAATTACAAGTGTATGCGTCCAATCGCGAGTAGGTTCTTGGAGAGACGTGTGATGGAAGACTATCAAGCACGGTTCCACGAGAAGGGGTAATCCTTTACTTGACAGTCCCCCTTAAGTATCCTTCTTGACCTTAATTAAGCCACGAGAGTTGTAAATTATATTTATTGATAACCTACATACACAATGTGCAAGCAATTCTAAGATCTCTATCTTGTGCTATCTGCTGATATTTTAGGTGCGGTAGTGCAGATTTCTCATGTCTCTACTATTGGAGCCTAGCTCCATTTTAGCCTTTTTGTCTCTCCCTTGTCCGGCTTGATGGGGTCTTCCAATTCTTCATGTGTTCTATATGGTCACCTTTTTCTCTTGTGCTACTCAAATGCCACCCTTGCAAAGAGATAACCTTCTTCAAGAACCTATTACAAGATCCATAAGTGACTTTTGGTTTACTCTCATAAAGCATTGTTTGTAATCAGACCTATCTACTTTGCATAGTTCTTTTTCCTTTTACCTTTTTATTGCATTTTAGATTCTTTGACATGAGTATCATGGGAGTCTTTGATGATATCATATGTGTATGAAAGAAGTTGGGATGCAAACAAAGACATGTGTGTAGAGGGGTATACTTATAATCTATAGAGGAGACAACATTCATAGTATTTTTTGTAATGAAATTCTTGGTACATTTCGTCTTTTTCTCAAATTATGGTTGCTTATAAGCTTGTCCTTATAAGTGGAGGATGGATCACGTCCTCTCCAAGTACTAGTGTAGCATATAAGACAAATTTTATCCTCTAAGTATCATAAGATCCTCCAGCCTTTACCTCAAGGTACCTTTAGTTTCAAAAACCTCAAACATTCTCTTCTGGTTCACTTATCTATTCTTCACATTACTAGGTATTATCCTTGCTCTTACTTATGATCAGGGTGTAAGTTTTTGAATCCTAGTTCAACTATGCATTAGTGCATTCTTGACTTGCAACAATCATTATCTTTACATTGATGAAGTTTTGCATAAGTTTAGTCCATCCGTCTACAATGTCATTTTACATATAAGAGTGGCATTCAAGAATTTAATTGACCCAATGCACTTCTGAAAGCCAAAGTATTGCTATACATGAGAGATGCTTTTTATAAAAGATTAGAAGAGAATATATGTGAAAAAATATAAAAGAGAAAGAGGATAGGGAAATTATGTCAAGGATAGTAAAAAGATGGAAAACACTATCAAGCATATAAGGCTAATGTCCATTGTATACCTTTTCCATTGATTACTATATTCATTATATTAGAATTATGCACATCATACAACCTACGTAGCATAGGAACATCACCTCGTGATATTGCTCTAGATAATGGATACTCATTGTCTTATGAAGTTACCTCGCTCTCTAGGGTTGGAGCAATCACACTAAGTGATACTTCTTTGAATATATCTCTTGTAATATATAAAGCATACAATCTAAAATTCTAAATGCAGTAAACAATAGATTATTTAAGGGATCATTTTCATAACTTAGCCTTGACAAAGGTCTCTTATTCTCTTTGATATCCTATGCGTAACAATTCCACTCATACTATGGATACCTTCTCCTTGTCCTCTTTCCCTTCAATGGTCTTCTTCTCAAGATACAGGATTCGATCTCCATGTCCTCTTTCCTTCTATGTTGTGTGGCCGTTTATGTGCGCTACTCTCCCTCAGGGTACTGCAGAATATTGTCTCCGTATCCTCGTTCCCTTTTATGGTCCATGTTCGCTTACGAGATTCTTTTGGAGACCATAAAATAACTTGTTATGGTTCATTTACTATAATTTCGCCACATGCTCGATGTATGCATTATGATGACGGACCTTCTATTTATGTATGAAGGAGGTCATCCTTCATACATAGAATGATGGGAAGAAGGGTGGGAAGGATGCGAAGGTCCCCATCCTTCTTGTTATTATGTCTGTGTAGTGTTTCGAAGGATCTGTACTTGACCAAAGTTGTGATTCAGTTATGTGAATCGGGAACTACAAATCATGTGGGCTTTGCCCGCGCAGGTTCGGTTCTTGCAAGACCACGAACCAGTCTTTTGAAGTTTGCCATTCTTTTGTCGGTGCTAGCATAGCAACCTCTAGTGAGACCTTGCGTTTGTCACATACTTCAAAACTCTCTGATTTACTGTTCGGTCAGAATCATGTGTCGAGCTTGAGGCCTGGTCATCATTGTTAATCATTTGCTGTGGAAACAAAGTTCATCTCAAAGGCCGTCAATCGAAATCATGAATATGTCAACTCGGACTTCATATGACAGCGATTTGGCACACCAATGCATTGAAAGTAGTTTCAAGCTCGGAACAATTTCTCGAACAAAGCTTCTCTAAGCATTGATATTCAGCTGCACGTTATCGGCAAAGATCTTCTAAGGATCCTCCAGTAGCACCATCTCGACGCCGTATTATCGTTACATGTGTTTCGGTGATGTACTCCATTCTTTTAAGTTTTGCTTCGACATTACCTTGCATACGCGTGAGAGCAACATGGCAATGGAAGAGTCAAAATAGAAAACTCATTGAGCAGGTTCGTTGGTTTTCAATATGCTTGAAGCAAACTAAGGGTTTAGCAGTGGATAAAGACCGCGCAAACTGGCAATCTTTACTGCAACTATTCTTGATGACACAGCCGTGACACTTCCAGCGACCATCTCTTTCAGCCGAGCTGACCGACAAAATGATTTCCTCAAAGGATCGTATGTTAGCACTGTAAGAACATGTTCTGATGCGCTGACAAATCCTAGAAGGATGTTGGTGTATGGCCAATAACTACATTAGAGCACCAACGTCTTTGACGAGGATCTTGGTGCTCTAATGAAGAAAGAGTTATTATCAGAACTTATGCACCAGTCAATAAGAAATCCTGCTAATTGTCCTAGCTTGTCAATCGCTCGCTGAACGAACTCTTCTCTGCTGCGTCAGACAGCAGGTGCAAGATCACTGGATACCTCAGCACAAAACACGCCAAATGAAACATAGAGATCAATCACTTGTCTCTGCAAATTCCTTAATGTGGTCCGGCCTCTTCATGGTGACCAGAAGTTTCTTATGCCTTATTACGATCATAACCTAATCACCACCAGATCATATTATAACAGGAGAATGTGCAGATTCTTGCAGCGAGTCCAGCGTTTCCATCATGCACACCTGGAACAAGAAGGTGAGAACGGAGTGCTGAAGCCACTTGAGTGGCTTCTTGAAGAGATGAGAATCTCCGGATTCGCAGTGGAGCACTACCATATCGAGGATTAACATCGATTTCTGCTGGTTCCGGGAGCCTGGGAGAAGCGTGTGCGAAATTGTCATTGGTGGATTTCACAACCTCAGAGAACAGTGCACCGTCTGCTTCCTCAAGGAAGACATAAAATGGATCCAGGTATCGCTTGATGGCCCAGCACTCATCCACAATTGTTAACCATTTATGCCACCTTCTTGACCAGACTTGGTTTCTCGTATCCGATTGGAAATCTGTCATGACGATTCCATCTGGATGCTGCGTAACCCACTCCATGGCTGGAAGCAACGAGGAGATTCTCAGAGGTTTGTCCTCCAAAGGTGCCAGTAAGTCAGCCAAATCGGTCCAAACTCCACGAGCTGGACCAACAATCTCACAATCATGCAACTCTGCTGTACTTTGAAGATCTTTGAATATAGTGTTAAGATGAAAAACGACATTGCCCGAGAGGCAGTCTTGATCGTCCAACATTACCGCAATATGCTTTGTCAGGCATGGATCACTTGGCGATGGATATTTAAGAACCTCCTCTTTAAGCTCTAACTGCTGCGAAAGTTTGCACACTTCGGTCGCGACGTCCTCAAAGGGAATCGCTAAACTTTCACGCACCTTCTGTATTATCAAGAGCTTCCCCAAGACTGGTGTGTTGGGATACAGAGCAAATAGCTTCCCTAAAGTGAAGTCAATTGATCGAATTTTGTATATCTCATCAATAAGATCGTTGACGGACAACGCTGTTGCTGGCTTCCGGGCAGAAACGACCCGTCTCCCACTGGCCATACTTCTGCAGAGTATACAACCATTTTGGTTAGCCCGTGGACTCCTCCTTCAGGCCCCATCTGTACATAAGATAAGGCTAATGCAATGAAACACGTCCTGCTTCAATCGATGATCCTGCTCTTAGTTTGTTTAGGCACGTCCTAGGTTAATCGTACTGTGCATAAGAAACCTTACGTTCATTGCATGCCTGTCAGGTATGTTTTCGAATTTTGTACACGGGTACAGACGTCCAAAATCGCAGGATATGTGGACAAATGTTCATGAATTGTTTTGTTCTATAGGAACTCAAGTGGAGTAAGATCGGTCTCCTCGGTACAGGTGCAAGGTATGTTGCCGGTGGTGTACGCACCTTGTGTACATTTTGCTTTCTTTCTGAGCTCGTCGAATTATCTTACATCATTCTGTTTCACCTGAAGAATTCCCCTTCGCATCGGGTTAGCTGTTCTTCTGAGTTACGTTGTAAGCCTTACTAATAGCACAGGAAATTGACGCAATTCCTTTTCTCAATACAGTAATAGCGACAAGACGGCCTCTAAAGTGGAAGGAATCAGTAATGGCTGAGCACGCGAGCCTGCCAAAGAAAAATCGAGTCAGATTGACAATACTTGTGACGATCTTGACAGAAATAAAAATCTTTTACACAATAAAGGGGTCGCAAACGTTGGAGCAGAGTACAATAAGGTCAAGCAGAGGAAAGCACTCACGACGAGCAATATATGGACTCGCCGTCAAGTTCGTCCCGTATAGTACTACACTATATGCAAGATTGAGGATCGAGCTAGAAGCTGAAAGAGACACAGAAAAGGTTGAACGGAAGTGACAACACTCTGCAGAATCATTGCCATAACAAGAAGACTTCCATTGCAATAAACGATTGCTCGAACGGTCTGCCTCGAAAGCTGTGTGCCTAGATGCAGATCCATTCACGGGACACGGTTGTTACTAATCTTGCCCTGTTTTGAATATGGACGTAATGTCTAACAAATCAGATTGTTCCTGAAGCAAACTCATGCGTCCGGAAGTCGCATAAAGCGCCTGAGGTTTACAGAGTTCAATACACTGCACCTGCATAGCTAAGGAGCAAATGTCGTTCGGTTTTCTATTGCGAAAGTATGTGTCAAACATCGAATTAGAAGGTAATGTAACCGCAATGGTCGGAGGGGACCGAAGTGAAAGCTTCACTAAACCGTAAGTAGATCACGTTCCTATGGGGAGTTTGAAGTGGCTCGCAATTCTCTGGAAAGCATAGAAACTGAAACTCGGGAGTTCCAGTTTCATCTACTATCGTTGGATTACAGGTATAAAAGATGAAATTCTAAGCAAGTAACTTGAATCCATCCGCAAACAATGAGTTCAAGAGGCTGGCACCGATAGAATTCCAAGGAACGATGCAATAGTATGGCAGTGGATCTTTCACATTTTGCACCTTTCTCAATTTCAAGTCCTTTGTGATCAATACAGACCATCGTTAGAAGTAAGTTTTGCATAATCAGCGCATGCGGAATTACATCTGTTATCAAACTTTATTTTATTTTCTATTTCAGGAGAGACTCGAGTGATATTATTAACCTGAATTGAGAGATTTAAAAGCATGAAAGCCATGATGAGAAGAAAATGAAATTTGATTCATGTACATGTAATAACAGAGTGCTCTAAAAAACTTGAAAATAAGTAAGGAAGACTAAAATGGGAAAATTGAGTTTTAGAAAATAAAAGTGACTTGTGGTAATTTATTAGAATAAAGTATGTCCCGCTCGTGTAGAATATCAGAAAACATCCAAAGAGTTAAACGAGCTAAATTAAAGACGCTTAGAATACATAATTAAATGATCTGATCTATAACGACGAAATATTTCAACAGACATCACATCAATAAATATCAGTGAAGCATCTAAAGAGATATCACTTGACGTGAGAGCACGTCATGTTTGCTATAGAAATATAAATATCCGCTATTTAAAATAAACTACAATATGAAAACTGAAACTTTAATTTTTAATGTTCCTGTTTCTCCTCTAATTTATGCAAATCGACCGGCCAAAGATCTGGAATGCTCCTGGCATCTCTATGAACGTTCTTTCTAACATTGGAACGATATCATGTAGTACGATGTTTCAAGTTCAAGTTGTTGAACATCCTTGCTCTTCATCTAGTTCACTCAAAATCGCTGAACACCGATTTGGATTCCACCTGACGTTCTCCTCGAAGATTTCTAACATTGACCATGTTGTTGAAACCTTGGCCAGTTACCTTGATGAAATCACAAGTTAGCTCCTTTCTCTAACCTTCAATCTGCAGGATGTAGTTATCCGTGCAATACTGCGGGTAAATGCTTCCATTTTCCTTCTGCACACTTTTGGGGACTTCGGAAGAATTCTAGTGGAAACCCACGAGAATATCTCCAAGTCTGCAATTTTGAAATTGAGCTTCTTCTTCATCATATCCCTTCTTCGATGTATTCCCCTTGCTTGTAGGCATCTATTGTAGGCATCTTTTGCTCTTTCACTTTGAAATGAAATGAACGGTAGCACTTCAAATTCAGACCACTTGACTGATATCTTTCATCTTCAAGTTCATTGGAGTTGAGATCACTCGGTTTCTGCCCAAAACTGGTTCTTGCCCCTTTGGCAAGAGTAATTTTGGTGTCTCCTCGTTTACTCTTTGTGGTAGGCTGTTTCTTGTCCAGTTCATTCGCTGTAGCAGATTTCCCTCCTCTCTCCAGTTCTGGTGTTGTGACATATATCTTTCTTCAAAGGCAGGTGAGTCCCCAAGTTGGGGGATGAAAGAGAGACATGGAAAAGCTCGTGAATCTACATCTTTAGAGGCGAGATGCGCACAAGTAAAAACATGGCCAGGAATTGAAGGTGCATTGAGCTTGCTGGTTAATCTGATGAGGTGTGATTTCTTACCATGGACCTAGAGGATCTGGTAACACATGGTTGTTCTATGAATTCAACAGTTGACGTAAAATGACGATCTTGAGATGTAATGTTGTGTGGTTTTTGACCAGAACTTGAAATTTTAGTCGCCCATGTTTGTCTTGCAAAACGATATGAAATGGCTATTTTGAGATCTAATGTTGCGTGCTCAGTGACCATAGAGCTGGGATTCAGTACCGCAAGGTTGCCTTGCTTGCATGTTGGTGTAATAAAATGCCAATTGTGATCATGAAGGAAACCTCACTGACTAGTGATTACCAAAGTAGAGGTGTTGGTCTTGTAAAACTAATCAAATAGATTTGAGGTAGATTTGAATCCCCGTACAGGATGTGAGGCTACTGCCTATTTTGTTTGTAGCGCTCCTATAGTTCAAAGATGTCATGGCGATTGTAATGACATCGGCGTTGCGGAAAGATACCATAGTGAATGACAACAAAATTGAGGATTATCGTTCCCCACTCTCTCAAGCAGAAGAGATGTCCGAACTTTCAACCAGCCCAGAGGTGGTCCAAACTTTTCTCGAGAATACCTTGAGAAATGACAGGAATGGTCTCATCGCCGCTGCCATGTAAGATCCGGAAATACAATGTGCAATTGCACCACGGTTCTCTGAGGCCAAGGGTGGCCACTTGCACCAGAAGGACGTGGAGGTCGCCTGGATCTACACGAAATATGTAAAATGCTGCCAGTGTCATGTAAAGTGCCTCCCTAAAGTGATCTTTGGTCACCAAAGTGTTGGCCTGCTCCACCCGGTATGAAACCCCAAGGCAATTGAAAACCAAGTTCAAGTTCACAAGCAAATATCGAGTTCGAATTCGTGGGAAATCCCCCGGGGTAACAGGTCAACCATAGGAAAGAGAGCAGACGAATGTTTATCTCAAAATTTTGATGTAAGCCCAAGGCCTAAATCGGATATTTATACAGGAATGTGAGATGCCTTGATCACATTTAGGATGCGTATCACATGATTCTCAATTAACATGTTGTACAATAACAGGGCGCTAAAATTTCTGGGTAAACTAGCAGTAAGTATACAAGATAGACCCGACTCGAGGTTCTACTTTGAAACCGAGTACGGTTCTGCAACTATGTGAACACGTCCTCTCTATCACCCTCCGCGTGCTCTGTCTCCTCAATGTTGCTGAATTCCAAGAAGTGAGTCGGTCGATGGTCTTCGTGGTAAAACTCTCGTGGAGTTGTGAGCTTGATGCCATACTTCATGCCAAGTGAATGTTTTACACCCATGAAGTTGTAATTCCAAGGGCCGTTGTCAGGTGCCTGCAGACATAACAGAGACAATGAGATTGAAGACATTAATTCCTCTGTCGCTGGCTTCTTGTTCAAATTTGGGATCCGAGAGGAAAGAGAGAATGCTAGTTAGCACAGCCGATTCGAGGGAATACTTACCATGTAGAAGCCCAAGAAGCGATCACTCAGAAGCATCTGAACTTTTTCGTAGTGGGTCGGCAGGTAACCGTGAGGGTTACTGCCACTGTCCTTGTTCAAACGACCCCACTCGTACCCGGTAGGAGTGAGTTTGTATGCCGTCAACGAGCAAGAACCAGGCGTAAAACTGCACGTAAGAATGATACACCTTTCACCATCCCACTGCTTATTGTTCTCCAATATTCTCGCATGGCATGTCAAATCTTGGGGAGACAACTGAGGCAGCTCATTTGGTTGGGTATGCAGCCAACCCAAAGGCTCCAAATCGTTCAAGAACTCATGTTCTGGTAGAGCCGACGGCAAATGCACTTGCTGATGAGTACCCCACTGAGGAGGCATCACGATGCAACGGATTTCCTTCACCTGAGGATTGTCAGGAGGGCTCACACCATACATGTAACCAGCTATCTGAGTGCGCAGGTCAGCAATACAGATGAACTTCTTCAGTATATTCTTCGGCATGATGTAAGTGTATCCCGCTTCCTGCACGCATAAGGAACGAATAGCATATTAGATCCAACTTGAGCGTTCCTCTGATTACATGCAGTTCTAAATCCACGTAGTATCTGATGGACGATCACTCCCCTTGAGAAGCAAGCAAACAGCACACGAGAGGATAACAGACACATGACGGCAGATGAGCCCTGCTACTAAGCTGACCTTGATGTCATCTGAGTTCACGTATATGTGATTCACGCGCAGGTAAAGATTAGTGGCAGAGATGGCTCGCACACGCCAGTCAGTCTTCGAGCCAAAAGCAGCCTGCTCGTATGGACTTGTTGTAGTCACAATCAACTCATCTCCGTGAACATTTGTCGTCTTGGTTGTAACTGCAGTAAGCTGACTTGCTTCCTTGGCCTGATGTAAATGAAGAAGAAATACCAACGTAATCAGTCAAAGACTCAAGAGCCTGTTATAGACTTCCTAGGTCCTAGACTGTAAGCAAGGACCCAAAATATGGTTCTTCCTGCACACTATACCATGATCGTATACAAAGTTCCCGAAGTAGGGATGGCAAAGGCACTACCTGGTAAGGCCTCAACGGCCCAACAAAATAAAGTAAGAAGCTGGTCACCATATAAAAGAATAGATACGAACTAATGACAAGTGCGAGAGCAAACATCCAAACAATATAAGCCCAGAAACATATATCTCGTCAACTTGACTCGGAGAATCGAGTTACCTGTTTCTCAATTTCGGCAATTTGTTGTCGTTGTTGAGATGGTGGAGTAATTTCAGCCCCGAGTATAATATCTCTAATCTCTGACTGCGTAAGCGCTGAAGTATTCACATTGTTCTTCTTTGCGTAATCAGATAGAATCAAGTCTCGTAGGGCAACTTCCACCTACAGAGACACAGACAATAACTTAGAAGCCTGTGCACCTTACGCTAGTATTCATGACAAGGTAAAAGAAGGAATAACCAAACTAAGCAAAGGTGACAGGAATGCAAAAGTAGAAATACTCAAATAGAGTTGGGAGTAGCCATGTACAACTTTCGGAAAAGTTGGGAAGGGCATTATCAAATCTCTGCAAGGACAATAAGCATGTTAGTCCAAAAGTAACATTTGCAATGATTGAATGCAGACAATATTACCTTAGTCCACTGGTCGTCACTGAGGTTGGGCCAAATGTGATGTGATTCTGTGATCACTGTCTTGTCCGGCTTCAGAAGCATCTTTGCTTTCTCATTGTTCACATGCAGAGCACGAAGAATGAGAATGAGCCGAGAGAACGCCGTATAGGAGGAAATGGTCTTCAGCCAATCGTCGTAAATGTTGAACAAAACCATCTGAGGTTCAGTCGCCTTCAAAATCAGGTCCCCAAACTTTTCAATTTTCAGGCAGGCCTGGAAAGGGAGCTGAAGCTCACTTCCCTTGATGACAATATTAGGGAAATCAAGCAAATGGACCTCCAGCGGATCAAGCATTCCTTTACGAGTCACAATGATCTGCTTAGGCTGCTCTTCGACAGGTAATGATCGAACCAAAGCAGCAACTTCCTCTGCGGTTTTCCATTTGGCCAACTGACCAAGACGCTTTTGTCCAGCCCAGACACTAGTGTGAATAACCTGTAGCAAACCAGAAAACAAGAAGTAAGACTCGTATGTAGGTTAAAATGCGAGAGCCATCTTGACAGGGCAAATGAAATGCAAAACCCCCACAACCACTTCTCTTTCTTAATGATCAGCTCCCTCATATACAATATCTGGACATGCGCAATACCTTCAAGAAGAGTTGTCCCGTCCTTGGGTTGAATATGAAGATCGCTCCATTGATGGGTTTGGTAGTAAGATTTCCCTCGAAAGTTTTGTGAATTGTGACACGGTACACATTTGTGTCGTCAACAAACCAGATGATCTGGTTACTGAACAACTCTCCATAATTTTGCGACGACAGGTAAGGCTCTGTCGGTTCAGATGAGTACAGCTGAAGACCTTTCCTTACACGCTCCCTTAAAACATAAAGGGCTGGGTTGGCCTGAACACACAAACAGAGGGAGGAACATATAAACCGTGAGACCAATCAAAGAGGACAGAGATAAGCCAAAGAGTCTTACAGCGGTACTGAAATTTGTGGTTCTCAGTTGCTACTAACTGGCCACACACCTTCATGATTTTGTTGATTGCTTGGGCGAACAGAGGCTTGGAACCTGGGAACCAGTTTCCGAAAGCTGAATGCAAATTGTACGCGAGATCCAGTCCAATCATCACCCCTACAAAGACGAGGGGAGAAGTTTAGAATCCAAAGAGATGATCCACTGCAATAGCTTGCGCACGACCCGAAAAGAGCAGATACACGTAAAGGTCATACAACACCATGGTTGATTTCCATACCCGTGGGGGCGGGGTAGATGGACATGTTATCAGTGGTGTAGTCTAGAAACTTCGCTCTTGTGTACCGCTCAATATCGTGAGAGTCGTAGTCACCCCATCTCAATTGAACATCAATCCAGTACTTGTTGCTGGCCTTTTGATCGAAAACATCCTTCGACTCAGCCACCAGGCTAGGTTTACTCATAGGCCACTTGTAGGCAGCGAAGAGGAGAATATCAGCACAGGAACTGTTCATCTTGTAACTCTTACGCGGATGGATTGTTTCCTTCTGAACAGTCTCAATCTCGAGAGCGTCTAGCTCTTGATCGAGAACCTGACAAAGATCCATAACCACACTTTCATGGACCTTCTGCCACAAATGGGCACGAAAAATCTGAATGAGGGAGATCTTTAGAGTCGGAATTTTTCCGTGCATAAATATCCCAGTCAAATCCAATTGCACTTGAAAACCAACATAAACATTGGCACGATTGATTGTAGGAGACCACCAAAGGGTGAATCGTCGATTAGGAATCTGATTCAAACCAGATCGCTGAGCATTTGTAAGCTTTTTGTACTTCATTGATTCTTCGAACCCTGAAGCTTTCTCCCAAAAAAGACCTTCCCATGTCGGAAAGCTGCAACGGCAAGAAATTTCTCAGCCACCATCAGCAGTGCAAGATTCAAAAAAACGCCTACCTTACTTGTTCACAATCTTCTTAATACAGGCCCTACACAGAAAGCATTAGCAAGCCTAGTGCCTAAGATAAAGAGAAAAGCATAGCAACCTAGACCAACTATTAGTTTCCTCTACACTTCAAGATGATTTAGAACACATACTAGGTTCCCTTGAACAACGTATGCTCAAGGATTCCTTCCACTCCTCCGAGAGCTTGGATAACATCAGTGCGATAATTGTTCAAATTCCACAGTTTCCCGTCGTGTCGCTGATGGGTCCACCAAAACGGATTCTGCTTCAGTACTTGAAACTGCTTGAAGTCAGTTCGTACACGCCACCCTTTATCGTATGCCAACGTGTGTCGATCCTTCTGGAACAAAGTGTTGATCCGGGGAATACCTCTGTCCCAAGAATCCTGTGGAGAGAACATTCAAGTCAGACAACGCAGAGTTCCTACGGACACTCACTATGTATGTTGACGACGTGGCGACCCAGCAGAAGCAAGATCCAAAATTGTCAACTATTAGTTACCTCTAGATCCTCCAATGTGAGTCTACGGTTCTGCGCCTGAGCTTCTTGTCGCTTCAGTGCATACTCGGCCCATACACGCTGCGAATCAATAAACTCGCTTTCCCAGGGCTGCAGAAACGATTCACGATATGAACATGAGATACAATTGCAAAAGTCAGGAGTATCAATAATTTCTACAAGTAACATGCTCCTATTGATAGATAAGGTGACATATTCGAGAAATGGGAGTAGAAGCTGTTCGAAGAACGGGGGATCCAGAACTCACTAAGTATGGAACGAGAACACGTATATGAGTGCATACGAAGTGCATGCATGACCGTATGCAAATGAGCCCACATATTTGAGTAATGGAGTACAGAACCCGTTGTAAACAAATGGGTTCCATACCCACGTCTGACTGGACGCACTCTGACATTTAACAGTAACACAATAAAGATCATCAAACTGTCACCGTAAAAGCATCCATTATTTCCATAAGTCTATTGTTTCTCTGTTTGCATGCTATGGTAGAAACATCTATTGTTTCTAGCGTACTGATCATATTCAATTTGAAGAAACATACTGAGCAATTTTCATAGAAGCAAACACAGCATGCAGAGAGTAGTGATCCAGACACCAGAGGAAGCATTGGAGGTGATTAATGTTAGTGAGGCCGAAAAGCATTCCTTAAGTAGCAAAGAACTATCAGACCCAAGAACTGTTAGTGAGCGAGTGGGGAGATTGTTATCAAAGCTTATACCGTACATAAAACGTGGGCACCCCGTACAGAGTCTGGAAAATGATTCATTCGAGTTCTATGCAAACCACATAATAGCGTCCCAGTCAAGGATAACAATCTTAACACATACAACTGGTTACGCACCTGGATATAACGGTACAAATTCGGAATGAGTTGCTCATCCTCATGACTCATACCGCTCCGGAAATGTGTAACTCCAACATCAGTCTGCTGACTGTACCTAAGGTCACTCTGAGGAATGAGGATATGACCCATGGAGAGCATACCCAGTCCTCCAATCTCCTTCGGGGTGTAGAAAATGACAGGAGGAAACCTGCTAGGCATCTTCGAGTTCAGCCCAATCTTAATACGTGTCTGGATTTTGTTCTCACACTTCACCAGTAGATCGAGCAACTCTTGCGTATGTACTGTTGCTTCACGGAAGTAGGTCATCAGACCTGTTGCAAAAAGTTCTCAACTTGGTTCAGACAAGATCCCAAACAATACAGATACTCTTCAAGGTTATAAGCTAATGATGATCAAGAAAACAAGAACGTCAACACATGTCAACTCAACAATTGATAGACTAAATTGAGCTTTCTACTGTACCTATAAGCGCTGTATTCCACTTGTTCACGATCTTCGTGAACGTTGTAGAGCCTGAGGACATCAAAATTTGACGGACACGGTTCTCAAAAACCTTCATATGTTCATCATCAACACGTAGATAAGCCATAGCCGTCCGTTCTTTTGTTTGCTCATTTTGCAAGTTCCAAACGCCATCCTTACTTCCGAAAGCTTCTTGAGACATGCGCGATTTGGGAAGTATCCTTACTTCGAATCCACACCTTCCATAACAAAGGACCAGATTCATATGTTAAACAGTGGACACAATTTGGAAACACCAGAAGGCAGAACGTACGAGTATGGGGCATAAAATTTTGCATCGAAAGGAGTTGAGAGCTCACATGCTGAACAGCAGGTTTGGATTGTCCTTGCTGTAAACCGACACGAAGCTGTTCTCCCACTCTAAAGTGGTGATGCTACGAGGAAGCCTGTTCTTTATGTCCCAGAACACACTCCTCCCAAGATTTACTGCACACAGAAGATGAATTTAGATGAGATTTTAAATTGCGGCATCCTGGATACCGCAAACCAGCAAAGAACATTCTTGGTTCTCAGGATTATTAACATTTATCATGCAAGACAAGACCTACCATCATGCTTCATCAATCGCATACGGGCATCCCTTGGCCAGCACTTTTTGTTGTTGTATCCGACGATATTCTCGTTATTGGGATCCGGATGCTCGGTTAGGTATCGCTGAATCAAATCCCTTGCCTCCTCGTGCGTAAAACGGAACAGTATGTGCACCTTGTCAATGTACCTAGAATACAGTCTGATTGGATGGCGAGTTTCAACCTTCACATCCCAGAATGTAATGAACTCATTAGGCATCTGAGGAGGTCCGGCTATCTCACTGGCGCGTGTCAGTCCTAGCACCAGAAGATCCAAGACCAGCCCGTAATACTGGACAACGAATGAAGCGAACTGTAGACCACGAAGAAGACCGTATGAGTTCGTGTGACTCATATCCTTGTACGACAGGACAACGTTGTTCTTAGCTGTAACGTAATCGGCAATGTTGTGATCAAGCACCAAACGAAGAAGCCTGGAACGCAAACGATCCACCAAGTAAAAGAAGTCAGGCGACACAGCTCATGAATATTTGCTTGGCAGCTAATTAGCACTCCTTCATCTAGCCAGATTTTGCCTCGACGTTCGCGGAAACGACATAGATGAATGTGAGCAAGTAATACCTGTTCAGCATGGTAAGGTCAATCTTGTCGAAAAACTTCTCGAACTTGGTCTGCAGCATCACGACACATTCTCCTTCGTTGGTATCCCAAATATCCTGCAGGTTGTTGATGCCTTGGCACCACTTGTAGACAAGTAAAGGTGGCGGTTCTGAGTCGGCTGGCTTTATCCAGTTAGGAAAAAGGTGTCGCTTATCACCTTCGTACCACAGATACTGATCAAGGTACGCATCTGTGATCTTTTCCAGCGGCTCGATCTCATATACAGGAATCAAGTGACTGTAGAGATCCATGAATTCAATCCCAACCTGCAGGCAGATTATCGATTGGGCGATTAATATACAAGTACCCTACTAAACGTGAACTATTCATATACAAGACATACCATGGGATTAGACACAGGAGGTGCAAACGGACTTATTTTAGTTAATTAGCTGGTTGTTTACCTCTTTGAAGGCACGTTGAGTGAGCAGATGTCTCTTAATTCGTGATAGAGCTTCATGAGGATTATCATACGCCTGCAATCGAGACGTAGCTCACTAGAATTAGTTAACTACCTCAAGGAAGTGGAGGAAAAACTATGTCCTACGACCATGACGTTAGACAGACTTATCAGGTAGCAAGTGGAGTTAAAGCCTCAGAAATATAATCCAGAAACTGGCCCTGTTCAACGACAAATTTTGAAGCAAATCACTGAAAGAACCAAAGTTTTGAACCAACCTGTTCGATCAACCCCAGTTCCTCTCTTTGCTGTTGATTCAAACGAACGGCAACACTGTACGACTCCTTTAGACGCTCTAAAGCAAGGATTAACAGTTTGGTGTCATGCTTGTAGGATAGAGGTGGGAAGGGGATAGGGGAGAATTTTCGAGACTCCAGCCAATGGACAGTTGTGGTATAAATCGCAACTGCTTCCTCGGGCGTGACATAGGGTCCGTCCTTCAAATAGTTGTGTTGCCGCTCCTGTGGGAAATCCAACGCCAACGTGAGGGGAAAAAATCCTGGCTACTCACATACCCACAAATCAAGACCAAAATCTCCAGGGACAGAGAAAACCGGAGTCGCCTCGTTCACATACCAGCCTGACTTGGCATCACATTGACCAGTCATTTCAATGCTCAACACAAGAACCGGAGTCACCTCGTTCACGTACCAGCCTAACTTGGCATCACATTGACAAGTCATTTAAAGGCTCAACACAAGAATTGCGGCAAGACGACAAGGGCTAAGAGAGAACTTAACGATGCTAACCAAATCTACGGATGGAAATTACCTGTTCGGCCTTCAGCCACAACCGAGTTAACCTTCCCAAATTCTTGCGACACACAGTCTTGTCAACTGTTGCCCCACGACGAATTCGCTCTCGATTGTAATGTGCAACGTTAGTCCACCAGTCAGCCTTGGATTTGACGTATCGTAGGATCATGTTTTCGATCGGAACGGGCAAACCTGGAACCTGTCCAACATTATGCGAGATACATCCAACATAAGTGAGTCTAGGATTTACGCAAATTTGTGTACTGGAATACAGAACGCGTCTGGGACCTACACGTCAAGACAAAATACCAACTATAGGCGCTGTTCAAACTCCAAAAGTAGGTCAGACTCTCAAAGAAACCATGGAGGCATCACAATAAGTGAGGTTCTGATTAGATGGTCTTACCTTCCAGGGGATATTGGCTTTCCAACACCGCCAAGCTTCACTCAAATGTTGGAGAATCGTGCGTGCCTTGTTTTGTTTGATTCCCTCTGCAGAATAGTGAAACACAAGTTATGATTGAAACTATCGACAATCATGGAGTTAGAACTTTCACTGCTTCATCACAAGAATCAAGTTGCCCATAAAGGTAAGACCAAAACGGGCTGAACCTATTGAGTGATGACAAATACCTGGCATGGCATCAAGGACATCGTGCATCACAGCTGCTCTCAGCTCCAGATCGAAGTGACTCTCCACACGCTGTTTGGTGACTGTTTTCGCCACGCCCTTGGAGTGACGACCCTCAAACTGTCGAGCAAGTAAATTGCCGAGCCACCTTTCCAGCAAGGGTACAACACCGCGAAGAAAGAATAGCCACACTCTCCACATAGGCGCCCAAAATCCACAGCCGGGACCTTTACCCACTGGACCAGTGTTGAACCGATAGTAGATAAGATGCTTCAAATCTTTGCACATTCTGATTTGGCGCATCAGTCTATACTTGTATCGGTACATTCCTGTAAGTTGGCCAACGTGGGAGAATGTGTATTGTAGACCATCCGCCAACTGGTAGGCATCTACGTTCCCTAGCCTGAACTGGATGTTTGCATCTACAACCAGCTTCGTGAGACGCAGAATCTCACGGCACAAATGGAAAGCGTTTCCAAACCTTGACTTCTTCCTCTCCTTGGTCGTAAGTGTTTTAACTGGCTTCAAATTGAAGTTGTAATCAAGGTGAAGATAGTTCAAATTCTTACGATGGATCAAAAGGTTCAACATGTTGTACCCCTGCTTGCAAACCTGAAGCCCAGCCTCTGCCCAATCCAGCTCTGTTGTCTGGAAAAACTTAGTTGCTCGCAAAGATCTGAATAAGTACTTCTTCTTCTGCCCTTTGGGTGGTCTATGGTGCAGCTCGTTCAGGACGAAGCATTTCAGAAGCTTCTGGTAACTGACACGGACCTTGACTGGATAAGTTGGAGGGCTGCGACAGACGAAAAAGAAAAGTAAATTCCTGCTCTGAAGCTTGTACGAGAACAACACTAATGCGTACATAACACGACTACGTGAACCGTACATACCTTTACTCAGAGGAAGCGAAAGTTTTGACAGCACGACCAGATCAGGAACAGGTTAGAAGTATCGTTCTACTACCACCACAGTCTGAGAACTTACCAATGCTCCTTGTACCAATCTGACACAAGTGGTATATCCTGCGCACGCCGCATTCTCCCGGAACGCATGTTGAAAGGCCGGGGAGCAAACAGCAACGCAATTCCTGCTGCAGTCGTATCAGTGTATAGAGGTGTGTTTTGGAGTAGAGGTTCCACTTCATCAGGAAGTGTGAAAGCATCCTCCTCGTCTTCATCCTCCTCAACGGTCTTCCTCTCACGACGATCAGTCTTGTAGAAAGCGATTGGGTGAATCAAAGGGTCAAAGTAAAATGCTGGTAGATCTGGATCTTCAGTCTTAATGTACATCACCATGGGGGTATGGTAGATGCCCAATCTAACTTTCCGAGGTCGATTATTGTACAGGTGAGGAAAAGCAATCTTGTACTCTGTCCTCAAGGGGGAACGAATAATCAACTTGTTAATATCATTGAACTCGTTCCAATCTTCATCTCCTTTCTCCATATCCCTGTAGAGTGGCTCGAATTTCGGACCACCTGAACGCCATGGAAACAAAGGCCGCATGAGTGATTTGACGAACAGTACTTCTTCACTTCAGGTAACCTCGCGCTATCGAATCAACTAATATCAGCAAGCACTAGATGATACACCAATCAGGACCTTGGAAAGTAGTGAGAAACGGTTGGCTACAGAAAACGTAATTCATATATTATTCGTGTATACGCTCGACTGATTACGGTCAGGTACTCACAACGCACCCCTTCGTGCATAACTGAAAATTCAAAGTTTCGGAAGGTGAGTTGAGTTGGGTTGAGTTTGGGTGGCTATACCTGGAATACACATGTTGAGAGCCTTTGCAGTGAAAAACGACTCCATGTCGAAAAGATAGAAGTAGTTTCTGTCGGTTAGATCACTGAGAAGCTGGCCAGCTAGTCGATGTAATGCTGCCATAATAGGCAGAGATAAGTGCCACCTCTTATAGCTGGGTCCATTGATCAATTTGGTCTTCACCAGTGGTTTGTGGTCATAGAACCATACATAGACAGCCGAATCTTCCTCCTCATCGAGCTCTAGTTGTATAGGTTCTAGTGGATCCACATCTAGCAGGTTGTCGGCATAATCTAGTGGGGGCTCCTCGTCGTCAAAAGGGGGAAAACGCATTCGCTTGAAATGTCTTCGATCTCTCTTCTCACGTCTCATCATGATCCACATTGTGCCCCACTGCAGAACAAAAACAGGGAGATCAATGTCACTGAAATTTACAGATTAAACGCGCAAATGAATTAACAAGAAAGAGGGGCCCGACTGCCATGGGCTCAATCAGAATAGGCCCATATATCATATATCCGACTGCCAGTATAATGAAGGTGAAATTTCGCACCTGTGCCAAGAAAATGGGTTCAACCACCCATGGAATTTCATCCACGAAAGTGATAGCTCCTGTTATGTGGTAGAGAACTCTGACATTCCGAACCTGCAACATCCACAAACAAATCAGACTTTTTGTTTTCCAGCGCTTAAACCGCGAAATCTTTAATTCTACAGATATGATAACTCCATTCGATCACAACAGTGACTTAGTTATAACTCCAAAACCATACCTGCTCCCAAGGCATAGGCATATTCTCCAAAAGCTTGTACACTGCATGAGGAACAAACTTAAGTGCGCCAAGATAAACACGTTTGTCATGTCGATACTTCTTCGATGACATATCACCATGATCCCTGACATCACGAAATACGACATCGTATAAGACAACCCTAAAACCGTGAGCATTGACTTCGTTACAACTTTATGTAAGATCTTCTTGTTCTGTTCAAAACAGTAAAATCTTCTCGCCTTTCCTTAATCATAGTGTAAATTGCTGAAATGTTCCAGGGCACTACATTTTTAAAATGTGTAAGTTAACTCCCACAGAGAAGCTTGAACAAAATATCACACAAAGAGTACAACACTCTGCATGTTCAGCTTTAGTTTTTGAATCCTTTCCACGCACTCACCGAAAAGTGCAGCCCTTATTCAACCCAGCTCAACTGCTCAAGACCTCCGATTATGCAAAACAACTAGGCTAAGACATTGAGCTTACGAAATTAAACGCCATGACAAGGATGAAATGATCTGAGACACGGCGACAAGACGTTCTTCCGGAACTTTGTTAATTTTTAGGACTGAATTAGGATTAGGTTGAACACGGTATCCCTCCCAGCTCACCTTATGATTTTCCGGACGTGCTCTGGGGGCATATCTTCCTTCTGCGTTTCCACAAATCCAAACTTCCGCTTCTCTCCATAACGCTTGGTATTCAGCTGCATCCATTTACGCGCTTTCTCCTCTAACCTTGCCTCGGTATCTTGAGGCGTGGCTGCTGGTACAGGAGCTGGTGCAGCAGGGGGGGGTGGGGGTGGGGGTGGCGGGGCGATCGGTGTCGGAAGTGGAGCCATCTGAGTCCCCGGAGGAACGGGCAAAGGCCCTCCCCGCATCATTTTGAACCAATTCCCCTATCAATTCTGGCAATCTTTCTTACACCACTGCAGATCGATTCGACAACCAAACAATCTCGTGCTTCTCCGTAAAGCTAAACTTCGTAACTCCAAAAACCCTACTTCTCGACTGCTTGCACTCAGCAGCGTTTACGACAACAGCGTCCCGCAGCAGTCTAAACGAGACCGAACAAAACCCCGCTTAAACCCGGGCTCGCGTTATGTACCTCGCGACATTGAAATGGCAATCAGCTCCTTGGCATATGATCTTCACCGCCATGGAACTTGCTCACAATCGCCCACGTTACGTAGCCTTCCTTGTTTATCACTCAACCATACCCTACCGCCTTCTTCGAAGGCCGATGTCCGGTGCCCTGTTCCCGGGAACCATTGACGTCTGTCCGGGGACCGATGTTCATCGGTTTGCCATCGAACTCGGGACGTCCAGGTCGTTAGAATATTTACGTGAAATTCTTTAATTAGTTAATTAATTCTTTTAATCTTTTAAAAAAAATCTTTTAAATGCAGACAAGCAGTGTAACATTTCGATTTAGTGTAGCATGTATAGATCTATGTATTTCGATTTCGTGTAGCATTCTATTTATAAAGTTCATTCCGCTTACTTGCCGGGACCCATACATCATATTGTAGTGTGGAAACTTTTGCTTACTTCAATATTACAGTGGATATTTTAGTAAAAATCATAAACTCATAAATATGAAAGACTCATTGTGATAAAGTAGTGTTTAACACTGGTAATTTTAATTATGAAAATTTGTATGAGGTTAATTGTATATAGTTTCAATAGTTAAGAGGAACAAAATATAACATATGTATAATGATTTATAATGTTTGAGTATAAAATCTAAATTATTTTATTTTATAATTATTGTGCTTATCAAATTTGATTACTAAAACTAATTGGAAATATATAAGTCTTATTGGATAATACTTATATGTATTATATAAGCACAATATCGTATTTATTTTCTAAATGCTCTTTGATTTATTAACTTAAAAGCTAGTAAGTTATATTATCCATTCAGTTTCACTTGTCTTTTACATATTTGGGAGATTTGTAAGTATTTCAGGAGAAGAATATCATACATCATTTTTTTTGTAGACAATCATTTGGATTTTCTTCTATTATAAGTTTTTATCTATTTGTTTATTTATTAAATTGTATGTATATAATAAAAAAATAGTATTAAATCTTCTATGTCCGCATAATTATAAATAAATTGCCTTTATCTTGACCTCCCATGTACACATTAGATGTGAACTCTATCATGTTCACATCTCAACATTTTTTAAATATGTACTTTCTCTATTGTAACTTTTATAACTATTTGTGTCTAAAGGTTAAATAAAATGCTCATGTGAGATTCCTTCTACGTTTGTACTATTATATTTGAATTTTATAATATAAATAGTTTTTATATGTTAATATAATATAGTCATCCTTTTCTCTTAAAAATTACCTTTTGCATTGGAGTGAACATGTAAATAAGCATGGAATTTTAATCCTTTTTATAATATACTAAATAGCATGAATTTATATTTCATCAATATAATCAAATTTTCTAGACTATAAAATCTTTTTTAACTATAATAATTGACAATCTTGATTATTACAATCAAATAAATTTTTATCTATCTATAATCAAAAATGAATTCTTCACATTTTCATGTGTATTTTTTGTATTATTTATAAATCTGATAATTTCTAGATAACAATATATATATATATATATATATATATATATATATATATATATATATATATATCTCTCTCTCTCTCTCTCTCTCTCTCTCTCCTCTACATAATATCCAAAATTGATAAATATAGTTTTATATGTAGATTCTATGATTTATTTATTTACATGTAGACTGATAATAAATAGCTAACAATTTTAGTACTTTATATTAGGAAGCATCTGAGTTTTGAAATTGGATCAACATTTAAAAAAATTCAGATTAGAGTATCCTTATCTTCGTTGATTAAGGCTAATGTGTTCTTAGAGATAGTATTTATTATCTTCCTAAAGTGAGTCGGAGTTCTAAATAAATTACAATTGTATTGAAACTTATCAGTTATATAAGCCAGGTATTGAGTAAGCTCTTCTAAGTTCAAGTAAGTTAGGTAAGAAGTTACACTTTCTTATGCTAAAATGTCCATTTAATATAATACTAATACACAAAGTTGTTTTTATAACAATAATAAGCTCCTCTTTATCTTTTGTCGGATTTATTTGGTAAAGGTCATTGGTAAATGAAAGATACGAAGTTATAGATTTGCCAAAATCTTTTATTTATTTATTTATTTGGATAGAAACTTTTTACTCTATGTTAAATCCTAAAACTACAAACCATACATGCTACTTAATCTCATCATTGAAACATTAACTAACTAGAGTCCTTTGTGTAGGAGAAGGCTTCAATAAAATTATAAGATAGAGACTTTGCAAGAGGGAGTTCGATGGGAGAAGCTATTGATGAATGAGCACGATGGAAGTGTACTCAAAGAGTCTCAAGATAGTCCTTCCATGCAAGAGAAGGTTACAATTGTACTGTATGATATGGACTTTGCATGAGAAGTTGTTATTGCAATTGTTGATGAATAAGCATAGACGTAGTGTATGATAGGAGTCTCAATCTCAATAGAAGAAGCAAATGTGAATTAATAAGGGAGGTGATTTTTCTACAAAGTGTTTTTGTGTCAAAAATTCAAACTTGGTTCTTCAATTTATAGTTCTATATACTTCTGATTTAGTAATCTCCTCTATATATCTTTCATTTGTTGGATGTGCATATATCATCTTGATAGATTGACAAAATTTGCTCTTAGTGCAATATTAATGATGGTGGATATTGAAACATCATCCTTGGATGGCTAATGGTTAGCTCTCAAGAAAGAAAGCTGTTGAAATTATCTATATGGATAATCAATAATCATGAATGCATGTATACGTTCGCTTCTACTTTCTAACTACCTTGATCTTTATTTACTTGTTAAGCTCCATTATTTGCTATTTCTCATTGTCCTAAAATATATTTTTTGCAAGTGGAAGAAATTTTAGAGTATTGTGAGTAAATTTTATAATTTATAACTATAGTGTAGTAAATAATATAGGATGCTTTTGAAAATTATCTATTATAGCATTGTACATTAGAATAAGTAGATTGGTAGCTTGAAAATTAGCCTGAGTAGTCTTGATACTTCTGAAATAATATTTATTTTCTGGTTTTATGTATTTTGTTTTAATTTATTGTATGATTGTAATACTCTAAGGACAAGAGAACTCTCCACAAGATACAAGAGAGAAAACACAAGTTTCACACTGAATACTTCAATGCACCAAAGGAGCACCTTCTCTTTATTATATAGCAAAGAGGATCCCCTTAAAAGAAGTTCCATCCTTGGATCAGATACATGGATTGGTGACATGTAAATGAGCTCCATCCTTGGATTAGTTGTTTGGATGGGTGACATATTAATCCTTGTCCTATCTAGTTTGTCAAATGGATTTGACGAAAGGGAATATTTAGGGAATCTTCCTATAAGGAGCCCATAATCAAATGGGTGAGGTACCATTGGAAAGCTCTTGATGAGATGGATCATAAGAGGAGAAGGTAAGCCTTTTACCATTGAGAGGAGGGAATCTTTTCATTTTTTAGACCTAATTCATCCGTTTAGGTCTATGAAATTGTCTCTAAAGTTTTTATGTTATTTTTGGCTTCTAATTTACTAGTAGAAGTACTCTTTTGGTGACACCTTTGTTTGATCTTCCTATCCTATTGTAAAAAACATCCTTCTAGATGTTACCAAGCCAATTCTCACCTCCAAATAATATGCCTAGCTACTTGTATTACAATGATTGAAGTAGAATTTGGTATCATTATTGTCATGCATATATACATTGCTACACAACATACATCACCGTCAACATCATACACTATGGAAGCACAACTCACATATAAAATCATACATAGACTCTAAAGTGCCATAATAATCAGATTGTTTATAACTCTCAAATACACTCAACTTAGATCAATACTTGATCTATCAGTCTATAAACTACCAACAATTGGGCATTGATTATAGTCAAGCCACACCCACTCTAGCTAAGAGAATTCAAATGATGCTTGCCGGTCTCTATCCACCATAGCCAGGAACTTGAAGGCTCAACATCAAAGAAGTGAGCTCTTTGGAGCTACACTTCAAAAATATACCCTTGGACTCGAGCTAGGTCTGAAACCGTAATAGTCCCACTGACGGCACACTTGATGGTGCAAATGGTGCAAAGTGATGGTGGGCCCCACCGTGAAGTTAGTACCATGAACACAAAATCTGACTGTTGGAAAGTAGTCTATAAGAAACTACTGAAACTCACTACTATCACTGCAATTCCAATCTCCAAGCAATCTAGATGCAACACTACAAATAGCATGATAGTTGTTGCGTGTATATACATTGCTGTCAATATCATATACTATAGAAGCACAGCTCACACATAAGTCATATATAGACTCTAAAGTGCCATAATTGCCCTGCTAGCTGGCGGTTAGGTCCCTCTAACTCCAAATAGCCATCTACTCCAAGTATATGGTATACCCTATGATGGGCAAAGATCAAAAGGTAGTCACCTATGCTATGGAGCCCCATTGTTGATCACATGTCTACAATCTATACCATATAAAGAATGAACTAGCTATAGGTCAAATACATCTATGACATAACCACTGTCCTTGAGGAACCACCATGAGGGGAGGAGTCATACATGCCATATGCCATCCTCTCGAACAACTATCACACACAAACATAGTAGCAATTCTAATTACCACATGACATACACCTCAAGCCTGCACGTACAAGTGCCAAGCTTGGGTCCATAGTACCATCAATGTTTGGGAGGTGGCATGGTGCACAATTGCATACATGATCCTTCCAAATAACACCATCATGTCCTTCTAACACAAGGACTCTAGATGGCAAAATGTAAAAGACCAAGATCAAGGAGAGAAATAGGAGAATGGAAACTCACATTGGGACACTTGAATGAGGGAAAACTCCAAATGCCTAGCATGAGCTTTGGCTTTGGTATTTATAGATAACATACAAAGTCCTTGAGAAGCTTCTCAAGAAGCTTCCCCAAGCTACTTTCTTAGAGTGCAAGCCAAGTTAACTAGGAAGCTTCTCAAGAAACTTCCTTCTAGAAGTTGCCTACTTGGCATGCAAACTAAGCTAGTTAGAAGTTTCTAGAAGTTTCTAGAAGCTTCTTTCTAGAAGCCATCTACTTGGTGTGCAAGTTAGCTTCCTAAGAAACTTCCTAGATGCTTTTAGAATATTCTAGGTTAATTTAGCTTATTCTCTACTTTGTTAGCCTTACTAACTACGTCGCTAAATTCCATATTGTTACATATTTTCCTACCACTAGTTGGTGATATCCTTGTTGCCATTGAAGCTTCAAACTCCTAGATGGCCGTATGTGCATTTTGGAGGTGAGAAAGAGGTTTTCATGTGGCATCATGAAGGGGATACCCTTTCCAAAGGACCTTGTACTCCATATGTTGTTGGTGTCTTCATTGGATGTGGCAACGCACAAGGATACGATAAGCTTTGTTGTAACAATATGGAGTTTAGTGACGAAGTTAGTCGGGCTTACGAAGTAGAGAATAAGCCAAAATAGCCTAGAATATTCTAGAAGCATCTAAGAAGCTTCTTAAGAAGCTTCCCAACTAGTTAACTTGCGCCCTAAGCAGGTAGCTTCTAGAAGGAAGCTTCTAGAAGCTTCTAACTAGCTTAGCTTGCACGCCAAGTAGGCGGCTTCTAGAAGGAAGCTTCTTGAGAAGCTTCCTAGTTAACTTGGCTTGCACTCCAAGAAAGCGGTTCAAGGAAGCTTCTTGAGAAGCTTCAAAGGTCTTGTATGCTACCTATAAATACCAAGGCCGAAGCTCATGCTAGGCATTCGGAGTTTTCCCTCATTCAAGTGTCCCAATGTGAGTTTCCATTCTCCTATTTATCTCCTCGGCTTCGGTCTTTTACATTGGTATCAAAGCAGGAATGGGATGGATGGAATTTATGGACCACCAAATCCACTTCCGCCAAACCATTGGGACTTTCATGTGCAGATATTACCAAAGCATCGTTTCACACAATTCATCACCTCACGCTTTGGGCATGACTTTCTACATATGATCACCGTGTCAGAGGAACCCTTGATACTTCCAGTTGTAACTTATGGAGAACGGTGGACGTGTTGTATCTATGTGTTAATCAACTAGATAAATTGAGAGTAGTGGAATAGAGTTGTAGCGATGGCGGCAATACCGGATGTTATCCTTGCAATGCAACAACAAATCGAGCATCTTACTCGATTGTTGGATGAACAAGACCAGCAACGACGAGAACAGATAGACAGAGCGCCAGTTCGAGATGGAGAAGATCGCATTTGATTTCCAAAACCCAAGGTGTTTGAAGGCAAGAATCTTCCAGGTATAGTGGAGAATTTTTTGTTTGACTGTGAACGTTACTTTGAAGCCACCAATCTTCAAGATGAGCGAAAACAAATTCTCTTGGCTTCTAGCCAGTTGGATGGCGTGGCAAAACTTTGGTGGCAATTCCGAGTAGAAAGAGCTGAACGACACATTGTTACACCGATTTTGACATGGGCAGAATTCAAGGATGCAATACTTGGTCGATTTCAGACTATAAATGCCACCTGAGCTGCACGAGATAAATTGGCGGAGTTGAGGCAGATTGGCTCAGTGAGAAACTACATCACACAAGTTTAGAATATCATCATGCAAATTCCAGATATCCAAGAAGGTGAAGTTCTGGATCAATTTGTGTGAGGATTGAAGTCACGGCCAGATTGGAGGTGACCATGCGAGAGTCACAAAACGTAGAAGAAGCCATGCAATTGGCTGAGCATTTTGATTCCTTAGTTGCAACAACTTGGTCTCGACCTTGACCTACCCAAAACCTACCCGTACCACGAGTGGAAGAACCGGTACCAATGGAGATTGATGCTATCCAGCAAAGACCACTTGGCACAGTAGATAAAGAATAATTACGACAAAATGGAGGTTGTTTTTATTGTCACCAGTTGGGGCATCGCATTGCTAAATGTCCACTCAAGAATGGACAACCTCGACAAGTTGCCCAAGTAGAGGTTGTGGAGCGGAATGATCCGGGAAACGAGGAATCCCAGTAGGAGATTTCGAGCCGCCTACTGGGAGCTTGATTAGTTCCAATGGGATTGAAGGCTCGACCTATGCAAGTTTGCTTCACTTGCAAGGTATGATATCTAATCGGGGTTGTAGAATTTTGGTTGATTCTGGAAGTTCAGAGAATTGCATGTCTATGCAAGTAGCAAAGGAATTGGGTATTCCTATCAAGCCAGTGATTGGAAGTAGTTTGATGATGGCGGATGGTAGAAAGGGTTTTGCATTCCGCACCTTGCATCCCGTTACCTTCAAGATTGGGAAGGAGTATTTGGAGTGTATGAGGTTTGTAGTGGCACCTCTACACTATGATATCATTCTAGGTCTACCTTGGCTTGAATGTCATAAGGTTCAATTTGATTGGACCCGACACCAAATTCAAGTACAACACCAAGGTAGGAATTTCCGATTAGGTTGTCTGGCACCTCTGAGTAAGACACCTAAGAATAGTCAGTCCCAAGATGGGAAGTTTGTCGAGAAGGTAGCCATAGAGCGAATCTGGAAGGGAGATGAGTCCCAAGATGGGAAGTTTGCCAGGAAGGCAACCATGGAGCAAGCTTGGAAGAGAGATGAGTCCCTAGAAGGGAAGTTTGTGAATGAAGCAGCCATAGAGCAAGCTTTGGAGGACGATAAGTCTGTATTCGCGATGTGGATCAAGCCGATTGCACAAGAACAATCTGAGGAGGGCCAAGTGCCGCATCAAGCAATGGTTGATCGGATAGTTCAGGAGTTTGCAGATGTGTTTCCGAATGATCTGCCAAAGGGATTACCCTTTGATCGAGGTATGCCCTTCAAGATCGAGTTATTGCCAAGGAGTACTCCAGTGAGTAGACCAATCTATCGGCTCTCACCAAAGGAGTTGGAGGAGTTGCGAACAACACTTATAGAGTTGTTGGAGAAGGATTTCATATGACATAGTACCTCTTCGTGGGGAGCACCGGTACTATTTGTTCCAAAGAAGGATGGAGGACTTCGTTTTTGTATTGATTACCGTGGGCTCAATAAGCAAACCGTGAAGAATGCATATCCCTTGCCTCGGATCGATGACCTGCTTGATCAACTAAGTGGAGCACGCTACTTTTCCAAGCTGGGTCTTCGTAGCAGCTATTGGCAAATTCCTATTGAAGGAGAGGACGTGCAAAAGACTGCTTTTCGCACAAGGTATGGACATTTTGAGTGGAGAGTTCTACCTTTTTGACTCACTAATGCTCTAGCAGTCTTCATGGATCAGATGCATCGAGTGTTGGAGGGACTATTAGATTGGTCCATGGTGGTGTTCTTAGATGATATCTTAATCTATAGCAGGACAGAGGCAGAACATGTGAATCATGTGCAAGAAGTCCTAAGACGACTACGACAGTGGAAATTTTACTACAAGAAGTCAAAGTGTGCTTTTTGGCAGAAGGAGGTTACCTTCTTGGGTCATAAGATCTCATCAGAGGGGATCAAGATGGAAGAAGAGAAGATCAAGGCCATTACTGATTGGCCTACCCCGAAGGATGCTACAGAAGTACGAGCATTCAATGGACTGGCCAGTTTTTACCGACGGTTCATCCACTATTATGCTCACGTGGCTGCACCATTGACTGACCTCTTGGGAAAGAACTTGAGCTTCCAGTGGACCACCAAGTATGAAGAAGCATTCCAGAAGTTAAAGCATATGGTGTCTTCAAGACCTATTCTTCAACCATATGATCCTCAACTACCTTGTGTGGTTGATTTTGATGCTTCTAACTTTGCAATTGGAGCTGTGTTGCAACAAGAATTTCCAGATGGACTACATCCGATTGCCTTTGTGTCTCGCCGACTAAATACAGTGGAAAGAAATTACTCTGCTCGAGATCGGGAACAACTTGCAATGGTATATGCCACCAAGGTATGGAGGCATTATCTCTTGGGGAAACAAGTGATCATGCGAACTGATCACAAGCCATTGTTGCAGACCTTACACTTGGAGCACATGAAGAGCCGGCATCATCGATGGGAAGAGCAACTCTAATTGTTTGACATCAAACTTGAGTACAAACCAGGTCGGTTCCATGTCATTCCCGATGCTCTATCACGACGGCCTGATTTGAAGGATCTTCCTTTCATCACGACGGCAATTACAACGGTGTCCATTGACCCTAAGGTCCACAATGAGTTTCAATCAGCTCTACGACAAGATCCCTTCTTCCAAATGGTACACGGTCGTCTGACAGCATGCGACAAGGAGTACAACACCTTCTCCTTCAAGGAAGGCCTTTTATTCCATGCAGACCAGATCTATGTTCCAGCCAAAGGTGATCTTCGACTTGTGCGCCTTCAAGAAGCCCATGATTTACCAATAGCTAGTCACATGGGAGTGGACAAGACCTTGGGCACCCTCCAACGCCAATGGTGGTGGCCCAACATGACACGAGATGTTCGAGACTTTGTCCAATCATGTGAGAGTTGCCAACGGAACAAGGCCAGCAACCAGAAGCCGAGTGGACTCCTTCAACCACTTGCCATTCCATCCGCTTGTTGGGAGCATGTGAGCTTGGATCTCATCACATCCTTGCCAAAGACAAAACAAGGACACACCGCCATCGTGGTGTTTGTGGATAAGCTTAGTAAGCAAATCCACTTAGCACCAACCTGTGATACCGTGGATGCTCCAACCTTAGCATAAATCTACTTCGACAATGTCTTCAAGCATCATGGCATGCCACGCGTACTCATCTCCGACCGTGATCTTCACTTTACCGGGAAGTTTTGGCAAGCACTCTTTCAGATACTCGGCACCAAGCTTGCTTTGTCCACGGCCTATCATCCTCAAACTGATGGACAAACTAAACGCGCCAATCGTACATTGGAGGATATGTTGCGGGCCTTTGTCAATGTCTACCATACCAACTGGGATGAATGTCTTGCAGTTGCAGAATTTGCCTACAACAATTCCAAACAGGCAAGCACTGGATTTTCTCCCTTCTTTCTCAATTTTGGCCAAGATCCGCTTGTTCTAGATTCTCTTCTTGCTCCCCTTCCCTCTCAGGTTCCTCATACTTCTACATTCTTGACCACTATATCCCACTCTCTCCAACAAGCCAAGTCTCACCTCCTTGTTGCTCAGAATCGCCAAAAACAATATGCAGACCATCATCGTCGTGATCTCACCTTTGAAGTTGGTGATAAAGTCATGCTATCCTCTAGTAACCTCCCTCTCCCACTTGATACCCAAGTTCGTAAACTTGCTCCTAATTGGATAGGACCCTTTGATATCACCCACATTATCTCTCCTGTTGCTTATTGTCTTGCCTTACCTTGTCACATGCGTATCCATCCTGTCTTTCATGTTTCCAAGTTGAAACCCTTTGTTCCTAACCCTTCTTCCTTTTCCTCTTGAGTCCAACCTCCTCCTCTTCCTATCCCTATCAATGATCATGAGGTTGATCGCATACGAAGTTGATCGTATCTTTGCGCGTCGCCATATTCAACGAGGCCGTCGCCAACACACAGAGTACAAGGTCCTTTGGAAAGGGTATCCCCTTCATGATGCCACATGGGAACCTGTTTCTCACCTCCAGAATGCACAGATGGCCATCAAGGAATTTGAAGCTTCACTGGCGACAAGGACGTCACCAACTAGCGGTGGGGGAATATGTAACAATATGGAGTATAGTGACGAAGTTAGTCGGGCTTACAAAGTAGAGAATAAGCCAAAATAGCCTAGAATATTCTAGAAGCATCTAAGAAGCTTCTTAGGAAGCTTCCCAACTAGTTAACTTGCACCCTAAGCAGGTAGCTTCTAGAAGGAAGCTTCTAGAAGCTTCTAACTAGCTTAGCTTGCACGCCAAGTAGGCGGCTTCTAGAAGGAAGCTTCTTGAGAAGCTTCCTAGTTAACTTGGCTTGCACTCCAAGAAAGCGGTTCAAGGAAGCTTCTTGAGAAGCTTCAAAGGTCTTGTATGCTACCTATAAATACCAAGGCCAAAGCTCATGCCAGGCATTTGGAGTTTTCCCTCATTCAAGTGTCCCAATGTGAGTTTCCATTCTCCTATTTATCTCCTCGGCTTCGGTCTTTTACATTTGTACTCCTCATGATCATTGATAGGGATAAGACTCAAAAGGAAAAAGAAGAGGGGTTAGGAACATAGGGTTTCAACTTGGAAACATGAAAGACAAGATGGATGTGCATATGACAAGGCAAGGCAAGTTGATAAGCAACAAGAGAGACAATTTGGGTGACATCAAAAGGTCCTATCCAATTAGTGGCAAGTTTACAAACTTGGGTATCAAGTGTGAGGGGTAGATTGTTAGATGAAAGCATAACTTTATCACCGACTTCAAAGGTGAGATCACGACAATGGTGGTCCGCATATTGTGTTTGATGATTTTGAGGAACAAGGAGGTGAGATTTGGCTTGTTGGAGAGATTTGGATATGGTGGTCAAGAAGGTTGAAGTATGAGGGACCTGAGATGGGAGAGGAGCAAGAAGAGAATCTGGGACAAGCGGATCTTGGCCAAAAGTGAGAAAGAAAGGAGAAAATCTTATGCTTGTCTATTTAGAATTGTTGTATGCAAACTCCGCAGCTGCAAGACATTCATCCCAATTGGTATGGTGAATGTTGATGAAGGTACAAAGCATATCTTCCAAGGTGCATTTTTCACATTCAATTTTTCCATTAGTTTGAGGATGATAGGCTATGGACAAAACAAGCTTGGTGCCAAGTATCAAGAATTAGGCTTGCCAAAACTTTCCGGTGAAGCAAGGATCACAATCAAAGATGAGTACATGTGGCATCCCATGATGCTTGAATATATTATCAAAGTAGAGTTGCACCAAGGTTAGAGCATCCACCGTATCAATCGTTGGTGCAAATAGATTTGCTTACTAAGCTTATCCACAAACACCACAATTGTTGTATGACCTTGTTGTGTCTTGGGCAAGGAGGTGATGAGATCTAAGCTCACATGTTCCCAATGAGTAGTTGGAATGGGAAGTGGCTGAAGGAGTCCACTTGGCTTTTGGTTAATGGCCTTGTTACGTTGACAACTCTCACATGATTGAACAAACTCCCAAACATCTCGTGTCATGTTGGGCCACCAACATTGGCATTGGAGGGTACCCAAGGTCTTGTCCACCCCCATGTGACAAGCTATTGGTAGATCATGGGCTTCCTAAAGGCGCAAAAGTCAGAGATCACCTTTGGCTGGAACATAGATCCGGTCTGCATGGAATAGAAGGCCTTCTTGAAGGGGAAGGTGTTGTACTCTTTATCACATGCTGTTAGATGACCATGTATCATTTGGAAGAAGGGATCTTGTTGTAGAGCTAACCGAAACTCGTTTTGGATCTTGGGGTCAATTGACACCGTTGTAATTGCCACTATGATGAGTTTTTGAGAGGAAGAGACTTCAAATCAGGTTGTTGTGATAGAGCATCAGGTATGACATGGAACCAACCTGGTTTGTACTCAAGTTTGATGTCAGAAAATTGGAGTTGCTCTGCATATTGATGACGTCAACTCTTCATGTGTTCCAAGTGTAAGGTCTGCAACAATGGCTTGTGATCAATTTGCATGATCACTTGTTTTCCCATACCTCCATAATGCCTCCATACCTTGGCGGCATATACCATTGCAAGTTGTTCTTGATCTTGAGCAGAGTAATTTCTTTCAGATGTATTTAGTCGATGAGACACTAAGGCAATGAGATGTAGTCCATCTAGAAATTCTTGTTGCAACATAGCTCCAATTGCAAAGTTAGAAACATCAAAATCAACCACACAAGGTAGTTGAAGATCATATAGTTGAAGAATGGGTCTTGAAGACACCATATGCTTTAGCTTTTGGAATGCTTCTTCATGCTTGGTGGTCCATTGGAAGCTTGAGCTCTTTCCCAAGAGGTCAGTCAATGGTGCAGCCACATGAGCATAATAGTGGATGAACCGTTGGTTAAAACTAGCAATTCCATTGAACACCCATACTTCTATGGTATCCTTTGGAGTAGGCCAATCAGTAATGGCCTTGATTTTCTCTTCTTCCACCTTGATCTCCTTTGATGAGATCTTATGACCCAAGAAGGTAACCTCCTTTTGCCAAAAGGCACACTTCAACTTCTTGTAGTAAAATTTCCATTATCGTAGTCATCTTAGGACTTCTCATACATGATTCATGTGTTCTGCCTCTATCTTCCTATAGATTAAGATATCATCCAAGAACACCACCACGGACCAATCCAATAGTCCATCCAACACCCAATGCATCTGATCCATGAAGACCATTGGAGCATTAGTGAGTCCGAAAGGTAGAACTCCTCACTCAAAATGCCCATACCTTGTGCAAAAGGTAGTCTTTTGCACATCCTCTCTATCAATAGGAATTTTCTAGTAGTCGTTGCAAAGATCCAACTTGGAAAAGTAGCATGCTCCACTTAGTTGATCAAGCAAGTCATTGATCTGAGGCAAGAGATATGCATTCTTCATGGTTTGCTTGTTGAGCCTATGGTAATCAATACAAAAATGAAGTCCTCCATCCTTCTTTGGAACAAATAGTACAGGTGCTCCCCAAGGAGAGGTACTATGTCATAAGAAGTCCTTCTCCAATAACTCTGTAAGGGTTGTTTGCAACTCCTCTAACTCCTTTGGTGAGAGCTAATAGATTGGTCTACTCACTAGAGTACTCCTTGGCAATAACTTGATCTTGAAGGGCATACCTCAATCAGAGAGTAATCCCTTTGGTAGATCATCCGGAAACACATATGCAAACTCTTGAACTATCTGAATCATTGCTTGGTGAGGCCCTTGGCCCTCCTTAGATTGTCCTTGTGCAATCGGCTTGATCCACACCGTGAATATAGACTTATCTTCCTCCAAAGTTTGCTCTATGGCTACTTTACTAAACAACTTCCCTTCCAAGGACTCATCTCTCTTCCAAGCTTGCTCCATGGTTGCCTTCTTGGCAAACTTCCCATCTTGGGACTCATCTCCTTTCAAGGTTTACTCTATGGCTACCTTTTTTTCAACAAACTTCCTATCTTGGGACTGACTATTCTTAGGTGTTTTACTCAAAAGTACCAGACAACCTAATCGGAAATTCCTATCTTGTTGTTGTACTTGAATTTGTCATCAGGTCCAATCAGATTGAACCTTATGACGTTCAAGCCAAGGTAGACCCAAAATGATATCATAGTGTAGGGGTGCCACTACAAACCTCATACACTCCAAACACTCCTTCCCAATCTTGAAGGTAATAAGATGCGAGGTACAAAATGTAGAACCCTTTCTACCATCCGCCATCATCAAACTATTTCCAATCATTGGCTTGATAGGAATACCTAATTCCGTTGCTACCTACATAGACATGCAATTATCTAAACCTCTTGAATCAACCAAAATCTTACAACCCCAATTAGATATTGTACCTTGCAAGTGAAGCAACTTGCATAGGTCAAGCCTTCAATCCCATTGGAACTAATCAAGCTCGTAGTAGGCGGCTTGAAATCTCCTACTAGGATTCCTTGTTTCCCTGATCATTCTATTCCACAAACTCCATCTGGGCAACTTGTCAAGGTTGCCCATTCCTAAGTGTGCATTCAACAATGCAATGTCCAACTTGGAGACAATAAAAACAACCTCTATTTTGTTGTAATCTTTCTCTATCCATTGTACCAAGTGGTCTCCATTAGATAGCATCAATCTCCATTGGTGCCGGTTCTTCCACCGTGCATAGTGTATTGTAGGCCTTGTGTAGTTTGGGTCGAGACCAAGTTGTTGCCACCAAGGAATCAAAGCGCTCAGCCAATTGCATGGCTTCTTCTACATTTTATGGTTCCCGCATGGTCACCTCCAATTTGGTTTGTGACTTCAATCCCCACACAAATTGATCTAGAACTTCACCTTCTTGTCTATCTGGAATTTGCATGATGATGTTCTAAAATTGTGTGATGTAGCTCCTTACTAAGCCAACTTGCTTCAACTCTGCCAATTTATCTCGTGTGGCTCGGGTGGCATTCATAGTCTAAAACCAACTCAATATTGCATCCTTGAATTTTGCCTATGTCAAAATTGGTACAAAAATCTATCATACCGCTTGCTCTACTTGGAATTGCCACCAAAGTTTTGCCACACCATCTAATTGGCTATAGGCCAAGAGAATCTATTTCCATTCATCTTGAAGATTGGTGGCTTCAAAGTAAAGTTTGCAGTCAAACACAAAATTTTCCACTGTGCTCGGAAGATTCTTGCCTTCAAACACCATGGGTCTTGGAAATTGAATGCTATCTTCTCCATCTCGAATTGGCAATCTCTTTATATGTTCTTGTCATTGCTGATCTCATTCATCCACTAATTGAATAAGGTGCTCAATTTGTTGCTACATCGCAAGGATAATGTCCGGTATTGCCGCCATAACTACTACTCTATCCCACTACTCCCAATTTATCTAATTGATTAGCATATAGATATAGCACGTCCACCGTTCTCCATTAGTTACAGTCGGAAGTATCAAAGGTTCCTCAAACACGGTGATCATATGTAGAAAATCCTACCCAAAGCGCAAGATGATGAATTGTGTGAATCAATGCTTAGGTAATATCTGGACATGGAAAACCCAATGGTTTGGTGGAAATGGATTTGGTGGTCCATAAATTCTATCCATCCCATTCATGCTTTGATACCAATGTAAAAGACCAAGGCCGAGAAGAGAAATTGGAGAATGGAAACTCACATTTGGACACTTGAATGAGTGAAAACTCTATCACACCATTTGTAGTTTTGCATCTAGATGCTTGGACACCGGAGTTCTAGTTATAGTAGTTAGAGGCATTTTGGCCATTACTCATAGACTACTTTTCAACGGTCAGATTTTAGGTTTAGGGTACTGACTTCATGGTAGGGCCCACCGTCACTTGCACCGTCCACACCGTCGGGTGTGCCGTCAGTGGGATTGTTGGGAGGAGACCTAGGTTGAAATCAGGGGTATATATACCCTAGGAGTGCAGCTCTAGAGAGCTCACTTCTCTGATGTTGAGCCTTTGAGTTCCTGGCTAGAGTGGACAGAAAGCCGGTGAGTGTCACCTGGAGTCTCTATGCTAGAGTTGGTGTGGCTTAATTGTAATTAGTGCCAAGTTGTTGACAGTTTATAGAGTGATAGATCAAGTACTGATCTGAGTTGAGTTGAGTTGAGAGTAGTAAGCAATCTAATTACATCAGAGAAGTGAGTCAAGTGGAAATTGGGTGCAGGAACTACGAGTGTTGGTGGTATCTCCAAGCTCGGTGGATTATGGTATCTCGATCGAATAGTTCAGATTTCCCTAAGAGAGTGTGTGTGCGAAAGTGCTGGCAAAATTTGGAGCCAAGAGAGAAGTAATTTTCAAGCGGTAGTTGTGATTTTGAGCTTAGGACCAATTTGTTATGAGCTGAGCTCAGAAACTGAAATTGAAGGTGGAGTTAGGAGCAGATTCTCACGAATTGAAGATTGTACAAAACCGATTTTTCCAATTTGGCTCAAGTGAAGAGTTAGTTGAGGATTTAGTGGTCAGCCATTTTTAGGGATTTACATCAGATTTATGTCAAATTTTACATCAGATGTTGTGAAGGAGTTACGTTAGATTTTGGCAAAAAGAACTTGAACTGATCCTCGATGATCCTTGTAGCTCAGGAACTAGATAGGTACTCCAATTATGTCAAATGCCAAATGGTGGTAGAGTTGGTCCTGTGTTGATTTATGAGATGGAGGGTTATTGTTTAGCATTTGTGTGATTGGACCCCCTCCATTCTTTGCTTCCTATTTGTGCACCATGTTTGTGTGAGGTGCCCTGAATTTTAAGCGTTGGTGCTTTGGTGTGCTCTCGATAGTGAGGTTGGAGTGATGACCAGTTAGACTATCTTTGTTTCTCTTTGGTGAGGTAGGAAGTGATGACCTACAGACCGTGAGAATACTTATTGTGATGGTAGGTTATAGGTTGCCCTTGCCCCTAGTATAGTTGTCTTAGTTATAGTTACATTAGTGGATAGTGTTCTACTAGTTTTGGCACTTGGTGGTGCTCGGTTGGTAGTGGCACATGGTGGTGCTTGGTTGGTGTTGGCACTTGGTGGGGTACTTGTGGTTGCAACTTGTGGTTGCAGTTGGTGGTTCTGGTTTGCTCTTGCGGTTACTCGGTCATGACGGAGTTCTTTGGGGATTCTAGAGGAGTTAGCACTACAGTACATAGTGGGTTTACTTGGAGTGGCGCTCGGTATCAGCTTGTATCTCAGGTCCCAATGAGGGAGGAGATTGACTCTAAGTTGGAGTTTGACATAGGAGCTGATCTAGTTGAGAGTGCACTTGTTGTGTCTGCACCGTTGTTGTGGGACATGGATGAGATTCATGGGGCCTCCAAAGGCCCTAGGCGTTACTTTGGTACAATGGGTACCATTGAGTTGGATGACTTCATCCAAGAGTTCAATATTTGGTGTGATCTATAGCAAATGCGGAACCCGACTTTGTTCACACCTTTCATGGCATGGAAGGGGTTGTTTCAGCACTTGGAGGGTCCGCTGATGGATGACTACCATGAGTTCAAGAGAGCTTATTTGGAGGAGATTGAGTTATGGAGACAGTATTGGTCTCCACACTATGTCTCCATCACTTCAGGCTCGGTGTCCAGTAGTAGATCGGTTGTACCTACGAGTTCTAGCTTGAGTAGTGTTGGTGGAGCTAGTGGAGGTGCACTAGCTGGAGATAATGTTACCACAAGTGGAGGTACCGCTGCAAGAGGTGGTGTGGTACTAGGGTTTGGCCCGATGGTGGAGTTCTTCTTGTGTTTGAGGCAGACCTACCAGGAAGTACGGATTGACAAGCTGAGGAGCTTGCAAGAGTTCCAGCGGAAGGCTAGAGAGAGCCTACGCAAGGCATATACTCGTATGAGGCGGCTGATCAGTTTCACTCAAGGAGTTACTGAGGCCCAAGCAATCTAGTTTTGGTATGAGATATTGGACAAGGAGTTGCAACGTAGAGTTTGTGATGCTATGTTGTTATAGGCTACTTTGCCTACTTTGGCAGTGGTCTTTGGTTTGGCTAAGCGTATTGAGCTCAACATGGTGGAGGAGAGAGTGGTGACATCTGGATTTGGTAGGGAGACCTCATCCACGGTTGTGACTTCTTCTAGAGTGCAGTAGAGTGCACCACGCCCAGTTGGTTTTCAAGGATAGGGTGGACAGCCCAGATCCTATGGAGCGAGTGGAGGGCCTAGTGGAATTAGACCCTTACCTCCATTTGCGGGTCAGCAACAACCAGTGAGTGGTAGTGTTGCTTGTTGGACTTGTGGTGGACTTCACCATAGGAGAGAGTGTACTCAAGGCAGTGGACCTGATACCTCTGGTGCATCACAGCAAACACAGAGGTAGTGTGAGCACTGCCATAGATTTGGTCACACTAGTGACCGGTGTTTTGACCTACTCTAGGAGTTACGGAGTGGTAGGGCTGGTATAGCAGGTAGTAGAGGAGCTCCAGTTCATGGAGAACGAGGTGGTAGAGGTGGTGGTAGAGGATCTACACCTAGTAGGGGTGCTATAGCTGCCCTTACTTCTGACACAACTATGGCTACACGGATTAAGCAGTTGGAGCAGAGATTGGCTAGTATGGCTATTGCTCAAAGGAGATCAAATTTGGGTGCTAAGGCTTCCATCTCATATGCTGGTGATAGAGATGCTTTGGATTTCATGTGCGGAGCAGCACAAGTGAATGCATTTGTAGCAATGACTAGGAGTGTAGTACGTGCTCCAGAGCCTAGAGGAGCATCAATGGAGTTGGACCCACAAAGAGGAGAGGTTAGGAGACAGGTCAGACTCCCTAGTCTTTCATGCTATTTGAGGCATTGCAGACGACATCCATGGTTCCTAGATGTCCCAATGCAGGTGTGGTAGGTGGTGATGGAGTGCATGATGGACTACCTACTAGTCAGCCACCTACTACTACATAGATAGTCTAGCATGATGTTGGGGGCGGCTCAGCTGATTATGCGGCGTCCTTTGTTTTTGGCCAGTGACATGTTTACATTGGGAGTTGACCCAACCCCAATGTTCTGGTTGGTTGCCACACTTTGTGAGAGTAGGGATGATGTGGTTCCTACTACTAGGGCAGAGGTGGTTGATAGTGGAGCTGACTTGGTTGAGGAGCATGGGATTCGTTTAGTGACCAATAGTTTATGGCAGGCAGCAACGGCTAGACTAGAGGAGTTGCCAACTAGACCGACCTTTGAGAGAGCACGGTTCACACCTGGTGTTGTCCTATTGGATAACCAAAGGAGGATTTTTTGTTTGGTGGGACCTTCAGAGAAGGTCTATACACCACAGAGAGTCTTGTTAGACTCTGGTGCGCAGCCCTCTTATGTTGGAGAAGGCTGCAATTGTCGGTCTGGAGTTACAAAAGACCGATATAGAGAGGTGTATATTTCAGATCTAAACATCTCTAGGTGGTGGTTGGACATGGTATATCACATGTGGGGAGCTTGTTGTCTAGGTTCAACCTGGTCATCCAACTGATAGCTCAATGGTGAGAGCTCACGCTATTGCGACAATAGCTGAGTCATATGATGTGCTAATTGGGGGAGCAGTGTTATACCCCATGGGTTTCAGCATTGACTATTGGGAGGAGACAACCTCTTATAGACCTAGTTGGAATTCTGGTGAAGGATGGGTATGTCGCCTACCAGTACACTTTAGTAGTGGTAGTCTTAGCTCACTATAGTCCGAGACCACGGCAGTATCAATTTTAGCTTTTAGTGGTGTAGTTACTTGGCTTGGTGACTTGTTGGAGGGGAACGCCCATCCAGAAGATACTCTAGTTCCAAAGGAGATCACTTGGCTTTGGAGTATGAGTGGGATTGTTCTATCCACCTTGGATGTTCCATTGTGGAGTTTTGAGGAGGCGTTGCGGCAGCATGCAAATCAGTTGGTGCAATAGGCTAGGAGTGGAGCCTTTGTACCATCAAGAGATGAGTGTGAGGATGAGCCTCCAGAGGCAATTGCTTTGACACCTCTAGATACCACACTCATTGCTTGGCAATATCCAATAGAGAGGATATGCCTATTGGAGTTGTTTGGTGGGATCAGCACCAGACTAGTTGTGGTGTTACAGGCGGGTATCCAAGTACAGATGTACTTGTATGTAGAGTGAGATGAGATTGTTAGGTGAGTCTTTCTACATCATGTGGCACACTTGGCCTATTGGTATCCGGAGTTATTACCAATGTCAACAGTCAAAGGTTACCAGAAGGCCCTACCAACAGACATTTCCTTATTGGGGGCGCATGACCTAGAGAGATATGGGCCTATTCACTTGGTGATTTTTGGATGGCCATGTTAGGGACATACATGTGCGGGCCGCGGTTTGGGTCTTTAGGATCCTCATTTTGGTGTGTTTTGGGAGATGTTATGAATACTATGACATCTCCATGTTCATCAGTCCATTTCTCCAGCTTACCTTTTGGAGAACATGCCTTTGATAGGTGATTCTTGCACTAGAGTAGTAGCGAGTACACATCAAGTCCATTCTTGGATGGGACCTACTGTATTGTTAGATGCAGCCAGAGTGGGATCAAGAGCTCATTGTCTTCATCTTTGGTAGACAACCTCTTACCCAGAGAGGTTCTATAGCGCACTTATGATGGGATTCAACAACTTGACCACATCCTTGTTGATGACATCTTGGATGTTGGACGTCAATCTCAGACAGTGTTAGTGGCTGGTAGGTCACCTATGGCAATGGTAAACCTAGTTGGACAACCTAGAGCCGTATTTCCCACACTCATGAGTTTCCCAAGCTCTCATGCTTTTTGAGAGGGAGGACCTAGACTTGTTTGGGACTCATAGTTACAGCAGTTGGTGGAGCCCAACGCTAATGAGAGAGAGCATGCAATGGGTTTTTGCACCGGTATTACTGCTATTCCAATAATGTCAGAGGCATCCAAGCATCAAGTGTTAGGTCAGGCTATGGACCTAAACTGTTTGACCTGGATTGTGAGCCTTGGCTTGGTAGAGCAGTGTAGGATGCACTTGATAGGCATCACTACTCGGACACTTGTGAGCCTGGTACCTATCAAGACGATTCAGGCACATGTTGGGGGTGATGGACCGAGTGGACATGGTATTCTTGGGACACATCCAGTAGCTACTAGGGAGAGTGGTCTACTTGGAGTCCATCCAGGTGAGCATGAGGTACTTGGATTACTCCATTGGTCCACGTGGGATGCAGCTAGAGGACGTGTAGAGCTTGTAGCCAGAGTGGAGGGAGTTTTTCACACAGAGGTTGGGACCTCTAGTGGTCAGAAGCATGACACTATTGCTCCCAAGGGCCCAATGAAGCAACTAGTCAGTATGTCTTCCACTCCTACTACAGTTACAAAGGATACTTGGGAGCCAGATCTTGGACCCAAGCTTAATAGAGAGGAAAGATGGAGGGTTTGGAGGTTCTTGAGGAGTCACACGAGTTATTTTGCCTTCGGTATGAAGGATTTGGGTGCTCTGAAGGGACCTGGTATACGGATTGAGCTGACTAGCAATACACTAGTTTTTTGATGTACTTATCGATATAGTGAGATGGAAAGAACATTGATTCAGAGCCGGAGTAGTGACCTTTTTGAGGCTGGTTTGGTGGAGATTTCACATGGAGAGTATGCTTCAGCGACAGTGATGCTAGCCAAGAAGGATATGCATGGCAACTACATAGATAGGCGGATGTGTGGAGATTACCGTCCTATCAACCGACAAACTAGGGCTGATTGTTATGCCATGCCTACACCGGAGGAGATTTTTGATGCAATTGGGTATGCAAAGGTCTTCAGTACTTTGGATCTTTGAGTGGGATATCATCAGTTGCCAATCAAGGAGGAGGATAAGTCCAAGACAACATTTTAGGCTATTGATCCTCACGGTAAGGATGTGTTATATCAGTGGAGGTTCTTACCATTTGGGTTGAAGAATGTTTTTGCTGAGTTCCAGAGGGTCTTGGATAGGATCCTAGCTGGATTGGATTTTGCTCGATGCTATATTGATGACATTTTGGTTTATAGCACTATTGTGGAGGAGCATGAGAGACAGTTGTTGGAGGTGTTTGAGAGGTTGAGATCTCATGGACTCAAATTACATCCAGGGAAGTGTAGGTTCTTCCATGAGCAGTTGAGTATTTGGGTCACATTATCTACCCCGGAGGACTTGGTGTTCAACAAACCAAGGTGGACGCTATTGCACGTATTCCTTGGCTTACAAATGTGAGCAAAGTGCAAGCATTCCTTGGGTTGGCAAACTTCTATCGCCGCTATGTTAGAGGATTTAGTGCCATTGCCAAGGCCTTGATGAAGCTGACCAAGCTTACACAAGAGTGGTGTTGAGGAGATGAGCAGGAGAGAGCTTTTGTAGAGCTCAAAGAGAGGTTGACATCTGCTCCTATTTTGAGGAGACCGATTAGAGGACGACCATTTTAGGTTCATACTGATTGGAGTATGTTGGGGGCTTGGAGCGGTGCTCACCCAACATGATGATGAGGGGAAGGAGTTTGTGGTGGCCTATGCTAGTCGTTCCAACAATTCAGCAGAGACGAAGTATAATTCATATGAGGGAGAGTGCTTGGCAACAGTTTGGGCAATAGCTTATTTCCGATGTTACCTATTTGGTAACCTCTTCACTCTCATCATTGATCATCAACCACTAAAGTGGTTGATGGAGTCCGACAAGCTTTCAGGGAAGCTTGCATGATGGGCTCTGATTTTACAAGAGTATGATTTCACGGTTGTTCACAGACCTAGAGTGGTGAACCATGATGCATATGGGTTGAGTAGATACCATGTCCCAGCCAGTAGGATCAGACCAGAGCATGTTGGCATGGTGAGACAGATGAGGAGATGGTGCCAAGTTGGCATGCATCGGCCTTTCTGTGTATATTTTCAGAGGCTTTCATGGTATCTCTCTCAGCGCATATAAGAGGAGTTATTGAGGTCACAAATCTAGAGAGTGAAGATATTGGTACAGTTCAGTAAGATATTCATGATGATGTCTTTGTGATGGACTATCTTTGCACTGGTGTTGTGGGTAGCATAGTTGGGGTCAATGAGAGAGACCGTGTTCTTCAGCAAGCCTGATGGTTTAGATTGGAGGGCAGACACCTTTTGTGTGTATGGGAGGATGGTAGAGTGCGAGTAGTACCACTTCTAGCACAAAGACCACAGTTGGTCCCTCATGCTCATGAGGAGCTAGGACATTTTGGAGTAAAGCGTACATATAGCTTACTCTAGAGTCATTATTGGTGGTGTGGTATGCAGACCAAGGTACAATAGTTTGTTGCCAAATGTGTGGTTTGTGATCGAGTTAGAGCATCATTCAATGCTCCTATACCACAATTACACCCATTACCTATCATGGGATTGGGTTACCGTTGGAGTTTGGACTTTGCTAGACCTTTACCGCTGACTATGAGACATATTGGTATGTTTTGGTGATGGTGGAGCACTTCTCCAAGTGGATTGAGTTGGTGACACTTCCTGACAAGTCTAGTGAAGGGACAACTTACTCATTCCGAGATCAAGTTCTTAGTCATTTTGGTGCACCAATTGAGGTTTTGACTGATCAGGGTACAAAGTTCTTGGGAGAGTTTCAGGTCTTGTGTGACAAGGCTTTGATTGATCATCATACTACATCCTGAGATCACCCTAAGGTAGATGGCTTAGCAGAGAGAGTGGTTCAAATGATGAAGAGAGGATTGCAAAAGTATGGTTTGCAGAGAGGCCACTTGGGAGATTGGGATCTCCAATTACCTTGGTTGGCCATGGGCTATCAGTTCAGTCGGCAAGCCTCATTAGCATCCTTCTCTCCGTACTTTCTACTCTATGGACAAGATCCAGATTTACTTGTAGCCATTCATTGAGATGTTACCATAGTTTTGGACTTGGATGACCTCAATGTATGGATGAGCGCATGTTCTCAGTGGGTAGAGATCTTTTGGAGAGTGATGCCAATGGCCTTTGAGAACTTGGCGATTGCTCAGCATAGAGATACTTTACGCTATGCTACCATTCAAGGAGGAGGTTATAGACCCTTGCTCTATCGATTTCATCCAAGAGATTATGTATATCTACAGCAGACAACACCGACGACACTTGATGTTTCGACAGGCCACACTATCTTGAGAGTGCATGAGGTTTTGCCATCTGGAGTCCTTGTGTTAGAAGGACATGATGGTGTTGTTTGAAAGGATCATGAGCGCAATTGTGCACCATGCCACCGTTCAAACATTGATGGTACTATGGACCCAAGCTTGGCACTTGTATGTGCAAGCTTGAGGTGTATGTTATGTGGCTCTTCTGGTGGAGCTGCTACTATGTTAGTGTGTGATAGTTGTTTGAGAGGATGGCATATGGCATGTATGACTCCTCCCCTCATGGTGGTTCCTAAAGGACAGTGGTTATGTCCTAGATGTACTTGACCTATAGCTAGTTCATTCTTTATATGATATAGATTGCAGACATGCGACTAACGATGGGGCTCCATAGTACCCGACCTCCTGATCTTTGCTCATCATAGGGTATACCATATACTTAAGAGTAGATGGCTATCTAGAGTTAGAGGGACCTAACCGCCAACTAGGGGGGCGATTGTGCCACTTTAGAGTCTATGTATGACTTATGTGTGAGTTGTGCTTCTGTTGTGTATGATGTTGACAATGATGTATGTTGTGTAGCAATGTATATATGCACAACAATTGTCAGGCCATTTGTAGTTTTATATCTAGATGCTTGGACACCAGAGTTCTAGTGATAGTCGTTAGAGACATTTTGGCCATTACTCATAGACTACTTTTCGACGGTCAGATTTCAGGTTTAGGGTACTGACTTCATGGTGGGGCCCACCGTCACTTGCACCGTCCACACCATCAGGTGTGCCGTCAACGGGACCGCTGGGAGGAGACCTAGGTTGCAATCAGGGGTATACCTTGGGAGTGTAGCTCCAGAGAGCTCACTTCTTTGATGTTGAGCCTTTGAGTAACTGGCTAGACTGGACAGAAAGCCGGTGAGCGTCACCTGGAGTCTCTATGCTAGAATGGGTGTGGCTTGACTGTAATCAATGCCCAATTGTTGACAGTTTATAGAGTGACAGATCAAGTAATGATCTGAGTTGAGTTGAGTTGAGAGTGGTAAGCAATCTGATTATTGTGGCACTTTAGAGTCTATGTATGACTTATGTGTGAGTTGTGCTTCTATTGTATATGATGTTGACAGCGATGTATGTTGTGTAGCGATGTATATACACACGACAACTCCAAAGGCCTAGCATGAGTTTTGGCTTTGGTATTTATAGGTAGCATACAAGACTCTTGAAGCTTCTCAAGAAGCTTCCTTGAGCCGCTTTCTTGGAGTGCAAGCCAAGTTAACTAGGAAGCTTCTCAAGAAGCTTCCTTCTAGAAGCCGCCTACTTGGCGTGCAAGCTAAGCTAGTTAGAAGCTTCTAGAAGCTTCTTTCTAGAAGCTACCTGCTTGGAGTGTAGGTTAACTAGTTGGGAAGCTTCCCAAGAAGCTTCTTAGATGCTTCTAGAATATTCTAGGCTATTTTGTCTTATTCTCTACTTCGTAAGCCCGACTAACTTTGTCTCTAAACTCCATATTGTTACATATTCCCCCGCTGCTAGTTGGTGACGTCCTCGTTGCCAATAAAGCTTCAAAGTCCTTGATGGCCATCTATGCATTCTGGAGGTGAGAAAGAGGTTCCCATGTGGCATCATGAAGGAGATACCCTTTCCAAAGGACCTTGTACTCTATATGTTGGCAACGGCCTCGTTGAATATGGCGACGCGCAAGGATACGATCAACTTCGTATGCGATCAACCTCATGATCATTGATAGGGATAGGAAGAGGGGGAGGTTGGACTCAAGAGGAAAAGGAAGAAGGGTTAGGAACAAAGGGTTTTAACTTGGAAACATGAAAGACAGGATGGATACGCATGTGACAAGGTAAGGCAAGTTGATAAGCAACAAGAAAGATAATGTGGGTGATACCAAAGGGTCCTATCCAATTAGGAGCAAGTTTACAAACTTGGGTATCAAGTGGGAGAGGGAGGTTACTAGAGGATAGCATGACTTTATCACCAACTTCAAAGGTGAGATCACGACGATGATGGTCCGTATATTGTTTTTGGCAATTTTGAGCAACAAGGAGGTGAGATTTGGCTTGTTGGAGAGATTGGGATATAGTGGTCAAGAATGTAGAAGTATGAGGAACCTGAGAGGGAGGAGGAGCAAGAAGAGAATCTGGAACAAGCGGATCTTGGCTAAAATTGAGAAAGAAGGGAGAAAATCCGGTGCTTGCCTGTTTGGAATTGTTGTATGCAAATTCTGCAGCTGCAAGACATTCATCCCAGTTGGTATGGTAGACATTGACAAAGGCCCGCAACATATCCTTCAATGTACGATTGGCGCATTTGGTTTGTCCATCAGTTTGAGGATGATAGGCCATGGATAAAGCAAGCTTGGTGCCGAGTATATGGAAAAGTGCTTGCCAAAACTTCCCGGTAAATCGAGGATCTTGGTCGAAGATGAGTACACGTGGCATCCCATGATGCTTGAAGATATTGTTGAAGTAGATTTGCGCTAAGGTTGGAGCATCCACAATATCACAGGTTGGTGCCAAGTGGATTTGCTTACTAAGCTTATCCACAAACACCACAATTGTGGTGTGTCCTTGTTTTGTCTTTGGCAAGGATGTGATGAGATCCAAGCTTACATGCTCCCAACGAGTGGATGGAATGGCGAGTGGTTGAAGGAGTCTACTCGGCTTCTGGTTGTTGGCCTTGTTCCGTTGGCAACTTTCACATGATCGAACAAAGTCTCAAACATCTCGTGTCATGTTGGGCCACTACCATTGGCATTGGAGGGTGCCCAAGGTCTTGTCCACTCCCATGTGACCAGCTATTGGTAAATCATGGGCTTCTTGAAGGCGCACAAGTCAAAGATCAACTTTGGCTGGAATATAGATCTGGTCTGCATGGAATAAAAGGCCTTCCTTGAAAGAGAAGGTGTTGTACTCCTTGTTGCGTGCTGTCAGACGACCGTGTACCATTTGGAAGAAGGGATCTTGTTGTAGAGCTGATTGAAACTCATTATGGACCTTAGGGTCAATGGACACCGTTGTAATTGCCGCCGTGATGAGAGGAAGATCCTTCAAATCAGGTCGTCGTGATAGAGCATCGGGAATGACATGGAACCGACCTGGTTTGTACTCAAGTTTGATGTCAAACAATTGGAGTTGCTCTTCCCATCGATGATGCCGACTCTTCATGTGCTCCAAGTGTAAGGTCTGCAACAATGGTTTGTGATCGATTTGCATGATCACTTGTTTCCCCAAGAGGTAATGCCTCCATACCTTGGTGGTATATACCATTGCAAGTTGTTCTTGATCTCGAGCAGAGTAATTTATTTCAGATGTATTTAGTCGACGAGACACAAAGGCAATAGGATGTAGTCCATCTGGAAATTCCTGTTGCAACACAACTCCAATTGCAAAGTTAAAAGCATCAAAATCAACCACACAAGGTAGTTGAAGATCATATGGTTGAAGAATAGGTCTTGAAGACACCATATGCTTTAACTTCTGGAATGCTTCTTCATGCTTGGTGGTCCATTAGAAGCTCGAGTTCTTTCCCAAGAGGTCAGTCAATGGTGCAGCCATGTGAGCATAATAGTGGATGAACCGTCGGTAAAAACTGGCCAATCCATTGAATGCTCGTACTTCTATAGCATCCTTCGGAGTAGGCCAATCAATAATGGCCTTGATCTTCTCTTCTTCCATCTTGATCCCCTCTGATGAGATCTTATGACCCAAGAAGGTAACCTCCTTCTGCCCAAAAGCACACTTTGACTTCTTGTAGTAAAATTTCCATTTTCATAGTCGTCTTAGGACTTCTCGCACATGATTCTTGTGTTCTGCCTATGTCCTACTATAGATTAAGATATCATCTAAGAACACTACCACGGATTGATCCAATAGTCCCTCCAACACCCGATGCATCTGATCCATGAAGATTGCTGGAGCATTAGTGAGTCCAAATGGTAAAACTCTCTACTCAAAATGTCCATACCTTGTGCGAAAGGTAGTCTTTTGCACGTCCTCTCTTTCAATAGGAATTTGCCAATAGCCGCTACAAAGATCCAGCTTGGAAAAGTAGCGTGCTTCACTTAATTGGTCAAGTAGGTCGTCAGTCCGAGGCAAGGGATATGCATTCTTCACGGTTTGCTTATTGAGCCCATGGAAATCAATACAAAAACAAAGTCCTCCATCCTTCTTTGGAACAAATAGTACCGGTGCTCCCCACAGAGAGGTACTATGTCGTATGAAATCCTTCTCCAACAACTCTGTAAGTGTTGTTCGCAACTCCTCCAACTCCTTTGTTGAGAACTGATAGATTGGTCTACTCACTGGAGTATTCCCTGGCAATAACTCAATCTTGAAGGGCATACCTTGATCAGAGGGTAATCCCTTTGGCAGATCATCCAGAAACACATCTACAAACTCCTGAACTATCCGATCAACCGTTGCTTGATGTGGCACTTGGCCCTCCTCAGATTGTTCTTGTGCAATCAGCTTGATCCACACCGTAAATATAGACTTATCTTCCTCCAAAGCTTGCTCTATGGCTGCTTCATTAACAAACTTCCCTTCTAGGGACTCATCTCTCTTCCAAGCTTGCTCCATGGTTGCCTTCTTGGTAAACTTCCCATCTTGGGACTCATCTCCCTTCCAGATTTGCTCTATGGCTACCTTCTCGACAAACTTCCCATCTTGGGACCGACTATTCTTAGGTGTCTTACTCAGAGGTGCCAGACAACCTAATCTGAAATTCCTACCTTGGTGTTGTACTTGAATTTGGCGTCGGGTCCAATCAAATTGAACCTTATGACATTCAAGCCAAGGTAGACCCAGAATGATATCATAGTATAGAGGTGCCACTACAAACCTCATACACTCCAAATACTCCTTCCCAATCTTGAAGATAACAGGATGCAAGGTGCGGAATGCAGAACCCTTTCTACCATCAGCCATCATCAAACTACTTCCAATCATTGGCTTGATAAGAATACCCAATTCCTTTGCTACTTGAATAGACATGCAATTCTCTGAACTTCCAGAATTGACCAAAATTCTACAACCCCGATTAGATATCATACCTTGCAAGTGAAGCAACTTGCATAGGTCAAGCCTTCAATCCCATTGGAACTAATCAAGCTCCCAATAGGCGGCTCAAAATCTCCTATTGGGATTCCTCGTTTCCTTGATCATTCCGCTCCACAATCTCCACTTGGGCAACTTGTCGAGGTCGTCCATTCTTGAGTGGACATTCATCAATGCGATGCCCCAACTGGCGACAATAAAAACAACCTCCATTTTGTCGTAATCTTTCTCTATTTGCTGTGCCAAGTGGTCTTTGTTGGATAACATCAATCTCCATTGGTACTAGTTCTTCCACTCGTGGAACTGGTAGGCTTTGTGTAGGTCGAGGTCGAGACCAAGTTGTCACAACCAAGGAATCAAAATGCTCAGCCAACTGCATGGCTTCTTCTACGTTATGTGGCTCCCGCATGATCATGTCCAATTTGGTTTGTGACTTCAATCCTTGCACAAATCGATCTAGAACTTCACCTTCTTGGATATCTGGAATTTGCATGATGATGTTCTAAATTGTGTGATGTAGCTTCTCATTGAGCCAATCTGCCTCAACTTTGCCAATTTATCTCGTGTGGCTCGGGTGGCATTTATAGTTTGAAATCAACCAAGTATTGCATCCTTGAATTCTGCCCATGTCGAAATTGGTATAACAATTTGTTGTTTAGCTCTTTCTACTCGGAATTGCCACCAAAGTTTTGCCACGCCATCTAATTGGCTCGAAGCCAAGAGAATTTGTTTCCGCTTGTCTTGAAGATTGGTGGCTTCAAAGTAATGTTCGCAGTCAAACACAAAATTCTCCACTGTGCTTGGAAGATTCTTGCCTTCAAACACCTTGGGTTTTGGAAATCAAATGCGATCTTCTCCATCTCAAACTAGCGCTCTATCTATCTATTCTTGTCATTGCTGGTCTTGTTCATCCAACAATCGAGTAAGATGCTTGATTTGTTGATGCATTGCAAGGATAACATCCGGTATTGCCGCCATTGCTACTACTCTATTCTACTACTCTCAATTTATCTAATTGATTAACACATAGATACAACCCGTCCTCCGTTCTCCATAAGTTACAACTGGAAGTATCAAGGGTTCCTCTGACACAATGATCATATGTAGAAAATCTTACCCAAAGCGCAAGGTGATGAATTGTGTGAAACAATGCTTTGGTAATATTTGGACATGAAAGTCCCAATGGTTTGGCAGAAGTGGATTTGGTGGTCCATAAATCCCATCCATCCTATTCCTGCTCTGATACCAATGTAAAAGACCCAAACCAAGGAGAGAAATAGGAGAATGGAACCTCACATTGGGACACTTGAATGAGGGAAAACTCCAAATGCCTAGCATGAGCTTTGGCCTTGGTATTTATAGGTTGCATACAAGACTCTTGAGGCTTCTCAAGAAGCTTCCTTGAGCCGCTTTCTTGGACTGCAAGTCAAGTTAACTAGGAAGCTTCTCAAGAAGCTTCCTTCTAGAAGCCGCCTACTTAGCGTGCAAGCTAAGCTAGTTAGAAGCTTCTAGAAGCTTCTTTCTATAAGCTACCTGCTTAGGGCACAAGTTAACTAGTTGGGAAGCTTCCCAAGAAGCTTCTTAGATGCTTCTAGAATATTCTAGGCTATTTTGTCTTATTCTCTACTTTGTAAGCCCAACTAATCTCATCTCTAAACTCCATATTGTTACACCATGGCCAACCAAGGTAATTGGAGATCCCAATCTCCTAAGTGGCCTCTCTATAAACCATACTTTTGCAATCCTCTCTTCATTGTTTGAACCACTCTCTCTGCTAAGCCATCTACCTTAGGGTGATCTCAGGATGTAGTACGATGATCAATCAAAGCCTTGTCACACAAGACCTGAAACTCTCCCAAGAACTCTATACCCTGATCAGTCTCTTTGCTAAGCCATCTGCCTTAGTGTGATCATGGGATGTAGTGCAATGATCAATCAAAGCCTTGTCACACAAGACTTGAAATTCCACAAGAACTTTGTACCCTTAGTCAAAACCTCAGTTGGTGCACCAGAATGACTAAGAACTTGATCCAAGAACAAGTAAGTTGTACTTTCACTAGACTTGTCAAGAAGTGCCACCAACTCAATCCACTTGGAGAAGTGCTCCACTATCACCAAGACGTATCAATGATGTTTCATAGTCAGTGGTAAAGGTCTAGCAAAGTTCAAACTCCAATGGTAACCCAATCCCATGATAGGTAATGAGTGTAATTGTGGTGTAGGAGCATTGAATGATGCTCTAACTTGGTCACAAACCACACATCTGGCAACAAATTGCTATACCTTGGTCTGCATATCACGCCACCAATAATGACTTTGGAGTAAGCTATAAGTCCATTTTATTCCAAAATGTTCTTAGCTCCTCGTGAGCATGATAGACCAACTATGGTCTCTAAGATGGATGTGGTACTACTCACACTCTACCATCTTCCCATACACCCAAAAGGTGTTTGCTCTCCAATCTAAACCGTTTGGCTTGCTGAAGAACACGGTCTCTCTCCTTGGCCCCAATTGTACCACCCACAACACCAATGCAAAGATACTCCATCACTAAGATATCATCACAAATGTCTTGTTGAACTATACCACTATCTTCACTCTTTGGATCTGTGATCTCAATACCTCCTCCTATATGCGTTGAGAGAGATACCACCAAAGCCTCAAAAAATATACACAAAAAGGCCAATGCATGCCAACCTGGCACCATCTCCTCATTTGTCTCACCATGCCTACGTGGTCCGGTCTAATCCTGCTGGCTAGGACATGGGTTTCTACTCAACCAATCTACATCACGGTTCACCGTTTGAGGTTTATGAAAAATCATGAAATTATACTCTTGTAAAATCAGAGCCCATCATGCAAGCTTCCCTAAAAGCTTGTCGGACTACATCAACCACTTCAGCGGTTGATGATCGATGATGAGAGTGAAGAGGTTACCAAATAGGTAACATTGAAAATGTGCTACTGCCCAAATGGCTGCCAAGCACTCTCTCTCATATGAACTATACTTTGCCTCTGCTGAATTATTAGATCGACTAGCATAGGCCACCACAAACTCCTTCCCCTCATCATCATGTTGGGTGAGCACCGCTCCCAAGCCCCAACATACTCCAATTAGTATGAACTTGAAATGGTCATCCTTTGATTGGTCTCCTCAAAATAGGAGTAGATGTCAACCTCTCCTTGAGCTCTACAAAAGCTCTCTCATGCTCATCTCCCCAACACCACTCTTGTGTAAGTTTGGTCAGCTTTGTCAAGGCCTTGGCAATGGCACTAAATCCTCTAACATAGCGGCGATAGAAGTTTACCAACCCAAGAAATGCTTGTACTCTGCTCACATCCATAGGTTGAGGAATACGTGCAATAGCCTACACCTTGGTTTGTTGAACACCAAGTCCTTTGGGGTAGATAGTGTGACCCAAATACTCAACCTGCTCATGGAAGAACCTACTCTTCCCAGGATGTAATTTGAGTCCATGTGATCTCAATCTCTCAAACACTTCCAACAATTGTCTCTCATGCTCCTCCATAGTAGTGCTATAGACCAAAATGTCATCAATATAGCACCAACCAAAATCTAATCCAGTTAGGATCCTATCCATGACCCTCTAGAACTCAACAAGAGTGTTCTTTAACCCAATCGATAAGAACCTCCATTAATATAACACATCCTTGCCATGAGGATCAATAGCCCAGAATGTTGTCTTGGACTTGTTCTCCTCCCTGATTGGCAACCGATGATATCCCACTCAAAGATCCAAAGTACTGAAGACCTTTGCATGCCCAATCGCATCAAAAATCTCCTCTGGTGTAGGCATGGCATACCAATCAGCCCTAGTCTATTGATTGATAGGACAATAATCTCCACACATCCGCCTATCTGTGTAGTTGCCATGCATATCCTTCTTGGTTGGCATCACTATCGTTGATGCATACTCTTTATGTGAAATCTCCACCAAACTAGCCTCTAAAAGGTCACTACATCGGCTCTGAATCAATGTCCTCTCCATTTCATTATAGCAATAAGGACATTGGAAAACTGGTGTATCGTAAGTCAGCTCAATCCATATACTAGGTCCTTTCAGAGCACCCAAATCCTTCATATTGAAAGTAAAAAAACTTGTATGGCTCCTAAAGAACCTCCAAACCCTCCGTCTTTCCTCTTTATTAAGCTTGGGTCCAAGATCTGGTTCCCAAGTATCCTTTGTAACTGTCATAGGAGTAGGAGACATATTGACCAGCTACTACATTGGGCCCTTAGGAGCAATAGTGTCATGCTCCCGACCACTAGAGGTCCCAACCTCTGTGTGAAAAACTCCCTCCACTCTGGCTGCGAGCTCCACATGTCCTCTAACTGCATCCCAAGTGGACCAAGGGTGTAATCCAAGTAGCCCACGCTCACCTGAATGGACTCCAAGTAGACCACTCTCCTTAGTAGCTATTGTTTGTATCCCAAGAATACCATGTCCACTCGGTCTATCACCCCCAACATGTGCACAAATCATCTTGATCGGCAAAAGGCTCACAAATGTTTGAGTGGTGATGCTTATCAAGCACATCCTACACTGCTCTGCCAAGCCAAGGCTCATAATCCAGGTCAAACAGTTCACGTCCATAGCCTGACCTAACACTTGACGCTTGGATGCCTCTAACACTACTGGAATAGTGGTAATACCGGTGCAAAAACCCATCGCCCGCTCTCTCTTATCAGTCTTGGGCTCCACCAAATGCTATAACTGTGAGTCCCAAACAAGTCCAAGTCCTCCCTCTTGAAAAGCATGAGAGCCTAGGAAACTCATGAGTGTGGGAAATGCGGCTCTAGGCTATCCAACTAGGTTCACCATTGCCATAGGTGACCTATCAGCCACTACCACTGTCTGAGACTAACACCCAACATCCAAGATATCATCATCTAGGATGTGGTCAAGTCATTGAATCCATCATAAGCACGCTCTAGAACCTCTGTGTGTAAGAGGTTTGTCCACCAAAGACAAAGACAATGAGCCCGTGATCCCACTCTGGCTGCATCTAACAATACAGTAGGTCCTATCTAAGAATGGACCTGATGTGTACTCACCACCACTCTGGTACAAGAACCACCCATCAAAAGAACATTCTCCAAAAGGTAAGCTAGAAAAACGGACTGATGAACCTGGATATGTCGTAGTATCCAGAACATCTCCCAAAACACACTAGAACAAGGATCTTGAAGACCCAAACCTCGGCCAGCACGAGTATGCCTTGACATGGCCATCCTAAAATCACCAAGTGAATAGACCCATATCTTTGTAGATCATGCACCCCTCGTAAGGAAATGTCTACTAGTAGGGCCTTTTGGTAACCTATGACTGCTACCATCGGTAATAACTCCGGATACCGATAGGCCAAGTGTGCCACATGATGTAGAGAGACTTGCCTAGCAGTCTCATATCTCTCTATATACAAGTACCTTTGTACTTGTATACCCGCTTGTAATATTGTAGCTAGTTTGGTGTTAATCCCACCGAACAACTCCAATAAACATATCTCCTCTACTGGATATTGCCAAGAAATGAGTGTGGTATCCACCGGTGTCAAAGTAATCGACTCTTGAGTCTCATCTTCACACTCATCTCCTGATGGTACAAAGGCTCCACTCCAAGCCTATTGCACCAACTAAACTACATGTTATTGCAGTGCCTCCTTTGGACTCCATAATGGAACATCCAAGGAGGATGGAACAATCCCACTTGTACTCCAAATCCAAGTGATCTCCTCTAGTACTGGAGTATCTTTTGCATGGGCATTCTCCTCCAACAAGTCACCAGGCCAAGTAACTACACCACTGAAAGCTAAAACTGATGTTGCCATGGTCCTTGAGTGTAGTGAGCCAAGACTGCCACTACTAAAGCGTATTGGTAGGCGACATACCCATCCCTCACCAAACTGCCAACCTGGTCTATAGGAGGTTTTCTCTTCCCAATAGTCAATGTTGAAACCCATGGGGTATAACACTACTCTCCCAACTAGCACATCATATGACTTAGCTATTGTTGCAATAGCTTGAGCTCTCACCACCAAGCTATTAGTTGGATGACCAGGCTGAACAACAAGCTCCCCTTGTGTGATGTACTATGTCAAACCACCACCTAGAGATGTTTGGATCTAAAATGGACACCTCTCTACATCGGTCTTTTGTAATTCCATACCAAATATTGCAGCCTTCCCCAACATAAGGGGTTACACACCAGGACAACCTAGACAAAAAGCTCTCCACTTGTGATGTACTATGTCGAACCACCACCTAGAGATGTTTTGATCTAAAATGGATACCTCTCCATATCGGTATTTCGTTACTCCACACCGACTATTGCAGCCTTCTCCAACATAAAAGGTTATGCACTAGAGTCTAATAAGACTCTCTCTCTGGTGTATAGACATTCCCTAAAGGTCCCACCAAGCAAAAAATTCCCCTTTGGTTATCCAATAAGACAAAACTAGGTATAAACCATGCTCTCTCAAAGGTTGGTCTAGTTGGCAACTCCTCTAGTCTAGCCATTGGTGCTTGCTATAAACCATTGGTCGCTGAATGGATCCCATGCTCCTCAACCAAGTCAGCTCCACTACCAACCACCTCTACTCTAGTAGTAAGAACCACATCATCCCTACTCTCATAAAACGTGGCGGCCAACCGGAACATTGGAGTTGGGTCAACTTCCAATGTAAACATGTCACTGGCTGAAAATAAAGGGTACCGCATAATCAGCTGAGCTACCCCCAACATCATGCTAGACTTAGTTTGTGTAGAAGTAAGTGGTTGACTAGCAAGTAGTTGATCATGCACTCCATCACCACCTACCACACCTGCACTGGGACGTTTAGGAGCCATGGATATTGTCTGCAATGCCTCAAATAGCATGAAAGACTAAGGAGTCTAACTTGTCTCCCAACCTCTCCTCTTTGTGGGTCCAACTCCATTGATGCTCCTCTAGGCTCTAGAGCATATACTACACTCCTACTGCATATGCATCCACCTGAGTTGCTCCGCACATGAAGTCCAAAGCATCTCTATCACCAGCATATGAGGTAGAAGCCTTAGCACCCAAATTTGATCTCCTCTAAGCAATGGCCATACTAGCCAATCTCTGCTCCAATTGCTCAATCCAAGTAACCATAGCTATATCAAAAGTAAAGGTAGGTACTGCACCTCTACTAGGTGTAGATCCTCTACCACCACCTCATCCTCCATGAACTAGAGCTCCTCTACCATACCCAGGATGTAGTCATCCAACTCAATGATACCCACTGTACCAAAATAATGCCTAGGGCCTTTGGAGGCCCCATAAATCTTGTCCATGTCCCACAACTAAAATACGGACACACCAAGTGCACTTTCAACTGAATCAACTCCTGTGTCAAACTCCAACTCAAGGTCAATCTCCTCTCTCATTAGGACCTGAGATATAGGCTAATACTAAGTGTCACTCCAAGTAAACCGACTATGTACTACAGTGCTAACTCCTCTGGAATCCCCAATGAACTACATTGAGATAAAGTAACCACAACTACAACCACAAGTACCCCACCAAGTGCCAATACATACTAAACACCACCTACTAATGTAACTCTAACAAAGATAACTACACTAGAGGAAAGGGCAATCTATAACATGCTATCACAACACACTCTCATGAATTGCAAGTCATCACTTCTTGCCTCACCAAAGAGGAAAAAAGGTAGTCTAACTAGTCATCACTTCAGCCTCACTACCAAGAGCACACCAAAGCACCAAATACTCAAAAGTCAGGGCACATCACACAAACGTGGTGCATAAACAAGAAGTAGAGAATGGAGGGGGTCCAATCACAAGAAATCTAAACAAAAACCCTCCATCTCATAAAACAACACGGGACTTACTCTGCCACCATTTGGCATTTGGTATAAGAGAAGTTCGTATCTAAGTCCTAAGCTACCAAGATCACCAAGAATGGGATCAAATTGCCTCTCCTAGCCAAAGCTACAAATGTATAGATAATAATGGTACAATCACTAAGACAACAAGTGAGAGTGGACCAATTGGCTATGGCACTAGTCTAGGAATAAGAGATCTAGGGGTCAAACCTTGTTGTGCATAATCTAGTAGGATGGGTAGATTTTGCCAAACAATGACCAAGATCTACTCTAAACTAGCTAGTCTCACTCCATTAAGCTGTCGTGCGTATATACATTGCTACACAACATACATCGCTGTCAACATCATACACTATAAAAGCACAACTCACACATAAGTCATACATAGACTCTAAAGTGCCACAATAATCAGATCGCTTAACATTCTCAACTCAACTCAACTCAGATCAGTACTTGATCTATCACTCTATAAACTGCCAACAACTGGGCACTGATTACAGTCAAGCCACACCCACTCAAGCATAGAGAATCTAGGTGACGCTCGCCGGCCTCTGTCCACCATAGCCAGGAACTCGAAGGCTCAACATCAGAGAAGTGAGCTCTCTGGAGCTCACTTCGAAACTATACCCCCTGGACTCGAGCTAGCCCTGAAACCCTAACGGTCCCGCAGACGGCACACTTGACAGTGCAAATGGTGCAAAGTGACGGTGGGCCCCACCGTGAAGTCAGTACCCCAAACACGAAATCTAACCGTCGAAAAGTAGTCCCTGAGAAACAACTAGAATAACTCTAACTACCATCACTGGAACTCTAGTGTCCAAGCATCTAGATGCGGAACTACAAATGGCGTGACAGTTGTCGTGCGTATATACATCGCTACACAACATACATCGCTGTCAACATCATACACTATAAAAGCACAACTCACACATAAGTCATACATAGACTCTAAAGTGCCACAATCGCCCCCCTAGTTGGCGGTTAGGTCCCTCTAACTCCAGATAGCCATCTACTCTAAGTATATGGTATACCCTCTAATGGGCAAAGATCAGGAGGCCGGGTACTATGGAGCCCCATCATTAGTCGCCTGTCTGCAATCTATACCATATAAAGAATGAACTAGCTATAGGTCAAGTACATCTAGGACATAACCACTGTCCCTGAGGAACCACCGTGAGGGGAGGAGTCATACATGCCATATGCCATCCTCTCGAACAGCTATCACACACTAACATAGTAGCAGCTCCACCAGAAGAGCCACATAACATACACCTCAAGCCTGCACGTACAAGTGCCAAGCTTGGGTCCATAGTACCATCAATGTTTGGAAGGTGGCATGGCGCACAATTGCGCACATGATCCTTCCAAACAACACCATCACGTCCTTCTAACACAAGGACTCCAGATGGCAAAACCTCACGCACTCTCAAGATAGTGCGGCCTGTAGACACATCAAGTGTCGTCGGTGCTGACTGCTGTAGATATACATAGTCACTTGGATGAAATCGACGGATTGAGGGTCTATAACCTCCTCCTCAAATGGTAGCATAGCGTAAAGTATCTCTATGCTGAGCAATCGCCAAGTTCTCGAAGGCCATCGGCATCACTCTCCGAAAGATCTCTGCCCGCTGAGAACATGCGCTCATCCATACATCAGGATCATCCAAGTCCAAAACTACAGTAGCATCTCAACGAATGGCTGCAGGTAAATCTGGATCTCGTCCATAGAGTAGAAAGTATGGAGAGAAGGATGCTAAGGAGGCTTGCCGGCTGAACCGATAGCCCATGGCTAACCAAGGTAACTGGAGATCCCAATCTCCCAAGTGGCCTCTCTGCAAACCATACTTTTGCAATCCTCTCTTCACCGTCTGAACCACTCTCTCTGCTAAGCCATCTGCCTTAGGGTGATCTCGGGATGTAGTACGATGATCAATCAAAGCCTTGTCACACAAGACCTGAAACTCTCCCAAGAACTTTGTACCCTGATCAGTCAAAACCTCAGCTGGTGCACCAAAATGACTAAGAACTTGATCCAGGAACGAGTAAGCTGTCCCTTCACTAGACTTGTCAAGAAGTGCCACCAACTCAATCCACTTGGAGAAGTGCTCCACCATCACCAAAACATACCGATGATGTCTCACAGTCAGCGGTAAAGGTCCGGCGAAGTCCAAACTCCAACAATAACCCAATCCCATGATAGGTAATGGGTGTAACTGTGGCGTAGGAGCATTGAATGATGCTCTAACTCGGTCACAAACCACACATCTGGCAACAAACTGCTGTACCTCGGTCTGCATACCGCGCCACCAATAATGACTCTGGAGTAAGCTATATGTATGCTTTACTCCAAAATGTCCTAGCTCCTCATGAGCATGACGGACCAACTGTGGTCTCTGTGATGGAAGTGGTACTACTCGCACTCTACCATCCTCCCATACACGCAAAAGGTGTCTACCCTCCAATCTGAACCGTCTGGCTCATTGAAGAACACGGTCTCTCTCCTTGGCCCCAACTGTGCCACCCACAACACCAGTGCAAAGATAGTCCATCACTAAGACATCATCATGAATGTCTCGCTGAACTGTACCAATATCTTCACTCTCTGGATCTGTGACCTCAATAACTCCTCCTGTATGCGCTGAGAGAGATACCACCAAAGTCTCTGCAAATATACACAGAAAGGCCGATGCATGCCAACCTGGCACCATCTCCTCATCTGTCTCACCATGCCAACGTGCTCCGGTCTGATCCTGCTGGCTGGGACATGGGTTTCTACTCAACCCATCTGCATCACGGTTCACCACTCCAGGTCTGTGAACAACCGTGAAATCATACTCCTGTAAAATCAGAGCCCATCGTGCAAGCTTCCTTGAAAGCTTGTCGGACTCCATCAACCACTTCAGCGGCTGATGATCAGTGATGAGAGTGAAGGGGTTACCAAATAGGTAACATCGGAAATGTGCTACTGCCCAAACTGCTGCCAAGCACTCTCCCTCATATGAACTATACTTCGCCTCCGCTGAATTGTTGGAGCGACTAGCATAGGCCACCACAAACTCCTTCTCCTCATCATCATGTTGGGTGAGCACCACTCCAAGCCCCAACATACTCCAATCAGTGTGAACCTGAAATGGTCGTCCCCTGATCGGTCTCCTCAAAATAGGAGCAGATGTCAACCTCTCCTTGAGCTCTACAAAAGCTCTCTCCTGCTCATCTCCCCAACACCTGTCGCTCATGCTCCTCCACAGTAGTGCTATACACCAAAATGTCATCAATATAGCACCGAGCAAAATCCAGTCCAGCTAGGATCCTATCCATGACCCTCTGGAACTCAGCAGGAGCGTTCTTCAACCCAAATGGTAAGAACCTCCACTGATATAACACATCCTTGCCGTGAGGATCAATAGCCCAAAATGTTGTCTTGGACTTATCCTCCTCCCTGATCGGCAACTGATGATATCCCGCTCGTAGATCCAAAGTACTGAAGACCTTTGCATGCCCAATCGCATCAAAAATCTCCTTCGGTGTAGGCATGGCATACCGATCAGCCCTGGTCTGTCGGTTGATAGGACGGTAATCTCCACACATCTGCCTATCTGTATAGTTGCCATGCATATCCTTCTTGGCTGGCATCACTGTCGCTGATGCATACTCTCCATGTGAAATCTCCACCAAACCAGCCTCAAAAAGGTCACTACTCCGGCTCTGAATCAATGTCCTCTCCATCTCACTATATCGATAAGGACGTCGGAAAACAGGTGTGTCGCTAGTCAGCTCAATCCGTATACCAGGTCCCTTCAGAGCACCCAAATCCTTCATACTGAAGGCAAAACAACTCGTGTGACTCCTCAAGAACCTCCAAACCCTCCGTCTTTCCTCTCCAGTAAGCTTGGGTCCAAGATCTGGCTCCCAAGTATCCTCTGTAACTGTAGTAGGAGTGGAAGACGTACTGACTGGCTGCTACACTGGGCCCTTGGGAGCAATGGTGTCATGCTCCCGACCACTAGAGGTCCCAACCTCTGTGTGAAAAACTCCCTCCACTCTGGCTGCAAGCTCCATACGTCCTCTGGCTGCATCCCATGTGGACCAAGGATGTAATCAAGTAGCCCACGCTCACCTGTATGGACTCCAAGTAGACCACTCTCCCTAGTAGCTACTGGATGTGTCCCAAGAATACCATGTCTACTCGGTCCATCGCCCCCAGCATGTGCCTGAATCGTCTCGATAGGCACAGGGCTCACAAGTGTCCGAGTGGTGATGCCTATCAAGCGCATCCTACGCTGCTCGGCCAAACCAAGGCTCACAATCCAGGTAAAATAGTTCAGGTCCATAGCCTGACCTAACACCTGACGCTTGGATGCCTCTGACACTGCTGGAACAGCGGTAATACCGGTGCAAAAACCCATCGCCCGCTCTCTCTCATCAGCATTGGGCTCCACCAACTGCTGTAACTGTGAGTCCCAAACAAGTCCAGGTCCTCCCTCTCGAAAATCATGAGAGCCTGGGAAACTCATGAGTGTGGGAAATGCAGCTCTAGGCTGTCCAACTAGGTTCACCACTGCCATGGGTGACCTATCAGCCACTACCACTGTCTAAGACTGACGCCCAACATCCAAGATATCATCAACAAGAATGTGGTCCAGTCGTTGAATCCCATCATAAGCACGCTGTAGAACCTCTCTGGGTAAGAGGTTTGTCCACCAAAGACAAAGACGATGAGCCCGTGATCCCACTCTGGCTGCATCTAACAATACAGCAGGTCCCATCCATGAATGGACCTGATGTGTACTCGCCACCACTCTAGTGCGAGAATCACCCATCAATGGAACGTTCTCCAAAAGGTAAGCTGGAGAAACAGACTGATGAACCTGGAGATGTCGTAGTATCCGTAACATCTCCCAAAACACACCAGAACGAGGATCCTAAAGACCCAAACCGCGGCCTGCATGTGTATGTCCCTGACATGGCCATCCAGAAATCACCAAGTGAATAGGCCCATGTCTCTTTAGGTCATGCGCCCCCAATAAGGAAATGTCTCCTGGTAAGGCCTTCTGGTAACCTCTGACTGCTGACATCGGTAATAACTCCGGATACCGATAGGCCAAGTGTGCCACATGATGTAGAGAGACTCGCCTAGCAGTCTCATCTCTCTCTACATACAAGTACCTCTGTACTCGGATACCCGCTTGTAACACCGCAGCTAGTCCGGTGCTGATCCCACCAAACAACTCCAATAGGCATATCCCCTCTACTGGGTACTGCCAAGCAATGAGTGTGGTATCCAGAGGTGTCAAAGCAATCGCCTCTGGAGGCTCATCCTCACACTCATCCCCTGATGGTACGAAGGCTCCACTCCAAGCCTGCTGCACCAACTGATCTGCATGTTGCTGCAATGCCTCCTCTGAACTCCACAATGGAACATCCAAGGTGGATGGAACAATCCCACTTGTACTCCATAGCCGAGTGATCTCCTCTGGTATTGGAGTATCCTCTGCATGGGCGTTCCCCTCCAACAAGTCACCAGGCCAAGTAACTGCACCGCTGAAAGCCAAAACTGATGCTGCCATGGTCCCGGACTGTAGTGAGCCAAGACTGCCACTACTGAAGCGTACTGGTAGGCGACATACCCGTCCCTCACCAGACTGCCAACCAGGTCTATAAGAGGCTGTCTCCTCCCAATAGTCAATACTGAAACCCATAGGGTATAACACTGCTCCCCCAACTAGCACATCATATGACTCAGCTATCGTCGCAATAGCCTGAGCTCTCACCACCGAGCTATCAGTCGGATGACCAGGCTGAACCTGGACAACAAGCTCTCCACGTGTGATGTACTATGTCGAACCACCACCAAGAGATGTCTGGATCTGAAATGGACACCTCTCCACATCGGTCTTCCGTAACTCCAGACCAACAACTGCAGCCTTCCCCAACATAAGGGGCTGCGCACCAGAGTCTAACAAGACTCTCTGTGGTGTATAGACCTTCCCTGAAGGTCCTACCAAACGAAAGATCCCCCTCTGGTTATCCAATAGGACAACACCATGTGTAAACCGCGCTCTCTCAAAGGCCGGTCTAGCTGGCAACTCCTCCAGTCTAGCCGTTGCTGCCTGCCATAAACCACTGGTCGCTGAACGGATCCCATGCTCCTCAACCAAGTCAGCTCCACTACCAACCACCTCTGCTCTAGTAGTAGGAACTGCACCATCTCTACTCTCACACAACGTGGCAGCCAACCGGAACACTGGGGCTGGGTCAACTCCCAATGTAAACATATCACTGGCTGAAAATAAAGGATGCCGCATAATCAGCTGAGCCGCCCCCAACATCATGCTAGACTCAGTCTGTGTAGTAGCAGGTGGCTGACTAGCAGGTACTCCATCAGGTACTCCATCACCACCTACCACACCTGCACTGGGACGTCTAGGAACCATGGATGTCGTCTGCAATGCCTCAGATAGCGTGAAAGACTGGGGAAGTCTGACCTGTCTCCCAACCTCTCCTCTCTGTGGGTCCAACTCCATTGATGCTCCTCTAGGCTCTGGAGCACGTACTGCACTCCTAGTCACTGCTGCAGATGCATCCACCTATGTTGCTCCGCACATGAAGTCCAAAGCATCTCTATCACCAGCATATGAGGTGGAAGCCTCAGCACCCGAATCTGATCTCCTCTGAGCAATAGCTATACTAGCCAATCTCTGCTCCAACTGCTCAATCCGAGTAGCCATAGCTGTGTCAGAAGTAAGGGTAGGTACTGCACCCCTACTAGGTGTAGATCCTCTACCACCACCTCTACCACCTCGTCCTCCATGAACTGGAGCTCCTCTACTACTTGCCATAGCAGCCCTACCACTCCGTAACTCCAAGTGTAGGTCAAAACACCGGTCACTAGTGTGACCAAATCTATGGCAGTGCTCACACTACCTCTGTGCTGGCTGTGATGCACCAGAGGTATCAGGTCTGCTGCCCTGAGTACACTCTCTCCTATGGTGAGGTCCACCACAAGTCCAACAAGCAACACCACCACTCACTGGCTGCTGCTGACCCGAAAATGAGGGTAAGGGTCTAACTCCACTAGGCCCTCCACTCGCTCCATAGGATCTGGGCTGTCCACCCTGTCCTCGAAAACCAACTGGGCGTGGTGCACTCTGCTGCACTCTAGAAGAAGTCACAACCGTGGATGAGGTCTCTCTACCAAATCCAGCTGTCACCACTCTCTCCTCCACCATGTTGAGCTCAATACGCTCAGCCAAACCAAAGACTACTGCCAAAGTGGGCGAAGTAGCCTGCAACAACGTAGCATCACGAACTCTACGTCGCAACTCCCTGTCCAGTATCCCATACCAAAACTGGACTGCCTGGGCCTCAGTAACTCCCTGAGTGAAACTGATCAGCCGCCTCATGCGAGTGTATGCCTCGCGTAGGCTCTCTCCAGCCTTCCGCTGGAACTCCTACAAGCTCCTCAGCTTGTCAGTCCGCACTCCCTGGTAGTTCTACCTCAAACATAGGAAGAACTCAACCATGGGGTTAAACCCCGGTACCACACCACCTCCTGCAGTGGTACCTCCACTCGTAGTAGCACTATCTCCAGCTAGTGCACCTCCACTAGCTCCACCAACACTACTTGAGCTAGAACTCGTAGGTACAGCCGACCTACTCCTGGCCACCGAACCTGAAGTGATGGAGACATAGTGTGGAGACCAATATTGTCTTCATAACTCAATCTCCTCCAAATGAGCTCTCCTGAACTCATGGTAGTCGTCCATTGGTGGACCCTCCAAGTGCTGAAACAACCCCTTCCATGCCATGAAGGGTGTGAACAAAGTCAGGTTCCGCATGTGCTGCAGATCACACCAACTATCGAACTCCTGGATGAAATCATCCAACTCAATAGTACCCACTATACCAGAGTAACGCCTAGGGCCTTTGGAGGCCCCATAAATCTCGTCCATGTCCCACAACAACGGTGCGGACACACCAAGTGCACTCTCAACTGAATCAGCTCCTGTGTCAAACTCCAACTCAGAGTTAATCTCCTCCCTCACTGGGACCTGAGATACAGGCTGATACCGAGCACCACTCCGAGTAAACCCACTGCGTACTGCAGGGCTTACTCCTCTGGAATCTCCAAAGAACTCCGTCGTGACCACGTAACTGCAACGGCAAACCCAAACCACCAACTGCAACCGCAAGTCGCAACCGCAAGTACCCCACCAAGTGCCAACACCGCCAAGTGCCAACACCGCCACGTGCCAACACCAACTAAACACCACCCACTAATGTAACTCTAACCAAGATAACTACACTAGGGGAAGTGCAACCTGTAACCTACCATCATAACACGCACTCTCACGGTTTGCAGGTCATCACTTCCTGCCTCACCAAAGAGAAACAAAGGTAGTCTGACTGGTCATCACTCCAGCCTCACCACCGAGAGCACACCAGAGCACCAACGCTCAAAAGTCAAGGCACCTCACACAAACGTGGTGCACAAACAGGAAGTAGAGAATGGAGGGGATCCAATCACAAGAAATCTAAACGAAAACCCTCCATCTCATAACACAACACGGGACTGACTCTGCCACCATTTGGCATTTGACATAAGAGTAGTTCGTATCTAAGTCCTAAGCTACCAGGATCACCAAGAATGGGATCAAACTGCCTCTCCTAGCCAAAGCTACATGTGTATAGATAAAAGTGGCACAGTCACTATGACAACAAGTGAGGGTGGACCAGTTGGCTAGGGCACCAGTCTAGGAACAAGAGATCTAGGGGTCAAACCCTGTTGCGCACAATCTAGCAAGAAAGGCAGATTTTGCCAACCAATGACCAAGATCTACACTAAACTAGCTAGCCTCACGCCATCAAGCTGGCTTGCTGGCCCTTCTAGGCCTTCGTAGCCTCTCATAGCCCACAGCCCTATGCCTCGAAACGCCAAAATTCAGCCAAATGAGACCTTTCTTGTTGCCACTTCGAACCTCCTCCAAAATTGGCGAAACTTCTCCAAATCTGCGAAACTCCTCCAAACTAGCAAAACTTCTCCAAATCTGGCCAAACAGCAAAACTCCTCCAATTCTGGCCCAAAATCTGACGTAAATCTGACGTAAAATCTGACGTAAACCCTAAAGATGGATGTCCGCCAAATCCCCCACTAACTTTCCACTCGAGCCAAATTGACAAAACGGGTTTTTCCAAATCACAATTTCATGAGAAGAGCTTTCCAACTCCACCTTCAATTTCACTTTCTGAGCCCAACTCGCAGCAAATTGGTCCTGCCTTCACCTCCTGAGCTCAAAATCACAACACTGCTCGAAAATTGCTCCTTCTTTGCTCGAAATTTGGCCAGCGCTTCCGCACACCGTTCGCCTAACTGCCAAATTTGCATCAACTACACAAGCTTCTGCACACTAGGGAAACACAGAACCTGAATCGAGCTACCACGATCCACCGAGCTTGGAGATACCACCAACACTCAATGTTCCTGCACCCGATTTCTCCCTGACTTCACTTCTCTGATGTAATCAGATCGCTTAACATTCTCAACTCAACTCAACTCAGATCAGTACTTGATCTATCACTCTATAAACTGCCAACAACTGGGCACTGATTACAGTCAAGCCACACCCACTCAAGCATAGAGAATCCATGTGACGCTCGCCGGCCTCTGTCCACCATAGCCAGGAACTCGAAGGCTCAACATCAGAGAAGTGAGCTCTCTGGAGCTCACTTCGAAACTATACCCCCTGGACTCGAGCTAGCCCTGAAACCCTAATGGTCCCGCTGACGGCACACTCGACGGTGCAAACGGTGCAAAGTGACGGTGGGCCCTACCGTGAAGTCAGTACCCCAAACACGAAATCTAACCGTCGAAAAGTAGTCCCTGAGAAACAACTAGAATAACTCTAACTACCATCACTGGAACTCTAGTGTCCAAGCATCTAGATGCGGAACTACAAATGGCGTGACAAAGCTGGCTTGTTGGCCCTTCTAGGCCTTTGTAGCCTCTTATAGCCCACAATCCTATGCCTCAAAGCCTCTAAATGCCAAAATTCAACCAAATGAGGCTTTTCTTATTGTGACCTCGAACCTTCTCTAAATCAAGCAAAACTCCTCTAAGTTGGCAAAACTCCTCCAAATCTGGCTAAAATTTGACATAAACTATAGCAAAATCTAACATAAACCCTAAATTTGGTTGCACGCCAAATCCTTTACTAACTTTTCACTTGAGCTAAATTGAAAACATTAGTTTCTCCAAGTCACAAATTCACAAGAATAGCTTCCCAACTCCACCTTCAAATTTACTTTCTGAGCTCAACTCGCAACAATTTGGTCTTGCCTTCACTTCTTGAGCTCAAAATCACAACCATTGCTCAAAATTTGCTTCTTTTTTGCTTGAAAATTGGCTAGTGCTTCCACACACCATCTACCTTATTGCAAAATCTACATCAAGCAACAAGCTTTTGCACACCAAAGAAAAACTAAACTTCAATCAAGCTACCAATGATCCATTGAGCTTGGAGATGCCACCAATACTCAAAGTTCATGCACCCAATTTCCCCCTGATTTCACTTCTATGATGTAATCAAATTGTTTACAACTCTCAAATACACTCAACTCAAATCATTACTTGATCTATCACTCTATAAATTGCCAGCAAATGGTCACTGATTACAATCAAGCCACACCCACTCTAGCTAACAGAATCCAAGTGACGCTCTCCAGCCTCTATCCACCATAGCTAAGAACTCAAAAGCTCAACATCAAAAAAGTGAGCTCTTGGGAGCTGCACTTTGAAAGTATACCCCTGGACTTGAGGTAGGTCTGAATCCCTAACAGTCCTGTTGATGGCACACTCAATGGTTCAAATGGTGCAAAGTGACGGTGTGCCCCACCGTGAAATCAGTACCCCAAACACAAAATCTGACCGTCAGAAAGTAGTCTTTGAGAAATTGCTGAAATAACTCTAATTACTATCATTGCAACTCCAATGTCTGAGCAATCTAGATGCGACCCTACAAATAGCGTGACATTGTTGTGTTAAGAATGTCACTTTTACTCCAATATCTTTTATGATTGAAGTAGAGTTTGATATTCTTATATGTTAAGAGGTTCATACATGTTAAAATATGAATGGGATAGAAAGATGAGAGTCCATTTAGTACATGTAAACTCTTAACTTCTAAAATAGCCAAAGTCCTACATTTGTGGACTATCCTACTACATTCTTCATCTTAGACTTCCAACTTTCAACACCATGCCTTAAAGATATCATTGCATTATGAATGTGGAATGTGTGCAAGAAACTATAGAAATTTCTTTTGAACTAAAGTCAATATTCTTGAACAAGAGATCCAAAATGATCCATTACCACTTGCTTTCCAAGATTGCTCAACAGAAGAGAAGATTGTAAGAACAATGGATAAATCATGCATTTATTAACTTTGCATTTTGCTTTTGAGACCACAAGAGATAGCATTGATTTCTCTTATTATTGCCAAAAGGCCAAGTTTGTACTCTCTCCCTACAAGATCTCCACACTTCTCCATTAATATTATCTTAGAGACAACTCTAAGTCCACAAACTTTAAAGACAATATCTACCAATTCAATTTGGCCCTTGCTATGGTTAGCTCCAAAGTAGATGTAAAAACTAAAGAAGACATTATTTGGGGGCCATATTATTTTAGGACTCGTAATAAAATCTATCATAGAAGTGGAACATTAGAAGCAAATATAAGACCATTCCTTCCTATGCCAAAGTTTTGTTTTACGACATTGATCAAGCCAACAAGATTAAAATGAGAAGAGCTAAAAACTCCTCTTGCAACTCTTATATCATGTTGGAACTCACAAATGATATCCTCAAAGGAAACTCTTATGTCAAGCCTCACAAGCACATCATTGAGGAAATGTGCTTGCTTCTCATTTCTATTCATAAAGAGGTTTGCATGCTTATCTACACTAACCCATGATAGGATCAATGTTGAGATAACAATGCCATTGCTATTGATGTTGTTGTTGTCTTTACCTTTGGCTCATCTTATGAGCATAAGAAAGAGGATAGTGAGTTCATTGTTTATTTTTTGCCAATGTAAATTACAATGCATTGATAACTTGCATCCTACCCATGACACACTAGTATATCCTTTGCTCTTTCCTCTTGGTCATATTAGGTGGAACTTGAACATGAAGCATGTACCTTCCCATGCAACAAAGATCCAAAACTAGATAACATAACAAAAATATATTGCATATTTTATGGCATTTGTCTAACCTTTAGTGCCATTCATTTTTCAAGTAAGCTTTCTCACCAACGGTACATGGATAACTTCCTTCATATTAAAGTAGAAAGGTGCCAATATTACCACTTTCACCAAGATGGTCTTTGTATTAATACATATAAACATCATTAAATATATCCATAACAAAGATGAGGTAAACAACCAAAACATTGGGAAGGTAGACATACTTCTTGCTTCTCATAATGGAAGTCCCAAGAACATGCATGCTAAGTATTAATATGTTATGGCCATTGTTTGATCATATGGGAAGCCAAACTTATTTATTACATTTACCAACAACCCAAATTAGACAAAAATCACATCCAATCTCAAATTGAGTGAATGCACACATTCCATCCTGATTTGGTGGCTCAAGTTTTCAATGCCAAGCTCTTTTCTCTTATGGATAATATTGAACATGGCCAAATTTTTAGTGAGATCATTGCCACTATATGAAATGTTGAATTTCAAAAGCATGAACTTTTGCACTATCATATGCTACTCACACTTGGGCCTGCTCTCAATTTCATTGACAATATTATTTTAGCAAAGATTTCAAACCGACTTCAAACCTAACACTCTATAGACATGTCAAGTGCCACATGATCCATGGCCCATGTTGAGCACTCAACTTCAACTCTGAGTGTGTGACTTACAAGGACAAAGAATGCAGCACCATATGTGCCAAGAAGTTCCCTAAGCACTTTGAGCCCTTCACCAAAGAAAACATAGATGGTTATCTTGTTTACCATTGGTGCAACATGGGAAACTTAGTAGAAGTTTGGGGTGTCAATGTTAGCAATCAGTTTGTGGTCCCATATAATTGCTTCTTTGTCCTCAAGTACAATGTACACATCAATGTTGAGGTTTTCACTATTGTGAAAAGCATAAAATACATCTACAAGTATGTCATGAAAAGTGAAGATAAGTGCATCATAAAGATTTTTAGCAATTCCCATCTCATATTGGAGTATGATAAGATAGAAAAATTTCTAAATACATGGTGTCATGTTGTGGTTTTCATAGCCAATGAAAGAGTACTTTAGTGTGGTATATCTTTGTACTATTAGAGTAGATTGTAAGATGGATCCGTTGGTTGAGCTACTACCATATGAGCAATTCATGTATATTTAAGTGATTGGCCATGTGAATTATAAGATTGTCTTTTTGAGAGCTTTGATATATGTACATGGTGGAGACTTGGTAGACCAAGAGCGGGAGGTTTGTCTTACAAGTCTCAAGAGGGAGGAGGATTTTGGTGAGTGAGATTTGTAGTAGAGTGTGGGAGCTAGAGAATCAAAGGAAGATGTTGAAATAGAGATATTTTGCACTCTTAAAATGCAACTCCTAAATTCATTTCTCATCAAGCTTTAGGTTTTGCATCATGATCACTTTTGAGCATAAATGGTAGCACATTTTGGGCCTAAATTTATGGCATAAATGATAGAAATACCAAGTCTTATTGTCCTTCTTGTACTTACTTATGGATAGGTCTTGGACTTGACAATTTATGTGTCCTTGAATAATGAGAGGGCCTTAATTTTGTTCAAGGACTAAAAGGTGTATTTTTTTTATCCATGTGTCAAAAGGAGAAAAAGACTAAGTGACAAATTTAGAAGGAGTTGGGTCCCAACATGTGGAGTCTAGAGTTTTTGAGGGTAGAGAAAGTTAAGGAAGGTCATTGGGGAGAAAAGATGATGGTTGGAAAGAATATCAATAATATAATAATATATGTTTATATAATAAGAATACTTACATATTTGAGCAATAATTTAATAATACTCATAAAGGAATATAAGTAAGAAACCACCATCTATGTAAAAGACCAATACCAAGGAGAGAAATAGGAGAATGGAAATTCATATTGGGTTGTTGGAATGAGGGAAAATTCCAAATGCCTAGCATGAGCTTCAGCTTTGGTATTTATAGGTAGCATACAAGGCCTTTGAGAAGCTTCTCAAGAAGCTTCCTTAAGCTTCTTTCTTAGAGTACAAGCCAAGTTAACTAGGAAGCTTCTCAAGAAGCTTCCTTCTAGAAGTTGCCTACTTGGCGTGCAAGCTAAGCTAGTTGGAAGCTTTTGGAAGCTTCCTTCTAGAAGCCACTTACTTGAGGTGCAAACTAAGCTAGCCATGAAGCTTCTCAAGAAGCTTCTTAGATACTTTTGGAATATTCAAGGCTAATTTGTCTTATTTGCTACTTCATAAGCCCTACTAACTTCATCGTTAAACTCCATATTGTTACATATTCCCCCACTACTAGTTGGTGATGTCCTCATTTCCAATGAAGCTTCAAACTCCGGGATGGATGTCTATGCATTCAGGAGGTCAAAAATAGTTTCCCATGTGGCATCATGAAAGGGATACCCTTTCCAAAGGATCTTATACTCCATATGTTGTCAATGGCCTCGTTGAATATGGCAACACGCAAGGATACAATCAACTTCATACTCCTCATGATCATTGATAAGGACAAGAAGAGGAGAAGGTTGGACTCAAGAGGAAAAGAAAGAGGGGTTAGGAACAAAGGGTTTCAACTTGGAAATATGAAAGACAAGATAGATACGCATATGACAAGGCAAGGCATGTTAATAAGCAACAAGAGAGATAATTTGGGTAATATCAAAAGGTCCTATCCAATTAGGTGCAAGTTTACAAACTTGGGTAACAAGAGGAAGAGGGAGGTTACAAAAGGATAACATGACTTTATGACCGGTTTCAAAGGTGAGATCACAACGATGGTGGTTTGCATATTGTTTTTGACGATTCTAAGCAACAATGAGGTGAGATTTGGCTTATTGGAGAGATTGGAATATAATGGTCAAGACTTTTGAAGTATGAGGAACTTGAGATGGAAGGGGAGCAAGAAGAGAATCTAGAACAAGCAGATCTTGGCCAAAATTGAGAAAAAAGGGAGAACAGCCGGTGCTTACCTATTTGGAATTTTTATAGGTAAATTTTGCAACTACAAGACATTCATCCTATTTGGTATGGTGGACATTGACAAAGGCATGTAACATATCTTCCAATGTACAATTTTCATGTTTGGTTTGTCCATTAGTTTGAAGATGATAGGCCATGGACAAAGCAAGCTTTGTGCCGAGTATTTGGAAGAGTGCTTGCCAAACTTCTCGGTAAATTGAGGATTTCTATTGGAGATGAGTACACATGGCATCCCATGATGCTTGAAGACATTGTCAAAGTAGATTTGCGCTAAGGTTGGAGCATCCACGGTATCACAGGTTGGTGCCAAGTGGACTTTCTTACTAAGCTTATCCACAAACACCACGATTGTTGTGTGTCCTTGCTTTGTCTTGGGCAAGGATGTGATGAGATCCAAGCTCACATGCTCCCATTGAGTGGATGGAATAGCAAGTGGTTGAAGGAGTCCACTTGGCTTTTGGTTGTTGGCCTTGTTGCATTGGCAACTCTCACACAATTGGACAAATTCTTGAACATCTTGCATCATGTTTGGCCACCACCATCGGTGTTGGAGGGTACCCAAGGTCTTGTCCACACCCATGTGACCAGCTATGGGTAAATCATGGGCTTCTTGAAGGCGTACAAGTTGAAGATCACCTTTGGCTCGGAACATAGATTTGGTCCTCATGGAATAAAAGGCCATCCTTGATGGAGAAGATGTTATACTCATTGTTACATGTTGTAAGGGAACCATGTACCATTTGGAAGAATGGATCGTGTTGTAGAGCTGAATGAAATCTGTTTTGGACCTTGGAGTCAATTGACACTGTCGTAATTGCCATTATGATGAGAGGAAGAGACTTCAAAGCAGGTCGTCATGATAAAGCATCAAGGATGATGTGGAATTGACCTGGTTTATACTCAAGTTTGATGTCAAATAATTGGAGTTGTTCCTCCCATCAATGATGTTGACTCTTCATGTGTTCTAAGTGTAAGGTCTCCAACAATGGTTTGTGAACAGTTTTCATGATCACTTGTTTCCCCACGAGGTAATGCTTCCATACCTTAGTGGCATATACCATTGCAAGTTGTTCTTGATCTCAAGCAGAGTTGTTTCTTTTGGCCATATTGAGTCAATGAGACACAAAGGCAATGGGATGTAGTCCATTTGGGAATTCTTGTTGCAACATGGCTCCAATTGCAAAGTTAGAAGTATCAAAATCAACCACACATAGTAGTTGAGAATCATATGGTTGAAGAATGGGCCTTAAGGACACCATATGTTTCAACTTTTGGAATGCTTCTTTGTGCTTGGTAGTCTGTTGGAAACTCAAGTCCTTCCTCAAGAGGTCAATCAATAGTGTAGCAATATGAGCATAATAATAAATGAACCGTTGGTAAAAACTAGCCAATCCATTAAATGCCCATACTTTTTTAGCATCTTTTGGAGTAGGCCAATCAGTAATGGCCTTGATTTTCTCCTCTTCCATCTTGATCCACTCTAATGAGATCTTGTGCCCCAAGAAGGTAACTTTTTTTTGCAAAAAGGCACACTTTGACTTCTTGTAGTAAAACTTCCATTGTTGTAGTTGTCTTAGGACTTCTTCTACGTGATTCACGTGTTCTGGCTCTATCTTACTATAGATTAATACATCATCTAAGAACACCACCATGTACCAATCCAATAGTCCATCCACCAGCCAATGCATTTGATCCATGAAGACTACTAGAGCATTAGTGAGCCTGAAAGGTAGAACTCTCCACTCAAAATGCCCATACCTTGTGCAAAAGGCCATCTTTTTCACATCCTCCTTATCAATGAGGATTTACCAATAGCCGCTATGAAGATCTAGCTTGGAAAAGTATCGTGCTTCACTCAATTGATCTAGCAAGTCATCAATATAAGGCAAGGGATATGCATTTTTCACTATTTGCTTATTGAGCCTATGATAATCAATACAAAAACAAAATCCTCCATCCTTCTTTGGAAGAAATAGTACCTGTGCTCTCCAAAGAGAGGTACTATGTCGTATGAAGTCCTTCTCCAATAACTCTATAAGTAATTTTTGCAACTCCTCCAACTCCTTTGGTGAGAGCCAATAGATTGGTCTACTTATTAGAGTACTCCCTAGCAATAACTCAATCTTGAAGGGCATACCACAATCGGAGGGTAATCCCTTTGGCAGATCATCCAGAAACACGTCCACAAACTCCTGAACTATTTGATCAACCATTGCTTGATGAGGTTCTTGGCTCTCCTCATATTGTCTTTGTGCAATTGGCTTGATCAATACCGCAAAAATATATGTATCTTCCTCCAAAGCTTGCTCTATGGCTGCTTCACTAACAAACTTCCTATCTAGGGACTCATCTCTCTTCCAAGCTTGCTACATGGTTACCTTCCTAGCAAATTTCCCATCTTGGATCTCCTCTCTCTTCAAGGCGTGCTCTATGGCTACCTTCTCAACAAACTTCCCATCTGGTGACTGATTTTTCTTAGGTGTCTTACTTGGAGGTGCCAAACAACCTAGTTTGAAATTCCTACCTTGGTGTTGTACTTGAATTTGTCATCCAATCCAATTGAATTGAACCTTATGATGTTCAAGCCAAGGTAGCCCTAGAATGGCATCATAGTGTAGAGGTCCCACTAGAAACCTCATACACTCCAAATACTCTTTCCCAGTCTTAAAAGTAACAACATGTGAGGTACGGAATGCAAAACCCTTTCTACCATACGCCATCATCAATCTACTTCCAATCATTGGCTTGATAGGAATACCCAATTCCTTTGCTACTTGCATAGACATGTAATTCTTTGAACTTCTAGAATCAGCCAAAATCCTACAACCTCAATTAGATATTGTACCTTGCAAGTGAAGCAAACTTGCATAGGTGGAGCCTTCAATCCCATTGGAACTAATCAAGCTCCCAATAAGCGGCTCAAAATCTCCTACTAAGATTCCTTGTTTCCTTGATTATTTTGTTCCACAAACTCCATCTGGGCAACTTGTCGAGGTTGCCCAATCCTAAGTGGGCATTTAGCAATGCGATGTCCAACTTAATGACAATAAAAACCACTTCCATTTTTTCATAATCTTTCTCTATACACTATACCAAGTCATCTTCATTGGATAGCATCAATCTCCATTGGTGTTGGTTCTTCCACCCATACGTAGTGTATTGGTAAGCTTTATGTAGGTCGAGGTCGAGACTAAGTTGTCACAACCAAAGAATCAAAGCGCTCAGCCAATTGCATGGCTTCTTCTACATTTTGTGGTTCTCGTATGGTCACCTCCAATTTGGTTTGTGAGTTCAATCCCCACACAAATCGATCCAAAACTTCACCTTCTTGTATATCTGGAATTTGCATGATTATGTTCTAGAATTGTGTGATGTAGCTTCTTATTGAGCCAATCTTTTTCAACTCTATCAATTTATCTTGTGCGGCTTGGATGACATTTATAGTTTGAAATCGACCAAGTATTGCATCTTTGAATTTTGCACATGTCAAAATTGGTGCAATAATCTGTCATTTAGCTTGCTCTACTTGGAATTGTCACCAAAGTTTTGCCACACCATCCAATTGGCTAGAAGCCAAGAGACTCTATTTTTGTTCATCTTGAAGATTGGTGGCTTCAAAGTAACATTTGTAGTCAAACACAAAATTTTCCATTGTACACAAAAGATTCTTACCTTCAAACACCTTGGGTTTTGGAAATCAAAAGCAATCTTCTCCATCTTGAACTTACGCTCTCTCTATATGTTCTCGTTGTTGTTGGTCTTGTTCATCCAACAATCAAGTAAGGTGCTCAATTTGTTGTTGCATTGCAAGGATAACGTCCGGTATTGCCGCATAGCTATTATTATATCCTACTCCTCAAAATTTATCTAATTGATTAACACATAGATGCAGCACATCCACCATTCTCCATAAGTTACAATTGGAAGTATCAAGGGTTCCTTAGACAAGGTGATCATATGGAGAAAATCCTACCCAAAGCACAAGGTGATGAATTGTATGAAATGATGTTTGGGTAATATTTGGACATGAAAATCCCAATGGTTTGGGAGAAGTGGATTTTGTGGTCCATAAATTCCATCTATCCCATTCATGCTTTGATACCAATGTAAAAGACCAAGACCAAAGAGATAAATATGAGAATGGAAACTCACATTGGGACGTATGAATGAGAGAAAACTCCAAATGCCTCACATGGGCTTCGGCTTTGGTATTTATAGGTAGCATACAAGGCCCTTGAGAAGCTTCTCAAGAAGCTTCCTTGAGTTGCTTTCTTAGAGTGCAAGCCAAGTTAACCATGAAGCTTCTCAATAAGCTTTCTTCTAGAAGCCGCCTACTTGGCGTGCAAGCTAAGCTAGTTGGAAGCTTCTAGAAGCTACTTACTTGAGGTGCAAGCTAAGCTAGCCAAGAAGCTTCTTAGATACTTTTGGAATATTCTTGGTTAATTTGTCTTATTCGCTACTTTGTTAGACCTACTTACTTTGTCACTAAACTCCATATTGTTACAATCTAGCTCAAGACTATACAAAACAAACTAATTAAGTAGAAAGATAATAGAGTTGCTATCATAACCAAGATGATGGATGACATTACCAATGAAATCAATGGAGCTTATAGTCCTTCAAAGGAATGAATGGTTAGGATTACTCAAGAGTTAGAAAAGTTTAGATATTAGATGTTAGAACTCTATAAGGAGATTACAATAGGCAAACTATCCAATGCTATGATCCATTAGTTGAAACTTCAATCTAAGACTCTAAGTGCTCATGTATATGATGATTCCAAACCATAGTGAGTATCACTAAAAATAAAAGAACATATATATATATGAAGCTTCATGAAACTTGTGATTTAGTAGTACTAGAAATTATAGATTACAAGGAGAGAACTAAAAACCTCCTTAGAAAAGCTATAGGCAAAGGTATTTCTTCAGAGTAGAGTAATACAAAGAATCCTTTAGGAAATGAAGATTCATTCTAGTTGGACATTTCTCCTTAGTTGTGTTATCTTTGGAGTAGAAGTCCAAACAAAATGTGTTCAATAAATATTCCCTTCTCTTTGTCCAAAATAAAGTTCATCCCAATGTAGAAGTGGATAAAAAATGGGATGATATAGTATGGTCTTGGTTCTTCAAAGGTATTAATCATTTTCTTTGTTTGGGATGAGAAGATCTTTGCACAACTCATACTAGCATAAAAAATTGCATGCTTGATAAATGTTTCTTGTCTATTTAAGAGGCAAGTAGTGTGTTGAGGTTTGAATAGTTTCATCAATACCACCACTAGAACTCTACATGCAAGGTCTTTGTAATGTTGTACTGTCCACAAATTTGACAAATGCTTCTAATCAATGAATAACAAAGCAATCTGATATTAAATAACTTGGCTCAATGTCCCAAAATATGAGTCTAAGATGATCCCATCTCCAGTGATTCTTCATCCATAAATTAGAGTTAATACAAAGTTATCTTGGCATTGATCTCTTTGCATACTAGATCTATAAAGCCATTGGTCCTTGGATATACCCCAATTCCATAGTAGAAATGTCAATTTGAGCTTCTTGATTGAAGTTCTTTGTGCCTCAATCTCTTAGGGGTTTATCACAAAATTCCTCAATTTGAGGGAATTTTAGTCCTTCTTCTGTATTTCTCTTCTTATCATTGTGAGAGCGTTACTCCAAAAGAGTTCAAGATTCTTGAAATTTGAACTAGCTCAATTAACTAAAATAGCTTAACTATAATTCTTCACCAATTGGACTCATGAAATAGAATTCTTACTCCTTATCACCTAAATTTGTATTTCTTTTACCATCTTGGCTTGTCATTTAGTCATTTGCCCATCATTCTCCCCACATGAGATTCATGGGGTGGTTACAACCGCTACATTAATCTGGTCTTTTAGTAGTAGTTCTTGAATTCCCAATAAACTATAGTCTTCAATTCCTTTTTTGTCCACAAGACACAATACTATTCCTTTGGAAGGTATTCATGAATATATTTGTAGAACATCACTCTAAATATTGGACACCACATGCCTTTGGATTGATTCCTTTCTTTGGGTTGGAAACCCTTATGCTCCAGAGGTTTGCTAACCTAATCTTTTGGAAGATGTCAAATACATCATTTTGCAATGGACTTCTACTTCCAAAGAATCTCAAAATCATACATATCCATGTGTTTGCAATGCTTCCTACCCTTCCTATAAAAGGAAAGTGACAAAAACAAAATATTTGCATTACATAAGCATCATAATAGTCTCTCCATATTTTAGTTTATAGCTATCATGCCATTTCATTACTTGTATTCCAAGCTTAATTAAATAAGAAAACTTAAATATAAGAAAGTTTCATCAAATGGTAAATGCTAAAAATTCTTCATAGCATATGTATCTAGGTGTTCAAATAAACATAAGACTTAGCTCATTGATGCATTTAATTTTAAATGAGTTTTTATGTATTGAGCTTAGGTAAAACATTCAAGGTACTTGCACTTGTGTTTTCAATTGGTGAAAATTTGTATGAATCCATGCTTTGGAAAGCATTATTAAAGATTCCATTTTACAACGTGGTTAATAAAATTGACTTTAAACAAACCTTGCAAAACTTATTTTGTAGAATATGATTTTCTTGTTGCATTTCTAAAAGTTAAATCACGTGAAAGATATAGCATTAGGATTTTTGGTAGCTTTAACAAAATTGCATTGTAATGTAGATGCATTTTTGCTTTTGGTTAGCATTGGGCTTTCAAGATTTTAAATACAACTTGCTGTGAAATTTTTTTATACAATTAAGCTCACTTAATCTAACTTCCAAATAATTCCCTATAGATTGACTTACAATGAGAGGTTTTGAACTTCCAGTTCTGTTTTGATCTGAATTTCTCACCATGTTTTCACTATGTTTTTAATTCAATCATAAAGAGATAGAGTTCATTGTACTACTAAGGCATATGTTTGACTCTTTTAATTACCTTACTTGTATGATCCAAATTGGTTTGAATGAGATCTAAATATGTAGTCCATATATAAGTTTAAATGCATTTGAAAAATTTAATTTTCTTCATATGTAAAACAATTTCACTCAAACAACATCTTTCCTTGTATTATTAAATGTTTACTTAGCTCAGCTCATATGCTTTTATAAGAAAAGTTTCTATTAGTGCAATATCTTTTACATGTATGAGGAAAAATCTTTTCCCTCCATGATATATTTATTGTTATGGATTTTTTAAGATTAAATAAATGCATCTAGTTTTTTATTTCTAGCAAGATTTTATGATTTTATTCAAATATAAATTTTCCTTCTTTTTAAATGGGTTAATTAATTATGATATTTTTACCAATTTGGAATTATTTCTGTCATAAATATCAGACATCATTTTATTATTGATAAAATCTTTTCTCAAATTTTCACTATGATGCATACTTTGGTGTTTATATTCCCGATATGTTTTTTCTTATCTATGAACTACAAGTGGAATTTGAGGTATAAATCTGATTTCCCTTGTTTGGGGTTTGGTTCATTTCCTTGTTTTATTTTATGAATCTCAAAGAAAGTACAAACCTCATGTATCTTTACATGGGGAAATTAGTTTATCTAGATCTTTATTATAAATTAAATTTACATCTATGGAACTGAGACATTTAAATCAGAAGTTGTATCTCTCCAAAATTGAGGACATATAAAAACATATAAATCTTGGAATATATCCAAAAGTGAAGATTTGTAAACTTATAATGAAATAATAACAGATTACATCCAATATATTTTAAACTATAGTTTTGGTATCTTTGCATGTAGTAGTAGTCAGTACATATTTTCACCACAATTTATAGTATTTCTAATTTGTTGACGTGCTAAAATTGCTTGGGCTCTGTTATCGGTAATGAACTTTTTTCCTTTTTACCTTAAAATTTAATAGCTTGATTAATTGGTTTGCATTGCTTCAGGATTGGAAATTATGTAAGAGATTCTATATTCACATTTTCTCTATAATAAATGTCTAAAAATATTATGCTGATATTTTGTTTCAACTTCTTTTAAAGTTCATAGTTGATAACTAAAGATCATAAATAGGATGTAACTTGGATATTTTAGCTTTTGGCCTTATAAGGAGATCCCTCTTAGATGCAAAAATAAAATAAATATTATACTTTGTAGAAGATCCACATTAGAGACAAACACTATGCTCCTTCCATATATTACCTAATCTGATGTAAATTCAATTAAAGATGCACTAAATAAGGTACTACATAGAGAAAATTTAGGATAATGGATGAAAAAATATGAAAATTAATGATATACTTGTTGATGTGGCATCAATTTCATGTAGACAAGGCATTTTGAAACTACAAGGATTAGATTCAATCAGATAATGCTCATCATGAAGTTAATTCCAAACAAGGTTAAGGTGCTTATTTGTCTTGTATATATCATCAATCAAAGGGACCTTTGAAAACTCTTTGGCCAACTCAATGGAAAATGTTAGTGAAAGAAGAGACAAATCAACCTTCCTTTTGCATCTCTAGCATAAACATGGGGTACTTGTACTCTTTTATATGATATCCAACAATGCTTTGATGAATGTTTGGCCATGTAATTGTGCTTCAATTCCTCCTTTTCTTGATATTGGATATGTTGAGCATTGATCAATATAGTCTTTGGTTATATATAGGTTTTTCACATATCTTGAATTATTATAATGCTATAATGATTGATAATTCAAGTAGTGTGATATGCAAGAAATGTCAATAATGAGAGGATGACAATAGGTATTCTTTTCTACCATCAATCCCAATCCTTCAATGCCAACATCAAGAAAGAAACATTGGATAATGATTGGCGAAGGATACTACATATAATGAGAATTGGTACTGTTCTTCGAAATTTTTCTTGTTCAAGTATGGGAAGTTGTTTTGATAGATACTTCTATGACAACAAGAAGCCATAAAATTTCCAATTTACTCTATTTTATCTTTTTGGAGCGGCAATGTTGAACAATGTATTCCACCTTGTTGCAATGCAAAGGCTTGTATATCTTCCTTGATAGATTAAAGCATGGTATATGTGGTCTAAGGAGGTGGTTAAGGGAACATAATGAATAAGAATTCTATGTCTAAACTACAAAATGCACATATGGTGCACAAGTAAGACTCTTTATTGACAAAAGAATCATGTGCGGAGCTGAATATTTGGGCTAGTCAAATTTATATCCTCTTTGGATAACTCCTTTGATCCACCTTGTCCTTATGACTCATTAGTTCAGCCATGTATTGTTCAAATCTTACTAACAAACTGCCAGATAAATGCATTGCACTATGTTGGGTGAAGAGACCACACCACAAAATACATCCAAGAAAACAAATAGCATGTGTGTTCTAGAAAAGAGGGTTGGTGCAAATAGAGAGGGTGGTGGAGAGCAAGAGGTGCAAATAGTGATGGAAAAAGCAAGCCAACAGAGGGAGGTATTTGTGCAGGCAGTTGTGTAGCATGTGGCTTGATAATTCAACTGAAGGAAGGCAAGAATGTAGAGTTTGTAGGAAAAGTTAGCATATACTAATTTCCTTCAAGTTAAATTATGCATACATATTTGTGTCCCACTCAAAGACTAAGTTTGACACTCCCTTATGTTTTGTGGAGGTATCTCTTGCTTGGGTCGCTTCTCTTATATTAATACTGTCATCTTATATGATTGGAGACATCATTAAAATTTGGGACTCTAAATATGTGAGCTTATCTTTTCATGATTTGCCTTTTGTAGAGTCTTCTAGATACCATAGTCTCTTATAATTTAACAACTATATCTTTCTTCTAGTTTTGCTTTTTCTTCTACTTCTACTTAACTTTTAACTCTAAAGTACGGGCTCCATATGTATAGAAATTTCTCATTCATAAATATCTATATGTATATAGCATTTGAATAACTATTTTCCATTTTCATGATTTGCATGTTTTTCTTTGTTTATGTTTTTGGGTTCTAAAATCATAAAATTTTCAATCTAAGAAGTATGGATACAAAAATCTGAAAGAATTCTTATTTATCCTTGTGACTCAAAAGCTTCATATGCCATTGGTATCTTAATGATTCTTTTGTTGTGGAGCTTGTAACTGTAATCTTTGGTTCATTTTCTCAAGTTGCAATTTTCATCTACTTAAGAATGTTGATTAGTAAAGTACTTAAAGGTCAAATGTATTGTGTAGGACTTCTAACTATGGTTTAGAAGAATAGATGAAGACTTTGATAAAAAAATTTAAGGTAAATGGTAAAAACTTGGGATTTAAGTATGTTTTAATTATATTATTTTATAAGATTCATCACCAATCTACATCAAGGATGATGATTGCTCTTTGTGGTAGCTCTTCTACATATATAAGATAGTAAAACAATTAAGAAAATTTTACCATTGAGTTGATTTTGGAGAAATCTTCAAATAGAAAAAAGTTAAAGTTTGTATCATTGATGATAATTTAGATTTAAAACACTTCAACCTTGTGTTTTATTGAAACTATTTTTGAATATGAACTATTCAGAAATTTATACAAATCGAACATATTCCTTAAAGAAATATTGCATTTGAACTTGAGTATAAGATTTATTCATATGCTTGACCTTTAACATTTATTCTTTACACAAAGTCAACATGGAGTGCATAATAGGAATTTGTACAATCAATATCTTATCAATGAAACTACTTTATGTGAATATATATAAAACTTCCATCTCCAATTCTTTTATCACTTAGTATAAATGTTTTGTAATTATCATATTTGCTCATCTTTTCTTCTTGACAAATTCATAAGCCCTTCATCATCTTGATCTAAATTTGTATTGGTTTCTTCCTTGTCATAAGCTTTTGATATCAACAATTTCTTATTTTTACTTTCTCTTTTCTACCTAGAGTATCAGAGACTATGCTTTAGGTATTAACCATGTATATATTCAACATGGATAATCTATTTCCTTTTTCAACTTGGGTAAAGAAATGGCAGATGATCACTTGGACCATCCTTTGTATGGGAAGACCTTCCATTGGTGCAATATAGATGATTAGTAAAGTTTATAAGAGATATAGGCATTTGATTACTTTACTTTGATTAACTTCTACCAACACTTATGAAGATATAAGAAGCTAAGATAGTTGGAACTCAACATCTTCATAGTTGGTGGATTGAGCAATAGACATCCTTATCATCTCCTTCTCAAGTGTGCTTAAGGAGTGGATCTTCAATTGTGTATATAAGAATATACCTTGGTATATTATAATAATGAAGGAATCCTTTATCAATAACCATTTATTCCTATTAACTTGGCTTTAAGAAGCAAATTTTCATATAAGAATATATGTAGATAGTTATATTATCATATCAAAGGATTCCATTATTAATAATAGTATCTCAAATTCTATATGTTTTCATTTGCTCTCTCTTTTGCTTCTATTTGGCTTTAGATTGTCAACTTGCTAAATTACTTTGTTTTTCTAATAAACATAGAAGAAAATGTGTAAAAATATATTTTTTAATTTAATAGTTTTTTACTCTAAATGCATAAACTTCTTTATGATAATGTATTGATACTTTTTATTTTAAGTATTTTGACTCAAAAGTTTAAGCTTGTATATGTTGGTTGATATATTCATGATAGTTCAAGAGTTTTGAAGTTTCTAAACTTGTTTGTGGGTGTGTAAATGATTTTATATATGTATGTATGATTTATGTATTTCACTCGTTATATTTATTCTTATTGTGTTTGTATATGATCTCTTATGATTCATTGCTTTAGACACTCAATTTATAATTCACCTTTTACAATTAAGCAATCAAATCAATTGTAAATCTGTTCTAGTTACAAGGCTATAATGGATTCAAATCAGATCTATATATGCTCAAGCTACCAATGAAGTACCAATTCACTTTAGATAAAACCTTCAAATCTACCATTAAACTATTGTGGTTTTTGTCTTACTACAACTATTCTAGCAATAATTAGTACTTAATATAAATCTTAATAATTATGAACTATAATATCTTAATATTCTATTTCTATATTATTTAACTCATTTTTACTTCTATATGCATAACTTATTATGCTTCTAGTTTGAACTCTAAATTGCAACTTTACTTGTTAAGATTCTTGATTTTATACTATAAGCATCAAACAACTTATATTGGATTTTGAATTGTAGGTTAAATTTTGTCTCTTTAGACAAATATGTCCATCTTCTACCAACATCTACAACTATCCATCTGTACTCAAAAGAATAATAATTATGCTTATGAAATTCAAATCATAATTTTGATTCAAACCCATATGTACAACTAAACTCACATGTTGCATCTCAATCTCTTGTAATGTAAACCATATGTTCTTAGTTAGTATGCATGAGCACTCAGAATCCTAAAATCTTCAAACCTTTGGTGTCTTTTTGGTAGAAGGAACTAGGTTTTTAACTTTACATTATTATTGTAATTTTATTTGCAATCAAGTTTTTCTAATTCTAATTATCCTTTCCACTACATAAGTAATCATTTTGTAAATAATTAACATAATTATGAAGGGTACAAGGATCTCTAACATACTCTTGACCTTGGTGATATTGTATTTTACAAATCATATGAAATTTAAATATTTATCCTATAATATATCCTATATACAAAATTTTGACCATAACTTCAAGTACTAATCAAGTACATAGGAATATGAAGTCAAGTTATCTTGTGAGAAAAAGGTATTAATTAAATGAAAAATAACATTTCTATTGTTTTCTCAAAATATATTTAGACGTTTCTTAACTCTAGTAAAATATCTTATCCATAGTCTTAGACAATATACAGGATAATAATAAATATTATGGTATCATGAATAACTAAATAGATGGTCAAAGTACTGGATGTTAAGACTAGGAAAATGATAATATGATGGCAAGAGAGTGTAAAGTTTATATTAAATAACAAGATCTGTATAGAAATTTCATAAATATGGTTGAAGTAGATGAGACAAGATTCCAAGAATAGATATATTTATATGCAAGAATATAAATATGAACATTAAATTAAGGGATTTACTTGGAATTCTACCAAGTATTGGCAAAGTAATAAGATTTTGAGACTTAATGAAGAGAGCATACAAATATAAGAGAATATAAAAATATACATTAGATTTTAAATTTAGTTTAAACATAGATTTTTGAAGAAAATATTTTTGTATTCATATTTTAGAATAATAACTTATCTTTGAGTTAATATCATTTTCATCTCATCAATTATTATCCAAAGCTCAATTATTTTGTTGCTTTTTTTGCATTTGATTCTCTTCAACTTGCATTAGTGTTTTATCATGAAAAACATACATAGTGTATTGTTCTTGGTGTATTATATTGTCCTCACTGCACAACAAGTCTTGAGCATAAATTAGAATGTCATATGAGTATTGAGCATACAAAAGTATATTGTATACTCAATACATTATCCAAAATTTGTAGATTGTGTATATCTCATATAAATATAAATTTTAATATAAACCAAAATGATTGATGAGAAAGAATATGATCAGAAGATTATTAACTTATTTTGTTTATTTCATGTAGTATAAATAATGATTTAATAATGATATAAATAATGATAAATAATGATTTAATGAAACTATAAATTATTATTTTGTTACAATTTTGGTTATTTATGATACATGTTATTATAGAATTAGACTTCTTTTAGTCAAATATTTTATTTATATTAATTTTATTTAGGTAAATTAATATATTATTTATTTACATCATAATGGGTTAAAATGCTAAAGCTAACAAATTAACAAAGGCTCAATTTTAATATCTATTTAAATAGTTGTAGTACACGTATAAGTACTAAACTCTTTGTTATCATGTAACTTTAAAGGTTGGAAATTACTTTTCAATTGGATTAAAAACAAAAGATACTAGAGTCAAAAAATTACCAATCAATTTGTTTGCTGTACTCTCCAAAAAGCTTCAAAGATCTATAAAGACAAAATTATAATATTATTTTGTGAAGTGACTTAATAAAGTAAGTGTAAGTGACTTAATAAATCATAAAAGATCACATAATATTATCATTGATTAGTAAATAATTGAAATTAATATCAAACAAAAGTATTTCATAGTTTTCAATCATATCAACCATTCCTCAATATATACTGAATGCCAAGGCTTAGTTGGAGCACTGGAATATGAGTTTGTTGTTGTGACTCAAGGTTGTTTGAATACTAGTAAAGTCAATAAGAAAAAATAGTTCCTTTGAGGATATGGGTAAAAAAGACTAGAAACAAAGTGTCACAAAGTGTCACTATGTTATAATTTGTTTATTATTCCCTATTTAACCTTTTGGGCATGATTTACTCTTATAAGGGATCAGTGTTACACACTTTGGCACATTGCAAAAGAGGGAAAATTCAGAATCACTTTCACTACAAGTAGATTCCAATTTCTCTTGAAATTGATGGCTCACTTCACATCAAAGATCTCTCTACCTAAAGACATCCATCCCAAAGGCATATACTACCATTCTCCAATGGCACAATCCTAAAATCATCTTCTTATCAACCAAATGCCCTTGCTTTTTGATACCATAATCTTGATGCTCAAAATTTGACATTATTTCTCACTACATTGGTTCACTCCTTTGGCTCCCTCACAAATCAAAAATTCTTATCAAGCATAAATATACTTCTTTATACTCCAATACTTGTGATCCTATTGTGAAATTCTTGACCACTACTCAAAACAAGCATCAACAATATTTAGAACAATAAAGATTACAATCTTGCAAAGAATGACTTTTTGTTGTATTCAAAATTTCATGTTTAAGTGAACTTGAAAATCATAGGGATATATTTCTTATATACCTTATAAATTTCTTACCTTTCTCCAAAGAGATTTAATGTTAAACATAGTTCTTAGTAATCTTTTATCTTTTTCTACATCATTTACTTAGGATTTTTATGCTATCTTATCCTAGTCTTCTATAAACTAATTAAGCTCCTTCCACATGTCAAGGAAGTTGTAAGGTCTTCCGCAAAGGCAAATAGAAATATGCAGTTTTGGACTTACATATCCAAATTCTTACTAAGTCTTATACAACACTAAAGTCACTCTTCTTGTACTATTTACAACTAGAAATGTTACAATTAAGAGTAATATCTATAACTAAGAAGGACTTTGGGTTACTAAAAGAAAACTTTCTATTCTTTAGTGAGATGAAGCAACTTTGGCCTAGTGCTTTGTTGTAGAGAACTACCTTTGCCCCTAAGATGCCTAGCTAACTCTTTGGTCCACTTCTTATATTCAACTATCTTTAGCAAGTAAGTACGACATACTTCAATGAGATTCCTATTTGAAAATTCTTTTAGCCAAAGTGTGAGTTGGTCATTTTATCTTCGTCATAGGTGTGCACTTCTAACTTCTAGGCCTGCAACTTCAATTCATGGATCTTTGTCTTCAATACTCTTTTTCTTTGGCTTCTTCCTTCAACAACTTTATGAATTGATCTTGCACTCCTTTTAATTGTTGGATCACCTTCAGCTTTGATTCCTCTAAGTATTGGTTTAGGATACCCATTTTCTTCTTTGCTTCTTCTAACATTTGGGGACAATCAGATTCTTGATCTACATTCTCCTTTTGTTATTCTTTGGCTATCTGTTCTAATTGAAGAATCACTTTCTTCCAATATTTGGCTAATTATAGATGTAAGGTCGTAATCCAAATCTTGGCACTCTCTATTTCGTTAAAAATGCTCATCACTTATCTTTCCATTGCCCTCAGTTGGTCCTTGTACCCAAGCTACATTTCTTTATTCTCCATGCAAAGCTTGCCCATGTACAATTGTAAACTTCACAATTCTTTCTCTTGCTCCTTCTATCTTGCCATGAAAAATGCATTTTGTCTCCTTACCTCAAAGAGCCCTTGCATCACAAAGTTCACCTTCTTTGCCTCCTCCTTATATAGGTTGTGGGCCTTGGCTATTTATTCACTTACTTTTTCCTCCTTTACTTTTTTGGTAGAGATCTCCTTGTGCATACTTTGCACTAAGGTAATATAATCTACATATTTGGGCCAATATTGTTGGGGGTGTAAGATCTAACAATTACAACACTTCTCCGATCAAATGCATCAAAAAGTTGGCATGTTCCTTGACTTGCACTTGGAGTTCTTGGCTTGCTCTGCCTTCTTATTTGGTGGGTACTTCTAGTTGAGTGCCTTTGGTTTCTTTGGTTTCTTAAGCTTGAACTTTGACTTTGACTTTGACTTCCTTCTTTGCATACATCTTTGCATACAAAGTGTTGATTCTGGCCAGTCCTCCATCTCTTCTTGCTCTTCTTCTTGCATATTGGTTTCTCGATCAAGACTTTGCAATGCTTTGGATCATTGAGATGTCTCTTCTTTATCTTTGTCTCAATTCTCTTGCTCTATTCTTCTCTCAATTTGGCTGCAAACTCCTAGTAGGTGAAAGATTCTTCTTTCTCCTCCTCTGAAAACACATTTGTCACATGATGATTCTTCCATAGTCTCTTAGTTTGGATTAGAGACTTTATTGGAGAGATCTATTTCTTTTTTGTTTTTGCTTTTGTGATGGCCCCTTCTTTATTACCCAATATTTATTTTCCATTTATTGCAAACTTTGAATTTGCATCTTGATACTTCTTTATCATTGATTTCACCTTAGCCACAAAGTACTTTGCAAGTTGGAAGCTATTTTAAAAGTTCTTCTCCTCCTCCTTGGTGAGTAGGTTATGACCCATGTAGAGATTGATCACAAAGGGAGCTAGATAAGTCATTCAACCATCTTTGTTAAAATCTTGGCATATAATCCTTACTTGAAAGTAAAACATATTTAACAAGTTCTCCTTGGTACATGTAGTGGAAGAAGATGGCTTGGCTATTTGTCAAGTAAGTTATTCACTTATGCTTGAAAAAAGTCGTATGTAAAGGATTCATCTTTTCAATCATTTGGAATTGTGTTTCAAAGCGCCCACACCTGCTTCTTCCGCAAACAATGAGAGACTCTTGACCATGCTTTTGGGGATGCAAGAAGCACACCTATAGTTAGTTGAGTAACAACCAGGGAGGTTGAAAGCACCACTTCTAGTGTGGATTATGACTTATAGGCATCCAGTCATAACCTACATATGTTAGCTTTGCATCATTGGCTTTTCAACCAAATGCAATTACTAATTATGCAAATCACTAGTTCCTCTTGTACTAAGTTGACCTACTATTTTGGTGCCTTATCATCAATAGGGTAAAATAACCTATTTCACGACGGTCTAAACCCAGCTCACGTTCCCTCTTGGTGGGTGAAAAATTCAACACTTGGTGAATTCTACTTCACAATGATAGGAAGAGCCAATATCAAAGGATCAAAAAGCAATGTTGCTATGAATGCTTGGCTGCAACAAGTCAATTATTCTTGAGGTAAGTTTTCTAACACCTCTAGCTTCAAATTCCAAAACACTAAAGGATTGATAGGCCATCATTTCAAAGTTTGTATTCATACTGAAAATCAAAATCAAAAGAGTTTTTATGCTTTTGTTCTACACAAGATTTCAAGAGTGGAAGTGGTTAGCTTCAACAATCACTCTTTGAGCAAGATCCTTATAATTCCCAACCTACAAACCATTATTATTTTGCCTCTTCTCCATGAATACTACTTTGACTTTGTCTATGAGTGCCTTGTCTACTAACATTTTTCTAGGGTTGTGAGTTTAGATGGTCATGCATGTGCTCACAATACATTTCTCTAATTCTCCTTAATTTAAGTGTAAGGATTCCTTCTCAAATTTTAATTCTTCTCTCCCTTTTCTCCTCATCTTGTATATCATCACAAAGTCACTCATTCTTAGTTCTAGAGCAAGAAGCCAAGATGATTTGTCTAGATTACCTTATTCTTATAGTGGATTGCACATTTATTTGTTGCAATACTTCACTAAATGGCTTTGTGGGTCTTCCTCATGGGTTTTTGCACAAATGACCTCTGCACAAATGATGTTTAAGGGAAAAAGCAAAGAATAGACTATAAAGGTAGAAAAACTTCAAATGATGTGAAGATTGGGAAATCCTAAGTTCACTTGTATTTAAAAATGAAATTTCTCTTTGGAAAGTGAAATTGGTTGGCATACACTTGTTTTTTATTGGCAATTTCCTCATTAATTCTTTAGTAATTTAGTAGTTGTGGGGTTTTTGAGCACTCTTTCTCCATAATTGTTATGCATTTGGTGTGTAGTACTTCTTCATGCAAAATATTCCTTAAATTGTCCCCCTCACCTATGTGAAGTCTTTCCCAAATACAAACATTATACCTTGAATGCAAAAGATCTTTAGTGGCAGTTATTTTAACCATGTGGTGATTCATTCAAATGTGTGTATAATCTTTGAGTTGATTGATGTTTGGACCAAAGTTCTTATGATATAAAGTTCTTCAAGTCCAAAGTTACTTAGACTTTAATTCCTTGCCTCTGAACAACCTTTGGTGTCATTTTGAATTCAATATTCTTCCTTCAAAGTGCCTTTAGCTTTGAGCTTTTGTGTAATATTTTTAGGATAGAAAACAAAATAGAGAAAACATTAATTCTACACTCAAACTCCGATGCCCCAAAGGAGCACTTCTCTTTATTATATAGCCAAAGTGGATCTCTTCCAAGGAAGCTTCATCGTAGGATTAGGTACCTGGATAGGTGACCTATCAGCAAGCTCCACCCTTAGATTACCTGCTTGGATGGGTGACATGTTGGTCTTGGTCCCATATGGTTGGTCAAACAGGCTTTGATTGGAGAGAATCTTGTAAAGAATCTTCCTATAAGAATCTTAGAATCACATGGGTGAGGTATCGTTGGAAAGCTCTCAATGAGACAAACCAAAGGGGAGGAAAGATCAACCTTTCCTCTATTGGAAGGGAGGGGGGGGGTTATGCACATTCTTGAGGCCTAATTCATCAGTTTAGGCCTCCAAAATTGCCCCAAGTTCAACCCTATTTTGACTTTTTCCCTATTAGTAGAAGTACTTTTTTGGTTACACCTCTATCTGATCTACTATCTCCATCATACATAACATCCTCCCATATGTCACCACCCCAAGTTTCACCTCTAGATCATATGCCTAACTATTGATTCTAATGTTTCCAAGCATGTTTTAATTTCTAGCCTATTACTAGAAGTACTCTTTTGGTGATACCTTTGTTTGATCTACTTAGTCAATCATGTTTAACATCCTTTTAGATATTACTAAACCAAATTTTATCTCTAGATCATTTGTCTAGCTATTGGTATTTCAAACCTACCTCCTTTTAAGACACAAAAGTCCTCCTTGAGAATTTGTTGCTCAAAAGATTTCAATAACACTGGTGCGTGGGTCAAGTTGGCTGTTGGCTCCCATGTTGCCGCATACAAGGAGTACCCTTTCTAATGTACTAGGTATTCCACATGCAGATGGCAAGTACACCGGATGCGCTTTTGGAGAATGCGTTAGACTTCATACTCCTTTGTCATCAATGACTGATGGACAAGGTCAAATTTCTTGTAAGGAAGGAAACTTTTTTGGTTGGGGTGCATATCTGAATAATGAGGATACATGGAATACAAGATGAGTGTTCATGTGAGCCGGTAATTCAAGGTGGTAGGTTATTGTGCCAATTAGACAAAGTTTGGGAAAAGATCTAATAAAACATGGTATGAGCTTGCAAGTGCCAACTAATGTGAGATTGGTTGTTGATAACTAGACCTGATCCCCCACATCAAACTCCAAGTGTTGGTGGTGTGCATTTGCATCTTGTTTTTGCCAATTTTGAGCAATCTGCAACTTGTTTTTGGCGCTCTCCACTCCTTGTTGGACTTTGGAAACAAAAGTGTTGATAGCCTCTAACTTGCTATCCATCGGGGCCGATCCTCATCAAGCTTGATGGCATGAAAGGATGTTCTCCATATATTAGGAAGAATGGTGTGACTTGTGTGGATGCATTCATTGAATTCTTGTATGCAAACTCCACTAGTGGAAGTAAGGTGTTCCACCTTTCTTGCTCTTCTAGAGTGAAGCCCTTGAGCATGTCTTCAATAATATGATTAGCCCGCTCTAACCATTGGTCTGTGGATGGTAGGCCATGGGCATAGCCAATTTGGTTTTGAAGAGACCAAAGAGTGTTCTCTAAAACAAATTGGTGAATTGAGTGCTCTTCATCAGTGATGAGCACCCAAGATAGGCCATGGTGAAAAAACATAACATATAAGTGCAATTGAGCTAATTGGAGAGCCGTCACATCCTTGGTGGTAGGACGCACATGGATCATTTTGCTAAGCCGATCAACAAAGATGATAATGGAGTCCAATCTTGAGGTGGTCTTGGGAAATTCACAAACGAGATCTATGCTTACTTGTTCCCAATGGTATGCAAGAGTAGGAAGGAGTTGAAGGAGTCTTGTGGGAGCTTGATTAGACACTTTATTTTGTGGGCAGATGAGGCAACTTTGAAAGTACCCCATCACATTGTTGTTCATCTTGGGCCAATAATAATTGCATTTGGCTAGATTTAAGGTTTTGTACACTCCAACATGAAAGGCAATGGTAGAGTCATGGCATTTGATGAGGATGGTGGTCCTTAGGTCCTTGTCATCCGAGATCCATAACCTGCTATTCCAAAACATGAGTCCTTGGGTATTGGTGATACCTTTGGATGATTGAGCTCCTACAATCTATGGGTCAATTTTTGTAGTAGCAAGCATTCTTGGCCAGAATTCAGGGTTCATCTTTACCTCTACCACCAGATTGTTTGTCATATGCATTCGGGTGAATGCATTTGCAAGTTGCTCCTTGCCTTTGTAATATCAAGAGATAGCCATATGATCTAGATGTGAAATTTGGTTTGGTAACATCTAGAATGATATTATACATGATGGTAAAAATAGATCAGATAGAAGTATCACCAAAAGAGTACTTCTACAAATAGAGCAAAAACAAAAATAGACTTGAGACCCTTAGAACCAATAGCTAGACATATGACTTAAAGGTGAGAATTGGTTTGGTAACATTTGAAAGAATGTTACACATGATGGACTTAACAAATTAGAAAGAGGTATCACCAAAAGGGGACTTCTACTAATAGAGTAAGAATCAAAATATGCCTAAAATCTTTGAAGGCAATTTTGAAGGCCTAAACGGATGAATTAGGCCTCAAAAACGTGTAGATCCCCCTCAACAAAGGAAAAGTTGGCCTTCCTTTCCCCTTGGTTTGTCTCATTGAGAGCTTTCTAACAGTACCTTATGTGATTTTGAGACTCATACAAGAAGATTCACTAAAAGATTCCCTCCGGTCAAAGCTTGTTTGACCAACTAGATAGGACCTAGACCAACATGTCACCCATCCAAGTAAGTAATCCAAGGGTAGAGCTTGCTGAAATGTCACCTATCTATGTGCCTAATCCTATGGTGGAGCTTCCTTGGAGGAGATCCTCTTTGTCTATATAATAAAGAGAAGGTGCTCCTTTGGGGCACCAAATGTTGAGTGTGTAATTTGTGTTTTCTCTCTTCTCTTGTCCTCGGAGTATTACAACCTTCTACATACATGATTGTCATGTTGAACCATTGTCTCCACTCTGCTTACCAAATCTATCAACAAGAGAGATCTTTTTGTGTCTCAAGGTAGACAAGAGGTTTGTGATATGTCTCCATTACAAATACCTTCTTGCCAATATAGTGCTTCTAATACTTGGTTGCAAGGACAATGTCCAACTCTTCTCATTTAGTGGTGTTATAGTTGAATTATGTTGGTAACAACTTCCAAGAGAAATATGCAATTGGGTGTCATTCATCATGCTATTCTTGTTGTAGGATTGCTTCTATTGCTATGCTTGATGCATCCGTAACAAACTTGATTGGACATTTTGGGTCATACTATTTCAAGATTGGTGCATGTAATAATGAGTCTTTCAATTCCTAAAACGCCAATTCTTGTATGGTTCCCCATATCCACTTTTTCACCTTGTCAAGCAATGCAGTTAGAGGTTGTGCCACCCTAGAGAAGTCCTTGATAAATGGACAATAGAACCCCATCAACCTCAAGAATCTCTTGAGTTGAGTTTGATCCTCTAGAGCGCACTATTTTTGAATGACCTCTATTTTATCCGTCAATACTTGGATACCTACTACACTTACTCTATGCCTCAAATAGTCTACTTCAGACTTGCCAAACTCACACTTTGAGTTTTGGCACAGAATTGATTTTATCATAGAATTTGGAGGACTTCTTGCAAATGTTGCTTGTATTCCATCATCATCTTAATGTAGACAAGAATATCGTCTAGGAAAATGATAACAAATTTTTCCAAATATGGACAAAATATGTCATTCATCAAACTCATGAAAGTGGATGGTATGTTGGTGAGGCCAAACGGCATCACCAGGTACTCAAAGTGACCATACCTTGTTTGAAAGGCAATTTTATGAACATCTTCCTCCACACTCCAAATCTAGTTGAACCCACTTTGTAGATCTAGTTTGGTGAAGTATTTTGCTCCGTTGAGTTGATCAAACAAGTAGTCCATGTGAGGTAAGGGGTATTTGTTCTTCCCTGTCTGTTGATTTAAGCCCTAATAGTCAATGCACATGCGCTTTGCACCATCCTTTTCTTTACAAACAAGACAAGAGCCCCATATGATGATACATTAGATTGGATAAATCCTTTTTGGAGCATATCTTCAATTTAAGCCTTACAATCCTCCAACTCACAAGGTGATAGACGGTATGGAGCCTTACAAGGAGGTGTCTTCCTAAGAATTATCTTGATTTTTTGGTCTACTCTCCTTTTTGGTGGTAATCTTGATGGTAGGTCATCCAAGAAGACATCTTAGAACTCATGAACCACATCTTTCAATTTCTCAAGAACTTGTCCATTGAGTTGTGCACTCTGGACTTCTCTTATTAGACCCATAAAGCATCTATCTATATTACAAATCTCTATTTTCCCTATAACATAAAGAGGTATTTCTTGCTTGTATGCTCTATCTTTAACTCCAGTGATCTTCCATTAGTGAGTTCTCACTACTTTCTTTCTCAAATCAACCGTGGGACTGTAGTGCTCCATCCATGGTATGCCTAAGATTGCATCATAGCAAACTAATTGTATCACTTGCCACTCAATTGCTTTTAGATATTCTCATATAGAGTGCTATTTTTCTAGGTAATGACTCAATCTTCTATGTTTATCCATCAGATAACTCTACTTCTTCACTCTCATCCTTCTCTAGATTCATCTCCAATCTTGGTGCAACAGAGCAAGACAAGAAATTTTCTATTGCTCCAAGATCTATCAATACTCTCACTTGATTGCCTTCTAGGACTCCATTCACAACAATCAATTGTGAGTTTGCCTTTTAGGATCTTTGTGCACTTGTTTGCTTCCTCTCCTCAGTTTTATGTTTCCCAATTGATCTAGTAAGGCCACAAGGTACATTTATTAGCAATCTTTGTTTTTTGAGGTGATTTCTACATCCTCCTCTTCAATTTGTCTCTCCATGTTGTTCAAAGATTGCATGTGTGGAGGCCGAGGTCCTCTAAGAAGACAGACATGATAGTTGATAGATATATACCCAATACGACCACAATTATAACAACAACATTGTTCTCTACAAGATCCTTCTCCTTGTGCAGCTCCCTCTCTTCGTTCTTCCACTTGTCCTTGTTCTCCTTGGAGTGGTTGTGCTCCTTGGTCTTGAAACCAAAGGTTGACCAATTCTATAGGAATTGGTCCACCCACCTGTGGCATTTCAGCCTAATAATGTTGAGATAGAACTACTCCTTCACCTCCTCCAAGTGCCCTAGCTATTCTTGAGCACAAGCAATGGCCTCAAATATAGTACAAGTATTTTGTACCATGATTTTTAGGCAAATCTACTCCTTCAACCCTCATTTAAAATTATCTAATGCCTTTGTTGGGCTCATGTCAATTATTTCAACTTGCAGATCAAGAAAGGCCTCCATGTAGTCTTGTATGCTATTCTTTTGCCTCAATCTCTATAGTCTAGTTTGGGCCATCTGCACAAAGTCCACAGATTGGAAATTCCTCAACAATCCTTCTTGCATTGTTGTCCATATGACCTCTCTTCCTTTTGCCAACCTTGATTGTTCCCAAGCATCATAACCATGTGACCACTTTATTGGTCAAGTATCCACATGCAAACATGCTTGCAGACTGCTTGGTGATCTCCAATGAGAACAATCTGAAGTATCGATTCATCCTCAAAATTCAATTCTCCACTACTCCCATAGTACACTTCCCTTTGTAGGGCTCAATGTTGTTGGTCTTTTTCATCCATAAAAGCAATGTGGCTTCATTTTTTATTGGGTTTGGTACCATTGGCATGGGTGCTTCTCCAAGAGCTTCAACCATAGGTACCACATTTTGCAACAATTCTCCCTCTTGCATTGCTTGGTCATTCTTGAAGGTCTGTACTTGACTTTGTAATGCCTCTATGGTCATCTTGATCTCTCAAAACTTGTTCAACATCTCATGCATTCCTTGCATCAGCTCTTGCAATTGCAGATCCATGGTTCTTGCAAACATTCAATCTCTACTTCCCACTTCAATAAAGAATATGATCACTTGAGAAGGTGAGAGGGTGCACAAACTATTTGGAATACCATTGGAACTTCCAAGGCTATCACTTGTTGATGATATTCCTCACCAAAATTCTTGACTACAAAATCCCTAAACATCACTTTTGGTCTAACTACATAACAAATTTCTACTTGAGTGTTAAAAGGGAGAGGATTTGGGATATTCAAATCCATCACAATAGAATTTAGACTATCAAATACCACTCTCTATTGTAAATCACTATAGGAAGAATCATCAAGTTTGGTGGATTCATCATTATGTCCATGAACTCTGTTTCAAAATGGTACACAAGATATACTCTCACTTGCTCTTGTTGGATGTACATAACCTTGATGTGAAATGGATTAAAAAATGGAAAGCAGGTTGTAAGAAATTGTCCACCAGGAGCTTCCATCCCATCCTCTCTCTAAAACAATCCTAATCTATCAATTGTATTGCAAATTTTCTCTCCAAAATTACTTAGTCTTAGTAGCCCATGTTCTTCTGAGAGGGGTGATCCACTCTCTTGGATTGAAACACTTGCTTTGATTCCATTTTAATATTCCAAGGATAGGAAAACACAATAGAGAAAACACAAATTTCCACACTCAAACTCCCATTCCCCAAAGGAGCACTTCTCTTTATTATATAGCCAACAAGGATTTCCTCCAAGGAAGCTCCACCATAGGATTAAGTACATGGATATGTGACCTGTCAACTAGCTCTACCCTTAGATTACTTGCTTGGATGGGTGACATGTTGGTCTTGGTCCCATCTAGTTGGTCAAATAGGCTTTGATCAAAGGGAATATTTTAGGGAATCTTCTTATAAGAATCTCAAAATCACATGGATGAGGTATTGTTGGAAAGCTCTTGGCAAGAAAAACAAAGAGGGAGAAAAGGCCAACCTACCCTCTATTTTAGTTGGTGGATGGGGAGGAGGATATTCACATTTTTGAGGCCTAATTCATCTATCTAGGCCTCTGAAATTGCCTTTGAAGTTTTCATGCCTATTTTGGCTTCTGCCCTATTAGTAGAAGTGCTCTTTTGGTGATACCTCTATTTGATCTACTTTCTCCATCATGTGTAACATCCTCCCATATGTCACCACCCCAAGTTTCACCTCTAGATCATATGCCTAGCTATTGATTCTAAAGTTTCGAAGCATGTTTCAGTTTCTAGCCTATTAGTAGAAGTACTCTACTCTTTTGGTGATACCTTTGTCTTATCTGCTTAGTCCATCATGTATAACATCCTTCCAAATGTTACCAAACCAAATTTTATCTCTAGATCATTTGTCTAGCTATTGGTATTACATTTTGCCACTCATAATTGTGCATAAATATACACAACTCCAAAGTGCACTTGAACTAAGAAACTTTCCTACCTAAAAATTAAATTAAGCTATCCTATCCCTACAAACAAGAGTGAAATTACTAAAAATAATTTTTTTTTGGAAACAAGTGTACCATAATTGTCCCAAATACTATAATATAATCTATAATTTTACAAATAGTTAAACTATATTGTTGTAATGTCAATATTATTTATATTTATTCATTATATATGTATTTAATTTATTCTCCCACAACTAATTTATACACTATTGTTAGAAATAAAAGGTATGAGATATGAAATCAAGATATATGAATAAATAACTATAATAAAGAGGCACTAATAAAATTGATGGAAGAAAGAGTAGCATAGTCTGAGCATCTAAACCATTCCAATATTTTTTTTTTTGCATAGTTATTAAACTCACTTTTATATTCTTGAATGACCATTGTCAAGAGAATAATTGTTATTTGTAATTTAACCACTCAATATGGTAACAAATCAAAAGAATATTTATTATTTGTTGAGTCATCTAGAATGGCCAAAAAAAAGTATCTAAAAATGGATTGTGGAAGGATATTTATATAAATTTTGTATAAGTATTAAAAATGTTTGCCATATTTATAAGAAATGTTACAAAATTATTGAGAACTTGCTCTGCTTAGATAGAAAAAATTCAATATAGTGTTGTTACAATCAGCTGGACATAAGATGAAAAACCATAAGCAAGGCTTAAGGTTATTGAGGCTATTTTAAAGTCTAGTTAGCCTCATTAAGATTATTTGAGTAGTGCTAGAGCTTGGGATTGAACTAAATTAGAATGGAATCAACAAGCATAGCTTGTTGATGTTAGAATTTCTACACTCAATATGCTCATCTAAGCAAAATTTGGAGGAAAAATTATATTTGGAGAATAATCTATGAAGTTGTTTCTGATTTCAAGCATATAGATATATAGAGTTTAATAACTACTCCATGTAAATATAATTAATAGATAGTATACATGTAAGAAGATTAGAACTTATAGTAGAATATATCATCAATGCTAAAGTGTTCTATATACATTGGAAGAGTGTGGAGAATGGGAAGAGAAGAGAGGGAATGGGAGAGGGAGAAAGGATGCAAGGATATTCTAGAGTTTTAGAGAGCTTATCTGCATACCTCACATGAATGAATAGCCAATTTTTTTGTTTTTCAATTTTGGTGCCATTAGTACTTAGATTGAAGACTATGGAGAATTGAGTAGAAAGTCATGAGTACTTTTAGGTTTTTTAGGGTTTAGAATAACTACCTCAAATTGAGAGTAATGGGTTGGCAATTTTCATTTCTAATCTCTTGATATTCATGCTTGAGTTCGATAGGAACTTAGTTTGAAAATTTATGAGATGAAAATTGAAAGTTATGAGAGTTTATAGTTTTTAGGTTTTGGAGAGATTGTATTTACTCATGTGAGTTGGGATGTGAAGTGTTGTGGTTTTGAAAGTATAAGAGATACGAAGAGGAGTATTTTGTGTTATGATTGTTATTCTTATGCTAACCATGGCTATACATATTGATAGAGAATCGTCTTGAATCTAACTTCCGCACCATCCTTCACTTTGCTCCCTAGGTAAGGCAAGGATGGTACCATTCTCAATAACTCTACAAATCTTGAGGTGATTGAAGGAAGATAAGAATGGACTCATTAATGATAGCGGCATTTGATTGTGAAAGGGAAATAACTTTTGAGTGAAAACCTCCCGCGGTTTTAATTTCATATGCAATCAATTCAATTTTGGATTAAACCCCTCGTGTTTTCAATAGCATATTTTCAAGTTCAAGTCTATATTGCAATGCCTCTCTATATGGTACCCTCTAAGATTTAAACAAACCTTTGGTATCAAAGGAAAGAAAGGTTTTGAATCTTCATGAATTCTCATCATCCTCTATGAAGGCAAGGAAAAACTTTCAAAATTTTCTTCTTCTCCTTCTCTCATTCATGTGGAAGTGAAGATAGTTCCCATGCTCCCCCTTCTTACATGTGTCACTCTATACGGGTAACCCGTTTTATCTTCTTATCACCTTACATTTATGTAATGTACTACCTAATTACTAATTAGGCTCCACAAATGTGCAAACTTAAACCCCATAACTTATTTTGTTACCCGTATACTATTCCACATATGCACTCCACGCTTTGAGAGATATTTTTACAACTACTCGTAAATATTTTCATGGATATCGATTCAATACCGCAAAATTCAATGGGTCCTAAATCTGAAACCCCACACTATCAAAACATACTTCGTCCCTAGAGGAAGTTTGGGGGTGGTGACTACACCACCTATACTAGTATAGATACCTACCACACTATAGTAGGTGACAATCATCTTTTAAGGGTAAGTAAGTTTGTATGTAAAGAATGTATGATATAAAATTATGTATTTTGGAAGATCGCATTAATATATTTAGTACATATTGTCTTTTACCGTTTTTGGCCTTGTGTTTTCTTTCTTATCTACAATACAAAAAAGAACTTGCCGTTAACTCATATATTGAGCCGATATTATTCAGATATCAACAAGAGTGAGATTCTTTTTCCACGGAGTTAATTCAACATATGATTACCGTTGTAGGTAGTTTATTTGTATAATCATCTAAAGCGTTTTTATTGATATATTTAACTAATAGAGAGGTAAAAAATCTTTTGTACAAATTAGCCTACCTTGGTCATTGGATGCATATACTCCAAATGCAATATGTTAAGTACACGAAGCTTTTGCATTAGATTTAATCTGCAATCTGAATATGCTTTTGCTAGATAAGAAAATCTTTTAAGTATCCTTCCTCATTACAGTACTGTTGGAAAAGGAGTGAAAACTACTCATGGAAGTTTTCCCACATGAAATAATGTCCCCTATATACTTATTGAATATTCATCCAAACAACTTCGCTTGATAAGATTTTCTATGTCTCAAGTTATTTGTTGCTGATACTTCATAATCGGGCTGCCATAGGATCTCAACACATTCTGGATATGTATTTCTCTTTAAGTACAATAAGCTATCATAGCCACATAAATACGAAGGACAAACTCTAAGTTTATCTCTTTATTTTCCACAAATAAATACGTGGATGAATAGCACTCAACGATGGCCAACTAGACTGATCTTTTTCCGGAGCAGAAAGTCCCCCCCACATGGAATTGATTATGCTCGATCATAAATTAAAGTATTATTTCCTCAAGATCCAACTGATTTCAACAGGATAACAAAGAAAAGGTCCCCTGGCGCGATGAGAAGTCGAGTGAGACCTGAAAAGCTTGCTGGGGAGTTGTTTTGGGTGGCCGCTAAAGAAAGCGGGGAAGAGAGCAGGTCCGCTAAACTAGTCAAGGATAGTGACGAGGTGGAGAGGAGCTCGAGTATTGTGGGAGAGCGCTTAGGGATTTCTGTGCTCTGCTGCTGGTGGTGCGTGCTGCTGGATAGGCAGGAAAGGGGAGGGGGAGGAGAAGACGAGAGGCAACAGAGACGTGGGGCGGGGTTTATTTACCTTGTGCTTCTCGTCACGGACATCTTGCACCGGCGCAGATTGCGCAGGAGGAAGGAAGGAAGGAGGGAGGGAGGGGTGGGTTTGGGGTACAGTGGTGGTAGACAGAGCGAGCGAGACGAGAAGGAAGACACGGAGATCTAGTGCCGTCTGAGGAGAGGATTGTCGTTGAAGGAAGAAGAGAGAGAGAGAGAGAGAGAGAGAGAGAGGAGAAGCAGGAGAAGGAAACGATACAGGAGGAGCAGGAGACAGGGGAAATGAGGGAGAGATGGTGACCGGAAAGAGGAACGAGCGCTATATCTATGTGTAAGGTTGACGAAGGGATCGGGGGAGAAAACAGAGGCAGGAATTCATGGAAGCGGGAGCAAAACGCCAGGGAGAAATGGAATTGTAGAGTAGGCACAGAGCCGACCCTTTGTGGGTGGGGATTTTTTCCCCCTAGGATATAAAAAGAGAATGGACCCTGCCGGGAGTGGGGAACAGTTTGTGGTGGGTTGCCGCCTCGCCATCAAGACAACGTTGGGGGACGATTTTGAGGGACATGTATTAACCTACGACAAATCCAGCAACATTGTTGTCATTCATATCCTATTCCGCGTCTATATTATTTCCGCTCAGAGAGTTGTCAGTGAACTCAGCGTCTCAGTCCTGTCCTTAGGTATTTGAGCTGCATTTAATCGATCAATCATGAAAACTGGTTAGGCAGTGTTAGTTCGCACTTTCGATAGGACTGTTGCTGTGAATTAGGGCAGTTGCAGCAGTGTAAGTGCCTTGGTTATTTCCTCCCCATTTCTTTTGCATCTTCTTGGTGGAGCGTATGTGCGTTAATGCACGACATTAAAAGCAGGGGTATTATCTCTCTGGATTGTGGTTATTACGAGGTTACATGGGTAGCACCCGATCTTGCCACTCCTTTCACACCATCGTGGTTAATTGTATGAGCTCATAACCCTGGTGCTAGTGCCTTAGAACACGTTGTCCATATTTGAAATAGCTGTACCCTGGATGCAAATTTAACCAGTTCTTTCAGTTGCAACTATTTCACTTTCTTTCTGAGGGAAGCATAACCTGGTTGGCGTCTGCAACCTTGAATGACCAAAACACCTGATTTTGAGTTTACAAGCGTGTTCTGTGCAAACAATAGTTCTGTTTGTTCTCTGTGCATTTTTCAGGGAAAGTGCTTAAACTTCACTAGCAACAGGCTTAACTTGGCGTTTATGGCATCATCTCAAGGGTAGTCTAGAATAGACCCTGTCGGAAGTAGTGAATAAGACATGAGGGTTGCCTCCTCGGCAGTCAAGACAACATTGGAGGTCGACTTTACGGTCATTAGTAACCTACGACAAATGCAGCAAGATTAAAGTCATTTACAATTTCTACTGTATTGTGATAGTTGTTAGTGAACTACCTGCTTGACTTTGTCTTTTGGTGTTAAACTTCATTACAGGGCAGTCTGAACAGTGAAGGTGCCTTCATTTTTCTCTTCTTTCACTCTTGCTTCTTGTTGGTGGAGCGTCTGTGCCTCAATTGCACGACGCAGGTATTGGGGTATACACTCTCTGGGTTGTGTTACATAAACCGACCTTGCTACATCGTTCCGCCCCATCGTGGCAAATTATATGTGCTCATAGCCTCAATGCCTGGAGTCAATCAGACCTAGTCCTTCAGGTTTAACAAATAGACGTGCTACTTGAAATAAGCATGGGCCAGGTGTTGCTGTTGACTTGCTTTTGGACTTGCAGTGTGTTATTGAAACTTAAAGTAGTACTTATTCTCCTTCAAGTCAGTTGAAAGGTCGTTAGACTTTCAATATTATCAGACTTAACTTGTCCAACAAGCTAATATGATAACCCGGAGTAGTACTAGAGAGGTAAATAAAGTCTTGAATTGAACGCACGCTTAGGTAGGTTTGGAAAATTTGAACTTGCAGGGACTGATTATCTTTGCAAGTTGGCCTGATCGCATAGCCTGTCCACTTGTGACCTGGCACTGACAGTAGTTTCAATGAGTAGTCAAGATTCAACATCCCTTATTCAGTTTTGCCGAGGTCCTACATATGAAATTTTTTCATATCCTGGTGATTGTCTATCATAAGTTTGTGTGTGAAGGATGTCATGAAACTATGCACTGGGTCGGAAGTTAGGAAAGCTTATGTGAATGACCTTGACAGTCAGATTACAGGAGAGTGACAGTTCTGGACCCCGACGAAATCTTCGGTTTGTTAAGGCAAATTACATAAAGGACTTTACGCTGCTCGGGAAAGTGGACGAGCCCCTTGATCTGAAGAGTCCATACGTGGACATGAACAGTCTACGGTCTCGAGAAGAAGCTGCCATAAGGTATGAACTTATCCTGCTTGCACTTATAGGGAGCTTCATTTTCCACTCGCTGCTCTAATACAGAAAGGCTCTATAGTATCCGTCGTCTCACCTCGTGTTCGTTTAATGCAACAGACAGGCCGAGGCGGACGCTGAACGTATTGGAGTAGGAGTGTCACAAGAAGCTCAAGACATTTTTGACGCCTTGTCTAAGACGTAAGTGCTTCACCATACTAGTTGGCATTCTTTTGTTAGATTCCTTGGATGCTGTTGATTATTGCAGCATTTGCCCGGGTGTATCTCCAAGTACCCAAGACATTCATATGATTGTCTTGACTTCGGCGCTACGGGATGTCAGGCTTAGCAGTAGGCATCCTGTGGTACATCAGTCCCCGTGGACGTAATTTTCTCTAAAAGGAATTCGCTCCTAGGGGTTCCCGTTTTTCGTCAATTCATCAACTAATTTTTGAACTGTTACCGCAGGCTTCCTGTACGATGGGAGAAGACATCCATTGTTGTACTGAATGATGTACGGGTCAACAGTCCGTACCTTCCTGAAAATGTTACAGGGGGGCCCCCAGCTGCAAATGAACGGGTTAGAAAAGTGGTGAGAATCTTTCTTAAACTCTGAAGTCTATGATTCTGGAGCGCCTTGTTCCACTGTGTTGCGGCTGCATAACGTACACAATTTGACCACTGTAGCTACACGAATTCCAAAGTCGGATTATTTTGAGAAAAATAAATAAAATAAAGAATATATTGGTCTTCCAGTGTTATGTAACCTAATTTACTCTACTTTCTTCACCAACACGTCTGTCCTCAACTACTTGGTCCTCTGTCCATTAGAAGTCCCATCTTTGTGGTATGCTAGAGGCTTGTTTTTTTTTTTCCGGATTGCATGCTGCATGATCAATAAAAGAACGTGATACTGGGTCGAGATGTGTCAGTATCGCCCTATCAAATCTCCTCCGTTGACACAAGGAAAATCTCTAAAGTCACTGACAGGTTATGCCTACTTACATCCTTTCCTTTGAGAGCAATTTTGTGCGTCTTCTGACTGGGGTTTTATTTGGGAGTTGACTCAATGAACCGGCAACTTTTTGCGTATCTTATCAATAGAGCAAGTCTACTGAGTTGAATCTGATGTTCTCATTGGATATTTGGTCTGGCGAGATCTTGGAAACCAGTTGTAGAGTTTACATACGTCCGCTGTATGCTGCTCCAGGTTTGGTGCAAAGCAATAGACAACAGCAAATTCAGAGATCATTCTGAGTCCGTTGGTTTCGGTAGAAGGCGTGACTGTACTCGGCTCCATTCGAGGTTTTCAGAAGGAAGTTACATGTCAAGCGTCTGGATGTTTACGCGATAATGTAGAATGGCGTACCTACAGTGAGAGATCTTGTTTTAATCCACTGTTTACTTTCTGCAGCTGGAATTGGAAAGGAAGAGGCTTCAAACTCGAACCAGCTAAGACCCAATCGAACAAGGCTACAACATTTGCAAAATGCTCTTCTCAGCTTAAAGCTTGAGATTGAGGCCCTGGGCTGTAGTTTTTGTGGCATCTTGATAGTTGCATTCTGTGTGGCTGGCTATGGTCTGCAAGCTGTGCTCTGGATTTTTTCTTGTTTGGAGGTATTATTTTACAGCTTTGGTCGCTTCTTTCTTGTAAGGGTGTTGTCCTCGCTTTATGGGCAACGATTGGAAATGCCTACATTCTGGTTGGGTATGTCTGGAAGACCGTTCTTTTTGATGTTCCTGGCAGTTTCTGAGACTAGGTTTAACATGGTAGGCCTTTTTATCTTAGTTGCCCAGCTCATCCACAGAAAATTTGTTGGTTGATTGAATGTTGCACTGACGTACTTCTCCTGGTAGTTTTATTGCGGGGTCAACTAGCCGTGACGTAGCCGTCAATTAGTCTTGTCATGTCTACTAGTATTTCGTCATTGAAGGTATCTTGAGCTTAATGCCTTTAAGTGGCCCATGTAATTAGCAGCTCGACGATCGTATCTTGAAGTTGGTTCTTGTTGTGCGTGTATCGCTCAGCAGTCGATTTTCCCCTTTCAAATTCAAGCATCGTTCAGCTTCTTCTGCTCATGTGTTAGGGAAATGGTGTGCACCTTGGCTGCGTGTACTTACTTCCGTCTCTCATATTTCAACTTCTTAATATGTGGAGCCTATACCAGTAGTAAAGTGGAATTCTGCAATTTTCCCGGGATTCACCTAAATCGTGCTCATTTCCATAGCAATAGTTCGCGGGTCACTTCATATGACGATGTCTCGGGCATCTAGCGTAGTCGAGCCGATTATTCGATGCTGTAGGATTATTAGAGTTTGTGCCTGCGGTAACGGATTACTGACCACATTGTACCCAAGGAACGCTTCGCCGCTAGGTCGTCCGTGGATTTGTCGCTATAAGTTCCCCGCTTAGTACCGGCCAAGACTGCAGTTAGATTCTTGTTCAAATTGATTTTTACGGAACCAAAATTCTACTCTGATCTTTTAATCACAGTTCGACTACACAAGCTATCTTTCCTACAAGTGAAAGATGAAAGGGCCGTAGCAGCAAGTAGGTGGGCTTATGGTCCCTACAAAACGCGTGGGCTCATGCGCCATTCGATTCGGGCTAGCCATGGGTTATGGCAGGCAACTAAGATGTCCCCACTGCAGACCAGAAGCATTACCTCTGAATCCCCAAGGATTTCACGATAGTTCATGTTCAGGCGGAACTAGATCAATACAGACAGCACCGATCTGTAAATGTACATATTTGGGATAGGAAAATATCTCCATGCGTCTTTAGGGCGTATACGCATGGAGTACTGGAGTAAGTCCCTGGCTTATACTCTGGTAGTCTTTTGTTACCTTGTCTATCGTACCACATCGGGGTTATAGGATGATTCGCTTTTCATCATCCGAATTCTGGAATAAGAGAATAGAATTAAGTAGACTATCATATGCCACGTGAGCATTGTGTACGACTTACTTTCCCCGAGTTCCTCAAAAGCCGCAAGCAAAAGTCTGATTTAAGAGGTAGAGACCGACGCCGATGACAGTCTCCTTTGTGAACTTGTAACGCTTCACACGCGGTTGCAGGTGAGGACTTTCTAGAGCATGGATGAGTCGCGTCGGGGTCTTTTCTTGGTGTACTTAGCATTAATCCTCGTTTCAGTTTCTGGAATTTCCTGTTCATCAAACGGCAAATTTGCATGCCATTACTCAATTGATTACGAATGATATGAAAGCAAGACAACTCATGCTGAAACCAGCAAGAGACTTCTGTAGTGCTTAGTCCCTGGCTCTAAGATTGGTGTTACCGAAGATCCAACTTTAGACTGCAAACTCTGGAAAAGTCACTGTTCTGCGTTAGAGGAATGGTGAAATCGAAAATCGAATATTGAGAATCATTATTTAGACTCAAGAATCTAGAAAAACATATTTCATTCTGCATGCATTGTTTCGTCTGCCACTTGAAAGATCTCATCTTTGACTGCATGCATGGTACAGACAAACGCCTAAGGAGCCAATCGGTAATTACGTGGATGCCTATGAAAAGCAAACTGAAGTCAGATTTTATTTTATTGCTGTAGATCTGCATTTGCAGGGTTTTTCAACTTGCGTTTAGTCTTCCTAGGATGCTGCTTTGAAACATGTCCTCAGTAAAAGAGTTAAACGAGATCTTCCATCTGAGAACAAAGTGAACGCGTCGTCAGTCACTGGATGCATTTTGCACGTCAGATGATAGATTCGGGAATACAGGTTAGCTGATTGGATAGTCGTTCTCCTCATAGAAGATTCGAGACAGTTCAGCGACAGCAATTACTTGGAAACGAACAGCAATTACTTGGAAACGAAGGTGGACAGGAAACGAGAGTTGGTTTCCACCTAGTTAAAATTTGAACAATAAACCGAGCGATGCAGCGAATAGCAGTCATTCGGATCAGACGCAAGCTTTCTAGCCTCTAATTTTCGAGGCGTTGGAGACAAAAGAAGGACCAAAATTGGTCCAGCTGACTACAGTGCTGGTAGGAGCTCTACTGAGAGGAACAGCGTTTCGAACAAAAGGTTCTGTTCCGTAGCTGTTTGAAAGCATTTGTTCTACTCAAGTTATGAAGCTTAGGATTGTTTGTCGCGACACTGTGAGGCGACATCTTATTATCCATCTGGTAACCTGGAGAGCTGAACATGTTTATAAACGTTTTGGTTGCTTTTTGGGATTAATCTGGTTCCTTTGCTCGAAGTCGGCAATCTGGGTGCACTCGTTGCCAGACAACCGATTCGTTAAATAGTTACACGCCACTGTAAACTAATGGATTGAAGTCCAACTTGGACTTCAGTCTGGACCTTGTACTCCATTTGTTTCTGTTCGTGGTATTCTATGTGGCCGGCAAATTTTCCCTCTACCCTCTCAGTTTGGACATCAGCAGTGCCATGGTATTGTATGTTAAAGCACCAGTAAAATACACTTCGCCTCTCCTTGCACGTGAAGAAACGCGCTTTACTCGGTAGTCTATGAAGCATGATTGGCATCTGTTGCTATCGTGCAAAGGACCAAAGGCCACTCTCACACATGTGACCAAAAGTGCAATCTGAGTGAAGCATCAGTTCTCTCGGCGTTATTCAAATCATTTGAAACAGATCTGAAATGCTATTTACTTGGTACGAAAGTGGGCTGCTGCTGGATCAGGCTGCTTGGGCTACGGTACCTGACAACTCTGGAGTTACGATCACAAAGTAGGACAAACACATACCCCAAATCTGGACATTGGATTTCTCGAAATTTTCAAGAATATTATGCCTCGGGTGGACGCAAATTGGTACCTAGTGTTAGCATGCTCTCAGAGTTGCAATTCACCTTAGTAGAGACAACGAAAGGATCTATACAGTCTGGAATTCACATGTGTTCTTTGGATCCTGATTATAAAGACCACTGTCTCGGCAGTCATAATATGGTGGTCAGTGATATCTCCAGCCTATAAGAGAGTCTCAACGCGAAATGGGCTTGCGTCATCAATTTCCAACGGAGTCTTATATTTGTTCGGCAACTGAAATCCCCCTTGCTTTTGTGCCGACCCATGTTCTAGGGCTCATCTTCATTGGTTCTTCCTTCACAAAATGCACAATAAACATCGGAATTGTGTCCATTCTCCTCGGCATATTGATTCTAGTCTCACGAGTTAAGCTTGAGAGGCATCCGCAAATCTGACTTTTTACGAATCCATGTCCAGCATCTTCGGGTTATGTCCTAAACGTGCTGTAAAGGCCATGGGGTACAACTTCACAACTCGAGCTCTTCTCCTAATTTGCTTGAGCTTTATATGGTACATTCTGTTTGGAGCTTGGACCCATTTTACCTTGTAGGTTTCATCTTTGTACCGCTTGGTGGGCGTTCCATCCTTCTTGTTATCCCATGTGTATCGTTCTTTTCTTCTTTTTGGTAGAGGGTAGAGGACAGTGTTTCATAACAAGAGGAAGGACCGGATATAGGGGTAAAATGAAGCTAAGTGCCAATAGTTTTTGTAAATGGAATCTGTCCTATAATATATGAAATACTTAATATATAAACATTCAATTAAACGTTACCTAAATGTGATGGTTTTCCTATAAAAATATTTGAATTATCTAATATTTAAACTTTCAAATAAATAAATAATGTGACTGCTCTCTTACGAAAACAAACAGTACCTAATGTAATCGCTCTCCTATGGATGATACCATCAAATGCTCTCTCCGCGGAGCCATGAACGCACGCTGTTTTATTTTGGGTTCTAAGTCTAGATCTGAAACTCGAGAAAAGGACGACTACTTTCCGCTTTAGGGTATGGACTACGAGTCAAGTCAACCAGTACAAGTTTGGAGGGAGAAACTAAATCCATACTGTACATGAATGGGGGGTGCCTCTGGAGGCCAACTGTGAGTTACTAGATTTCGAACATCGATCGATGGGGCCGACCAACGATTAGAAAACAACATAAAGAAAGCTCTATACATGAGCGTTGGGGACCATCTTGTCTCGTTTCGCTTGTCCCATGCTTTGACTTGTAGATGCTTCTAGACGCATCAGCAAGCTGTATCCATGTATCGTCTCCCAATATAAACCCAATATAAAACAACGGGGGATTTCACGTCGTTTGGCACTCTTCTTGATTTAGTCACGGTGGATTCATAATCTCGAACATGAGAAGACCTGATAAGTCTGAAATAAAAGTTGACATTAATAGGATAGAACGTCCAACATTTCTGGACGAAGAGAACTCGAGATTACTCAAGCTAAGGAAAGACAGAGACTCAGAGATAATCTAATTGACACAATCCAGTTTCCCTTTCCAAATTGAAGGAAGCGATTGCTCACGTTCGAGAGATCTCAAACGAAGAAAATCGATCCAAGATAAAGCACCTTAAGAATTGAAAGTTGAAACTTCAGCGTCGGAGCTACTGGAAGAAAGAGTGAGGAAGAGATGATTATCAAATTATCAGAATTTATATCAAGAGGCTGTGAATATAAAATATAAAGATGCAAGATTCTCTAACAAAATATCATCAATTCGTGATTGAAACGCAGACTAAAAGAGAAATGGCGACCGCGTTGGAAACGCGGACTAGGCATGTCTCATGCTCATGTAGAGGAAAAGGTAAGATTAGGGAACACTGAAGTGTCTCGTGCCCAAGTCGTGCTGGAAACAAGGAGTCTCCTAACCGCCTCTAAGGTGTAGAAACCGCTTCTTGCATGGAATTTGGAGCCGCAAATGTATAACTTCCTTCATAGTCAACACCCTAAATCTGGCATTCTTGCCAAATTAGCGCACCTCCGTACCATGAGGCGTCCAAGATTTCTCTCTCGCGGTATGGTCAACGAGAAAGAGTCCGGTGGCAAGAAGCCGGTGCACTCGGCCCCGCTGGCCTGAACTACGTTTCGGTAGGCGCGCTTTACGAGCACACGCGCGGCATCGGCGCGCCGAGGTTTCCAGGCTTTCTATCTGTCCTCCCAACATCCGCGCGTGCATATTGAACGACATGCACCAAATTCGTTTATGATTTTCAATACATTTGCAGAAGTCCTTCGGAGTGCTGGTCTAGTCGATATTTCTCTTTCATTGTATTCCTTTTTCCCTTTCTTTCGTCTCCGTGTTGTTTACGTTGGTGAATTCGGATGCCTTTACTGGTTACAAGTCCTCTGGGTACTTCCGCGGTAAAAATTTGTATCGTCTGTTGTTGATATATCAGGAATCTGATATCAACAGTGTTTTCTTCGTATCTGATCTGGTTTCTTGGACAATCTACCTTTCGGGAGCCGTTGTGGCTTTCTTTCCGATGTGCCTAGAATTGTGCAGTGCCGCGTCACTTTGTTGCGGCTGTTGGTACAGTCAGGTCCGAGAACGGCTTCTGATTTACGAGTTTTTAGCTGAGGTTTTGATCTTCTAGTTCGACTACACATTATCTATCTCTTCAATTTTTTGGATTGTGATATCTCTGGGATTGCAACATGTCCGATTCAAGGGCTTGTCTGATTGTCGAAATCCTGGAACCATCTCCGCGGAGATGTTCGTAGATCTGGGAGGTTTCAGACCCGTTACTTGCTCTCGCTCTTGATTCAGAAGGATCTAGAAGGATGTCGAACTCTTTCGATACTGCTTCCCGCTTGTTTCAAAGCTGACTCAGGAGACTAAAAACAGTAGTCAAGAGCTGCATCTTTGAACTTAAATACTTATTACTCCATTCTCGACGAGTTCCCTGGATTAGGGTGAACATGGAGAATAATCTCATTCTTACTCTAGAAGCTCTCGCGTCATCTGGATGTATTGTTCCCAGCGAAATGCGATGCGCGATACAAATCTCTCTGAAGTACAAGAAGAGGGATGCTGGACTCAGAAGTCTCTCGTTATGGGGCCGGCTATTTACGGCGGGAGGAAAGGATTACTTTCTGGCCGAAGGAGTGAAAAAAATTAAGCTCGTCAAGCGGAAATTGGTTCTCGATACAAGATACTACTTCAGGTAGGCTATTACCTTACTCGGAGTTACTCGGAGCATCCTGAGCCTATTCATAAACTGACATAAGAATGTGAGCTACACCAGAGAATAAGCTTAGTATGCACGTTTTTACGAGTGTGACTTGGTTTATTCAAGGTTACTTGGTTATCGCATGCAATCAAATCACTAGAGAGGTCTTGTAATAAATCCAGGCTCTTGTAACACATCGCTGTCCTCACAACTTTAGATGACAGCTCAGACATGAACCTGAATAACAATATCGATAGTAAAGAGCCGGTATTTGGTTTAGAATGCTCTTAAGCAAGTCTGAGTCTGCTGATATGGATCCACAGCCAAAACGGAGCAGTATGGCTAGACTTGCAGACTCCTACCGATGACCAATTTGAACTTTGCAAGAAAATCAAGGGACCATTCAGAGGCGATCCAAGCCATTTGTACTTTGTTCCCGATCCGCCACCACCACCCCTTCCCCCAGTACCTGGTGAATCCCGCATATCCTGTACACATTTGCATTCTTGAAACGTTAGCTCCAGTGCAGGCGGTTTACTCGGAAATCCTATTCTACTCGCTTGCTTTGCACTACGGGAATGCTTTGCACCGTGTGTATGTGTGCATTGTCAATCTTGGTCGTTTTTTGTTTCTTCTATATACTTGAATATGGTAACATTTAGTGCTGATATTATCAATTGACGATGCTCCACGCAGAGACAACCACCGTACCAGCATTCATAGATCCACCGGTAGAACCCGTGGAGGGAGAAGGAAGTGTCACAGAAGGAGAATCTGAAGTGGACGAATATGAAGAAGAAGCTCCACTAGAAGAGGCGCAGGTTGAAACTGATGAGGAGGGTCCAGATCCAGAGTTAAATCCAGAAGGAGAGGACGCGGGGCCTGACGAGCCTCCACCGCCAAAAGGCCAAGATGTCGGTGAGGTAAGGGCAGTCAGGTATACATGCCTAGGGCCGCACGCGATAGACGAAGAGGAACATGCTCTTTCTTTCTGTTTCTTAGGTTTTTGCCAGTTATGGTTGGAAATATGGTCCGCCAGCGATATAGATGGGACCCTGATTAGCGGTTCGGGTCTATTCTCCAGCACTCATCCATAGCTTCAATCAAATGCCTGGATGAAAGTGTGTATGAGCACATCTGATGCTTGACGGAGGCAGCGAATCCCGGTTCACCAGAATCACCACTCAAAACGGAAAATGTGGGCTGGCTTTAGAAGTTCAACACTTAACGAAATATGTTGAGGTGAGGGGTAACGGTCAATTACAATAGCATGGTCGACCAATCTATTGAGTTCGATTGTTGTAGATTGAGCCTATCCGAACAATCAATCTACTTCGAAATATTTTGATCAGAACTACGTCCAGTCGGGTGCGTCCCAGCTTAAGTGCGGAACAGAAAAGACAAGACAAAGAGAGAATTCCATGGCATTCTTTGTACCCTATGGGTTACTTTAGATCTTCCCACGCAAAAGAAACAGAATGTTGGTGTCACTACAATGCTTGCTGTAGGCAAATTTTCCGAGCATGTTTTATTCTACGATGTTTTTGCTTCTCGAGCTCTTTGAAATGCAACTTCACCATTCCTTCCTATGGACTTTCTGACCGTAAAATAACACATGCCTCTAGAGCTCTTCGAAATGCAATTTCAGAATTTCTTCTTTTGGACTTTCCGACGGTAAAATAACACATCCGTACTGCCTCTACATCCATCTTCTGGCTGACAATGCAGGACTCATACACATTCATATATAAATATAAAAAATTTATATATTTTGTGCTTACCGTTTTCTTGTTGCTCAAGCATGAAAATTGGTTTCTCCCTTATTTTGATCTACTTCGTATCTACGTTTTGAGTTTCGATGGCCAACCACTTGTTCGTGGCCTTAGTCAACTCTATACATGTATGCAGCTTGTGAGGTTGGCGTCGTTAATGAGGTGGATAGACGAAGACTGCGGTGTCGTCCCCATTGGTGGTATGGTGCTTGATGCTCACAACAATCTTGTCAACAACTTCGTCTTTCCTGGTAACGACGTTGTACTTTTAATCCACATGAATACTTCAAATTAAGCTACGTCATATTGTTCTACATCGCCAGGTCGCACCGATGACATTGTCGGTTTCAAGCCACTTTTCAGGAGTCATTTCAGGAGCTCTTCACTTATTAAGAGATGACAAGTCTGTATAGAAGGTCAAGTCATATGTGATTCGTTGTATACGAATTATTTAGTTCCTCCCGAACTCCTTGACGTGATTGAAGTGGTTTAGAAGAAAAGGATTTTAGGGTTAAAATTTAAAAAGTAAGTTAGAACATTAGATAATGTTTGGAAGAAGGCATCAGTACCCTATTCTCGACGCTTAGAAAGCAGGAGTAGGAAGTATGGTACTTATGCGAATCAAAGTTGAAAGACACCAAATGAGCTGGTACCAGTGCTTCTCGAAGGGTTGTATGTCATCAGAGTGGTTTGAACCACCAAAAGACCGTAGGGAATGAACCGATTGTGACAGGTTTCAAACCCAAGCTTTTATGGCGTTCCTAAACGCAAAACTTGCAGTGTGCTAGCAGTTCTTGTCATCAGCGTGATGGATCTCTCTTTTGTGCCTGCGAGGCATAGGAGATATCGATTCTTTTGAGGTATTTCTCGACTCAGCCGGATATTTGGACAGTTAGCTGTAGTTCTAGCCATGCTTTAGTAGCTTTTGTTCAAGCCAGGCTGCTCTGATTTTGCAGCTTAATAGGTGATAGCTTTCAGTTGATGACTTAGTCTGCTGATTGAATCTCATGAAGTGGATGATTACGAAAAACCACTGGCTTCAAACCCAAGGAGTCCTGCCCACCCTCATCCTTCTCAAGGAAGAATCAGCGAGGTAGACTGAGTCGACATTTTCCTTCAGAATGTCCCTTCAAAGGGTACAGTTCCAGAACTATTGAGCTCTGTCATGCCAGATAAATGGTGTAGAGCATGATCTTACAAAGTAGTGTCCTGATGCAAGTTGATCAAGCATGATCATGACTTCTCCACTTCTGTAGTTTGGTAAGGGTTTTGAACTACGATGATAGGTCACCTTGGACGACCCTTAATCTTTTCTTCGTAGCTGCCTCCCTCTTCACTCACTCGTCAATGAGGGCCTGCATACAAGCTACAGTATGTTGGCTTCTGCATGTAGGAATGTAGACAATTTGTAAGCTTGTGGGGATAAATACAGGTATATTCACTGACAGGCTCAAGCTCAAGCTCAAGTTCAAGGCTGATTGCCCTATCAGGATCAGCTGACATTACGTAGTACTTCCATGGTCTGTGACATTTTCAATCGAGAACATTAGATGCGCCTTCATATCCAATCATTTTACTATCCACTCTAGTGATGGAACTACCAAGGCCACAAAATGATAGACATGGACCCTGTACCTCGTCGATGATTACCGACCCACAGTAAACGTTTCTGGTTCTGAACAATCTTCCAACAATAGCTGGTCGTCTGACGCTCTTCTTCACAGTCCTCTTGACCTTAGTAGAGGTCATGGCCATGTAGGTCAGAAGTCTTTTCTTACCCTGCTGCATCCGAGTGCCACAACTTCACTGCTGTACTCGAGTGCAACAATTTTACTGCTGCTCTGGAGTGCAGATTGCCTTTGTGGCCACAGGGACTTTCTTGCAGTCCTTACCTCTTTAAATTGTTGGTTGAAGTGAAAAGTAAGAGGTAAAACACTAGCTTTGTCTAGTATCGAAAGATGGAGTGATGGCGCTGATCAGGTAAACCTCGCAATTTTGAGACTCTAAAAGGCGGTTGATCAGGTTTTGTAGATGTGCATTTTGCTCGCCACCACATTACCAGTGCCAGGATCGTTCACAATAAATCCCTTTCAATCGAAGGCGTCATACACTACCAATAGGTAGCGCAGGGTTAGAAGTTATTAGAGTTCAGATGCATGCTTGCGATTAAAGTCATGATTATCGGTCCTGCCAGATATTCAGTACTCAAGCGCTTGGACACGCGTGACCTACTGAAGGTAAAGTTTCGAGGTTTGAGCTCCAGGACCTGAAATCAACATGCGTGCGATTCATTTAGCCAAGTTAAATTAGTCTTACGGAGCGTTAAGAAAGTGAAAGTGCATTGGATGTACAGAAGCATAAGCTGAAATCATCATGCAATTCATGAGCCAACTTGAATGAATTCACGGAGTGTTAAGAAAGTGCAAGTACATTGGATGTACAGAAGCATAATCAACATAGACCGAACGTAATCTAACCGAAGAATAATATAATATAGCCTCTCAACTTTTCAGCGAATTTCACGGATGACATGAAAGGGAGGTCTATCAGAGTGTGAGCTATCCAATAGCAAAGAGTAAGGGGCTTATGTGGAGTTTAGCACGTTGCTGACTGCCAGTTGTTGGTAGGAGTGAGCGGCTTCAGATTGTCCAGCTTTCAACACTCGACGCGGCAAATGAGTGATAAGAATATATGAGCTGTCACGAAGATGTGTGCACGAAAACTGGAGACAACTGGATAGTGGTAGCGCTACTCTATCTTGTAGCAGACACTGGACCTTTTGATTGGGAATCACGACTGGTTTCTGATATAGTAATATTGTCCTTTGCGGCCGACAAACAGATGGTCGGATTTGGTGCTAGGGGATGTCCTGGAGGTCTCCAAGAACCCTGCCTTTGGATTGAGTTAAACCTTATGCCCAACACAACTCAGCCTGGAAACAGTTGCCTCCTGCTTTCACCCACAAATAATGCTTTCCAGATACAAGGAGTGACTGGCAGTAGTGGCAGAGAAACGAAAGGCTACGTGGAAAGTCAGGAATAGTCGATATAGGGTGGAAATCGCTCAATTGCGGTAGCGATTCGAATGTCGCTCACTTTTAATTGGGTTACATGGAAAGAACCGTAGGGTTCAGCGAATTTCACTTACTGGTATAACAAGGTATACATGGCGTAGTATACATACGCAATTTGAAAGATTATGGAGCAAAGTTGTGTGAAAGTGCGTGGCGCTCAAGTTCCGCGATAAGAAGCACTGAAATCAGAGTGTGGTGAAGTTTTGAAGTTTGATTCTGGTCAAGGATCAGGTGACGGAATTAGTATCTGTGCTCCCTTTCAACGGTAGAATGTAGAAATACACATAACATCGGGTTCCGAAAGCGACACGATGTCGATACGTTGTTCTAGGATATGCGTAGACCACGATGACGCCCCGCTGGATTCAGGAGCCAGCAGACAATGAGCAGAAGGGACAGACGCGAATCTGCCAGGTTCCTGTCCGTATGTCCTGTCTCGAGGGAAGATTTATCCAGACCTGTAGCTAGAGGCAATACTTCTGAATCATCTGTTGTTTGCTTCCAGCGCAAATTTGAACTCTGAGATCCGTACTCGAATTTGTATATTTTCTTATCTACATTGTTTGAAGGAACTAGCTAGAAATAAGGATTTAATCACCTGAATCCTTTTTGTCTCTACCTGTTGTATTTCTCAGCCTCTGTACCCGGAACATTAAAGAGAACTTTCGCCTGCTTTTGACCCGTTATCTATCAAGTTTCTTTTTTAGCGGAATGGGCTACATCTAAATAGTTGATATCTCCGTCTTTGCTACTTAGTTGTTGATTGCTATATCGGAACGGAACTACAATGCAGCTCGCCGCATGTGATGCTATTTTAGGTCTGAAAATGACTGGATGAACAGTTAGATGACCTCGTGTGCAGCAGGTACATGAGATGGTTATTTGGTACATATCTCTCGCGGTACAGAACCTAAATCTTAGAGATACTAGACTGCGCGTTGGTTGGAAGCAGACAGCTAGAGCTGTTGTTATGTCTGATCTATCTCGTGTCGAAGTCTTTGCTGATGAGGATGATCAAGGACAACTGCAACCAGAATATCGATATTCTAACTCACTAGTTAATGATTTCCGGCTCTTGCAGGGCTTGAGTTTCCTGACAAGCTTGATTCTTATGGACACCTTTTCTGTGGATATGAACGGGCACCACTCACTAAGGATATCACAGGTTTGTAACGTTCACATGACTTCATTTTGTGCATGCTTAACTTCACGAGGAAGGCCCGGGATTGAAAGTCTCTAAATTGTAAAGTTATCCCGTAAGGACAAGGAAAATAGTAAAACCTGCAATATATGTTGGCCGGGCAATGTGGGAGCTTCGTAACTGACTCAGAGGCGTGTGCATCTAGTCCTACATACCGTAAGCGACGAAAGCGTCGTTCAGTGAAAACGTCGATTGCCAACTGCGGATGATTCTTTACTTATGTCCGTGGCGAATGCATCTTGGCCATGGTGCTCCCTAGCTAATAGTCTAAGTGAATCTACAGTTGTCGGCGTACTGCTTGAAATCGGACCGGCTTTCCTGCCAACTTGTTACGTGGTAGCCACATTATGTCGTCCTTTCAACCTATAGGAGTGGATGAAATGTGAATCAGAGACAAGCAAGTTCGCTGTACATTTTGCGTATGCCGAAAGAAGAATTTCAGCGACAGACATAGGATGATAAGAAGTATCCCAAAGCCGAAAAATAGTTTTGATGATTCGATGCAGAAGAGCTATCGGTCGTGCTTACTACACGGAACAATTCTGACACGCATTTTCTCAAGCATTGGATGATCAGGATTTTGGAGCTTACAACAGCAGCCATTGACTAACGATGTCACAGTGAGAAGTCTCTTCTGGCCAGGATATCATATGTACTACTCGGGCACAACTTATGATTTTGGATCTTTGTACTTCGGATGGGGAGAGAAGAACAGGGATATAGCTTTTATGATAAACTGATTCGGAACATACATTGAAATGCCTTTATGGGGTACGAAAATAGGAGTACTTCATCGATTGTTCCTCTGCGACATGATATCGTTAGCTGTTATTATTTCAAATAGATCACTGACAGAGTTATTTTGACTAAATAACGACAGATCCACTACCACCCTTTAACTGTCAGAAGGAATCCTTACGCTAACATGTGACCTCAAGGACACAGTATAGACATGGAAAGTGGAGAGCCATACCTCGCGATCTGAGGGTTTGCTTCAAGAGACCTGCAAAGGCTTACATAGGATCAAAATCTCCGTAGTCGTGCTCTAATATATGTCACTGCCTTAAGTTGTTTCTGTACTTACCTTCACTGAGGCTTACTAGGTGCCATATTTAAAGGGCTTTTACTGGTTATCTTAACCTACCAAAATTTTCCATTCTCACACAATGCTGTACTCTTTCGACCTGTACGTGTACTTCCCAGTCCACCAATTATCCTTAATGACATGTTGGTGAACTATTTCATTCGGCACACGGTTTATAATCGGAACATTTCATGAGTTTTCTAAAATCAGGTTCAGCAGGCTGATTATCAAGCCGGAATGGAGGTAGGTTACTGTATTGCAATCCACCATCTTCTTCTGCACGGTCGTTATGTACGATACGATAGATAACAGGTTTCAATGATCTTTATGTGGTAATGAGTTCTGAATTTTCGGACATGTTTATCGCGGTCTTAAATTACTGTTCCTCAGCTACGCAGATCATCTACTTTTTGGAGAGCTTTTACAGATCTAGAATACTCGGAATTCTCTATCCCTCTGCATTGAGTACAAACGAACTTTTTTCAGGGGCTCAGTGCGTGCATTCTTTTGTCAAGTCTATTGCCTTCGGTCACATTTAAGTTTGTTCAGGTTGAGTTTCTGAGTGCTTAAGCTTCTTACATATAGTCCTTTGCTAGGAGAACGCGCATTTCAGGTGCCTCGTATTCTGTTACTGATAGTTGTATGTCCCAACGTATGAAACCTGAAAAAGATGGTACGTGGCCAACCATCACACTTATCAAAAGCCTGCAAATCCTGATGGATCCTGATTTTACGTTCAAAATTACATACTTCTATTGTGTAGTTCCTTGGAAGCAAACTTATGTTTCAATTCTCACCCATCAGAGAACTGTCAACTAAGAGTCCGAAACCGATTGTAATACCGTCCTAGCAGGCTATGTGTCTGTGAGAAAGATCAATTAATAGGCAGAGAGACATCAAGACAAGACCTTGATTCGTCATACTCGAATTTTCCTGTATGATTTGACAAAGCATCTGATTCGAGGAGACCTTTTCGCAGCCTGTACTGCACAGATTCAACTGTGCGGGCCGTCTCAATTTCTTATGAAGAGGAAACTAGCGAGAGCTCATTCCTACTAGATAGTATTAGTTGATGAGGTTGGCGGACTTTGTGATACAACTTATCTACCACCTTTTGACGCTGGAGTTACTCCAATACCACGGAGGGATGCAGATGTTCACATTCAAACATCTATAGACTCACATAGAGCTGCCAGTTGCGTTCTAACAGAACCTATCTGCAACTTCTATTGTAGCGTTTTCATAGCGGTTCAATCTGGAGAACGTAGGGAATCAAAGAATCCCGATCGTACAGAAGATTACTCATAGCAATTTGACGTTAAATACAGTGTTAGAAATTGCAACTTCACGATTGGTCCCAAACCTACCGTTCTCAAATTACATTCCTCCGCTGATTTCTCCGCTGAGCACCAAGCGCTGAAGCTCACGAATAAACTCAACAATATGAACGAAACATTCGTACAGCAGTGCTTTAAACCAAAGTTGACTGACCTCTCAAGTACCTCATTCAGCTTTAGACATATCTTGACATATCTCTTGGTCCCCACTACCTGTAACAAGTGGGCGTGGTTTTTAATGTGCTACGAGTTATGATAGGCAAGCCATTATGATCTAGTTTTTGACGTAGTGACAATAAATTGTCTGTACATTATTCTATCTCCTGTGGGAGGTTGTTCACGTGTCGGGCAGTGTACTTTAATATCTCTTTCTGTCTTCATAATAAATTGTCTTACTCCCTTCACTGTGCAGGAGAGAGTTGGAAAAGGAGTGGTGAATCTTTGAATGGATATTCGCACGTAGTACGCAATCTTACAACTCCAAACTTTCAAAGCGCTTACCTTGCAAACGTTAAATTTTGGCGTAGATATACCATAGTAACAAGCACCTTCACTAATGATCTACGTAATCGTAGGGTATGGCTGTAGAATCATCCAATGGAGCCATAATGTACTGAAATAGAAAATATCACTCGGAGATTCTAAAGAGCCAAATTTTCCATCCAGGAACGTATGACTAATTTGGAGGCGGGGAGCGGGAATTCGCAAAATATGAAAACGAAATATTCCCAAGAAAGACAACTATTATGGTTATCATGTTGTTATCTATATCTTTACATCAACTCCTTTGGGAATTAATTTATGTCTAGATTTAGAATATTTGGGTCAAACTATACCATATAATTTTATTATATTTCAATTTGGATAACATTCAAATAATAAAATAACCATACAAAATCAAACACCCTCAACAATCAATATCAATGGGTTTTACATTCGTACAACATTTGCTTAATATATACTTAAGAATGGACGACCTCAAGAAATTGCTAAAATGGAACATGAAGATCAAGGAAATAAGGAACTCCAATAGCAGAACTCAAGCAAACTTTGGGAACTTGATTAGTTCCAATGAGATGAAAGGTTTTACTTATGCAAAATTGCTTTACTTGCAAGGTAAGATCATGATTTAGAATTTTGGTTGATTCTAGAAATTTAGAGAATTGTATGTCCATGAAATTAGCAAAAAAATTTGAGTATATATATAAAGTAGTAATTATAAGTAGATTGATGATGGTGGATGGTATAAAAGCTTTTGCAGCCCGTACCTCACATCTTGGTACATTCAAGATTGGGAAGATTGCGAAGGAGTATTTGGAGTATGAGGTTTATAGTGGCACCTCTACACTATGATATTATTTTAGGTTTGCCTTGGCTTGAACATCATAAGGTTTAATTTTATTGGGCCCAATGATAAATTCAAGTACAACACAAATATAGAAATTTCTAATTAGGTTGTCTGGCACCTTTGAGTAAGACACCAAAGAATAGTTAATCTCAAGATGAGAAGTTTGTTAGTAAAGTAACCATAGAGCAAGCTTTGGAGGAAGATAAATCTTTTTTCATAGTGTAGATCAAGTCAATTGTGCATGGAGACTCTAAAAGTGCCATAAGCTTCATCAAGTAATGGTTGAATAAATACTTCAAGAGTTTACAAATGTGTTTTTGGATGATCTACCAAAGGGATTACCCTCTAATATTCCCTCCAAGATTGAGTTATTGCAATGAAGTACTCCAATGAGTAGACCAATCTATTGGCTCTCACCAAAGGAGTTGGACAAGCTTCAAAAAACATCACCAAAGTTGTTAGAGAAGGATTCATATGGCATAATACATCTCCTTGGGGAGCACCGGTACTATTTGTTCCAAAGAAGGATGGATGAGTTTACTTCTATATTGATTACTATGACCTTAATAAACAAATAGTGAAGAAAGCATTTCCCTTGCCTTGAATTGATGACTTGCTCGATCAATTGAGTGGAGCACAATACTTCTCCAAGTTGGATCTCCAAAGCAACTTTTCATTCTTGCTCCTCCTCCTTCATACTCACACCTTCTTGACAATAATATCTCAATCCTTACAACAAGCCAAATTTAATCTCTTTGTTGCTCGAAATTGTTAGAAACAATACACGGACCAATATCATCATGACCTCACATTTCAACTCAATGGTAAGGTTATGTTTTCTTCTAGTGTAACAAAATGGAGTTTAGCGAAGTAGTTAGTAAGGCTAAAGTTGGATCTCCGAAGCAACTTTTCATTCTTGCTCCTCCTCCATCTCATGTCTTTCATACTCACACCTTCTTGAAAATAATATCCCAATCCTTACAACAAGCCAAATTTAATCTCTTTGTTGCTCAAAATTGTTAGAAACAATACACGGACCAATATCATCATGACCTCACATTTCAACTCGATGGTAAGGTTATGTTTTCTTCTAGTGTAACAAAATGGAGTTTAGCGACGTAGTTAGTAAGGCTAATGAAGTAAAGAATAAGCCAAATTAGCCTAGAATATTCTAAAAGCATCTAGGAAGCTTCTTGGGAAGCTTCCCAACTAGTTAACTTGTGCCCCAAGCAGGTAGCTTCTAGAAGCTTCTAACTAGCTTAGCTTGCATGCCAAGTAGACGACTTCTAAAAGGAAGCTTCTTGAGAAGCTTCTCAAGGGCCTTGTATGCTACCTATAAATACCAAAGCCAAAGCTCATGCTAGGCATTCAGAGTTTTTCCTCATTCAAGTGTCTCAATGTGAGTTTCCATTCTCCTATTTCTCTCCTTGGTCTTGGTCTTTTACATTGGTATCAGAGCAAGAATGGGATGGATTGAATTTATGGACCACCAAATCCACTTCCGCCAAAACATTGGGATTTTCATGTCTAGATATTATCCAAACATTGTTTCACACAATTCATCACTTCGCGCTTTGGGCAAGATTTTCTATATATGATCATCGTGTCTAAGGAACCCTTGATACTTCCGGTTGTAACTTATGGAGAACGGTGGACGTGCTGCATCTATGTGTTAATCAATTAGATAAAGTGGGAGTGGTGGGATAGAGTAGTAGCTATGGCGGCAATATCAGACGTTATCCTTGTGATGTAGCAACAAATTGAGCACCTTACTTAATTGCTGGATAAACTAGATCAGTACACGACAAGAACATATAGAGAGAGCGCCAATTCAAGATAGAGAAGATTGCATTTGATTTCCAAAACCCAAGGTGTTTGAAGGCAAGAATCTTCTCGGTACAATAGAGAATTTTGTCTTTGATTGCAAGTGTTACTTTGAAGCCACCAATCTTCAAGATGAATGGAAACATATTCTCTTGGCCTCTAGCTAATTAGATGGTGTGACAAAACTGTGGTGGCAATTTCGAGTGGAGCAAGTTGAATGACAGAAATTGTTGCACCAATTTTGACATGTGCAAAGTTCAAGGATGCAATATTGGAGCAGTTTCAAACTATAAATGCCACCCAAGCCACATGAGATAAATTGGCGGAGTTGAAGCAAGTTGGCTCAATAAGGAGCTACATCACACAATTTTAGAACATCATCATGCAGATTCCAGATATACAAGAAGGTGAAGTTTTGGATCGATTTGTGCGGGGATTGAAGTCACAAACCAAATTAGAGGTGACCATGCGGGAACCACAAAACATAGAAGAAGCCATGCAATTGGTTGAGCATTTTGATTCATTGGTTGTAACAACTTGGTCTCCACCTCAATCTACACAACACCTACTAGTACACTATGCACGAATGGAAGAACCGGCATCGATGGAGATTAATGCTATCCAACAAAGACCACTTGGTATAGCAAATAGAGAAAGATTGTGACAAAATAGAGGTTGTTTTTATTGTTGCCAAGTTGGACATCGCATTGCTGAATGCACACTTAGAAATGTGCAACCTCGACAAGTTGCCCAGATGGAGATTGTGGAACAAAATGATAAGGGAAATGAGGAATCCTAGTAGGAGATTTCAAGCCGCCTATTGGGAGTTTGATTAGTTCCAATTGGATTGAAGGCTTGACCTATGCAAGTTTGATTCACTTGCAAGGTACAATATCTAATCGGGGTTATAGGATTTTGGTTGATTCTAGAAGTTTAAAGAATTGCATGTCTATGCAAGTAGCAAAGGAATTGAGTATTCCTATCAAGCAAGTGTTTGGAAGTAATTTGATGATGGCGGATGGTAAAAAGGGTTCTGCATTCCGCACCTTGCATCCTATTACCTTCAAGATTGCAAAGGAGTATTCAGAGTGTATGAGGTTTATAGTGGCACCTCTACACTATGATATCATTCTGGGTATACCTTGGCTTGAATGTCATAAGGTTCAATTTGATTGGACCCGACGACAAATTCAAGTACAACACCAAGGTAGGAATTTCTGATTAGGTTGTCTAGCACCTATGAGTAAGACACCTAAGAATAGTCAGTCCCAAGATAGGAAGTTTGTCAAGAAGGTAGCCATAGAGCAAATCTGGAAGGGAGATGAGTCCCAAGATGAGAAATTTGCCAGAAAGGCAACCATGGAGCAAGCTTGGAAGAGAGATGAGTCCTTGGAAAGGAAGTTTGTTAGTAAAGCAGCCATAGAGCAAGCTTTGGAGGAAGATTAGGTTGTATTCATGGTGTGGATCAAACCGATTGCACAAGAACAATTTGAGGAGAGCCAAGAGCCTCATCAAGCAATGGTTGATCAGATATTTCAAGAGTTTACGGATGTGATCCAGATAATCTTTGGCAGATCATTCGGATGTTTCCGGATGATCTACCAAAGGGATTCCTCCAGTCAAGGTATGCCTTTCAAGATCGAGTTATTGCCAAGAAGTACTCTAGTGAGTAGACCAATCTATCGGCTCTCACCAAAGGAGTTGGAGGAGTTGAAAACAACACTTACAGAGTTGTTGGAGAATGATTTCATATGACATAGTACCTCTCCTTGGGGAGCACTGGTACTATTTTTTCCAAAGAAGAATGGAGGACTTCATTCTGTATTGATTACCGTAGGCTCAATAAGCAAACTGCAAAGAATGCATATCTCTTGCCTCGTATCGATGACTTGCTTGATCAACTAAGTAGAGCACGCTACTTTTCCAAGCTGGATCTTCATAGCGGCTATTGACAAATTCCTATTGAAAGAGAGGATGTGCAAAAGATTGCCTTTTTCACAAGGTATGTGCATTTTGAGTGGAGAGTCTTACCTTTTGGACTCATTAATGCTCCAATAGTCTTCATGGATTAGATGCATCGGGTGTTGGAGGGACTATTGGATCAGTCCGTGGTTGTGTTCTTGGATGATATCTTAATCTATAGTAAGACAGAGGCAAACTACACAAATCATGTCCAAGAAGTCCTAAGACAACTATGACAATGGAAATTTTATTGCAAGAAGTCAAAGTGTGCCTTTTGGCAAAAGGAGGTTATCTTCTTGGGTCATAAGATCTCAGCAAAGGAGATCAAGATGGAAGAAGAGAAGATCAAGGCCATTACTGATTGGCCTGCCCCAAAGGATGCTACAGAAGTACGGGCATTCAATGGATTGGCCAATTTTTTCCAACGGTTCATCCACTATTATGCTCATGTGGCTGCACCATTGACTGACCTCTTGGGAAAGAACTTGAGTTTCTAGTGGATCACCAAGCATGAAGAAGCATTCCAAAATTTAAAGCATATGGTGTCTTCAAGACCCATTCTTCAACCATATGATCCCCAACTACCTTGTGTGGTTGATTTTGATGCTTCCAACTTTGCAATTGGAGCTATGTTGCAACAAGAATTCCCAAATGGACTACATCCCATTGCCTTTGTGTCTCGCCGACTAAATACAGCTGAAAGAAACTACTCTGCTCAAGAGTAGGAACAACTAGCAATGGTATATGCCACCAAGGTATGGAGGCATTACCTCTTGGGGAAACAAGTGGTCATGCAAACTGATCACAAGCCATTGTTGTAGACCTTACACTTGGAACACATGAAGAGTCAACATCGTCGATAGGAAGAGCAACTCCAATTGTTTGACATCAAACTTGAGAGTACAAACCAGGTTGGTTCTATGTCATCCATGATGCACTATCATGAAGACCTGATTTGAAGTCTCTTCCTTTCATCACGACGGCAATTACAATGGTGTCAATTGACCCCAAGGTCCATAACAAGTTTTGGTCAGCTCTACAACAAGATCCCTTCTTCCAAATAGTACATGGTCATTTGACAATAGGTGACAAGGAGTACAACACCTTCTCTTTCAAGGAAGGCCTTCTATTCCATGCGGACCGGATCTATGTTCCAGCCAAAGGTGATCTCAGACTTGTGCACCTTCAAGAAGCCCATGATTTACCAATAGTTGGTCACATGGGAGTGGACAAGACCTTGGGTACCCTCCAACGCCAATGGTGATAGCCCAATATGATGCAAGATGTTTGGGATTTTTTCCAATTGTATGAGAGTTTTCAACGCAACAAGGTTAGTAACAAGAAGCCAAGTGGACTCCTTCAGCCACTTCCCATTCCAACTACTCATTGGGAATATGTGAGCTTAGATCTCATCACCTCCTTACCCAAGACACAACAAGATCACACAACAATTGTGGTGTTTGTGGATAAGCTTAGTAAGCAAATCCATTTGGCACCAATGGTTGATACTATGGATGCTCCAACCTTGGCGCAACTCTACTTCAATAATATATTTGAACATCATGGAATGCCATGTGTACTCATCTCCGATTGTGATCCTCGCTTCACCGGAAAGTTCTGGCAAGCCCTCTTCCAGATACTTGGCACCAATCTTGCTTTGTCCATAGCCTATCATCCTCAAACTGATGGACAAATTGAACATGCAAATCGCACCTTGGAAGATATACTTTGTGCCTTTGTCAACATTCACCATACCAATTGGGATGAATATCTTGCAACTATAGAGTTTGCATACAATAATTCTAAACATGCAAGCATCGATTCTCTCCTTTCTTTCTCAATTTTGGCCAAGATCCGCTTATCCCAGATTCTCTTCTTGCTCCTCCTCTGTCTCAGGTCCCTCATACTTCAACCTTCTTGACCACCATATCCAAATCTCTCCAACAAGCCAAATCTCACCTCCTTGTTGCTCAAAATCATCAAAAACAAAAATGCTGACCACCATCATCGTGATCTAACCTTTGAAGTTGGTGATAAAGTTATGTTATCCTCTAGTAATCTACCCCTCCTACTTGATACCCAAGTTTGTAAAATTACCCTTAATTGGATAGGACCTTTTGATGTTGCCCAAATTGTCTCTCCTGTTGCTTATTGACTTGCCTTGCTTGGTCATATGCATATCCATCTTGTCTTTCATGTTTCCAAGTTGAAACCTAATCCCTCTTGTTTTTCCTCTTGAGTCCAACGTTCTCCTCTCCCTATCCCTATCAATGATCATGAGGAGTACAAAGTTGATTGTATCCTTGCGTGTCGCCACATCCAACAAGGATGTCGACAACATAGGGAGTACAAAGTCCTTTGGAAAGGATATCCCCTTCATGATGCCACATGGGAACCTCTTTCTCATCTCTAGAATGCACTGGTGGTCATCCAAGAGTTTGAAGCTTCAATGACGACGAGGACGTCACCAACTATTGGTGGGGGAATATGTAACAATATGGAGTTTAGCAACATAGTTAGTAAGGCTAATGAAGTAGAGAATAAGCCAAATTAGCCTAGAATATGCTAGAAGCATCTAGGAAGCTTATTGGGAAGCTTTCCAACTAGTTAACTTGCACCCCAAGTAGGTAGCTTTTAGAAGGAAGCTTCTAGAAGCTTCTAACTAGCTTAGCTTGCACGCCAAGTAGGCAGCTTCTAGAAGGAAGCTTTTTGAGAAGCTTCTTGGTTAACTTGGCTTGCAATCTAAGAAAGCGGCTCAAGGAAAATTCTTGAGAAGCTTCTCAAGGGCTTTGTATGCTACCTATAAATACCAAAGCCGAAGCTCATGCTAGGCATTCAAAGTTTTTCCTCATTCAAGTGTCCCAATGTGAGTTTCCATTCTCCTTTTTCTATCCTCAATCTCGGTCTTTTACATCTAGTAAATTACCCTTCCCTCTTGATAACCAAGTCCAAAAACTTACTCCTAGTTGTATATGTCCATTTGATATATTTCTTTATTGCTTATCTACTTGCCTTACCTTGTCATATGCAAATCCACCTTGTCTTTCATATTTCCAAGTTGAAACTTTTTGTTTCTAATCTATATTCCTTTTCCTCTTGTGTCCAACCTCCTCCTCCTCCCATCCCTATCAACAATCATGAGGAGTATGAAGTTGATTGTATCTTGGCATGTCACCAAATTCAACATGGCCACCAATAACATACGGAGTACAACATCCTTTGGAAAGGGCATTTCCTTCATGATGCCTCTTGAGAGCCTTTTTCTCATCTCCAAAATACAAAAATAGCCATCCAAGAGTTTGAAGCTTCCATGGTGATGAGGACCTCACCAACTAGTGGTAGGGGAATATATAACAATATAAAGTTTATTGATGAGTTAGTCAAGGTTAATGAAATAGAAAATAGTCCAAATTAGCCAAGAATTATAAGAATATTTTAGAAACATCCAAGAAGCTACTTGGTACCTTCCAAGTATTGGGTAATGTGCATGCCAAGTGATGATTTCTAGGAGGAAGCTTCTTGGGAAGCTTCCTTGCTAGGCTAGCTTACATATCAAGTAAATGGTTTCTAGCAGGAAGCTTCTTGGTTAGCTTTGCTTGCACTCTAATAAAGCAAATTTTAGGAAGCTTTTTGAGAAGCTTCTCAAGAGCCTTATATGCTTCCCTATAAATAATAAAGCCCAAGCTAATGCTAGGGATTTGGAGTTTCCTTCATTCAAGAGTCCTAATGTGATCTTTCCCTTTTATATTCCATTCTCCTATTCTCTCCTTGGTCTTTTACAATGACTAAGAGTGCAATATGTGCTCTTGAGCCTAAAGGAGCATCATAGAGTTCCCCAATCGTTCACACTTTTTGAGGCACTACAAACAACATCCATGGCTCTTAGAAAACCTAATGCAGGTGTGGTAGGTGGTGATGGAGTGCACAACGGACTAGATACTAGTCAATAAAAATTGTTATAAAGAATGGGTCTAACACAAGTTGAGGGTTGCTCAATTTATTATGTGCTCTTCTTTATTTATAACATCAACATGTTTATATAAGGAGTTGTTCCAACTCTAGTGTTCCAATTGGCTACCATACTTTGTGAGAGTAGAGATGGTGTGGTTCCTCTTTCAGAATAAAGGTGGTTGATGGTGGAGCCAACTTGGTTGAGGAGCATGAGAAACAATTGACTACCAATGGCTTATGGTAAGCAGAAATTACTAGATTGGAAGAATTACCTACTAGACTTGCATTTGAGCAAGCAAGGTTTATGCTTGGGTTTGTCTTATTGGACAACCAAAGTGTGATTTTTAGTTTGGTAGGATCTTCATGGAAGATCTATACACCATATAAGATCTCATAGACATTGGTACATAGCCTTTATGTTGAAAGGAGGTCTATTTCTTGGTCTTAGGCTATGGAAGACCAATGTGGAGAGGTGTTCATTTCATATCTAAATATCTCAAGGGGGTGGGTTCATAGAATACATCATTGTCTAGATTTAGCCAAATCATCCAAATGATAGTTTAATAATGAGAGCTCATGCCATTACAATAGTAGTAGAGTCATGTTGTATATTAGTTAGTGGAGTAGTTTTATACCCCATGGATTTCAAAATTGACTATTAGAAGGAGAAAGCTTCCTATAGGCCAAGCTGGAAATCAGATGAAAGATGTGTATGTTGCTTACCAATGATGTTTAGTAGTGATAGCCTTAGCTCACTATAAATTGGTACTATGGCATCAATCTTAACATTCAATGGTTTTGTTACTTGGCCTAGTGAGTTACTAAATGGAAACACCCATATGGAGGATACTATAGTTCCAAAAAAGACCACTCAGATTTGTAGTATGAGTGGATTTTTCTATCTACCTTGGATGTTCCATTGTGGAGTTCCAATGAGGAGTTGTAATAATGTGCAGATCAGTTGGTACAATGGACGTGGAGTGGAGCCTTTGTATCACCAATAGACCACTTTGAGGATGATTTTCCAAATTTTGGTTACCTTGTCACCTTTAAATATCATACCAATGGCTTGGTAGTATCCAATGGAAGGAGTATGCTTATTAGATTTGTTTAATGTGATTAACACTGGACAAGTTGAAGTCTTACAAGTAGATATATGGGTTTAGAGATACTTATATGTGGAAAGGAATGAGAGCTAGATGATACTCTCTACATTATGTGGTACACTTGACCTATTGGTGTCTAGAATGATTACCAATGTCAATAGTTTGGGGCTATTAGAAGATTCTACCATTAGATATTTCTTTGTTGGGAGCATATGATTTGGAGAGTATGATACTATTCATTTGATTTTTTGGATGGCCATGTTAGTGATATATCCATGTTTGCCATGGCTAGGGTCTATAGGAACCCAATTTGGCATATTTTGGAAGATGCTATGTATATTACAACATCTTCATGTTGATTAGGTAATTTTTCCCATATATTTTTTAGAGAACATCTATTTGATAGGTGATAGCAAGTACACATCATGTTTAATCTTAGATTGAACCTATTGTGTTGTTTGATGCAGCTAGAATTGGATCATATGAAATCATTTTCATCTTTGGTGGATAAGCCTCTTACCTTGAGAGGTTCTACAATGTGTCTATCATGGCATTCAACAAGCATCACACCTTATTGTTGATGATATCTTGGATGTTGGGTGCTAGTCTCGGACAATGAGATTGGTTGATAGGTCATCTATGGTAGTGATGAACCTTGTTGAGTATCCCAAACCTCCTTTACCCACTCATGAGTTTCCCAACATCCCATGTTTATCAAGAAGGAGGTCGTGGAGTTTTTTGGGACTCAAAGTTACAATTGTTGGTAGAGCACAATGCCAATGAAAGAGCAAGTGATGGGTTTCTGTACTAGTACTATTGTCATTTTAGTAATATTAGAGGCATCAAAGTGTCAGGTGTTAGGTTAGGTCATGGACCTGAACTATTTGACTTGAATTGTGGGCCTTGGATTGGCTAAGCAATGTAGGATGCGCTTGACGTGCATCACCACTTGGACACTTTTGAGCTTTGTACCTATCAAGATAATTCAAGCACATATTGGGAGCAATGGGTTGAGTGGAAATGGTATTTTTGGGACACAACCAGCAACTATTAGCAAGAATGGTCTACTTGAAGTACATCTGAGTAAGCATGGTCTATTGGGATGCAACAAGAGGAGCTTGCAACTAGAGTAGAAGGAGTTTTTGCTCTAAGGTTGGTGACTCTAGTAGTTAAAGGTATGACAATATTGCTCCCAAAGTCTTGGCATGTCTTCCACCTCCATAGCAACTCCAAAGGATACTTGGAGAAGAGATGTATGTAAGATGGAAAATTAAGAGTTTGGAGGTTCTTGAAGAGCTACACAAGTTTTGCTTTCAGTTTGAAGGATTTGGATGCTCTAAAAGGACTTGATATTTGGATTGAGTTGACTATTGATACATCAATCTTTTGATGTTGATATAGATATCTTGATGTGGAGAGAGCCTTGATAGAGACCTATAGCCAAAGTAGGGACTTTCTTGAGGTTGGTTTGGTGGAGATTTCACATGGAGAGTATGCTTTAACTACAATGATGCTAACCAAGAATGATATACAAAGAAACCACATGAATAGGCAGATGTTTGGAGACTATTGTCCTAGCATCAATAGACAAAGGCTGATTGGTTTGCAATGTCTAAAATGTTTAAAATGAGTATATCTTTGAAGCAATTGAGCATGCAAAGATTTTAAGTACTTTGGACCTTTGAGGTACCAATCAAGGAGGAAGACACGTCCAAGATAACATTTTGGGCTATTGATCCTCACAGTAAGGATGTATTATATTAGTGGTGGTTCTTACCATTTGGGTTAAAGAATGCTCTTGTTGAGTTCCAAGGTCATGAGTAAGATCCTTATGGGATTGAATTTCTCTTCATGTTATATTGATGATATTTTGGTCTATAGCGCTATTGTGTAGGAGCCTGAATGACATTTGTTGGAGATGTTTGAGTGATTAATCTCATGAACTAAAATTACATCTTGGGAAGCATAGATTCTTCCAAAAGCAAGTTGAGTATTTGGGTTACACTATCTACCTTGGTGGAGTTGGTGTTCAACAAACCAAGGTTGGACTATTATACATATAACCTGGAATACAAATGTAAGTAGAATGTGAGCATTTGTTAGGTTGGTGAAATTTTATTACCAATATTTAAGAGGATTCATTGCCATTGCTAAGGCTTTGACAAAACTTACCAAGCTTACAATAGAGTGGTGTTTGGGAGATTAGAAAGAAAGAGATTTTATAAAGCATCAAGGAGAGTATGCCTATTCTAGGTTCATATTGGTTGGAGTGAGTTGGAGCTTGGAGCATCACTCACCCAATTGGATGGTGAGGGAAGGAATTTGTGGTGGTCTATGCTAGTTGCTCCAAAAATTCAGCTACGGCAAAGTATAGTTCATATGAGAGAGAGAGAATGTTTAGCTATAGTGTGTATTTTTTATATTACCTACTTGGCATCATGTGGTAACCCTTTAACTTTCATCTTTGATCATCAACTATTGAAGTGGTTGATTGAGTCCAATAAGCTTTCAAGGAAGCTTTTGTACCTCAAATTGTAGCTCCAAAGAGCTTACTTCTTCTATGTTGAGCTTTTGAGCTCCTGGCTATGGTGGATAGAAGCCGTCAAGCATCATCTTGATTCTCTTAGCTAAAGTGAGTGTGTCTGACAATGTGATCAAGGCCTATGTGTAGTGTATATGGAGTTTTCAAATTTGAGACCTAAGTTGAATCTTTGATTGATCAATTATTTTGGCACTTCAGAATGCATGTGTGATTTTCTACATGATTTGTTCTTCTAGAGTGTACAATATTGACAATGATGTATTTTGTGTAGCAATGTATATATGCACAACATCAAAGCCATAATTGTCTTTTCTAGTTGAGATAGCTCAATTCAACTTTTGGTTTTGAGATATTTTTCCAATATTAAGTCCTTTTTATTTCTGTTATTTATTCAAGAGCAAGGGACACCTTGGTCCCTCACTACACACCTTTGATTTTTGTTGAATATCTTACGATGGCTCTAGAAATGAAGAAAGAAGAGGACATCTTAATGTCAAATTTAGAATTTACATCAAACAAGAAGTATTTGGTTAAAGCAAAGGTGAAGATGACAAGGAGCAAACTAGTGAGTATCTACACGTAAAGTCTTCAAAGGTCAAAACAGATGAAAATCTATCTTTATATTCCCTTTGGAATTTGGAGTACAAATTGGACCTATGATTTTTGAATTCCACAACTTAATAGTAATGTTTGAAGAAGAAGTTGCTTGTGTTTCAAATCTTCAAGCAAAGACTACTTGTTTATGTGCTCAACTTGAATTTTTGGATAATCACCCAAGAAGCTGAGAGATTGTTATAAATGAATTATCAATATATGCCATGCATGAGCTTATTTTACTTTTTAGTTCAAGTTCATTTCCCCAAAACCTATGGGTTATGTCCTTGAAAACTTTATATTATTCAGTGTATGTATTTTGAAACAATTGCATTATTTATTGCACAAATGAACTTCTTCTTTGCTTAAAAACTGTCATTTAGGGATTTAGTCATTTTTTCACTTCCAACCTAGGGTGTTGGTGTGACATTATGGGAATTCAAAAAGTACTCTCTATGTTGAGATTAACTAGTAATAAAATTCTTTTCATTTCCATAGTTTTTGATTGAAATATATAACTTGAGGATTGTGAATTCAATAGATTCACTTTTCATCTATATCAAAACTTGGAATAAAGAATTCCATGGGATTATTTTCCTTACCTAGTACACTAATTTTTACTCACATACCATTATGAGATCTTTTTTGGCTTTGGATGTATGCTATCTTTGTAGCTTAGCGTTGTATCAAAAAGTTCAAGGTACTCTTGTATGTTACTTACATCTAAACAATGCTTTCAAACCAAAAGTCTTAATAAGACATAGGATTGTAATTTCATTTATGCCTTTTCCAAATACATAGTTGAGAGTTAATATACTATACTTTAAGATTTCCAAGAAGGAAATCTTGTTCAACTTGACCTTTGATCGTTGGTTTTAACTTCTTATAATATTGCAAGATATAACCATGAAGATAATGTGAGTAATGCTAGTTTCTCTTAATAATGCATACAAATAGCACTTGCAAATACTACAAATAAAGAAGAAAAATGGACATTGGAGATACAAATCCTCAAAAAAGAATTTCTACCACAATTTTCTATATTATGCAATATATGGAGGTGAGGTAGTATTGGCAAAACAAGTTCTATCTTGTATATGTTAGGTTTGTTATATCAATCTTTGCAACCATCATTATCCTTTTCTTTAAAGGTTAGATTTTCTGGCCAAGTTGTAAAATAATTAACTTTGAATTTGTAGGCCATCCTAGTTAGAAGAGTTTCAAAAGGTACTTCTTTATTCAATAAAGCTACTAACACCTAATTAAATTTATTGGTTGTGATTTATTTCTTATCTATGTTTCTTTTAAGTGATATCTTCTTTCATTGTTACTATTTGGATTAATAATAACTTCTTTCTTTTTCTTAACAGGAAAAAAATCCATATTTATGAGTAAAATTAGAGTGCAACATAGGCAACCAATACATATGTAGTAGAGTTGTCTTATTGGAACATGACAAAGTATCCCTATACAAACCATAGGTATGCATAAATTTCATAAGATCTATTATTTTATCTTTTGAGTAATTAGAAATGTACTTCCTACACAATTTATCTAAGCTTCTTAACTAGTCATGATTACCTAAGGTTAGGCTTAACCAAAATAAAGATGAGCTTGCAGGATTTAGTACCATTTTCTCAAAATTTATTCTCTTATATTAAAAATTTTATTTAGCCTTCAAGAGGAGTTGGGAAGTTATCTACAAATATAAAATGGTTTATATTCTTCTAGAATCCAACCAAATTCTCCAAAAAAAATATGATTGAGTGGTGTTGGGCTTAAGATAAAACCACATGTTTAGGGAATTATACTTATGAGCTTTTATAAATTATTTACTATAAATAACTTGTTGCTGGTGACTTTACCTAGTGCAATAATATTAAGAACTTATAAAACATAAAATTTTAGTGTTTGTAAAAAAAGGGTGAAGAAGTACTTACCATATTTTCATTCACAATATTTATCTATGTAGATTTATCTAGTTAATAATGTGTTGAATCATAAATATGACTTGGAGATTTAGCTTTGAAGGAGTGTAATGAAATTTGATTCAATATATGGCATGTTTCAATAATAAAAATTACATGTTCAAGGAAGAACATCATGCATATATACATCGCTACACAACATACATCAATGTCAACATCATACACTATAGAAGCACAACTCACATATAAGGTATACATGAACTCTAAAGTGCTACAATAATCAGTTCTTCTTTGACTCGAAACACACTCAAACATATCATTACTCGATCAGTCACTTTGCTAATAATCAAGTATTGATTACAATCAAGCCACATCCACTCTAGCTAAGAGACTCTAGGTGGCGCTCGCCAACCTCTATCCACCATAGCCAAGAACTTGAAGGCTCAACATCAGATAAGTGAACTTTGTGGAGCTGACTTTGAAGGTATACCCAATCCCAAGTAAACTCAATTCTCTAATGTAATCAATTTTTCTTCAACTCAAACAGATCATTACTTGATCATTCACTCAAGACTTTGCCAACAATCTGGCACTAATTACAATCAAACCACACCTACTCTAGCTAAGAGACTCCAGGTGACGCTTTGAGGCCTCTGTCCACCATAGTCAAGAACTCAAAGGCTCAACATTAGAGAAGTGAGTTCTTTGGAACTGCATTTTGAAAGTATACCTCTTTGCTCGACCTAGATCTCCAAGCCTAACCACATCGTGGATGGTACATCCAACGGTACGAATGGTGCAAGTGACGGTGAATTCCACCATCTGATCAGTAGCACTAACATGAAATCTGATCGTCAACAAGTAATCAATGAGTAACTACCCACATTAGTATTCCAACATTCAAGTAATCTAGTTTAGACACCACAAGTATCGGGCGACAAGAAAGACATAACAATTAGATAACCATTAATATAACTTTTTTGATCCGAGTAATCTAGTTTAGACACCACAAGTGTCGCCACAAGAAAGACATAACAATTAGATAACCATTAATATAACTTTTTTGATGAGAAGTGTATTGTAAGAATTGATCATCACCAACAGTAATTTCCATTGTCTTATAACAATTTCCATAAATTGATTACAAGATTATTGGTACCTGAGCTAGTTTTGCAATAAACAACTTGGGTCTGTCGAGATCTATTGTATTAAACTCAGATGATTATGCATTAATGGCCACGACAAGACCTTGTCTATGTAGCAGGGTGGATCTCACAAATCAATGGCCATTTCTGCTACCCGGGGCCTATGAGCTGGTCTGATCTTAGAGCATGTTGTAGACTCTTTTGGTAATTCACTGATACTCTGTTGTAGGAGTGTATGCATTGATCCAAGATCTCCAATCCCTCTTATTCAGTTTGTTAATTCAACCGCTTTAATGCAAATTTCTACATATTCTTGTGCGATGTTTTCGGGTGGAATATGGGAAGTTAGTTCTTTGTAAACACTAACACCTCATGCCGGTTTAAGCCGACTTCGGGTAAAATATATTGAGAAGTATACTTCAGGATAAGCACTAGGACCCCATGTCATTGTTTTGAGGGGTTCTACCTTCTTCGTTTGTGAGTAATTTGTAGCAGTCGCTCCAAGAGTTTTTCTTTCATATTACTTAGCTGATTTATCTTTTGGTTGAAAAAGCGACCGCGAGTGAAAACAAGAAGGATGGGAAGATACCATACAAAGAAAAGACAAAAAGGGTAAAATGGACGTAAGTCTCAATAGTATCTCTAAGAGGAATCTCTTCTATACCACCTAAGACATTGGGAGCTATGCAAATTATGTATTGGAGCAACTGGTGTGATTGTTCTCTTGTTGATTACATTAGCCAATGTTATCTATCACGCAACAAACAATAGATATGCTGTTTAAAATATGCTCTAAAATAAAAATATGAGAATGATACTAAAACTACTGATTTATGACTCAGGTAAACAAGTAGAAAAAGATTTCCTTCGTACACAACTATAGTGATGAGTGTGATAAACCAGCGCCTTCCCATGTGCTCCAGTGGTCCTTGCCTTTGCTAGGGTGTCAACATTTAGCGGTTTTGCCAAAGAATAGGTCATTCTAACTCTGGAGGGCTCTGAAAATAGTAAGTTCCCATGGAGGTAAGGGACACGCTAAGTTCCTAATGCGAACGCGACAAGAAAAATATCTACTCTGTTTCTTTTCAAATTTGAAAACCCTGAGACTTGACTTGGATACAATAGAGAACAAATTGCGTTTCCAAAGGTCAAATGATATCCACTAATGTGGACATGAAAAAGCAGTGCTGAAGAAGGTACTATCGCATTCAGCACTGCTTTTCACACAATGCCCATGCGCGTTTTTACTCCCCATTTGGCCTTCGGGGGTCGTTCATGAAAAACTAGCGTAGTGTACATTGAAATCGTTTTGTGTACTAAGTCATGGATATATTACAATACATTTGTTTCCAGATACACATTAAGCGGTTTCAATTCAAGATTCCTATCCTCGTGACTGGAATGATTCGATCTTTCGTAAATGTTAGTGGAAGATCCCATGAATCTAATTGGAAAATGAATATAATAAAAACTTTCATGTTTATTTGATTGAATATTGACTTTGCAAGAATCAAATTAATTTCAGAAGGTTGTATAGAACGACTCAAAACTTATAACATTTTATAGAAACATCGATAAATTTTTACAATTCTACTATAAGTTAGATAGCAGACAAATATGATATAATTAAGGAGTTTGGACGCAAGCATGTCCGCAGAGGGTTTGAAGGGCTTGCGCACACACGTTCGAACTGCAGAAGTAAAGTCAAGCTCTTTGACTGACTTAAACTTCCGCCACTTCACCAGTTTAGTTGGGGCAATCGTGGAGACGTCCTTGTGTGTTGTGGCTAAAACACACGACGCTTACTACGTTTGTGGCGGAGGAAGGTTGAGAAGGAGGATCGTCGTCCACTTGTTAAAGCTCAAATTAGAGTACAGTGAGAGCGCCACTCTTCGGCCACAAAGTGAAGGTGCTGAAGTCACGAGCTAAGGCTGGCAAAACAGCGGAAAGGATGCGGTGACGTGGAGCTAGTGCGTGGCACGGACGTCAAAAACAGGGTCAGCACGACTACGGGTGCTTAGGTGAGGAGAGTGTAGGGAAAAGCCATTTTCTCTTGTGTGGAGGATACTCTTATAACAAGTAGGCGACCGGGTAGGAAAACGGAAGGATGGGAAGACCCCATCAAGCTCTACAAGGGAGAGACAAAAAAGGTAACATGGGGCTAAGCCCCAATAGAGTTCTATATGAGAAATCTGCCGCATCGAACCCAAGATATCCGAGCTATGCAAATCGTACGGTCTACACACAATTGGAGCATATGAAGAAATATCACCTAATGTGATTGCTCTTCTCTGGATTGCACCAACCACTGCTCTCTATAGACCAATGGACACACGTTGTCTAAAATATGCTACAAAGTATGAGAGTGAGAGTGGTACTCCCTAATGCCTAACATGATAAACTATCGCGCACTCCCTAACAAATGTGTCAAATGCCGTGTCCATCGTTCCATATAACTCCAACGCTAGAGGAACAAAGAGGTGACCTTGCTGCATGCCCCTATACTACTTGGAGACCTTGCGACCTGCTGCTGCACTCGCCGCACATCCAGGGGGATGGGTAATCGCTCCCTCCAAAATTGTATCCCGCGTAGAGTCCGTAACCACGACATCTACTACTATCACCAGATCATCTCGGACCAAGTATAAGTCTACCCTGACACGTGTTGTTTGCAAAGCATACGAACGCTCCCTCCAAGCCAAGTGTAACAATATGGAGTTTAGCGACGAAGTCAGTTGGGCTCACGAAGTAACACATAAGACAAATTAGCCTAGAATATTCCAAAAGTATCTAGGAAGCTTCTTGGGAAGCTTCCCGGTTAGCTTAGCTTGCATCTTAAGTAAGTAGCTTCTAGAAGGAAGCTTCTAGAAGCTTCCAACTAGTTTAGCTTGCACGCCAAGTAGGCGGCTTCTAGAAGGAAGCTTCTTGAGAAGCTTCCTAGTTAACTTTGCTTGCACTCTAAGAAAGCGGCTTGAGGAAGCTTCTTGAGAAGCTTCTCAAGGGCCTTGTATGCTACCTATAAATACCAAAGCCAAAGCTCACGCTAGGCATTCGGAGTTTTCCCTCATTCAAGTATCCCAATGTGAGTTTCCATTCTACTATTTTTCTCCTCGGATTCGGTCTTTTATATTGGTATCAGAAATTGGATGGATGGAATTTATGGACCACCAAATCCACTTCCACCAAACCATTGGGATTTTCATTTCCAAATATTACCAAAGCATTGTTTCACACAATTCATCACCTCGTGCTTTGGGCAGGATTTTCTATATATGATTACCGTGTCAGAGGAACCCTTGATACTTCCAGTTGTAACTTATGGAGAACGGTAGACATGTTGTATCTATGTGTTAATCAACTAGATAAATTGAGTGTAGTGGAATAGAGTAGTAGCGATGACGGCAATACCGGATGTTATCCTTGCAATGCAACAACAAATCGAGCATCTTACTTGATTGTTGGATGAACAAGACCAGCAATGACGAGAACAGATAGACAGAGCGCCAGTTCAAGATAGAGAAGATCACATTCGATTTCCAAAACCCAAGGTGTTTGAAGGCAAGAATCTTCCAGACACAGTGGAGAATTTTGTGTTTGATTGCGAATGTTACTTTGAAGCCACCAATCTTCAAGATGAGCGGAAAAAAATTCTCTTGGCTTCTAGCCAATTGGATGGCATGGCAAAACTTTGGTGGCGATTCCGAGTAGAAAGAGCAAAACAAAAAATTGTTACACCGATTTTCACATGGGCAGAATTCAAAGATGCAATACTTGGTCAATTTCAAACGATAAATGCCACCCGAGCCACACGAGATAAATTGGTGAAGTTGAGGCAGATTGGCTTAGTGAGAAGCTACATCACACAATTTTAGAACATCATCATGCAAGTTCAAAGATTCTGGAAGTTCAAAGAATTGCATGTCTATGCAAGTAGCAAAGGAATTGGGTATTCCTATCAAGCCAGTGATTGGAAGTAGTTTGATGATGGCAGATGGTAGAAAAGGTTCTGCATTCCGCACCTCGTATCCTGTTACCTTCAAGATTGGGAAGGAGTATTTGGAATGTATGAGGTTTGTAGTGGCACCTCTACACTATGATATCATTCTGGGTCTACCTTGGCTTGAACGTCATAAGGTTCAATTCAATTGGAACCGACGTCAAATTCAAGTATAACACCAAGGTAGGAATTTCCGATTAGGTTGTCTGGCACCTCTGAGTAAGACACCTAAGAATAATCAGTCCCAAGATGGAAAGTTTGTTGAGAAGGTAGCCATAGAGCAAATCTGGAAGGGAGATGAGTCCCAAGATGGGAAGTTTGCCAGGAAGGCAACCATGGAGCAAGCTTGGAAGAGAGATGAGTCCCTAGAAGGGAAGTTTGTTAAAGAAGCAGCCATAGAGCAAGCTTTGGAGGAAGATAAGTCTATATTTGCGGTGTGGATCAAGCCGATTGCACAAGAACAATTTGAGGAGGGCCAAGTGCTGCATCAAGCAACGGTTGATCGGATAGTTCAAGAGTTTGTAGATGTGTTTCCGGATGATCTGCCAAAGAGATTACTCTTTGATCGAGGTATGCACTTCAAGATCGAGTTATTGCCAGGGAGTACTCCAGTGAGTAGACCAATCTATCGGCTCTCACCAAAGGAGTTGGAGGAGTTGCAAACAACACTTACAGAGTTGTTGAAGAAGGATTTCATATGACATAGTACCTCTCCGTGGGGAGCACCGGTACTATTTGTTCCAAAGAAGGATGGAGGACTTTGTTTCTGTATTGATTACCGTGTGCTCAATAAGCAAACCATGAAGAATGCATATCCCTTGCCTCGGATTGATGACTTGCTTGATCAATTAAGTGGAGCACGCTACTTTTCTAAGCTAGATCTTTGTAGCGACTATTGGCAAATTCCTATTGAAGGAGAGGACGTGCAAAAGACTGCCTTTTGCACAAGGTATGAACATTTTGAGTGGAGAGTTCTACCTTTCGGACTCACTAATGCTCCAACAGTCTTCATGGATCAGATGCATCGGGTGTTGGAGGGACTATTGGATCAGTCCGTGGTATTTTTCTTAGATGATATCTTAATCTATAGTAGGACAGAGGCAAAACATAGGAATCATGTGCGAGAAGTCCTAAGATGACTACAACAATGGAAATTTTACTGCAAGAAGTCAAAGTGTGCTTTTTGGCAGAAGGAGGTTACCTTCTTGGGTCATAAGATCTCATCAGAGGGGATCAAGATGGAAAAAGAGAAGATCAAGACCAATATTTATTGGCCTACCCCAAAGGATGCTACCAAAGTACAAGCATTCAATGGATTGGCCAGTTTTTACCGACGGTTCATCCACTATTACGCTCACGTGGCTACACCATTGACTGACCTCTTGGGAAAAAACTCGAGCTTCCAGTGGACCACCAAGCATGAAGAAGCATTCCAGAAGTTAAAGCATATGGTGTCTTCAAGACCCATTCTTCAACCATATGATCCTCAACTACCTTGTGTGGTTGATTTTGATGCTTCTAACTTTGCAAATGGAGCTGTGTTGCAACAAGAATTTCCAGATGGACTACATCCTATTGCCTTTGTGTCTCGCTGACTAAATACAGTTGAAAGAAATTACTCTGCTCGAGAATGGGAACAACTTGCAATGGTTTATGCCACCAAGGTATGGAGGCATTATCTCTTGGGGAAACAAGTGATAATGCAAACTGATCACAAGCCATTGTTGCAGACCTTACATCTAGAGCACATGAAGAGTCGACATCATCAATGGGAAGAGCAACTCCAATTTTTTGACATCAAACTTGAGTACAAACCAGGTCGGTTCTATGTCATCCTTGATGCTCTATCATGACGACCTGATTTGAAGTCTCTTCCCCTCATCACGGCAGCAATTACGACGGTGTCAATTGATCCCAAGATTCATAATGAGTTTTGGTTAGCTCTATAGCAAGATCCCTTCTTCCAAATGGTACATGGTTGGCTAACAATAGGTGAAAAGGAGTACAACACCTTCTCCTTCAAGGAAGGCCTTCTATTCCATGTGGACCGGATCTATGTTCCAGCCAAAGGTGATCTTCGACTTGTGCGCCTTCAAGAAGCCCATGATTTACCCATCGCTGGTCACATGGGTGTGGACAAGACCTTGGGTACCCTCCAACGTCAATGGTGGTGGCCCAACATGACACGGGATGTTCAAGAATTAGTCCGATCGTGTGAGAGCTGCCAACGTAACAAGGCCATCAACCAGAAGCCGGGTGGACTCCTTCAACCGCTTGCTGTTCCATCAGCTCATTGGGAGCATGTGAGCTTGGATCTCATCACATCCTTGCCAAAGACAAAACAAGGACACACCGCCATTGTGGTGTTTGTGGATAAGCTTAGTAAGCAAATCCACTTGGCACCAATCTATGATACCGTGGATGCTCCAACCTTAGCGCAAATCTACTTTGACAATGTCTTCAAGCATCATGGAATGCCACGCGTACTCATCTTCGACCATGATCCTTGCTTTACCGGGAAGTTTTGGCAAGCACTCTTTCAGATACTTGGCACCAAGCTTGCTTTGTCCATGGCCTATCATCCTCAAACTGATGGACAACCCGAACGTGCAAATTGCACATTGGAGGATATGTTGCATGCCTTTGTCAATGTCCACCATACCAATTGGGATGAAAGTCTTGCCGCTGCCAAATTTGCCTACAACAATTCCAAACAGGCAAGCACTGGATTCTCTCCTTTCTTTCTCAATTTTGGCCAAGATCCATTTGTTCCAGATTCTCTTCTTGCTCTCTCTCCATCTCAAGTTCCTCATACTTCTACATTCTTGACCACTATATCCCAATCTCTCCAACAAGCCAAGTCTCACCTCCTTGTTGCTCAGAATCACCAAAAACAATATGTGGACCACCATCATCACGATCTCACCTTTGAAGTCGGTGATAAAGTCATGCTATCCTCTAGTAACCTTCCTCTCCCACTTGATACCCAAGTTCATAAACTTGCTCCTAATTGGATAGTACCCTTTGATATCACCCAAATTGTCTTTCCTGTTGCTTATTGTCTTACCTTGCCTTATCACATGCGTATCCATCCTGTCTTTCATGTTTCCAAATTGAAACCCTTTGTTCCTAACCCCTCTTCCTTTTCCTCTCGAGTCCAAACTCCCCCTCTTCCTATCCCTATCAATGATCATGAGGAGTACAAAGTTGATCGTATCCTTGAGCATCGCCACATTCAACGAGGCCGTCGCCAACATACGGAGTACAAGGTCCTTTGGAAAGGATATCTCCTTCATGATGCCACATGTGAACCTCTTTCTCACCTCCAAAATGCACAGATGGCCATCCAGGAATTCAAAGCTTCACTAGCGATGAGGACATCACCGGCGACGAGGACATCACCAACTAGCGGCGGGGGAATATGTAACAATATGGAGTTTAGCGACGAAGTCAGTTGGGCTCACAAAGAAACACATAAGACAAATTAGCCTAGAATATTCTGGAAGTATCTAGGAAGCTTCTTGGGAAGCTTCCCGGTTAGCTTAGCTTGCATCTTAAGTAAGTAGCTTCTAGAAGGAAGCTTTTAGAAGCTTCCAACTAGCTTAGCTTGCACGCCAAGTAGGCGGTTTCTAGAAGGAAGCTTCTTGAGAAGCTTCTCAAGGGCCTTGTATGCTACCTATAAATACCAAAGCCAAAGCTCATGCTAGGCATTCGGAGTTTTCACTCATTCAAGTGTCCCCATGTGAGTTTCCATTCTCTTATTTCTCTCCTCGGATTTGGTCTTTTACACCAAGTATCCACTCTCTCGTGCCATAGCAAACACTATGTCCCTAATGACATCATGGGTAACTATCCTCTGTCCTCCAAAAGGACATCGTGTCATGTGGACCGCTACTGCATCTAGAGTAGAACCACGCTCACAAGTGAGTAATGAAGATGCAGATGGGTGGACCAAACCTAAGCAAAACCTCATCGCTGTAGAGAAAGTAGTTGGTGCAAGTCGGAATGCCCTAATGCATGGTCTAGCTAGGATCCAAGAGCTTGCACCCTTGTCGTAGAAAGAGCAAAGACATGCTCTAAGCTTGAGGAATGGACGAGTCGACTAAGAGAGAATGTAGCATATGCTCACATTGTCGCTCCATCAAGGAAGACTGTAAACCTCTAGTCCAATCCAACAATAGTGAAGCAAAAGGTGGAAAATTCTCTCGTGCTCATGGGGATAGACTATCTCTCATCTGCCGGAATAACACCTGGAGAGAAAAGGATCCTCCCTCCACTTCTATTACATAAGTCTCCAAAACCGGCCTATCAACAACCACAAAACAAGAGGAAAGTAGGGATGTCGAGAGAGCCCAACTACCCAAAAATGCTACTAGTGCCGTCTCCTCCATAGATAGCAAGCCAACCCCACCACATGAGATCGGTAGAGCCGTCTGTCTATGTGCCAAATCCTATGTCACACACTCAAAAGTCCATGGTCCAATAATATCACCAAAGACTCCCATAATTCTCCTATCAAATGCTCTCAAACATGATGGGAAGGAAGGTGAGGGGGAAACTGTACGGATGAGGTAGGATGGTCAATGAGCAATACTAGAAGAGAGTATACCAAATGCCACTTGCGGATCTCCTAGTAATGGAAGGTCATCCACATGGAGAATATCCTCTGCAAGGGCAATGTCTAGAAGCGTGTGACAAAATCCTACAATCCTACTGCCATTCCAAGAACACAAAGTCCATCTGTGGATGTGATACACTCCTCTGGAAGCTCAATGTGGGGAGGGATACCTAAAGGGGACCATGCCCTACACTTTGACACCTTGACTCTCAAGCCTACTAGATGTAGCTTGGTAGTCAAGTAGTCAAAGGCCTGCCTAATCTGATCTATAGGGCCTACGATGTGTGTATCATTTGCCAAGGAGTGAAATACACAACCTGGCATGGCCAAAGTAGTAGATAGGAGAGCTCTAAAGTGAGCCATGGCAAATAAGGCCCCCCCCCCCAAAGGATCTTCCTGACGGTACCAACAATTGACTCCAAGACGGTGACTCCCTCTTGTGAACCACCATGCTGGTAGGAAAGGGAAGCAAGAGAGCCATAAAAAGACCACAAAAAAGGAATGAGACTCGCCAAGGATCCACCAGCCTCCCTAAGCTCTCTAAAGATGGATGTCCATGAGATGTTATTAAAAGCATTCTCAACATCCATTTGTAAGACGACCCACTCCGGATGGATATCTAGGAGTGCTATAATGCTTAGAGATATAGCCTCACATCCTCCAGGTGTAGCTACTCCAAACTGATGTGGACTAAGGTGTTGTTGAAAGTGAGAACAATGTTGAAGGAAAATGGTATGACTGACCAAATGCAAAAAGATCTTTCCAATAGCAATCGGTCTAATGCCACATGTGTCCTTCTCCATCGTGAGAAGTTGACTAGCACCTAACACCCGACTATTAGACATAGGAATGTCTCCTCTTGCTACTGTTGCAGCCACATGAAACAACTTGGTAAAACCACTAGAAGGATCATCTGCCTGGAAGCAATCTCTAAGGTGCTCATAAACCATCCCTAACAAGCCTCCTGAGGAAAGGCGAGGGGTAGTGCATAATATTTGTGCAAATAGCAACCTATCAAGACATAAAGGCGGCTCAGGCTGATAATCTAAGACCTCTAGTGGTACTCCCTCTACTGCTATAGGATGTAGTGAGCGTAAGGAAGAGATAGTCTCATCAGTAGGACTCGCCATAGACAAAGGGTGTAGCGCTTGTACTGCTCTACTAAACTCTCCCGCCTGACTCAATGTCCTACATCGTTGTAATCGAGTGGACTCTTTGGTATCTTATGGCGATGCTTGTCTCCTAAATTGTGTATCCCTAACAGACTCCTCCTAAAGGGCTGCCTTATCCCCCGCTCGGAATTGACAAAATCTAGTAGCCACATCTCTATGCCCCGCACGTCCTCCTTGAGCGTAATGAAGACACCTCTTACACAAGGGAGTAAGAGGAATAGGAACCATGCTAACTCATCCAAGGGATCACGTGCCAAACGATCAAGTGGTAGGAAAAAAGCCTGTCTAGCTTCATCATGGAGTGTGTGGGGTAGCCTATGGAATAGACGTGGACAAGGAAAACTAGTTTCAAATAACCCCAAATGCAACCCGCCTGAGAAGCTGACCACTCCCATGACTCAATTAGTATCCACGAAACAATCAACGAAGGGATAGAAGAAGCGTGCGTAATCCCGAATGTCACTCTTGTCGATGTGACCGCCCGTCTCACGTGAGCATCCCAAGTGGTCCAATCATAGTCCTTGTGCATCCTTCCCACGTTGGTCTTTACCCCTTGCGAGGTAAAGCGTAGGTGACACACCGGGCATGGTGTATCCCGAGCCGCCCTAGATGACCCCACATGGGAAGGTGAAACCATGGCTAGCACAAGAATAATGATAGTAACACATGTTGCTCCTCTCCATATGTCCCAATACCTGCAAAACCACAACCCCTCACATAAGAAAACAATCTCTCCAAACTCTAAAATCTATAAACTTTCATAACTTTCGATTTCCATCTCCAAATTTTTTAAACTAAATTCCCATGGAACTCAATCATGATAAATAAGAGATTTGGAAATGAAAATTCCAAACCCATCACTCTCAATATGTAATGACCATTCTTAACCCTAAAAAAAACTAAAAAGATTCATAACTTTCTACTCCATTCTCCATAGTCTCCGATCTAGATACTAATGGAACCAAAATTGAAAGAGAGCCCTTAGAAATGCCCGATGTATTCTCACGTCTCTCCCTCTCCTCTCCCGTCTCCACACTCTCCCGCTTCTCCCGATACCATAAACACTCTTGCGGGGAAATATCCCCCGGGAAGGGAAACCTCGGCCACGACCTCGTTACACAGTCTTCAGGTCAATTATTTGTCATAGAATTTTATTTTATTTATTCTTCCTGATATTGTCTTCTTCCATGAGGGTGAATGGGGCCTTCCCCAGGTTATAATCCAAGCGAAGGAAGGTAGCATGATATTTTATTTGCGTTTCAAGGGAACGAGAGGATATGTAGCAACACGACATATATATTCACCTGTTGGTTGCTTTTTGCCGGATGTTCCTGGTACCTGGGGACCCTCTCTATCCATATCCCGTTTTAGTTGAACGGGATCGGGAATTATCAACTTCTTGCTCTCATTTCCCCATGCATGGGGAAATGAGAGCAAGAAGAATATATAATGAAAACCTTGATTATGTATCCTCTAAGCTTTGACAGTCTGTTAAACCTACATGTAGAGAACAATTCCACATACTTACACATAAACATGCGTACCAAGTATACGCTGTAGTATAATATAATACTTGCTTCACGACAGGATAGACTGTACCATACTTCGAGACAGTGACAACGATCAGTACGACAGAAAAGAAAGTACACGATACGATCTGTGTACACAATATGAGGGACCATGACGATTCGAGCCATGGTGCATGGTACGAGTAAAATATTTAGTGTCACGTGGGGGATGCAGTATTGTGAAAAAAATAATTACGAGAACAAGGTATGAATATGGAACAAGTAGGTATGACTTGAAGCACAACATGGATGGGAGCCTTATTGTTGAACTATTCCCATAAACTCCTCGTGACTATGACGTTAAGCACAAGCATGGGTTGAAAACGAGAACTGCATCCCTAGAAAAGGTAGATGGGGTCTTCCCATCCTTCTTGTGTTCTATGTGGTCGCCTTTTCACGAAAAGGTAGATTGGCCGACAATTGGTCGAGCGTGAACTTTCATGGGTTTTGCTTTTGTCAGTAGGGTACCTGAGTACACCATCTAATTTGTATGTACAAGTGTTGTAATTGGATTTGGTAGCAAAGACCCACTTCACGATACAGCTTGTTGCATGTTAAGTGTATGCTCATGAATACCGGCACGCCATTGACATTCCAACTCTGATTCAGGTCTTCGTTAGAAAACGACGCATCCTCTTGATGTTAGTGTATTGAAAGTCTCACTGAGAGTTGGTACACCTACTATGATCCTAAGCGGGGAGCTCGTGAAGGAAAACCAAATAGACATATTATACAATTATAATAAGAGGTCGTAGCTATGACACTGTCAACTCAATCCGCTCACCTTAAACATATGCGATGCACGGTGGTGGCAGATGTGAAGTCATTGGCCTCTTTATTGATAACCTGAAGAAAACCGAGATATACCATAAACTGCTCCAGTTTCAAACAGTGACGGGGATAGTCACTGGGTTCCCGGTTGTGGTGGGGGAATATGGGGATGTAGATTAGCTCAGTTTGGGTGAGTTTGATTGGCCTTGAAAGCAAGCTGAAAATGAAAATAGCTCCGCAGGATATCGCACCACCAAATTGCACTATTCATATGCATAGGTGTAGTGTAAGCTATGAGCCTTTAAGTTTTCCCTGCTTTTTGTCCAGGTGAAGGGTTGTAGCTTACATTCAATAACGTTTCTTGTGTGTTATCTCGTGTCATTTGCTCAAATACAGTTCGAAATATCTCCAAATAGTTGTCATAAGTTTTTGATATTGGGTCATGTCATGCAAATCGTGAAGAAAGTGACTAGGACCTGGAAAGCAAGCCTTATGATATATCACGTCAAAAACAGACACGAGCCTTCCTCCATCCATGATGATCATACACATTGGAGTGTTGCGGTCACTCATGAACTGGTGGTGGGTTGATTTTCTCGCTATTTTTCGATGGGACTTGAACGTGCGGGGTCCATTCATCTTCCAAGAGATAATACAAAACATGAAGATAGCTGTCAAAGACTAGATCTAATGGATTCTAGGTCAAGCAACTCAACGAGAAAGAAAAGAGATAAATCAACTTTGCGTACATGGAGAAACTTTTGACATGTCCAGCGTTTCCATTGCCGGTGTCGATGCATAACTTTCATGCCTTTCTTAGCGAGGCACCTGAACAGAACATAAACCAAGACAATAGACGCAGCATATCACAGTGAGAGTGAGTTCATTCTCTCCTAATCAGAGAGTGATCTTACACTCTTGAATCAAGGACAATCATGGGGTTGAGAGATAGCATATTACTGGAAGGTATCGTTTGTTCGCCACGAGTTTTATAGGTACATCAATTATTCCATAGTGAGGGTCAACACAAGTCTGTTCATTGTTCTAAGCTTACAATGTGTTCGTGTGTTGTATCACATCTAAAACTCCTCCTCAAAACACCTAATTGTGTTGTTTACAGCAGATACTGCGATCTGTTGCTTTATGCTGTTACTAATTTACCGTTGACTTTCTCTAACTTTAGTGCTTGAAGGGAACAATTATGGAAAGCAACAATTGAAGAAAGTGGAGAAAGTATTTATCTTCAAATATAATCTACTTCTAAGAGCTTCAACATATGTCCTTTTAAAGTCAAGGGCTTCAGAGTACACTGTTAAAATAGTTAACCTACGTTTGATGGGTGAAAATTTTCTTGAAACTTGTGAAACACTTCTTGAAATTGAAGTTAATAGATGGTATTATTATGATGAAATATTATCAAGTAAATAACATAACTACCCCATCGGGGATAAGTAATTTAATAATTTGACCAATAATAATTGAACGATTGATTGAGAAGTTCACTTTGCTCGACAATGAGTCTTTTGGACGGTGATTGATAATTAATATCCATCCATAGAACTCTCATCAACTTGAACAACGAGAACCTGCATTATCATTGGTCATATATTACTTAAATATACCCTAAAAACATTGGTTACAGACTTGGTATTATGCGTGCACAATTCTATCTACTACAAGTCATGGCTCAATGAAAGAGAGGATAGCATCTGTAATTAAAGCAAGAATCCGGAACGAACTCTAGTGCTCGAGAAAGGTTACTTCCGTTCATTCTTTAATTTATATTTTGAAAATATTTACATGTAACCTTTAGGACACATAATACTCTCGGAGTAAAACAGTAATCATATACCGACTTTCCTCTATCCGATGTAGACCTTCAGTACGCACCGAAAGTCTGTAACACGTAGAGGACATAACTTTTGAAGAGAGACGATTTTAAACATATCTTAGTCGATAATCAATCTTTTCCTAGCCAGAATATTGTGCATGTGTTTTGAACGGGAAAGGACTCGATATGGTATGAATTAAAGTCATGAATCGATTTTGGAAGGAGGAATTATCAATACAATCGTTGCTGATTGTCAGAGAGTCTGAAATTTGTCAGTGGGGGGATCATGCTCGACAAGCGACAGTAGATGCTAACGGCAGGTGGGGAGACGCAGATAAGATTCCGCGTCGCGATGCGGAAAAGGGGAGCGGATCTATTTTAGGTAGGTCAGGAGTAGATAAAGTGCATGAGACATTGATGGCAGTTTCAACGAATGGATATCGTCCATGGTGATCCGTGCGGGACACGGAGATAAGTCAAAACTAGGATATATTTTACATTCAGTGGTATCGCAAAGGACTGTTCATTGTTGCTGGTGACTAACTTCGTGCTTTGGATTCGAGCGATCCATGAGGAAAACTGCCGAAGTTCCAATAATCCAAAACTCTTGCTTCAAAGTTTCAGTGACCAAGCGATGTGCGGGGAGTATTATATTGCTCCTTGGTGTGTCTGAAAATTTTAAAGCGGATGTCAGTCCATCTCGTGATTAGTCTTTAAGCGTTTTGGATCTCGAGTGACACTAGAGCATGTCATTTACGACATGGTGTGGACAAGGAACATACAAGTGCGTGGTCGTCGTTGCGAGGAGAGATGTGACAAAGAGGGTTAATTAGTGAAAGTCAAAATGATGAGAATCCAACCAACACGAAAACAATTGATTCAGATACGGGAAGCAAGGCCACGGCAGATATTTTCGAAGAGTAGCACTCTATACCTGTCATGTCCTATTCCTCGTAACATGAATCCTTTTTCTCGAGCACTGCTTAACTTCCTTCATTGGCTCTTAAGTGGGATAAGATGCCAAATTCAATTTCTAAGATACGTCGTACATACCGGTATATCCGACAAGCATAAATATTGATGATGTAATTTCCAGAAACACTTGAAGATTACGTAGATCCCTATTCATGTCAAAACAAGCTACAAGAATGTGAGGATAATTCGAAATTTCAAATCTGGCCAAGGAGAGATTCCCACGGTATATCGTGTCATGTTATCTTTCTCTTGAGCATTCACTCATTAACACGGATACCTTGAATGGGGCCTGATCATGAATATGCAAGAAAGATCTATATTTGATGATTACATGATGCACATCTTGTGGGTTGTGTGTCATCCTATGGACCTCGTTGAGTAAGAGAAAAATCACTTTACTGAAAGGTGATGGGAATCTAGCAAGCATGACTGAATGATCTTTGGCGTAGAAACCATGCCATTGACCAAGCATCGTCCACCATTTTATTTTACTTTCAGAATAGAGAGGCTGAACACGGCTTTCTATCATGTGTGAGAAACGCCACCAGAAGAGTTGCACTCCTTTCCTGAAAAGAGTTATGGGCGTTTTCCTGTTCATGTATCGATGAGTCATGCTCGGTCAATTTCACCCAATTCCCGACACGATTCTCTAGCCATAAAATTTCAAGCGATGCAACCGAGAACATTGTAGACATCACCGAACGCGTGATGGAATGATTCAGTTCAAATAAAGCACTGATGTAGAAAGTTTTAAACACGACTAAACTGCAGAATGACATGGTATTATAATCTCCGAGTTTATCCGTAAGTCAACTGATGAGTCGTAATAATGGAAAACAGACTATGCATTTCCGCGCATCTATTAGCTTTTTAGATCACTTTCTTTTATGTTGAGTGTAGGATCGATTAATTAATGGTAGAAAAAGTAAGCTCTCAGATAGAACGACAATGACGAAACGTATCAATTATATGGTACACAAGCGGAGATTACGCATCTCCAAGGAATTTCTTCTTCTTTTCGACTTCCAGTTCATAAGAAAATAGGTTCAATGAAGTGCCAATCATTAGTCAATGACGAAGACTTTTTCAGAGATTTTTACATCGGCTCTCTCTAAAAGATAGTTCTCTAATTGTTATTTTCTGTAAATGTTACATTTTAACAACTCCAGTGTCAGGTAAAATGAAAATCGCTGAAAAAACAGAATATCGTTAAAACATTATGCTTTTCTGAAATGTTTTCAGCCTAGTTAATTGTCCCCTAAAGGTTATGTTACATGTGAATGCTTTCAAGAAAGTAAATATCCCAAAAAACTGATTGAGGTAAAGTGTACTTCCTGAATAATAATTTTACTTCTATTGATTGAGTTAAGTAAAATTATTGTACAAAACTTATTAGTACGATTATTGACCTGAATTGAAAACACAATTTGTAATCTTGTTTTTAACTAATTGACTTGAGTAAATTTATCTAACCATGACTATACTGTATGACTATTCACTTGAGATACATTGAAAACATTATCACATAATAAAAAGAATTGCTCTGCAAAATTAACTTCCCAAATAGTACTATTACTTTTCACTAATTGAATGAAGTAAAGTTATTAACTTTGATGGAATGGTATGATTATTTATTAGAGATAATATAGACAAGACAATCAGTAATCCTACTTGAATCGAGCAAAGTTATTTAACCATGATTTAAGATTATAAATATTCACTTGGGATATTATTGCGCAACTTTGCTGAAATAGTCACATACTATAACAATTACATCAAAATCAATCTACACTTCATGGAGATTCAATTAAAGTTTCAAGAGAAGTTTCACAATCAAGGAGTAAGTTAACTACTAACTCATTGTAATATGATTACCTTAAGTACAAATTTGTAAAATTGAACATTAATATTTGCTCTACTTTCTTAAATGTTACTTTCCCTAATTATAAACTCTTAAGCTACTCCTGAACACAAACAATTAGAGAGAGTAGACTCTATAAATAAAACCTCAAGTAGATTTCTTTCAAATATGGAGGGAGCATGAAGATAGGAGAGGAACAGGGGAGAGGGAGAAATGAGGAGAGGATATTCTAGAGTTTTAGAGAGCTCATCTGCATACCTCACATGAGTGAATAGGATATTCTTTTTGTTTTTCTATTTCAATTCCATTGGTACCTAGATTGAAGGCTATGAAGAATTGAGTAGAAAGTTATGCGTACTTTTAGAGTTTAAAGTGACTACTTCATAATAAGAGCAATGGATTGGAAATTTTCATTTCTAATCTCTTGGTATTAATGCTTGACTTCCATGGGATTGGAAATTTTGAGATGTAAATTAAGAGTTAAGAATGTTTATAGTTTTTTGGGTTTAGAGAGATTGTATTTACTCATGTGAGTTGATTTGTGAGGGATTGTGGTTTTGCAAGTATTGGGAGATATAGAGACGAGCATGGTGTGTTACAATTGTTATTCTTGTGCTAGCCATGGCTACCCTTCCCCATGTGGAGCCGCCTAGAGCGGCTTGGGATACACCATGCCCAATGTGTCATTGATGCTTTACCTTGCAAGGGGCAAAGACACATGTGAGAAGGATGCATAAGGACTATGATTGGACCACTTGGGATGCTCATATGAGTCAAATGACCACATCAATAGTAGTGACATGCGGGATTACACACACTTCTTCTATCCCTTTGTTGACCGTTTTAGGGATATCAATTGAGTCATGGAAGTGGTTGGTATCTCAAGTGCATTGTATTTTTGGGGTTACTTGAGACTAATTTTCCATGTCCACATCTATTCCATAGGCTACCCCATACACTATGAGGCTAGACAAGATTTTTGCCTACCACTTGATTATTTTGTAGATAATCTCTTGGATAAGTTAGCATGGTTCTTATTCCTCTTACTCATTTGATGTGCCTTTGTTATGCTAGAGGAAGACATGCGGGGCATTGAGAAGTGACTGTTAGATTTCATCAATTTAGAGCTTGAGATTGGGCTGTCCTACATGAGAAGTCGGTTAGGGTTGCATGTTTTAGGAGACAAATTCTGCAACATGATACATAGAGTCCACTCAATTGTGATGGTGTAGGACATTGGTCAGGCAGGAGAGTTTATTAGAGCGACAAGAGCGCTTCACTCTTTGTCTATGGCTAGTTGTAATATTCCAAGCATAGTTGAGAAACACTTAAGAGAAAACAAAAGTTTCACACTCAAACTTTGATGCTCCAAGAGAGCACCTTCTCTATATTATATAGTTAAAGAGGATCTCTTCCAAGGATGCTCCACCTTTTTGAGACCTAATTCATCCATTTAGGCCTCCAAAATTGCCTCTGAAGTTTTCAGGCCTATTTTGGTTTTTGCCATATTAGTAGAAGTGATCTTTTGGTGATGCCTCTATCTGATCTACCTCATCAATTATATGCACCATCCTTCAAGATATCACCAATCCAAATTCTACCTTTAGATCATATGTCTAGTTATTGATTCTAAAGTCTTCAAGCATGTTCCAATTTTTGGCCTATTAGTAGAAGTACTCTTTTGGTGATACCTCTGTCTGATCTACTTAGTCCATCATGTATAACATCTTCCTAGATGTTACCAATCTTCATCTCTAAATCATATGTCTAGTTATTGGTATTACACTAGTCCCAATGATGAGCCTATTTCTTCTCTACACTCACAACATCTTATGGTAGGAGAGGGAGTACCATTAGAGGTCTTAGATCAACTTGATAAGCTTTTATGTCTTGATAGGTCACTTTTGCACAAGCAATGTGCATTGCACCTCCTCAAGAGGCTTGTTAGGGATGGTATATGAGCATCTTAGAGATTGATTTCAAGCAGATGATCTGTAATATTCCGAGGAAAAGAGAAGAGAGACATATTTCACACTCAATCCTCCGATGCCCCAAAGGAGCACCTTCTCTTTATTATATAGACAAAGAGATCTCCTCCAATGAAGCTCCCCCATAGGATTAGGCACATAGATAGATGACATGTCAGCAAGCTCCACCTTTGAATTACTTACTTGGATGGGTGACATGTTGGTCTTGGTCCTTTCTGGTTGGTCAAACAAAATTTGACCAAAGGGAATCTTTTATAGAATCTTCTTGTAAGAATCTCAAAATCATGTGGGTGAGGTACCATTGGAAAGCTCTTGATGAGACAAACCAAGGTGGAAGGAAGTTCCAATCTCTCATTGGGGGTGCAATTGCATATTTTTGAGGCCTAATTCATCCATTTAGGCCTCCGAAATTGCCTTCAATGATTTCAGGCATATTTCAGTTCCTACTCTATTAGTAGAAGTTCCCTTTTGGTGATACCTTTTTCTAATCTATTTATTCCATCATGTGTAACATCCTTCCATATGTTACCAAACCAATTCTCACCTTTAAATCATATATCTAACTATTGGTTCTAAGGTTTTCAAGTCTATTTCCATTTCTGCCCTATTAGTAGAAGTACTCTTTTGGTGATACTTCTATCTGATCTATTTTTTTCCATCATTTAAAACATCATTTCAGATGTTACCAAACAAAATTTCACATCTAAATCATATGGCTAGCTCTTGGTATTACATGATCCTTCTAGTGGATTTACCAACTGTTTCAAGTGGTTGCAACAATAGTAAGGGGATATATTCTTATGTCAATTAGTCAAGTGTTAGGGGCTAGTCAAATTCTCATGATGGAGAAGGGAACCAGGAGCATTAGATAGATTGCTATTGGAGAGATCTTTTTTCGGATTGGTTAGTTGAACAATCAATCTAACTTTCAAGAGAACCTCAATCTACATTAGTTTGGAGTAGCTATATGTGGAGGTTGTGAGACTATTTCCTTAGGCATCAAGGCACTCTTTAATATCCATCCAGAGTGGGTTGTCCTACAGGTGGATGTTGAAAATAATTTTAGTACCATCTCTTAGGCATCCATCTTTAGAGAGCTTAGGGAGCCCCGTGGATCCTTGGCAAGTCTCATTCCCTTTGTGTGGTTTTTCTAGGGCTCTCTTGCTTCTCTTTAATACCAACATGGATGGTCACAAGGAGTCATCATCTTGAAGTTAGTTGTGTGTACACAACAAGGAGATCCTTTACGTGGACCTTTGTTTGCTATGGCTCCCTTCAAAGCTTTGTTATTTACTACTTTGGCCATGCTAGGTTGTGTATTTCTCTCCTTAGTAGACTGTATACACATTGTGGGCCCCATAGACCAGATTAGGCAGGCCTCTGATCTCTTGACTACCAAGCTACATCTTGTAGACTTGAGAGTCAAGGTGTCAAAGTGCTTAGCATGGTCCCCTTCAGGTATCTCTCCATACCTTGAGCTTCCAAAGGGGTGTGTTACATCTACATATGGACTATGTATTCTTGGAATGCCAATAGGATATGAGGGTTTTATCAATGCTTCTTAGACACTGCCCATACAAAGGATATTCTCCATGGGGATGACCTTGCTCTACTACTAGATCCACACGTAGCATTTGGTATATTCTCCTCTAGTATTGCCTGTCAACCAACTTACCTTCTTTGCATGGTTCCTCCTTTCTTGACTTTCCTATCCCGTTTGAGAGCTTTTGATAGGAAGATTATAGGAGTCTTGCATGATATCATGGACTACTGACATTTGAGTCCGTGATAGGGGATTGGCACATAGATAGACATCTCTATTGATCTCATGCGGAGGGGTAGTGTAATACCAAGAGCTAGCTATATGATCTAGATGTGAAATTTGGTTTGGTAACATCTAGAATGATGTTATACATGATGGTTGAAATAGATCAGATAGAAGTATCACCAAAAGAGTACTTCTACTAATAGGGCAGAAATCGAAATAGACTTGAGAACCTTAGAACCAATAGCTAGACATATGATTTAAAGGTGAGAATTGGTTTGGTAGCATCTGGAAGGATGTTACACATGATGGAATAAACAGATCAGAAAGAGGTATCACCAAAAGGGGACTTCTACTAATAGAGTAGGAATTGAAATATGCCTGAAATCTTTGAAGGCAATTTCGGAGGCCTAAACGGATGAATTAGGCCTAAAAAATGTGCAGATTCCCCCCCTAGTGGAGGAGAGGCTGGCCTTCCCTCCCCCCTACTTTGTCTCGTTGAGAGCTTTCCAACGGTACCTTACGTGATTCTGAGATTCCTACAAGAAAGATTCCCTCCGGCCAAAGCTTGTTTGACCAACCAGATAGGACCTAGACCAGACATGTCACCCATCCAAGTAAGTAATCCAAGGGTGGAGCTTGCTGACATGTCACCTATCTGTGTCCCTAATCCTATGGTGGAGCTTCCTTGGCGGAGATCCTCTTTGTCTATATAATAAAGAGAAGGTGCTCCCTTGGGCATCGAATGTTTGAGTATGCAATCTGTGTTTTCTCTCTTCTCTTGTCCTTGGAGTATTACAGGTAGGCCTATCATCTATGGAGGAGATGGCACCTTTAGCATTTTTGGATAGTTGGACTCTCTTGGCACCCCTACTTTCATCCCATTTTGAAGTTTTTGATATGCTAGTTTGGCAGACTTATGTGACCAAGGTGGAGGAGGGATCCTTTCCTCTCCAAGTGTTATAATGGTAGATGAGAGATGGTCTATCTCCATGGGCATGGGAGGACCTTCCATCCTTTGCTTCACTATCTTCAAATTGGACCCAAGGTTTGCAATCTTCATTGATGGAGTGATAGTGTTAGCATACGCGACATTCTTTCTTAGTTGACTTATCCATTCCTCGGGCCACTAGAGCATGTCTTTGCTCTTGCTCCAAAAAGGGGTGCAAGCTCTTGGATCCTTGCTCAACCATGCATTAGGGCATTTCAACTCACACCAACCACTTTCTTTACAGTGACGAGGTTTCACCTAAGTTTGGTCCACCCGTATGCATCTTTGTTACTCATTTGTGAGTGTGGTTCTACACTAGATGCAACAGTGGTCCATATGACACAATGTCCTTGTGGAGGACATAGGATAGGTACCCATGATGCCATCAGGAATATAGTGTTTGCTATGGCATGAGAGAGTGGATACCTTGCTTAGAAGGAGCATTCATATTCTTTGCAGATGACATGTGCCAAAGCAGACTTATACTTGCTCCAAGATGATCATGTGACAATGGCAGATGTTGTGGTTGTAGACCCTGCATGTGATGCAGTTTTGGAGGGAGTGATTACTCATCCTACGGGATGGGCATCGAGCGGAGCAGCAGCATGCAAAGTATCCAAGTATAGGGGTATATAGTGAGGTCATCTTTTTATTCCTCTAGATGTGGAGTTATATGGAGTAATGGACATGGCATTTGACTCATTTGTCAAGGAGTGCACAAGAGCTTATCACATTAGACATTGGGGGTACAATTCTCACTCTCATACTTTGTAACGTACATTAGACAATGTGTGTACATTGCTCTATAGAGAGCAATCATTCTAGGTGATGCTTCTTTGGATGTTCTAATAGTTTGTAGACCTTAAGACTTGCATAGCTTGGATATCTTATGTGTGATAGTGCAAATTTTTCATATCGATACTATTGGGGCCTAGCCCCATTCCACCTTTTTGTCTCCCTCTTGTCCGGCTTGATGGGTTTCCCATCCTTTCTTGTGTTCTATGTGGTTTGGTTCCACCTTACAATACTTGTTTATTGCTAAAGATGTTGAACGTGTAGTCAGGAAAGTTTTATATGTGGTGGTAGTGAATGAGTACTAACAATTAGAGAGGGTCAACTGTCTATACAAAACCTCAAGTAGTACGACACTTGTTGATTGCTAAAGATGTTGAGCTTGTAGTAGGGGGAATATTAAATGTGGTGGTAGTGAATCTATTCCGGCATGAGTCCATGCTAAAGATGTTGAACTTGTAGTTGGGGGAATATTAAATGTGGTGGTAGTGAATCTATTCCGGCATGAGTCAATGGCGCAAGTTTGCATTTAAGCAAAATTGACAACAATGATTATCACCAAGGGGAAGCAGGATTATTATGCACCATGGCTCTTTTTCTAGACTTCTGTCCATTTAGTCGTGTAGATTTTTTTCCCATCTCGATCATCAATTGAACTGTCAGTCTTTGATATGAAACACCAGGTTCACTACAATACAGAGGAGTTGTGGTTCTCTTGCCAGCCATGCTCACTTCTTATTTTGACACCTTGTTCTATAAACACTGTCTCCGTCCTTCTATAAGCATTTCTATTCCATGGTAGTAAGATCTCTCATCCCGTCTAGACCCCTCCATTCATTTGCCAAATATACTTTTAGAAGACCGATATCACACAATTAAAATTGAATTATGAAGTACTTTGCTTCCTTCCCCTATTTAGTAGGGGGTTTAGTTTCTCATCGGCTTTTAGCTCATTTTGCTTACCTTGGGATTGTGTTTCCATTTGCACTTCTCGGTATTATTATATTCCTTTCTCATTTTTACTTTGGGGTATACTTTTGAGCTTTTTGCGCTTTTGGCACTTTTGTTAATGAGTACCAACCCCTTAGCTTGCTTTACTTCACTTCACATTATTTTTTATACCGATACTATTGTGACTTAGCCCATTTACCTCTTATGTTTCATCCTTGTAAGCCTTCCATCCTTCTTGTTATCCTATTTGGTCGCCTTTTCTCTTTTCACATGTGTATACATAGGAACTTCAGTCGACTTGTTGTACCACACGTGAGTTCAAGTTCGACGATTATCATGGGAGTGCCAAATTAGGCTTCAATCGTAGAGCATCCCCCAGGTTTTTTCTTTGAGTCCCAATACTCTCTTGTGTATTTTCTCATGCTTATGTGTATCTTCCTTTTCCCTAAAATTTTAGATCTCAAATTCCTACTCAGTAAAGTTAGTAAAAATCGGTACTATTTTCCTCATATGTGCACATCATAAATGATTATATAAAATTAGTTGATATGTCATGCCGTGAAGTTTCTATGCATGAATAAAGCACAATGCAACACCAATAGTTTAATATGGATCAAAAGCTCCTTAAAAAAATGAGAAAATAAAGAAGAGATTGATTTTATTTAAATGAACATAAAACCAAATTATAATTAGATTAATGCAATTCTTGGCTGTAGGCAATCAAAATTGAGCTATACAGTCTCTTTAGCGGAATATAACCTTTAAAATTTTACAAAAAATCTCCCAGGGTAGTTGGACGCTCTTAGTCCAAAAGGTTGAGTGAAGGAGAAATGCTTGAAAAGGTGAATCGCTTGACTGCATGCTCTCGCAAAAGATTGGAATATATTCCTGAATCTCATCACAAGATCCGCATAGTGCAAAGCACACTTGGAAGGGGCCTTTGTTAATAACCGAGGTTGAAACGCAACGTGATATTTTATTTTACTACGCTAATATTAATTCTACGTTAAAGCAGTTGGGAAACCTGCGGAGAAAGGAATATTAATGTCTTGAATCCTTTCCGGGAATGAGACTATTAATGGTGTTAAAGGAAGAGTCACCAATTGTGGTGAATGGTTGGAGGAAGAAAAGGCGACCGCGTAGGATTACCAAAGAATGGTTGGAGGAGGGCCATGTCAATGCCATTCGAAGTTGAATCGTGTTGAAAAGATCCGGTCATGTTGTGTTCTTGTATATACGGCAGCTGCATGACCGATAAGTTCATTTGCCGCGGTAGATGAGAGAACCCAACAACGTGTGAGAGATAACTAATGGCTGGGAGAAACTACTCACGTAATTAGCAATACATCTAGATTGAATGTTCTAATATGATCGAATCTGATTGCAACTTTTGTGTTGATCTTTACAATTCAACATATCTGTGAGCTCAGGAACTGATATAGCATCCACAAACAGTCGACACGTCCAAACAAGCAATCGAAAGTTCGCTTATCCAAAGCTAAAAGGTATACTAACGTCATCTTGCTGATATCTACTCCCATGTAAGCTCCCAACGTCTGCTTCGAGGTATGCCTTTGACTATGTGGATAGTGAAACCGAGTACCTCGAGCGTGTCAATCTGACGTCCAGACAGTGATTATGCGATGCTCTAACCTCACAAGCACATACCAAAGCTCGAATTTTATGCTAAAGTGGAGGCGTATATTGAGACATCCAATTTCTTGGGCCCGACTGCACGCACACTTAGAAGGAGACCCCATCATCTTTCCATTACATGATGAAAGTGTCGTAATTAGTGTAATAGAGGTATAAATGTCACAATGGTTCTTCTTATTATTCTCTGGCTACATTAGCTACCTAACTAGCGTGTAAACGGCGGGTCTCGACAATATATGCCAAAAAGACTGTGAACTGATGTGATCCCCAAAGGAACTCACCAAAAATATGTACCCCGAAGGAGAAAAGGAACACCCAGTAAGGGAAAGCTCCAAGGCCAAATGGAATACCTGAAGAAAAAGAGAGAATACAAAAGTAATAGTGCTGACGGAGCAACAAAGCCAGAGACACAAGCCAAAAGGCCCAAAAACCGAGGAGAAGTAACGGCCAGGGGGGGCCAGGAGAAAAATCGACCACGCTGCACAATAAAACCAAGGGATTACAAACCGAAGCAAAACCTAAACCCCAAGCCAACCCATGAAGAGGTTCAGAGACTTTGAATTCCCGCACGCAATAACTTTACGAACTCCGTCAAAGCTTCCTCGCTTTCAACCCGGCTGAATTTAGGGACATGGTTCTCGCAGATAAATGATCTGAACTAAAGGGGGAAAAGGCGACCGCGTAGAACATGACGGAGCGGAAGACCCATCAAGCCATACAAGGGAGAGGTAAAATGGAGGTAAATTTTTTGATAACGATATGAAAAATCCGTCCTATCGCACATCGCATCTACGAAATCCGAGCTATGCAAACAGTGAATCTGAACCAACAGGTAATCTCTGTTATAATGATGGTGGGTGGATATCAATAGCCTAAGTGGGAGGAATCCGAGCCAGGAAGTACAAGTACTCGTACATTTCTTTCTTCTGATAAAAGTTAAATGACTAAGTTCACCCGTTGTCTATTGATCGAGATCACCCACATCAATTTGTCTCATTTACAAAATATCGCTTATCATTAAAGAGATCAGAAAAATCAATAATATTGAAGCTTACCTAAACTCAAAATTTTGGCTCTCTGAAATATGAAGCAGTTAAGAACTATGAGATACACGTTAGGTTGATTGTATGATTACCTTCACTAGCTTCTGACTACTTTTAAGATTAATGCTTCAAATCGAAAAAGTGCGCCATTTTAGATTTGTGAAGCAGATCGATCACACGATTTAATTCATCACATGGATTCCATCGTTTTATATATAGAAATAAGTAGTTTATATAAAGATTTGAAACTGCAATCCCTTCCGATTCTATTATAAAGTTTGTGTTCGAATTGTCATGATAGTACACGAGATGTTTTACTTGAACTAAAAAGGTGACCACATCCTACATCCTCTCATTTTTAATGAATAGTCCTTTCAATACAATTCTTTACTTCACTCGGTGCACACGCAAGCTTTGGTCGTAGAAGTCATCCGTCTACTCTATAGGTGTAACTGCAAATATCATTATACTCGTGGTGAGCAATTTTGTCTTATCTGGTCATTTGTTATTATTGTTCACTAGTAGGACACGTGTCCTACGACCACACTGTATAACTTTGTTTAATATCAAAGTGCTCGATGATCTGCACGGCCTCTATCACGCCAAGCCCTCACTAAACCCGCCTGTACACATTCAAGAGTTGGGCTCTATTCCCGTCGTCCCCGTGCGTCTGTCCGTCGCACGCATGTCCAATGCCCGTCCGTCTGTATGCTGAAGATTGTGTTTCGATCCGGTGCCGCTAAAGACCATTATCTTGTCGTTTAGTGAAGAAGGTGCCGGTTTCCTGTACGTAGATTTAGAAACAGCCGGTGACCTCGTCCAAGTTCTACCTGAACACTTCAGCGATTTCGGCTGCCGAAAAGTTTTGTTCAACAATGGATACCAACAAAAGAATTTCGTCCACGGGTTTGCAGCTTCAAGATTTCATGTCTTTTCTTCTCGTCTTCATCGCTTCTGAACAGGGAACTCGAGATCCATGTCTGCTTCTTCCTTTCCACTAGGCCCAGATGCTGAGATCAGCATTCTTGCTGATCTCAGCAGGTTTCAGTAGAAAGCTCATTATACTCCAGTCATTCTTCGAAGTAAGGACTTACACATACCAAAGACCCCTATTCTGAGCTTAAACTGGGAACTACTTAATCTCCACCATCATGGAGGAAACAATTTCCAACAGCATCTGGTATAGGGGACACCGAGTGAGACAATCCCATATTTAAGCGCTGCTCACTATTTTACAAACTTAGAGTGGAGCAGAAACAAAATCATAGAATAAGTTGATGTTTCTCCAAGCAGACGCAGAATGGCAAGATCTTGTCATGGGAAAAGCATATCTAAAGTTAGTTCCTATACAATATACATTGACTCTAAAAGTGTGTGTTCTAGAAGAGTAAATAAATCGTCATGACAAAGCTTCGTCTAGAGTTAAATTGATCATAAGATCGTTGTCAAGACTAAACGCGGTTCCAGGACAATCGAGATCGATGCTGATTCTCTGTACTGTTCTATGTACTACAGTGTACGAACAACAACGAAAACTTGACCAGACAATATCGATTACCTTTAATAATGGGTCTCGAATGAGCTCAAATATTATTCAGTTGTGGACAATTCCGTAATTCACTCGAAATTTATGCATGACTTCAGAGGAGAAAACTAGCTATTGCCATGACAGCGTCCCTCTAAACTTAGCCTCGACAAGGGTGATCGCCTGTACCAGAAGTACCGGATGGCCGCCGGATGTACTCTTGTGTACCAGAGCTCTCCATTGCCAAGACAAAACAGTTTATGAAAGATTTACAAGACAAGTCCAAATTTATAAGCTCAAGCGTGACCGTTAGTCGATCCCCGATGTTGACCACAATGAGACTACTGCAAGATACTAAGTTTCAGGGATCCAACCCTTGCCATTGATGCACGTTAGTGCAAGGAGGTAAGTTTTAACGCACACGATAAGGTCACCAACCGGCTGGTCAATGACCAGCCACATTGTCTTCAGAGGGAATAATCTTGACTAACCGATGGATGGTTTATCTGAACACTAGCAAAGTTTAAGCATATTGGGTCGTGGGACATGAGGATGAAAAAAGGGCAGAGTAAAGAGACGGAAGGTCAGGAAGCTGCATGGGTCTTAGATTTATCTATCTGGTATTTAAGACATGGTAGATGGGATCTACAAGTTTGTCTCAGGGAATCTGGAACCAATGCAGCAAGACGGTCAAGCTGAGCTCACTGCGGGAGCATGAGACAAAGTAGTTCGAACCGTGAACATGAGCCGGGGGAATCTCAGGCTCGCTCAATCTGGGGATTCTGGGAGATTCAGGGAGCGGGGCCAGGAGGTACCGGTAGTGAGTGTTTCTAGCACTTGTTAACTGCAATCCCTGATTGGATCCAGATCTGTCGACTCCGACTTTGTGTGTCCGCATTTCCTCCTCCTTCAATGGCAGCACTGGTCGACTGTGGACTGAGGCAGCTGAAAGAACAGGGCGAGTCCATGAGAAGGGACGGAGTAAGTGGGGACAGTAACCAGCAGAATGTTTGACTGGACTCGCTTGTCTGTCCGTCCACAGTCTGCCCAGCTTCCATGCTCCTCCATCCTATCTTCGAATGATCCGCTCGGTTTGCCTGCTTACTTTGCTGCTGCCAGGATCCACTGGGTTCTAAAAGTCTAAAATGTAGGAGAGGATATGTCAGCATGACAGTCACTTTGTCGTTTGCAGTTACCTTTATGTTGTCTTCTAGTTCGTTATATCCTTCTAGCTCCCGCATTCTAGACGGTCGACTATACTCTGATGTATTCAGAGGATTTATGTAAGGAGTCTCGTCATTTGAGCTCTCAAAAAGTGGCAGTCCTCGAGTTAAATATCTTAGGTGGTGGATATCCGAGGCATATGGATGCATTCGAGCACGAAACAGACAACGTTTTCACCGACTGCCCTGTTAAGGGTGGGTGAGTCTACTTCACCCAGGCCCCTGAGAAGCATTCTGAATCTGCAATGTGGGAAATCGAATGCGAGCTGCTGTTGTCCTGAGTTGTGATCATCATTGTCAGGCTTACTGGAACAGAAACACGGGTTACACTTTCATCTCTAGCAGGACAAGCATTAAAAGGTAGGTTGCAGACCCATATGCTACCAATGGTACACTGGATCTTTCGACAGTGGCGAATCAGTAATGAAATGAGTTCAAGTCCGGTCGTATGGAACAGTTTCAGAACCAGGCAGACGGAGGATTGCAGGTCAAATGCCTGACTTGTTTTGGCCCAAGGTTCCGTCGTACACCATGTGTGTGTTCATATGCGTAACCGACTACCCGCCTAGAGCCGGGGCTTGCCGATGTATGCGGAGTGATAACAAAGTTCTTGCATTCAGTGAATTGGGAACTCCAAGTGAATGTGCCCCGTACCACTGAACCGAGGGTGAAGTTACATGATACACCGACGATTCAGACGGTTTATGTCTTATGCATCGCACAAGACGTCTCTTAAACAAGATAATAAGACTTATCCATTGTTACACAGGTCTACATTTGTAAGACATCATTATGTGGAACGGCCGGCAAAGGAGTACTGTAATTGCAGTATAGTTCAGATTCAAAACTTGATCACAGCTGTTACTTGATAGGCATCAATGAAGGTAGATCATCCTATATGACCATATACATATGGTACGTAACTGGTAATGCATCTCAATTCCTCAGCATTACTCACATGTACTTACAAACTGGCCTCACACATTACACTCCTGAGGCAATGAGCTATCAACCGTTGCCAATCTCTAACATCTCGACATGAATCTTGAATCTTGAATCTTGAATCTCTCACCGTTTGAATCTTGAATCTTGAATTCTCTCAGCTGGTTCAGGTTTGAATCTCTCAGCGAATGTTTGAAATAACAACTTTGCGTGTATCATGGTATGTGCTGTAGCCACAAAGCTAAGGTGCGAAAACCCATTAGAAAGTTCGTAAAGTAAAAGAAAGAAAAAGAAGCAGGAGATGGGAGTAGAGGTAGAGTTAGAAATGGCTCTAGAAATAAGTGGGGTTTAATGATCGAGCTAATTGTAGCTAGCAAGTTGAGCATCGGTGGATCAAAAGACTTCAACCTCACGGGGCGGATGTGAAATTTTGAAATCAGAGCAGATTTTGACACAGGTGTACACAATACTTTGTTTGAATCCGTAGAACTTGAAATTCAAGTTGCCGTATCAGAAAACATTTCTTTCTTTTAGTTAGTTAAGAGCAAGGACCCGATGCCTGAATTAGAGGGCACTAGGATTGATCGACCCGCTACAAGGAGATGGATTCGAGTCACTATTCTTTCCGAACACAAACCAATGAAGTAAAGAATGAATGTATGTACAAAACTCGGCATGCGTTGCAGCACTGCCTTTCTCAGTTAGCCTACGCTAACGGGGAGCTAGCTACTAATCTACAGCACGAACTCATCAGATCTACCACTAGCTCAAATCTGGAAATTGGGTTGCCATGCGGTAGCGAACAGCACATTGTGCCCTTTCCAAGTAAGAAGCATAGCATCCTCGTCGTGCTTCATCCCCCAACCTGCTGCGTGATCACTAAGCATACTTTTCACCTCCGAGTTTATATCCTCACTAAATGGAAAAATTTCAAACCCTACTTTTTTCATGCGTTGCCCCCATTTATCTTTGGCCTCTAGTCTCTCTATTCTCTGCAAACCCTCGCAAGCTACTATATTCTCGATCTTCTTCTCTAAATCGAGCTCGTACTCTAGCCTTTGTGGACTATCCCTCGGCAGGAAGGTATCTAGAGCGTCGAACGGAATCCAAATGTAGTTAAATGCCGCCCTCAATCTGGTCACCAGGTTGGGGGATGTGACAGTCGCTTCCTCGTCCACTATGATCACAAGTGCCGGTTCCAAAGAGAAGATAAACCTCAAAAATTCGTCCCGCAAACAGTTTGGGGGGTCAGCACTTTCATCAGGAACATATCTCGCCCTATACATGCAGTTAACGACAGTGGTTTCGTCCTCCCGTATGCCGAACATGGCACGGTCAAGCTGCTGAATTTCATGGTGAATAATATTCACCTCTAGCTCTACATTCCTGATGCTGGCAAAACTAATCAGCTTGTTAGCAACTTCCTCCTCACCCATTCCGAGGTAAGGGGGAATATTTGGCCTCGCTTTATGAACCGTGAGTCTCACATGAGGAGGCCCATCCGCTCTTTCAGAAAGCGATTCAATCAAAGTAGGCCACTGCATCCCGTAAGTCGTAGAAAAGTCTATTATGTGTACCCTATCCTTTCCCTCAAAAGCTTCCATCATGACACCGTTGGCAGCCTTGAAACCAAATCTGTACCATGGGGTGATATCGATCATGCCCGCATACTCCACAGCGCTCACAACTTTGCTCTTCCGTCCCACTGCAAATAAAGAATTAAGGCGAGGAAGTAGCCTTCCAGCACGACGAACGAGGGCCTTCAAGAAGCAGGCAGTGACTCTTTGATTAGGATCTCCGTCCGCTGAGGCAATGTTATTCAGGACAAACATAAGCTGTTGGGCTGTAGTCACATCACTGCTCTCCAACGCCTGTGCACATCGAACCAGCAGTTGCTCCATCGTGTTGGCGTCATGGGTGGCTCCCGAGTTTTTAACTGTCAAGGCGTTCAAACCGTTTAAAGGGAGCGGCCAATCTGCTTCTAACCCCAGCCCATGCTTCTCAGATTCGGGAAACTGCAACTCAGTGTCATATTGAGGGGCACTTGCAGGAATATCTGGTAAACCCAAGCTGTCGAAAGAAGGTACGGGCTTGATCGTCATGTTAGGCTGGCCCTGTGCCGATGGAGGGGTATCACTAAAACGTTGGAGCACCTCATTGAGGCCCTGCTCATTTCTCCCTCTTTGTCCTGCGGAACCAGAACTCTGGAGGTGGCTTGCTCCTTCGCCTCTACCTCTGTTCCCTGGCAGTGAATCTCTAATGGTGGTCAGACCTTCAGGAGTGTGGAAGGTTTGTGGAGATGGAGAGAGCCTTTGCCTCTTCTCACAACGGGGACTCACCGCACTGTAGCACTGATCCAGAGAACCCCCGACCATGGAAGTGATAGACTGGATTGACTGTAATCCCGAATCGAAGCTCATGTAACCAGGAAGCCCGGACCTAGCGTGCTGCTGGAGCTGGGTCAAATCGACTTGCTGCTGTGCGAAAGGGATGGAGAGAAGTCCTCCACTTCCGGTTTTGGGAAGGGGTTGCCATCCATCCACAGAACCTCTAGGAATGCGCAAGAGCGAGCTGTAGTCTGGTTGCTCTTGTTGTCTGGGACTGTTTCCTCTTGGTTTCGTCCTGGTGTTTGCATAACAATTGCCCCGTTGGTCAGCAAAATTCTCCTGCATTTGAGCCGTCAAATCGGAAGTCCAAGAAGGCAATGAGCTCATTTCCAGTTTTAGATCTGCAGCTGCATGAATGGCCGCCATCGTTGCTACTAGATCTCCTCCTTTCACGTGCGTATACGCTTGGTCTTGTAACTGCTGGAAAGAACGATGATTATCACCCAGTTCTAGAGACGGAGACGCCAGTGATGACTCGAGATCGTGATCGCCTTCTGAATTCTTGTGTTCATTTGTGGTGGTAGTACATGTGTGGTCCATCAAGTGCCCTCAGCATGCGCACCACGGCTTCCCGAAGAGAAAACTGACATCGGTTCCTGAGTGATCGTATTCATTATACCACATGAAGAAAAATCTCTGGACGCCCTCACCTACATTACCGAGAGGTCTTGGAGCAAACAAACTGAGGCTGCTGTTTGCATTTCTATTTTCTCGTGTGAAGAGCCTTCTGCAATCGTGTGCAAAGGTGAAGCCTTGGAAAGATTCACGCAATTCTATTCCAGCTACCAGTAATTCTCGTGCTGCTGAGTCCGATGTTTGCTTTCGGTTGGCGAACCGAGATGATCGGAAGTCCGCAATCTTATACCGGAAGATACTGCAACCTGTGCCATTTTAAGGACCCTATCAGTATCTTATCATATGAAAACGAGAAGAAAAAACAAGAAAGGAGTCTTGGTTGTAACACCGAAACATGACACGACATTCGGAACTGGACCCAATTAAATCAAAATTCAAATTAGAGAGATTGGAGATCCGTTGCACGCGCGCGTCTTCATGTCTCAACAAGTCTCAGTTCAAATGTCGTGGGCAAAACATAGCCATGTTTTTCCGTTAGATACAAAAGAGAACCCATCATTACAACATCTCAGCAGGTCTGGGGAGCTGGTCCATCTCATCAGGAGGAAGTGTAACCAACCTATGGGAAAACCATCAGGTTAGATGAGCTATCAGAGCTCAAGTATTTCTCGCAGAAACCTCCGGAAGTCTATCGCACCATGATCAAGTGACTATTAGAACTCAAATTGTGGTCATACAAATTCGGAAGACGAGATCGGGTGTCCGATCACCCTAAGTGTCGTTCAACTAGCGATTGTAGCAAGGTCTTGTGACATTTAAAGCCAAGTGTTCCCTCCCCAGCCAGAAGCTATGCTATGGTGCCTTTATGCCTTGAAACTCCAGCACAATCTGCGTATGAAAGGTGAGCTCGAGAGACGATTATAATGTCCCCTCACCTTGCCGCCGTCCCGACAAGTACTAGTCCGGCCTACCTAGTGCAATCTGGCACCCGATGTCTGCAACTTTTGCAGCAATTTCTTTCTACGAACTCATGGTCAGTAAAGGGACGTACAGCAATAAAACAGACTGAGTCCTGGACGTGCTGTCTCTACCAACGCAGGAGAAGGCTCTTGAGGGAATTCTGAATTCCTGGTGGTTCTTTTGTTTTGTAGAACAATTAACACCCATTTCTTCTTCTTCTACCAAGGCATCTTATCATCATCTTCTTCTTCTTCGTCTTCTAACAGCCCTCGGGAGAGACAAAGGCGGAGGATGATATGATACAGCCAGAAGAGCAGTGGAAAGCCAAAAGATCCTTCGGGGCTTAAAACAGAGTGGGGTGGATCGTCTAAGGGCTTGAAAGCTGTGAAAGATGAAGACAAGGAGGAGACTGGAAGAAGAAGAAGGTAGTCGGCCAGTCGTGACAGGCATGCAACAGGGCCGAGACAACCCTCCCGCACATAGGCAAACCCACAGCTCCACCACAATGCCTAAGGAAATCGCGATTGGCAACACCGAAACGCCGGGGGCCCGGGAGATGGGCGAAATCCCGCACCCGCTCGCTCAAATCAGTAAAGACTTTCTCTCGTATCCTGCTCAGTAGTGGCGTCCACGTGGTTGGCATGCCCGCTGCCCGTGCTTTTTACTCTTCCCACTTCCCTTAGCCATAGCCGCGAACCGACCATGCCTTTCTCTTCCCACACTCTCCGTTCCCCGTCTTCCGAGCACTGCCCCGACGTCCGCCATAGCCACAAACTCCAAACTCAGTACACCTTCGTCCCTTTACTACATACAAACAGCCTGCCCGTTTCAGCATCCCACCTTCTCGACGGCTAAAAGACCCCTTCGGAGTCCATTGTCCTTTCTGACTTGCCCCATCTCCTGGGAGCTTCATGAGGGGCGATCTCCTCTTTAGTTGCCACTAAAAATAGCGCTGCATGCAGCTTGAGCTGCCAGACGTTAACTTGTAACGAATAATGTGAACGTTATGTCCTCATCTCGCACTCGCGCTCCCCAATCTCATTTAGTAAGTTGATCTCATCATGTGTCTCGTCTTATCTTTATTAAGTTCCATTATGCAATCTAGGTCCATCCTGGCGACAGACATGCATGTCAAGTGGCCAATAATCAAGCCTCTTCTTGTTAGGCACTGTCGATTATCCATTAATTGTTTTGTTAGTCGTCTTGATCAAGATCATCATATTCATATTCCTTTGGAATAACGATGCCACCTTCCCTCGACTCTAAATTCTTCCCAAATTTGCAGACATACCTCTTCTGATGAAAGTTCCTCGCCAAGTGTCACTTGGCGAGGGACGTTTACCCACTTTGTCACCATGCTCGAAGACGGGTATTCTAGGGATGCAATCCCGCTTAAAAGATTAGGGATTTTCCAAGAACCCAGGCAGACATTGCAAAAGATCCTTTTTCAGGCTTTTAAGCATTTTGGTAATCTCCAGATTAAAGTAATTACACGGACATTCGATTCTGGATATACCGTTACGGGTGCGGAGAAGCTCATGCATCTCACACAGAATGACTGGAGTAATTTCAGAAGCCCGGGTAGGATTACTGTATTACGTGATTTGTCGGCCGGGCACGACGCTGATTCCGATCTGATTACGAATGAGCCCACGTAAGTATATGTGATTGCTCCAGACTATGATCTTTCAGCTTAATTTAGCAGTGAAATTCATGGTAGAGGTATTCCACATGTTTAGTGAGCTCGGCCACACTTCCTTTTTCACACTTCTACTGTGTGTAGCGGCAGGAGGAGCAGCTCCAGCAGCAGCCTTATGAAGTTTGACTTGACTTGAACTTTTGTTGGACAAACTGATGGAAATGCTTGAATTCCCCAGAATCCCCACACTTTATCTTGAGCCCGGGCCCCCTAACTCCGCAACCGTGCATTATTCGGTCTGTTGTTCGCCAGACGAAATTCCAATGTCCCCTCCTCCCAGACGGAAGCGCACGCAAAACAGGAGCTCTGCTATGATACCGTTTGCTGTAGCTCCACCGTGGGCCCAATACCTTTCTGATTTCGTGTCTCTAAAATATGTTTGCTGGTCTCGTGATCACTATCTGGAAGCGAAATTGAGTCGTCCACCTGAGAAACAATTCGAGAAAAGACTAGTTTTTGTTATCTCACTCCTGTCAGTGATTGTTTTCAGTTGAGATATCATCAATATAGATATTTCCCGGGTGTAAAATAATAATAGCTGAGTATCACTCGTAGATGAAAGCAATTATGAAGCACAAGTGGGAGCTAGTCGGGCAACAATAGAGGACCCGAAGTTATGGTCAACTCAATGTCAATACGGATGCAGGGATACGATCAGGTGCCCACTGAACAGTATGCGACGGATTCTGACCGTCCAACTCTGTTGAAGCCGCAAAGTGTTCTCAAGTGGGGAGAAGTTGCAGCAGCTTTCCATGCACTTGGACTCGAATCTCTCTACGGTAATCTCTTCTCTCTCTAAACAATATTGTACACTGGAATTGGCTGTTGCATTTACAAAGAGTCTGTACTTATGGATAACTGATTGTACAGTGTCCGATGTACGTATCCGAGTTTCTCAAATTTTGATTTGAGATTCCACTGATCGACAGCAGTCCATGCACATTGTGCGTCCGTCAATATATTTGACGAGATACATGCGTTAAGCATGAGTGTAAATCTAGGAAATGATGAGCTATTCACGAGTAATACAGGCCAGGATAGCTGATTGGCAATGTAAAATTATCTTTCCAGCTAAAAACTACGGACATTGAATAAAAAAGATTTAGATCGTGTCTTGATCGTCTACTGAAAGCTAAACTAAATTGGATCGTAAGGGTACCGTGGGAGCTCAAAATACATATTCTTGATTAAATAGTGGTTCCATTAACACCAAAAGTGATTGTAAAATGATGTATCTTTCTAACGATTAACAGTAGATTAAAAACAATGTCAAACCGAAAAATGTGATCTTGGCCTTGTTCATACGAGAGACAAAGAAAAAAGTTAACAGTCGATCAATTCCAGAGTAGCTAAATAAACCGGAAACATGAGATCCTCTACGATTGTGGAGTATTGTCCTGTATCCAGTAGCTCTCCTTTGAAATTGAAGTATGGTTTCCAGTAATCTCTTCTTAGAAAGAGTACATAGATTTATACGTAATTTAATGTCCGCAAGAGATTTGCATTCATCGCACTATGGTTTAGGTTACAGCCAATTTCATTGGCACTGTTGTTTCAGGAAAAAATGGTGTCCAGTTATATGGTCCTTTCTGACATATGAAGTGTTACAAAACCTACAAGACTGTATGCCATGCTTTACTGTAGTTATACATCTTCATTCATGTGTCTAGTAAAGGTTTGCCTAACCGGCTTTCCTCTCCTACCTTCAATTAAGTGAGCAGATATTCCAGAGTTTGCACGGCCGACATGGATGATCTATCGATTCACGATGGTAAGTGAAAGCAAACACGATTTACAAAAAGCTAAAGTCTGCAGGCAACGAGTTCTCAGCAAAAGATATCCAAGGATGGAATGCCGACTTGGTACCGCTAGGGAACTTGGGAAGGTGGAGAGTCCAGCAGCCTTGAGAATCGTGTGGGAGGTGCCCGGTGCAAAGGTACCGTGTTTAAGCTAAAACTGGTCAGGACAATTACGTATATCTAAAATTAGCAGACGCTGAGCGATTGTCTACCCTATATTGTCTAGATTGTCATTCGTAAGGATAGGACATGTCATGTGCAATTATAAAGATTTGTCCCATTGAGAAGGGGATTATATTTCAGTATAATATCCTATTTGGCCAAAAAAACGAATATATGTTTCTACCTTAGTTTACGCTAGAACTGGGAACAAACAAATGCAGAATGACAGCGGAGAGATGGTTGTGCAATTGGAATGAAGGTTTGAAATTTAAAGGATGGCGAGTTACCATTCTTCTTTTATCGGTAGTGAAGTATGCGACTTTTCTCGTGAACCCGCGAAGATATTGTGCTGAACGACCTTTAAACGAACCAGAGGTGATTTTCTATCGGAGAAAAGCGTTCCATTAGGGCATTGGTGACCTTTCCTACGAGATTCTCTCAATCAATTTTATTCACTTGCAATCACTTCTCGATCGATTGGAGAACTTTAGCAAGATACGAATCGCAGAAGTAGATTTATTTAGGTTTGTAACAGAAGTTTTTAACCTGCCCTCGAGAATTTCACGGTTGGTAACTTTCGGATGCTCGATTGCTGTACTAAACGTTAGTTTGAAGTCAAAGGTTCTGAAGCACTATTCAAAGATTCTCCTTTTGCTAGCTTAAAACACACAATTCTTCTGTAATGTCAACGTCTCAAACTTCTCATCAGAAAGTTGCAACTTCCATGGGTTTTGGGTAATGATAACATCTGTTTTAGTTTTCACCTGCTCACTGATCTTCACGTTGGTTCGGCAGGTCAGGGTTGTAAGTTTTAGAGGTACCACCAAATTGTGATCTGTGTTTAATACCAAGGATTGCGTTGAGATGGTCAAATGTCAGAATAAAGGATATTAGTGATATCCTGAAGAATAAAACACGCCCCATCCATCCTTGGGTGAATTGTAACAAGGGACAGACCCTGATGAGTTATTCTCCCAATAACATTAATGGCCTTGAGCCTGTTTGTGCGCGCTAAAAAGGAGCTGAAGAAGAGGCAAGCTTGATAAATGAACAGGCCTAAAACATGCCCAGATTAGAGTTCCTCGTATCGCGGCCAGATTGCTTTGAGATAAAACTCCGCCAGGCCGTGTTAGTCTTCTTTCCTTTAACTATAGATTTTGATGCTTTCTAGGCAAGATGACTCCACAAGTTAAGGTAAAGAATTACCTTTTGTTTTCATATAGTGTTCAATAGATGTATGCATATAGTCTTTACTCACGTAAAAGAATTTTTCGATAAAGTAATATATTGTATATCACTGTACAATTAGTTCTACAACGCTTTAGAATTTGGTATTAGCAGCATGCTTACCATGTTTTAAAATGATATCTATTATTTCAGAGGATGCATTAACATTCTAAAAAAATCAACACTCTCTACAATAAAGGATTCTTATATTAAGAAGAATGCATATTCCATGTAAAAATGGTACAAAACATATTTTAAAGATATATTTTATATGTATTTAAAATTAATGGGGTTATTTTTCATTTCTAAGCTAATTGATGAAAAAAGAACACATAATTCTTTTCACTTCTTATCCTCTCTTTTTCTGAGTTCCTTGTAGTTCTGAAAGTAACCAACCTACTTGACACTCCGAGCATTTTCTAATCTGGTTTGTACTTAATTTTCCTAATGAAGTGAATTTGAATGAAAATTTAAATTTCTCGTCATTTTTTATTTTTAATAAAAAAATTCATTTCTAATCTGATTTACTGAAAAAGGACAATATGGTTCTTTTCACTTCTTATCCTCTCTCTTTTGTGTTCCTTTTAACTCAGAATGTAATCGACCTGCTTGGCAAACTGAGCATTTTGTAAATTGAGCATTTTCTAATCTTGTTTTTACCCCTTTTCCCTAATTTTTGGTTTCTGATCATTATTAATATCTATATTTTTTTAAATTCTCATTCTTAACTCAAAATGTAATTTGATTCAAGTAAAATAATTTTAGGGTTAGTTTGATCAAATTTTAGTTTACCTTTGATATTCCTATGAAAGAAACTTTATAACTTTTTCTAAATTGCATAAATTCCATGGGATAACCGTAATCTAAAAGATGCGTACATTATATAGCCCCATCAACTAACACTAGGTTTACCAAGTCTCCACAATACAAATGCTTTATTTCCATTGTATTTATCCCTATGACGATCTTTGTTGTACAGAGTAAGGAAAAGAGAATAGATGTGCAATTTAGCCACTGTCACCTTCCAAACCAGCACTCCGTTCCACAATCACAATTATTGGGGCTTAGCCCCATTTCACCTATTTTGTCCCACCCTTGTATGGCTCGATGGGTCTTCCCATCCTTAGTGTTTTTTACGCGGTCGCCCTTTTACCTTTCCACAATCACTTTGAATGTATTATAAAGTCAACATTCTCTTGCTGTTGATCCCTTTCTTCAACTTAAATGAGGAGCTACAACTTATGTATTTCCATCTTTACTAATGTATTTGCGGGTAGGTGGTTAGATTTTGTCTTTGAAGGTCTACGAGATTAGCTCTTTCGTGATCTCCTAGATTTGGGTTTCTCCCTCTTACTTGCTTTTGGTCAAAACATTACTCTTTACATACTAGTTACTCATATATTGCTTTTAGTTTACTGTCACTCAAAGTTGTACATTTGTTTGTTGCCTCAGATCTCCTTATTCTCTTGTCACTCCGTTATTATTGGAGGCGTTTTCATACATTTTGTTTCACCTACCATTGATTTATAATTTTGATTGTCTTTTCTTTTTGCATATTTATTGTCAAATTATTTGTTTGTTGCTTCAAATCTCCTTACTATCACATTATTTTATTTTCATTGGAGTATCCTTAAACCTTCATCTTGACTAAATGGTTATCAAAATAGATGTTTTAATACTTTTGATAACATTTCTTGTTTTTCTTTTTGTTGAATAGTGGATCATATCCCTTTCTTGATCTTATTGGACCTTTGTTTCAATAGTTGACTTCATAGCCATGAGAGAGTTAGTGGTTTTTTTCCAATGTGTCTCTTAGCGTTTACTGTCAAATAATATATATGTACATTTTGAAAGTCATAATTAAATTTTTATCTACTTTTATACTTTAACTTGAGAACTTGGTTTACAAGTCTACACTCGGAAACTCAAGTTGTTCTTATGAAGGAGCAAAATTTCCAATAAAAGGCTTGAATGATTGGAGCTTTACTCTCAGAGAAGTATATTTTTCATCTCTACCACCTTGGTCTAAGGCATGGGTTATTTAATATATCACTTGAACTATATATATATATATATATATATATATATATATATATATATATATATATATATATATATATATATATATATATATATATATATATATATATATATATATATGTGTGTGTGTGTGTGTGTGTGTGTGTGTGTGTGACTTATTTAATTTGGAAGAGATATTATATACTTAAGCTTCTTATTTTGCATATTTCTATCTATCCACCAATTTATTCTTACCTTATTTTTGTAAATTTGGAGTTTTTGCATCCACCAATGTACTCTTATTTCATCTATGTACATGTGATAGTATTTTGCATCACCTTCTCTACTTTGCTTAGGCTAAGTATGCTTCTAAAGTTCTTAAATGAGTAGTGTAGGTTAAGGATATCTCTCTTGGGAGGACATAATCTCACTTAATAGAAGGTCATAGTGCCATCAATTTCTCTAGATGCCTGGGTCTTCAGTAGCTCGTTTATTACTCGATACAATTTTTTAGTGTGGTGCTATTTCCTCCTTGCATCCATTATGATAAGATGATAAGAATATATTATACATCTGACATCTCGATTTTTATAACATGATAGGAACATGGAGTAGGACTTTACTCAAAGTTGTCTTACCTTATATACACAATAAAAAATTTGAATTACCATTTACTAACTAAGTGTGTAATGGTTATCCTCTAGGCTACTCATGCTACACTTAAGAGTAACTGACTTTTCTTCTTTGAGTGACCTCCAACATAATAAATAATGGAATATAGAATACTTTCTAGTTCTGAAGTCAAATCCAAGGATAGAATCTTATTATATTACATATATGTAGATAACGCCTCACATACAAAAGGAAGATCAAGATTATCAATGAGATCAATGTCTCATGTGTCTTTACTCTGCTTTGCATTGTAGCATTATCCACAATCAAGGAATTTGGCCGGGGTCACAAGGCAAACCCATAGCATATAACAACTGGTTACTGGTTATGAAGCATTATGCTTAAAAGTACAACTCAAGGATTTTGGTTATTCAAAATAATAAGCAGTTGTGATCAATTGTGAATAATAAGTTAACTATAATTATGACAAAGAATTCCATATTCCATTTTGGAATTAAGCACTTCCAAATTCAGGTCCATTCCATAATGTTGCATGGAAGGAAATTGAGGTTATATAGTAAAGCAATGGAGATCAAGTAGTTGATGTTTTAACCAAGCCACTTGAGGGATCTAAATTTTAAAATTTAAGATTTCTTTTGCTTATAGCTCAATGCACACTGTCACCACCTGATTCCTACCTAATCTAGCATTTGGAGAGGATGTTAAGATAAACATATGCAATGCATCATAGATCATTAATGCAACATCATCAGCTTAGATATAATTGTAGTGTTGGATAGCTAAGAGCGTGAATACAACAAATGGTGTAGTAAAATGGTAATTCAGCCGCCATCAATTTTTATTTTTTTTATGTATATAAGGTACAGCAGCTTTTGAGTAGAGTGTTAACTTTATTCTCCCTTTCTCTAGTTTTATACCAATATCTGGTTTGGTCGTGATTTATTGTTCTTTCGAGACTTTGATGAATCAAGTAGATCATAGGGAGCATATATATCCTAACATAATCAACATCCTTACTGAAACGGATATTGCTTATAAAGCTAATCATGTAAAGGAAGAGGTTCAAAAGTGTAGTTCCATGTCTCTCCCTTGATTGATGATTTGATTCTTATCTAATGAATGAATACACCTTAGCATATCGTAATAATTAGATTTATCACATCCAGTGCTTTTAGATCTACTAAAATATTATGCTTGTGTATCTCCTTATGAAAAGTAAGATGTCCATGTTTTTTAATATGTTATGAGTGGAGGGCATAGAAGAGTTTGTGATGTACATGTATTGCAATTATTATCGACGCATAGCACAGAGCACACCAGAGTCCATAATATTATTATCAGATGACAAAGATCTCATATGTTCCTAAATACAATAGTAGTTGGACTTATAAGTAGTTGAATTTACTTGGTATTAGATATTATATCATTACTTCTGTTAGATATGTACATAGAGAATTTTCATCATATAATTCAGCATTAAATGGTTTAGATTGAGTATTTGCATTAGTTAATGACTATGTTTTTCTTTCGGTTTAGAGCTTTGCCTTCTTACTCCTTCCTTTTTTATAAACTTTTCAATGACTTAATTAATTAATTAATTAATTATTTTTCCAAGGTCTACGAAAAGATGCGGGGAGATGAAACTGAAATATAGGACTTAGTGGAAACTTCAAATTCCAGGTCTACATCAATTTTACCTTCTCAAGTTCGAATATTTGTGTGCTCCTAGTTTCCAGAGATAGAATGGACCCCTCTTCTTTATTTGACGAGGAGCCTATCCATGCAGCGGTGCTAACTTAAAGAAATATACGTAAGAATTGAAATGAAATCAAATGTCCATCCGTTCAACTACCTATGTGAATATGTATCTAACCACTGAGATTCTCAGCTTTCTTCTCACGCATCCGTCTTTCTATTGACTAAATGGGTCTTCTAGCTAATCACGAAACGCCAACCAGCTCTAAACACAAGTTCTGAATTGTTTCTCTTAGCTGTTCAAGCTTCAAAACTTTTAAACGGGTCTTTTCGATTTGGTTGATTTCTTAAAAGGTGTGCCTTGCTTCGCTATCACTCAATGAGAGAATAGGCAGCACATGTATCGATGACATAGAGGCAAATTGCGCTTAACTCAGACGTCACTTGCACTTGCAGACTGACGTATCGGATCCAAATTGTGGATTCACTCCAATTTCGCCCGGTGCTTTATCTTTCGATTATACCTCAGAAAGTGCGCTCTCGTAGTTTGGATATCTTAGTACGGAAAGTGGAGAACATAAATGTATTTATCTTTCTACTAAAAGCAGTTGCGACTATCGGTGAACTCAGATAAACTTACTCACGAAAATTCTTAAAGTTCGAGACAAGTCCTGTACCATTATCGTGCCAGAATATCAGTAGTTTGCTCGCATTTCTGCTTCCCAAATCAAGCCAAAATTCAGCCTTGATTATACTTACAGATATGATTGGTCTTGTAATGTACCGGCCAAATCTGCTGCAAAGGTCTGCGGCTGCGGCTGGTCAGTGCCTGATTTCCGTCTATTGGCCGAAAATTCCAACCTTTTCTACATGATCGTAAAAGTTTTATAATCCTAACATGTCCCCTACAGGATAGTGATTAGGAAATCCTCAGAGAGTCCGTCAATCATCCCTTGTGACTAACATAGTACGTGTACTAATGTATTATAGAGGTGCCCGTGAATATATGCTCACAAATTTCTCCTCATGTAAGATACGCACTTTGTTTATTCTCTTTTACAGGGTTGGGTTCCACTAAATTTCATCATCATTTGGCCAAGTCAAATACAAGGTAAACATCAAGAAGTAAGACAAAATTTGGGATTGCGAAATAGAGTGAAGAGGGTGCTGAGTACTGTTTTTGCACGACACTCTTGATTGCATAGTTTCTGTTCCCTAATTTGTAAACTCTTCGTCCGTAGCCCCCCTTTGACTAGCAAAACCGATAGCTTAGACTGGCTAGACAATCATTCATCTGGAGAAAGGACACACGAAAAGCTTCGTATGTCCGAACAAAAGGGATTAAAAGTAGTATCAGAAGCCAAAGCAGTTCAGGATCGAGATATTGCTATGTGCAGTTGGACGAACTAGAATGGAGGATTGATGGGAGAGAGTCAAATTACTGGATTCCGGTGGTTCGGCTGAGGATGGACATGGACAACTATCTGTTTGCAAATGATGGACAAAAAGCTCGAAGGTGTCCGAACAAAAATGTGAGATTTGCACTTGAAGAAAGTTAGATTCAAGTAGTATGATAGGTACAAGACGATTGGTTGATGGTCAGTCACTCCATCACCAGCCCTACAGTCGCTAGCTTTCAATGATTATATTCCCCTCAACGGAAGAAGATGAAGAAGATTTTATCTCTCTTGGTCAAAACCTTTCCCAGTGCCGTTGCTGACTCTTACTAAACTTCTAAGATTTCTATGGATGAAAATGGACACCGAAGCCACTGGAAAGTGGGAGATACAGCAACTTTTGACTGCCGTGATCTTATGCTCGAATCATTGCCAACTAAACGGTATGGTAGCGGAGCAGATCTGCCGAACTCCTTGGAACCGAGAGAATATACAAAACAAAGAGTAGAAATTTAATGTTCATTGACACCAAGCACAATCCTATGGGTCCAAAAGAACAATAAAATGCGCATAGACTGTACAAAGGAATATAATGATTATGCACCGAAAAGCTGAAGAGAATGTCCAATCACGGAACGCGGGACGTAGGATCTACAGAAACCATCAAATTCTTTAAACGAGCCTTTGTTTGGAGATCGTACTATTGGAAACAATCATCAACGGCAGGACCGACGTTGAGATAAGGCTCCATGTTAGAGCAGTTTGCAACTCGAGTGGTGCTAGCCCACCTTTGGATCGATGTTTCTTCAACCCAGCTCCGATGACCGAAAAGTTTTCATGATTACATGATTACCACTACTCGATGAAGAGTACCTACACTTTCGGTTCTTTTCAAATCTCCTGCATCAGCACGACTGAAAATAGATAAAAAAAGGAAATCTGCAAAGAAGAACTCCTTTATTAACCTCTGTATATCTAAACTCTATACTCTAATCGGCTAAAAATGACCACGAAAAGGCCACACATCATCAATCACAGCATGCTTTCCAAGGTCAGTCCTTTTCACCAACATAGTACTAGATATCCTGTTTTGGTCAAGCATTACCCAGACAATTTCATGTCTTTATCATTGTCCATCGTAGTTTCATGCCTTTTCTTTTGTATATCAACATGCGGATAGAATTTCAGATTTATGAATTTTAAAGTGATGGAACTCGTTTTATTGTCTCTAGTCGTCTTGGATGAATTCAGACTCGATGGCGCAGGACTTGAATCTCTAAAATAATATCTAAGTTGTTCCTACATCGCATCTAACCATCTCTAGAAGGTTAAATGCAGTGTATAATAGAAGGAAAGGTGAGATGGAAAAGAATATCAAGTTGGTGACACATATTACTTACATTATTTGTTAGTTAGATGTACTGTATTATCCCTTTGCTTAGGAGGAATAAGAGCTCTTGATTAGAAAAGTAAGAAATGATAGATGTTTGTCCTCATGATATTCTTCGTCTGTGGTTCTAGATATATTGACACTCGATTAATACTCATGCAGTAATAGATGTTTATCCTTTTGATATTCTTCTGTGATTCTAGACATATTGACTAGTCTTACACGAAATGTCAGTTCCATGTGAAATTGAGTAGATGAGATAAAATTGAGATATCCTTACTATCCTTACTATATTCTTGTGTGGTTCTTTCACATTCGCACTCGACTACTGGTCGTGCTCTAAGTTTTGTCAGTAAACGTACCATGTGGAAATTTAGTCCAAGATATATCTACCCTCTTCAAACCAAATTATGCACGATATTGAGAGGACTGCTGCGCTCAGCATGTAAACGTGAGATACGAAGAATTTATGCAAGAGGAAAATGCATCTAACCATATTCATGTCAACTTGAGGTACCAAGATTGTAAGCCAAAAGAAAGACGTGAGGTACTAAGGTTGTATGCAAGAGGAAACTGCATCTGACCATATTCAGAGATAGACTTAACCGACCCCCATATTTGGCACTTCGACTTGGCCGATCTCCAAGTTGGCAAAATCTTGAAGCCTTGACTTATTCTTGAAGCCAAGACGGGACTCGTCAGTTGTACATCGCGATGGATTTCACAAACACGACAATTCAAAGCACAATATTGGTTGCCAGCACAACTCACTTCATGTTAAGGATGCCACGTGGGACCACGTGGCAATTGGGTACTCGGTTAAGTCTTTCTCTGGACCTTATTTTCTGCCTTATTTTGCCCAGTTAACGCTCCCGTGTGTTCTGTGGTATGGAAGTACGTTAGCGGTTTATGGTCCTTACTTGTCCTAATATCATGCCGTTAATCAGTTAAGTTAAAAGTCACATCAGCGTAGCCATATGTGAATTTACTTAAGAAAAAGCAAAAGCTGAATTCAGACTTAAAAGTTTCTGGAAATGAACATATTTTGTTTAATAAGTGTCTAGTTTAAGGCGAAACACGAAGATGCTGGGTACCCAACCTCAACGAAGTTATAGAACTTGTAGTCACATACACGGAAGTCGGAAGTCTAATCTGTCGTATAAAAAAGTATAAGATTAGTCTACTGTATATGAAAGTCCACACATGCAGAATTTAAAGGAAGGAATGGTTTCACTGAATATGAAACGTACTCTACTTTTCGTTATCCAGAATGAGGCTTGTTATTAAGACAGCAAAAAGTAGTCTGTCATCCGTAAATGACACGCGAAACCAGAGTTAAAGTGTTTGATATATGCCGCACCACATGTTAATGTCGCCTTAGTAAGGTAGTTTCTTTTGATCTTTCCACGTTGAATTTTCCCATCATAGTCGTATGTTAAATGTTGGTCCTTTATACCATCTCACCTTCTCCTTTCCCCTTCCTGGTAACTTACTATGTAAATAGAGCAAAGGGAATAGAATAACACAACGTACTAATCCTTATATGAGACAGAGAGGAAGATTGAAACAAACATCATACAGTTTTCTCTTTATTTTGAGTCTTAAGATTTGCGTGAAATCTTTTACCAATATCTGAATCGTGGGATAGAGCCAAATGAACCGGCGACCCAATCAAAGGCCAGAATAGTGCGAAACTGCCGTCTCCAGCGGGTCGAGACTTTCGGACGAAAACAAAAGATAAATATTATTTTCCCCGCACTTTGCTTGTTTTGATACATTACAGGGTCGAGGGCTTCTCCTTTCAAGACTTGGGCTTGAAATCCATAAGGCCACAAAGCGGCTTGATGGTTTCGCCTTGCGCCAGGATAAAGAAGATTAAAATTAATCATATGGCTTGCAGTCCGCTGGAACAATTTGCAGGTTCCTAAAGTGAAGGTACATGGGAGCCGCCGTCATAACTATGGCTTTGCGTTTATACACAAGCAAAGCAGCGCAAACAATCCCTAGAGCAGCTAGCGCCAACTTGAAAGTTATAAATTTGCTGTTCATCTATAAGCGAAACTGCCGTCGTCCGCTGGTCGAGACCTTCGGACGAAAACAAAAAATAAATATTTTTGTTTTCTGCGCTTTTTCAATAAGCGCTGGTTTTCCGATAAAGTTTTTAACGACTTTTTATCCAGATCGTTTTTGCGTTTTGGATATGAAGTCTCATTTAAAGCTTTAGACAAAGGTGTTTTTGAAATCTCGGGTCCTTAGGGAATTTCATACACAATTCGAAAAATGGCCCAGCAAATAAGTAAAATTCAAAGTGGACTCCAATGGGAGGTTAGATTTGAACCTAATAGTTACGAGTTACGCCCAGGTCGTTCCTGCAGATAAGAAATAAGAATATGATAAATATGTACCTGATAAGGATTTTTACGAGTTCTTATTTATACCAAAAACAACAAAACCTATAACTATGAGCTAAGCTCTATCGTATAAAACAAATTTATCAGAGATTTGTTTATAAAACTGGGTGGAAGTATGAGCGTCAAAAAGTCAACGAGGTATGCTTTTCCTATTTAAAATAGAAGAAATTTCTTTACCGTATTGACTCTCCAGTACCTCTTTGACAAAAATGGATTCTACAAGTTGAAGAGGTCGTTGAAGACGAATTTGGTGAAGGTTCCCATAAGTGGCTCTGCGTATAACTGGACCAAGTTTCTAGCCTTTTCTATTCGTGAGAATTATCCTCACGTGCGGATTCGACCATGAATATGTAAGACTCCTTATATATCAAACATTATAATTGACATATACTCGCACACGTAAATAGGTAAATTAAGATCGTCGACCATGATTGACGATTACCGCCTATCTCTTATTTGCAGCCGCAAAAACTCAAACGCAGAGAAGATTCTTGTTAATCTTAGAAGAAAAAATGGTTGAAGTTTTATATTATTTCAATTTAAATCATAGTAGTATTACATACTTATGCTATTAATCTGATTCACAAAGTATTCTTTAACGTTCTGAAGCACACCTTACGTGATTACTTGTCAGACACTGAAAATAAATAGAGTAAGACTTGCCATTGGAGACCTATGCTTTTGCCTCAATCCATTTTGTCTGTAAGCATCATGAGCTGTGCTTTCATTTGATCAGGTAGTCTTTCGAGACTCCCATTACACCAAAAACAACATTCTCCGAGGACACTACCAATACTCATGTTCTTGTGTTATATATGTGCAACAACATCTAGCCAAGTATCTTCTTTCAAGGACATGGTTAATTGTCCTATTCGTGGTAGAGAAGATACAAAATATATATTTAGAAATTAATATCTCTACGGAACGGATGCTGAAACTATCTTTAACGTACCAAGCACCGCAAGATTTATTAATATATTTCATGTCGCTAACATGGGTGACCTTCTTGGGAGCTCTTCGGCTGTCCTTTAGGTACAGGACAGGTATAGCTTGGTCACCAGACTGGAGCCCAAAGCATATTTCAGTTTTTACAGTTCAACACTCAATTATAAAATACAAAGTATGGGAGGTAGAGAATTCAGCTTTCAGAGAAAAATCATGCTGTCTCTTGTGGACGAGACAAGAAATTGTTCTCCAGTAAAAAGGTGCAAACAAGATTAAACTAAATGAACATCATTGCGCTTGGTGATTATGTGCATATCTCAGCAGACGAATATTTCTATTGTCCATATGCAGAGGACTCTGAAGGTTAATAGTTTAGCTTAATGCGCAGGGATTAGGTGATGGGTTTTTGTCATAGGAAGAAAATATGATCCGCTACTCTTGTGTGTAGGGAATGTAAGTCAACTACTCATTTAAAATAAAGTAATCCCCTTGTTGGGCTCCACTAAATAGATACCTTGTCAACGAAGTAACAACATACCTTGGCGGTTTAATTTCCCTTGTGAATAATTGATTTTGGCATTTGCTGCAAGAAGGAGAACTCGATCTAGAAGTAGGGAGCGGCGAGGTGGTTGGTCCACCATGGAGGAAATATAAGTTGCAATTTCTATGGTCAAACCAAAGTGTATTCATTGGTTTATAGCTGTCGTCTAACATCGGGTGAGTTCGGTTCTCCTCGCGATTAGTGCCTTTTGTTTTAGAGTTAATTACTCATAAGCAGCAGGAGCAGTTGCACTATTTCCCAACTGCAAAGATCCTGGTAATGATATGTTAATGTGTCTGGTTGATAAGCTGATGCGCTCTTGTCCTAATAAGGATAAGTTGAGCCAACCAATTGTTGCCGACCACCATATCTTCATCTCAATGATCATTAATATGAAAAGTCAAGACGTTTTAATGGACGTTCACTATTGGACCCTCTTTTGTTTCAACCAAGAAGAAGTAGATTAAGACTAGGAACTTGAAGTGACGAAAAGCGTTATCAACATGTAATGGTCGTAAGTCCTGAACACATGTGGTTCTCCAACGAGTGGGAATCTCGAAGAGAAAAGGTTGTTAGTAATTATATTGTTACACGATTACTGTCTTCATACCGTGCATGAATTCGACGAGATTGAAGATCTGCGTGTTGGAAATCGGCAGGAAGTAGAGTACTGTGGAGTGTTCTTGAGCCGAGTAATCTACGGTATTATTGGGGCAATTGGTGTAATAAGAGTGTGTTCCATGCTTACGTGCTTGTTGCGAATCCCTAGTAAGGAAATGAGAAGCGGGAAGGAAAGTCAAGTTTTTCATAATAATCAGCAGAGATTGATTACGAGTTGTTAACACGAACGATAAGTTTTTGTGAGGAGCGAGAAGCGCATGCACAAAGCGAACACGCATAGATTCACAACTCTACGTTTGGCAGACGAGAGGCAATGAGGGAGTAAGGACGCGAGAGGGCTACAGGATCGGCCGACACGGCACGTATTGCGATGAAGCAAGTCTTCTGGTGCAACATGCGCAGGTTTTTGTTGGAAGAACTGCGTCGACGGAGGGTGCAAGTCGTCGTGGCCATTACAACGGTGAGGGAGGGAGGAGCAACAGCTGTTATCGACTTGTCGTGGCCACTTCAATCGGCAGCAACTACGACGGAGGATTGTCAGATAAGTGCTAGGCGCGGTAAGTTTGATAATGCTGAATCCTATATGACAATTATTGCTAAATAGCTGGTGTTTTCCACATCTTGTTCAAGTTTCTAGCACCAGAGAGAAGATACTGTGTGTTCACATCCATGATGCCACTTCAATCGGCATTATTTGCGACTGAGGATTATGAGGTATGTGCTACACTCGTTAAGTTGGATTATGTTCATGCTCGACGAGAATGGTCGCTCTATAGCCTTTGTTACCTCATTTTGGTAAAGGTTTTACCACCGGACAGAAGCTACTTTGCGATTACGTCCATCACGCCACTTTAGGAGGCGCTCCCTCTCCCGTATCTACGCCGGAGAACTATAAGACAAATGCTAGACTCAGTAAGGTGGATTAGCTTGATGTTAAATGGAGAATCCTTGCTAAAAACCTTCTACTTCGATATCTCGTTTAAGATTCTGATACTAGATAGAACACACTGTGTGTTAAGCGTCCATGATGGCAGTTCAATCGGCACTATATACGAAGGAGGACTATCAGATAAGGGCCGAACTCAGTTAGTTGGAGAACGGTTGCTAATTAGCTTCTATTTCCTTATCCTCTTTAAAGGTTTTAGCACCAGTAAAAGGCTACTGTGCATTTTCGTCCATGACGCCACTTTTGTCGGCACTATCTACTACGGAGGATTATTGGATTAGTGCTAGACTCGGTAAGTTGGATTATGTTGATGCTGCAATGAGACTGGTTGTGAGATGGCTTCTGTTCTCATCTCTTGTTAAAGAATCTGTTACCATCAATTCGCTAAATCGAGAGAAGGTTCTATGCGTTTATATCCTTGGCCCTCGCTGCGCCTACAACATTATCTGCGAAATATAAGACGGTGTTATGTTGGACTAAGCTCGTATGGCTGCCGTATCTTCGATGAAGGCAATCCAGGTGATAAGTGAAAGAGGCTTGTGTATTAGATCCATAAACTTCGTGCTATTCCCGCGAATGAATCCTTCTGTTCGTCTGGTCAGATTCATAAACTTCCCTGCAAAGCGCAGATGCGCCATGTGTGCAGTGATCAATCCCGGTCCGAAGCCAGGACTGTTTCTCTGTTTGGTCTGATAGGTCTTCCTACAAGCTGTGCTATGCCACCGGGTGGTCCGCGTGACCCTAGCTCTCCTCACTGTTCGACTGAATGTTCTCTACAGAGGTCTTCAGAGTAAGGTTTCAACTTCGGGAGGCCGGCGAAAGGCTTGCCACCAATTACGATGGATCGACGCTGACCAGCACCTAGCAAGTTCCTTGCATTGAGAAGTTCCCGTCTGCATGAGATGGTCAACAACTTTTCGTCACCTGCAGTAAGAACTTGTAGTCTGGGCCGACGATTCTTTTACTGTCAACATTTATCTGGCATTCTTGGTAGGCCCGGGCGATTCTATGCTCATCTACAGTGTACCAATCCTCATCTGCACACAGTGTCGAGCGCCTGTGTCTCAAGTCACTACTGCACTGCACATGTCTCACAGTGAGATGATTCTGTCACAGAAGCCTTGCAGCTTTTGTGATTAGATCTTGCAGATCTTCTCTGTTTCCATTTCCACCATGTCGACCAGACTCTCGGTACTAGTATCCATCGATTGAATGGTTACAACTTTTCAGATTGGTGCGATTCAGATAAACTATTTCCGTACAATAAGGCTATCAATCAATCAACTGTCACGCTCAGAGATGGCCGCGCCTGTCTGCCGCGTATACTTAGTTTGAAAGAGGTGGCGTACAGAGTGCGTGACTCAACAGCTCGTTGTTATATATGCTGTTATGCAACCCTCCCGGGTTTTGATCCGTTGATGTCTCAAGCCTGAGTACAGATAACTTCTGGCAGACGCTGTGAATTATTAGATTGATCCACACATTGTACATACCTTCGTCCGACAGTGACACGATGCTTCGGATCCAGGTAATAATCCTGGAAGCGGAAGGCAAGTTGGAAAGGAAAATTGTGGTAAAAATCGAAGATCCTGTCGAGACTGACTAAAATTAGGTCCGAGATTCCAGGTCTGATGAGAACCATGTCTACTGCCTTCCATTTGCAATTTCCAATTTTGTAAAGTTACACTGAATCTTTATTAGTTCATTTATAACGAGCTCGGAACTCAATGCGCCATACGTAAAATTACTTTCCATTGTTGCTACCTACTTCTGAACAATCTGCATTCTGGTGCGCATTGCTCAATTTCTTCGATCTACAGGGGTCGATTTCCCAGAGCTGAATGACAGCCATGAATGCATTTCAGATACTTCAAGCATTTTTAGGAGAGTCCACCTCCCAACCCCGGCAAAGGCAATGCACTTTGGCGAGAGTTGCCATGTAATCACCTGACCTGCGACACCTCAAGGCAGTTCACTTAATGCACGATGCTTCTGCATCCATTACGTGAAGGAGGGCATTTAATTGGAGTGACAAAGGAAAAGTCAAAACAAATGCCTTCACGACACTATTGAGAATGTAGTACAAAAGAAAAGCGATGTTCGTGTGGCTTTGTATCGTGTATATCGAAGCTTTCCTAGAAGCTCACCCGTTCCACACTTTTGGAATCTCGGATTGAGCAACCTCCCCCAACCCCCATGGCAAGAAGAAGATTCCGCTTCTTAGGATCCTTGTGACTAATGGAAAGTAGAGTTCCCTTATGGCTGATCATCCATCTATCTTGGCATCTAGATCGTGGTCACGGGGAAACCGATCGTGAAAAGGCCATGCATTGCAGGAGAGCCAGAGAGACAGATAGAGTTGGAATTCACTCAAAATATCAGTCCTGACTTCAGCAATATCAGTCCGGACTCCTGCTACTCCTCATGCTCGAGGAGAGAACGGGCACATTCTACCAAATAATCCTCATCTCCAAAGAAGATGGAAATTCTTAAGAGACCATGTCTACAGTAGGCAAACGAGGGTTTCGTTCACTTCCATCGAGGGGGGGAAGACAGACCATCTGAATATCATAATTGTACCGACTGTTGCCTTTTGAAACCTCAGAGCACGCACTCTAAACACTGTGCTAAGAAGTAAGGAGGGCAGCTAAAAATGTTATGGGGGGGTACAGCTGGAACTAATTCTCAGCACGTGCTGGCCATACCCTTGCAACCAAATAGCACGCATCTATGAAACACCGAGCAAGACTTCCAAACCCGAAGTAAAATTCTGGAGCAGGTCCACGGAAGCAGCTCAAGATTTCCTGACCCTAAAGTGCATCTAGCACGAGGTTGCCAAGGCCTTACGTCTCCAGACATGCCATAAAGGAAAACTCGAGCAGGCCTTCGTGATGGACTGGAGCAACTTTCAGATAAAGGGACTCTCACACGCTTCGAGATGACTCAAAAGTGAACAGTATGCAGCCTTTCGGTTTCTCTGTGACGAAACTAGTCGCCGAGCAGACATCCGGTAAGTCCCCTTTGTACATATTGCTGGCAAGGTAGTGGTGTCTATCTCATGAGGGGCATCTATGAGTTTCAGCTTCAGCTTACTATAATGTCCTTAAGAGCATCGTGAGTCCATGACTTGTTAGTGCTTTTAATTGTTTACATAGGGAAGTCCACTGACAATAAAAGTGAGACGAGTCTCTGGACCGGTGTGCACTGAAGAATTTTGTTTTATACAATGTCACGTACCTGGATCCATATGGGCTTCGAACAGCTGCAACCATAGCTTCTTTCGCGGCAGTCAGATTATCCTGTGGAGCGGCAAACAATTGAATTAATCAGAACGTCTCTGTGTCTCAGTAGAAGCGTTCGCGCATACAGTTTCGGTTCTGTTCAGGATCCACCAACCTGAGCCGATGCGGAAACAGGTTCAAATCGGTTTGGTTTCTATATTAGTCCGACATGCATTTCAGACCTAAATGGATGAACACGAGTTGGACACGTCCTAAGAGTACTACTCTCTAATCTTCCCTTGACAAATATCAGTCCGGACTTCAGCAAAGCCAGCTAGCAATACCGGACATCCGCAGAAGTTACATACCGTGATTTCATGGTACAGTCCAGTATACAAGCTGGCATAGAAGAATTCTGCTCCTCCAGTGTTACTAACCGATAGTAAGATCTGCACAAAGACATCATCAGAACTCTTTCTCTCTGAGTACTTTCCTAATGTTTGCGAAATTGCATAAGCATAGAATAGTCCGATGGGAGAATATTAGGGAGATATCTAAAGCTTAGTGCAACACAATCTTCTTTGGTGTCCAGCGATCAGTGAATATTTTGCTGCTCTTGGCAATCAATTTCCTCTTGCTCTGAGCCTACCTCATCTACTGATCTTCCATCTCTAAGAACCTCGTAGATCTTTCTCATTATCGGCCGCCCGTCTGTACCGACCTAGTATTGAAACAGGAGTTAGATCTCATCATGTTCATGGTCTTTACACCCAGAACATCATACTTTTCAACAACTTGAAGCATGCCTTAAGCATTGGCACGGCAAGAACCCTGATGGTTCCCTTAACCTAAATGTGCGATAGTAGGGCACTCTTTCCATCTGATGTTAGCAGTCACCCCTATCATGTCCGTTTCAACAGCTTAAAATGAGAACCTCCACTTTCCAATACACTTAAAATCCACACCAGTGGATGAGGGTTTTGCTGGTCTACAAGGTGTTACATACTTTCAAATATCTTCGCCGCGCCTCTTCAACACCATACAGTTTAGCTTCACACAAGAAGGTCCAGATGGCCTGCATCACAGCTCTCTTAGATTAAACAGGACGGGGTTGTCATCTCTGAAATGAGTTGATCATGGTCTCTTTGTAGTGACTATAGCAGTGTCCTTGGAGGGATCATAGTTGCTAACATTTTAAGGCGCTAGTGGTTCATGATTCCCACAAAGTACTGATCCGACCTTACTAGCCAAGTGTATCCACAACACCTGTCATCTCAGACATTGATGCGTACTACCTTTACCTTATTTCCACGTCTTACTGGAAAATAGTACTACACGTATGAGCACCTGTGAGCTTGCAACTGCAAGATACAACTTTGTAACAAGAGGTGAAGAAGCCTCCTACAATGCATTTCTGTCAAATCGTACGTACCTCCTTTCGAGCACCTTAAGATAGAGATAGTTCTTGCTGATATCAAGACATATGACTAATTATGTCTTCATCCTCTCTCTCTACAACTTCCCACTACATTGCATCCTTCACTCACCACCTATTTCACGATTCTTTACTGCAGTCAAAGCGGGGCAAAAGATTCAGTACACTCACCTCTTCAGTGTCGTTTGGGTTAACAGCAACATCGTCCCTGAACTGAGCTGCTCCGTCCTCAAATCTGAAAAATTGGAGAAATAGAGTCAAAAAGTTAAGTTCGCAGTAAAACTCTCCACCAAAAGAGATCCTTCCCAGCTCTTCGTTAAGTCCAGAGAAATTTATACAACGTCCCACAGACAGCAAAAGTTACAATTATATTACCTCTCAATGCATATCGTAGTCACCGAGAGACCTTCTATATTCTCAAGCACTACTAACCTTCAGCATTTTCAGACATGCGATAGGGGAGGCAAGTAAGAGCCTGCAAGTTAGAACACCAACTGTACCTGTCCAAATAATACAGGGAGAGTCCTCGCTGCCATAGATCTATATGAAGAATCACAAGTCACAGACAAAGAAGAAGGTTCAAAACCATGATACCGTAAGAAGGTCTCCATTTTAGCATGTGAAACCCAAGGGACACTCATACTTCGTTATAATTGGACTGAGGAAGATCAGAAACGGAAACACGTACTACCATCCGAGCTCAGTGAAAACCGCACATGGCCTTTGTCGAGGATCCAGCTGCATTGCTTCGTCAAACTTCTCCACAGACTCCTTCACCTTACCCTGCAAAGGAAACATTTGTTGTGCTTCTCCAATTAGGACATCGCTCATTGATACTCCGCATTCAAAACAAGTTCTAACACAAGTCCGCCAATCTCGAAGGCATGGAAACTCCCAAGATATATCAGGTTTTACTTGGGACACTTCAAGTTCTTCTGTTATCACAGTTTCATTAGAGGAATGCCCCTAATACAAAAGCATTTGTATTCTCTTTTAGATGTACAGTTGGGTATTCAGGCCATTTCTGATGCTCGCTTGTCAGTCTGATTCCTGTTGTAGTTATAGTGTTGTTGTTGTTGTACTTTCAGGATCCAGGATTTCACGTTTTTGAGAAGAACCCACATGCATTTTGGAGTGGACATCAACATCTTAACATTATATACTCAGCGAGAAGTTGTCAGCCATACTAAAATACGAGGTGCCTTGTCATGTACACCAAAACCTCCATAGTCTTATCGGACTCGAGGTCGTGCCGAATTAAACGCAACAAAAACACTCGAATCTGATTCTGTGAACGAAGTCTTCAGATCACAATTGCTTCCAACTGAAGACTTCCTCGGAAAGTCCAAGTTGGACCCATTTGCCTCAATTGAGGGGTTGATCGGCCACCTGGGTAATTGAAATCCACGCTTCATTAAGAATCCTACATACTTCCGAATTAATGCCCCAGGTTTGAGTTTATAGTTTTACTAGCTTTGGGTTGAGAACCCAGTACTTGACCAAAAGCTGATTGAGCACAACCTTCCCCGAAATTGGACAACAGTTCCAAAAACTCGGAAGGTATATGTCAACACTAAACTTTCAGGCACGAAACCTTTTCATCACATATAATTCCCGTGATCCCTTTGCTTTCTTAGGATGGATAGCAAGGCCTTCACGACGTCGGTGCCACTATAGTCCTCAAATACTACGTGCTTAACTGAAAGTTTCAGATGACACAGGACAAAAGTGATTTCTCTGGCTTGAAACTTTCTTATTTGCATACATACGTGTTATAGTAATCCCCCGATTCACATTTCGCTCATGCCGAATCGTGTGTTCATTCGAAATATTGGAGATATCACTGTGGATAACAGTACCTATCGAATTGCAGTCGAATCCCGTACAGCGAAGTATAAGGGATTCGAAGAATCTGCATCTGCTCTAAGTACGTGCGAAAAACTTTTTCTAGTATTGACATGGTAAAAGATCTTTCGTTTCGTTTTGAAGGCTAATCGAGATGCTCCAGAGGTGTGTTAAACAAACAGGACAAATCCTGATGATCTTCAAGATCAGCAATCTCTACTGTCATTGACAGCCCTAGAATTAACCTTGTAAATACCATGCTTGGAGATACGCTGAAATTTGCTTGGGGAAGCTAATGAGGATCAATGAATCGAAGACACAAGATTACTTACCAGCTCAAAAAGTTGCATTCCTCTTCGAGTGAGTAAAATAGCCTGTTGAGACGGGCGCTCATTTCCTCCGATTGTTGCCACCGCCAATGCACCAGCTGCAGCAACTGCACCAGCAATTAACGCAGCTGTTCCAATGGATACCCCAACTGCGACAGTTCGTCGTCTGCTTACCATAGCTACTGTCAAGGACTTTCTACTACCACTCCAATTCACCGCATGAAGAGCTCCGGAGACTCTGATCTTCGAATCCATAGCTTTACCACCTCCATACTTGCGGTGACATTGCAACTGGGCAGGGACGTCTAGAGAAACACAGTACCCTGTTGCTGCTGTAACCGCCATGGCTACTGCTTCCTCACTTCTACTTGTTTCTTCCTCTTCTCGTTGTCTACTTGCACAGATTCGAGTTGCGTTTCGATAGAAATATATACCTCTGCTTTCTGTGGGTCCTACCTTACATTGCTACAGCCACATAATTCTCGAGGAAGAATTCGCCACCATGGCGCCCCCAGTAACGGGACCTCCGATCCATTCACCGTATTGGTTTGGGGAGATATGGTTCATTAAAGTCTGGCTTTCGAGTCTGCAGTAGCATGAAAAAGGAGCTGGAATTATGAGGGACTCTAGAGAGGCAACCGGGTGGTAGTTTTGTCCATGTCTAATCTTCAGAGTACAGGGAGTGTAGTCTGAGCCCTAAACTGTACCCTAACTGCAGCTCCAAGCCCTGTGTTGATTCATCTCTGGACCTGCCATTTGTCTGGAGTTATTTTATCCTATCTCAAGTGCCTCGGGTTCTATGGCGTCCTTGCTCTCTGAATCTTTCTCCGCAGCTGTTGGGTTTACTGTAGTAGGAACTTCTCGTGCTCTTTTCGAGCTGTAGTTTCCGAAGACAGCTCTGATATCCGCTTCCAGCTCTATAATTTCAAATTATTCTACTCCTCTGAGCAGGGATTCTGCTGACAGTTTTGTCGAAAAGCGGACTGCGGGACGATAGAGATGGCGTCGGTGCATGGGAGCTCACTGCTCCTGTGCGGGAATGGCATAGGAGTGCCTGGAAGATTGTCGAAAGACTTGACGGTGTTCCATGGGAGCTCGTTGCTTCTATGCAGGCGTGCCAAAGGAGCAACTGGTCAATTGTCGAGCTCAAGGCGACGTCTAACGGTGAGAGCTCGTAATGCTTCCACCTCTAGTGTCAAAGTCACGAATAATGATCTTACTGGCGTGGAGTTGCTAGTTAGTGGCGCAGGTTTGGTCTTAGAGAATCTGTCTGTCAGGCCTGAACGGGTGCAATCAAGAATTGGATTAGTTGCTGCGAAGGAGTTGAGGCGCGGAGAAGAGTTATTTGCAATTCCAAAGAAGAGCTGGATCACAGTTGCAGTGGTGAAAGAATCTGCCATTGGGAAAGCAGTAGAAGGGCAAAGACCATGGGTTTGTCTCGCTCTGTTTCTGCTCTGGGAACGCCGTAACCAAAATTCAGAGTGGAGACCTTATCTCGAATTGCTACCATCAGAACTGAATTCCACTCTCTTCTGGTCTGACGAGGAGTTAATGGAGTTGCAAGGGACTCAACTGCTTGGTTCCACTTTGTCCTTTAGAGAATTCGTTGAAACTGAGTTTGAAAGAGTGAACAGCGAAGTGTTGGTGCCCAATTCCGGAATTTTTGACCCTAAATTATTTACCTTAGAAGCTTTCACGTGGGCATTTGGGGTTTTACGTTCTCGTACATTCCCACCACTTACAGGGGAAGAACTCGCTTTGGTCCCATTTGCAGACCTTTTGAACCATGGGACAATGGCCGATGATGGTAAACCAAGTTGGGAATTGAGGAGAGGAACAGGATTTTTTGGTTCTCAGGATGCCTTAGTAGTGAAAGCTCAAAAGAGTTACGAAGCAGGACAAGAGGTTCTAATGGATTATGGCTCAGACAAGGGCAATGGACAGTTAGCTTTGGAGTACGGATTTGTCGAATCCACTGACATTACAACTGCTTTTCTTGGAAGCCGAACGAGGGACTGTTTCACATTAACGTTGGAGATTCCCGAAACTGATCGATTCTTTGATGACAAAGCTGATGTTGCTGAACTGAATAAACATGGAGCTTCTGTCTCTTTTGATCTCGGTGTTGGTCAAGGTCCACCTGAAGACATGCTCACATATCTTAGGCTCATGGTCCTCGACGGCCCTGATGCATTCCTTCTCGAGGCTTTGTTTAGGGAAGCAGCTTGGGGTCATATTTCGCTCCCAGTTAGCAAGGAGAATGAGGAAGGAATCTGCACAGCCATGCTGGATGGTTGTCGTTCGGCATTGGAGGGTTATACAACTAGCGTAGACGAGGATGTAAGATTGCTGGAGAACGGTATAGACGATCCTCGCTTAGAAATTGCAGTAGTTGTTAGGCTGGGCGAGAAGCGTGTTCTCCAGGAGTTGCAAGGATGGTTCGAGGCACATTTGGCCAGGCTTGACCAACTAGAATACTATGCAGAGAGGAGGCTAAGAGATTTGGGTCTCCTAGATGACAAAGGATTCATGACCCCCTGGGTGTTTAACGAGTAAGTTTGCCTGCTCATGGAAAAGTTTATTTCCGTGCACTGATGCAGCTTGCCTGATTATAGTTCAGGTGGTTTCGGACAAGATGCGACATCTACGTGGAAATAACTTCACGAAAGATTGAGGCGCCAATGAGCCCTCACATATAACCGAAGATTAAAGCAGTCGATTGCGAGTATTTTCAACTCAAGATTTCTTCTTTTCTACAAATTGTGTAGTGTACTATAGAGCCTAATAAAGTACTCATGAGCTTGAAAACGAAAATTCGGTACGAGGAGTACGGGTAGTCGCACTTCACAGGGCACTTCGTGCAGGCTTAATATGAAGTCCGACTGGTTCCTCCTAGCGTTAGTGTTTTGGGACTGATGCGCTCATAGAGCATATTGTGTTACACATACCATCTAGTCCAGTCACACTTCGCTCCTACCCATCTACCACCCATTAACACTATGTTCCCTACTTGCTGGATGTGTTATCTTTGCTGTGTAATGCATCCTCTGGTTTCTCGCATCGCTTTGCTCGCGAAACCACGCTTCCTTCATTAAAAGTTGCATTTAGATTTGAATGGCATATGATGTTCATGAAATGCATCAATCTTTGCTCTGCTTTACATCGATTTGACTCGGGTGTTCTTTAGGCATATCCTACTATCCTAAAACTTACTTGTATTTACTAGCTTAGGTTGTCATATGTTCGGTTTGTATCTGTTCTTCGATATATTTACTTGCTTAGATCTGCATGTGGTCGGTTTGCATCTGTTGGGTTCTAAGCGGTGCGGATCTCCCGATCTGCGAACGGTTTATGCTCCAATTACTCATTTAGAGTCTAATCAAAGAGTGGCGGGGGAATAAAGAAGGGAAGGGAAGGGAAGGGAAGTGAAGTGAAGTGAAGTGATGTGTTCTCTGTTCCTTTGCTGCCCATGTTATTGTGGAATTTATGTAGTCCTAAAACTGTTCGCTTGCTTCTATTAGGTTTCTTTTCGAATTCAATAATGTATCCAGATATTTATTGATCTACAGAACTTGTGTTTAGTTCTTTTGCTACTCAAGTTGTTATGCAGACCTATTTTCACCAGAGCATCATGTTCGGATCCGTCTAGTTTGGTTTCAACTTGATTATTGCTCTACACTCCTATTTACAAGACCTTCAGTTTCTGCAAGTTCGGAACTTCCTTGTCGCCACCTCCATAAACCGGGCATTGACCTTCCATTGAAGTTGCTATTTGTTCTCGAAGTAAGCTTTGAACTTAAGACGGGGAATATTTTCGGTGCCCGCTCCAAGACTCTGTCTCACATTCGATCTTTCAAAGGCGGATATATGCATGGAACCCACTAGACTTATCAATCAATCAATGGGGGGATTTTCTCACCATCTTCAATGAAGGTTTGTTGTAAAAATAGGTGAGCTCTTCCATCAGCATGAGACATGCACAAAAGCAAAATTTGGTTATCAGGCACATATATATCGTATACAATATACGTCCTTATCAACACTATAGAATATAGAATATCAACACTATAGAATATAGAAGTACAATTCACACATAAATTATATATGAATTGTAAAGTGTAATAATGATGATGATATCTTGATGATGATATCTTGCTCGAAGGTCCAAAATACTATAGATCTTTGCATGCCCAATCGTATCAAAGATATCTATCGATGTAAGCATGGCATACCGATCAACCTTAGTTTATCGGTTGATAGTATAATAATCTTCACACATCTGCTTATCTGTGTAGTTGCTATGCTTATCTATGTAGTTGCTATGCATATCCTTCTTGGCTGAGATCATTGTTGTTGATGCATACTTTCCATGTGAAATTTCCACCAAACCAATTTCAAAAAGGTCACTACTCCGGCTCTAAATCAATATCCACTCCATATCATTATATCGATAAGGACATCGGAAAATTGGTGTATCACTAGTCAACTCAATCTGTACACCAAGTCCCTTCAAATCACCCAAATCCTTCATATTGAAAGTAAAACAACTCGTGTAGCTCTTCAAGAACCTCCAATCCCTCCATCTTTCTTCTCCTATAAGCTTGGGTCCAAGATCTGGCTCCCAAGTATCCTTTGTAATTGTAGGAGTGGAAGATGTGCTTATTGGCTACTACAATGGTCCTTTGGAAGCAATAGTGTCATGCCCTAGTGCAAATGATGTGACAATTGTCGTGCATATATACATCGCTACACAACATACATTGCTATCAACATCATACACTATAGAAGCACAACTCACAGATAAGTCATACATGAACTCTAAAGTGTCACAATCATCCCCCTAGTTGGCGGTTAGGTCCCTCTAACTCCAAATAGCCATCTACTCCAAGTATATGGTATACCCTATGAGGGGCAAAGATCAAGAGGCCGGGTGCTATGGAACCCCATTATTAGTCGCCTGTCTACAATCTATACCATATAAAGGATGAACTAGCTACAAGTCAAATACATCTAGGAAATAACCATTGTCCTTGAGGAACCATCGTGAGAAGAGGAGTCATACATGCCATATGCCATCCTCTCGAACAACTATCACACACTAATATAGTGGTAGCTCCACTAGAAGAGCTGCATAACATACACCTCAAGCTTGCCCGTACAAGTGCCAAGCTTGGGTCCATAGAACCATCAATGTTTGGGAGGTAGCATGGCACAATTGCATACATGATCCTTCCAAACAACACCATCACGTCCTTCCAACACAAGGACTCTAGATGGCAAAATCTCACGCACTCTCAAGATAGAGTGGCCTGTCGAAACATCAAGGTTGACGGTGTTGTCTATTGTAGATATATATAGTCACTTGGATGAAATTGATGGATTGAGGGTCTATAACCTCCTCCTCCTCAAATAGTAGCATAAAATAAGGTATCACTATGTTGAGCAATCACCAAGTTCTCAAAGGCCATCAGTATCACTCTCTAAAGATCTTTGCCCATTGAGAACATGCGCTCATCCATACATCTGGATCATCCAAGTCCAAGACTACAGTAGCATCTCGACAAATGTTTGTAAGTAAATTTGGATCTTGTCCATAGAGTAGAAAGTAAGAGAGAAGGATGCTAAGGAGGCATGCTGGCTAAACCAATAGCCCATGGCCAACCAAGGTAGTTGGAGATTCCAATCTCCCAAGTGGCCTCTCTGCAAACCATACTTTCGTAATCCTCTCTTTACTATTTAAACCACTCTCTCTGCTAAGCCATCTGCCTTAGAGTGATCTCAGGAGGTAGTACAATGATCAATCAAAGCCTTGTCATACAAGACTTAAAACTCCCCCAAGAACTTTATACCCTGATCAGTCAAAACCTCAGCTGGTGCACTAAAATGATTGAGAACTCAATCCAAGAATGAGTAAGCCGTCCCTTCTTATGGCCACTGCCACCAACTCAATCCACTTGGAGAAGTGCTACACCATCACCAAAATATACCAATGATGTCTCATAATCAACGGTAAAGATCCAAAAAGTCCAAAATCCAACGGTAATCAATCTCATGATAGGTAATGGGTGCAATTGTGGCATATGAGCATTAAATGATGCTCTAACTCGGTCACAAACAACACATCTAGCAACAAACTATTGTACATTGGTCTGCATATTGTGCTACCAAATAATGACTCTAGAGTAAGCTATATATACACTTTACTCCAAAATGTCCTAGCTCCTCATGAGCATGACAAACCAAGTGTAGTCTTTGAGATGGAAGTGGTACTACTCTCACTCTACCATCCTCCCATACACACAAAATGTGTTTGCCCTCAAAATTGAATTGCTTGGCTTGTTGAAGAACACAATCTCTCTCCTTGGCCCCAAATGTGCCACCCACAACACCAGTGCAAAGATAGTCCATCATTAAGACATTATCATGAATGTCTCGCTGGATTGTACCAATATCTTCACTCTCTTGATTTGTGACCTCAATAACTCCTCTTGTATGTGTTGAGAGAGATACCACCAAAGTCTTAGAAAATATACACAAAAAGGCAGATACATGGCAACCTGGCACCATCTCCTCATCTGAGTCACCATGCCAATGTACTCCGGTTTGATCCTGTTGGCTAGGACATGGGTTTCTACTCAACCCATCTACATCATGGTTCACCACTTTAGATCTATGAATAATCGTGAAATCATACTTTTGTAAAATCAGAGCTCATCATGCAAGCTTCCCTAAAAGCTTCTTGGACTCCATCAACTACTCACTGGCTGATGATTAGTGATGAGAGTAAAGGGGTTACCAAATAGGTAATATTGGAAATGTGCTACTGCTTAAACTACTACCAAACACTCTCCCTCATATGAACTATACTTTGCCTCCACTGAATTGTTGGAGCGACTAGCATAGGCCACCACAAACTCCTTCCCCTCATCATCATGTAGGGTGATCACTGCTCCAAGCCCCAATGTACTCCAATCAGTGTGAACCTAAAATGGTTGTCCTCTGATTGGTCTCCTCAGAATAGGAGCAGAGGTCAACCTCTCCTTGAGCTCTACAAAAGCTTTGTCTTGCTCATCTCCCGAACACCACTCTTGTGTAAGCTTGGTCAACTTTGTCAAGGCCTTGGCAATCGCACTAAATCCTCTAACATAGCGGCGATAGAAGTTTGCAAACCCAAGGAATACTCACACTTTGCTCACATCCGTAGGTCAAGGAATACATGCAATGGCCTCCACCTTGGTATACTGAACACCAAGTCCTCTAAGGTAGATAGTGTGACCCAAATACTCAACCTACTAATGGGAGAACCTACACTTCTCAAGATGTAATTTGAGCCCATGATATCTCAACCTCTCAAACGCCTCTAACAAATTTCTCTCATGCTCCTCCACAAGAGTGCTATAGACCAAAATGTCATCAATATAGCACAGAGCAAAATCCAATCCAACTAAGATCCTATCCATGACCCTCTAGAACTCAACATGGGCATTCTTCAACCCAAATGATAAGAACCTCCACTGATATAACACATCCTTACCATGAGGATCAATAGCACAAAATGTTATCTTGGACTTATCCTCCTCTTTGATCGGCAACTGATGATATCTTGATCAAGATCCAAAGTATTGAAGCCCTTTGCATGCCCAATTGCATCAAAGATCTCCTTTGGTGTAGGCATGGCATACCGATCAGCCCCAATTTGTTGGTTGATAGGACGGTAATCTCCACACATCTGCCTATTTATGTAGTTGCCATGCATATCCTTCTTGGTTGGCATCATTGTCATTGATGCATACTCTCCATGTCAAATCTCCACCAAACCAGTCTCAAAAAGGTCACTACTCTAGTTATGAATCAATGTCCTTTCCATATCACTATATCAATAAGGACATCAAAAAACTGGTGTATTGCTAGTTAGCTCAATCCATATACTAGGTCCTTTTAGAGCACCCAAATCCTTCATACTAAATGTAAAATAACTCGTGTAGCTCCTCAAGAACCTCCAAACCCTCCGTCTTTCCTCTCCTCCCAAGTATCCTCTATAACTATAGTATGAGTGGAAGATGTGCTTACTGGCTGCTATACTAGCCCCTTGGGAGCAATAGTGTCATGCCCCCGTCTACTAGAGGTCCCAACTTCTTTGTGAAAAACTCACTCTTATTTGGTTACAAGCTCTATATGTCCTCTAGCTGCACCCCAAGTAGACCAAGGGTGCAATCCAAGTAGATAACGCTCACCTGTATGTACTCCAAGTAGACCACTCTCTCTAGTAGCCATTGGTTGCATCCTAAGAATACCCTGTCCGCTTGCCTCCCAACATGTGCCTGAATTGTCTCAGTAGGCACATGGCTCACAAGTGTCCGAGTTGTGATGCCTATCAAGCGCATCCTATGCTACTTTGCCAAGCCAAGGCTCACAATCCAGGTCAAACAGTTCAGGTCCATAGCTTGACCTAACACCTGATGCCTACATGCCTTTGACACTATCGGAGCAACGGTAATACCGGTGCAAAAACCCATTGCTTGCTCTCTCTCATCGGCGTTGGGCTCCTCCAACTGCTATAATTGTGAGTCCCAAACAAGTCCATGTCCTCCTTCTCAAAAAGCATGAGAGCTTCGGAAACTCATAAGTGTAGGTAAAGCTGCTTTGGTTGTCCAACTAGGCTCACCATTGCCATAAGTGACCTATCAGCTACTACTACCGTCTAAGACTAATGCCCAACATCCAAGATGTCATCAACAAGGATGTGGTCTAGTCATTGAATCCCATCATAGGCACATTGTAGAACCTCTCTAGGTAAGAGGTTCATCCACTAAAGACAAAGACAATGAGCCCGTGATCCCACTTTGGCTGCATCTAACAATACAATAGGTCCCATCCAAGAATGGATCTGATGTGTACTTGCCACCACTTTGGTGCAAGAATCACCCATCAAAGGAATATTCTCCAAAAGGTAAGCTAGAAAAATGGACTGATGGACCTAGATATGTTGAAGTACATGTAACATCTCCCAAAACACTCCAAAATGGGTATCGTGAAGACCCAAAACTCATCCAATGCGTGTTTGTCCCTAACATGGCCATCCAGCAATCACCAAGTGAATAGGCCCATGTCTCTCCAGATCATGTGCTCCCAATAAGGAAATGTTTGCTAGTAGGGCTTTTAGGTAACCCTTGGCTGCTGATATTGGTAATAACTCAGGATACCGATAGGCCAAGTGTGCCACATGATGTAGAGAGACTTGCCTATCAATCTCATCTCTCTCCACATACAAGTACCTCTATACTTGTATACCCGCCTATAATACTATAGCTAGTCTGGTGCTATTCCCACTGAACAACTCCAATAGACATACTCCCTCTACTAGATACTACCAAGCAATGAATATCGTATCCAAAGGTGTCAAGGTAATTGACTCTAGAGGCTCATCCTCACACTCATTTCTTGGTGGTACAAAGGCTCCACTCTAAGCCTGCTGCACCAACCGATCTGCATGTTGCTGCAATGCATCCTCCAAACTCCATAATGGAACATCCAAGGTGGATAGAACAATCCCACTTGTACTCCAAATTTGAGTGATCTCCTCAGGTACTGGAGTATCCTATGCATGGGCGTTCCCTTCCAATAAGTCACTAAGCCAAGTAAAAACACCACTAAAAGCTGAAGTTGATGCTACCATGGTCCCAGACTATAGTGAGCCAAGACTGCCACTACTAAAACATACTGGTAGGCAACACATTGTCCCTCACTTGACTACCAACCTGGTCTATAGGAGATTGTCTACTCCCAATAGTTGATATTGAAACCCATAGAGTATAGCACTCCTCCACCAACTAGCACATCATATGACTCAATTGTTGTCGCAATAGCCTAAGCTCTCACCACCAAGCTATCTGTCGGATGACTAGGCTGAACCAGGACAACAAACTCCTTACGTGTGAGGTACTGTGTCAAACCACCACCTAGAGATGTCTAGATATAAAATGGATACCTTTCCACGTCGGGTTCCGTAACCCTAGATCAACAATTGCAGCCTTACCCAACATATTGGGCTACACACCAAAGTCTAATAAGACTTTCTCTACTGTATAAACCTTCCTTTTGGCTTCCCACCAAATGGAAAATCTCCCTCTGATTATCTAATAGGACAACACCAGGTGTGAACCGCGCTCTCCCAAAGACCAGTCTAGTTGGCAACTCCTCCAATCTAACCGTTACTGCCTGCCATAAACCACTAGTCATTGAGCGGATCCCATGCTCCTCAACCAAGTCAGCTCCACTATCAACTACCTCTACTCTAGAAGCAAGAACTACATCAACTCTACTCTCATAAAGCATGGCAGCCAATCTGACCACTGGGCTAGGTCAACTCCCAATGTACACATGTCATTGGTTGAAAATAAAAGATAGTGCATAATCAACTGAGCCACACCCAACATTGTGCTAGACTCAGGCTATGTAGTAGCAGGTGGTTGACTAGTAGGTAGTCTATTATGCACCTACCACACTTGCATTAGGACGTCTAGGAGCCATGGATGACGTCTGCAGGGCCTCAAAGAGCATGAAAGATTGTGGAAGTTTGACCGATCTCCCAACCTCTCCTCTTTGTGGGTCCAACTCCACTGATGTTCCTCTAGGCTCTAGAGCACAGATTGCACTCCTAGTCACTGTTGCAGATGCATCCACCTGTGCTGCTCTGCACATGAAGTCCAAAGCATCTCTATCACCAACATATGAGGTGGAAGCCTCAACACCCAAATTTGATCTCCTTTGAGCAAATACCATGCTAGCCAATCTTTGCTCCAACTGCTCAATGCAAGTAGCCATGGCTGTATCAAAAGTAAAGGTAGGTACTACACCTCTACTAGGTGTAGATCCTCAACCACTACCTCTACCCCTTCTCCTCCATGAATTGAAGCTCCTCTACTACCTACCATAGCAGCCCTATCACTCTATAACTCTAGGTGTAGGTCAAAACACCAGTCACTAGTGTGACCAAATCTGTGACAATGCTCACATTGTCTTTGTGCTAGTTGTGATGCACCAGAGGTATCAAGTCCGTTGCCCTAAGTACACTCTCTCCTATGGTGAATTCCACCACAAGTCCAACAAGCAACACCACCACTCATTGGCTGCTGCTGACCCAAAAATGAAGGTAAGGGTCTAGCTCAACTAGGCCTTCCACTCACTCCATAAGATTTGGGCTGTCCACTTTGTCCTTGAAAACCAACTGGGTGTGGTGCACTCTGCTGCACTCTAGAAGAAGTTATAGTTGTGGATAAGGTCTCCCTACCAAATCAAGATATCACCACTCTCTCCTCTACCATGTTGAGCTCAATACACTCAGCTAAACCAAAGACCATTGCCAAAGTGGGCAAAGTAGCCTATAATAACGTAGCATCACAAACTCTACGTTGCAACTCCTTGTCAAATATCCCATACCAAAACTGGATTGCGTGGGCCTAAGTAACTCACTGAGTGAATTGATCAGCCACCTCATGCAAGTGTATGCCTTGCGTAGGCTCTCTCTAGCCTTTCACTAAAACTCTTGCAAGCTTCTCAGCTTGTCAGTCCGTACTCCTTGGTAGTTCTACCTCAAATACTAGAAGAACTCCACCATGGGGTTAAACCCCGATACCACACCACCTCTTGTAGCGGTACCTCCACTTGTAGTAGCACTATCTCTAGCTAGTGCACCTCAACTAGCTTAACTAATGCTACTCGAGCTAGAACTCATGGGTATTGCCAATCTACTCCTTGCAACCAAGCTTGAAGTGATAAAAACATAGTTTGGAGACCAATATTGTCTCCATAACTCAATCTCCTCCAAGTGAGCTCTCTTGAACTCATGGTATCTGTCCATTGGTGAACCCTCCAAATGTTGAAACAACCCTTACCATGCCATGAAGGGTGTAAACAAAATCAAGTTCTGCATCTATTGTAGATCACACCAACTATCAAACTCCCAGATGAAGTCATCCAACTCAATGGTAACCACTATACCAGAGTAACACCTAGGGCTTTTGAAGGCCCATAAATCTCAACCATATCCTACAACAACGGTGCGGACACGCCAAGTGCATTCTCAACTGGATCAGCTCCTACGTTGAATGCCAACTTAGAGTCAATCTACTCCCTCATGAGGACCTGAGATACAAGCTAATATCGAGCACTACTCCGAGTAAACCCATTGCGTACTACAAGGCTATCTCCTCTATAATCCCCAAAGAACTCCGTTGTGACAAAGTAACCGCAAACCGCAAGTACCCCACCAAGTGCCAAGACCACCAACCAAGCATCACCAAGTGCCAACCCTAACAAAACTCTACCCACTAATATAACTCTAAGTGAGAAAACTACACTAGGAGAAATGGCAACTTGTAACCTACCATCATAACATGCACTCTCATGGTTTGTAGGTCATCATTTCCTACCTCACCAAAGAGAAACATAAATAATTTGATTGATCATCACTCCAGCCTCACTATCAAGAGCACACCAAAGCACCAACACTCTAAATTCAAGGCCCCTCACACAAACACGGTGCACAAACAAGAAGCAAAGAATGGAGGAGGTCCAATCACAAGAATGCTAAACTAAAATCACCCTCCTTCTCATAAATCAACACGTGATTTACTTTGTCACCATTTGGCATTTGATATAATTGGAGTACCTATCTACTTCCTGACCTAAGAGGATCACCAAGAATGGGATCAGAGTTCTTTTTTGCCAAAATTTGATGTAAACCCTTCATGAAATCTTACGTAAAATCTGACATTCATCCTTAAAATTGGCTGACCGCCAAATCCTTTGCCAACTCTTCACTCTAGCCAAATTGGAAAAATAGGTTTCATTCATCTCTAATTTCACAAGAATATGCTCCTAACTCCACCTTCAATTTCACTTTTTGAGCTCAACTCGCAACAAATTGGTCATGCTTTCACCTCTTGAGCTCAAAATCACAACTACCATTTCAAAATTGCTTCTCTTTGGCTCTAAATTTTTCCAATGCTTCTGCATACAATCTTACTCAAGGAAATCTGAACTACATGATCAAGACACCACAATCTACTGAGCTTGGAGATACCACCAACACTTGTCGTTCTTGCACTCAATTTCTCCTTGACTCACTTCTTTGATGTAGTCAGATAGTTTACAACTCAAATCACCTCAAATGAGATCAATGCTTGATCTGGTCTCCAACAACTTTCCAACAACAAGGTAGTGATTACAATCAAGCCACACCCACTCTAGCTAAGAGACTCCAGGTGATGCTCGCCAGCTTTTTGTCCACTCTAGCCAAGAACTCAAAGGTTCAACGGTCCTATTGACAGCACACCCGATGGTGCAACACCAAAATCTGATCATCGTAAAGTAGTCTATGAGTAATTGCCAAAATGCCTCTAACTACTATCATTGGCACTCCAGTGTTTGAGCAATCAGGATGCAACACTAGAAATGGTGTGATAGTTGTGGTCATGCAAATTCAGCATAGAAACTTGAGGAAGTGCATTAGGGGGTTATACTTAAGAGATTTTGGCGTCTAGAAACTTTTTTTATGGGAGATCTATGTCCCTTAGATTTGGGGCTTAAAAAATAACTTGATGGTACCATAAATATCCATAAATAACTTTATGTATATTAAGTGTGTAGTTCACAAATTATTTATAAGGATTGGAGTTTGGACTATAGGTTTTATGAGTATAGAAGGGGGTTTCAAATTTAGACTTTTGGAACACCAATAGGAATCAGTAAATAAGTTTTGAGGATAGAATGTAAAAATAGTGCAGGTAGTGTGGATGAGTATGGAGATTTATTAAGGGTAAATGGAGAGTTTTTAAGGGTAAATGTCTGTAGCCATAAATATCTCTATGGGAAATTGGAAATATGACCCAAGCTTTTTATTGGAAACATTAGGAGGTTTCAGAATTATTTTACCAAGGCTATGTATAATTTCATATAGACTTTTATGAAATGTTGACTAAATTGGTATGGAGTGCAAGCCAAAGGAAGAAAAGGACCCACTACAGATTCTAGTCAAGTTCCTTATTGTTAGCAAACTCCATAATAGATGGTTTGTAGGAAATAGGGAGATATGGAATTTTCCATTATTACATGAGGAATAATGACATAAAGCATTAATTACAATTTAGGGTTAATAAAGTGTCTACTTTAGGGTGAATTTGGTCTATGCCTATTGCCACAATAGCCATGATTGCCAATGTGAGTTTATTTAAGATTAAATGGTCTCTCACCCGTTGTTGCCTGAAGGTGCATGTACAACACTCGTAGGCTCTTGTGGCCGCTCATCTATGCTCGATGGTGCTAGTTGAATATCTAAATTCAGCGGGTCAAGAAATTAATATTACTTGTGAAGTTGAGCAATTATTAGCAAATAATAAAGTAAGAAATGTTGCTATAAGTGCTACAGATGGTATGATGTGAGGAATAAAAGTTATTGATACAAGAGCACTTTTCATTGTTCCGGTAGGAGAAGAAACTCTTGGTAGAATTTTTAATATTTGGAGAACATGTAGATAATTTAGGACCTGTAGATGTTGATACAACATTTCCAATTCATAGACCAGCTCTTGCTTTTACACAATTAGATACAAATTTATATATTTTTGAAATAGGAATTAAAGTAGTAGATCTTTTAACTCCTTATCATCGTGGAGGCAAGATTGGATTATTTGGAGGAGCTGGTAGGAAAAACAATTCTTATTGTGGAATTAATTAATAACATAGCTAAAGCACACAATAGTAGTGTATCAATATTTGGAGGAGTAAGCAAATGAACTCGTGAAGGAAATAATCTTTACATGGAAATGAAAGAATCTAAAGTAATAAACAAAGAAAATAATTCAAAATCAAAAGTGGCGTTAGTATGTGGTCAAATGAATGAACCACTAGGTGCTCGTATGAGAGTTGGATTAACAGCTTTATCTATGGCTGAATATTTTTGAGATGTTAATAAACATTAACAAAATGTTTGTTGATTGTCCTTGATATTCAAAAGAAAATTCTTGTGACTTAGAATCTTCCATAGTGAGAGCTTCCTACAGTTCATGAATCTTGATCTTCCATTTCATGCTAAGAAATAGTTGTGACCTATGTTGACTGTAACCTTGTGACATATTTATCAGGGAGTACGCAAGAGCTTATCATGTTAAGCGCTAAGGGGTACCACTCTCACTCTCATACTTTGTAGCATATTCTAGACAGCATGTGTCCATTGCTCTACAAAGAGCAGTGGCTGGTGCAATCCATAGGAGAGCAATCACATTAGGTGATGTTTCTTTGGATGCTCCAATTGTGTGTAGACCGTACAACTTGCATAGCTCGAATATCTTAGGTGCAATAGGGCAGATTTCTCATATAGACTCTATTGGGGCTTAGCCCCATTTTACCTTTTCTGTCTCTTCCTTGTACAGCTTGATGGAGTCTTCCCATCCTTTGTTTTTTCTATGTGGTAGCCTTCTCTCTATGTCAACGGTTAAGAGTACCTATGATGCAAATAAGCTTGAAAGCACAAAGATTCTAGTTCAGCAAAAAATCTGCTTAGTTTGAATAGTTGGATTAGTGAAATTTTTCATGATTTATGAAAAATTTCATAAATCAGCCTCTAAGAATCACCCACCACGTGGTAACACTCCCAAGAAGCCATGTCAGTTCTTTGAACACTCATTTATTTTTATATGGTAACCCTAAACATCCGTAATATTGCACCTGATTTTCATAAATGAATGCAATTTGCACTACATGTCCCATACAACTATTTACGGAACATTCATTTATTAGCACTTCATCTCATTACAAAGTTTGCTTAAAATAGTTACAAAGATTATCATTTACCCCATAGACATCAGTCAAAATTATTTCTGAAACCCCAATTATTGGAAACATGACTCATTGCTTTTTATGGGTTAAAGATGACATGAAGAGTCCAATGATATACAATTAAAATCTATCCACCTTGATTTTATTGTATAATTCACACCCCAATTTTTGGGGACCATTCAATTTTCATCTAAACTTGATTACGGGTGTCCATATAATATTTTATGATTTCATACCACTTCTTGTAAAATTCTGAAAATCTGGAATTTGAAACCCCCTACAATTCACTTGCATGAAATTTTATGGATATTGGTCTCTTTTAAAATTAAATGATTGTACAATAAATTGTATGAAATTTACAAGAGAACTAGAGTCTCTTGTAATTATTAATTAAATTTCTTGTAAACACTCATTGAAACATTAATTCAATCACCATTTCAGACTTAAAGCTTGCAACGAGGACAACATGGAGGTTTTCAAGCTTCAACCAGGCCAAGATGGAGTACATGGACAATCTTGTGTGTGCACAATTCAGAGTTTAAATGTAGATAATCCTTTGTGCACATAACTTTGAGTTTAGAATACAAGTGACATCTCTTTTCTTGTGTAATCCTCTTCTTAATTGTTTATGATGTGTTACAATTGATATTTTGAGGTGCCGTATGAAATGTGATATTGGTTAGGTCGAGAGGTGTTAATCAAAGGGAGCTTGGTATATGAAAATTAACCACTTCCACTTCCTAGATAAGTCTCTTTAGCTTGCCACGCCTTTTGTAGTGTTGCATCTAGATTGCTTGGACATTGGAGTTCCAATGATAGTAGTTAAAGGCATTTTGGCAATTACTCATAGACTACTTTCTGACGGTCAGATTTTGTGTTTAGTGTAATGGCTTCATGGTGGAGTCCACCATCACTTGCACTGTCCGCACCATCGGATGTGCCATCAGCGGGACTGTTGAGATGCAACCTAGGTCAAAATCAAGAGTATACCCTAGAAGTGCAGCTCTAGATAGCTCACTTCTTTGATGTTGAGCCTTCAAGTTCCTAGCTAGAGTGGACAAAAAGCCGGCGAGCATCACTTGGATTTCTTAGCTAGAGTGGGTGTGGCTTGACTATAATCAGTGCCTGGTTGTTGGCAAGTTGTTGAGGATCAAATTAAGTATTGATCTGAGTTCAGTTGATTCAAGTTGTAAATGATCTGATTACATCAGAGAAGTGCGTTAGGGGGAAATTGGGTGCAAGAACTGCAAGTGTTGGTGGTATCTCCAAGCTTGGTGGATCATAGTGTCTCAATCGAGTAGTTCAAATTTCCTTATGAGAGAGTGTGTGCGGAAGCACTGGCAAAATTTGGAGCTAGGGAGAAGTAATTTTCAAGCTGTAGTTGTGATTTTGAGCTCAAGATCAATTTGTTACGAGTTGAGCTCAGAAATTGAAATTGAAAGTAGAGTTGAGAGCACATCCTCATATATGAGAGATTAGACAAAACCAATTTTTCCAATTTGAGTGAAGAGTTAGCGGAGGATTTGGTGGTCAGCCATTTTTAGGGATTTGTGTCAAATTTTATGTTAGATTTACATCAGATTTTGTGAAGGATTTATGTCAGATTTTGGCAAGAAGAACTTTGATCCAATCCTTGATGATCCTCATAGCTCAAGAAGTAGATAGGTACTCCAATTATGTAAAATGCCAAATGGTGATAGAGTCAATCCCATGTTGATTTATGAAATGGAGGATTTGTTTAGCATTTTGTGATTGGACCCCTTCCATTCTCTACTTCTTGTTTGTGCACCATGTTTGTGTGGGGTGCCCTAAATTTTGAGCGTTGGTGCTTTGGTGTGCTCTTGATAGTGAGGCTAGAGTGATGACCAATCAGACTATCTTTGTTTCTCTCCGATGAGGCAAGAAGTGATTACCTATAGACCGTGAGAATGCATGTTGTGATGGCAGGTTACAAGTCCCCTATGCTCTTAGTGTAGTTGTCTCAATTAGAGTTACATTAGTGGGTAGTGTTTCGTTAGTTTTGGCACTTGGTGGGGTACTTATTGTTGCAATTTGTGGTTGTGGTTGTGGTTACTTTGGCACAACGGAATTCTTTGGAGATTCTAGAGGAGATAGCCTTGTAGTACACAATGGGTTTACTTGGAGTGGCGCTTGATATCAGCTTGTATCTCAGGTCCTAGTGAGAGAGGAAATTGAGTTTGAGTTGGAGTTTGACACAAGAGTTGATTTAGTTGAGAGTGCACTTGGCATGTCTGCACCATTTTTGTGAGACATGGACAAGATTTATGAGGCCTCCAAAGGCCCTAAGCGTTACTCTGGTATAGTGGGTACCATTGACTTGGAGGACTTCATCCAAGAGTTTGATAGTTGGTGTGATCTGCAACAAATGCGGAACCCAACTTTGTTTACACCCTTCATGGCATGGAAGGGGTTGTTTCAACATTTGGAGGGCCTGCCAATGGACAACTACCATGAGTTCAAGAGAGCTTATTTGGAGAAGATTGAGTTATGGAGATAATATTGGTCTCCAAACTATATCTCCATCACTTCAAGCTTGGTTGCCAGGAGTAGATTGGCTGTACCCACGAGTTCTAGCTCAAGTAGTGTTGGTAGAGCTTGTGGAGGTGCACTAGTTGGAGATTGTGTTACCACAAGTGGAGGTACCACTGTAGGAGGTGGTGTGATACCGGGGTTTAATCCCATGGTGGAGTTCTTGTAGTGTTTGAGGCAGAACTACCAAGGAGTGCGAACTAACAAGTTGAGGAGCTTGGAGGAGTTCCAACGGAAGGCTGGAGAGAGCCTACGCGAGGCATACACTCGCATGAGGTGGCTGATCAGTTTCACTCAAGGAGTTACTGAGGCCTAGGCAATCTAGTTTTGGTATGGGATATTGGACAAGGAGTTATGATGTAGAGTTTGTGATGTTATGTTGTTACAAGCTACTTCACCCATTTTGGCAATGGTCTTTGACTAAGCATATTGAGCTCAATATGGTAGAGGAGAGAGTGGTGACATCTAGATTTGGTAGGGAGATCTCATCCACAACTATTACTTCTTCTAGAGTGCAGCAGAGTACAACAGAGTGCACCATGTCCAATTGGTTTTTGAGGATAGGGTGAGAGCCTAGATCCTATGGAGCAAGTGGAGGACCTACTGTAGTTAGACCCTTACCTTCATTTTTAGATCAACAGCAGCTAATGAGTGGTAGTGTTGCTTGTTGGACTTGTGGTGGACCTCACCATAGAAGAGAGTGTACTCATGGCAGTGGACTTGATACCTATGGTGCATCACAACCAGCATAGAGGCAGTGTGAGCATGGCCATAGATTTGGTCACATTAGTGACCAATGCTTTGACCTACACTCGGAGTTACAAAGTGGTAGGGCTGCTTTGGTAGGTAGTAGAGGAGCTCCAATTCATGGAGGACGAGGTGGTAAAGGTGGTGGTAGAGGATCTACACCTGGTAGAGGATCTACACCTAGTAGAGGTGCATTACCTGCCCTTACTTTTGATATAGCTATGGCTACTTGGATTGAGCAATTGGAGCAGAAATTAGCTAGTATGGCTATTGCTCAAAGGAGATCAGATTTGGGTGTTGAGGCTTCCACCTCATATGTTGGTGATAGAGATGCTTTGGACTTCGTGTGCAGAGAAGTACAGGTGGATGCATATGCAGTACGAGCTCTAGAGCCTAGAGGAGCCTCAGTGGAGATGGACCCGTAGAGAAAAGAGGTTGGGAGATAGGTCAGACTTTCCCAGTCTTTCACACTATCTGAGGCATTGCAGACAACATCTATGGCTCCTAGACATCCCAATGCAGGTGTGGTAGGTGATGATGTGGTGCATGATAGACTACCTGCTAGTCGGCCACCTGCTACTATGCAGACTGAGTCAAGTATGATGTTGGAGGCGGCTCAATTGATTATGTGGTGCACTTTGTTTTTTGCTAGTGACATGTTTACATTGGGAGTTGACCCAACTCCAATGTTCCGGTTGGTTGCCACACTTTGTGAGAGTAAGGATGATGTGGTTCCTACTACTAGAGCAAAGGTGGTTGATAATGGAGTTGACTTGGTTGAGGAGCATGGGATCCATTCAACAACCAATGGTTTATGGCAAGCAGCAGCGGCTAGACTAGAGAAGTTGCCAATTAGACCAACTTTTGAGAGAGCATGGTTCACACCTGGTGTTGTTCTATTGGATAATTAGAGGGGGATTTTCCACTTGGTGGGACCTTCAAGGAAGGTCTATACGCCATAGAAAGTCTTGTTAGACTTTGGTGCGTAGCCTCTTATGTTGGGGAAGGCTATAATAGTTGGTCTAGAGTTATGAAAGACCAATGTGGAGAGGTGTCCATTTTAGATCTAAACATCTCTAGGTGGTGGTTTGACACAATACATCACACGTGGAGAGCTTGTTATTCAGGTTCAGCTTAGTCATCCATTGATAGCTTGGTGGTGAGAGCTCAAGCTTACAACAATAGCTGAGTCATATGATGTGCTAGATGGGAGAGCAATATTGTATCCCATGGGTTTCAGTATTGTCTATTGGGATGAGACAACCTCTCATAGACCAGGTTGGCAGTTTGGTGAGAGAGGAGTATGTCGCCTATCAATACGCTTTAGTAATGGTAGTCTTGGCTCACTACAGTTCGGGACCATGGCAGCATCAGTTTCAACTCTCAATGGTGTAGTTATTTGGCCTAGTGACTTGTTGGAGTAGAATGCCCATGTAGAGGATACTCCAATACTAGAGGAGATCACTCGGATTTGGAGTACAAGTGGGATTGTTCCATCCATCTTGGATGTTCCATTGTGGAGTTCAAAGGAGGCATTGTAGCAACATGCAGATTGGTTGGTGCAACAGGCTTGGAGTGGAGCCTTTATACCATCCGGAGATGAGTATGAGGATGAGCCTCCAGAGTCAATTACTTTGACACCTTTGGATACCACACTCATTGCTTGGTAGTATCTAGTAGAGAGGATATGTCTATTGGAGATGTTTGGTGGATTAGCACCGGACTAGCTGCGGTATTACATGCAAGTATACGAGTATAGAGGTACTTGTATGTGGAGAGAGATGAGATTGCTAGGGGAGTCTCTCTACATCATGTGACATACTTGGCCTATTGGTATCTAGAGTTGTTACCAATGTCAGTGGTCAGAGGTTACCAAAAGACCCTACCAGCAAACATTTCCTTACTGGGAGTGCATGATCTAGAGAGACACTAGGAGCATGTTCACTTGGTGATTTCTGGATGGCCATGTCAAGGATATACACGTGATGGCCAAGGTTTGGGTCTTCAAGATCCTCATTTTGGTGTGTTTTGGGAAATGTTACAAATACTACGACATCTCAAAGTCCATTAGTCCATTTCTCCAACTTGCCTTTTGGAGAATGTTCCTTTGATGGGTGATTCTTGCACCAGAGTGATGGCAAGTACAATCAAGTCCATTCTTGGATGGGACCTGCTGTATTGTTAGATGCAGCCAAAGTGGGATCACGGGCTCATTGTCTTTGTCTTTGGTGGATGAACCTCTTACCCAAAGAGGTTTTATAGTATTCTTATGATGGGATTCAATGACTTGACCACATCCTTGTTGATGATATCTTGGATGTTGGGCGTCAGTCTCAGATGGTAGTAGTGGCTGATAGGTCACCTATGGCAATGGTTAACCTAGTTGGATAGCCTAGAGCTGCATTTCCCACACTCATGAGTTTCCCAAGCTCTCATGCTTTTTAAGAAGGAGGACATAGACTTATTTGGGACTCACAATTACAACAATTGGTGGAGCCCAATGCCGATGAGAGAGAGCAGGCGATAGGTTTTTGCACCGGTATTACCATGGTTCCAGTAGTGTCAGAAGCATCTAGGCATAAGGTGTTAGATCAAGCTATGGACCTTAATTGTTTGACCTAGATTGTGAGCCTTGGCTTGGCAGAGCAGCGTAAGATGCACTTGATAGGCATCACCACTTGGACACTTGTGAGCCTTATGCCTATTGAGACAATTCAGGCACATGCTGGGGGTGATGGACCGAGTGGATAGGGTATTCTTGGGATGTAGCCAATGGCTACTAGGGAGAGTGGTCTACTTGGAGTCCATCCAGGTGAGCATGGTCTACTTGGATTACATCGTTGGTCTACTTGGGATGCAGCTAGAGGACATGTGGAGCTTGCAGCCAAAGTGGAAGGAGTTTTTCACACAGGGGTTGGGACCTCTAGTGATCGAGGGCATGACTCTATTGCCCCCAAGGGCCCAATGTAGCAGCCAATTAGTACATCTTCCACTCTTACTATAGTTACAAAAGATACTTGGGAACCAGATCTTGGACCCAAGCTTATAAGAGAGGAAAGATGGGGAGTTTGGAGGTTCTTGAGGAGCTATAAGAGTTGTTTTGCCTTCAATATGAAAGATTTGGGTGCTCTAAAAGAACATAGTATATGGATCAAGCTAACTAGCAATACACCAGTTTTATGATGTCTTTTTCAATATAGTAATATGGCAAGGACATTGATTCAGAGCCGGAGTAGTGACCTTTTTGAGGCTAGTTTGGTAGAGATTTCACATGGAGAGTATGCATCAGCAACAATGATGCCAACCAAGAAGGATATGCATGGCAACTACACAGATAGGCAGATATGTGGAGATTATTTTCCTATCAACCGATAGACCAGGGCTGATCGGTATGCCATATCTTAATTGGAGGAGAATTTTTATGCAATTGGGCATGCATGCAAAGGTCTTCAATACTTTGGATCTTTGAGCGGGATATCATCAATTACCAATCAAAGAGGAAGACAAGTCCAAGATAGCATTTTGTGCTATTGATCCTCATGGCAAGGATGTGTTATATCAGTGGAGGTTCTTACCATTTAGGTTAAAGAATATTCTTGTCGAGTTCCAAAGGGTGATGGATTGGATCCTAGCTGGATTGGATTTTACCCGGTGCTATATTGATGGCATTTTGGTCTATAGCACTATTGTGGAGGAGCATGAAAGACAAGTGTTGGAGGTGCTTGAGAGGTTGAGATCTCATGGACTCAAATAACATCTTGGGAAGTGTTGGTTCTTCCATGAGCAGGTTGAGTATGTGGGTCACACTATCTACCTTGGAGGACTTGGTGTTCAGTAGACCAAGGTGGAGGCCATTGCACATATTCTTTGGCCTACGGATGTGAGCAGAGTGTGAGCATTCCTTGGGTTGGCAAAATTCTATTGCCGCTATGTTAGAGGATTTAGTGCCATTGCCAAGGCCTTGACAAAGCTAACCAAGCTTACACAAAAGTGGTGTTGGGGAGATAAGCAAGAGAGAGCTTTTGTAGAGCTCAAGGAGAGGTTGACATCTACTCCTATTTTGAGGAGACCAATTAGAGGATGACCATTTCAGGTTCATACTGATTGGAGTATGTTGGGGCTTGGAGCAATGCTCACCCAGCATGATGATGAGAGGAAGGAGTTTGTGGTGGCCTATGCTGGTTGCTCTAACAATTCAGCGGAGGAAAAGTACAATTCATATGAGGGAGAGTGCTTGGCAACAGTTTGGGTAGTAGCACATTTCCAATGTTACCTATTTGGTAACCTATTCACTCTCATCACTAATCATCAGCCGTTGAAGTGGTTAATGGAATCCAACAAGCTTTTAGAAAAGTTTGCATGATGGGCTTTGATTTTACAAGAGTATGATTTCATGATTGTTCACAGACCTAGAGTGGTGAACCATGATGCAGATGGGTTGAGTAGAAACCCATGTCCTAGCCAGCAAGATCAGACCGGAGCACGTTGGCATGGTGAGGCAAATGAGGAGATGGTACCAGGTTGTCATGCATATGCCTTTCTCTATATATTTTCTAAGGCTGTGGTGGTATCTCTCTCAATGCATACAAGAGGAGTTATTGAGATCACAAATCTAGAGAGTGAAGATATTGGTACAATCCAACGGGACATTCATGGTGACATCTTAGTGATGGACTATCTTTGCCCTGGTGTTGCGGGTGGCACAGTTGGGACCAAGGAGAGAGATTGTGTCCTTAAGCAAGTCAGACAATTTAGATTGGAGTGCAGACACCTTTTGCGTGTATGGGAGGATTGTAGAGTGTGAGTAGTACCACTTTTATCTCAGAGACCACAATTGGTCTGTCATGCTCATGAGGAGCTAGGACATTTTGGAGTAAAGCGTACATATAGCTTACTCCAGAGTCACTATTGGTGGCACGGTATGCACATCAAGGTACAATAGTTTGTTGCCAGATGTTTGGTTTGTGACCGAGTTAGAGCATCATTCAATGCTCCTACACCACAATTACACCCATTACCTATCATGGGATTGGATTACCGTTGGAGTCTGGACTTTGCTAGACCTTTACCGTTGACTATGAGACATTATTGGTATTTTTTGGTGATGGTGGAGCACTTCTCCAAGTGGATTTAGTTGGTGGCTTTTCTTGACAAATCCAGTGAAGGGATGGCTTACTCGTTCATGAATTGAGTTCTTAGTCATTTTGGTGCACCAATTGAAGTTTTGACTGATTAGGGTTTAGAGTTCTTGGGGGAGTTTTAGGTCTTGTGTGACAAGGATTTGATTGATCATTGTATTACATCTCAACATCACCCTGAGGCAGATGGCTTAGCAGAGAGAATGGTTCAGATGGTGAAGAGAAGATTGCAAAAGTATGGTTTATAGAGAGGCCACTTGGGAGATTGGGATCTCTAGTTACCTTGGTTGGCCATGGGATATCGGTTCAGCCGGCAAGCTTCCTTAGCATGCTTCTCTTTGTACTTTCTACTCTATGGACAAGATCTAGATTTACCTATAGCCATTCATTGAGATGCTCCTATAGTTTTGGACTTGGATGATCCAAATGTATGGATGAGCACATGTTCGTAGCGGGCAGAGATCTTTTAGAGAGTGATGCCAATGGCCTTTGAGAACTTGGTGATTGCTTAGCATAGAGAAACTTTATGCTATGCTACCATTTGAGGAAGAGGTTATAGACCCTTGATCCGTCAATTTCATCCAAGTGACCATGTATATCTATAGCAGATAGCACCAACAACACTTGATATTTTGATAGGCCGCATTATCTTGAGAGTGCATGAGGTTTTGCCATATGGAGTCCTTGTGTTCAAAGCATATGATGGTGTTGTTTGGAAGGATCATATGCGCAATTGTGCGCCATGCCACCTCCCAAACATTGATGGTACTATGGACCCAAGTTTGGCACTTGTACATGCAGGCTTGAGATGTATGTTATGTGGCTCTTTTGGTGGAGCTACTACTATGTTAGTGTGTGATAGCTATTCAAGAGGATGGCATATGGCATGTATGACTCCTCCCCTCATGGTGGTTTCTCAAGGACAATGGTTATGTCCTAGATATACTTGACCTATAGCTAGTTCATTCTTTATATGGTATAGATTGTAGACAAGCAACTAACAATGGAGCTCCATAGCACCTGACCTCTTGATCTTTGCCCATCATAGGGTATACCATATACTTGGAGTAGATGGCTATGTAGAGTTAGAGGAACCTAACCGCCAGCTAAGGGGGCAATTGTGGCACTTTAGAGTTTATGTATAACTTATGTGTGAGTTGTGCTTCTATAGTGTATGATGTTGACAACAATGTATATTGTGTAGCTATGTATATAAGCACAAAAACTATCACGCCATTTGTAGTGTCGCATCTAGATTGCTTGGACATTGGAGTTCCAATGATAGTAGTTAGAGGTATTTTGGCAGTTACTCATAGACTAGTTTTTGACGGTCAAGTTTTGTATTTAGGGTATTGACTTCATGGTGGGGCCCACCATCACTTGCACAGTCCACACCGTTGGGTGTGGCGTTAGTAAGACCATTGGGATGTGACCTAGGTCAAAATGAGGAGTATACCTTGGAAATGCAGCTCTAGAGAGCTCACTTCTTTGATGTTGAGCCTTTGAGTTCTTGGCTAGAGTGGACAGAAAGCCGGTGAGCGTCACCTGGATTCTCTTAGCTAGAGTGGGTGTGGCTTGACTGTAATCAATGCAATGTTATTGTCAAGTTGTTGAGGATCAGATCAAGTATTGATCTGAGTCCAGTTGATTTGAGTTGTAAATAATCTCATTATTATGGCACTTTAGAGTTTATGTATGACTTATGTGTGAGTTGTGCTTCTATAGTGTATAATATTGACAATGATGTATGTTGTGTAACAATGTATATATGCATAACAAGCTCAAGCCAAATGTAATGTCTCATCTAATGATGAACCTAAAGGAAAGCCAATTCACCTAGTAGAGCCAAAAGTTGTACATTAGTACCCATTGTTAGCTAATTAGAAGGATAAGGAAATCTCTCAAATGGAATATTAGAGCAAAATTACAAGGAGAAGAGAGTACAAAATTGGATGGATGGAGCCTTGATCTTAAATTGAGTTAATACTAATCTAGTGAAGAAGAGGAGGAGTACATGATGCACCCCTTATTGAGGTGATGTGAGTTAGTACATGTCCAAAGGTATCTAGTGCCAAGAGTTTACGTTCCACTAAGTATAGAGTTAACCCTTGCTATAATAACACCTTGTTTTAGTAACATCCTTGATATAGTTGTAGCTTGATTAGGATAATTGAAATTCATATAAAAAGGTGGTAAATAGTGATAAGGTGTCATTATCCACTAATCACAATATGTACTTGGCATTATAGCAAGAGTCACTATGGAAAGGTGAAATTAGATAGTATGATATTACATCCAATGGAGGATACCAAGTAAGAAAGAGGTTGGGGAGGTTTGACTAAATGTGAACCTAGAGAGATCATATTCTCCCTTTAGAGAAAAAGATATCATATACAAAGGATGAAGGTCTCTACTCTTGTATTCAATACCTCTCATTGTTTGAAGAATGTGCAATTTATTCAAATTTGAATAATCTATTGTTGGATTTGATTGGCGGTAATAACAACAATTGATGAGTGTGAAGAAACAAAAAAAACTACCGCATAGGACAGAAGGAAGGAAGGAGCTTCCATTGGGATGGAGGATTGCAACATGTAGGAATTTTTACTATAATTGAGGTTTTGATGCATGGAAGAAGAGAAAAGCAAAATCTTGAGAAATTCTTCATAATTCTCTTATCCTTGTCACATGGAGTTGGTGGTATTTCCTTCCATTCTTGCTGTTGGTGAGGGAACGGTTTGTTTGTCTCATTGATAGATTTACATCAAGGAATTGCATTGAAAGTATGGTGCATGAAGAAGAAGGAGGTAGCAAAGAAGTAGACGGTGCTGAGGAATAGAAAGATAGATAGAATGATCCTAGTTAAGTAGTTGTCATAGAACAAGGAGGATCATGTGGGAATGTACAAGTGAAAAGAGGAGATCCCAATGTATTCTTTGATAGAGGAGAAGATGAGGATAGTCATCAAGAAGTTAGAGATGATGTGAATTTTTCTTTGGCAATATGTTATCCAATGATGTTTCCTTTTCCTAACTGCATCAAACTCAAGGACAAAGAAATGCAAACTCAACCATTATTACAATCTATAGAGTACACCTTGCATAAAGCATGTTCATCTATTGCAAATCTAGAGTTTTATAAAACAATTGACACAAAGTTGGAACAAATTTTGACCTACTTATCAAAGGTCTGGTTGACAAATGGAGCCATAGTGGTCCTATTGTCAAATATAGTGCCTCCATTGCTTGATGAAGAGAATAGATCAGGGTTGATAACCAACGTAGTGCTACCTACATTGATGCATCGTAATTGACATTGTAATGGCACTTGCATAAAGATGTGGTTGATGGTTTAAAACCCCATAACTTAGTTTCAAAATGTCATTGCACACTAGATTTGCAATAAGAAATGTCATTGAAAAATCTACAGGAGAGAAGAATATAGAGGTATCACATTATAAAATAAGTGTTGATACATGACTTTGTGTTCAATTTTTTCTGTAAACTATGATGCTTGACAAGAATAGACATATATAAGATGCAATGCAAAGAGTTTCTTTGCAAAATATAAGTTTGCAAAGAAGGATTTGATCAACTATTGTTGTAGATACTCCAATTTCTTATTTTCTTGATCCTTCACCAATTATTATGTAATGTACGTAGAACCGGGTATAAGTTATTGTTGCAAAAAAAATTTGAGGAGCATGTTGACAAAGGTGAAAAAATAACAAATACTTTTGAATAGTTTCAATTGTAGTAAGAGCAGTCTTGATTGAAACAAGCTCTAGCATATCATCATTATTAAAATGTATCTCAATTTTCATATCACTAGACTTGTTTAGTACACTCTTAATGATCTTGGTCATATCTATCACAAAGCTGCCCATGAGTTCATCTTTATCAAAGTTGATCAACTTAATAGACTCTTCCAATATGTTACCTGAAATGCCAAGTGATTCTACAAAGACATTGTGAAGTGGGACAATGGCCATAATGTCAATCAACTCTTTGATGTTTTCATCATTTTTATTTCAATAAATAAATAGAGCCTTGATACAATTTGTCTTAGTTTTGATAGCACTAACTAAGGGAAGCACATTTGATTTCACAAAACAATGTTTGATTATATTTTCAAAATTTTTTTCATAAGCTTCTTGTACCAATGAAGAACATTTTGGATATGAATGTGCTGATGTAAAGGAAATCTGTCTCTTGATGCACAATCTTGGGAACTTTTCCATAGTTTGTACTATGAAAGAAGCATGCGTAGTTATCCTTTGCAAAATTCAGCTTTAGAAGATTGAATGATACATTGATCAAGTAGTTGGTTATCACTTTTGGCATTTGGTGGAAAAAAAAAGATCATAATTTTCTCTTCAAATGTGAATGACCTTTTAATAGAACCATTTGGATCCAAAATCTTTGCAACAAATACATGCAAATTTCAATTCTAAACAAGAATAAAGAAGTGTATGGAACATTGCCTTGCCTCTTCATTGATGCAATGAAGCAAATGTAGCATTGAAGATGCAACTTTTCAGCATTGGCTTGGTAATCATATGAGACATTGTAAGCATTGTTGATCTTGATGCCTTTCAAGGCTCATGGCTGCTTTGTTTTGCCAATCACCTGGATGGTAAGTTTTTTACACTCACAATTGGTGACTCAATCTTTAGACCATTTGACTCCTCATCCATCATTGTTCCTGGTCACATATGATTGTGAAGAAGTGGTACAATGCTTCAATGCAATTTCATCAACATTCCAAATATCTTCTAATAGAACATTCTCCAAATGTTTGCAAATATCAACTAGCCACTTCTCAATTCTTACAAGGTCAGTTGAGCTATGCTCATTGCAACAATGCCTACTAGTGGTCCTTTCCTACTCAAATAATTTTGGATCCAGTCATTTGATGCCTTGAAATCAGCCATACCCTGCTTGAGCTTTGGAGTAAGATCATCAACATAATCATTCAAGATTTTGTCACAAAATTCTCTAGCTTTGCTTTGAAGAAACTCCCTTGTGACATTTCAATCAGGTGCATTGATATTAACTTGAATATGCTACTGATGTATCATGTCTTCCAAAGAGCCACAATGAGTAGATTGGAAACTCTTCTTGCATCCATTGGTAGTCAATTCATCAATGTTTGATATGATTGAGTCTAAATCTTTCAATGTTTTTGTTCACCATTGGTCATGATACTTCAATGTAAATAACAACTTCACTTTGCATTTTACTAGCTTTGAGATAATTGATAACTCTCTGTTTCTGATCTAGGGTGAGCCGTGCTCACTTTGTATCCTTTGCCATGGCTTTTAAATCAACTAAGCATACTATCAAAAACTATTTCCATTCAAATTTAACCCTAAAATCAACTTTAATTGTATGATTTGACATAGTCACCTTGATCTGCCCCAATAGGTTATTGGGGTTATCTTTGTACTGATTTTATCACAATATAATTCAAAGATTTAAATCTTAAGTCACACACACTTAGTCACTTGGTTTCCTACTACACATATTCCTCATAAATCACTTGATAAATATCCAACACCAATACTTGGAATTCACAAGCATGACAAAGAGATTTTAGCTCTTTCACTTTCTTTGTTTTCCATTGACTAAATACTCATTTACATTTGAATGAAGCCTTAAATATGCTTCTTACTTAGAGCCAAGAAATCCAATGGTAGAGGCAATCTAAGGATCTATCTAGCTTAATCTTGATTTTACATCCCTTATCAACCCTATCTTGATCTTCTTCACACTAATTAGGTGTCTTTTGTGTGTCCAAAGGAGGAACTAGTAGCTCCCTTGGAGCTAATAGTTCCTCCTTGAAGAGAATTCTACATTTTTGTCTATGGAGTTTTGATTTGATAGATTAAAATTAAGGAGAGCTACTATGTGAAGGATCTTTAGCATAGAAAATTATTACAAAAATTTACATTTATTTATAATTTCTTTGAGTAAAATTTTTGTCCTCTCCTTGTAATATGAAAATTTCAAATTAAAGAGTCACAAGATTCAACAAACTTATCTACATGTTCTCTAAACTTCATTAATAGTAAATCCATCTTTGGATCTTGTTATGCCTTCTCCTTTAAGAGATATACTTCTAGATTTAGCTCACATAACTTAGTCTTCATCATTTGCTTTGTGTTGCATCTTCAGCTATGGATAACAACATGTCTCAAAGATCCTTGTAGTCTTTGAGTATCTTTGCCTTGGCTTCCTTTGGAGTAGCATATAGGCCAGAAAATTCTACAATGACTTTGTCAATTATCTTTGGTTTGTCTACAACTTGCTATTTCTTTCTTCTTCTTTAGTTCTTCTTGTAGGACGTCTATTTAAAGTGCTACCTTCTTCCTAAATTTGGCCATCTACAATTCCAAGCTGAGAAACTCTACCTTTTCTCCCTTCAACTCACCTTGGACATTTTCAACTGCTCCATTCTTGTTCTACACAACTCGTTGTTCTATCCCTTGTTACTTTTGCTTCTATTTGAGCCAAGATCTCTCAAGTCTCTTTGTATTCTTTGAACATATTCTTCAAAGTTCTTTTGATCAGCATGAGCAAACTGTTTTGTCATTTGAGCTCATAGTTTTCTTACACTAAGGTGTTCACTCTCTTGCACTCCCCCGTGTGCATGTTCCTGCTTTGTTTTCATGGTGTACTTGTTCTTGTGCAATCAACTCACTTGCAAAGTGAAGTCTTTCACATTTGGCCAGAATTTTTGGTATTGAGGAATGATCAATTATAGAAATCTTGAGACTAGTCTCACACATTGATCACAAAATTTGCTCCATCCAAAATTGGTGTTGCTTGTACTTTGTGACCATCTCTTGATCTTTGTGAAGTTTTTCTCCTTGAGCTTCTTCTTCTTCCCTCTCAATCTACACTTGGTCTTGTTCTTCTCCCAATTTGTTGGTATTCATATGAAATTGTGCCAAACTTGTATGTTCTTCAAGCTAAAGATCTTCTTGATCTTCTTGGTCTTTGGCTACTTGTGCTTCTTCTTCAATTTTGTCTCTATCATGTGGTGTTGATTCTTCATCCGCATACTCATCTCTCTCTATTGAATCCATTTTAGATTCATACAAAGTGAGCTTCTCTTCCTTTGCTTTGTCTTCATCTTCATCTTTGGCCTCAGCTTCCAATTAATAAATTTCTACCACTTGAGGATTTGTCCTTTGTCTCTTTATAAGTTTTAGAGATCTTGTTGATTGCAATACCTTTAGCTAGATAGATTATCTAGAGGTGAAAATTGGCTTATTAATATCTTGAAGGATGTTATATATGATGGTCTGAGTAGATCAAATAGAGGTGTCATCAAAAGAGTACTTCCACTAATAGAGGTTGAAAACACCTTCAAAACTTCATAGTCAATATCAAAAGCCTAAACAGATGAATTAGACCTCAAAATGAAATATTCTTCCTCCCTCAAGAAAGAGGAGCTGCCTTCTCTCCTAGTTTGTCTCATTGAGAGCTTTCCAACAATACCTCACCCATGTTGTTTTGAGCTTCCTACAAGAAGATTCCCCAAAGATTCCCTTTGGTCAACCTTGCTTGACCAACCAAGTAGGACAAAGGATGGCATGTCACCAATGCATGTAGCTAATCTAAAGGTGGAGCTTGTTGACATGTCACAAGTACATGTATTTGATCCAAGTGTGTAGCACTCTTTGAGTGCTCTTTGCAATATAATAAAAAAAAGGTGCTCCTTTCGAGCATTGGAGTACTGGGGAATGAAGCATTGTGTTTCTCTTTTATTTTTGAGTTTCTCCAATCCTTGGAACATGACATCGATTCATATCTTTTCTTCTTAATTGTTGTAACTCCAACATCCTTTACTTTTACAAATTTCCTTATCTTTGCAATTTCTTTGTCAACTTCTTTGTAAGTTTAGGCATTGCTCTTCCTTTGGGTTGGGATGTAAAGTAGTCCTCCAAGTAGAAGTGGCTTGAAAATTTTCTTCTCTCCTCCTTGCTTTGTAGATTGAGCCTTATGTAAAATTTATGGTAAAGGAGGCAAGGTGTAATACCAATAGCTAGACACATGATCTAGAAGTGAAGGTTTACTTCAAGAATTTTCCTCATTTCTCTCTCAATCTTTATCATGTTTCCTATCAGGGATAGTTAAATCTAAAGAAGATACAACTACAAAGAATTTAAGATGGCTATATGCTTTTTGAATAATCACTCAAAACTTCTCATAAAAAGTGAAATTACTTGGGAGGTACTTGACTTTATAGTTAGGATTCTTTAGTCATTGGTCTTTGTTGGTTGAGCTACCACCATCCACATATATAAGTCTTTTGTACGTTCCAATAATCCTTGATAGCAATTCTTTACTTTGGTAGTAGTAGCATTCAAATTCACACATGGTCTTCAATTCCAAAGATCTTCGGCTCCAAAGAATCTCCATACTTGGCATCTTTGCCTCTAACCTTTCTTTGTTCTTGACTTCTTTGTACATATTCCTTTCTATTGCAAATATTTTCATCATTATCTTATTTGTACCTTGTCATGTAAAAGGATAAAATCCAAGAGTACTTGGATAAGAAGTTTCTTCCCTTGAAGAAACAAATAGCTTCCTATATCCCCATCAAATGAAAGGAAATAAAAAAATGCAAATTTTGCAAAAGAGTATGCACCATATAAGTTTTTTAATAACACTTATTTTACCTCTTGGATGGACCATTCCTAGAAGAGTGTAATGTCACCAAGAAGACATACTACAAAAAGTTAAAAATAAAGATCATAATCACAAGAGATAAATTCTAACTAAAGTTTAAAAGTGAGTATTAGTTCAATGTGAAGAGCCTAATTTACTATAAAGAAACATGTTGTAACCTTCTCCAAAGGCATGCATTCCTACAAAGAGTCTTTGCCTCAATGACCAATATTCATTTTTGTATCTATTAAGTACTATCAACACTACAGGTCATGTTAGCCCTATCACGGCACTGCTCAAAATCTACTTGTACTAACACCAAGGATCAAACACACATTGCATTCAATAAATCTACTATGGAGATTCTTCAACATCCACAAAGCAAGGAGCAGATATTGAAATTGGAATTGAGCAAGGTGTTATAGAGTGGTTGCTCTATCACTTTGTTCACCTTCTATTCCTATTGAATGAGAAAGCATTTCAAATGTCAAGCTTAAATAACCAAAACAATTGGGAGTTAAAAGAGCTAAGAAAACTATCTAATGTCTACATTTTTGATAGTTACAAAGAAAACAACTTCCTCCCATTAATAAAATGTAACTCTTGGTCTAACTCTAACTCTTGGTCTTTATATCTTACAATCCTTTGTCATTGTACATTCCTACAATCTACAAAACTTATACTTTATAATGCTCAAATAACACTATTCACTACCATTCTTTGGTTAACTGTCATAAGAGCACACTCCAAAGAGTGATTAGCTATGTGTAATGTAATTAAACTAACTAAATATTCTAATCTGTCTTTTGGTCAGGCATTGCTCAATAGCAAGTGTATCCTATGCTTCTTCTACTCTTTGATACTTACAATGATCTCAAGCTTGACCACTAATCTATTTATATCCTTATCTTTCACGATCTTCTTCTTGAGCTCCTACAATTGCAACTTCAATTGTGGAGTTTGGTTTGCACCATAAACCCATCCAAGCTATTCTTGAAAAGGTCTGAAAGGGATCCTTGATCTCTCAAAGAGTCTTCTTACTTTGTACAACATTTGTGTTTTCCTCTTCCATGTTCTCTCCTTCTTTACTCATTTGTGTCATTACCTTTTGATTAAACAACCATGGATTTCAATGGTAATCTACTAATTCAAAGAGCTCATTGTAGTGCAGGATGTGCAATTCCTTACTTCCTCTTGTGCCTTCCTCAATTGCCTTTGCAAGATCTTAAGCTACATCTTGGTATGAAAACTCAAAAATGATCACTTGATTAATAGTGAGTTAGATAGTTTGATATGGTTTGAATAACTGCATCAACAAAGATACAAACAATTGGTTTCATAGATACAAAAAATTGGTTTTTTTAGGTATTCATCCCTAACCATGACTTGTTGATTTTGGTTTGTTGAAGGAGTAAGCTATATGCTTATTCAGTTGTCTCCTATATCTCCAAATTTTGTGTCAAACATAATGCCCGCCAATCTTCTACATCCACATTTAGTACCATCGGTCATTGGTCTTCTGTCCATACTAGTTCTCCCAAAGATTTCCACAATCCTTTGGCTTTTCCAACAATCTCATGAAGGATTGTTGGAGACCCAAAGTCCTAGTTCCATGACAAGCACAAATTGGACTTTTGTAACAATTCTCTTCCCATGAATATGTCCCATTTCTCAATTGTTGGACTTCTCATAGTGAAGATTGTTAGCTTTCTATATTGCCCTACTTTCCTTGCCGTCTATCCAAAGAGCTGAATTACTCGCATAAGGTATTCTACAAAGTCCTAATGCAAGTTTACTTTGTGACAAGTTTACCCAACGAGATGAATCACTTCTATGAAGTGCTAATGCAAGTTTACTCTATGATGAATTAATCTCTCGATGTGCGATTACTCAATAAGATTACACATGATATTTAGAGGCTTCCCCCTCAATGGTATTCAGTTGATGGCACATTACTATCTTCACATGCATGCGCGTCCTAGGTTGGGTGCCAATAGTCTTTAGCGGCTGGCGAATTACTATCTTCACATGCATGCAAGTCCTAGGTTGGGTGCCAATAGTCTTTAGCGGTGGTTCTTTAAGTGCAAAGTAGTGGAATTCAAATGTGTGTACAATCTCCAGCCTAGTCTTCGTGCAAAAAGTCTTTTGCTCCTTGGCTCACTGATCGTCCTTAGAATTAGAAGTAGGAGTCTTCGACTCTTTGGGTAGAATGTCACTCTTTTGCTGAATACGAAGACTCTTCCTATAATGCTCCAACAAAGGAATTCTTCTCTAAAAGGGAAACTGTTTCCTTTTTCTTCTATACAAAGCACCATAAAAGAAAGAAAATTCAAAAGATTCTGAATTCCCCGTACTACAGATACCTCTTCGGATATTCCGTGTATACATCATATGACTTAGATAGCTATGACATCTTAGGTGCAATTAGAAGTTATTTCTCATTCTAATGCTATTAAGGTTTAGCTCCATTCACTGCGTACGTTTTATTACTGTATGGCTTGATGGAGTCTTCCCATTGTCCTTGTTTTCTATGCTCGTCGTCTTTTGTTATTGTTGGTCGCGTTACTTGAATCTTTGGTGTCCAGTGGGTAGCGTTGCTATCTACTTCTTCCTTGCAACTTCTGAAAGTTACGAGATTTTAAAACGTTGTCCGCAAATTAACAACGAGATTTTCCCAGACTCGCGAAGGCCTGACGAGACGCAAAGTTAAATGAGAGAATTAAATCGGCTTCAAACTCGCGACTACACTGATATGTTTAAAGGTATAATTTATAATTGAATGTATAATTTACCATTAAAATAAAGATTTTAATGGTAAATTATAAAGTACGGGCTGCGCGGATCATTTTTTTCCCGATGAGAAATCCCCTCTGGTGCTAATGAGTTTCCTCTGCAAACTCGCACTAAACTCACGGTGATTTCGCTCGGTGTGTCGGTGAGATTTGTCTAACTCGCGGAATAACCAACTCACACTAGTGTGTAATATTCACCCTCCGACGCGAGTTTGAGGTTTATTTACGACTTTGCGGACAACGTTTATGATTCAAGTTTGTTTAACGAAGTATTGGGTGGTTTACTGACTTTGGACAACTCAATTTCAATGAGGTATTAAGCTTCGTTTTTAGAGTCATAACATAGCCTAATATGGGGTTTCAGAATTAGTTTTGCGAAGCTCAGTGTATTTTCATATAGATTATTATGAAGCGTTGATTAAATTGGTATGGGTGCCGGCCTGAGGAAGAAAGGGTCCCACTAGGGAGTCCCGGCCAAGTTCTTTATTATTAGCCATAACAGGTGATTCGTAGAAAATAAAGGATATGGAGTTTTTTTGGTCACACCATAATATATTAATTATATATTAGAGTTAATAAAATGTTTGGTTCAGAGTGAATCTGGTCTGTTAATTTAGTAATGTGTCAATTTGGGATTAAATAGAATTTTTCCCGTTGCTGCTTGATGGCGCCCGTTGCCAGTCGTAGCCGCTCGATGGTGCCCGTAACCGCCCAATGGTGCCCGTTGAGTCTCACTACAATCAGGTTAAATGGGATTTTGCTCGGAGTTGCCCGTAGCTGCTCGATGGCGCTCTCTAGTTGTCTACAGGTTTTGTTCTATCTCACCTTTTGGAGTTCATGGCTTTTATGCACTATGTTTGACAAACCAGAATTATGATAAATTAAGATACTTTAAGAAGAATCTGTAATTCTCTCTCGTTCGATATGTATCTATGAATCCTGGTTTCTCTTACACATGTCCGGTTACAATTAGGGGTGCAAATCTGGCCAGCAACAGTTTTAGTATATCGTAAGATTCATGAATTTTTCAATATGCTCGTAGCCGCTCAATGGTGCTCTCCAGTTCTCTACCGATCTTGTTCTGTCTCACCTTTTGTAGATAATAGCTTTTATGCATTATGTTGACAAACCAGATTATGATAAATTCACATACTTTAAGAAGGATCTGTAATTTTCTCATGTTTGATATGTATCTATGAATCATGGTTTCTCTTACGAATGTCCGGTCAGAATTAGGGGTGGTTCAAATCTGGCCAGCAACAGTTTTAGTGTATCGAAAGATTTATGAAATTTTCAATATGCTCATAGCAGCTCGTTGACACCCGTAGTCCTCTCATAGCAGCTAGTTGGTTTTGCATCCAAATGTGAGCCTCATTGCAATCAGGTTCTTATCTCCCATTACTAAATTTTCATTGCCCTTTTAGAATGAAGTTCCTTGACCTTTAATTAATTTCTTGGTTGTTGCAAGGTGATGCAAATCATTTTCCATAACTCGTGCTTTCTCCTTTGCCTCACCAATCTATGGAAATGGAACACCACACCAATGCGAAACTACAAAACCCGCCGTTTTAGTTTACTGACTGAGATGGTGAATTTGAATTCAAATAGTTGAGAGTGGCATTTTGAATCCACCAAAAAATTACATAAATCCCACTCTAAGAATCATCCACTCTGGCAAAACGTAGCAACCTTCTCAAGAAGCCACATCATCTCTTTTGCCTGACTTTTATAAATGAATGCAACTTGCAAGAGATATACCGAATGGGGTATTCATTTATTAGCACCTTATCGCCTTACAGAGTTCACTAAGAATAGTTACCAAGTTTGTTAATTACCTCCTAGACATAAATCGAAACTATTTCTGAAACCCAATAATATGTCAAAACTATTTCTGAAACCACCTATTAAAATAGAATCCTTCAAAGACTATCGAATCGTATGCTGCTCTTTATTCTGTCCCGTAAGTTGCACTCAGAGTTCTACAGTTCTTCCATAACATAAAAATGAGTCGTGGATGAGCCATTGCAACAACTACAATGTCTCTTTTGAATTTAACATGTCAGTCAAATAATTTTCAAGATTTAGAATTTATCCTAAATCCGCATGAGGATAATTTTGTATATCCCAGAATTCTCACGCATAACTTTATAATTTGATAACATGCCGTTAATCTGTCCCGCCTCGCTCTGGTCCACTTTCATATCAGAGTCAAGTTTTGGCAGTTCAGGTTGGTATTCCAACTACAAAGAACATATTTGCTTGGAGCTTCTAAATAAGATCAAAGAAAACAGCATTCATAGATAAAAACAAGAGCAAATTTCGCTAAAACCAAACCATCCATATCAAAAGAACATGTTCTCCATGATATGTTGTCTCTTGGGACTTAAGCCAGATGAAATCTAGTTCTGAATTCGTTGTGTCAAAAACGAAGTGTTTTAGAATTTTAGAATTTCTTTATATTTTCTCCATGGTTAAGTCCGGTTTGACATCGATTCCCCCTGAGACTTGTGGGTTTGGAGGAACCCCCAGTGCTTCGAAATGGAAATTGTGAAGCCGCTCGCACCGATGTGCATGGTAGCATTTGGGTGGAGAACCTCGTTAACGCTACGACTAGTACCAATCGAGGGAATCGTTAACATCCGGTAATTGATTCTGAAGCGGTTGAATCCTACCAAGGAATTTGAAGACTGGCACTTTACACGTGCATATTGCTCACGTTCTTTGGACTCAGTATTTGAGTGTCGACCAGTCATGGACAAAGTAAAGTTGGAATCTTTAGCTTTAGCTTCGGTGATCCTCACACAGAACTCGAATCCTCGAGATACAAATTTGATGAATGAACAGACATCATCAAGTGAGGCAGAAATTGAATGAGAATTCCAAAACTTGATTTCTTAAGAAATCAGAAGCTGGGATTTGACGCACAGCTTCTGCGTTGAAAGACACAAAGATTGAAAATTTGTTGGCAGAACTGAACACAAACTTGACAAAGGATTTGAGCATATTTATCACTGGCACCGAAACTGTCACCGGTTTCATGGCGTCATGAATCGCATTGACGCCACTCAGCGAGGGCATTTGATTACCCACCACTACTAATCTAGAAAGCGAAAACTATTAACACTAAACTAAGATGGCCTTCTAAAAGTATGTGCATTATCACCAGCAGCTCGTCCCTGGTGCTCGTCGCAGCAATGAGTGGTGATATCTCCAATTGAGGCTGTGACTTTGTACAAAGCAAGAGGTGATGGATTATGTACAGTTGCTATCGAAATTGAGAGCAGGGAAGTTCAACCGTAAGCTGATTAACCCTAGACACTAAATTGAGTGCATTGCCTCGCCCCATCAACATTTTTTTGTGCATCTGCCGTCGCAAACCGCGAGGAATGACAAGACCCTCAGACGAAGATGATAGGGAACGCTTCTTTCTTTAAGTTTTGGAAGGCAGGTTGAGCAATATTTGCACCTAACTCATCTACCACGAACTAAACCTGTGTGTGGGCGGTCGCACATACTCCAACTTCCGGCTTGTTATTTTGAAATAGGAGGGGGTTGATGAGATTAGCCCACAGCTGAACGAACAGCTATTTTTGAGAAATACCCTGAATCCAAGCCCCCAGGGAATGTAGAGCTACAATGGCAGGGCAGAATAGGTGAAGATTCTAGAGGAGGAGATGGAATGTATAATTTGATAAAAGAGAAGAGGGCTTCAAGTGAAGCTATAAGCGTGGTAGAGACAAATTGGCATGTACAGGTGCATGGTAAGCGAGTATGGTGCACCGCACCGCTTTCAACAGCTGCTAGCAGTAAGTAGGGCACCATAGCCATTCGATACTCAGTAGCAGTAAAACAAAATCGCTTTCACGAGAGTTACTTTACGTAGATGCAGATGAAAGCAGCAGTTGAAAAGTTTCGACTGCAAAGCTCTGCAGACAAGGTGCAAGGATTTATTTCCATGCTGAAGATGATGAAGATCAGGACCATATCACAACTCGGATACTGCACGTTGGAGACTCTTCTCTTCAAGAGCTGCCTCAGTAGAACCAAACAGCAGCAAAGGGCATGAGACGACTGGAGATTGAGTAGATCAAATCCTGACATGGAGGAAAATTGTGATGGTCGGTTGCTGTAGTTGCGACGTCTGCAGTCGATGGATGGAGGGACGGACACAGTCGTGCAGCAGTCGAAAAATCCCTCTTTTGGAGTGGGAAGGGCCTTCTTGCAGACTGAGGCGAGGGAGGAATATGAGTACCGTACTACAGAGAACATGAGCTGCTCAACCCCTGGTTGGAGTAGGGGGTTTGTTGTTGAATCCAAGAGATAACCAGGAAAGGGGTTTGAAGGGACCTCCGCTTTTGTTTACACAACTCTTCGAAACCTCCCCATCAAATGATTCGTTTTCATCACATTCTGTTTCCAGAAAACGCTGCGAGAATTGGTCCATGTCAAGAATATGAATATCGTCGAATTGGCTGGATGACATGTCGTCAGCAGATTTGTCCTCGGTTGTATCAGATGCGGAACAATCGCTACTGTGACTGAGGTCGATGGACACAGCATCAATCCGAGATTCGAACTCTGCGGAAACAGGAAGACAAGGAAACGGCACAACGTCGTCAGTATCAAGATGAAATGTGATTCAAACATAATCTGAACTGATTTAAATCGGATAATCTTTCGGCTAGTGACTTGAAAATTACTCGTAGCTCGATTGATTCTGAGTCTCTTGTCCACAATGCATATTCCGGGAGGAATACTCTTGTGTCCAGTCTAAAGCAATCTGTCAACGCCAAAGCTCAGTGTCCGGGCTTATCGACATCAATGGTTACTAATATCACTCGGATCCACATTAATGTGCACCATATCGACGTGACATCGTACTTGTCCTACTTCTTGTCTCATGAAATGCCAAAGAACTTCTAGTTTGAAGAGGATTTCCATGTCAGATCATCGGCTTCGATTCTTCACTGTGTCCCTACACTAGCTTCTACTGCATTGAGCTTTCTGTATCCTTCAGTGAATGAAGGGATTGATTGTGACGATAAAGCGTTTGCGTGAAATTGGAGTTGAATGTTTTATAACGTTGGACGATAGGACTGGAGGTCTTACCCGCTTTTAGAACTTGGAGTGTCTGCACAATCTCGTTCATGTTGGGCCGTCCTCTGCAATCCATCTCCAGACACAATCTCGTCATTCTTAGGAAAAGAAGAGCCGAATCCCTTATGTAGGAGATGTCATCCGGTATGTCCGAGTCAATGAGTTCGGCCACACGTTCTTGCTGCAAGTAAATCCTGGACTGGAAACACCGAAGCGAAGAGAAAAGAACCCTGTAAGTACCCCGCGCTGGGATGTAGTGAAGAGTAGATATTACTCGATTTGAAATGCTCAATATTAGCTTTTTATTGGTCCTAGAGGATAGCTGAGAGGGATCCTGGTCAAGGTGGTTTGCTCCACTTACCCAGTTTACAAGACTTTGGTCCTTTTCTGGCAGTGAGAAATCAAGAGGCTTTCTTCCAGTCAGCAGCTCCAGTAGAACTACTCCGAAACTATAAACGTCACTAGCGCTGGACACTTCTCCAGTCATCATGCTTTCCGGGGCGACATATCCTAAGGTCCCAATTGCACCTGACCTTGAAGGAGTGCAACAAAATCTCACAGGGTCTTCCGTTGCGTATGACATTTGTTTGGCAAACCCAAAATCACAGACCTGCATGGCCATTCCGAAATTTTCAGGTTACTCAGCCTTGTGCTAAATAGACTTCAGTACTTGAGGGTCTAGAGAGCGCAATGAATCGAGCAACAAGAGAGGATGACAGAGCAAAGGTTCAACGGACCTTCGCATTGAATCCTCTCGTGAGGAGTATGTTCGCAGCTTTGATATCTCGATGGAGCACTGTAGGTATTTGCTGGTGTAAGTACTGGATACCCAGCGCAGCTCCTAGAGCTATTTTCACTCTAACCCCCCATGGAAAATGGGTTTTCTCCTGACGATTCTCTGCACACAATAGCCAATGAAGGAAACGAAACCCTCAGCACTCGACTGGATGGATATACAGCACCAATACATCAGAAAATTCAGGTTGCTGGCTAGCTACACGTTGACCAAGTTCTAGGGTCACAACTAAGATTCTACATGTTTCTCGTCTGCAGCTAGAAGAAATACAAGTAGAACCGGATACGCCTTTGTGCCAGAGGCAATGTTAGTCGGACCTACCCCCGTGGAGGTGATCGGACAGGCTACCGTTGGCAACATGTCTGTAGACCAGAAGAAGCTGCTCCCCGATCATACAGCTGCCCAACAGTCGGACCTGCAATAAAAGAAATGGATTTTAAGTTTCGAGTCGTGCTTCTACCGATCGATCATCCAAATTTGATGCTGCATTTACATACACAAAGTTAAGAAGCCTTATTCCCCTGCGAATTGGGAGACGATAATGTTACTGTCAAGTATGACATCTCTAGGGATGGTCGCTGCAAGGATCATACCAGATGTTTGTGGTCGAGCCTGCTAAGGAGCTCAATTTCGGTAATGAACTCCTTCACCCCTTGTGTACTGGTTCCCGTCAGAGCCTTTATAGCAACTTTGGTGTAGGGAATGGTTGGGAGTACACCCTTATATACTCTGCCGAAACCACCCTCACCCAATATATTCTTCTCATCGAATCCGTTGGTTGCTAAGTTCAGGTCCTCGAATGAAAAATGGATGTGCGTCTTTGGTGTTAGACTCAGAGAACTCAAAAGTCCGGAATTGCTATACTTATTTCTTGGGCCTGCAAAATTCCCACCCCATCGCAATATTCAGTGTCACATAACCATCCGTGAAACATGAAACCAATTTTTCTTTGTAAGTAAAGACTACATAGTATCCGGAAGAAGCACTAGATTCTTTGCTCTGCACCCGAAATACAATCAACTATTATCTTGTACGGTTTTCTCAGAAGTCCACGTACAAAGTAAAAGATCTCGGTTGTTCTCGATGGAACTTTCGTCTTTCTTAGATGCAATCTTTCTGGCCAACGCTCCTCGTCGCCAACGTATGTACAGCGCTAATGCGAACAAGCAGACTATAAGAACTGCTACAGCAGCTCCGATTATACCCACGATCTCGGTGCTAAGACGTTTATGTGACTCCCCTGCATCAAACATGATCGCCAACTTTTAGTCGGACCCGATACGGATGAAGCAACCACTTGGGAGGCATCTACAATACCCCATGCTGTTTCACAAACTCACAGTTATCAACAGATAGTTCTCCCGCTTTACATGAATGAAATGAAACCCATCTAGCAGCCCTTTGGTCTGCTCTATTCTACTTCGTCATTACAACGAGAAAATTCTGCGTCTGTCGTGGCCCAAGGCGAAAGTAACCTCCTAAACTCCTATGCATCCCAACAACCAGATAGGAAATAAGAGCTTCATTAGCGGGGCCACCTAATCGAGTCTGTCCTGTAGAATGTCATAGATATCTTGGAGCCGCTAGTAATACCATAAAATATTAGGCATGTTTTGCACTTTACTCAAAAGCTAGTACATTCATAGCAGTGGGTGAGACTTGGGAAGACGTAGACACGTAACTGATGGCGGCTCACAATGCTATCACCAAAAGTGATACTATGTGAGCTAGAGGGGTCCATCGAATTACGAGATATAGACTGGCTCGTTGACCGAGGTGACGAAAGAAATAATGTCCGGATACGATGAGACAAAGAAACTAAAACTCAGAGGAAGTCATGTGGTCCGAAACTCAGGATTCTGTGGAGATCATGCCATGCTTTTGTTCTCATTTATTGCTCAAGGTGGCGTACTTGGATCGCCACCATCTACTTGTTCTGTCTGCGTGTAACACCTAACAAGGCTGACTGGCACATTGCGGTTTGTGTAAACCACCCCATAATCGGGATCAAATTACGAAGTCTGTACGGGTATAAAGCTCATGCTTCTTTGATCCAGAACGCTGGTGATTGAGAACGGGAGTTTATCGACCTCGGAACGAACACCTGATAGTTAGACGGAAGAAGCTACAGAGCTAACACAACTTCGTCATCTTCATGGCTCTTACGACCAAGGTCACTGCTGCAGTCTCCCGCAAGCCGTTGAGCTTGAGTCCATGACACAAAGATAGCGTGCCCATCCATGCGAGTCTATGAAATCGACAAAGGAATTGATTCTTCGCCAAAATTGTTCAATGAAGACGCGAAAACTTGGAGAGTGGTGTGACAGCTGCGTCTCTAGGGCGGAAAACAGTGCTGTGGCAGAGATACCATGAATTCTTGCCTTGACTAGGAAAAGAAAGGATGACAATTTTTGCCGTTGAGTAGGAAGGGAAAGAATTACCGGAATGTTGTGGATTGACACGGTCTTGTTGTGAGAGCAGCGCCGGGGGAGATTTTGCATTCTCATTTCCTACGTTGGCCATCTTGCTGTCCTTCTGCGACCCGCTCAGGGGTTCTGCGGCACTAGGTCCTAATGTTTGTGCTTTTCTCCTATCTGTGTCTTATAGTGTCAAGACTACGTTTTCTATCCAATCCGCTCGTTCTCCATTTACTCCTCATGATAGTCGATGTCTAATAAGTTTTCTGTCTCATACAGCCTTCAAGTCAGCTTCAGTAACCACGCAGTTATTTCTCCTTCAATTTCTCGAGAACGAACCGCACAACTCTGTATCCAACTGGTCAAGCTCCAGCACTGAAATCTCCTGCAGGTCCAAGAGAGAGCTCTCCAGCTCCACAGACTAAAAAGAACCTGTCCCCAGATATATATTGAACCCCAATGTATGGGAGGAAGAAGGTACAGAGGATCCTACCAACTAGGATCGCAAATGCTGGCCAAATTTCGGTACCCAAAACGAGGTCATTAATGCAGACCACAGCCACCGGCAGACAAGAGGGAACTCTCCTGATTGGACTCGACCACCCACAGCCCAAGAGAGACTAGACTTACTGGTCGGGTGAACTCTGGTGTTGGAAATTGTCCCTCATATATCCTGCTACGTATTTTCACTGATGTACTGAGGCGATGCTAGAACTACCCCACGAGGTGGATTCTCCAAGTAATCCCGACCCACAAAACAATTGCCAGGGGATAATGACAGGAAATAACAAACACCATCAACGTCCAATTCAATTCCAAATGGACTGCTCGCCCAGAAGTATAATGGACCCACAACCAGAAGATGCTGGATAACGAAGAGAGAAGAAGAGAGAAACGATAGAGATTCTCTTCTTTCTCGTCTTCTTCTCTTCCTCGTTTCCACAACTCACAATTTGAAATCGAGTGCGCGGAAGCAGAACATACACACAATGTATGGATCGAATTTTTATTACTACCTGCAGCAGCAGTAGCAGTGGCGCTCACGATGGGGTCGGTGGATTGTCAAATTCGCCCACAAGCAAGCAAGAAGCAGTGCTCTTTCCCACTCTTCAATTCTTGCTTTCGACCGATTCCTCCCACTTCGAACCCAGGGATGGATTCTTCTTCTTCAGCAGCCCCCTGGAGCTCACACTCCATGCATGACATGTTCGTCTGACTCCCTCGGAAGGAGTTTTCCGTTCGGACGTCACCCGTGCGTTTAACTCCCATACGTCCGACACTCTTTACGTGCGGCTGAATCTTTGCTGGATTCGGGGATCGCTGCCATCCATGTTCTTGTAATCGACTTCCCTCTCTTGCTATTAAGGAAGCTGTGACTGTTGTTATTGTAACCTGCCGTTAGCCCTTTACTGTTTCCGCTATCCCGTGAACCATTGACGTTTACTTTGGGGAATTCCTAGCGGGATTTACCCTAAACTAAACTCTTCTAATATAATGTTGGTTTTTAGGCATCTAATGTTGGTATTACCATAGTGGAGTGTTCTTATCGTGGAAGTACATCTTTGGCACTGACATGCAAATTCTTCGACTCTTCCTTGGGATAAACTCGTCCTTGCAATCTTGGGAACAAATAAGGAATACTAGCTGATGCTGATGCACGTGTCGTGAATAATATGCCTGGAAGGTATGATCGAGCGGGAATTTAAATAACCAGTTTCTATTGAATGTCCGAGTTTCGACAACCTTGGGGTTTGGACACGATTCGGGTACTGGTGGACCAAGGTGGTATTGGTTGCCCGAATGATGAAAAGAACAAAATTTTAAAATTCAAAACGAAACTTAAAGTTTATATTTTGAGAATACTTAAACTTTAAAATAAATAAATTTATATTATCACACTATAAAAAAATTAATTTTATGATTTTTGTGTCAATAATTCTTAAATAAAAATTTAAGTAATTAATAAAATTTATAATACATAAATCAAATAAAATTTATTATATTATAAAGACATTTTTATATTAGTAATAGAAATATACTTTCCCTGAAATTTAATATCGATTTAACGGATAGTTAAGATTAATTTCTTGTCCACCCAAATCATAGAGAAATGGAATCATAGGGAATTTAACTCATCGAAGGATTGTCTACAATCCTTCATCCATCAAGGCTCTTAGGAAATCCAACCTGATCTATGATTTGGTACGCTTTGGACAACAGATTTTCTTATTTCCATTTCGTCTGATTCATCCACAAAGCTGTACTTAAAGGGGCTAATTATGCCACGAAGATCTTGCGACTCAAACGATACTTCTAACAAAGAGACAGTGTTCTGCTGCAATAATGAAAAGATGAAACAGAGCAGTTCGCAGAACAGCCGACATGCAACAAGCAAACTCTGGAGGAGGAAGATTCGGTGGCGAGATTAGTGTATAATCCGACACGTTAGTGCAGACGTTTGGTGGCAACATTGGATCCAGTATTCACTTTATCTCTCTTTGAAGCGAGTGGTTACGGATGACGATAATGTGAATCGAAACTAGTGTGATTTGGACGGTAGAAGAGCAAGGATTGGACAAGCGTGAAAGGAGCTGCTTTGTCATCTAGGACTTCTTTAAGACCTGAATCAACTTAATCATGTGACTTTCTCAACAGCTAGGAGGTTGTATGGACCATAAGTTTGACAAAAGATTGAGAACCTCAACGGAAAAGACAGGAGAATCTTATACGTGTAAACTGGAACTGTGGTTGCTACGAGAAGCAATCTCTTTTCAACGTAAATATTAAAAATTAGGAAGAAATGGGAAAAGGCAAGAATCTGCTATATATGACAATTGACCTGCTCCCCTTCAATAAAGCACAACGAGCAAGAGCCTCGTGATTTTCATGCTAGGTAATGCCACTTCGCACCATACTTTGTTAAGAGAAAAGGTAATAAACTATTTCTTGTAGTAATCTCACTTTGGACGAGACAAAGCAACAACTCACAGTTTGTCTAAATCGTATCTAGGGTTTTCTACAATAAAAGACTAAAGAAAAGGCAAAGAGAAAAAAGAACAGTAACCTACTGCATTGCAGCATGGCTCTACCAGAACCACACCGAAAAAAGAACAACATTTGCATTTCACAGTAAGAAGGGTCTGCATAAATTTTGAAAGCGTATGGAAAGCACAGCAGCAGAGAACAGAATTTAGCGTGTGTTCTTGTACGGAGTAGGAAGGCAGTTATGGTGGAGGGGACGGGACCGGTAATTTGGAGGTTGCTGTTTATCGTCCGGCTACTTGCCGGATAGTGCGGAAACAACGTCATCGGCTAAACCGGTGAAGTTCACCGGTATAGCTTCTCTAGACCGGGGTAAGTGACCGTTAAGAGAACCCCCCTTGAGAAGGAAGGTGACCGTTAACATATGTCCCATCTCTCGCACCTTGTCACTAACCAGATGGCTTCCATACGTGGCGCTGTTCATCAACATCCCATCCGTTCAAAGACTGCGGCGGACAGCCAGAAAAGATGGAAAGTGTGTATGCAGATCAAGACCTGGACGTCGTAGGATCTGGAAATCGATGGGTAACGACCGGGCGTGGAGCACAAGAGCGTGAGAAGGCATGGTTCGCATTCCTGCGCTGGCGTTTACCTGGATCCCATGCTATTAGGCGCGGGGCGGGGCGATCACAATGGGCGATGGATCTCTCCATGAGTAAACCCGACCGGCTTTACGCCATAGATGGGGCTCTGGGACCTTAGATGCTTACATGACGGGCAGTGGACAAACCTCCTTGCCTTGTATAAGATCATCTACTTTAGAAACAGCAGCCATCCTATGCAAGGCCATCTACGGACACAGGATCAATGCGCTCCTTCGATCACATCATTCCTGCTGTAAAATAGAGCAACAACTCGTATGGAACCTCAACATGATCATAGTCACAGTATGCCTGTCGCGCTAAAATAATCTCCACTTGGTTTGCCGAGAACCGACCACGGTATATGTCTCTCCTGGAACGTGAAGGTGTAGATAGAGTTTTTCAGTAATAAGCTCCACAAATCGCGAGTAGAAAAGCTCTCAGTGAAGTTTGAGTAAGAAACTATGACCGTTGCTGGTGGTCAACATGTTTGCATTGGACTATAGATAAGTAACTGCGTTCTTGACTTGGGGCTGTCAAGTGTTGACTGTACTTTACTCGGTAAGTACGGCTTTGGGCTGTCGCCTGAAGTTCAACCACACAGTATTTCAGTGGGTAAATGAAGCTAAGACACTTACCTTACCTGTTGTCTAAAGTCCAAGCAACCCCATGAGAGTGTTGGGTATCTTGCGGCGGAGGACCTTCTTTCTTGCTCAATTCTCGGATACAGTAATCATGAAATCATGAACAGATTTTGACCTCGCATCTTGTCAACATCAATCTCGTGCTTCACTTTCAATTCTAATAGATGATTCTAATACTAGTCCTACGCGGTCGCCTCTTTCCTTTCCATGAAGATAGTCATGTATTCACAGAAAAGGAAGAAAAGAAAGACGAAAAAAGTGATGTATTCACAGCCCAATGTTTCTTTGCTAATTGAAACTCCTTAAGTTCGTGCGTGTTATGAACAAGACTATGGATTCGGTTCCGTCACTCTTCTGACCCATTGAGGTTTGAGAGTTTGAACTTTCATGTCTTTTGGTAAACACGATATAAGTACAGTAGCTGGCTCCATCCTTTTGGGAGCTTACCTCTATTGGATTCAAGTTTGTCAACGCATTGCAATAAGAATGGGATTACAGTGCAAATGCTATATTCTTTGATGATAGCTACTACTTCTACAGAGGCACAGAAAGTACTGCAAAATAGTGCTTGAAATTTGTATGCTTGATCTTCAGGAACATCCTGCAAAGCAGTTGGTGAACTACTGTAAAGGCGAGCAATCTCTGCAACTTGTAAGGCTGGAAATGATCGTGAACTATCTTTTATCATAGATTAGTATCCAAAGACATTTCAGTAAAACAATAAGTTCGTTGATTCGAAGTTCTTGATTTACGTAGGAAGAATTTCCTGGATTCGAACTCATCGTCGAGGTAGAAAGATCCGAAATTAGAGGGGTATGGTTCGAACATTTTACTCCACCTCCTTGGCAATACCAAGATAAGAGCGGATGCAAATCGTTCTCGTAGTAACGCCTCTACGTTACGTAACTTGCAACTGTTTCTGCCTGTAGATGTTTGATTCTTTACAGCTTGTTTTGCTCATTGTTTCAAGTGGCTGCTGGTTTCAAGAGGAATTTTGCAAATGGTTTAAAGCCATCTGTGTTGTATAGTGTTCCTTCATATGCGAAGCCGAAGATTTGGTCAATTGACCTTCCGACACTTGCTATTGCTTGGGCTTTCGAAGCCACTTCGCCTCTACCGCTCTTCGTTTGTCACCCAAGAACATTATCCGGCTCTGATTATCTGAGAAGGAGAACGGATCTCGCTTATGTAACGCATCCACAGCACTAGAGATTCACTGTTTGCTCCTGTCGTGGCATGACAACGAAAAGACACAGCTCACTGCGCTCGTAGAAATTCCGATTCCTTTGTTTGTGGTATTATATTGATCCGCAATTTGCAACGGAACCGAACTTCGGTCAAGTATGCACTTATTGGTGAAAGGCAATGAGTTTCATTCAGCTCCTGAAGACTGTGGACCACTTTACGGGCTCGTCGCCTGATTTTCTAAGGAGCGGTTAATCACCCAATAGATATCGTCTTGTACGAGTCGATGGTTCTTGGCTCTTGGTTGCTAAAGCGACTTCATGATTGCATTCTGAGACCCATACGGGAGGATCTGGATTCCCCTTTACAATGTCCTGTATTCAAAGATGGACACTTATCACGACAAGATTTCACTGATTGAAGCCAAAAGCGCTAGTCAAGGTACATACATCATGCAAGGGTGGAGCCACCTCGCAAGAGTCCTTGATTACATGAGAGGACACCAAGTATTGTCCTTCTTGTTTACAATTCAGTAGTACCACACACGAGACTCGTTGATTGCTACGAACAGAAAGTTAATCTAGTCAGTTTTTAAGCCTGCCCCACGAGACCGCCCTTTGAACCAAACCGGTCGCTGTAATCTCCCTTGTTTCCCCGTCTCTATTGTTTGAGGTATTTTAGGAATCTACAATGGGATCCTCCTACAGATCAGGGTAAGTGACCGATGGAGTTCCGTCATGCAGGCCCTGTCAAACTGCATGTGAATGTAACAAGTGAGTCTCAATTGCAAGTAGAAGATCGTGATCCACAGATATGAACCACGACCGCTCGCACCAGTCGTGAAAGGGAGTGAGCTCAATAGCCGGAGCGATGCTTGCAAGAAGAAAGCTTGGCATCAACAACACTGTCCCTGTAGACATGTGAAGTGCCTTGCTCTAGTTGTGAATGAAATGAGGTTTGAATTGAGATTTACGTAATCAAGATCATAATGAGCTTGTGGGAGATGCCGAGCACCGGAACTTTGAACATGCAAGTTTGTTGAATCATGGGTGTTCCAGGCTCCCTAATTTCACTCTGTGTAGCTTCTACAGGTTGGGCAATGTAAGGCCATCCTCAGACGGAGTATGGCATTATATTGTAACTGGAAAGACCTGCCAATTGAGCTGTTGGATTCTACTTTCAGGGAACGCGTTCACCGATCTCAGTTCTGAAACACGATCATAACATAAATGCTGAAACATAAATGCTTTTGTATCCTTCTGAGATTGAAAGACACTCTTTCCGCGCGGTCAAAAGCGTTAATCCCGTCTTCTTCGAGAAACTTCTTCGATGCGCTTCCACCCAGTCAGTTTAGTAGAATGGCATGTCACCTTCGACAACTTAAGTTGGGTTGCTAAGTAGCTTAAGCATTCAAGTCCTTCCGCGAAGAGTCAAGGACGAGATTTTCCCACGAAACTTTATAGATTCAATCTTCAGTGCGTTCTTGATACAAATTGTTCCCTGTTCTCAGAATCGTAATAAAAACGCACAAGCGGGACGCGTGACCTCTTGCTCAGGAATCAGTGAGGGAAGAGACGGCACCAAAATTGCACAGGTCAATGGAAATACCAATCCAATTTGGTCCAGTTGAGTGTGGGACTCAATCGCCCCACAAACCTCCATATGTTTCGATCTTCTCGAGAATCATCTGATGAGGAGCTTAGAAATTAATCGAGATCCAATCTTCGTGGCACATGCTTTCATGCCACGCCTTGAATTCTGCTCCAGATGAGCTTCAGGACAAAGAGTAGTTACATAGAGTCGTGCTGGATCTTAATTTCCAACACACGAGGGTTATTGGAAGAGTAATGCTCGTTCGTGTCAGCTTGAAAAGTTGTGAAATAAAATCCAGTAGTGGTCACCCTGATGCACGACGACATTTAGCGACATCTTTTCTGCAAGATCTCCGCAGATTAAATTATCTGATGAGAAAGTTAAATTGAGCAATATCCTCCGGGTTTGCGCTTAACGGGTACTCTCCGTCTATGCAATAGAACACCATTAGGCATTGGATACGATGCCTGGATTCTGTTGGTGGCATGCTTCGAACGTGAACTCTCACTAAATGGGGTTGGAAATTCAGTAGGTGTGTAGAGCAAGCGCGAAGAAGCGATTAAGAACAATCCTTCCACACAACCTCATCTCAACTTTTGTCTGCAACACAGGACCTCGCCCTCCGAGAAGTTGACGGCGAGTCCATCCTTGTTCGCACAGTCAATACTTGCTAACCATCCGACAACTTACCATGACAAACAGAGAGGTACAGTAATGGTGTTAGGCAGGCGGCCACAGCGCCTGACAGTTTTTGGGTGATAACGAAAGGCCGACTGAGAGGTGGTACTTGCTAACCATTCAATCAGGCCCGTACTTCAAGGAAGAATAAGCAGAAGTTTGCTCACCAGAAAAGTTGGAGCTGTACGACCAAGAGCACTACATCCAGTATGTCTCTGTCCAACCAGAATATCGGATTTGCGAACCTTATCATTCATTCACGAACCCTCAGACGACTTAAGAAAAATAGTAGAACAAGAAAGCTGAATGAACAAGCCGGTGTCGGTGTCTACAGCATCTACCATTCTGTTGTATGCCTTCAATCTGGTTAAATCTAAAGACAGAAACTGGTAAATAAAATCAGTCCTACAGAGGAATAGCAGTACTACATTCTCAACTCCATGTGTGCGAGAACAAACACAGAAGTGGAACTAGCTTGGAACTAGCCGTACCCCACCACCGTTCATTTTACTATATGCTGATATCAAAGCAGCTCTGTAACTACCCAAATAGACAATCAGACTAATCTGAATGGTTGAAAGTTTGCTGTCCGTAGGAAGTTAAATTTTACTCTGTCCAACTCAGATGCTCGCTACCGGCATGATATGCATTGCGTTGTATACACAAACGGGTGGAGGTGAAAATGTGGACACCCAAATTCAGTGAAAAGTTTCACCATCGTGTTTTCCTCTACTTCTAGCAGGTACCTGTACTTGCAGCCGACTGTCCTTTCTGATTGCTGTAGTAGATTCTGCGCAGTAGTTTGGCACCAGTAAGGAATCGTCTCGCTCGTGGAATGGTCGTAATGCAGTTGGTTTCTTGTGCACAAGCCACACTGCAGATGGGCACAATGTGCATGATTCTTATGCCACAAGTACTTGTGAACTGTGATATCAAAGAGTCCTAAGCAGAGCTCAAGGAAGATGGCATCCCCTTCAGAAAGGGGAGACACACGCGCTTCCTACACGCAGTATTTTGGAGCTTGGCGCCAATCAATGACCTACCAAGACTTCAAGTTCTTTGGCATCTTCTGTAAGTTGAGCCCCTTCGGGCACTGATCAATAGGGTCGATATCTGATTGAAGGCCTGGCATCAAACCTGGCATCAAACCCTCTCGGCAGTCCAAACAAAGAAGGGGCTGCCTTGAGACCCCTCAAGTTTTCCAGACCATAATGGTATCTATCTACATCTAGTCTAACATCTATGGGCTCCTCATGAACCATGAGGTCCTCTGGCCGCTCTTGTGCAACTTTAATTTCACCGATCTCATGACCTTGGATTGTCCGTGGGCTCCTTGCAGCAGCCACTTCAGCAGTTCTGGGACTATCAAATCGAACAAAACAGAAACCCCTTCTTTTCCCGGTGTGTTTCTCTCTGGGGAAGTACACATCCTCCACATTGCCATACCTGCCACACAAGAGGAATGTCGTTAGATAGGAAACGACTCAGTTGCACATTCTTGATTCAAGTTTCTGACTCCCTCTTTGACAACTGTATCGTACATGTAATCAGGCATTCCATCCGTGAGCTAATAGGTACAAGTGAGAGGAGATTCTCCACATGGTAAAAGTAGCTTAGAACATTGAATTGTTACCATATGCTCAAAATCACAGAGTATAAAAATGATAAATGGAACTAAAGCACAAGGCCAAACAAAGTGATAAGTGAAACCCGTCGACGTCTCGGCGACACTTACTTTTGAAAGTGTACTCTAATATGCCGCTCGACTAGCACATCTGGAATTCCTCCTACAAACACTCTAGGTGACCTTGGGAGGACGCGATCATTTCTGAGCATGGTAAGCCCTGCAGGGACTCCCGACCTCCCAGGCATGTTGTAACCCTCCATGTAAGGAAAATGGGCCATTTGCGGGAACGGTGTCATATCTCCCAAAATGCCGGCGTCTAAGGAGACCTGAGGAGGATGTATAATTGGCGACCTCAACTCCATTCCGGCTGGAACTAATCCAAGTGGACCAGGCAGGAGCCCTCGTGGAGAAACAGGTCTTGGATGCCTTGGAGGCCATGGAAGAAGAGGCTCTGCAATCTTCATCTGCTTCCGGTCTTCATGATGCCAAATGTTTCGCTCCGATGGCCTTGGTTCTGCTCGTCCAACAGGAAAGTGTCTCCCGTCAATTTCATGAACTGCTTCTTTCACCTGCTTGAGACAAGCTCTTATCTAATTAGCGATATGAGAATGCAAATGCATACTAACAAGTATGTCGCTGGCCGCCATCTTCCATTGACTTCATTGTCTGCTATAAAAGAGCAGATTATGAGGTGAGGAAGAATAGCTACATCCGCTATCATTGAAGATGTTCAATGTCTGACAACAGTGCAACTACTAGCAGCTTCTGCAACTCTGTCCATCTGACTGTTCCAAAATCTGCAGTCAACTTGCCAAGATCTTGGACTTGCAGCTTGCTTTCACGATCCGTCCAATCTTCAGTTTAAAGTTCCTTCATAACTAATTGGCTGGAGGCGAACTCTTCTATACTCAAGACTATCCCTCAGACCATGAATCCTATTCTCTGAGGATCCGATAACTCTTGATCAACACAGACCTCCAGCACGAAACTCGTACTGATACTCATGACGTACATCCTCTACGTGTAGACAGGCCCTTCTTCTACTTGCTACTTGGCTTCAGTGTATCGTGCAAAACGAATTGAGCCACTAACTATACAACTCTCAAAACTGCCTCCTCCGAACAAAGAACATAGAACCGACATATAGAGAAAATCCGATGGAAAGGAACTTACAGCTCTCTGGACAGCATCTTCACTTTCGAACGAGACGTAAGCAAAGCCTTTGGGAGTGGGGCCGGGCATGGAGCGGGGTATGTACACATCGGTCACGGTCCCAAAAGTAGAAAAGTGTCGCTTCAGCAACTCTTCTGTCGTCTCCGCAGTCACCCCAGACTTCACAAACACTCGGTGCCTTTCTCGCCCCATTGCTCTCTATTCCCTCTATCTCTTAACAACCTCTTCACTTCCGACACCAGTTTCAGTTCCTGTCTCTATCTAGCAAGGAGACAAGCAATCCACGCTTTCCAGCAGCTAGGCTTCATGTGAAAGGAAATGAAGATATTCTAATCTTGCCTAGGGCTATCTGCTAGACCAATGTTAGGATTCTTTTGTTCCACAGATTCCAGATGCAGAGTTCTTAAACCTCAAAGGTCTTTTCAACAAAGAACTACCTACAACTACCAGCTGCTCCGGGCGATTATGTTAGTCTTTACAATCTTCCTTCCAACGATCGACACCAAATCTCTACATATAATTCACCTCAGTGCGCCACTACATACACAATTTCTTCCTGCCTACGCCGCCTTCCAGATCAGGTCCTTCCTAAGGCATACTGAAACTCAAACCAATGTCAAAATGTGTAAAATTATCGCCACAAGAAGGATTTGTCGTCTCAAATACACTTCTCTCAATCGCCTCATATACACTTGCCACTGTTACTAACAATGAGGAAAACGCTCCAGCTCGAGATCCGATTCATTCTCGACCCTTGGCCTCCCCTCTCAGCCTCCCCATCATCATCATCGCGTGCTCGTGAGCTCAGTGCTCAATTTCAACGCAACATTGCAGCCGGATTGATGTTCGAGAACTCAATCTAAAACCTGCGAAATCGCAATGACATTTGAGAGTCAAAGATTGACGCAGTAGAAGCAGCAGCTGTTGTTCAATGTTTCCTCTGTTCCTACATTACTCTTGAGGACGAAGCTATTGCATTCTCATTTGCAAAATTCGCCAAATTAATTTAGATTTCCCAGTAAATTTTGTAAACTCTTTTGCAAGCTAATACGGTCATCCGTCAGATTGAAATTTTGGACGGAGATTGTCGTCTCCATTTCCCGCGAGACTCGACATGTTGCGACTGTGACTACATGATGTAGGAGTAGTAACAGGAACACAGCCGTTGACCGTTAGTTCCTCAGATATTCTGACAAAGAAGAGAGATTTGGCTACTGTAGAAAGGCATGTTCTCATGAGGTGCTGGACGTGAAGCATCATGGGGTTTGATACAAGAGTTAGTTTAGGTTGACTCTACACGGAGCATGGGAATCATGTCGTTCTTTTATCCCAAAATTCCACTCATACAGTGGTAAGAGATTCAACTATAAGAACGTGTTAGAGTGAGGATGTGGTGTGTGTAGTCACGAGTTGTGGTGAGTTCATGTCCTCATATATGATGGCGTTGGGTGGTTTAGTTGTTGTGGATGCATACCTTCATATGTAGATTCTCTATCCACATAAGTTTGGCTGTTTAGTTGTTGCAGGTCCATGTGAATAGGGTTCTTTAGCGCGATCGCCAATCGCGAAGTTTGAGTGTTTAGTTGTTGTGATTGCATTCCTTCTTCCCATCCTTCATTTTTCCTACGCGGTCGCCTTTTTTCTCCTTCTTTAGTGAGAGACGGCCCAGTCAGTTGGGCTGCTTTTAGTGAGATGGGGTCTTACCATCCTTCGTAGCTACCAAGTTGCGTTGTTGGTTGTTCTACATGCATGTATTCTCTCGTTGGGCTGTTTAGTGAGATGGACAGTCTCTATAGCTACCAAGTTTGGTAATTTAGTTGTTCTAAAGTAATTCTTTCATTGGGTTATATAGTGTGATTGATAATCGCTTTGGCTCCCAAATTGGTTTGTTTGATTGTTTTGAATGCATGGATTCTTACGTTGGGTTCTTTAGTGAACTGCCCAGTCAGATTGCCACTCTTTGTAGCTAATAGGTTAGGTTGTTCAGAATCCTTGCATTCTCTCGTTGGGTTCGTTGGTGTGATCGCCAGTGAGATTGCCAGTCACTTTAGCTAACAAGTTGGCTTTTCTGGTTGTCTTGATGCATGTGCTTTTTTACAGGGGGTTATTTAGTGAAATCGCCTTTCGCTTTCGGAGTAGTTGTAGATTTAAATTTCCATACATTGAGTTGTTAAGAAAATAGCCCGGCTTTTGCTAAACTCGGTTGCTTAGTTCTGGTGAGTCCATGTCCTCTACACCAGTTTGCTAATAAGCGCACTTGTTTGACGAGATAGTATATGCTGTAGCTCTTGTTATATGAGTCTGTTTTAGTGATACTTCAGGTCCTTATCTCCATAAGGACCTGAAATAAATTTCTCTTTCCAATTTTAACGAGCTTGTCTACTTTGTATTATTCTCTGTGACGCTTGTCAACTTTGGATTGAGATTTATAGGCTCCTCCATTGGATTTGCCCTTTGGTGGTGTTGCATGCTATTTTGAAAACAAATTTAAACTGATGATTTTGATTTTACACGTTTATCTAGGGGTGTTTCGTTCAAAGTGAGTGATTGACTATGAATATAGTGGGCTACTAAAGATACCTTTTCTCAATCTTCTCCATCTATTTTTAATAAAAGTCTAGTGCTTGATGAGGAAGGATATCCTTGTGATCATAATATCTGAAGCATTGAAAGCTCTTAAATGAACACAAACCCCCCGGAGACAAGTAAATCCATATGCATATCACGCCAACAATTGTTTATATTCTATCCTGTTTTGTTAAATTATTTGAGGTTAATCTTGGGATGGCATGGTCGAAATCTCTACTAAACAAAAATGAAGGCACACATCGGAACGATTAAACTTGGCAAAATTTGTCAGAATCATACAAGCTGAGATAAGTTGTATCAAATCCATGACATGCGAAACTTATGGCTGGCAACGATATAAGATTCCTCTACATTGAGATGTCATAATAAGAGGCAGGTTGCAGACATTTTCTGGAATTTCCTGGAAGCTAATAAATTCCTTATATACATGTTGTATACTACTCTGTATACATGATGGGGAGGATACTAAACGCGTGTATTGGCCGCGAAATGCATAGGTCTTTCTTTTAATGCCCACTTCCACAATTGGAAATACTGACTAATTACTTGAGAGACATTTCAAAACACCATGCACATACACCTACGATGCAACTGGGGAATACGGTAGTGGAAGCAGGATAATAATAGTCTATGACAGATCCGATTCTTTGAGTCACGAAACAAGCACTCTCCATATTTGTCGTATTCATAAGCTACCAGAACACGTACTAACCTTCTTTAACATATGGGTAGTATGGATATTGTACTAAGTGCAGGTATATGCCTTGTTTATAAGCTACAATAGCGGCAAGATCTCATACTAGCAACAACTTAAACACAAGACTCTCGAGCCAACAGGCCCAGTAGTATACCCCGATGGTAAACGGAAAAAGGAACACAAGGCACCAAGAAATGCAAAAGGGAATAAAGACCACGGACCCCAATTTAGTTGGGTTTATATCAAGGTGTATACGATATGATATGAACATGGCAAAGATTGTAGCATACCAACACTTGACTGGTTGAGCTATCTGATCTTCAATGGACAGCAAGTTTCTTGTACCATGTTTATTATTCTATTCATTGAATGTGGAAGCTGTAACACATACTAGGAGGTGCAGCTAAGAGGTTCAGCTAATACATAATCTTTGAAGCTAGCCCTAGATTACGATAGTGTTGAGTAGCTGAGCCTCAAATACACTTTACTGAAGAACATAGTCATTTATGTCTCTTGGCCCATCATCTTCTCGGGAAGTGAAGTGAACACCTTTGCGCGGTTTTATTTATTATCTCTGTTAAGTGATGGGAAGCTAACTAGCTTGTCATCATCTTGTTAAGCCCTCGTTGTGGTTGGAGTGGAGTTTGTTTATCCTCATCAACACCTGCAACACACAAGCTGTCAGGAGGGAGATTTTTTCTTATCCTATTTGGCACAGGAAATAAGATTCGATGTTCCCGTATTACGCCAAGTCATAATTTGTTACCATTCAACCTGTTCTCAAATGAAGATAATATGATGATGATTATGATCTCAAAATTTGACACTGTAGTGTGGATTTACGTAGACACATGGCAGTTGCTTAGCTTTTCTATTCAGCAAGCTATGGCATTTGTATTTCAAAGATTATGGTCCCAAACTGTACTTTCAGTATTCTTAATAGACTATGCAAAATCCCTTAATATGGCATTATCTTACCGACTGAAATCCTGAACATTGGGGGTTAAGAAACTACACTACGGTCTGACCCTCTTGAAGTTGACACACCGACACATTTATCTACAAAATCACAGGGCAGAAATATCCAAGCAATTTAAATTACAGTGCCAAGTCTGTTGTGTTGGGACTCTAAGTATCTATATGTATGTTTCATTGACATTACTATTTACCTGTATATTGGATCCTCACAAGATTGTCGCTGAAATGTGTCTCTCGCTCTCAAGTAAGAAAAAAAATGACACGAACGAAACTAAAGTACAAAAGAGGCTTGCGACAGTAGCATGACTTTGCTTGAAATGGAAAAGGCTTGCATGACTGGTTGAAATGTCTTCATCGTATGTGATTTTTCACAAACTTCACAAATTCCACGGCATGATGATTGTGACTGGGACGTGATGTCTCTCTCCTCAATCCTCACATTCTGCACGAATGATAGTGAAGGCTGATCATACTCCTGTTGATATGCATGAATTTCGTATGGAATCTTTACGGGAGTGATATCGACACCCATAAAGATTTTGTGGTTCTTTTATAAGATTATTTTGTACTCATAAATGAACCATCCCTAGAAATTTACATTTAACTCCCACAAATAAGAACCCGAATAATGAACAAAAAGGTTTGGCAAATTACTGTTAAGAACAAAAATCAATAGCGCATTATTAATCACCTCTTAACACACCCTATAACACATTAGTTAACTGACCATTCATAAAACTCTTCAGGAGTAGCTACAATAACCAACCGTAAAGGCGGTATAAAAACCTCCTTATAAATTTCACCACTCCATACATTCTGCACGGAAAGGGGCCCCAACGAATCCACACAAGACTGGTTGAAATGACTTTATCTTTCATGAAATTTTACAACCCGTGCGAATAAGAGAGGCTAGTTGAAATGTCTCCTATTAGGGGGTTTCAATAATAGCTTTATGAAACTCTGTATAATTCTTTATAATTTATCACTATACTTTGACTAAATTGTTATGGGTTTGGGTTGGGAGAGGAAAAGGTCTGATTACGAAGTTCCGATCAAATTTTTTATTATTAGCAAACTCCATAATAGATGGTTCGTAGAAAATAAAGGATATTTAGTTTTTCCCAATGAAATATATTAATTATTCCATAATGTTAAAATGTATTAACTATTCTATAATGTATTAATTACACATTAAGGTTAATAAAGTGAGTAAATTAAAATATGGTGAAAGTGGTGACCGCCAAAAGGGGCCACGAAGATAGGACGTGATATATGAGAGAAAATGAAAATAGGTGGGATCACAGAGATAGGTGATCTACGAGAGAACAAGATGAAGTACACGACAGGACGAGAAGGAGAAAATTGATGTAGAGAACGAGATGAAGCGAGAGAGTGAAAAGGAGAAAATTGACACAGAATAGGAGAAGATTAGTTCTTGTTGTGAGAAGAAGGGGAATGAATTTAGTTTGAAGTTTAGAGATTAATGTGGGTTGTGTGAAGATGCAAAGATTCTCAATCTCATTTGGAAGGTAAATCTCTCGGAATTACAAATTAACAATAGTGGGAATAAACATGTAAGGTTCTGTTCTTGGAATTGTTACGTTTCGATTGCATCAAGTGTGTGAATTGATGATAAAGTATTACACTGATTTTATTCCAGATAACATTACACGTTAATGCATAACAAAATCTTTTAAGAGATTGCCAAGAAAAGTATTGCCGAGGTGCGTTGATTTAATAGTAAATGGACTTGTGCCCAATGCCGCCTGTAGGTGCCTGTTCAACGCCCGTAGTCACCCGTAGGCGCTGGTAGCCGCCCGTAGTCGCCCATAACCGCTTTTCCAATTCACTCCTGCTGTTACACAATTAGATACAAATTTTTCTAACTAACAATTGAGCTCTCGGCCGTCATAAACTCCTCTAAGCTCACGGCATTTGTTCCCCACTGGTTATGAAGCGTAAATAAATCATCAATTTAAGCCAATCTGTTAATCCACCGTATGTGTAGGTCGGATTCAAAATGTTTCTTGGAGTCTCAGGTACCATTGGAACTGGGTGCTGACAACATTGAGTGCAGTCTTATCTTGGATGATAATCCCCTAGTGGATTTTGTCGAGCTTCCAGAGACCTGTCAAGGACTCTACTACATCAGAGGAGCCTTGGAGATGGTGCGTAATAACTTTCTGTTCATGGGTTGGTTATGACCATGGATATGACCTTTGGATCCTTAATTAACTCGAATTTCTAGCTTTGCATCCGACTTTCCAGCATATGAAACTATCCCGCCGGCAGCCATCTTACACATTCGGAGGACAGAGTACCTCTGTTGTGCGAACTGATTTTCATGCTGCTCCACCTCCGATGGACAGTCCATAGTACTCAAAACCAGTGTAAATGTGATAGCCTAGTCAATGTTAAATTGTCCTAAGCTCCCCTGATATGGGCATACTCCATGGCTAGGATGATATAGGACTAGTCAGGTAGTCGTATATTATTAACAATACCGTTCAGCCCTGAAGTTCTATGGACCCATTATGAGCAAAACTTGTGTTCACGTTGGTAAAAGAAAATCTGGTGCAGCAATGATATTTCAAAAAAATTTATATTTTTGAAACAGGAATTAAAATGGTAGATCTTTTAACTTCTTCCCGTCATGGAGGCAAGATTGGATTATTTGGAGGAGCAGGTGTAGGAAAAACAGTTCTCATTGTGAAATTAATTTACAGCATAGCTAAAGCCCAACGCGGTGTATGAGAGTTGTATTAACATAGCTCGTTTGAGAATTGAATAATTTTTGAGATGTTAATAAGCATTAACAATGTCTGTAGATTGTCCCTTATATTTCGAGAGAAAATTCTTGTGACTTGGAATCTTCCATAGTGAAAGCTTACTACATGAATGTCAAGCTTACTACACAAATGTCTTCCATAGTGAAAGCTTACGATAGTTCATGAAATGTTGACCTTCCCTCTCGAGCTGAGAAATACCTTGTGACCTATGTCGATTGTTAAGAATACTTATGATAGAAATAAGCTTGAAAGCACAAGGATTCTAGCTCAGTAGAAGAACTGCTGAGTTCAAATAGTTGAATCCACCAAAAACTGTCATAAATTATCCTTTAGAATCACCGACCACGGGTAAACCTCCCAAGAAACCATGTCACTTCTTTTGACATCTATTTATTTATTTTGATAAGGTAATCCTAAACATCCATAATATGGCACCTGAGTTTTATAAATGAACGCAATTTGCACAGCATGTCCCGTAAAATTATTTACGAGCCGTTCATTTATTAGGACTTCATTTCATTACAAAATTCACTAAAAATAGTTACGGAGATTATCATTTACCCCGTAGACATCTGTCAAAGCTATTACTGAAACCCCCTCTTGTCTCGAGAATTCTCATCATCAATTGTACCAATTAGACCCGCAAGTCTAATTGGTACTGTCAAGTCTCTGTACCGATACTGTTGAGGCTTAGCCCCATTTTACCTCGAATGTTTCATTCTTGTGCGGGCTTGATGGGGTCTTCCCATCCTTCTTGTTTTACTGTTTCCCTTCGCGGTCGCCTTTTTAAATAAACATAATTAGACTCCCAAGTCTATAAGACAGCGGTTGAAATGTGTCTCCCACCAAGTCATAGCAGATACAGGCGTTGCAGCTATGTCTGTCTCCCTCCTGTGGTCTTATGCACAATACCACCATGAGAAGAACACAATACCAACGAACGTTCACATTACACAAGAATTGAAGCTTACAGCACTGTGATTGAAAATGTCATCTGGTTACCAAATCACAAGTAGACGATGCCAAGCCACTACAATTGACCCAGGCAGCATTGAGGTCTATCTCTTCTAAAATATCACCAACCATACCATACTGCCCGCGGCAGACAAGAAGTTGTGGTTGAAATGTCTCTTTCTACCATTTCTGCTGATTGAAATGTCTCTGGTCTCGAGGGAATTTCATAAACCGTACCAAAGCTATAGTAATGAAGTACTCGAAGAGCGCAAATCATAGTGGAATTACAGAAGGTGCAACGGCTAGCTTACTACAGCTGATACTAGTTTGAGACGTGGAGCGAATCCGAGTATAACTAGTTCTTGTGTTTCACATTGAGTTGCTACAGCGAAACGGTGCACTCACATTTTCCTGTTTATACATGCGAACAAATTGCCAAAATACTGTTCTTATGTAGCTAAAGGTTGCTCGAGTGTTGAATGTTGAATGCACTCTAGCTTCGTACACACAAGACTGAAGTCACTACATACTGATTTGCAACTGTTACTGTTGTTTACAAATCTCGTAGGTTTCGCCTAAAAATCCTCGTACTCCAACTCCAACCTGTGAGTGAACCTGTTTGCATGTACTCTGGACACAAGAGTGCGATTCATGCATATGATGTATGTTACTTGAGTGTTGTACTGGTTTGCGCGTATTGTAACAAGAGTTTAGTCGGAGTCTCTTGTGAAAGTGGTTGGTGCGTCCCTCTCTTGGCGTCTCTCCGCAAGTCTCTGACGAAAACATTAGAGGGTTTGAATAGGCTATTCAACACTGGGTACCCGCAGTGTATGGCTATTGTGTAGGGATTTGTGGATAAACATCCCATTCTCTTTAAGCGTCGCCTCATGAATTGATCTATAAAATGCTACGGTTACATATTATCTAATAAGGGTTCAATGACGAATTTAAAAGCGTACTACCTTTCACTACCTTCGCAATAGATACTCTTTAAGCGTCGCCTCATGAGTTGATCCATTAAATGTTACGGTTACATCTATCTCATTAGGTATGAATGACGAATTTAAAAGAGTACTACCTTTCACTACCTTCGCCATGGATCCTCACTTGGGCTTTTCTTACTCTTTCCCTAGCAATTTTATTTAAATTTCATTCGAATTATCCAAATACCAGCAGCTCCTCTTCCTTCCTCCATTTTTGAGTTGAAATGCCTCCCACTGGTACTAAAGTTTTATTACTCAAAGAGATTGCAAAACATATACAGATAATTACAACTCTCTTAGTGGGAGAACATAGAAAAGAAGATTTGTGAATTTGTCCAATGTTGATTGGAGTGATGAGGATTAGTGATGTACAGGAGGAGAATGGTGTAGGTTTCAAATTATTTAGGTATTTGGATTTACTAAAAAAGGGTAAATTTTACACATATGGTGTTACTATTACAAACTTCAAAATTTATGAATAATGTTTTCAAAGATCTTGATTCTGTGGCTCTTAGACAAATGATGATGACAAGGGTGGATATGAATTCATTATGTGTATTAGTAGATCTTATCAAACATCATCGTGTTTTTGAGTAGGAAAGAAAAAGACTCATGCATGGATTTTATTTGCTGTGGTTCTCAACAGATTTAGATACAATAGAAATAGGGATCCACCATATATTTTACAACTAGATTGCTCAAACCAATTTTAGCCAAGTTAGAAGGAGAAGAAAAATGGCTAAAAAGACATGAGAGAAGTAGAATCTTGTACTTTTGCTAAAAAGGATTTATATGTTGCATAGCATTAGTGGATAGGTCAATTTTCTCTTCAGCACAAAGATTAGCAATTATATTGGGAGAAAATATTTCAATCAGAAGAATGTCACTCAATAAACTGCCAATATATATTTCAATCAAAAGTGGCTATTTGGCTATAATACATATTTGCAATAAACTGCCAAAGCATACTTCAATAAGAAGAGATGCTACTTAATAAATTGCCCAATGATTTGTGATAATAAGCGGAGAATTATTCACTTTGCAATTATTTGTTATGTAGGAGGTTAGACCCCAACTCCCAAGTGAATTTTCAAGTACTTTACTTTGGCTTTGTAAGTACTTTACGCTTTACTCTTTACTCTTTTGGCGTGTGTGTTTAAGTCTAAATGGTGAATATGCAAACATGTTTAGATCTTGTTATGATATGAAAATCACCTCTATGGTCAAGTTGAAATTAATGGACCTTGCTAATATTTTTGGAACAAATGAGTTTTAAAAAAATCTATATTCCATAGAAGCACCATTAAAGGACCCTTCTTCAAGTAGTCCCTTATCCAAGAAGAGTTCAACAAACAAAGTTGATGGAGCACACGTTCTAAATGTTCACTATGTTGTCATTCTAAAGCTTGGTATTTTGAATGTTGGTTGCATTCATTCTAAAAGCTCAAGACTCAACTAAATATTGAAGTAGCAATACCTGTTTATTAAGTTGGATTAGTGGTTGTGTTATTTTACACAACTTTCAATCAATAAGTCATACATATAGGTAGATGAAGATGGAGATTTTGTAGTTGATTTTGATTTGGTAGATCTCAAAGTACTGATAAAGAGGATATGGAGAAGACACAATTCAAACTTATGCAAAGCTTCAAGTAGGATGATTTATTCCCTGATTCTTATTTTTATTTCTTCTTATTATTTTGGTGTTGGTAACACATTTTCTTGTATTTTCTTGCTGTTGTTGCAATATGTTGGTAATTGATTTTTGTTGTTGCACTCATAGTTGTTTTTGCTAGCATTACTTTCAATATAAAGTAGAGAATTGTTATTACCATGGGTCAGTTTTAGGAAGGGAGTGCAAATATAGATATAGATATAGATATATATATATATATATATATAGTATGTGCTAAAAGATTGCACACCTCCTTGAAAATTAGCATGAGGAGTTGTCTTTCTAAAGAGAGTATATGATGGCACTTGGATTATTGTGATATTTGACAAAGATGATTACTACTAAGGGTTAGGAAACAAGAGAACCTCTTAGAGATTTGATCATAATGATGTGCATCCATATTGCCAAAACCATCTCCATGATGCTATCTACTCTTTTAGATTCACACTACTCGATAACACACATTGGTACATATATGTTCTATTGTAATATCTAGTTTGGTATTGTGAGTTGTTGAATAACACTATAGTAATAAAGTTGAACCAAGCTTTTAAATTACAATGGTTAGCTAGACTTAATCCTAGTCAAAATGGAGGTGATACTATTCCAAATGAGTTTGAAAGCGAGTACCACTAACTTGACTTTGAGTGTATTAATTTTGCATTAGTCCTATATTTGGTATTAAGGAAAGAACTCTTGGATCCACAAGCCTTTGGAAGTGAATTTTCTTATATTCCAAGCATAGCCTATCTGAAGGAATCCTTGACTTAGCTGTTGGGTCAAGATACAACAACATGCTTATAGAAATTATTATGAACTATGTGTATATTTTCTTAGGTTTTGATTTTTATGACTTTTTCTATAGTAACTTTAGTTATTTTGATAATTATTAACTTTTGTTGAAAGAATTTCACAAGTATATAAGTACAAGATGAGGAAATACTCATAATCCTTTCATTTCCAACTGTCTCTTATTAAATTATTTCTTATGCAAATTTTTATTGAGTCTTGGAAGTATCCTTGAATTTGGTTCTCTACCTTCTTAGTCAATGGTGAATTGTCTTAACATCCATTAAAGGTGTATATTTGAGTAAGAGATAGATTGACTTACAATTCAAACTTTGGTAGGATTTTCATTCTTCATCTTGGGATATCTTGGTGGCTCTTTTATAAAGATTTATACAGTTTATATATGAAATATTTGAAGAGTGTACATCTAGCTATCTTTCTAAATTAGTGTAGATTTGTAGTATAGTTTAGCATAAATTTTCTAAGCTCAATCTTTACACTTCAAGGATTGGACTTGTTATCCTACCTAAAAATATTATTGTTTCTATATCTAAATGTTCCTTTTGGGTGCTTGGAGCATTGTGGTGTCCATAGTTTTGTAAATTTGCATTTTTGCTTTATTTTCTTTCTTTTGGTAAAGTGAAAAGGCAACCACATGGAACACAAGAAGGATGGGAAGACCCCATCAAGCCATATATAATACAAATAGCTAGATATATTATCTAGAGGTGAAAATTGACTTGGTAACATTTAGAAGGATGTTAGGTATGATGGGTTAGGTAGATCAAATAGAGATGTCACAAAATGAGCACTTCTACTAATAGAGAAAGAGCCAAAAATAACTTGAAAATGTAATACCAATAGCTAGACATATGATCTAGAGGCAAATATTGGATTGGTAACAACTAGGAGGATGTTATATATAAAGGACTAAGTAGATTAGATAGAGGTATCACCAAGAAAATATTTATACTAATAAGGTAGGAGTTGAGAATAGCCTGAAAACTTCAAAGTAAATTTCAAAGGCCTAAATAGATGAATTAGGCCTCAAGAATGTGCAGATTCCCACCCCCTCCCCCCCAAAATCAAAGTAAAAGCTAGCCTTTCCCTTCCTCTCAGCTTTATCTCATTGAGAGCTTTCCAATGGTATCTCATCCACATGATTTGGAGATTCCTAAAGATTCCCTCTAGTCAAAATGGTTTGACCAACCAAATAGAATCAGAATTGGTCCCTTTGTGAGGGTAATCTTGAGATCTAGCACATGTAGCTAGAGGATTCTTTGAGAAGTAGGAAGCTGTAAACTAAGGATGCCATACCATTTATGGGAAGGACTGATTTGTAATAGTATGGAGTTTAGCGACGTAATAAGCTAACAAAGCAAAGAATATGCCAAATTAGCCTAGAATATTCCAAAAGCATCTAGGAAGCTTCTTGGGAAGCTTCTTGACTAGTTAACTTGCGCTCCAAGCAGGTAGTTTATAAAAGGAAGCTTCTTGAAGCTTCTAACTAGCTTAGCTTGCACGCCAAGTAGGCGACTTCTAGGAGGAAGCTTCTTGAGAAGCTTCCTAGTTAACTTGGCTTGCACTCCAAGAAAGCGGCTCAAGGAAGCTTCTTAAGTGCCTTGTATGCTACCTATAAATACCAAAGCCGAAGCTCATGCTAGGCATTCAGAGTTTTCTCTCATTCAAGTGTTCCACTGTGAGTTTCCATTCTCCTATTTCTCTCCTTGGATTTGGTCTTTTATATTGGTATTAGAGCAAGAATGGGATGGATGGAATTTATGGACCACCAAATCCATTCCACCAAACCATTGGGATTTTTGCATCCAAATACTACCCAAGCATCATTTCACACAATTCATCACCTCTCACTTTGGACAAGATTTTTTGCATATGATCACCATCTGAGGAACCCTTGGTGCTTCCGATTGTAACTTATGGAGAACGGTGGAAATGTTATTTTTATGTGTTAATAAATGAGATAGATTAGGAGTGGTGTGATAGAGTAGCAACCATGGCGGCAATACCCGATGTTATCCTTGTTATGCAGTAACAAATCAAGCACCTTACTTGATTATTGGATGAATGAGATCTTTGATGACAAGAGCAGGTGGAGAGGGTACCAATTTGAGAAGGAGAAGATTGGATCAGATTGGAGAACAAATCGAGCACCTTACTTGATTATTGGATGAATGAGATCTTTGATGACAAGAGCAAGTGGAGAGGGTACCAATTCGAGAAGGAGAAGATTGGATCCATAAACCCAAGGTATTTAAAGGCAAGAATCTTCTGGGTGTAGTGGAGAATTTTGTGTTTGATTGTGAACGTTATTGTGAAGCTACCAATCTACAAGAAGTTTGCTTCACTTGCAAGGTACAATCCTTGCAAGTTTGCTTCACTTACAAGGTACAATATCTATTTGGGGTTGTAGGATTTTGGTTGATTTTGGAAGTTCAAAGAATTGTATGTTTATGCAAGTAGGAAAGGAATTGGGTATTCCTATCAAGCATATGATTGGAAGTAGTTTGATGATGACGGATGGTAGAAAGGGTTCTGCATTCCGCACCTTGCATCTTGTTACCTCAAGATTGGGAAGGAGTATTTGGAGTGTATGAGGTTTATAGTGGCACCTCTACACTATGATATCATTCTGGGTCTACCTTGGCTTAAATATCATAAGGTTCAATTTGATTGGACCCGACGCCAAATTCAAGTACAACACCAAGGTAGGAATTTCCTATTAGGTTGTCTAGCACCTTTGAGTAAGATACCTAAGAAAAGTCAATCCCAAGATGGGAAGTTTGTCAAGAAGGTAGCCATAAAGCAAACCTGGAAGGGAGATGAGTCCCAAGATGGGAAGTTTGCCAAGAAGGCAACCAGGGAGCAAGCTTGGAAGAGAGATGAGTCCCTAGAAGGGAAGTTTGTTAGTAAAGCAGCCATAGAGCAAGCTTTGGAGGAAGATAAGTCTATATTTGCAGTGTGGATCAAGCCGATTGCACAAGAACAATCTGCAAAGGGCTGAGAGCCTCATCAAGCAATGGTTGATCAGATGGTTAAGGAGTTTGTGGATGTGTTTCTGGATGATATGCCAAAGGGATTAACCTCCAATCGAGGTATGCCCTTCAAGATCGAGTTATTGCCAAAGAGTACTCCAATGAGTAGACCAATCTATTGGCTCTCACCAAAAGAGTTGGAGGAGTTGCAAACAACACTTACAGAGTTGCTGGACAAGGACTTCATATGACATAGTACCTCTCCTTGGGGAGCACCGGTACTATTTGTTCTAAAGAAGGATGTAGGACTTCATTTCTGTATTGATTATCATGGGCTCAATAAGCAAACCATGAAGAATGCATATCCCTTGCCTTGGATTGATGACTTGCTTGATCAACTAAGTGGAGCATGCTACTTTTCCAAGCTGGATCTTTGTAGCGGCTATTGGCAAATTCCTATTGATAGAGAGGATGTGCAAAAGACTGCCTTTTGCACAAGGTATGGGCCTTTTGAGTAGAGAGTTCTACCTTTGGGACTCACTAATGCTCTAGCAGTCTTCATGGATAAGATGCATCAGGTTTTGGATGGACTATTGGATCGGTTTGTGGTGGTGTTCTTGGATGATATCTTAATCTATAGCAAGATAGAGGTAGAACACGTGAATCGTGTACGAGAAGTCCTAAGATGACTAGGACAATGGAAATTTTACTACAAGAAGTTGAAGTGTGCCTTTTGGCAAAAGGAGGTTACCTTCTTGGGTCATAAGATCTCATCAGAGAGGATCAAAATGGAAGAAGAGAAGATCAAGGTCATTACTGATTGGTCTACCTTGAAAGATGTTATAGAAGTACGGGCATTCAATGGATTGGCCAATTTTTCCCAATGATTCATCCACTATTATACTCATGTGGCTGCACCATTGACTGACCTCTTAGGAAAAAACTCCAGCTTCTAGTGGACCACTAACCATGAAGAAGCATTTCAGAAGTTAAAGCATATGGTGTCTTCAAGACCCATTCTTCAACCATATGATCCTCAACTACCTTGTGTGGTTGATTTTGATGCTTCTAACTTTGCAATTGGAATTGTGTTGCAACAAGAGTTCCCAGATGGACTACATCCCCTTGTCTTTGTGTCTTTCCAACTAAATACAGCTAAAATAAATTACTGTGCTTGAGATTGAGAACAACTTGCAATGGTGTATGCCACCAAGGTATAGAGGCATTATCCCTTGGGGAAACAAGTGATCATGCAAACTAATCACAAGCCATTGTTGCAAACCCTACACTTGGACCACATGAAGAGTCAACATCATCGATGGGAAGAGCAACTCCAATTGTTTGACATCGAACTTGAGTACAAACCAGGTTGGTTCCACATCATCCCTGATGCTCTATCACAACAACCTGATTTGAAGTCTCTTCCTCTCATCACGGTGGCAATTATGACGGTGTCAATTGACTCCAAGGTCCATAATGAGTTTTGGTCAGCTCTACAACAAGATCCCTTCTTCCAAATGGTACATGGTCATTTGACAATAGGCAACAAGGAGTACAACACCTTCTCCTTCAAGGAAGGCCTTCTATTCCATGTGGACAGGATCTATGTTCTAGCCAAAGGTGATCTCTGACTTGTGCGCCTTTAGGAAGCCCATGATTTACCAATAGCTGGTCACATGGGGGTGCCACAAGACCTTGAGTACCCTCCAACGCCAATGGTGGTGGCCCAATATGATGCGAGATGTTTGAGAGTTTATCCTATCGTGTGAGACTTGTCAACGCAACAAGGCCAGTAACTAGAAGCCAAGTGGACTCCTTCAGCCACTTCCCATTCCAACTACTCCTTGGGAACATGTGAGCTATCTCATCACCTCCTTGCCCAAGACACAACAAGGTCACACAACAATTTGTGGTGTTTGTGGATAAGCTTAGTAAGCAAATCCATTTGGCACCAACGGTTGATATTGTGGATGCTCCAACCTTGGCGTAACTCTACTTCAATAATGTATTCAAACATCATGGTATGCCAAGTGTACTCATCTCCGACCATGATCCTTGCTTCACCAAAAAGTTTTGGCAAGCTCTCTTCCAAATACTTGGCACCAAACTTGCTCTATCCACAACCTATCATCCTCAAACTGATGGACAAACTGAATGAGCAAATCGCACCTTGGAAGATATGCTTCATACCTTTGTCAACATTCACCATACCAATTGCGATGAATGTCTTGCAACTACGGAGTTTGCATACAACAATTCTAAACAGGCAAGCACCGGATTTTCTCCTTTCTTTCTCAATTTTAGCCAAGATCTGCTTGTCCCAAATTCTCTTCTTGCTCCTCCTTTGTCTCAAGTTGCTCATACTTCAACCTTCTTGACCACCATATCCAAACCTCTCCAACAAGCCAAATCTCACCTCCTTGTTGCTTAGAATTGTCAAAAACAATATAAGGACCACCATCGTTGTGATCTCACCTTTGAAGTCGATGATAAAGTTATGTTATCCTCTAGTAATCTACCTCTCCCACTTGATACCCAAGTTTATAAACTTGCCACTAATTAGATAGGACCTTTTGATGTCACCCAAATTGTCTCTCCTATTGCTTATCAACTTGCCTTGCCTTGTCATATGCGCATCCATCATGTCTTTCATGTTTCTAAGTTGAAACCCTTTGTTCCTAACCCCTCTTCTTTCTCTTCTTGAGTCCAACCTCCTCCTTCTCCTATCCTTATCAATGATCATGAAGAGTACGAAGTTGATCGTATCCTTGCACGTCGCCACATCCATCAAGGACACCGCCAACATACGGAGTACAAGGTCCTTTGGAAAGGGTATCCCCTTCATGATGCCACTTGGGAACCTCTTTCTCACCTCTAGAATGCACAGACGACCATCCAAGAGTTTGAAGCTTCAATGGCAACAAGGACGTCACCAACTAGCAATGGGGGAATATGTAACAGTATGGAGTTTAGTGACATAATTAGTAAGGCTAACAAAGTAGAGAATAAGCCAAATTAGCTTAGAATATTCCAAAAGCTTCTTGGGAAGCTTCTTGACTAGTTAACTTGAGCTCCAAGCAGGTAGCTTCTAGAAGGAAGCTTATAGAAGCTTCTAACTAGCTTAGCTTGCACACCAAGTAGGTAGCTTCTAGAAGGAAGCTTCTTGAGAAGTTTCCTAGTTAACTTGGCTTGCACTCCAAGAAAGCGGCTCAAGGAAGCTTCTTGAGAAGCTTCTCAAGGGCCTTGTATGCTACCTATAAATACCAAAGCCAAAGCTCATGCTAGGCATTTGGAATTTTCTCTCATTCAAGTGTCCTAATGTGAGTTTCCATTCTCCTATTTCTCTCCTCGGATTTGGTCTTTTACATGATCAACGTGATATGAGAATTGGTTAACCTTCCCCCATAGGACTATATCATGACTCTTGTGCCTTAAGGTCAATGTGGTATGGTGTAAAAGTCCAAGATTGAGGAGAGAAATAGGAGAATAGAAGCTCACATTGGGATACTTGAATGAGTGAAAACTCCAAATCCCTAGCATGAGCTTTGGCTCTTGTATTTATAGGGAGCATACAATGCCCCAAGAAGCTTCTCAAGAAGCTTCCTTGAGCTACTTTCTTGGAGTGCAAGCCAAGTTCAATGGGAAGCTTCTCAAGATGCTTCCTTCTAGAAGCCACTTACTTGGCATGCAAGCGAAGCTACCTACTTGAGATGCAAGCTAAGCTAGTTGGGAAGCTTCCCAAGAAGTTTCTTAGATACTTTTAGAATATTCTAGGCTAATTTGTTTTATTTTCTACTTTGTTAGCCCTACTAACTTTGTTGCTAAACTCTATATTGTTACATATTCCACCATTGCTAGTTGGTGATGTCTTCGTCACTAGTGAAACTTTGAACTCTTGGATGGCCAATTTCACATTCTGGAGTGAGAAAGACATTCCCATGTGGCATCATGAAGGAGATATCCTTTCCAAAGGACCTTGTACTCCGTACATTCTTGGCGGTCTTGTTGAATATGGCAACACACAAGGATATGATCAACTTTGTACTCCTCATGATCATTGATAGGGACAAGATAAGGGGGAGGTTGGACTCAAGAGGAAAAAGAAGAGAGTCAAAAACAAAGGGTTTCAACTTGAAAACATGAAAGACAAGATGGATGTGCACATGACAAGGCAAGGCAAGTCGATAAGCAACAGGAGAGACAATTTGGATGATATCAAAGGGTCCTATCCAATTAAGGGTGAGTTTACAAACTTTGGTATCAAGTAGGAGAGGAAGGTTATTGGATAGACAATTTGGGTGATATCAAAGGGTCCTATCCAATTAAGGGCAAGTTTACAAACTTTGGTATCAAGTAGGAGAGGAAGGTTATTGGATGAGAGCATGACCTTATCACCAACTTGAAAGCTAAGATCACAATAATGGTGATCTGCATATTGCTTCTACCAATTTTGAGCAACAAAGAGATGAGATTTGGCTTTTTAAAGGGATTGGGAGATGGTGATCAAGAAGGTAGAAGTATGAGGGACCTGAGATGGAAGAGGAACAAGAAGGGAATATGAAACAAGTAGATCTTGGCCAAAATTGTGAAAGAAAGTAGAGAATCCAATGCTTACTTGTTTAGAATTATTGTATGCAAACCCCGCAACTACAAGATATTTATCCCAATAGGTATAGTGAATGTTGACAAAGGCACAAAGCATATCTTCCAAGGTACAATTTGCACGTTTGGTTTGTCCATCAATTTGAGGATGATAGTCCGTGGACAAAGCAAGCTTGGTACCAAGCATCTAGAAGAGTGATTGCCAAAAATTCCCCATGAATCAAGGATCACGGTCAGAGATGAGTACATGTGGCATCCCATGATGCTTGAAGATATTGTTGTAGTAGATTTATGCTAAGGTTAAAGCATCCATGGTATCAAAGGTTGGTGCCAAGTGGATTTGCTTACTAAGCTTATCCTAAAACACCATGACTGTTGTATGTCCTTGCTTTGTCTTGGGCAAGGGTGTGATGAGATCCAAGCTCACATGTTCACATTGAGGAGATGGAACGAGGAATGGTTGAAGGAGTCCACTTGGTTTCTGGTTACTGGCCTTGTTGCATTGGAAACTCTTACACGATTGGACAAACTCCCAAACATCTCATGCCATGTTGGTCCACCCATTGGTGTTGTAGTGTACCCAAGGTCTTGTCCAAACCCATGTCACCAGCAAATAGTAAATCATGGGCTTCTTGAAGGCGCACAAGTTGGAGATCACTTTTGGTTGGAACATAGATCCGGTCCTAATGGAATAGAAGGCCTTCCTTGAAGGAGAAGGTGTTGTACTCCTTGTCGCATGTTGTCAGACAACCATGTACCGTTTGGAAGAAGGGATCTTGTTGTAGAGTTGACCAAAACTCATTATGGACCTTGGAGTTAATTGACACCGTTGTAATTGCCGCCATGATGAGAGGAAGAGACTTCAAATCAGGTCGTTGTGATAGAACATTAGGGATGACATGGAACCAACCTGGTTTGTACTCAAGTTTTATGTCAAACAATTGGAGTTGCTCCTCCTATCAATGATGTTGACTCTTCATGTGTTCCAAGTGTAAGGTCTGCAACAATGGTTTGTGATCAGTTTGCATGATCACTTGTTTTCCCAAGAGATAATGTCTCCATACCTTAGTGGCATATACCATTGCAAGTTGTTTACAATCTTGAGCAAAGTAATTTCTTTTAGTTGTATTTAATTGGTGAGACACAAAGGCAATGGGATGTAGTCCATTTGGGAATTCTTGTTACAACACGGCTCCAATTGCAAAGTCAGAAGCATGAAAATCAACCACATAAGGTAGTTGAGGATCATATGGTTGAAGAATGGGTCTTGAAGAAACCATATGTTTTAACTTTTGGAATGCTTCTTTGTGCCTAGTGGTCCACTGGAAAGCTTGAGTTCTTCTCCAAGAGGTCAGTCAATGGTGTAGTAACATGAGTATAATAGTGGATGAACGATCGGTAAAAATTGGCCAATCCATTAGATGCCCGTACTTTTGTAGCATCCTTTGGAGTAGGCCAATCAGTAATGGCCTTGATTTTCTCTTCTTCCATCTTGATCCCCTCCAATGAGATCTTGTGACCCAACAAGGTAACCTCCTTCTACCAAAAGGCACACAACTTCTTGTAGTAAAATTTCCATTGTTGTAGTCGTCTTAGTACTTCTCACACATGATTCATGTGTTTTGCTTATGTTTTGCTTATGTTTTGCTATAGATTAAGATATCATCCAAGAATACCACCATGTACCAATCCAATAGTCCATCCAACACCCAATGCATCCAATTATGAAGACAGTTGGAGCATTAGTGACCTTGAAAGGTAGAACTCTCCACTCAAAATGCCCATACCTTGTGCAAAAGGCAATCTCATGCACATCCTTCCTACCAATAGGGATTTGCCAATAGCCGCTGCAAAGATCCAACTTGGAAAAATGTTGTGCTACACACAATTGATCAAGCAAGTCATCGATCCGAGGCAAGGGTTATGCCTTTTGCACTGTTTGCTTATTGAGCTCACAATAATCAATACAAAAATGAAGTCCTCTATCCTTCTTCGGAACAAATAGTACCGGCATGACACAAGGAGAGGTACTATGTCATATGAAGTTATTCTCCAACAACTCCATAAGTGTTATTTGCAACTCCTCCAACTCCTTTGGTGAGAGCCAATAGACTGGTCTACTCACTGGAGTACTCCTTGGCAATAACTCAATCTTGAAGAGCATACCACGATAATCCTTTTTGTAGATCATTTGGAAACACATCTGCAAACTCTTGAACTATCTGATCAACCATTGCTTGATGAGGCTCTTGACACTCCTCAAATTGTCCTTGTGAAATTGGCTTGATCCATACCACAAAAATAGACTTATCTTCCTCCAATGCTTGCTCTATAGCTGATTCACTAAAAAACTTCCCATCTAGGGACCCATCTTTCTTCAAAGCTTGCTCCATGGCTACTTTCTTGGAAAACTTCCCATCTTGGGACTTATCTCCCTTCAAGGTTTGCTATATGGCTACTTTCTTGACAAACTTCCCATCTTGGAATTGACTATTCTTAGGTGTCTTACTTTGAGATGCAAGACAACTTAATTGGAAATTCTTACCTTGGTGTTGTACTTGAATTTGTTGTTGGTTCCAATCAAATTAAACCTTATGACATTTAAGCCAAGGTAGTACTAGAATGATATCATAGTGTAGAGGTGCCACTACAAACCTCATACAATCCAAGTACTCCTTCCTAATCTTGGAGGTAACAAGATGCGGGGTATAGAATGTAGAACATTTTCTACCATTTGCCATCATCAATCTACTTCCAATTACTAACTTGATAGGAATACCTAATTCCTTTGCTACTTGTATAGACAAGCAATTCTCTAAACTTCCAGAATCAACCAAAATCTTACAACCCCGATTAGATATCATACCTTGCAAGTGAAGCAAACTTGCATAAGTCAAACCTTCAATCCCATTAGAACTAATCAAGCTCCCAATAGGCGGCTCTAAATTTCCTATTAGGATTCCTTGTTTCCTAGATCATTTGTTCTAAAAATTCCATCTAGGTGACTTGTTGAGGTTGTCTACTTCTAAGTGGATATTTAGTAATGTGATGTCCAACTTGGCGACAATAAAAACAACCACCATTCTTTTTTAATATTTCTCTATCTGCGGTACCAAGTGGTCTTTGTTGGATACCATCAAGTTCCATTGGTGTTGGTTCCTCCACCCGTGCGTATTGTACCGGTAAGCTTTGTGTAAGTCAAGGTTGAGACCAAGTTGTTGCAACCAAAGAATCAAAGTGCTCAACCAATTGCATCACTTCGTCCACATTTTGTGTTCCTGCATGGTCACTTTGAATTTGGTTTGTGATTTCAATCCACTCACAAATTGATCCAAAACTTCACCTTCTTGTATATCTAGAATCTGCATGATGATATTCTAAAATTGATGATGTAGCTCTTTATAGAGCCAATCTACTTCAACTCTCCCAATTTATCTCGTGTGGCTTGGATGGCATTTATAGTTTGAAATTGGCCAAGTATTATCTCCTTGAATTTTTCCCATCTCAAGATTGGTGCAACAATCTATTGTTCAGTTTGCTCCACTTGGAATTGCCACCAAATTTTTGCCACACCATCCAATTGGCTAGAAGTCAAGAGATTCTATTTCCATTCATCTTGAAGATTGGTGGCTTCAAAGTAACATTCACAGTCAAACACAAAATTCTCCACTATGTTTGGAATATTCTTACCTTCAAACACCTTGGGTTTTGGAAATTAGATTCAATCTTCTCCATCTTGAATTGGTGCTTTCTCTATGTGTTCTTGTTGTTGCCAGTCTTGTTTATCCAACAATCAAGTAAGGTGTTTGATTTGTTGCTGCATAGCAATGATAACGTCTGGTATTACCGCCATAGCTACTACTCTATCCCACTATTCTCAATTTATCTAATTTATTAACACATAGATGTAGCATGTCCATTGTTCTCCATAAGTTACAACCAAAAGAATCAAGGGTTCCTCAAACAAGGTGATCATATGCAAAAAGTCCTATCTAAAGTGCAAGGTGATGAATTGTGTGAAATGATGCTTGGGTAATACTTGGACCAAAAATCCTAATGGTTTGGTGGAAGTGGATTTGGTGGTCCATAAATTCTATCCATCCCATTCTTGCTCTGATACCAATGTAAAAGTCCAAGATCAAGGAGAGAAATAGGAGAATGGAAGCTCATATTGGGACACTTGAATGAGGAAAAACTCTGAATGAGCTTAGCATGAGCTTTGGCTCTTATATATATAGATAGCATACAAGGCCCTTGAGAAGCTTCTCAAGAAGTCTCCTTGAGTCGCTTTCTTGGAGTGCAAGCCAAGTTAACTGAGAAGCTTCCTTCTAGAAGCCGCTTACTTGGCATGCAAGCTAAGCTAGTTAGAAGCTTCTAGAAGATTCCTTCTAGAAGCTACCTACTTGGGGTGTAAGCTAAGCTAGTCGGAAAACTTCCCAAGAAGCTTCCTAGATACTTATGGAATATTCTAGGCTAATTTGTCTTATTTGCTACTTTGTTAGCCCTACTAACTTTGTCGCTAAACTCCATATTGTTATACATGGGCCTAATATAAAACTATCAACTTCTATCCTAGCTTAGTATAAAAGGTGAATGATGAATTGCAATTTCTTAGATTGCTTGTGTTTTTTATTGTTAATCAATGCTACTTGATTTCTTGTCACATTGATCAAATGACTAGGAGGTTGTATTAGGAATCTATTTGCAGAGTGTTATCTACATTACTAAGTGACATACCACAATGACCAAAGGGTTCATGGGAGAGCCACCTTCAAACCATCCTTGAGGAGCAATGTCCATTATGAGATTCCCATCCCTTAATAGAATTACAATTAGCTACAATACCCCAACTACAATTCCTCCCCAAACCAAGTAAATAGCCAACAGTGCAAGGACTATACCGTTGCCTTCTTCACTCCTTGCATTCCTACTATTGGATTGGATCAACCCAGCCGACAACATGTCGGGGTACAAAGAATTGAGCTATGAAGATCAGTAAGGTAGAAAGAAGAGAGTAACAAGAAAGAGGTACAAGGAACCTAAGTACAAAGAATGGCCTGAGCAAAAGAAGAAGGATATGATGATTCTTTGCCCAAAGAGTGCAAAGCTGAAGACCGTATGAAAATTTAAATGCCACTACCACACAAGCAAAGAATTGCCATCAAGGACTATTTGCACCCACCAAAGCATTCTCACATGAGGATAATGATTTTGTATCCATTAAAGACCATTGGCCAAAGACCCTCAGCTATTAAATTGAGTGTTGGCAAAGAAATTTCACTTTTTGCAACAATTTTTTGAGAGTAATTCAACTAGCTAAGAGTGAGTTAAGATTCTTTGGACAGGTATTCTTTCAATGGGTGATTCTTTGTTAATGAGAAGATGGTGCAAGCAAAAAGAGCAATGAGAAAGATCCTAACCATTATCCTTTGCTACCCAATTGTGGATAAGTGGAACATGCATGTTAAGAATAAGCATCTTACCTTCTTACTTTAGAATTGGAACCTTAGCTCTCCAACAACTACCCATGAGTTGAGGAGTACCCAACACAAAGAACCCATGAATTTTTTGGCCAATCCAAAGGCTTGGACCAAATCATATTGGAAGAAGGTGCTTGGTCTAGATATGGTAGTTTTAGAAGGTATGACATTTGACACTAAGTTTAGCAACATTGGTGAGGAAATGAGCAAGAAAATTGAAAAATCCTTAAACATAGAGAGATGAATAAATAAGTATAAGAGGGTGGCAAATTACAAGGACACTACAAAGAGAAAGGTTATGTAAAGAGAAAGGTCAAAATAACCACATCATGTATGGGCTTACATGATGAGGTTCTTTTGACCCAAATGGACCACATATTTAACTACCAATCAAGCCATATTCTTTGAATGTGTCTACCATGGAATTGGAGCAATATATTTTATTGGAAAACTTATGCAATGGTCAAGGAGCTCAAAGAAGATGCATGCACCATATACCTTGCACTCTTTGCAATGCACTTTAACATAAGGTTGGACCTACTTATGAGTGAGGAGAGTAATAGGTTCCCTAGCCACTTCTTTTCCAAAGATTAATTTCCTCAAAGAAGGTCTTTGAGCCAAAGATCCTATAACTCTTGTGCACCCAGGCTAACCTTCCAAAACCAAAGTTCATCAAGTTCAAGGAGGAAAAGGATAAAAGAAGATATTGAGTTCCAAGACAAAGAAGTCCTCAAATGAGTTTGCCTTAAAGACAAAGATGTGGTTACAATAGAAAATCATATATGCATTAGATGGAGTAGCGTTCAACTTAAACTTGTGTGCCCAATTTTGAAGTACCATGCAAATGATTATACCACTTATAAAGACAATTTACCAAAAGTAGTAGACTATGTTTCCTTGGAAAAAGTATTCCATACAAATAAGTATGCATTACAAGCAAAGAATAACCACTTAAAGGAGGAGGTGGTGAAGAACCAATATCTTTACAAAGAAGAGTGTACAAGAGAAGATGAATTGTTGTAGGAGACCCAATGATTAAAGAATTAGAACACTTTGTTGATGGTTGAGAAAAAGACACATAAAGACAAAGTGCACAATTGAATTAAGACATTAATGCTCTTTGTGTAACAAGTAATCAAAGCAAAAGTGGTTGGAGAGTGAGTTGTAGAGTTGAGATACAAAAGTTGCAAGCATACAAAGAGATTTGGAGAAAGAGTAGAGAAGGATATCACTCTTGAGTTGATGATAAAGGAGTTTAAGAAGTAGATTGGTCTAAATCAAGAGGGCTTACAAGTAGATTTTCATAAGAAAAAGAGTAGCAAACCATAGATTGACCCAAGATATTGGAGGAAGTCATTGCTAAAGTCCAAGTCCTATATAACACTCAAGAAAAGATAGAGATAACTACAAAGATGATAAAGATGTTTGAGGATCCTTAGGTCAAGCTTGTCAACCTTAGAAAAATAGCCAAAGTCCAAGTCCTATTATCATTCAAGAAAAAGTAGAAAAAACTACAAAGATGATGAAGACATTAGAGGATCTTTGAAACTAGCTCATAAGCCTTACCAAAGAAGCCATTGAGGAAAGAATGACCAAGGCTAAGCTAGCTAAAATTGTAGATTTACACCTTATGCAAGAAGAAAATCAAAGACAAGGGGACAGAGTGCTTAGTTTTGGATCTTAGGGAGCATATTGATAAGGAATTTAGGGAATCATGCAACAAACTAACATTAGAGATAGCAAGATATAAGAAGAAGATTGAACTTCTCCTTAAGTGTAATATTCCAAGGACAAGAGGACCCCCAAGAGGAACACATGAGAAGAAACACAAAGCTTCACACTCAATACTCCAATGCCCCAAAAGGAGCACCCTGTCTTTATTATATAGCAAAGAAGATCCACTCAAAGGAAGCTCTTGTAATACCAGTAACTAGATATGTTATCTAGAGGTGGAAATTGGCTTGGTAACATATGGAAGGATATTTTATATGATGGACTAAGTAGATCAGATAGAGATATCACCAAAATATTACTTTCACTAATAGTGCAAGAGCCCAAAACACACTCAAAACTTCAAAATCAATTTTGGAAGCCTAAATGGATAAATTAGGCCTCAGAATAGAAACTTCTTTCCATATGGAGCAAAAGGTTGGCCTTCTTTCCCACTATTTATCTCATTGAAAGCTTTCCAATTGTATCTCACCCATGTAATTTTGACCTTCCTATATGAAGGTTTCTAAAGATTCCCTTTGGTCAAACTTGTTTGACCAACTAGATAGTACAAGGATCAACATATATCCATGCAATTAGTCTAAGGATGGAGCTTGTTAACATATCACCAGTCCATGTATTTGATCCAAGGGTGGATTTTCCTTTAAGGGGATCTTCTTTGTTATATGATAAAGACAAGGTGCTCCTTTGGAACATCGGACAATTGAGTGTGAAGCTTTGTGTTTCTTCTCCTCTATTTCTCTTGGGGGTTCTCTTGTTCTCAAAAGGTTACAACTCTATTTTTGAATCAGATACATGGATTGGTGACATGTTAGCAAGCTCCACCTTTAGATTAGTTGCATGGATGGGTGAAATGCTGTTCCTTGTCCTATTTGGTTGGTCAAACTTGTTTGACCAAAAGGAATCTTTAGAGAATCTTCTTATATGAAGCTCAAAATTACATGAGTGAGGTACCATTGGAAAGTTCTCAATGAGACAAACAATGGGAGAAAGGCAAGCCTTTCATTATGAAAGGTCTAATAAAGAAAATAAATGAGGCCCTTGAAAATTAGACCTAAACTGATGAATTAGGCCTTGAAAATGGAAGGCCTAATGAAAGCTTTTCATTATGAAAGTCTAGATAGAAGGCTTTCATTATGAAAGGCCTAATTTTATCCATTTAGACCTCCAAAATTGGCTCCAAATTTTTTAGGGTGTTTTTGGCTCTTGCTTTATTACTAGAAGTGTTCTTTTGATGACTACTCTATTTGATCTACTTAGTCCATCATATTTGACATCCTTCCAAATGTTACTAAGCCAATTTCCACCTCTAGATAATATGCCTAGCTTTTGGTATTACATTAGGGCAATTAGAGGCAAAGCAAGTTCTTTGCAATAGGACTCTTTGTAGTTGAATTATTTGCATATGAGTTCTTCATAGTCAAGACTCTTTGTGGTAGGAATCTTTGGACTAATATTAGTGATTAGAAGACAACAAATAGGAAGTAGAATTATTGTCCTTTGAAGACAGTGGAAAATAATTTTAAGTGTATAGGTAAGTATATAAGGAAGTTAAGGAGGATAAGGAGATAAACAATGTACAACGGAGATGAAAATAGATGCAATTTTGATAGATCCTTGCATTTGTCCTAGCCATTAGATTTCTTAGCTTCCAAAGGGCTTTTTCTACTTAAGCTTACCATTCAATGTAAATATTAATTCAATTGGGTAGAAGAAAAATAAACTGGAAATGCCTTAACTCTTCATCTCTTTGCTTAATTCTAATTGTTAGTATCAATTCTTCATGAGGTGGATGTGGAGGAATCTTCATAGTGAGAGCACCTATATTGAGTAACTTGTGGGTTTGATCCTAGATATTTGGGACCTTGTGTGTGTGATCCTTTGTATAGTTCTCCTTAAGAAATCCCTTGATGGGACTTGAGTAACCTATAGTGTTGATAACACTCAACAAAAGCAAAAGACAAGGAGTAGTCATTGATGTGAAGACTCTTCAAAAGAAGATGTGCCTCTGTTGAAGGGCAGAACATGTTCTTTGGAATAGGAACCTTGGTAGAAGTAGTCTCTTTGCATACAACCTGATCATCACTTTCAGAGGTAAGTTGGATTTATTCTAGTTGAAGTTTATTCTTTGAGCTTTCCTTTTTTTCTTTTTTATTTAATGTGCTTTCTTGGTGACACTACATTCCTCTAAGATAAGTTGAAGACAATACTGTAAAGAACTGCATTGTAACATGTTTTGCTTCACATCTGAATATTTCTGAATCTTGTCCATGTGAATGATCTATTTCTTACTATTTTATAACAATTTGTGTTATCACAAGTATACATTACTCTATTACATAAAAGTAACATTCTATCTCTATAATAATAATTATTTAATATTATATATTTAATTAAATATTTATATATTCATTAAAAATATATAATTTGATCTATTTAGATATTTATTTTATTTATAATTTCATAACCATGATAAAATATAAGTATGAGTTAAGTTAAAATTGTCATCTTATAATCCATAAATATTATTGATCTCCATATAGATCATCAAAGTTTAAATTATGAACGTAAAATTCAAAATATGTTGAAATTCACCTTAATCATAAAAATTCCCTAACACAAACTCCATCAAAACTCAGCAAAACATTTATCAAATATAAGTGCATACTAATGTGTATCAACATACACATGTATTATGGAAAAAATACCAATGAATTCCATCACATATCAATGCATGCTAGAGTAAATAAGAGTGGATTATTAAGTGCATCTAAGAAAACTTGGGTATTTTTGAGTTCCATCACATATGAATGAATTCTATCACATATCTAAATACCAATGAATTCCATCACATATCTAATACTTGGTTTGGTTTCAAAGCAAGTACTAACATAATCAAGCAAACTCTAGCATAGACTAGTAAATCCCAAAGCATATATAAGAGCACACCCAAAAAGAAAGGTTCTAAGATGTAAATTGGCAAGTGAAAATTACCAATTGAGTCTACATTTCTTATTCATTGGAGGAATAGTAGTCCTTGCTAATATTCTCACTTGAATTGCATAAAATATAACCTAGAACAAGAAATATTGGATCATTATTATCCATTTGAAGGACACTTGTTAGGAAGAAAGTTTATAATAATTTAAACTTCCTTTGGAGATTCTTGAACTAGAGCTAATTCTAAAGTCATTGTAAAAAATCTCTCCCTTTTAGCATTGCATTCTTAAAATCTCATTTTCAATAGTTTTGTTTTTCTTTTCTCCAAGAGTATCATCTTCTTGCCTCCATTGCTTCTTCATCTTGGTAACCTTCTAGCTTTTGATCTTTATTAATTTTCACCTCTTCTTATCTTCCCCTAACTTAACTTAATTCTTCAATTTTTTAGAATGACTATATCATTGGTGAAAACTAAGAGATTAGTGCTAGTCTAGAAAGATTTCCGTTTAGAATATTAGAATTCTTTTCTATTTCTTTGGTCTTCCTTCAACTTCTTATTTCTTGTCTTGCTCTCTATTTTAGGAGGCTCTTCATACTTAAATATGGATTTACCAATTGACACTAAATCTATAGTAATTTGCAATGAGAAAATAGACTTTCTTTCTTTAAACTTGACATACTATGCACATTTGGAAAAGATAGTGTATCAACATCATTATGTATCAAATTCAAGAGATAAATATTTATGTCTAAGGAATCTCTTCTCTAACGTTATTATATATCTCTTGAAATTGAAATTTATCTTTGGATTGAACTTTATCTTCTTTACCTTACCACATCAATATAATGATACACACTTCCTCTCCAAAGCTCTATATTTAGCAAAGTAGTCAAACAAGTAAGCTCATTATCCAAACGTACTATCTATACTCTCATAATAAGGACATAAATGACTGATGTTTTCTTCAAGAATGCTCCATCCAAAATTCAGCTCCTTCTCAATGGGATCTTTCTCACTGCATTTGTCATTCCAATCTTGCTGATTTATAAGATTTTATGTATTTAGCATATTTTTTAATAATTTCTCTCCACTTGTTGATTTAGGAAATTCTTTTACCGTGTTCCACACAAGCATAATCATGTAACTAAATGCAATATTCTTTTAAACAAAGCTTCTTACATATCCACCATGAATCTGATTGAAATGCTTTGGTTCATCAAAATGATACAAGATCTGTATATCGTGATGTAAAAGCATCCTAAGCTATCCTCTTCCATCTTTGCTTTGCTTTTGAAGAAAAAGAAAGAATGGATAACATCATGCACAAGAGATCTTGAAAAATCCCTTGGTTTGCACTTGCATTAGAGTGAGAATTAGAGTGGGAAGTGAAAGAAAGGAATGCACTCCATAGAAGAACTACAACCGACAAAAGATCTGTGACACACGTTTGCAATGGTGGTGTAAAATTCAGGTCTCAATTTGATAAGAAAGAAATTTGATTCTTGTAGAAGTACAATTTTATCTAAAGAGGTCAAAATTTCAAATTCAAGTTATGTCTTCATATTGATAAGAATTGATCAGATGGCTAATTTGTATATCTCCTCTCACCACATTATCCAAATACCTCTTAAGTTGCCCCTAATTTCCCCATAGTTCTACTGCGAAACAACCCTTAAACAAAAAGTGCACTTATAAATGATTTAACAACCCCAAACTATATTTCCTACTACCAAATTACAATCTAAAAATCTCCATTCAATTTTATATGAATTTATGAGTAATGATCTGGTAAATAAATAGATCAAGATTATGTGTAACATTAATATAATACCAGACCGCACGGAGAGTCAATACTAGACCACACTGAGGGTCAAATATCTGCTTGGCATTTGACACATAACTTGAGGCAAAATCCTAAAGGTGTTTAATTTGTGAGGGCATATCTTTGTCAACCTCTTTTGCATATAACATTAACTTCATCCTTTTTTCATCTTCTACAGCGATGAGGTTTTGCCATGGTTTGGTCCACCCATCTGCATCTTCATTATTCACTTGTGAGTGTGGTTCTACACTAGATGCAGCAGCGGTCCACATGACACGGTGTCCTTTTGGAGGACAGAGGATAGCTACCCATGATGCCATTAGGGACATAGTGTTTGCTATGGCACAAGAGAGTGGATACTTGGCTTGGAGGGAGCGTTTGTATGCTTTGCATACGACACATGTCAGGGTAGACTTATACTTGGTCCGAGATGATCAGGTGATAGTACCGGATGTTGTGGTTACGGACCGTACATGGGATATAGTTTTGGAGGGAGTGATTACCCATCCCCTTGGATGGGCAGCAAGTGCAGCAGCAGGTTGCAAGGTCTCCAAGTATAGGAGCATGCAGCAAGGTCACCTCTTTGTGTTCCTCTAGCCTTGGAGTTGTATGGAGCGATGGACACGGCATTTGACACATTTGTCAGGGAGTGCACGAGAACTTATCATGTTAGACGTTAGGGGGTACCACTCTCACTCTCATACTTTGTAGCATATTTTAGACAGCATGTGTCCATTGCTCTACAGAGGGCAGTGGCTAGTGCAATCCATAGGAGAGCAATCACATTAGGTGATGTTTCTTCGAATACTCCAGTTGTGTGTAGACTGTACGACTTGCATAGCTCAGATATCTTAGGTGCGATAGGGCAGATTTCTCATATAGACTCTATTGGAGCTTTGCCCCATGTTACCTTTTTTGTCTCTCCCTTGTACGGCTTGATGGGGTCTTCCCATCATTTTTCCTACAGGGTCACTTTTTCTCATTTGTCATCAAGTTGCCAAGGTATTTCATGAGTGTTTTTGAAGAGTGCTTGTATAGCTCAGATATCTTAGTTAAGTTATACTATTACTTGAGTTTTTATGAACCAGTGAAGTCCCATACCAATATAACACAAGAGATACGTTAGTATCTCTTGCGTTGATTTGATTATGCACGGACATTCAATAAAGTAGCTTGAGTTAATTTCTACTTTACATAGTGATCTTTAGTTTTAGGTAGTAAGATAGTTCATCTTATGAATTTTTCATGAACATGCTTTACAATTTTTCTTTTCCTTGAAAAATAAGAAGATTTACCTCTTTCTTCTTATTACTTGCTTGATGGGTCTTCCCATCCTTTGTTTTTTCTACGGGGTCGCCCTTTTCTCCTACTATAGCCTTGATCTTTATTTCCCTTTCCCATCCTTCATGTGTTCTATGTGGTCGCCTTTTTCTCTTTAAAGGTTATGATCGTGAAACTAACATTATAACTAATATAAAACAAAGACTAGCCATTCTTCATTAATCTTTTTAGGCATTATAACTTGAGTCTAAAGCAGTTAAAATACGTTCAGCATGAATATTCAAGAAGAAATGTATGATGTGATTATAAGTATATTACTCCTTCAAACTTCCTTCCTTAAGAAAGTTATAGAATCCTGGTTATCAATCAATAATTGTCATACGACAAGTAGAATACTTTATAGAAAAGAATCATTCTTCTACCTTATTTTGAACTGCTCATGATAGGAAAGCTTACTCAAAATTACTTTCTTAACTTTACACAAAGCAATCGAGTAACTTACTGTAATACCAAGAGCTAGCCATATGATCTAGATGTGAAATTTGGTTTGGTAACATCTAGAATGATGTTATACATGATGGTCAAAATAGATAAGATAGAAGTATCACCAAAAGAGTACTTCTACTAATAGGGCAGAAACCAAAATAGACTTGAGAACCTTAGAACCAATAGCTAGACATATGATTTAAAGGTGAGAATTGGTTTGGTAACATCTGGAAGGATGTTACACATGATGGACTAAACAAATTAGAAATAGGTATCACCAAAAGGGGACTTCTACTAATAGAGTAGGAACCAAAATATGTCTGAAATCTTTGAAGGCAATTTTGGAGGCCTAAACGGATGAATTAGGCCTCGAAAATGTGCGGATCCCCCCCTCCCCCCCAAACAAAGGAATGTATGGCCTTCCCTTCCCCTTGCTTTGTCTTGTCGAGAGCTTTCCAATGGTACCTTACGTGATTATGAGATTCCTACAGGAAGATTCCCTAAAAGATTCTCTCCGGTCAAAGCTTGTTTGACCAACCAGATAGGACCAAGACCAGATATGTCACCCATCCAAGTAAGTTATCCAAGGGTGGAGCTTGCTGACATGTCACCTATCTGTGTCCCTAATCCTATGGTGGAGCTTCCTTGGAGGAGATCCTATTTGTCTATATAATAAAGAGAAGGTGTTCCCTTGGAGCATTGATTGTTTGAGTGTGCAATCTGTGTTTTCTCTCTTCTCTTGTCCTCAGAGTATTACACTTACTCAATCGCTCCAACTTCTATTAAGTTAGGATCTATTAAATTTTATATATGATGATATATCAAAATTTTCTTACTATAACCTGTAATAAAATCCTTGATCATGATAATCAAATTCAATAAAATTTTAATATATCTTTACAGAATAATAATTTGAATATATATAATATTAAAAGATTCTATTTTGAATTTTAGTCTATTTATAAAAATAATACAATTTTCTCTCTGTTCTGAACTGTTACAAGCATCAAATATTACAAAGTAATATGTGAGAACAATGTTGTTCTAAAATATAAAATATTATAAGCATGTCATTTATAAATAATACAATTTTCTCTCTGTTCTGAATTGTTACAAGCATCAAATATTACAAAGTAATATGTGAGAACGATGTTGTTCTAAAATATAAAATATTATAAGCATGTCATGAAAATGTTACCAAAATCACTGATATAAACTGTAGAATAATATTATAGTAATTCATTTGAAATTTTTTAGTTCGAGGAATTTGTATTCAATCATATGCTTTACGTATGCTATATGAGTCACTTGCCTTTTTAATTATTATAGTGATATAATCCAAATTTATGACTTGATATTTCTAGCTACTTTCAGTCTACTTATTTATATTGCCCTTAATAGTAGAACTTTTGAAGATTAATGAATATTAAACTTCTGGTTGGTGATGATATATAGAGTGACTGTACTAAGAAATTACATTTTATTAAAATTCCCAAGCAAACAGGAAAATATAATATATTGGAGTGTAATCTTCTGTCAAAAAGAAGAAGAAAAACCCAATAATCCCTTTATGGTAGTGAAGTACTTGAAAATAACACAATACTGTTGTGTAAAATCTAGATCATTATATGTATTTACTGATATGCAGGTAAGCATTATCTAACTTTACTCCGCGTTAAAATGTGGTTTTTTTTTTTTCATGTTATACTTTGTTTTGATGGAATCTTTTCATATTGCTGAATATCAGCCCATGTCAAGTACCTTTCTATTATTCTGCCGTAGAAGCCATGAGTCCGTCCCAAACGTCCAACGTACATAGGATGCTCCAAAGACCTCTAGCCACTATAACATTCTACTTTAAATATTGACCTTCTCGGAGAAACCAATAGAATGTCTCAATGAGTCCATTTGCTACTAAGCAATTAATAACTGTTATTCTCATGGTGTTGAAAATTTACAACCTCTTAAATTTATGTAGTGGGATTTACAAATATTCTTGGAGAATGTAAATTGATGGATGAAACTGCCATACAACAGAAAAAACCTGTTGAAAGAGACCGTATGAAACCTGTCGAAAATGTGTGATGCTGAAGAAAAATGAATTCACGAATGCAAAGTAATTCTGGTAGACAAGCATTATCTAACGAGCAAACTAATTTGATTTCGAATTTTATGCCTTCGTCGAATCGACACGTCGACGGGAACCTTGGAGGGACAGTTTGTAAATTTATTGAAAATAGCACATGATTGAACAGTGCCCTTAGTAGCATAGAATACATGTAGAATACCTGTACTTCTTCGGCAATACAATGTATTTATGACAATTGAACTCTCTTTAATCTCCTCCTCTTTTGTGAATTGTGATATCTTTTATTCCATACCTCAAAGTCTTCTCAAAGTATTGCAAATCTTTTTCAAATTAGAAATTGTTACTACAACAGGAATGATTAAGCAATGTTTAAACGTAGCATTAGTAGAATATATGTCATCCAAGAAATTTTTTTGCCTATACATGAGATCCTTGTACAACAATCATCTAAGTAAGACCATCTTATAAAACTTTAGACCATCGCCTTTTAGACCACTGAAATGATCCATTCATATACGCACGGGCTCGATATATTGAATACTATGTGTGAAGCATATGCCTTGGTACCAGAACGAACTATGGTTAAGCCTTAGTTAATGCTTGGTCACGCAGAGCTTGTTGTCAAAACCGACGTGGCCAAACCTGAGGTCCACTGAAGAGGATTTGGCAAAATTGGCGAATCACCGAAATGCCAAAAAGTGCGATCAGTGAGGAAGAAATGGAGGTGTCAAACTCACTCTACTCTGCTTATCCACGGCCTTCAGAGACTCGGAGCTCCTATCTTTGTGTTCTCAAAGGGGATAAGGCGTGCGTCTTTTGAGAAATTCGGCAGAAAGCAGAGCACACTGTCGTGCAGCTTCTCTCTTTCTCACAGCAGTGACGGATTCTCTCCGTTTTCCTTCTTGTGTAGCATGACCGCTGCTATGACTGTCAACTGTGTGAGTATGATGGCGACGAGCAGTGGAGTTCTTGTTGCTGCTACTGTCAGTGGTCGAATTGGGGGAAACCCACATGGCCAAATGGCTCCAGGAAGCAAGTTGAGCAGCGTGCATAGTTCACACAGAGTAGGGAATGCTTTGAAGTGCAGCAGTCGGAAAGCGCAGCAGCATATGCAGCAGAGGTTTGTGGTGACTGCTTCGTCACTTGGAGGCAAGGATTTGTATCAACCTTTTAGACCCCCTCCTACAGTTGCGAAGGAGACTCCAGCGGGAGCTCAAAATGTTGAGGAAATGCTGCAAATTTTGAGGGACAAGCAGGGAATGTGGTACAGTTATGCGAGTGTGTTGCCAGCTTTAACCCGCTTAGGTTATTCACCGAGTGAAATTGATGAAGCTACTGGGATTAATGGCCATGAGCAGAACGCGCTTGTGGTGGGTGCACAGGTGAGAGCTTCTATTGTGGCTGCTGGGTTTGATAAGGAATTAATCTCCTGGTTTGACAGTGGGGCTGAGACTTTGTATGAATTGAGGACACTTTCTGCTCAGCAGAGAAGAGCATCTGCAGAGTTCATAATCTCAAAGAATTTGGACCCAAAGGGAGCTCGTGAGTTGGCCAGAGCGGTGAAGGATTTTGAAAGGAGAAGAGGTGTAGAGGGGTGGGAAGCTTTTTCTCCGGTTCCGGGGGATTGCCTTGCACTATCTCTTTTAAGACAGAGCAAGGATGCAAAAAGTCGGAATGAATTAGAGACACTCATCAATAAGGCTTTGGAGTATGCTGAAACAGAGTCTGCCAGGAGGATGTTGGAAAGAGTTCTGGGCTCAGGAGAAATCGAAACGGTTGAAGAGGAAGTTGCCAAGGCCAATTTGATTGTCATGAGGCTGGACTCGGATGAGGTCCCGATAGTTCTTCCAGTGTGCGATTTTTCGGCGAAATCAGTTATAGATGCACCTGCTGTTTCCCCTCGTAACACAGGTCCAGGTTCATTCCAAGTTTTCAAAACAAATAGCCCTTGGAAATCCTACGTTTCTATACCAGGTTGGAAACCAATCAGGGATGCAGCAGCACCGGTGGGAATTCTCATTATTGATGCCAGCGTTATTCCGAAGAAAGTTGGGATTAAATCTAATACTGAACCCATTTTAGTGGTTGTTGACAAGGGTGATAAAACTGTAGATGGCGGTAGTTTTTATTTAGTCGGTGGAGAGAGGGGCGTTACCTTCGCGGCAGGAGCAGAATGTTCCAGCCCCAATATTTCTATTCTAGGTAGAGCTCTGATTGCATTGAGACCCCCTTTGCTTGAGGAGCAGGAAGAACCAAGTTGGGAATAGGAAGTAAGTTTATCTGGAAAGTAAATTTTGTTAGACGTAGTCCCATCATGAATTTCTATTTCTTCAGACTTTCTTAGTTCATTCATTGCTAGCAAGTTGCCTTTTAATTTCTTAGCATGGCATAGCATAGGAGTGTTGGGTGTACTTTTCCCTAAATACTTTAGTTGATTCATCAGTAGGGGTACCATACGCAGCCTGACATGATTTGATCAGGGATCGTCGCATATCTCCATCGGTGGCCTGACCAATAATATTGTGCTCTTCAATATATCAAATTCATGGGTTACAACACAGTCTTTGGGGACCAAAATCACTGTATGTGTTTCCAAACAACGTCACTGAAAGGGTTGCTGTTGAAACGGGTAAGATTTTAATACATTTTGTTTCCTCCTGGCAATGAGAGTGTGCTCATGGGTGAATGCTTACGCCTACATAACGTGCGACACTCCTGTGCCGTTCCAAGTTTGAACTTCATGTGAAGAGCAACAGAGACCGTGATGAGCCCCTTGGTATCAAGTATACGACTTCCTGTTTGGTAAGTACAGATTTCTGTCTGGAGAAACTAGCTACTCATCTTGTTCATGCCGTCTCGATTGTACCGATACTATTCGGGCTTAGCCCCATTTTACCCCTATGTCTTTTCCTTGTACGGCCTGATGGAGTCTTCCCATCCTTCTTGTAATCACACGCTGTCGCCTTCTTCGCTCAACTATCACTTGGTTGTAGTAGTTCCATGGATCTGGAATTAGGTCAAAACCAAAACCCGTCAACTGATTGTTGTACTTCACTAGTTATACGAGTAATGTAAAGAATCTAAGCTCCATGTGTTGGTTGGTCTAACGAGAATTACGGTCAGACATTCTGCGCTCTTGCAGATCCAGTTGCCCGTCCGGTCGAGGATCATCTTCTTGAATTCCTTCTGGCTGGTGTAAGCTTTCTAGGTTGGATCTTCTGCATCTGAAGTAGATCAAACCTAAGGATTCCAACAGGATCTAGATTAGAATCTAACTCGACCCTCTATGTCATGGGCTTGCTACCATCATCCTGAAGCTTTACAGACTTTGGTCACATATATACCGCACTCTACTACATGGCAACCCCACACACATTCCGGTGTGGCGTTGCCATGCTCGAAAGCTTCGTCAATTGTGCTCATGTGATGGATTGACAATTCGCTTCTCTTCACATTGGCTTTATCTTGGACGTGCACAGAGGTAATCTCTCCACACACAACTATAGCTTTGTAGAATCTCAGCTTCCGTAGAATACTTCTCATCAATGCAAGGAAGTGTGATGCTTGCAGAACCATGGCCACCACTCAGGACGTATAAAGGATTATACATGAAAGACTTTGTTGTTTGCGTTGTTTCTTTGTTGCAATGCACTCTAATATATGTCGTCTGTAGAAGATCCAGCATGTATGTTAACTCCAACGTCTATAGGTTGAATGATGAATCACATTAAATCAAACGAGGTCAGAGAATCTGTATTCAAACGTGCTGAATTTTAAATTAATTTAAAGATATCTCAATTAGCTAATTGTTATCTAATTAAAGATTTAGTTTTTATCCTTTGCATGGTCTTCAGATGTGGCTTTTCATTTTCATGAAAGATTTTGGTACATTTTGCATAATGTTTCATCTATCCATTTCCGACGAATTAATAAATTCCTTGAAGAGCTAACTTGCTGAACTTACATGAAATTTATATGATACTTTTAGAAGGAATCTTATTATAGAGTGCCAGAGTTAAAAGAAAATAAGAATTAATTATCAGAGTTACTTTGTAAATTAAATTTGTTACATTTTGTCAAGGCTCTATAGTCTTTTGGGCTTCAGCTATTCGGCTTTGAAGGGTCAAGCGTCTAGGGACTTGGCAATTAAGAATCATTACTCTAACGGACATCTACAGCGTTGCTTCTACTCTAAAAGACGTATATAGAGCAACGCGTCTTCATATATGAAGTGACATTTACATAATCTCATGGTCGCAATTTGTCAATCAGACCTAGACTAATCTGATCCATAGAATGTGATTGAGCACGTGGATCAATTAGTAGGGGATTAAACATTCTAAGAATTGATCATAAAGCTAGGTAATTTTACAACTAATCTAAATAATAAATGAATATAATTTAACCTCTAACACTTCCACTCAGTTAAGAGTTATTCCGAAGTAATCTTAAAGCTAACGTATACTTCTCATGTAGGCCATATACAATCCTTTGGTAAGGATGTCAGCAGTCATTCCTGCAGCAGATATGGAGATGAATGAAATTTCACCACTCAACACTTGGTCTTTCATGAAGTGATGTTGAATATCCACATGCTTTGAGTAGTCATGATGTGTTGTAGTGGAAACTAAGGAAATGGCAATTTTATTGTCACATAAGATTTCCGTAATCTTCTGGGGATAACCAATATTAGAACGTAGTCTTCTCATCCCTATAGTTTCAATATTAGCTTTGGACAAAACCATATTCAGCTACAGTAGTGGACAAGGCAATACATTTCTCTTTCTTGCTTGGCCATGAAATATCTCTTCATCTTTGGAATTTGCTTCATCTTTCTGAAGCAAAATCCGTTGGTAAACTCTTGGGAACTACCTATACATATAGGTGACATACTTCTTGGAGCTTAGCTCCATTTTACTTCATATGTCTTATCCTTGTACGGCTTGATCGGTCTCCCCATCCTTTTTCTTGTTATCGTGCGTTCTTTTCTTCCTAAAGGCGACAACCTGAACATCCTTGGACACGGAAGGGTAGGTTGGTCAGAACGTGAACGGGAGTGTTGCAAACAGTAGTGCCTTGAGTGTTTCAGATAGTGGTAGATTCGTTTGATTGCTTGCCATTGCTCTTAACCAAGATTAGACGTAAATTGAGTAGTACTAGTGGAGAAAGCTATGTTTGATCGAGAGCAGACGCATCATATCACGCATAAGACCTCCTGTGGCTTTCTGATATGGAGTAGATTTTATAGGTTCCTTGGCCTCGACAGGAACAAGAGATTGAGACTTATTGAGAATGAAACAAAGGGAGTAGTGATAGATTTTACAATTCTGTAGATAGAATTGTGTAAGCTTATTGGTGATATAGGCAGACAGATTAAGACAAGGTCGGATCCAACCTTGAGGCCTATCCTTTTGGATATGCATGCCAAGTATTTGATAATCCTCACCCAAGTTTGTTACTTCAAATTCTTGACTTAGAAGGTCCTTAATTTATTTCGTCAAAAAAGGGCTTGAGCTGACTATAATAGTGTCATCGTAATAGAAAGAAGTACTAGAATGTGGGCATGTCTACGTGGAACGTAAATGTTAGGATCAACAAAAGTGCTGATGAAGCCAATGCGAGAAGAGAAAAATGAAACCTTTCATCCCACATTCGAATTTGAGTGAAGCCTTTGGCAACTAGGAGTGCCTTGTATTTGTGACTCCGACCGTTATAAGTACGATTAATTTTGAATACCCACCGTGTACCAATGATTGTACGTTTAGAGGCAAGGGAATGGAACGCGTTTCTAAGCTTGAATTCGAGCTATGTTCTGCAACTCTAATAAAATTAGAAATTTCCAGTGCGTCCATTATTCGCTTCTTTATGGTTGTATATAGATGGTTCAAAATGCAGAAAACCTCGATGTAAGAGCTCATCGTTTTTCTAGCCTCTTGTTCTTCAACAAGATAAAAGGCAACCCATCTTGTACAACGAGATTAAAAGACTTCATATCGCTCTTTCTATGCGAATTGCCTTTGATCAACGCGCATAGAAAACAAGAGCTATGGGAAGACTCCGCATAGAAAACAAGAACGATGAGAAATTCTCGCATAGCTCTTGTTTTTTATGCGGGTTGCCTTTTATCAATCCGGATAGAAACAAGAGCTATGGGAAGACCCCGCATAGAAATGGGAAGATTTTTGCACAGCAAATAAGAACGATGGGAGGACTCCGGCATAGAAAACAACAAGATATGATGGATAGTTTCCACTCATCAAGCTATACAAGGATAAAACCTCGGGAGTAAATTGGAATGAGGGATCGATCTTACCTCATATAGAATATTACAGTTAACTCTAAGTCAGATGATCTACACAGAACTGGAGTATCAAGAAACCAATCACCTAGTGTAATTGCTTTCCAATATATTGGCTGATCCCATCTCCATAAAGTATTAGCAATAGCCAATGCTTTATGTAGAACAATAGCAATAGAATCACATCTAAAACAAGTTATAAAATATTGTACACACTTCATCTAGAATAAACTATAAAATTGAAAAGTGAGAGTGGTGTTCCTACCCCTTCTACCACAAGGAGATTATACTTGTCAAATGGTTGTTGGTCCCTGCCTTAGAGATGCACATTAATGGAACAAGAGTAATTGGTGGTGAGCTTACAATAATGTAATGGAGTATGACTAGATAATGTGGTTATCATAAAAAATTGAATCATTGGAGACATTGGAGAAGAGGGTATGTCTCAAACAATGAGACTGAATAATGCAAAGGAGTAAGACTGTGAGAATGTGGTAAAAATAAAAGATTGAACCGTTCGAGATATTGGAGGAGGAGATATGACAAGAACAATGAGAAATGACTAGGGAACTCTCATTGAAAGAGAACTAGACGGAATCAATGGAACTCCAATTGCTATGGAGGAACAAGAGTTAGTGAGAGATATCTCGATAGAGATAGAGTTTTGGCAAATTGGGTGAAGCATCAAGTTGTGGAGATGTTGAAAAGAAACTATGATCAGACTAAAGAAGACAATCATCTTTGTATGATAGAAGGTGGTTACCTGCTCAAATTTTCTTGTTTGTCCTGCAACTGCATACATATAAAATACAACTGCATCTTTAAATTTTATTTTTTTCAGATTTATATTCTTATTTTTAACCTTTACTTTCTTGATTATAACCAAGGAAAATGTATTCAAGAACATAAAAAGATGTGAACTCTAAATTTTAGCCTTTACTTTCTTGATTATAACAAAGGAAAATATATTCAACAACCCAATAACCTAATCAAGAACTCAAATCAATATGTGTTTGAATATATGTATGCTTGCAAACCATTTGAAATAATACAAATCTGGTTTATAGTGAAATTATAGTTCATATGGAATGTAAATTAGTATTTGAGCAAATGAAAACTTGTCCAAATTTTGAATGACATGAATCCGGCTTATGGTAAAACCATTGCTTACATGGAGTTTGCTATGGAAGCAAAGGTTTGTGGAAACCCAACTTTGAAGATAATTTCATAACTTTTGTGGGAACACAATTTTGAATGTGACAGGCAATGATGACTTCTTAGCCCTTAGGTAAACAAGATTCATATAACATATTGGTAATAAGAGAATGGATCTTACTTTCAAATATATACTCTGTTGGGAATATATGAGATGACATATTATCTCTAAAAATATCTTACTTTAAGCAAAAATACTTATAAGCATGAGACTTGTATTTTAGCAAAAGTTGTCAAACGTATGGGACTTTTAACAACTTTGTTGTAATATTAGACCATCTTGATCTTTGAAATATAATGAAGTGTATTTGTCTTTGTTGCCACATTAGGGTATCTTGATCTCAAAAGGATCATGTAGTGTTTGGATTAAAGTCAAAGACTGTTTAAATAAGTAAGAATTTCATACCTTCATAGCATAATATAGAAATAGTAAAAAATTTAATTATAAATAAATAAAATAAAATAAAATACCAATATCTATATGTTTTGGAGTAGGATTGGACTGTAGATATTTGATTGAATTAAGAAAGAGTTCAATCATTGGATTAAAACATTTATAAAGAAGAAATTATTTGGTTTGCTTGCTATAAAAGAAAGCTATGCTTGTAGACATTTTGGGTTAATTCTACTTTGAGTATGTGTCATCCAATTATGACACATACTTGGATGACTAACTACTCGATGCATGAGGCACTAACATGACCTTGTTTACTATACCACAAATGAAATTTGGATGAATAGCTAGACTAGCATTGCTTTTTAAGAGTAAAAATAAATGAACCAAAGATATACCCTTAGTATCTCTTTGGTTCAACCATTTTACTCTCATAGATTAGTGCTAGCGTAGCTATTCATCCAATTCTGGGTTGTTGTATATTATTTGTTTATAGCTTTGCTACTCCTTTTCATCCTTCTTGTCTCCACATCAATTTGCTACGACTACTCCATATGGATGCAAAGACTATTACTGTAGGCATTAAAGCATCCTTAGACATTCAACCAATTGGGTGGTTATCCAAGTTGATATCTCCAATACATTCAATAATATTATAATAATATTGAGTTACTAGTGACTTCTTTTAGTTAAGTATAGCAAAAAGAAGGTAAAACTAACATACATCTAGGAATCATGAGAAAGTTCTAGAAGCATCCAAGAAGCTTCTTGATGAGAAGCTTCTAGAAACTTCCAAAGGATTGAATAACTCATTTATCAAGTAGATGGCTAGTTTAGCTTGTACTCCAAGAAATGTGACTTTTAGAAAGAAACTTCTTGGGAAGGTTCCTAGGGAGACTTGTAATTAGTTACCCTATAAATACCAAAGCTTAGGTAAAGTCCAAGCATCCAAAGGTTCCCTTAATAAGGAGCTTTCATTTGATCTTCTATTCTACTATTTCTCTCTTTGGTCTATTACATTGGTATTAGAGCAAGAATTGGATGGATGAAATCTATGGATCACCAAATTAGTTTTCATCAAACCATTGTAGGGTGGCTCTATGAGAAGCTACATCACTCAATTCCAAAAAAAATAATAAAATTCTAGACATGCATGAAGGTAAAGCTCCAAATTGGTTTGTGAGAAGGTTATGCAAAAAATTGGAAGTAATCATATGTAAAACTAAATATCTAGAGGAAGCATGCAACTAGTCAAGTGATTTGATCCTTTAGTTGCCACAACTTGGTATTGACTTAGACTTCTATAGAACCTACAAACACATCAAGCATGGATGGATGAGCTAATACTAATAGAGATTGATGTCATCCATTGAAGACCATTCTACAACTATAGATTATAAATAGTCATAGAAAAATTGTGGTTACTTCTATTGTCACCAAATCAAACTTTACATTGCCAAATGTTAACTTATGAATGAACAAACTCAATCAATTGCCCAAATGGAGTTCTTAGAGCATGATGATTAACAAAATGAAGATTCACAATAATAGATGTTGAACCATTTACTCAAAACCTTATTGGTTTAAATCAGATTGAAGGTTAGACCTTTGCAAGTTTGATCCACTTGCAAGGTATGATATTAGATTGTGGATGTAAGATTTAAGTTGATTATGGGAGGTCTAAGAATTGCATGTCCATGCAATTAATGAAAGAGTTATATATTTCTATCAACAAATTTAGGTAGCAAATTAGTGATGGAAAATGGTAGAAAATGTCTTGCATTCCATACCTCACATCTTGATAAACAAAGGTTAAGAAGAGAATTTAAAGTTTATAAGATTTGTAGTAGCTCTCTTATATTACAATATCATTCTAGGTCTTCTTGGGTTTGAATATCCTAAAGTTCAATTTGAGGAGCTTGATGACAAATTCAAGTATAACACTGAGATAAGAAGTAGAGAATAGGTTATCTTTTATATTTGAGGAATACAACTAAGATCAATCAATTTCATTATAGAAAGTTGTCAATGTAGTAGGTATAAATTTTTTTATAGGAAGATATTATTGTTTTTACTTTGTAGATTAAACCTATAGTGCAAGGAGAATCTTATCAGGATAATAAGCCTCAATGAAGTGGTCAATTGTATATTACAAGAATTTTCAAATGTCTTTCTTGGTGATCTTCCAAAAAACATTACACTTTGATTGAGGTATGCATTTCAAGATCAAGCTAAAGCTAAGTAATACTCCAATGAGTGGACAAATATATCTGCTCTCACCAAAGGAGTTCAAAGAACTCCAAACACCATTGACCAAGTTATTGAAGAAGAAGTTCATATAATATAGCATATACTCTTGGGGAGCACCAATATTATTATACCAAAGAAAAATGGAGTGCTTTGATTCTATACTGATTATTGTGATTTTAATAAACAAAATATGAACAATACATGTCCCTTGCCTCAAATTGATTTTTTTTTGGATCTACTTAGTAGAGCAAAATACTTATCTAAGTTGGAGCTTCAAAGCATTAACTAGTATCCCATTGATAGGGAAGATATGTAGAAGATTACCTTTCATACAAGGAATGTGTATTTTGAATGGAGAGTTTTAGCTTTTAAGTTCAATAATGCTCCACTAATTTTCATTAATCAAATGCATAAGGTGTTAGAAGGGTTATTGGATCAATACATGTTAGTGTTCTTGGATGGCACTTTAATTTACAATAAGATGAGGGTAGAATATAGGAACTAAGTATGCAACATCTTGAGATAAATATGCTAATAGAAATTCTTTTGCAAGAAATCCAGGTGGGCCTTTTGGCATAAGGAAGTTACCTTCTTGGGCTATAATGTTTTCATGGAGTAGATCAAGTTGCAAAATGAGAAACTCAAGGCTATTATTGAGTGGCCTACTCTTAAGGATGCTATGAAGTTGGGGATTTGTCTTCACTAACTATCTTCCAGCCATATGATTCTCAAATACCTTGTGTAGTTGATTTTGATACTTCTAACTTTGCAATTGCAATTGCAAGAATTCCCTTATGTGTTGCATCCCATTACCTTTTTATATCAATGATTGAATATTGTAGAAAGAAAATATTTTTCTTAAATCAAGAACAACTTGTGATGGTATATGAAACAAAGGTGTGGAGACTTTATCTATTAGGAAAACAAGTGCTTATGCATATCAATCACAAAACATTCTTGCGGACCTTACATTTAGGGCACATGAATATGTTCATTGACATCATTGGTGGGAAGAGCAACTACAATTATTTGATATCAAGCTTTTGTTCAAACCAAGAAAGTTCTATATCATTCATGATGTATTATCATGATGATCAAATTTGAAAAGTCTTCTTGAATCCCTCATAAAAATGAAAATGACTATAGTGTTGATTGAGTCAAAGGTCCAAATAGAGTTCAAGATTGCTTCACAATAGGATCCTTTCTTTCATCTTATGTAAAGTACCTTTGTAGTATATGACAAGGAGTATAACACCTTTTCTTTCAAATATATTATTCTATTTTATAAGAACCAAATCTGCATTCCAAATATGGTATACATATGACTTGTGCAACACTAGGAGGCATATGACTTACCAATTGCTAGTCACATGTGTGTGGATAAGAATATGAGTACCTTATAATGTCAATGGTGGTGGCCAAACATGACATGAGAGGTTCAAGAGTTTTTTCTAGTCTTGTGAGAGCTACCAACGTAATAAGATAAGCAATAAAATATTAGGTGGACTACTTCAACCATTGTAAATTCATGTCCTCAATGTGAACATGTGAACTTAAACATCATTAAATTTTTGCCTAAGATGGACCAAGGCCATACAAAAATTGTGGTGCTTGTTGATAAAATCAACAAGAAAATTCATTTGGCATCCACCATGGATGCAATGGGTGTTCTAACATTGGCCTAAATTCACCTCAATATTGCATTCAAACATAAGGGATGCCAAGGGTTCTCATTTTTTTTATCATTATCCTTTATTCTTTGGCAAATTTTGTCAAGCACCTTTTTGAGATAATCTACACCAAGATTACATTGTCTACAACCTATCACCCTCAAATTGAGGGGTAAAAAAAGGACTAAATTGCACCTTTGAAGTTATGCTAAATGCCTTTGTCAAAATTTACCACACCAATTAGGATACTTGTTTGTGGCTACCAAATTTGCATATAATAACTCCAAGCAAGCAAGTACATGAATCTCACTCTTCTTTCTTAATTATGTGTAAGATCTATTTGTTTCAAATTTTCTTCTTACTCCACCACCATCTTGTGTTCTTTATATGTCTATTTTCTTATCCATGTTATCTACATCTTTAGACCGGGCCAAATCTCATCGTTTTATTTCTCTTAATCTACAAAAGCAATACATTGATATACATCATTGTGATATCACATTTCAAGTAGGTGATAAGATCATATTTTCCTTTAGTAACCTTCCTCTTTACACCCAAGTTTGTGAACGTGCTCTAAATTGGATAGATGTATTTGATATTACTCAAATATTTGGCCAAGAGCTGTTTTATAGTTTGATAGTTCTGCTGTCTAAAGCTTAGGGAGGAGCAGGAACAATTTATCCTATTGCCTATAAACTAACCCTTCCTAATCATATGAAGATCCACTTTGTTTTCCATGTCTCAAAGTTATAATCTTTTGTCTCTAACACTTCTTCTTTTTCTACTCCTATATAAACTCCTTCTCAAATCTTTATTACTGAACATGAAGATTAAAATGTTGACCATATTCTAGCACTAAGAGGAATACCTTCATAAGTGTTATGAATATAATTCACAAGGGTATTTATAGGACTTACTATTTCCAAAGGATCTTATATTTCATTTTTCATTTTGCAATCTTGTTGAATCTCTCTATTATGAAGGGTATCGTCTTCATGATGCCACATAGGGATTATATTTCTCATTCTCAAAATGCTCAAACTGCACTACAAGAGTTCAAAGATTCCATGGTGATAAGGATGTCACCAACTAGCAAATGTAGAAAATGTAATAATATTAAATTAGTTAAAGCTAAGTATAGCTAAAAGAAGAACTAACATACATATAGGAGTTCTAAGAAAGTTCTATAAGTTTCTTTGTGAGAAGCTCCTAAAACATCTAAGAGATTGATTAGCTTGTATGCTAAGTAAATGGCTAGTTTAGCTTGTATACCAAGAAAGTTGTTTCTAGAAGGTAACTTCTTTGGAAGCTTCTTTAGGAGACTTATATTTAGTTTATCTATAAATACCAAAGCTTGATGTTGTGTTGTGGTTTGCTTAACAAGTGAAAATTAATTTATTGTTGGTTATCTATGTAATGTTGTAGTAGATTATGCAAATGGTTCTTTGGTTGAACATATGAGTGATCTATGTCCATTTAAGTGATTGGTTGCATGGATTATGATATTGTCATCTTTCAAGGCTTTGATGTATGTAGGTGGTGGAGGTTCCATAGAGAGTAGTGTATTGTAGTCTTACAAGTTTTGAGTGGGAGTAAAGCATATAATCTAGGGTATCTAAGAGTGTTATAGAGCATATGAGTATGAGGTGATTGAGAGATGTTACATGCTCCTTATCTACCTCTCCCAAACCCTTTTCTTATCAAGCTTTAGATTTTGCACTATGATCACTTTTGGACATGGATTATAGCTCATTTTGGTCCTACATTCATGTCATCAATTATAAAGAATATGTCATCTATTATCCTTCCTTATGAGCATGTTCCTTATCTTATTATCTTTCCTTCCTTCCTCCTTGCTTACTTATGAGAATTTTTTTATTTGACCATTCACATCCTTTTGTGGAAGAAGATGCACCAAAATCTCACTCAAGGAATTAGGGATGGAGTTTGGAGGTCCATGTATAAGAAGGAGGAATTAAAAAATGTCCAAAGTACAAGGAATTTTCTTCCACCAATTCAAGAGTAGGGTTTAACAAGTTTGGGGATGTTCCCAAGGCCTATTTGGAGTGAGAAGATCACCATTGAAAAGAAATGCAAACATGCTACAATTTGAAAATGAAAAAGTGAAATTTACATGAGTAATGCCTAAGCTATGATTGATGGATGCAAGGGGGTCTAATTTGTACCCATATATACAAATTGAGGGATTTTAAGAGTTCCACGATAACTTTATATAATCTATCAAGTAGGTTGGAGAGTAAAAAAAAGATATGGGTTATGATGTGCCCAAGAAAATTTACATTTGGGTTGGTTTTGAGCCTAATTTAATCCATGGAAGTTGGAGTACTTGAAATCAAGGAGTTAGGTAATAGACTATGATCAATTGGGGTTTTGGTCACATCTCAAGTTTTACTTTGAATCAGCTTGTAAAAATTTCTAGCATTGTTAGTGACTAGGTCTAGTACTTGTATACAAAATCTCATACAAATTACTCAAATAAAAAATTAAGAGTCTTTGATCAAATATACATGGGTTTATAGAGCTCACATGGGAATTAATTCATATTTAGGTATTGGTTCTGAATTTAGATGTCAAACTATAGATTATTAGAAAGGTGAATAAAATCTGGTTCAGTTAGTGTCTTTACAAGTAGCAAGCTATGATACAAAAAAATCCAAGAAAAGTATGATTATAGGCTTTGGTGAATTATTCTATGTTCAACTACAATTGAATGTAAAATTTATCATTTGAAATTATGATTGAAAGGATGATAGTTTGCTAGATTTTTCATAGTGATTACATGAATTCCTAGGAAAAGCTCTAGCAAAAATTGCACAAGAGCTAAGATTGGACCTAGATTAGGTTTCTGAAATTAAGGTTTGAACTACAAAACTTAGGCTAAGTTTGAGAGACAATAGTAAGAGCTTTATAAGTCCGATTGGGGCTAGTTATATATCATTAGAAAGCTTATTTTCCAGGCTTTCTATTAAAGTTCAAAAATTAGAACTAGATTTATAGTGAAGAATTTATCTTAGTTTGAGTCTCATAGATATTTCCTACCAAAGGCATAAAACTTCTCTATCTAGAATATAAGTTGGAAGTAGATCTTGGAGTTTAGATTGGGAGGAGCTCTTGGACAAACCAAGTAGCTCTAAATATTTTTTACAAGAAGTATTGAGTGTTTTTTTAAGCTGCTTGTGTTTGGATCCTCTCCATGTTCTGTATATTTGATTTTATGCCTAGTTTGCTTGGATTGGTGTGCGGGTATTGCATGTAGGTTCTCTTTCCTTGGGTGTAATATATTTCTCCTAGGTGATTCTTGAAGTGAAAAAAAGCAGCTAGGAGTGCATGTTGTAAAGGTAGGTTAGGTTACTCTTTTTCCTACCCAATGAAAGGGAAGTTTGGGAATTGGTGTAGAAATTGGGATTACAAGCATGTTTACAAGTATTTTTTAAAGGTTTAGATTTAATCTCCCTACCTATAGATTCCACAACTAGGCACTTGATGTGTTCCAACTGACAATAGTATGACATCAAGCTATGTCCAAGCATTTAGAATTTCACTCAATTGAGAGCTTTCAATTTGATCTTCCATTCTTGTATTTCTCTCTTCCTTCTATTATAATTGTCCAATGTTATTTTTTGCTCTTTGCTCAATAGAGGATTAGATATCCCTTTTGATCAGATTTTTCCACACCTTCTATGACATAGAATGTCCACACCTTCAATGTTGCACAACCTTTATATTACCACAAGGGAGTTCACTCAAGTAACATCTACTCAGTGCACATGCCAAGGGATCTCCTAGGAGGCCTCTATTACCATAGCACGCAACCTAGCTTTGTGAGAAGTAGCTATCTTTTTTTTTGGTCTCTTCCTTAACTTTGGTATAATTATTGGCCTTGACAACATACAAAGCTAAGGAGGGTTGCAACATGGGGTTTTCAGATTCAGGATTAGTTTACAGATCCGTAAGGATTTGTAAATTAAATTTACAAGTCAATTAGGGGGTTTTAAATTCCAAACTTCTATGAAAAGGGTGAAAGTTTAGTGTTACCCATAAGATTTTTTATGGGTACATATACAAGAGGTAGGGGGTTTCAATTGTTATTCAATAGACAATAACATATTCAAGGTATGAAATTTTGACCAAAATTTATTCTTTGGGTTTTAGGGGTGTCTAGATCCCTATAAAATTTAACAGATCATGAAAAAGGTGACTCATATGATTATATGGGGCTACAGGTATTGCCACATAAAACATAAAAGTGTTTCTCAATAGGGGGTTTTAGAAATAGTTTTGATAGACATCTATGGGATAAAAAAAAAAATTTGTGACTATTTTTACTGAACTCTGTAATTAGATGAGATGGTAATAAATGGTCACACCATAAATTGGGTTACAGAGTATTTGTCCAAGTTGCATTCATTTGTTAAAATCAAGCGTTATATTATGGATGTTTAGGAATGCTAAATTGAAATAAATGATTGTCAAAAGAGGTGATGTGGTTTCTTGAGAGTGTGCACATGTGGTTTGGTGAGTGGGTCTTGGAGGGGAATTATGAAATTTTTTGGCCGATTCAAAATTCCACTCTCAACTATTCAAATTCTGAACTCAAATTCACCATCCCCATTGCAAATGCTCCTTTTGTCAGTCAACTAAATAGCAGGTTTTGTAGTTCCACATTGGTGTGGTGGTTCATTTCCATAGATAAGACCACCAAGGATAGCACAAGTTGTGGAAAATGATCCGTGTTGCCTCGTGGCAACCAAGAAATTGATTGGGGATCAAGAAATTTTACTCCCAAAGGGCAACAAAAATTTAGCAATGGAAGATCAAGTACATTGTTGTAGTGTAGGAGGCTCACTTTTGAATGCAGACCTATAGACTCACCTTTGGATTCACAACCTGAACAATCATTAGGGAAATTTGGAGAACTCTTGAGGATGGTTTCTTCTGTGCTTGGAAAAACAAAAAAAGATGAACGGTTCTTTGTATGCAATGCACCATTTGGGCCAAATATTGGATTATTTGGAGGATCAAGCATTTTGCATAGATTTATGGTGGGAATTGAAAAAAGCCCATTCAAAAATCCACTAGTTTTAGTTTAATGGCAAAATTTTTGATTTGGGAGTGGCAAGGATTTCCTACTTCTATGACAAGTGATAGGTTTTACAAGAAATGGTTGAGGTATATGGAATTGTAAAAAGAAACACGTGAGCTTAAGAACAAGTCTACTAGAGAAGGTCTCAAAGAGAAGGAATATGGCAAAGGGTGGAGAACTATAGAAGATAAATTGAATGGAATGTGCATGCATTTTGCTAGAATGGAGCCATGTTTGGGAACAAAGGAAACATTAGTCCATTTTCTATGGTAAGTTTGGGAGAGTTAAATCCCAATTCAAGTGAGGTTGGTGTGGAGGAGGTCCAAGGTACATAGGAGTGCTCTCAATTCCCACTTCCCCCAAAGGTGGTGTTCTTGGACTCATGCTCCCAATTTGTCCCAAACACCCAAGGGGTGGAAAATATACCTAGTGTTTCCATTGATAATGGAATCCTATCATCCAAGGATGAGTCACAATGTATTGCATAAGAGTTTAGAGTCAAAGCGCACTCATGAAATCAAAATGAGTCTCTTATGTGCAAGAAAATCTCTTGAGGAAATAAGCTAGTATTTCAAAGTGCTAACTCAAGTTTAGCATAAAATCAATCCTTTGGAGCAAAAAGATCCTACTCTAAATTCATCATACCCTAGTGATAGCAAATAGTATACCACAATGTAACCCAAGTATTTTTTGTAATAAATATGAGTTGATTAACTTGATTTGACTTGATTAAGACTCTATATTATGACCATGGAAAAAGATGCTGCTTGTTGGTGCTCAACGTTGAAGCCCAATGATGCCCAATGGCGCACCCCAAAGTTTGTACCAATAGCAAGTGGTGTTGGTTGGGTTTTGGTTGATGCAAAAATGGTGCTTGTGATTTTTAACTGATGCATGTAGGTGCTAAGTGGTGCAAATCAATGATAGCTTGTATGCACCTAGTGCCATGCTGAGATGTGCATCAAAACCAAGTGTGGCCAGTTCCGTTGAGGGTGATGCGTAATGGTGCTTGTTGTTTGTGGGTGGCATGTATAGGTTCCAGGTGATACCCAATTTGATGCACAAGGCATGGTCAAGGCACAAGTGATGCAAAACACATGAAAATAGATATGAGAGTTTTAAAAGGAGAATTGAGAACAGGTGATAAAAGTATGAGAAAGAATATGGTACAAAAGATGTGTATAAATGTGGAGCCACTAAAGCATATCACTATGATAGAGGAGAAGGAGGTGAAGAAGAAGAGGGAGATGCAACATGGTATCTAAGTGTTGCTTCTTGAGAAGCTTTTTAAGAGCCTTGAATGCTCCCTATAAATACCAGAGCCTAAGCTCATACTAGGCATTTGGAGTTTCACCACATTCAAGTATCCAATGTGATCTTCCATTCTCCTATTTCTCTCCTTGGTCTTGGTCTTTTACACCAAGGAAATTTATCTCTATTCATCTTGAAGATTTATAATTTCAAAATACATTTACAATCAAACACAAAATTCTCCATGCACCCAAAAGATACTTATCTTTAAATGCCTTGGGCTTTGGAAATTGTATTTACTTTTCTCTTTCTCAAAATGGTACTCTCTCTACCTGCTCTTGTTGATTGTCTTTCTCTTTTAACAGTCAAGTAAGGTGCTTGATTTGTTATTGCATACCAATGATAACTTTGGATATCAATGCCATGGCTACTACCCTATCAAACTATGAGAAAATATCTAAGTTAACATGTAGATGCAACACATCCACCATTCTTTGTAAGTTACAATCAGAATATCTATGGTTCATTAAACAAGGTGATTCCATTTAGAAATTCTACCCTAAGTGTGGAACTTGATGAACTACATGAAATGATGCATGGGTAGTACATGGACATAAAAATCCTAATGGTTAGATGAAAATATTTGGTGGTCTATACATTCCATCCATCCCATTCTTACTCTAATACGAATGTAAAAGATCAAGGAAAGAAATAGTAGAATGAAAAAACAGAGTGGAAAATCACATTAGGACTCTCATATGAAGGAGAATCTGAATGTCCAATATTAGTTTGGGTTTTGGTATTCATAGTTAATATAGTTAATATACAAAGCTCTTGGAAAGCTCCTAAGGAAGCTTTCAAGGCAAGAAGCTATCTTGTTGGCGTGCAAGCTAAGCTAGCAAAGAAGCTTTGTGAGAAGTTGTCTACTTAAAAGACATCTTACTCGATACTTAGAAGGTACCAAGAAGTTACTGTGATGCCTCTTGAACATGTTTTACTGTTTGTCTAATTTTTCCTATTTGCTAACTCATTTGCTAATTCCATATTTTTATACTATCAATGTTTGGGAGATGGCATGGGGCACAATTGTGCATATGATCCTTCCAAAAAACACTATCATTCCATTCCAATAAGAAGATTCCAAAAAGCAAACCTCATGTACTCTCAAGCTAGTGTGGCTTGTAGCACATCACTGTTTTTGGTGTAGTTTGTTGTAGATACACAACCACTTGGATAAAATTGACAAATCAAGAGTTATAACCTCATCCTCAAATAGTAGCATAGTGTAAGGTATCCTTATGTTGAGTAACCACTAAGTTCCCAAAGGCCATCAACATCATTCTTTGAAAGGTCTTTGCTCATTGAGAACATATGCTCACTCATACAACTAGATCATCCAAGTCCAAAACTAAAATAACATATTCCACCATATTGAGCTCAACATGCTCAACCAAACCAAAGATCTCCACCAAAGTCAATGAGATAACCCACAATAATGTAGTATCATGTACTTTATGTCATTACTCCTTGTCCAATATCCCATACTAAATTAAACTACTTGGGCCTTAGTAACTCCCCTAAGTGAAACTGATCAACCATATCATGCAAGTAGATGCCTCACATAAGCTCTCTCCAACCTTCAACTAGAACTCCTACAAGCTCTTCATGTAACAATATGGAGTTTAGTGATGTAGTTAGTGAGGTTTATGAAGTAGAGAATAAGCCAAATTAGCCTAGAATATTCTAGATGCATCTAGGATGCTTCTTAGGAAAATTCCCAACTAGTTAACTTGCATCCCAAGCAGGTAGCTTTTAGAAGGAAGCTCCTAGAAACTTCTAACTAGTTTAGCTTGCATACCAAGTAGGCAATTTCTAGAAGGAAGCTTCTCAAGAAGCTTCATGGTTAACTTCATGGTTAACTTCATGGCTTGCACTCTAAGAAAGTGGCTCAAGGAAGCTTCTTGAGAAGCTTCTCAAGGGCCCTGTATGCTACCTATAAATATGAAAGCCAAAGCTCATGCTAGGCATTTGGAGTTTTCCCACATTCAAGCATCCCAATGTGAACTTCCATTTTCCTATTTCTCTCCTCGGTTTTGATCTTTTACATTGATATCAAAGCATGAATGGGATAGATGGAATTTATGGACCACCAAATCCACTTCCACCAAACCATTGGGATTTTTTTGTCCAAGTGCTACCCAAGCACCATTTCACACAATTCATTACCCACAGTTTGGACAAGATTTTATCCATATGATCACCATATCTGAGGAACCCTTGATACTTCTGGTTGTAACTCATGGAGAACGGTGGACGTTGTCGTACTTTCCTTTTCTCTCTTTGGGAACACACAGGGTGCCTAGCTGTGAAGACTACAGATCAGAGGCTAGAGGTAAACCCGTAATGACTCAAAAAAAAACACACGTGTGACCCTTATCGCCGAAACCCTCCTTTCTCATGACTAATATTCTTACTATCGGGAAGGATAGTACCGGGCAACCTGACCTGTCATCACAACATGCACTCCTGGTCTGCTGGTCATCACTTCCAACATAACCAAGGAGAAATACTCAGCACTCCTAGAAGGAAATAATCTGAGCGCAACGCCCGCACACCAATCCAAGCCAACTGGGCGTACAACCAGGCATACAAGTACAGAGGATCCAATTACAAGAAAAAGGCAACAACCCTTTGTACTTTTTGTCAAGAAAGAGCTTCAGAGCCTTCATGCTTTGTCATCAAGCTCATTCCAACCTGTACTCCAATCCTCCTCCCATTTGTACTTCAAATCTCAACAAATTCCTACTTCATGTGGGGATTTTCTATGTCTTTTTGATGGGGAAAACTCTATGCAGCTCATATGCAAGTAACTATTTCTATATAGCTTGGATTCAAGTGATATAGGATTCAATGGAAAGCCTGTAAGATAAGCTTTCCAATGATATAAAATAAACTTCAATCAAATCACTACAACTCTCCTGAAAATCTCTCAAAGTTGGACAGGGTTTTTTTTTGACTTCACCCTAATTCTGAAATCTTCTTTTTAGGGTTTGCTCCTGGTTCTTGGCAAATTTTCCCCAGATTTCTGATTCAGAAATACACTTGATCCTCACAAACACTCTGGCAACCTGAAACTCTCAATCATAGTCACAAGACATGAGACTTGATATCCAATCAAGATGAAAGGAAAATTTGCTCTACGGAGCTTATGACAATATTTTCAGCAGGATGTTTTGCATCAGATCTCACTCTACACAAATGTAGAACCACCCAAATTTTTCACAATAGCTGGTAGTGTTTTTCTTCAAACTCATGTAAATTTTCGTAGCCTAGTCCAACTCCAGTCTTTAGATGTGTATCAATTCTTGAGCTGGGCTAACTTGTGATCTCTACAGACCCAGGTATACTTGATCCAAGACACTGATTTCTCTATTTGAAGAATTCATATGAAACTTTCACACATAGTAGATAAATCTATCCACCAACAACTTTGGAGATTTTCATGAGGAAATTCGAACTGCAACTTGGGGAGTGACCAAAACTCCAAACCTGATCATTAGCTCTTCTCCAACACCTTACATCCCATAAGCTTTAACTTCAATCAATTGGATCTGATTTGAGATTGACCTAGAACTAAAATTTATTGCACTTAGTACTGTAAGAACATTGTCTACTCTCCAATCCCACCAACAAATAGTGAAAAAGTCTCAAGAAGCTCCCTCAATTGACTACTTTGTGCTCCTAGGTATGAATTCAACCCCCCTTCACTCAATTAATCATATTACTCTCATACCTAGCTCGAATCGTGTGATTTCTGTCTGAAAATTGTAGCATGTCATTTTCTCTTTCCAACAATGTCCTCCATTCTTTGAATAGCCTCACCAAACTCCCCCGATGGTGGAAAAACCCCCCAACTTCTCTCTTTGGACCCAAGCTCTTGCACATTTGTCCTTTACTCTTTTTAATTTTTGACAAATTGACCCACAACTCCACCTTGAAGCTTATGAGCAAAATTTTAGGCATTCCTCAACTATAGAAGAACATAAATTGTCAAGTCCCAGACATTCTCATAAGTAAGCACCGGAAGGATGATAGGATTTGGGTTTCCCATCACCAACTACACAAACACCACCCCGAAACGTGCTACCAATCAATCCCGTAAGTCGTCACGGTGTAAAATCTGAAGCCTGATGAGAAAAGGATTTGGGAGTGACAGATCGGGAGCATGGGACATCTCATGCTCAAATGCTTCCTCCGATGCTCTAACACTCGCTCTCTGCTACAACTCTCTCCCAACTTCTTTCTCTCCTCGAGACTCTCCAAACTAAAACACGCCCATCTCTCTGCTTGCCCTCATCTTTATTCATTAGAGCCCTCGAAAATGATAAGATTGTAACCCACATGGCCAATCACATACATGTAATAGATGGCTCACATGGCAACATCTCATCCATTGGATCTAGCATGCAACCTACCCCACTAATGTGGAGATAAACTATGATAAGTCATTGTTTACGACTACGTAAACCACAACACGACATTGTGTTGTTTCTATGTGTTAATAAATTAGATAGATTAGGGGTGGAGTGATAGAGTAGCAACCATGGTGGCAATACCCGATGTTATCCTTGCTATGCAACAAAAAATTGAGCACCTTACTCGATTGTTGGATGAACAAGATCTTTGACTACAAGAGCATGTAGAGAGAGTACCAATTTGAGAAGGAGAAGATCGGATTAGATTCCCTAAACCCAAGGTATTTGAAGGCAAGAATCTCTTGGGTGTAGTAGAGAATTTTTTGTTTGACTGTGAATGTTATTTTGAAGCTACCAATCTACAAGACGAACAAAAAAAATATTCTCTTGGCTTCTAGCCATTTGGATGGAGTAGCAAAGGTATGGTGGAGATTTTGAGTGGAACGAGCTGAACGACAAATTTTTACACCAATCTTGACATGGGCAAAATTCAAGAGTGCAATAATTAGCCGATTCCAAGCTATAAATGCCACACGAGCTACACGGGATAAGTTGGCACAGTTGAAACAGATTGGCTCTGTAAGAAGTTACATCACGCAGTTCCAAAACACCATCATGCAAATTCCAGATATATTGGAAAGCGAAGCTCTAGATTGATTTACAAGGGGCTTGAAGGCGAGAACCAAATTAGAGGTAACCATGCAAGAGCCACAACACTTGGAGAAAGCCATGTGGTTGGCCGAACGTTTTGATTCCTTGGTGGCAACAACTTGGTCTTGACCTTGACCTCCACAAAGCCTACCAATACACTACACACAAGTGGAAGAGCCTGCACCAATGGAGATTGATGCCATTCAACAAAGACCACTTGGTACGGCAGATAAAGAGAAACTTTGACAAAATGGTGGTTGTTTTTATTGTTGCCTATTGGGGCATCGCATTGTTGAATGTCCACTCAAGAATGGACGACCTCGACAAGTTGCCCAGGTGGAGGTTGTGGAGTGGAATGATCAAGGAAATGAGGAATTCTAGTAGGAGATTTTGAGCCGTCTATTGGGAGCTTGATTAGTTCCAATGGGATTGAAGGCTCGACCTATGCAAGTTTGCTTCACTTGCAAGGTACGATATCTAATCATGGTTGTAGGATTTTGGTTTATTTTGGAAGTTCAAAGAATCGCATGTCTATGCAAGTAGTGAAAGAATTGGGTATTCCTATCAAGCCAGTGATTGGAAGTAGTTTCATGATGGCACATGGTAGAAAGGCTTTTGCATTCTACACCTCGCATCCTATTACCTTCAAGATTGGGAAGGAGTATTTGGTTTGTGTATGAGATTTGTAGCGGCACTTCTACACTATGATATCATTCTGGGTCTACCTTGGCTTGAATGTCATAAGGTTCAATTTGATTAGAACCGATGACAAATTCAAGTACAACACCAAGGTAGGAATTTCCAATTAGGTTGTCTGGCACCTCTGAGTAAGACACCTAAGAATAGTCAGTCCCAAGATGGGAATTTTGTTGAGAAGGTAGTCATGGAGAAATCTTGGAAGGGAGATGAGTCCCAAGATGGGAAGTTTGCCAAGAAGGCAACCATGGAGCAAGCTTGGAAGAGAGATAAGTCACTAAAAGGAAAATTTGCTAGTAAAGCAGCCATAGAGCAAGCTTTGGAGGAAGATAAGTTCGTATTCGTGGTATGGATCAAGCCGATTGCACAAGAACAATCTGAGGAGTGCCAAGAGCCTCATCAAGCAATGGTTGATTGGATAGTTTAGGAGTTTGCAAACGTGTTTCTGGATGATCTGCCAAAGGGATTACCCTCTGATTGAGGTATGCTCTTCAAGATCGAGTTATTGCCAAGGAGTACTCAAATGAGTAGACCAATCTATTGGCTCTCACCAAAGGAGTTGGAGGAGTTGCGAATAACACTTACAGAGTTGTTGGGGAAGGACTTCATACAACATAGTACCTCTCCTTGGGGAGCACCGGTACTATTTGTTCCAAAGAAGGATGGAGAACTTATTTTTTGTATTGATTACCGTGGGCTCAATAAGCAAACCGTGAAGAATGCATATCCCTTGCCTCGGATCGATGACTTGCTTGATCAACTAAGTGGAGCACACTACTTTTCCAAGTTGGATCTTTGTAGTGGCTATTGGCAAATTCCTATTGATAGAGAAGATGTGCAAAAGACTGCCTTTTGCACAAGGTATGGGCATTTTGAGTGGAGAATTCTACCTTTGGACTCACTAATGCTCCAATAGTCTTCATGGATCAGATGCATCGGGTGTTGGATGGACTATTGGATTGGTCTGTGGTGGTGTTCTTGGATGATATCTTAATCTATAGCAAGATAGAGGCAAAACACATGAATCATGTGCGAGAAGTCTTAAGACGACTACAACAATGGAATTTTACTGCAAGAGGTCAAAGTGTGCTTTTTGGCAAAAGGAGGTTACCTTCTTGGATCATAAGATCTCATCAGAAGGGATCAAGATGGAAGAAGAGAAGATCAAGGCTATTGTTGATTGGCCTACACCGATGGATGCTGCAAAAGTACGAGCATTCAATGGATTGGCCAGTGGTTACGACGGTTCATCCACTATTATGCTCATGTGGTTGCACCATTGATTGACCTCTTGGGAAAGAACTCAAGCTTCTAGTGGACCACCAAGCACAAAGAAGCATTCCAGAAGTTAAAGCATATGGTGTCTTCAAGACCCATTCTTCAACCATATGATCATCAACTACCTTGTGTGGTTGATTTTGATGCTTCTAACTTTGCAATTGGAGTTGTGTTGCAACAAGAATTCCTAGATGGACTACATCTCATTGCCTTTGTGTCTTGCCAACTAAATATAGCTGAAAAAAATTACTCTGCTTGAGATCAAGAACAACTTGCAATGGTATATGCCACCAAGGTATGGAGGCATTATCTCTGGGGAAACAAGTGATCATGCAAATTGATCACAAGCCATTATTGCAAACCTTACACTTGGAGCACATGAAGAGTCAACATCATCGATGGGAAGAGCAACTTCAATTGTTTGACATCAAACTTGAGTACAAACTAGGTCAGTTCTATGTCATCCTTGATGCTTTATCACGATGACCTAATTTGAAGTCTCTTCCTCTCATCACGTCGGCAATTACGACGGCGTCAATTGACCCCAAGGTCCATAATGAGTTTCGGTCAACTCTACAATAAGGTCTCTTCTTCCAAATGGTACATGGATGTTTGATAATAGGTGACAAGGAGTAAAACACCTTCTTCTTCAAGGAAGGCCTTCTATTCCATGTGGACCGGATTTATGTTCTAGCCAAAGGTGATCTCCGACTTGTGCGCATTCAGAAAGCCCATGATTTACCAATAACTGGTTACATGGGGGTGGACAAGACCTTGGGTACCCTCCAACGCCAATGACATGACCCAACATGACATGAGATGTTCAGGAGTTTGTCCAATTGTGTGAGAGTTGTCAACGCAACAAGATCAGTAACTAGAAGCCAAGTGGACTCCTTTAGCCACTTCTCATTCCAATTACTCATTGGGAACATGTGAGCTTAGTTCTCATCACCTCCTTGCCCAAGACACAACAAGGTCATACAACAATTGCGGTGTTTGTGATAGGCTTAGTAAGCAAATCCATTTGGCACCAATCGTTGATATTGTGGATGCGCCAACCTTAGCACAACTCTACTTCAATAATGTATTCAAACATCATGGGATGCCACGTGTACTCATCTCCAATTGTGATCCTCGCTTCACTGGAAAGTTTTGGCAAGCCCTCTTCCAGATACTTGGCACCAAGCTTGCTTTGTCCATAGCCTATCATCCTCAAACTGATGGACAAACTGAACGTGTAAATCACACCTTGGAAGATATGCTTTGTGCCTTCATCAACATTCACGATACCAATTGAGATGAATGTCTTGCAACTATGGAGTTTGCATGCAACAATTCTAAACAGGAAAGCATCGGATTCTCTCCTTTCTTTCTCAATTTTGGCCAAGATCTGCTTGTCCCAGATTCTCTTCTTGCTCCTCTTCCGTCTTAGGTCCCTCATACTTCAACCTTCTTGACCACCACATCTGAATCTCTCCAACAAGCCAAATCTTTCCCCCCTTGTTGTTCAGAATCGTCAAAAACAATATGCGGACCACCATTGTTGTGATCTCACCTTTGAAGCCAATGATAACATTATACTATCTTCTAGTAATCTACCCGTCCCACTTGATACCCAAGTTTGTAAACTTACCACTAATTGGATATGACCTTTTGATGTCATCCAAATTGTCTCTCCTATTGCTTATCAACTTGCCTTGCCTTGTCATATGCACATTCATCCTATCTTTCATGTTTCCAAGTTTAAACCCTTTGTTCCTAACCCCTCTTCTTTTTCCTCTTGAGTCCAACCTCCTCCTCCCCTTATCCCTATCAATGATCATAAGGAGTACAAAGTTGATCATATCCTTGTGCGTTGCTACATCCAATGAGGACGTCGACAACATATGGAATACAAGGTCCTTTGGAAAGGGTATCCCCTTCATGATTCCATATGGGAACCTCTTTCTCACCTCCAAAATGCATAGATGGTCATCCAGGAGTTTGAAGCTTCAATGGCAACGAGGACGTCATCAACTAGTGGTGGGGGAATATGTAACAATATGGAGTTTAGCAATGTAGTTAGTGAGGCTAATGAGGTAGAGAATAAACTAAATTAACCTATAATATTCTAGAAGCATCTAGGTAGGTAGCCAACTAGTTAACTTGCACCCTAAGCAGGTAGCTTCTAGAAGGAAGCTCCTAGAAGCTTTTAACTAGCTTAGCTTGCATGCCAGGTAGGCAACTTTTAGAAGGAAGCTTCTTGAGAAGCTTCCTGGTTAACTTGGCTTGCACTCTAAGAAAGCGGCTCAAGAAAGCTTCTTGAGAAGCTTCTCAAGGGCCTTGTATGCTACCTATAAATACCAAAGCCGAAGCTCATGCTAGGCATTTGGAGTTTTCCCACATTCAAGCATCCCAATGTGAACTTCAATTTTCCTATTTCTCTCCTCGGTTTTGGTCTTTTACACTTCAGCTTGTTAATCCACAATTTGTTGTAGTTTTACCTCAAGCACTAGAAGAACTCTACCATGGAGTTAAACTCCGGTACTATATCACCTCCTATAGTGGTACCTCCACTTATGATAGCACCATGTCCAAATAGTGCATCTCTACTAGATACACCAATGCTACTGGAGTTGAAACTTGTGGGTACTTCTTGTCCACCTTTAGAAATTGAGCTTAAAGTGATGGATGTAAAAGATCAACACTAAGGAGAGAAATAAGAGAATAGAAGCTCACATTGGGACACTTGAATGAGAGAAAACTCCACATGCCTAGTATGAGCTTAGGCTCTAGTATTTACAGGGAGCATACAAGGCGTTTGAGAAGCTTCTCAAGGTGCTTCCTCAAGCTGCCTTCTTGGAGTGCAAGCCAAGTTAACCAAGAAGCTTCCTTCTAGAAGCCGTTTACATGGCGTGCAAACTAAGCTAGTTGGAAGCTTTCTAGAAGCTACCTACTTGTGGTGCAAGCTAAGCTAGTCAGAAAGCTTTCCAAGAAGCTTCATAGATATTTCTAGAATATTCTAGACTATTTTGGTCCATTCACTATTTTCTTAGTCTTGACTAACTCATCGATAAGCTCCATATTGTTACATATTTTCCCACCGCTAGTTGGTGGTGTCCTTGTCACCATGGAAGCTTCAAACTCTTGGAGAGCCATTTGCGCATTTTTGTGATGAGAAAGAGGCTCACAAGTGGCATCATGAAGGGGATACCCTTTTGAAGGGACCTTGTACTCAATATGTTATTGGCAACCATATTGAATATGCCGACTTGCAAGGATATGCTCAACTTCATACTTTTCAGGATCATTGATATGGATGGGAGGAGGAGGAGGTTGGATACAAGAGGGAAACGAAGATGGATTTGGAACAAAGGGTTTCAACTTGGAAACATGGTAGACAAGGTGGATTTACATATGCAAAGACAAGGCAAGTTGATAAACAACAATAGAAATGATTTGGGTGACATCAAAGGGTCCTATCCAATTTGAGGTAAGTTTATGGACTGGAGTATCAAGTGGGAAGGGTAGGTTACTAGATGAGAGCATGCCTTTATCACTAACTTGAAAGGTGAGATTACGATAATGGTGGTTTGCATATTATTTCTAGCAATTTTGAGCAATAAGAAGATGAGATATGGCATGTTGGAGAGATTGTGAGATGGTGGTCAAGAAGGTAGAAGTATGAAGGACATGAGATGGAGGAGGAGCAAGAATAGATTCCAAAACAAGTGGATGTTGGCCAAAATTAAGGAAGAAAAGAGAGAATCTAGTGCTTGCTTGTTTCAAATTATTGTATGCAAACTCCGCAGCAGCAAGACATTTATCTCAATTGGTATGATGTACATTAACAAAGGCACAAAGCATATCCTCTAGGGTGCAATTTTCATATTAAATTTGTCCATTAGTTTGAGGATGGTAGGCCATGGACAAAACAAGCTTGGTGCCAAGTATATGGAAGAGTGCTTGCCAAAATTTGCCAATGAATCAAGGATGATGGTTGGAGATGAGAACATGGGGCAAGTAGATTTTCACTAATGTTGGAGCATCCATGGTATCAAATGCTGGTGCCAAATGGATTTTCTTACTAAGCTTATCCACAGACACCACTATTTCTATGTGATCTTGCTTTGCCTTTGGCAAGGATGTAATGAGATCTAAGTTCACATGTTCCCATTGAATAGATGGAATGGGAAGTAGTTGAAGGAGTACACACAGTTTTTGGTTGTTGGCTTTGTTATATTAGTAACTCTCACAAGATTGAACAAACTCATGAACATCTTGTGCCATGTTGTGCCACCACCATTGGCATTGGAGGGTACCCAAAGTCTTGTCCACACCCATGTGACCAGTTATGGGTAAGTCATGGGCTTCTTGGAGATGCATAAGTTGGAGGTCACCCTTGGCTGGAACATACATTCTGTCCTCATGGAATAGAAGGCCTTCTTTGAAGGATAAATTTTTGTACTCCTTGTCGTATGTTGCAAGATGACCTTGTATCATTTAGAAGAAAGGATCTTGTTGTAGGCTTTATTAAACTAGATTTGAACTTTAGAGTCAATTGGTACCATTGTTATTGCCGTTGTGATGAGAGGAAGAGACTTCAAATCAGATTGTCATGATAAGACATTGGAGATGACATGGACCAACCTGGTTTGTACTCTAGTTTGATGTTGAACAATTATAATTGTTCCTCCCATTGATGATATTGACTCTTCATGTGTTCCAAGTGTAATGTCTGCAACAATGGTTTGTGATTAGTTTGTATGATCACATGTTTTCCCAAGAGATAATGCATCCATACCTTAGTGGTATATACCATTGCTAGCAGTTCTTGATCTTGAACAAAGTAATTCCTTTAAGCTATATTTGAGTTTGCAAGACACAAAAGCAATGAGATGTAATCCTTATGGGGATTCTTGCTACAATACGGCTCCAATTGCAATGTTAGAAGTATCAAAATCAATCACACAAGGTAGTTGAGGATCATATGGTTGAAGGATGGGTCTTGAAGACACCATATGTTTTAGTAGACATTCAGTGATGCAATGTCCAATTTGGTAACAATAGAAACAACCACCATTTTGTTGTAATTTTTCTCTATTTATAGTGCCAAGTGGTCTTCATTGAATGACATCAATCTCCATTGCTGCCGGCTCTTCCACCTATGTGTGGTGTACTAGTAGGTTTTGTGGGGGTCAAGGTGAAGGCCAAGTTGTTGCGACCAAGGAATCAAAGCATTTGGCCAACTGCATGGCTTCCTCCAAGTCTTGTGGCTCTTGCATAGTTAACTCTTATTTAGTCTGTGGCTTCAAGCTCCTCACAAATTGATCCAAAGCTTCACCTTCTAGTATATCAAGAATTTGCATGACAATGTTCGGGAATTACGTGATGTAACTTCTAACAAAACCAATCTATTTCAACTCTGCCAACCTATCTCGTGCAGCTTGTGTGGCATTTATGGCTTGGAAACGATCAATTATTGCACTCTTGAATTCTACACACATTAAGATTGGTATAACAATTTGCTATTCAGCTTGCTCCACTCAAAATTGCTACCATAGCTTTGCTACTCTATCCAATTGACTAGAAGCAAAGAGAATCTATTTCTATTCATCTTGAAGATTGGTAGCTTCAAAATAACATTTGCAATCAAACATAAAATTCTCCATTGCACCTAGAAGATTCTTGCATTCAAATACCTTGGGTTTTGGGAATCAAATTCAGTCTTCTCCTTCTCGAACCGGTGTTCTCTCTATGTGCTCTTGTCCTTGACAATCTCATTCATCCAACAATCAATTAAGGTGCTTTTCTTGTTGCTACACAACAATGATAACTTTGGGTATTGCTACCATGGTTACTACTCTATCAAACTACCCCCAATCTATCTAATTGATTAACACGGAGATGCAACATGTCCATCATTCTCCATAAGTCACAATTGGAAGTATCAAAGGTTCTTTGAATAAGGTGATGAACTATGTGAAATGATGCTTGGGTAGTATCTGGACACAAAAGTCCAAATGGTTTGGCAGAAATGTATTTGGTGGTCAATAAATTCCATCCATCCCATTCTTACTTTGATACCAATGTAAAAGATTGAAACCAAGGAGAGAAATAGGAGAATGGAAGCACACATTGGGACACTTGAAAGAAGGAAAAATCCAAATTTCTAGCATGAGCTTAGGCTTTGGTATTTATAAGGAGCATACAAGGCTTTTGAGAAGCTTCTCAAGAAGCTTCCTCAAGCCGCCTTCTTGGACTGCAAGCCAAGTTAATTGGGAAGCTTCTCAAGAAGCTTCCTTCTAAAAGTCGTCTACTTGGTGTGCAAGCTAAGCTAGTTGGAAGCTTCCCAAGAAGCTTCTTTCTAGAAACTATCAACTTGTGGTGCAAGATAAGCTAGTTGGGAAGCTTCCCAAGAAGCTTCCTATATACTTCTAGAATATTCTAGGCTATTTCGGTTCATTCACTACTTTGTTAGTCTTGATTAACTCATTGGTAAGCTCCATATTGTTACAATGGAAATGTAGTTCAAAGATCAATCCTATCTTTGTAGCTCAATCTCTTCCAAGTGAGCTCTCCTAAGCTCATGATAGTCATCCATTGGCAGATCCCCCAAGTGTTAGAACAACCAATTTTATGCCTTAAGGGTGTGAACAAAGTCAAGTTTTGCATCTACTACAAATCACATCAACTATTGAACTCTTAGTGCTTGGAGGCTCCATAAATTATATATGTGTCCACAACAACAATGTGGACACACAATATACACTCACCCAAATTAGCTCTTGTGTCAAACTCCAAACCAAAATCAATCTCCTCCCTTAAAAGGACTTGAGATACGAGTCAATATCAAGTGCCACTCCATGTAAACCCATTGCTTACTACAACAAATCTCCTCTAGAATCCTCGGAGAACTTTGTCATGATGATGTAACCCAAACCACAATTATAACCACCAAATACCACCACTAAGTGTCTTCACCAACCAAACACCACTAATATAATTCTAATTTTGATAACTTCATTAGCAAATAGGATAACCTATAACTTCCCATCACAACACATATTGTCCCGATCTATAGGTCATCACTTCTTGTCTCACGAGAGAGAAACATATATAATCTGATTGGTAATCTTTCCAACTTTACTATTCAGAGCACACCAGAGCACCAATGATCTAAATATCACAGTGCCTCATACAAACATGGTGCATAAAATAGAGAATGAGGAGGGTCTAATCATAAGAAATTTAAATGATAACACTCCATTTCACAAATCCAAACCAGATAAACTTTGTCTCAATTTAGCATTTGAGTATCTATCTACTCGTATACTAGCAAGTTTTGTTAGGGGTTAGCCTAACTCTAGTTAGGAGTAGCTCAAGGTAGGCACAACCCCTACCCAATATATGACCCAAGCCTACCCTATATATGTCTTGGGGAATATTGGGTGAGAGTTGTTCATTTGTTAATTCATGGTTGGAGTGGACTTGGAGAGTGTGGGAGCTCTTGCCTTGTATGCTTGGATATGGCAGTGAGCCTAGAGCATTAGTGAAGACTCTTGAAGCATTTTCATGGACATAGCCTCACATCAAGGTGAACCACGTACTTTTGTGTAATGTGTGAATCCGCTGGTTGTATACATAATGTGTGTATTTTGTTGTAACTCTTGTCAATTATCCAACAAGTTTGCCCTTTTAGACCTTTGTAGCCTCATTGGCCCATAGCTCTTTGTCTCCAAATGCCAAAAAATAGCTAAATGAAGTCTTTCTTCTTGCTAATTTAAACCTTCTCCAAAAAAGATAACCTTGTCTAACCGGATACTAAAATGGAGCCAAATGAGATCTTTCTTCTTGCCAATTTGAATCCTTTCCGAATGGGCTAACTTTGACTAACTCAATCACTAACTCACTTTGAGACCTCTAGATGCCTTTCTAACTCTAGCCCACCTCCAATACTTGCTCTACTATAGGATTGCCTTCCAAATTAAACTTCCACTAACTCTAGTAGACCTCTACTATAGTTGTTGAACTCCAAATCATTCACCAAATGCAAAATTGAATCAAATTGAAGGGATAGGAACCTCCAAATCTCTAATTTGAGGAGTTGGATTCTCAAATCCACCTCCAATTCTAATTTGTAACACTCAATTACCAATTTGACCTCTCATTCCCAAATCGGCTTATGTGATCAACAAAATAGAAGACCCATTCCTCAATTGATCTCAATTTTGAAGAATTTTGACAATTTTTTCACACATTGTATGCTGTAGTGTCAAATCTCCAATGTAAATTTGGCATCGCTTTGCACATTCTACTCAACCAAAATTGAGGTCAAATTTAGAGGACATAAATATCAACAATCTCAACAAGATTAAGATACAACCAATGTCTTCAGTTCTTTGCACTCAATTTCTCTCTAACTTCTCTTCTTTAATATAATCAGTTCAGTTCATATGTTCAAACTTAGACAAACAACTCAACTCTCAACTCAAGAAATTGCCATCTAGAGGTTGTAATTACATTGTCTACATCTACTCCAACTAAGAGATTCCAAGTGATGTTTACGAGCCTCTATCCACCATAACCGAGTACTCAAAAATTCAATATCGGAGAAGTGAGCTCTATAGAGTTACATTTTGAAAAATATATCCCTTGGACTTGACCTAGTACTCCAACCCTATGGGTGCCATTGCTCATTTGACGGTGCAAACAATAACTTGAAACTTGAATGATATGACGATTAACTCTAATAAGAAATGTAATCTTTGCTAAATAGTCTTGAGCAATTATTGTTATAATTATACCCGTGAAGACTAACACTTTAGAGTCCAAACATAATAATTTGGTGCTTTACATGTAGTGTCAAAATATAAAATAGATCTTGAATACCAAATTACTTATCTTTCTAGGAGAGAACAAACCCATGGGAATAACTTACAATGTATACTCGCTTTTTCACATTTTTACTAAGAACATAAACGGAACTAAACTATATATATTTATCAATTTAGATAAATGTAAACTTAGAATTCCTTTTCCTCTACAATGTAAACTTAGACTTCCTTTTCCTCTACAATTCGTTCTTAATTCTCGGTTGTAATATGTAGCTCAATTTGGCATCATTCGGAAGCAAAAAACCCGATCGAACATAGTACAGGACCTCGATTATTCTTGATTGACTAATTAAGAATTATATTTATAAGCAAGGTTCATTAATGTGTCCTTAACTTGCAACGTATAAATGCTTTATTATAGTTCTATTTAAAATATACACCAAATCTTGGCCCAAGGTAACAAAATATATTTATCAATTTAGACAAGTGAAGTCTTAACACTTCCTTTTACTCAACAATCATCTCCTAATTCTGAGTTCTAATATTTAGCTCGTCTTTGGGCTCAAACCTAATCGAACATAGTACCGTACCTGGATAATCCTTTCTTGTTTAATTAAGAATTATGATATTGAGCAAGACTCAGCACGATATGTCCGTATCCTTTCTTCCCTGGGGGTTTACATGGCAGTTAGCTGTTTTAGCAAAACCACCGATGCAGCGCTGCGATGGTGGTTTCGAGCGATGTGCTTCATTGGGTGCAGAACCTGCTGTGGAGAGCGGAGAAGAGGTCTTGTTGAAGATGGAGAAATCGCGGAGACGACGACGATTCGGGTTTACTCTGATTCCGGTGTTTGCGTGGTTTCTCATTTTTTGCGTTGCAGACACCGGATCACGCGAGGATGCATTTGTAGGTTACTCGGAGATATCGTTCAAACGGAGCAGTGCGATGAAAAGTTTCACAGGTGAGAATAGACAGCTCTATTTCCAGTTCTTTGACTCATGGATTGATTGATTCTATGCTTTATTTTTTGAAAACCTGCCTAGGATTTCCTTTAAGGTTTCCCTCAAATTCGAGAGATCATGTTTAAGAGTTTAGATTCGGGTTTGCCGTTGATGGCACTTCCAATTTTGCATACATTCGGGTATTTTCTCCGGGGGTTCCTTTCCTGGAGGACTTGCTGAACCAAAACTGTTTAAAATCAAATAACAATTCTGTGTACCAATATTCGAAAGACGCTAACCTGGCCAGGAGTTGAAGAGTCCAGAATGAGACTCAAAGTTGGCATCACATGAGTTTATTCAAATATATTTACTTTTACCAAATGTATGAGCAGTTGGAAACCAAGGGAACCCGCTGAAAGAGGGCATGAATTCTACAGTGCTGAAATCAAAATGCAATCTAAGAAGAAGTTTGATCGGCCTTCTTTCTTGATGTAAGTCACGGAAGGAATATTTGGTCTTCTCTACCAAATTCGGAGTATGAAGCCCTCTTCACCTGCTGCGCCTCTTTCTGGTTTCTTTAGATGAGGCAGTATAATTTGTAGGCTGTAAATAACTTTCGTTGTTTCCATTCAATGATTATGACTCAACACAATTGTCGAATACGGGCCCTCGTTACGACGTACTCTGTACTCATAGTGAGTGTCTCTGTTTTCTATGATATCCATGACCTGTCTCGCAACAAAGTTTGATTATCTTCGACTTTGCGCAGGATATTACAGTGGAACTTGCGGGAGATATCGCTCCAAAATCTGTGACCTACATACAGGTTAGTTCTGGAAAGAAATCTATTTTCTTATTGTACCAGTATATCTTTGACTGCATCTGAAACATGTTTGCAGCAATTTTGAATTCATAATCTTACCGACTATCCTTGGCGGGAACCATATACCGAGCATGATCAGCGAATTTAAGAAGAGCTTCTTACTGTATCTTTTCACACAAAGAGACTGCAAAACAACTGAAAAAGCGGGAAGATGATTAAAGAGCACTGAGTAGAGACGAGCTGAGGACGTTGTTGTGTGCTGCTCTCATCCAGGAGTTGATGTGGTGATGTGCTTGAGCAGAGCCTAGTGAGTCAAGGGCTCATGGATGGATGCTCATCCTATCGTGCGGAGCCTGCTGGTCACTATTGATGAGGGTTGAGACAGCATCCGGCTGGGGTAACATCCTAGTACCCAGTGATATTTTTTCCGTCATGAGTTATTTCGTGAAATTGCTAAAATCTGTCCTCTGTGCCTTGATGCACACTGTTAGTTTCCAAGATGAGGTCTCTAAAGTCTGTTAAGCCGTGCATGTCGAATCTTCTGGGGGGTCCTCTTGTATCATGAGCGTTGTAGCCTTTTGTGAACTCTATATTACCAGTAGAATGTTTTGTGCGTTTGCTTTTGTAGCTATGCTCTGCTGCAGCATGGCTTGTATTCCTGTGGTCGGCAAGAAACAAAGGAGCTGCCTGTGGAACCTGCTTTGAATAATACAAAGGTTTCTGCCCCACAATATCAATGACGGTACTGTTGATTTTATTTAAATGGGCAGATGTTTGTTGATTCTACATTCGGCGCTCCCGAAATTTCAGGCAAAGGTGGTGAAGTCCCCATAGAAGTTAACTAGACCTAACTACACTCGCTCTGAATTAACAAATTCAGTGGAGGACAACGAATCAAAAACAATGCGCAAAGGACAAACCACATTCATTACTGCCTTCAGGAGAGAGGGAAAGCCAGGACCGGACATGGATGGACCACAGGCGCTGTCGACAAAGTCCCCTGGCAGGTTGCGCTCGGCCACCATGGCGGCGCAATCTGCAGTCTCTTATTACGGTAATTCCTCAATACTTGGGCTCTGCTTAGGTGATGAAAGTTTTGAATCTTAAAGTCCTATTAGACCATCACATTCGTCTAGTGCTCAACTTCTCGAGTTCTTGAACTTTTCCTTTCGCAACAGGTGGTCAATTCTGAAGTGGGTGTTCCACATCCAGGGCACCAGTGAGTTCTTCAAATTAGGAGCGCATTCTGACTGGGATGGAAGCTTCTCTGTGTGGGCAATGGTAAGATCGTACCCCACTCAGTATAGTGTCGTGTTATCTAAGACTTTTAGACGGGAAACTTGAATCAGAGTTTTTTCATTTCGAGTGATCAGAGTTGACACGGTCAACCTTAGAACAAAACACACATTGATCTGAGTGACGTTATACTTACCGAGTCGCATCAGGTGGTGGGCTTCAAGAGCTGGAATGTGCTGCGGAGAATTGTTGCCCTTCCTACAAGACAGGAGACCCATTCTAGTGGCACTGTTCTGCGAATGCTTCTTAACCAAGTAATTTTGAAGGTCCGATCAGAGACTTGAATTCCCTCCTGAATTACCCAACATCTTGACAAAATGAGCGTTACTGTAGATTTTAAGCAACCTAGACCTGCCCACTACTGGCAGGCGTAACCATTCTGCAGAATCTAGCACTCCTGTCTTCTTACAATCCAAGTAAGAGTAAGAACCACTTACTTAAAGGTCTAGGTGGCAACATCGTCCGTGGAGAATAAAATGTGATCAAACTCAGGAATCACACACCTTTCTTAGCTATAGGAAACCACGTTTGGACGTAAGACGTAACCATTCTGCAGAATCTAGCTTTCCTGTCTTCTTCGGCTGTTAGTGAGGAAAGGACCCACACACCTAATGCTCTAGTCGGCAAAATCGTCCGTGGAGAATAGAATCTGAACGAACTCAGGAATCGCAGACCTTGCTTATACACAAGAAATGAAGTTTCGACTGAGCATAAATATTATGGTGGATGTTTTCCTCTTCCATTGTCCGTGCTCTTCAAACTTGTCGAAAGGACGGTAGAGATGGATTACCATGTCTCCTCTTGTTCACTAGCTGTTCTTGAGATATAAAGAGAAAAGGTGCTTGTGCCCCTCGTCAATGTTTGGAAAGTACTACTCATTACAAAATGTTTTCTTTTGGGAAGGAAACGTGCAAATCGATGGTTACTTTTTTTGTGTATGTCATGGCAGACATTGAAATCAAGTTTATTTCTGAATGTTGAGTTGAGACTCAAAGAAGGTTACACCATTCATCTACTTAGCGGTGACGTATACTTTTTCGCGTCGTTAGAAAATCCGCTCCTTCGGAAGTAGGTATAATTTCGTCCTATTAGGAACTTAGAGGTGTCGACAAGCTTCTGCAATTGCAGTTGTAGAAGTCGTCTTGCTGGAACTCATGCGCATGTTTAGTTTCCAACATCGACCATAACACACACCGTTCTTAACGAGTTCCTAACACGAGTCTTAACCAGTTGATCAAACCTAATCATAGTTTGTTACATGGTGTCGGTCAACATTCTCCATCTTCACAACAAACATTGGCACTGATGGCAAACTTCATCCGAACGGACATCGCTATGACACCGTGCCAAAGTAAACTAAACCTTCGGACCTTTGGACTAAACCTTCGTCTTTAAACTGGTGTACGGCAGGTCTGTGTATTAGACAACAATACACATCAAGTCGCAGTTCTTAGAGCATCGAGCATACAGTCTTAAGTTTTCAACAGTGTGGACTTCGATCTCCTTCAGGGCTGCGTTGCCAATTTTTGATAACGTTGTCCAGTACAAGTTTACAGGTGTATGACGAGAGATCCGTGAAATTTCACGAGTCTTTTGTCAATTGTTAAGAATTTTGTAACTCTCTTATAATTATTCATGTCTAGCTTTCGCTATAATGTGTCCCCTTAATTTTACAGGTGGAAAATGAGGCCAATTCTTGATTTGTAATCATGTGATGGGATCAACTGCCGTTCATTACTGTGACGATGTGTCGAAAGTAATGACAAACAAATTTTCAACTTTAATGGAATTTTAGGCAAAGCAAGCAACGTTGGATTCAAGTGGTTCCAGATCAACTAAGTCTCCACGTTGAACTCAAGTTGTTCCGGGTTTTGGCTTCCAATCTGGTGTTGGTTGCAACTCATATATGTCTTTTTTAGTTTACTTTCCAATACTTAAGGCCACCGCACCGTCCAAGATTCTTCACATCCCCAACAAGTTGATTAGTTCCAAGTCTGTTCATAGTTTGTTTGTTACATGTATATGGTGCGCATCTCGGCATAGTTAACATTAGATCGCACAACTTTGCTGCAAACACATTCAGAATACTGTTTATCTCGAAAGACGTAACTGCTCAACCATGAGATTTCAAGCTAACATGCTTTACATACGAACCTGAAGGTGACAGTCGCTCCATTATGTCAAAATTATGTTATTCCGAGGAGACTCAACTGCAGGTCACCATGTACAACTACATAGAGTATCCAGAGTTTCCACTTTTAGTTAATATGTCCGTCAGGTCATGGATTCTACAGCAATGCAATGATCTATCGTCTACGTCTACAGTGTTTAAGAACCATATAGCACATAAACATATTCATGATTGTCACTAGCGAGTCTCTTGAGAACTGCATCTCAAAGGTTTCTTAGTGTTCTATCGATCCCAGGAACGACGATTGATAACGTTGTAGTTTAGAAGAATGATTGTGCGAGTTTATGGCCCATCCTGGTAAGACTTATCAACTTCTATTCATTATGTAGATTTTCCAAAAAAATTCGAAGAATATTTTCCGAAAAAATTCGCTAAATATTCACTTATCGTATCTTCATACCCGAGAAGCATTAGATTAAATGTCTGCAGTTGGAACTCGTTTCATTGGAAGGTAGGCAAAGTGTGATCCCTAGTTGTTCCAGTTTGGTTTATCCTCTTAAACATAGAGGAGGCGGTGCAACTTTGAGCAGTATACTTCCAGATTCGGTGAAGTATCTTTACAAATGGACTCGGCAATTACGGCAGATGGGGACCCCGAAACAACTTGAGTCGCCACAACTTGGCAAGTTTCCTGACTGCAAAATGGCCGGAACTTCATCACACTAATTAACTATTACAAGACTTGAAAAAGTTTGATCGATCGCTGTTCCAAGTTGGCTAACCTGTTCCAAGTTGCCCGAATGATTCCGGCATTTACTGCAGTTCCAGGCACTGAGATAAGTCCAGCTGCTCCAAGTTGGCTAAGTTTCCGAAACTTCTGGGAATGGCCTGCAACTCTGCACAAAAATCCATTTTCAACTGCTTCAGGCTAAGAAGTTGCCGAATGATTCCGGCATTGGCTGCAATTCCCAGCACCGAGATAAGTCCAGCTGTTCCAAGTTGGATACGTTTCCAAAACTGCTGGGCAGGACTTGCAACTCTGAAGAGCTGTATATTTTCATTTCCTTCAGGCGAAGAAGCCCCCCGAATGATTCCGGCAATGACTGCAGTTTCTCACAGCTATTCAACTCCAGCTGTTCCAAGTTGGCTAAGTTTCCATAACTGCTGGGAAGGGCGTGCAACCGTGAACAGCCAACTATTTTCAATTCCTTCAGGCGAAGAAGTCCCCCGATTGATTCCGGCAATGACTCCAGTTTATAATGGTTCAGCTCTATTATCGTGATTCGTTTCCGAGGAAAACAAGACCCACGAAAACCATGCTGGACGCCGAGAAGAAATTGAACCATCCTTCATAACCGTCTGATCGAGATGACCTTGCTGAGGACGAAGCGAATAGAAGTGCACACTCAAGGGAGGGATGAGTGCATATAAATTCGTCTGTGGGACCTAGCTCTCCAGGAGTACTTGTTTCCCAGACTCAGTAAAGTTTGCATTTTCATTTCGTGTTTTCTCCTTTCAACCAGAAACATGGAAAGCTAATACAAAAGCCTAACTTCCACAGTGCATCCCACAAGGATTTTCTCACGTAGTTGAGGTTTATCAACTCCAATTCAGAGATCACTAGGTTCAGCTTACCCGAAGTACCGTTGGTCCGGTCCTCACCCACAAGGACCGGTTGAAAAGCTGGGATTCATGATCACAATGGTTTGAACACGTTAAACACAATTTTATTCAGGATTCCAGGATGTCATCGTACCACAGATGTTCGACCCATGGCTGGTATCAAGGACAACCAACGGCCAGAAAAAACGACGAATCTATTTTCGTCCAATTTCAAGTACTTTGATATAGCCTTGACGTTCCCAAACCAATAACGGCGAGCACTATAATGGAGTCAATTAAAAGGTCGAGCATCTAATCTCTATGTCAATGAAATGGCCACTTGGCCGCTGATGTTACTGTCATATGGAGTCTTCGTAATGGATTTACTTTGAGCTGATATATTCTATGTATGCACAGTCTATACAAGTATAGAGACTCGGAACCTGGGTGCAATGAGTGCGTGAATCCAGAGTTTACATGTACAACGAGTTTCCTTTTCAGTTGTAGTTTCGAGTCCGATCGCCCTCCAAGGGTGGGAATTTGAGGAGCAGAAACAGGACAACGCTTCGATTCGCGTTCAGGTTACATCCCTGGGTGAGGAGGACGGTAACGGAGCAAAACATTGAACACAAAATCTTTGTGTGTTCCGAGGGGACTTATGCAATAAATAGAGTTGTAATATTGTTCACGAGGAATGCATGCAGGAGAATTGACATTCTAAGAACTTATTCTTGACGATCACTTCCGAGGCTAAAACAATCGTAAATTCAAGGTACCGGGGGGTAACCTGCACAAACGGGGAGATTTTAAAACTTCCACCCGACTGTGTATCCTCCGCCAGAGATAGCTGCTTTCGATGGGTTTCGACTGGACTCCATGCATTCTGAAGCCTTGTTCAATCTCGACTCATTGACGAGCCACGTGTGCAAATTGTGCGTCTTATATCCACGAGTTTCGAATCTGGATTTAATTTGCTGTCGTGTATTGAGATTTCGACAAAAGCCCAAATTTACGGGAGGTATAGAATCTTCGGCTGCAAATTGTAAGCACACTTTAACGAATAGAAATACGCGGAACTTATATCTATCTATATGTCGAGCCAAATTCCCAAATATTGCTGCTTTAAGTACCCTATCCGCTTCTTCATTAAACGATACTAGTGTCTATGAGAATAGATGGAATTTTCAAAAAATTTCAAATTGCACATGCGCTGCAAACTGGAATATCTACCTAATGTGATGAGTAGGTGCTTGAACTGTATTATAGTTGTGGTCGTTTGGTTTCTTAGTTCTTCGCAATAAAAAACTTCCCGCCATGAACAGCACAGAATACGCGGCCTGCGGTGAGGATGAGATTCTCAAGATTACTGCTTTGTAGATCAAGGGATCAATCGAAAGATGATTAATCTGTTGCATATACGATATTGTTTACATTCTAGAAGAAGGTTTTGTGCAAGGGAGTGGCACTCAAGGACTTGCTCTAAGTGAGAGAATAGAATCTCAAATTTTATCACCAATGAACAAGGTAGCAATTGTCATGTTCGTTCTGGTCGAACCATGAAGAAAAACTATGAGCGAAGCAGAAGTCGAATAGCAGCCTATTGAGCCTGCTTTCACACAGTCTCTATCATCTGGGTGGTGTAGCGGCCGCCTGTAACCCGAGTGGGGGTATGAGAGTTGGTAGTCGAAGCTATTCTCGAGGACCGGTGGGGTCATGTAGAAGGCACGTCCACTTGAAGCGTAGAGTCTTCGTGTGGACATTTCCATGGAGATGAGAAGTGCCTGCTGAGATAATGCGGAGGGCACAGCGTGAGGCGGGTGACCGAGCAGCGATCACCTCTCGCTCTACGCAGTCAAGGGATAGCGTGCTTGAATGCTTCCCAGCGATCATCCTCTCGAATCTGATTCCAACAACTACTCTCAGCTTTTTAAGTTGCGATGTATGCATAAGGTTGTTTCGGGTAATCAAGTAATACCTACCGTTATTGGTTAATTAATGTAAACACCCCGCATCTGCATTAAAAAGCTGCGATGTATGTGGTGGGCATCGGTGGCAACCTGGATTGTTATAAGAATCTTGGTAGTTCTCTGGTTTCTGCAACGAATTGTTGACGCTAACCAAGTTTCACTAGATTGTACTGGCAACGAGAACAGTGGAGGGATTGCTACGTTAATCTTGATGATAGCAAGTTGCATTCATCCACTGCTCGATCACAGGGGGAATTTCCTTTTAAACGGTAAAGGTTGAGATACCTGGCGGAAGTTATCATCATCATTTCATGGACTGCCATCACGTGGACATCATGTTCGGCCACTCTTGACAAAGCCTTATGGAAAGTTTGAAACTCTACATGAAGATGGACTCTTCAGAATCCATCAAGCGTGCTGTCTCATGAGGAGACGGGTAGGGAACTGTGCAGTGGATCATAAGTACTAGTCGATCATAGATTTGAGCAGTTTGTTTCTTTGTAAGAGGCTGTAGCGGAGTCCGAAAGCCTTGCCAACACAGTTGGAGAGGAAGACACGGACAAGCTTTTAGCTGCAATCAGGTCTTGCCTATATGGTATCGGCATTTACTTGCTTGCTTGTAAGTTAATAACAGTCCAGCAAGCTGGTTAACTAACTTGTTCCTTGGACGATTGATAGGTCCGAAAATATGTCCGATTGATAGCAATGTAGTAGAAGGTGACTTTGGAGCATTAGGGAAGATTTGAGAAAATGTACGCAAATATATCCATGTCTTTGCCTTCAGTTACAAGCATCTGGTATCCTTCAAGGAGCATCCCATTGAGCTGGAGCATTGAACTAATGTTATTTGTCAAATGGAAAGGGAAATCAGCCCACCAATAACAATATTTGTCAAGGAAAGAAACATACTTCATGTATGAAGTGTAGAATTTTGAATAAATCTTCCTCATTATGATAGTGAAGAAGAATGGAAAGTTGAAGATGTGTTGAGTTACAAAAAGCTCAACAAGCTGTATTGACCAAGAAGTGTTATTATCCTTTACCATACTTTGGTGATGAGATCTTGGAGGACATTGTAAGCAATGAATGGTATAGCTTTTTTGATAGTTACAGTGATTATAATAAAATAAACATTGCACTAGAACATCAACATTTGATCATCTGTAATACACTTATTTTCAAGTAATACACTTTGGTCTTTGTAATGCATCAACTACCCTTTTATCAAGTTCATGAATAAGATTCTTAAACCATTCATAAAAAGTTGATGAGAGATTTTGTTGATAATGTATATGCATATAAGGACAAGCAAAAACACTTTATTACCTTATCAAATTGTTTTTTTTTTATTGCCATCCACCAATAACAAGAACGGTGTGGAAAAATATAACTATTTGTGAATCTAAACAAAACAAAAATTTTTTTTTTAATAGAGTAAAGGTTGTTATATCTCCGATTGGACTCGAGGAAACACAAACAAGAATTCATCCACCATGATAATCACTTAATATGTGAAGACATAAAGATAAATTTAATATGTGGTTATGAGGTCAAAAGTTAAGAAACTATCAAGTAGTTTTCGTTTTGAAACCTCAATATCAAACCTCAATATATCAAACCTCAATATATATATATATATCATCACATGAGAATAAACTATAACCAATAAAATCTATCCAAAGACCTCCGATGGTTGAACACTTACTCCCTACTGTTGTACTTCTACCTATTCATTTCTGATATTTTCGCTTTGATGATCCATATACATGTAGAATCTTCCAAATTAAATCTACCAGTTCTCTGAAGCAACCTCAACTAAATTGAGCAAGTGCAAGGCGGATCATCCAACTATGGTAGTCGGATTAATGACACAAATATTGACTAAACTTTGTAGGGAACTCTTCGTCCTCCATAACGCTACGAACCCCTGAAGTTCCTTCACTTCACTCGCTAGATTTCAAATACATTAAGTCAGGTAGACTTGACCAATTCGAGGTGCACGTGCACTTGAATTCGATGCTTTATCGACAAGTATGATCGGTTTGAAAGTGTGCCTTCGGACCACTTTTGCCTGACAATCAGTTTTGGAAGATTGTACTGACCACTGACCTGTTGAGTAGATTTAGTCGATAAAGACCGGTCCTCAAATTGTAGTGAGGACGAAGAAAAACCGGAGACAGCGGACAGCTTGCTGGAGAGTCAATTGGGAGGAGAGAGGAGGACCCGAGTGAAGACAAGAGGTACAAAGGTAAACAAATCGCTGCTAACCAAATCCATCATTCTTAGTAGACCTACCTACAGTTGGCTCACCAGTTAGCTCACCGAAGATACAGAGGTAAACAAACCGCTGTTAACCAAATGAATATCCTCATTCCTAGCAAGGACCTACCTGCTAGAGCTAGCTACAGGTAGGCCCCTTGCTAGGAGTGATGATGCTCATTTGGTTAGCATCGGTTTGTTTACCATTGTACCCCCTGTCGGGCACCTCTGTACTTCGGCACCACCCCAGAGGTACAACGAATTCATGGAAATAAAGTTCGATGAAATCGAACTTCAGTGGTTTCCTTCCTGGTTTTACTCCGTAATGTTGCCAGCAGATTTGAGAAGCCAAAATTTCGCTACACATTTTGAGTTAGACCTGCGTGATCAATGCTATGGTTCCCTGATTGGAAAACCAGTTGATATCGTTCAGCTTGTTCAATGAGCAGTACATAATCACAGAATATGTACAGTTGCATCCAACTATTCTTAGTTCAGATTTTTGCGCCACAAATGTCTCTCTGAAAACGACTGATTTATTGGGTCAAATTCTTGCAGACGTGCGGTGGAACGTCCGAGTCAAGGATTTGCAATGGTTGGAATCTTCTATAAATGCCTCGTTCTCTAGATGCCTTCTGTCTCCGACGTCATTTGTACCTTGAGCTGGCATTAGAAGTCCTGCATTCGGTGTTTTAGAAATCTTGCTTGTGTCGTTTAGTCTTCTTGGGAACAGCAATGTTTTGACAATCTTGAGCCACTAATCAATAGGCTAGGAGTTTCTCGAGCTGAGGAACCCGGGAGTGCGAATCCTCTTTAGTCAAACACACTGCAAGTCTAATTCAGCTGCGATTACTTTGTATTCAGATCCACCTAGGCTGAGATATTATAACGGGTCCTTAATGGGACTCCCAGGCTACCCCAGCGACGTTCCTTGCGGTGGTCTAGATAACTGCTGCCCAGCTCATGATACGTCCGTTGCTTCCAACAATCTTGGTACTATAACAAACAACCGAGCTCCCCACGTTCAATTGCTTCCTCCTTCAATCAAGAGTCTAACTCTGGTGTATTCATTAGTATAATATTTCTTCTGTACCACAGCGTAAGATTGACCAAACCCACAGCACGAACGAGGACTCTGGAGATGGTGACACCCTAAGAAATTTTGACCAATCCACAGTTTCGATTTCGGACTTTTTCGGTTTTGATTTTTCGGACTGAAGTAGATAAAGAGAGGGATCAGAGGTGTTGGTTGAGGAGCTCCTCTGTTCTCAAGACGTGAAGTTCTTGCGTTATCAGGGGTCCCTGAGCAAGCCACAAGCTTCGATGGAAATGGTGGGCCTGGAAGTCGATTTGAAGCCGCCGGAGGTGAAGAAAGTCCCTCATGTGACGGAGATGTTTGGACATGTTAGGGAGCGTAATTATTTCTGGCTGCGGGATGATGCAAGAAAGGATTCGGAGGTTCTAGCTTGTCCGAAAGCAGAGAACGATTACACAGATGCAGTGATGGCAGGTACCAAGGAGTTTCAAGAAAAACTGTACAAGGAGATGAGGGCAAAGATCAATGAAGCTCGCAACAGTGTACCTTTGAGGAAATGTGGGTTCTTCTACTACAGGAGAGACTTGGAAGGAAAGCAATATAAACATCATTGTAGACGCGCAATCCTTGGTGATGAGGGTCCTGGACGTGTGGACAAAGTTATGGAGCTCCAAAGGAGATTATCCTTCTCGACGAGAATGTGGTGGCTAAACAGCGTAAGTCTTACTCATTTGGGGCCGTGATGGTAATCCTGATCATAAACGTTTCGCGGTGAGCGAGAACTTCACAGGAAATGAGATATTTACCATTCGTGTAGTCGACATTGAAACAGGGCAAGAGATTGGACCGAAGATCACTGGAGCCACAGAAGAAGTAGAGCGGGGAGACGATAACACTATATATTACGTGGATCAGGATGAAACTTATCGGCCATACAAGGTATGGCGGCACAAGGTTGAATCAGATCAGGCCTCGACAAATGCGTCTACCATGAGAAAGGTGTAGAGCTTTGGTTGGACATTAGGTCTTACAAAAGTGAAAGGTACTTGCTAGTGAGCTCGGCAAGCAAAAGCGCAAAGTTTGTGCTCTTCATGGACAAGAGCAAGCCGGATGCTGAGCTCGAGCTTTTGGCACCAAGGGTCCATGGAGTTGACATTTCCGCAAGTCATGCCAGAAATCATTTGTTCCTCACCAAAAGGAGTGAAGAATTTTACAACTCTGAGCTTCTTGTATGTCCGGTAGACGATCTTCCTGCACAAGTTGTGCTCCTTCCTCACAGGCCAAGTGCGAAACTGCAGAGAGTTTCGACCTCAAAGGACCATGTTGTGCAGGAGCGTAAGAATGGACCGGTGATAATAACTGTGTACCCTCGTCCTCCTGTTGGGGAACCCATAACTAGTCTTGGTGAGGGTAGAAGGGTAGAGTTCCCAGAACCTACTTAGGGTGTCTGGCTGGCATCTAGCCAATTTAACTCACCGGTTATGCAATATATCTAACGGTCTTTGACCACACTGTCATCAGTATATGATTACGATATGAATACAGGGAAGACAGTTCTCAAGAAAGTGCAAGCAGTTATAGTTGGTTTTGATGCCACCAAGTATAAGATCCTCCGGGAGTGGCCAACAGCAAGCGATGGAGCTTCAATTCCTATTTCTTTGGTGTGCAGAAAAGACTTGGTGAAATTGGATGGCAGTGACCCTTTGTTGCTTTATGGTCACAGCTCCTATGAGATTCCGAGTGACGCTGACTTCCATTCAAATAGGCTTTCTCTGCTTGATAGAGGATTTGTGTTTCCTATTGCTCACATCCGAGGTGGAAATATGGGCCGAAAGTGGTATGAGGATGGAAAGCTTTTAAGCAAGAAGAATACTTTCACAGATTTCATCTCGTCCGCTGAATTCGAATCCAGAAGAGATATGGCTCTAAAGACAAGGTTTGTATACATGGCATGAGTGCTGGAGGGCTTTTAATAGGTGCTGTGATGAACATGAGGCCAGATTTATTCGCAGTTGCAGTTGCGGAAGTGCCCTTCGTGGATGTAGTGACAACTACGCTGGACGAATCGATTCCCTTGACGACAGGAGAGTGGGAGGAATGGGGCAACCTGAAGAAGGAGTATTACAGCTATATGGTATCTTACTCTCCTGTAGACAATGTTCAAGCACAGAGTTATCTCCACACTTTGGTAACAGGGGGTCTACGTGATTCTCGCGTAGGCTACTGGGAACCTGCGAAGTTCAGTAAGGAGTTGCGGGAGAAGAAAACAGATGATAACGTGGTTCTATTCAAGTGCGACATGGGTGCAGGTCAATCATCGAAATCCGGAAGATTCGACCAGCTCGAGGAGACGGCCTTTTTGTATACGTTCATGCTCAAGTACTTGGGGTTACTTTCAAAGAGAGAGCAGTGATTTCCCAAACTCGATCATTGCGGACAAGGTTTCGATTTTAGTTGACGGCCTAACCAGCCCGCATGGAAGAGGGTGCAGTTCATTATCAAACGGACTGATGAGATATCTAACTCTGGCTACTTCGGTTCATCCAGCATGAAGGACGCTGTTGAAGAAAACTCTGCAGGGGGAGTCCTCAGGCTTTTCCTTCGTTGTTTCCACTGTAAGGTGGCTGTCTTCTCGACACTCTGTTGGATTGTAAATAAATCAGCTCCTTTTATGAGGTCTCAAAGCCAGGACTTTGAAACATACTTTGGAATATGCGTTTGAAGCACCAAACTTGTGAAGATTTGTCCCTCCGTGAAATCATTTTCTCTGGAAAGCCGTGCCTGCACTCTTACACTTTTACCTCTCAACGTCAGTGTTTCTCTTCCGACTCGGCTCATGTATGATACATGTCTTCTGCGCACTTGTACATTATTAGTTGGACAAAATTTCCCTTATCCAGTGAAGAAATCGTAAGCAGAGTTCTATCAGTGGAAAGTTCTATCGATCTTAGAATCTCTATTGTCTACCCAAGGAGAACAAAATATATGATAGATGCTCCTTCGTCTTTTGCAAAGAGTTATGGAATAATATTTGATGGTAACTTACTAAGGAATATATTGGTATAATATACTTTCTAATGAAGAACATATGGAACTTATACTTCCAAATTGGTATAAATCAAGGTAGATAGTGATGGGAGCTTAATTTCATGTATCTTCAGTGAAAAATGCTGACGATGGAGCCAGATGAACCGACAATAAACGGTTTAGTTTTGCTCCGAGTTTTCGGTTTCACCAAGTTGAGATGGACTGACCTCGTTGTTTGTTGAGATTTCAATCAGATAATAAAACCTTATACTCTCCTTTCATACGGTTTCAATCCTCATCTCGATTTGCACATATCATGTTACATGTTTAGATTTCATCTTCTATTTGCATGTATATTTCAGTATGTTTTGCTTTCATTTTATTACCATTTCATTTACATACCCTATGTTCAGAGTCCTTCCCGTCTCTTGCTCGCGATTATGCATTCTTTTTTTGCTAATGATTATTTGCAAATCGATTTATTCTGTTTACTCTTATTCCTTATGCATTTTTCCTTTGCTCATGATTATTCTACAAATTGATTTATTCATTTATTTTTATTTCTGTTCTTTAGGAGACTCTTTCTTTCCAATTTCCACTACACTTAACGTTGTTACTTTTTGAACGGCACTTTCGATAACAACCGAGTTTAATACTCATGACCATTCCAACAGAAACTCGAGACGAATATACAAATAAATACTCGTAGAGTATAAATAGACGAATAAATACTCGTTCTGTATTTTCTCGGCTACTTCTGCACTGCATGTCCAATGGTGAAGTTATATTACTTTCATGAAGTTTTGCTATGACCACTTTCTACTCCTTTCTGTTGGTTAGTTTGTGCTTTCATTTTGCATGTTGTGATAGACTCTATCCAGTCCTCTAATTATATTTATAGATAACACATCAAACTTTATGTGCGCAAAAATCAAAGTATTAAGAAGTTTAACGAGTGGGATTCCCATAGGAATTGGTGCAATCCATAGGAGAACAAACACACTAGATGATTAGTTTTTTATATTCCAGTAGTTTGTAGACCTTACTATGGTCATAACTCGGATATATGAGAGGCAAGAAAGAAGATATCTTATATCGATACTATTGAGATTTAACTCCATTTTTTCTCCCTTGTCTCTCCCCTTGTATGGTCTGATAGAGTCCTCCCATCCTTCATGTGTTCTACTCAGAATTCTTTTCCCCTCAAACTCCTGTATCCTTAATCCATAAACAGTTTACAATAGGGGGTTTCAGAAATATTTTTGTGAAGCTCTGTATGTTTTCATATAGATTATTACATAGTGTTGACTAAATCGGTACGGGGTGTGGGCCGGAGGACAAAAAGGTACTGCTATGGAGTTTTGGTCAAGTTCCTTATTATTAGCAAACTCCATATGAGGTGGTTTGTCGGAAATAAGGGATATGGAGTTTTCCGTTGTCATCCCGTAATGCATTAATTACACATTAGGGTTAAGAAAATGTTTAGTTTAGGTTAGGGTGAATGGGGTGGTGCCATGAATGGGGTGGCAACCAAAAGGGGTGATGTACAATAATGCAAATGAATTATGTGAGGAGGACAAGTGGGACAAGAACAAGAGAAAACTGATGAAGATAGGTGATATAGGAGAATGCAAATTGTACAAGGAGGACAAGAATGTGTTGCACAAGGAGGCCGAGTGCGATGAGAAAGAGAAAATTGACCGCAGAGTGGGAAGTGTAGGGTGGGTTGTGTGAAGGTGGGAAGGGGGAGTGAATTTTGTTTGAAGCGCCATCCAAAATACTCAATTTCACTATTTAAAAATTCCATGTGCAAATAGTACAATGAATTTCTTGTTTTGCAAGCTTGTTCATTACGTGGATAACAAAGTATTGAAGTGAGAAGAGTAGAGCATGTCAACCAAGTGTTATTTTTGGTGATTCATGAATTGAGTTGTTATTTTTGGTGATTTAGGAATCAAGCAAGGAGAATAGAGCAAGGATGACCGAGTCAAATATAAGAGGAAATAGAGCAAGGAGGATCGAGTCAAATATAACGTTCCCTCTATTCCCGAACCAACATTTTTGGGACCTCTATTCCCGAACATGGTTTCCATTCTAGCAAAATGTAGGCAAATTCCATTCAATTTATCTTCTATAGTTTTCCACTCTTTGCCATATTCCTTCTATGTGAGACCTTCTCATATAGACTTGTTCTTAAGCTCCCAAGTTTCTTTGTTGTCATGCCATTTGTAGTGTCACATCTAGATTCTTGGACACTGGAGTTGTAGTGATAGTAGTTAGAGTTATTTCAGTCGTTTCTCAGAGACTATTCTCCGACGATTAGATTTTGTATTCGGGGTACTGACTTCACCGTTGAGTGTGCCGTCAGCATGACCATTGGGGTTTTAGACCTAGCTCGAGTCCAGGGGTATACTTTCAAAGTGCGACTCCAAAGAGCTCACTTCTCTAATGTTGAGCCTTCAAGTTCCTGGATATGGTGGATAGAGGCCGGTGAGCATCACCTGAATTCTCTTAGCTAGAATGGGTGTGGCTTGACTATAATGAGTGCCTAATTGTTGGCAGTTTATAGAGTGACAAATCAAGTACTGATCTGAGTTGAGTTGATTTGAGAGTTGTAAAAAATCTAATTATTATGGAACTTTAGAGTCTATGTATGACTTATGTGTGAGTTGTGCTTCTATAGTGATGTTGACAACGATGTATATTGTGTAGCAATGTATATACGCACGATAGGAACAGTTATGTCAAAAATTATTATAGATAAAGTAATCAACTACCTACAAGAGGATAAGGTATGAGGAAATGAGAGTAGAAACCATCTAGAGACGTGGGATGCAGAGCTAACCTTTAGAGGACAGGATAGAACAAGGGATTTCAGATTTCAAAATGATGGAATGTTGACATCCATAAAAGAAATTATAGATATTCTATGAGGTCGGCTTTTTTCTTCAATATTAAAGAAAAAATGAATGATCCCCTATATGTTTTACAAGTAACAAAAAGCCCTTTATCGGTTACAAGGGTTTCAGTTTTAGACATTTACTGGTGTAATTAGTTGCTTTAGTGAGATCATTAATGGGAAATTAGATGTAAAAGTCAAATGACCAGAGTTATAACAATTATAAGTGCCACGTGCATGAGGGTGAATAGATTTTTCACCACGTGTGAAAACTAAAACAAAAAACAAAAAGTTGAAGGAGAAGAAATTTTGAAAATCTTCACTCCACCTTTTGATTGAAGATGGGTGAATTTTATGCTTCAAAGTCAAATGATTTGAATGAGATCGGAATGAGTAATACAAACTAGTTTTTGGTGTACACTTTGGTTTACAATAATATTTATTGTATTCCATTGTAAATTCTTTTTTTGCTTTCACTTTTTTTCATTACAATACTACAACTTGATCTTGGTAATCATCATCATCTTTCCTCCAATCAATCACTCCAATCAACCATGTACTCGAACATATCGCTCTCTTCTTCATTTCTCAATGGCTCATGGATTCATGTACAATTTTATTACATAACACAATGCAAATGCTAGTGCAAGTGATAGGGCGTGGCCTATCACAAAACTAAATCTATACCACATTCAACTAAGTTAAACCAAATTTCCTTATATGGTACTTCCTCTTGTCTCCAATGGTAGAGACAAGGGGAAATACATAAAAGAACAACACATGGTGATATTGGTAGCAACGGATTTAAATTTCATTAATGCACTATTTGAGATTTATGGAACACCATAAGTCATAGAAAGGACAGTCCCAATTTTTTTTGAGGGGGTCTCAAAATTAGATTTGATGGATGTCTACGGGGTAAATAACAAAAGTTAATTATTTTTAGTGAACTTTGTAGTGAAATGAGATGGCAATAAATGCTCTGTAAATTCAATTATGGGGTATTTTGTCTAAGTTGCATTCATTTATAAAAAGCAAGCTACGGGGTATTTCATCCAAGTTGAGTACATTTAAAAAGATCTGGCACTATGTTACAGAGGTTTAGTAATGTTGTATCTAAATAAATGATTGTCGAAAGAGGTGATATGGTTTCTTGAAAGGATGGCCATGTAGTTGGGTGAGTTGGTCTTGATTTATGAATTTTTTGGCGGATCCAAAATCCAAAATGCATACTCTCAACAATTTGAATTCTAAACTCAAATTCACCATCTTGAGTGCAAATGCTCTTTATATCAATCAACTAAAAAGCGGTTGTGTAGTTTTGCATTGGTGTGGTGGGAAATGATATGTGCTACCCCACGGCAACCAAGAAATTGATTGGGGATCTAGGAATTTACTCCAAAAGTGCAACAAAAATTTAGCAATGGAAGATCAAGTACCTTGTTGCAGTGTAGGATGCTCACTTTTGGATGCCGATCCAAGACTTATAGACTCACCTTTGGATTTCCAACCTGAACAACCATTAGGGAAATTAGGAGAACTATTGAGGATGGCTTCTTTAGTGCCTGGAAAAACAAAAGAAGATGAATGGTTTTGCATGGCGATGCAGCATTATGGCCAAATACTAGATTATTTGGAGGACTTGGAGCATTTTGCACAGATTCATGGTGGGAATTCAAAAAGCCCATTCAGAAATTGACCACTTTTAGTTTCATGGCAACATTTTTATCACGGAGGGGCAAGGATTTCCTACTTCTATGATAGGTAACAAGCTTTACAAGAAATAGTTGAGGTACATGACAATACAATGTCGTGCGTTCATATATCGCTATACAACATACATCACTATCAACATCATACACTATAGAAGCACAACTCACACATAAGTCATACATAGACTCTAAAGTGCCATAATTGCCCCCCTAGCTAGCGGTTAGATCCCTCTAACTCTAGATAACCATCTAATCCAAATATATGGTATACCCTATGGGTATACCATATATGGGCAAAGATCAAGGGGCCAGGTGCTATGGAGCCCTATCATTAGTCGTATGTCTGCAATCTATACCATATAAAGAATGAACTAGCTATAGGTAAAGTACATCTAGGACATAACCATTGTCCTTGAGGAACCACCGTGAGGGGAGGAGTCATAGATGCCATATGCCATCCTCTCAAATAGCTATCACACACTAATATAGTAGCATCTTCACGAGAAGAGTCACATAACATACACCTCAAGCTTGCACGTACAAGTGCCAAGCTTGGGTCCATAGTACCATCAATGTTTGAGAGGTGGCATGGTGCACAATTGCGCACATGATCCTTCCAAACAACACCATCATGTCCTTCTAACACAAGGACTCCAGATGGCAAAACCTCATGCACTCTCAAGATAGTGTGGCCTATCAAAACATCAAGTGTCGTCAATGCCATCTTTTGTAGATATACATAGTCTCTTGGATGAAATCGACGGATTGACTGTCTATAACCTCCTCCTCAAATGGTAGCATAGCATAAAGTATCTCTATGTTGAGCAATCGTCAAGTTCTCAAAGGCCGTCGGCATCACTCTCTGAAAGATCTTTACCCGTTGAGAACATGCACTCATCTATACATCTGGGTCATCCAAGTCCAAAACTACAGTAGCATCTTGACAAATGGCTGCAAGTAAATCTGGATCTTGTCCATAGAGTAGGAAGTAAGGAGAAAAGGATGCTAAGAAGGCTTGCCGGCTGAACTGATAGCCCATGGCCAACCAAGGTAATTGGAGATCCCAATCTCCCAAGTGGCCTCTCTGCAAACCATACTTTTGCAATCCTCTCTTCATTGTCTGAACCACTCTCTCTACTAAGCCATCTGCCTTAAGGTGATCTCGGGAGGTAGTACGGTGATCAATCAAAGCCTTGTCACACAAGACCTAAAACTCCTCAAAGAACCTTGTACCCTGATCAGTCAAAACCTCAGTTGGTGCACCAAAATGACTAAGAACTCGATCTAGGAACAAGTAAGTTGTCCCTTCACTAGACTTGTCAAGAAGTGCCACCAACTCAATCCACTTGGAGAAGTGCTCCACCATCACCAAAACATATCGATGATGTCTCACAGTCAGCGGTAAAGGTCCATTGAAGTCCAAACTCCAATGGTAAACCAATCCCATGATAGGTAATGGGTGTAACTATGGCGTAGGAGCATTGAATGATGCTCTAACTCAATCACAAACCACACAACTGGCAACAAACTACTATACATCGGTCTGCATACTACACCACCAATAATGACTTTGGAGTAAGCATATGTACGCTTGACTCCAAAATGTCCTAGCTCCTCATGAGCATGACGGACCAACTGTGGTCTCTGAGATGGAAGTGATACTACTCGCACTCTACCATCCTCCTCTACAAGCAAAAGGTGTCTACCCTCCAATTTGAACCATATGGCTCGTTGAAGGACACGGTCTCTCTCCTTGGCCCCAACTGTGCCACCCACAACACCAATGTGAAGATAGTCCATCACTAAGACATCATCATGAATGTCTCGCTTAACTATACCAATATCTTCATTCTCTGGATCTGTAACCTCAATAACTCCTCTTGTATGGGCTGAGAGAGATACCACCAAAGCTTCAGAAAATATACACAAAAAGGCCAATGCATGCCAACTTGGCACCATTCCCTCATCTGTCTCACCATGCCAATGTGCTCTGGTCTGATCCTGCTAGCTCGGACATGAGTTTATACTCAACCCATCTGCATCACGATTCACCACTCCAGGTATGTGAACAACCATGAAATCATACTCTTGTAAAATTAGAGCCCATTGTGCAAGCTTTCTTGAAAGCTTGTCAGACTCCATCAACCATTTCAACAACTGATGATCACTGATGAGAGTGAAGGGGTTACCAAATAGGTAACATAAAAAATGTGCTATTGCCCAAACTGCTGCCAAGCACTCTCCCTGATATGAACTATACTTCGCCTCCATTGAATTGTTGGAGCGACTAGCATAGGCCACCACCAACTCCTTCTCCTCATCATCATGGTGGGTGAGCATTGCTCCAAGCCCCAACATACTCCAATCAGTATGAACCTAAAATGGTCATCCTCTGATTGGTCTCCTCAAAATAGGAGTAGATGTCAACCTCTCCTTGAGGTATACAAAAGCTCTCTCCTGCTCATCTCCCTAACACCACTCCTGTGTAAGCTTGGTCAGCTTTGTCAAGGCCTTGGCAATGACACTAAATCCTCTAACATAGCGGCAATAGAAGTTTGCCAACCCAAGGAATGCTTGCACTCTGCTCACATCCGTAGGCCAAGGAATATGTGCAATACCCTCCACCTTGGTCTATTGAACACCAAGTCCTCCAGGGTAGATAATGTGACCCAAATACTCAACCTGCTCATGGAAGAACCTACACTTCCCAAGATGTAATTTGAGTCCATGAGATCTCAACCTCTCAAACACCTCCAACAACTATCTCTCATGCTCCTCCATAATAGTGATATAGACCAAAATGTCATCAATATAGCACCGAGCAAAATCCAATCCAACTAGGATCCTATCCATGACCCTTTGGAACTCAACAAGAGCATTCCTTAACCCAAATGGTAAGAATCTCCATTGATATAACACATCCTTGCCGTGATGATCAATAGCCTAGAATGCTATCTTAGACTTATCATCCTCCTTGATCGGCAACTGATGATATCCCGCTTGAAGATCCAAAGTATTGAAGACCTTTGCATGCCCAATTGCATCAAAAATCTCCTCCGATGTAGGCATGGCATATCGATCAACCCTGGTCTGTTGGTTGATAGGCTGGTAATCTACAAACATCCGCCTATTTGTGTAGTTGCCATGCATATCCTTCTTGGTTGGCATCATTGTTACTGATGCATACTCTCCATGTGAAATCTCCACCAAACCAACCTCAAAAAGGTCACTACTCCGGCTCTGAATCAATGTCCTCTCCATATCTGTAATACTCCGAGGACAAGAGAAGAGAGAAAACACAGATTGCACACTCAAACAATCGATGCCCCAAGGGAGCACCTTCTCTTTATTATGTAGACATAGAGGATCTCATCCAAGGAAGCTCCACCATAGGATTGATGACACAAATAGGTGACATGTTAGCAAGCTCCACCCTTGGAATACTTACTTGGATGGGTGACATGTCTGGTCTAGGTCCTATCTGGTTGGTCAAACAAGCTTTGACTGGAGGGAATCTTTTAGGGAATCTTCCTGTAGGAATCTCAGAATCAAGTGAGTAAGATACCATTGGAAAGCTCTCGATGAGACAAAGCAAGGGGGAGGGGAAGCCAGCCTTTCTTCCGTTGGGAGATGACTCTACAAATTTTTGAGGCCTAATTCATCCGTTTAGTCCTTCGAAATTGCCTTCAAAGATCAGGCATATTTTGGTTCTTACTCTATTAGTAGAAGTCTTCTTTTGGTGATATCTCTTTCTGATCTATTTAGTCCATCATGTGTAACATCCTTCTAGATGTTACCAAACCAATTATAACCTTTAAAGCATATGTCTAGCTATTGGTTCTAAGGTTCTCAAGTTTATTTTGGTTTCTGCCCTATTAGTAGAAGTACTCTTTTGGTGATACTTCTATCTTATCTATTTTGACCATCATGTATAACATCATTTTAGATGTTACCAAACCAAATTTCACATCCAGATCATATGGCTAGCTCTTGGTATTACAGACCTCCCTCCTTTTAAGACGCAACGTCCTCGTTGTGCAATTGTTGCTCAAATGCTTGCACCAACACCGGTGCATGTGCCAAATTGGCAGCGGGCTCCTAGGTTGCTTCATAGAGAGGGTAACCTTTCCATTGTACTAGATAGTCCACCCGCGGGTTGCGAGTATCACACATGCGTTTTTGGAGAATCCGCTCCACTTCATATTCCTTTGTGCCATCAATGAGTGTCGGACAAGGTCAAATGTCTGGTGTGGAATGACCCTGGCCTGATCGGGGGGGGGGGGATATTTGCGTAGTAGGGAGACATGGAACACTGGATGGATCTTCATGTGTGGTGGTAACTCAAGGTGATAGGCCATAGTGCCGATGATATGAAGAATCAAGAAAGGCCCAATAAAACGAGGTCTGAGCTTACGAGGTCCAACTAATGTGAGGTTGGTTGTCGATAGCCACACTTGATCCCCAATGTTGAACTCCATGTGCCGACGGTGTGCATCAGCATATTGCTTTTGTTGATTTTGCGCAATCTGTAATCTGTGCCTGGCGCTCTCCACACCTTGTTGGATTCTAGAAACAAATATATTGACTGCATCGACCTTGGTAGCCACTGGATGGATCTTCATCAAGCTAGAAGCTGTGAAGGGATGCTCACCATACATAAGGAAGAACAGAGTGACCTGGGTGGATGCATTCACTGAATTGTTGTAAGCAAATTCCACCAACGGGAGTAGGATGTCCCACCTCTCTTGCTCTTCTAAGGTGAAGCCGCGTAACATATCTTCAATCATGCAAATTAGCCCGCTCTGTTTGGCCATCTGTTTGTGGGTGGTAAGCTGTGGACATGGCCAACTTGGTTTGAAGAAACCAAAGAGTGTTCGTCAAAACAAACTGGTGAATTGGGTGCCTCTATCAGTGATGAGTACTCTAGACAAGCCATGGTGAGCAAAGACTGCATCTAAGTATAATTGAGCTAGTTGTGGAACGGTCACCTCCTTGGTGGTAGTGCGTACATGAATCATTTTGCTGAGCCGGTCCACAAAGACCACAATGGAGTCAAACCCTGAGGTGGTCTTGGGTAATTCACAGACGAGATCCATACTCACTTGTTCCCAATGTTAGGTAGGAGTGGGAAGAGGTTGAAGGAGCCCTGCAGGAGCTTGATTAGAAGCTTTGTTCTGTTGACAAAGTAGGCAGCTACGCACATAGTCCATCACATCATTGCTCATCTTGGGCCAATAGTAATGGCGCTTGATTGCATCCAAGGTCTTGTCCACTCCGATATGAGCTGCAATGGCCGAATCATGACATTCCGCTAGAATGGTGGTGCGTAATTCTAGGACATTTGGGATCCATAATTTGCCATCCCAAAAGGTGAGTCCTTGGGTGCTGGTGACACCTTTGGATGATTGTGTTTCTACAATCCGTGGATCAGTTTTTGTAGCAGCCAGAATCTCTTGCCAAAATTCAGGGTTAATCTTAACCTCTACCACCAAGTTGTTGGCCATTGGCATGTGGATGAATGCATTTGCAATTTGCTTCTTAACTTCCACGTAGGTGATTGTCATGTTGAAGCGTTGTCGCCACTTTGCCCACCAAATTTGGCGACAAGATAGATCCTTCTGCGTCTTGAGGTAGGCTAGAGGTTTGTGGTCTGTCTCTACTACAAATGCCTTCTAGCCTAGGTAGTGCTTCCAATGCTTGGTTGCTAGAACGATGGCCAACTCTTCTTGTTCTGTGGTGTGGTAGTTGCGCTCTGCCGGTAACAACTTTCGAGAGAAATATGCAATTGGATGCCATCCATCATGCCACTCTTGTTGTAGGACTGCTCCTATTGCTACGACTAATGCATTTGTAGCCAACTTGATTGGACGTTTTGGGTCATACCACTTCAAGATTGGTGCATGTAGCAAGGCGGCCTTCAGTTTTTGAAAGGCCAACTCTTGTGCAGTTCCCCATGTCCACTTCTTCCCCTTGCTAAGTAGTGTCGTTAAAGGTTGTGCAACCTTGGAGAAGTCCTTGACAAATCTACAATAGAATCCTGTCAACCCCAAGAAGCTCTTAAGTTGAGTTTGATCTTCTGGGGCACTCCATTTTTGAATGACCTCTATTTTATCTGTCAATACTTGAATGCCCTTTGCACTTACTCTATGCCCCAAGTAGTCTACTTCAGACTTGCCAAACTCACACTTTGAGATTTTGGCGTACAACTGATTCTGTCTTAGAATCTAGAGGACCTCTCGTAGATGTTGCTTGCGTTCTATCATTGTGCTACTATATACCAAGATATCATCCAAGAAGACGATAACAGACTTATCCAAGTATGGACGAAATATGTCATTCATTAGACTCATGAAAGTGGCAGGTACATTGGTGAGGCCAAAAGGCATCACAAGATACTCAAAGTGGCCATACTTGGCTCGAAAGGTAGTTTTGTACACATTCTCCTCTGCAATTCAATTATAACCGCTCCGCAAGTCCAGTTTGGTGAAGTATCTCGCTCCATGGAGTTGATCAAACAGGTCATCCATGTGAGGTAAGGGGTATTTGTTCTTCACTATTTGCTGATTGAGACCCTGATAGTCAATACACATGCGCATTGTACCATCCTTATTAGACCCATAAAATATCTATCGGTCTTATAGACAATTGTCGTCCCTATGACATATAGAGGCAGTTTCTGCTTGTGAGATTTTTCTTTAACTCCAATGATTGACCATTGGTGGGTTCTCACTACTTTCTTCCTCCATCCACCATAGGGTTGTATTGCTCCATCCATGGCATGCCTAAAATTGCATCATAACGAGCTAACTATATCCCTCGCCACTTAATTGCTTCTTGATATTCTCCTACAGAGAGGGTTACCCGTCTAGGTAATGATTCAATCCTCTCTGTTTACCCGTTTGGTCACTCTACTTCTTTACTTCCATCTCTCTCTAGATCCATTCCCAATCTTATAGCAATAGAGCGAGACAAAGAAATTCTCTGTTGCTCCCGGATCTATTAATACTCGCACTTGATTACCTTCTAGCATTCCATTCACAGCAATCAATTGTGAGGTTGCCTTTCGAGATCTTTGCGCATTATTCTTCTTCCTTCCCTCGGTTCTCTGCTTCCTTATTGAGCCAGTAAGGCCGCGAGGTACCTTTATTGGCGATCTTTGTTTTCCAAAGTGATTTCTACCTCCTCCTCTTCAATGTGCCTCTCCATGTTGTTCAAATATGGCCTGAACAAAGGCCGAGGGCCTCTAGGGAAACGAGTGCGACAGTTGGTAGATATGTTCCCAATACGGCCACAATTGTAACAACGGCATTGTTCTCCTTGAGTCCCTTCTCCTCATGGGACTCCCTCTCTTTGTTCTTCTACCCATCCCCGCTCTCCTTGAAGCGGTCGTGCTCCTCGATCTTGGAATCTAAGGTTGCCCAATTCCATCGGTATTGGTCCACCCATGTGTGGCATTTTTGCCCGATAATGTTGAGGTGAAGCTACTCCTTTACCTCCACCTAATGCTCCTGCTATTCTCTACGTACAAGCAATGGCTTCAAATACCGTGCAAGGATTTTGCACCATGACTTCTTGGCGAATCCGCTCTTTCAACCCTCGTTTGAAATTGTCAAGAGCTTCTGCTGGACTCATGTCGATAATTGCGACTTGTAGATCCAGAAATGCTTCTACATACTCTTGTACGCTATTCTTCTATCTCAATCTCCATAGTCGGGTTCGAGCCATTTGCACAAAATCCACTGATTGGAAATTCTTCAGCAGTCCTTCTTGCATTGCTGTCCATGTGACCTCCCTTCTCTCTACCAACATGGATCGTTCCCAAGCATCATACCATGTGAAGGCTTTATTGGTCGAGTACCCACATGCAAACATGCCTGCAACATGCTCTGTGATCTTTGTTGAGAACAATAAGAAATATCGATTCATTGTCGAGATCCAATTTTCCACTACTCCCATCGTATGTTACCCCTTGTAAGGATCAATGTTGCAGGTCTTCTTCATCCGGAGTAGCAATGTGGCTTCATCGTTGATAGGGTTTGTAGGCACGGGTGCCTCTCCAAGTACTTCAGTCGTAGGTACTGGGGTTTGAGACGGCTCTTCTTCTTGCATGGCTTGATCGTTCCTAAGGATCTGCACTTGACTTTGTAATGTCTCCATGGTCATCTTAATCTCTCGAAATTCATTCAACATGACTTGCATTCCTTGCACCAACTCTTGCAATTACGGATCCATGGTTCCTGCAACACTCAATTGCTAATGTCTACTTCAATACAGAGTCAATATGATCACCCTGGAAGGCGCACAAACTATCGGAACTACCATTGGGACCTTCGACGCTATCACTTGTTGATAATACTCTTCACTAAAATTCCTAACCACAAATTCTCTAAACATCACTTTCGGTCTCACTACATAACGGATTTCTACTTGAGTATTGAAAGGGAGAGGATTTGGAACATCCATATCCATTACATCATAATAGAATGTAGATTGTCAAATCCCACTCTCTGTCATATATCACCACAGGTAGAATCACCGGGTTTGGTGAGTTCATCACTCTGTCCATGAATTTTGCACCAAAGTGATAAACTAGCAATACCCTCATCTGCTCAGGCTGGATGTACATAACCTTGATGTGGAATCGATTTGAGAATGGAAAGTTAGGTGCGGGAAATTGTCCTCCCGGTGCATCCATCCCATCCGCTCTCTAAAGTCCTTCTTAAGTCTCGCAATTTCTCTATGTTCTCCACCTCAAATTACTCAATTTCAGTAGTTTGTGCTATTCCAAGAGGGGTGATCCACTCTCTTGGAGTAAAACACTCTCTCTAATACCATTGTAATACTTGAGGACAAGAGAGAAGAGAAAACATAGATTGCACACTCAAACAATCGATGCCCCAAGGGAGCACCTTCTCTTTATTATATAGACAAAGAGGATCTCCTCCAAGGAAGCTCCACCATAGGATTAGGGACACAGATAGGTGACATGTCAGCAAGCTCCACCCTGGGATTACTTACTTGGATGGGTGACATGTCTGGTCTAGGTCCTATCTGGTTGGTCAAACAAGCTTTGAGCGGAGGAATCTTTTAGGGAATCTTCCTATAGGAATCTCAAAATCACGTGAGTAAGATACCGTTGGAAAGCTCTTGATGAGACAAAGCAAGGGGAAGGAAGGCCAACCTTTACTTCACTCGGGGGAATTGACACATTTTTGAGGCCTAATTCATCCGTTTAAGCCTCCGAAATTGCCTTCAAAGATTTCAGGCATATTTCGGCTCCTCTATTAGTAGAAGTCTTCTTTTGGTGATATCTCTTTCTGATCTGTTTAGTCCATCATATGTAACATCCTTCCAGATGTTACCAAACCAATTCTCACCTTTAAAGTATATGTCTAGCTATTGGTTCTAAGGTTAAGTCTATTTTGGTTTCTGCACTATTAGTAGAAGTACTCTTTTGGTGATACTTCTATCTTATCTATTTTGACCATCATGTAGAACATCATTCTAGATGTTACCAAACCAAATTTCACATCTAGATCATATGGCTAGCTCTTGGTATTACAATATCACTATATCGATAAGGATGTCAAAAAATTGGTGTATCGCTAGTCAACTCAATCTGTATACCATGTCCCTTTAGAGCACCCAAATCCTTCTTATTGAAGGCAAAACAACTCATGTGGCTCCTCAAGAACCTCCAAACCCTCCGTCTCTCCTCTCCAATAAGCTTGGGTCCAAGATCTAGCTCCCAAGTATCCTCTGTAATTGTCGTAGGGGTGGAAGACGTATTGATTGGCTGCTACACCGGGCCCTTGGGAGCAATAGTGTCATGCCTCCGCCCACTAGATGTCCCAACCTCTGTGTGAAAAACTCCCTCCACTCTGGCTGCTAGCTCTACACGTCCTCTAGCTGCATCCGAAGTGGACCAAGGGTCTAATCCAAGTAGCCGACGCTCACCTGGATGGACTCCAAGTAGACCACTCTCCCTAGTAGCTACTGGTTGTGTCCTAAGAATACCATGTCCACTTGTTCCATCGCCCCCAACATGTACCTGAATCGTCTCGATAGGCACATGGCTCGAAAGTGTCCAAGTGGTGATGCCTATCAAGCGCATCCTACGCTACTCTGCCAAGCCAAGGCTCACAATCCAAGTCAAATAGTTCAGGTCCATAGCCTGACCTAACACTTGACACATGGATGCCTTTGACACTATTTGAATAGTGGTAATACCAGTGCAAAAACTCATTGCTTGCTCTCTCTCATCGGCGTTGGGCTCCACCAACTATTGTAATTGTGAGTCCCAAACAAGTCCAAGTCCTCCGTCTCAAAAAGCATGAGAGCTTAGGAAAATCATGAGTGTAGGAAATGCGGCTCTAGGCTATCTAACTAGGTTCACCACTGCCATTAGGTGACTTATCAGCCACTGCCATTGTTTGAGACTAATGCCCAACATCCAAGATGTCATCAACAAGGATGTGGTCAAGTCGTTGAATCCCATCATAAGCACATTGTAAAACCTCTCTAGGCAAGAGGTTTGTCCACCAAAAATGAAGATGATGAGCCCATGATCCCACTCTAGCTGCATCTAACAATATAGTAGGTCCCATCCAAGAATGGGCCTGATGTGTACTCACCACCACTTTGGTGTGAGAATCACCCATCAAAGGAACGTTCTCCAAAAGGTAAGCTAGAGAAACAAACTGATGAACCTGGAGATGTTGTAGTATCTGTAACATCTCCCAAAACACACAAGAACAAGGATCCTAAAGACCCAAACTACGGCCCGCACGTGTATGTCCCTAACATGGCTCTCCAAAAATCACCAAGTGAATAGGCCCATGTCTCTCCAGATCATGCACCCGCAATAAGGAGGAAATGTCTATTGGTAGGGCCTTTTGGTAACCTCTAACTGCTAAAATCGGTAATAACTCAGGACACTGGTAGGTCAAGTGTGCCATATGATGTAGAGAGTCTCGCCTAGCAATCTCATCTCTCTCTACATACAAGTACCTTTGTACTCGTATACCCGCCAGTAATACCGTAGCTAGTCCGGTGCTAATCCCACCGAACAACTCCAATAGACATATCCCCTCTATAGGATACTACCAAGCAATGAGTGTGGTATCCAAAAGTTTCAAAGTAATCAACTTTGGAGGCTCATCCTCACACTCATCTCCTGATGGTACCAAGGCTCCACTCGAAGCCTATTGCACCAATTGATCTCTATGTTGTTGCAATGCCTCCTCTGAACTCCACAATGGAACATCCAAGGTGGATGGAACAATCCCATTTGTACTCCAAATTTGAGTGATCTCCTTTGGTACTGGAGTATCCTCTACATGGGCGTTCCCTTCCAACAAGTCACTAGGCCAAGTTATTGCACCACTAAAAGCTAAAACTGATGTTGCAATGGTCTCGGAATGTAGTGAGCCAAGACTACCACTATTGAAATATACTGGTAGGCAACATACCCATCCCTCATCAGACTGCCAACTTGGTCTATAGGAGGCTATCTCCTCCCAATAGTTAATGTTGAAACCCATGGGGTATTAACACTGTTCCCCCAACTAGCACATCGTATGACTCAACTATTGTCGCAATAGCCTGAGCTCTCACCATTGAGCTATCAATCGGATGACCAAGCTAAACCTGGACAACAAGCTCTCCACGTGTGATTTATAGTGTCAAACCACCACCTAGAGATGTTTGGATTTGAAATAGACACCTCTCCACATTGATCTTCAGTAATTCCAAACCGACTATTGCAGCCTTTCCCAACATAAGGGGCTGCGCACCAGAGTCTAACAAGACTCTCTATGGTGTATAGACCTTCCTTGAAAGGTCCCACCAAAAGGCCAGCCTTTCCTTCGTTGGGGGAGGGGAATCTGCACATTTTTGAGGCCTAATTCATCCGTTTAGGCCTCCGAAATTGCCTTCAAAGATTTCAGGCATATTTCGGCTCCTACTCTATTAGTAGAAGTCCCCTTTTGGTGATACCTCTTTCTGAACTGTTTAGTCCATCATGTGTAACATCCTTCCAGATGTTACCAAACCAATTCTCACCTTTAAATCATATGTCTAGCTATTGGTTCTAAGGTTCTCAAGTCTATTTTGGTTTCTGCCCTATTAGTAGAAGTACTCTTTTGGTGATACTTCTATTTGATCTATTTTGACCATCATGTATAACATCATTCTAGAAGTTACCAAACCGAATTTCACATCTAGATCATATGGCTAACCCTTGGTATTATAGCTCTAGAGCATGTACTACACTCCTAGTCACTACTGTAGCTACCTCCACCTATGTTGCTCTGCACATGAAGTCCAAAGCATCTCTATCACCAACATATGAGGTGGAAGCCTCATCATCCAAATCTGATCTCCTCTAAGCAATAGCCATACTAGCCAATCTCTACTCCAATTGCTCAATCCGAGTAGCCATAGTTGTATCACAAGTAAGGGCAGGTATTGCACCTCTACTAGGTGTAGATCCTCTACCACCTCATCCTCCATGAACTAGAGCTCCTCTATTTCCTACCATAACAGCCCTACCACTCCGTAACTCCGAGTGTAGGTCAAAGCACCGGTCACTAGTCTAACCAAATCTATGGCAATGCTCATACTGCCTCTATGATGGCTGTGATGCACCAGAGGTATCAGGTCCACTACCTTGAATACACTCTCTCCTATGGTGAGGTCCACCACAAGTCCAACAAGCAACACCACTACTCATTGGTTGTTGCTGACCCAAAAATGAAGGTAAGGGTCTAACTATAGTATGCCCTCCACTCGCTCCATAAGATCTGGGTTGTCCACTCTGTCCTCAGAAACCAATTGGCCGTGGTGCACTCTACTGCACTTTAGAAGAAGTCACAACTGTGGATGAGATCTCCCTACCAAATCCAGATGTCACCACTCTCTCCTCCACCATGTTGAGCTCAATACGCTCAAGCAAACCAAAGACCACTGCCAAAGTGGGCAAAGTAGCTTGTAACAACGTAGCATCACGAACTCTACGTCATAACTCCCTATCTAGTATCCCATACCAAAGATAGACTACATAGGCCTTAGTAACTCCTTGAGTGAAATTGATCAGTCGTCTCATATGAGTGTATGCCTTTTGTAGGCTCTCTCCAGCCTTCTACTATAACTGCTACAAGCTCCTTAGCTTGTCAGTCCGTACTCATTGGTAGTTCTGCCTCAAACATTGGAAGAACTCTACCATGGGGTTAAACCCTGGTACCACACTACCTCCTATAGCAATACCTCCACTCGTGGAAGCACTATCTCCAACTAGTGCACCTCCACTAACTCCACCAACACTACTTGAGCTAGAACTCGTGGGTACAGCCGATCTACTCTTGGGAATTGAGCCTGAAGTGATAGAGATATAGTTCAAAGACCAATATTTGTCTCTATAACTCAATCTCCTCCAAATGAGCTCTCCTAAACTCATGGTAGTTGTCCATTGGTAGACCCTCCAAATGCTAAAACAACCCCTTCCATGCCATGAAGGGTGTAAACAAAGTCGAGTTCCGCATTTGCTATAGATCACACCAACTATTGAACTCTTGGATGAAGTCATCTAACTCAATGGTACCCATTGTACCAGAGTAATGCCTAGGGCCTTTGGAGACCCCATAAATCTCGTCCATGTCCCACAACAACGGTGCTGACATGCCAAGTGCACTCTCAACTAAATCAACTCTTATGTCGAACTCCAACTCAAAGTCAATTTCCTCTTTCATTGGGACCCAAGATATAGGCTGATACCAAGTGCCACTCCGAGTAAACCCATTGCATACTATAGGGCTAACTCCTCTGGAATCCCCAAAGAACTCCATAGTGACAAAGTAACTGCAATTGCAATCGCAAACCAGAATCACAAATTGCAACTGCAAACTGCAACCGCAAGTACTTCACCACCAAGTGCCAACACCAACTAAGCACCAACAAGTGCCAATACCCACGGAACACCACCCACTAATGTAACTCTAATTGAGATAACTACACTAAGGGAAAGGCAATCAATAACCTACCATCACAACATGCACTCTCATGGTCTGTAGGTCATCACTTCCTACCTCAATGGAGAGAAACAAAGATAGTTTGACTGGTCATCACTCCAGCCTCACTACCAAGAGCACACCAGAGCACCAACACTCTAAATTAGGGCACCTCACACAAACGTGATGCACAAACAAGAAGTAGAAAATGGAGAGAGTCCAATCACAAGAAATCTAAACAAAAACTCTCCATCTCATAAAGCAACACGGGATTGACTCTACCACCATTTGGCATTTGACATAAGAGAAGTTTGTATCTAATGTCTTAAGCTACCAAGATCACCAAGAATGAAATCAAATTGCCTCTCCTAGCCAAAGCTACAAGTGTATAGGTAACAATGGCACATTAAGACAACAAGTGAGGATGGACCAGATGGCTAGGGCACTAGTCTAGGAATAAGAGATCTAGGGGTCAAACCCTATTGCGCACAATCTAGCAAGGTGGACAGATTTTGCCAAACAATGACCAACATTTACTCCAAACTAGTTAGCCTCACGCCAGCAAGCTAGCTTGTTGGCCCTTCTAGGCCTTCATAGCCTCTCATAGCTCACAGCCCTATGCCTCCAAATGCCAAAATAAGGCCATTCTTCTTGCCACTTTGAACCCTCTCCAAATCTGGCAAAACTCCTCCAAATCTACAAAAACTCCTCCAAACTTGCAAAACTCATCTAAATCTGGCCAACCAGCAAAACTCCTCCAAATCTGGCCAAAATTTGACGTAAACTCCAACAAAAATTTGACATAAAATTTGACATAAACCCTAAAGTTGGCTGACCACCAAATCCTCCATTAACTCTTCACTCGAGCCAAATTGAAAAAATGAGTTTCTCCAAATCACAAATTCACGAGTATAGGTTCCCAACTCCTCCTTCAATTTTACTTTTTGAGCACAACTCGCAACAAATTGGTCTTGTCTTCACCTCATGAGCTCCAAATCACAACCATTGCTTGAAATTTGCTTCTTCTTTGCTAAAAAATTGGCCAACGCTTCCGTACACCATCTGCCTTATTGCCAATTCTGCATCCACCAATGAGCTTTTGCACACTAGGGAAAATTTAAACTTTGATTGAGCTACCAACGATCCACCGAGCTTGGAGATACCACCAACACTCACAGTTCCTACACCCAATTTCCCCCTAACTTCACTTCTTTGATGTAATCAGATTGTTTACAACTCTTGAATCCACTCAACTCAGATCAATACTTGATCTATCACTCTATAAACTGCCAACAATTGTGCACTGATTACAATCAAACCACACTCCTCTAACTAAAAGAATCCAAGGGACGCTCACCGGCCTCTATCCACCATATCCTAGAACTCGAAGGCTCAACATCAGAGAAGTGAGCCCTCTAGAGCTGCACCTCAAAAGTATACCCCTAGACTCGAGCTAGGTCTGAAACCCTAACGGTCCCATTGACGGCACACTCAATGGTGCAAATGGTGCAAAGTGATGCTGGGACCCATCGTGAAGTCAATACCTCGAACATGAAATCTAACTGTCAAAAAATAGTCTATGGGAAATTGCTGAAATACCTCTAACTACTATCATTGCAACTCCAATGTCCAAGCAATCTAGATGTGACGCTACAAATGATGTGACAACCTCATATCGAAACTATTGACATCCAGCCCCATTTTACCTCTTTGTCTCTCCCTTGTATGGCATGATAAGGCCTTCCCATCCTTTGTGTTTGTTGCATGGTCACCTTTTCTTCAACTTTCAGGATCAAAATTTGAAACTGTGGGGGAATCATCGTATCTTCCCTTCATAGAAGTAGACCACTTGAACCCTACTACTTTGAATCAAGAGTTCACCCAATGCAATGATCTTCTTGCTAGATTATGCAGTTCATAAGTAGCAGAGGTATCGACACTTAAAATTGACAATTGAGATTTTGGGTACTCCGTTTGGGTTCATAGTGTTGATATATAATTAGTATAGCTAATTAGCTAGGACCAAACTAACAAAGATTTTGAAAATTTATTTAGGATATAGAAATTAGAAATTATTATTTTATATAAAATATTTTTGGTATACTAAAAATTTAAATATTTCTAAAATGAAATGAGAATTGTAACATTGTTCCTAAATCATGGGAATGTATATTATGCAGAGCTCCAAAAATTTATTTGTATATTGCGCACAACTCAAGAAGCTTTGGTCACTTGTATTTATATGCTGTACTTAATGATAAAATTCAGATTAAGTCAATGTTGACCTCTATATTTCAAATTTCATTAATCTATATTACCCTAAAATTTATATTTTTACCTTCTCAAAATAATATAAACAGGTGTACATATCTTATTTTACAACATTTTGTATTTTTTCCTTCTTTAGATATATTATATATTTTGGCTAGTATAATCCACATTAATAAACGGTTTCCCGTGGTGACATTACATAGCATCAATGGATACCTCCTAGTTCCCGCCGGCCGTCTTGGTGTCAACGCACTTGCATTATTAAAACGTAGATCATATGACCTTTTGAGTGGTCTCATTTCCACATTACCTCTTTCTTTGAAATGAATCCCAAAAAATTTTTAACGGTTGATTTAGGAAGAATCTCCTCATGAATATTCAGCATCAATAATATGATTAGTATACGTTGTACCAAAATCATTGAAGATATTTCGTAATCTGGTACTAATATTCTATATTTGACACTAATTCTTCTTTACCTCCATTTTCATCAGATATTAACCACACTGATTGATGGGTTAAAAGATTATGGACAGGTGCTACGAGAAAGCCACATTTAAATTTCCTTTGCGTTTTTTTTCTTGTTTACAAAATTTCTCATCATTCTCATTATTCAAAGGACAAAACAAGAAATTAATTTAGCCATTTTTCTGATAAGTAGTGGAAAATTTAGTGGAAAAGGATACTGTTCAATTCAAGTCTAGATTGAGAAGAATACTTAACATATTGATCCACATTATTTAGCACTTCTTCTTACACCTTTGATAAGTTTTGCCAACTTAAATTCCAACGTACAACCGTCAAAATCTTAATCACTTGATACTCTGTAACGCTCTAGATATATATTTACTTTGGGTGTTTCATTGTAGAAATTGAGAAGTACTTTTGCTTCTCAGGATATGGGGCACATCCTTCTAGGGTTCTGCCTGAAGTTTATCACTCAAGACCACTCAAATTTATTCTTACCGTTCTTAACGAATCCGAGTTCATACATCTTCATTATAGTATGTATATTGATGTATAACCTTGTTAACAATATTGTTCTCTCGAGTCAATTAATATTTAATCCTCTAAAACTTCTCTTTGCTTTTTATCCTCTGTAACGACAAAATAGATCTCTCGATCACCAAGTTACTTGTCCCGCAGATGAGAGAGCAGACCCATGTGAAGAAATAACTTGAAAGTTTTGAATGTTTCCATAATTTACAGTGATAATTTTTACAAAACATAATGATCAAATACTTTCTTACTAAGATTATATTTCATTTGTCACATTCTTCATCCATAAAAATTTTGGAAAACCTGGGGATAATGCAAATACATATAGCATGCAAATACCTGTTGCTTCCTCCACAACATGAACATAAGTGTACAATCGTGTTCACGCACTTTCTCTGGTCTTGGGCTGCCAGAGGTTTGGCTGGAGATGCAATTCGGGGCTATCCGGCCTCGGGGATGAGGGACTACAATACTTACATTATTATTATTATAGATTATTATACTTAATTCCACAATTATAATAAATCACTGTTATAGTAATTGGCGGACGTCTTTATACGTGAGCAAAACTCACAGAGATGTGTCCGTATCCTTCCTTCTCTGGCGGTTTACTGGGAAATAGCTGTTTCAGCAAAACCACTGATGCAACGCAGCACTGGTGGTTTCGATCGATGTGCTTCATCGGGAGCAGAGCTGCTGTGGAGAGCGGAGAAGAAGTCTTGTTGAAGATGGAGAACTCGCGGGGAAGAAGACGATTGGGGTTTACTCTGACCTTGATGCTTGCGTGGATTATCATAGAATGCGTTGCTGCTGACACGGGATCACGCGAGGATGCATTTGTAGATTATTCGGGGATGTCGTCCAAACGGAGTGCGATCAAAAGTTTCACAGGTGAAAATAGACCGCTCTATTTCCAGTTCTTTGCGTCATGGATTGATTAATTGATTGATTCGATGATGTCATTTTCGTAAATATGCAGAGGATTTCCTCTAAGGTTTCGCTCAAATTCGAGAGGTCATGTTTAAAATTTAGATTCGGGTTACCAAACGACGGTACTTACTTCCAATTTTGCATACATTCAGTTGCGGCTATTTTCTCCGGGGGTTTTCTTCCTGGGGGACTGGCTGAACCACAACTGTTCGAAATGAAATTAAAATTCTGTGTACCAGTATTAGAGAAACGCGAACCTGGCCGGGAGTTGAAGAGTCCAGAATTAGACTCAAAGTTGACATTAAGTGAGTTTATACCAAATATGCTTTTACCAAATGTATGAGCAGTTGGAAACCCAGGGATCCCACTCAAAGAGGGCATGAATTCTAACAGTGCTGAAATCCAAATGCAATCCATGAAGTCGTTTGATCGGCCTTCTTTCTTGGTGCACGCTGATGCTCTCCAGTCAATTTGGTCTTCTCTACCAAATTCGAGAATATGAAGACCTGTTTTCCTGCTGCGCTCTCTTTCTGGTTTCTTTAGATGAAGAAGGCGTATGATTTGTAGGCTGTACACTAGCTTTCGGTGTTTCCATTCAATGATCATGACTCAATATAATTGTCGAATACGGGCCCTCGTTACGACGTACTCCTTACTCGTCGTGAGCGTCTCTGTTTTCTGTGATGTTCATGACCTGTCTCGAAACAAAGTTTGATTATCTTCGACTTTGCGCAGGATATTACAGTGAAACTTGCGGGAGATATCGCTTCCAAATCTGTCAACTACATGAAGGTTAGTTCTGGGAAGGAGTCTATTTTGCTATCCTACCAGTATACCTTGGACTGCATATAAAACATATGCTTGCAGAAAATTTGAAATCATACCGACTATCCTTGTCGGGAACAATATACCGAGCATAACTAGCGAATTCAAGAAAAGCTTCTTGCTGTATCTTTTCACTAGAAGAGACTGCAAAACAACTAAAAAAGCGGGCATATGATTGAAGAGTACTGAGTAGAGACGAGCTGAGGACGTTGTTGTGTGCTGCTCTGATGCAGGAGTTGATGTGGTGATGTGCTTGAGCGGAGCCTAGTGAGTCAAGGGCTCATGGATGGATGCTCATTCTGTCGTGCGGAGCCTGCTGGCACCACTATTGACGAGGGCCGTGACAACATCCGGCCGGGGTCGTGTAACATCCTAATACCCAGTGCTATTTTTTCCGTCATGAGTTGTCGAGTGAATTGCTAGGAATTGTCCTCCGTGTCATAATGTACACCGTAAGTTTTTCAGGTTGAGGTGCTCAACTTCTCTAGCTGTTGAACTTCTCCTTTAGCAACAGGTGGTCAATTTGAATTGGGTGTTTCATATCCAGGACACCAGTGAGTTCTTTTTCAATCCAGAAGCGCCTTCTGAGTGGGACGGAAGGTTCTCTATGTGGGGAAAGGTAAGATCGTACCACCTCAAGTATGGATGACCCGCAGTTTTAGTTTCGTGTTATATAAGACTTGTAGTTGTGAAACTTGAATCAGCTGTGGACTCTCCATAGCTGAGTTTTCTCTCGAGTGATCAGAGTTGACGCAATCAACCTTAGAAGAAAACACACATTGATCTGAGTGACGTTATACTTACTGAGTTGGATCAGGTGGTGGGCTTCACGAGCTGGATTGTGCTGCGGAGAATTGTAGCTCTTCCTTCAAGACAGGAGATCCATTCTAGTGGCACTGTTCTGCGAATGCTTGTTAACCAGTAATTTATATGGTCAGATTAGAGACTTCAGTGCCTCTTGAATTATGCAACAACATGACAAAAGAAGCATTACAGTAGATTTTAAGCAACCTAGACCTGCCCATTACTGGCAAGACGTAACTATTCTGCAGAATCCTGTCTTCCTACGATCCTAGTAAGAAAAAGACCCAGACTTAAAGCTCTATCTAGTATGCAAGATCGTCCGTGGAGAATAAAATCTGAATAAACTCAGGAATCGGACACCTTGCTTAGTCACAGGAAATCATGTTTAGACGTAACTATCCTGCATGATCTAGCTTTCCTGTCTTCTTACGCTCTTAGTAAGAAAGGATCCACACACTTCGAGCTCTAATCGGCAAAATTGGCAGTGGAGAATAGAATCTGAACGAACTCAGGAATCGCACACCTTGCTTATACACAGAAAATCAAGTTTCAACTGAGCCGGATGTTATGTACTATGTCGGATGTTTTCCTCTTCATTTGTACATACTCTTCAAACTTGTCGAAGGGACGGTACAGCTGGATTATCATGTTTCCTCTCGTTTAGATTAGATCTGTTCTTGAGATACAAAGAGGAAAGGTGCTTGTGCCCCTTTTTAAGAACAAGATGCTTGATGTTTAAAAAGTACCACTCATTGCCAAAATGTTTTCTTTTGCGAAAGAAACGTGAAAATCGATGGTTACTTTTGTTTTATATGTCATGGCAGACATTAAAGTCAAATTTGTCTACGAATGTTGAGTTGAGACTCAAAAAAGATAACACCCTTCACCTCCTTAGCAGAGACAAATACTTTTTCGCGCCGTTAGATAATCCGCTGTTCCGACAGTCGGTATAATTTCGTCCGGTTAGGAACTTAAAAGTGTCGACAAGCTCTGTAAATGCTGTTGGCTGCTGGCTTGTAGAAGTCGTCTTGTTGTAGCTCATGCGCATGTTTAGTTTCCAACGTCGGCCATAACACACACCGTTCTCAACACCAAAGTCTTAATAAGTCGATCACATCTAATCATAGGTTATTACATGGTGTTGATAACCTTCCTCTGTCACAACGAGGATTGTCTTTAATCAAAGTTCGACGGAACGGTCATCGCTTTGGCACCCACTATACCAAAACCTTGGGTTAAACCTTCGACTTTGAACTTAAACTGGTGTACGGCAGGTTTGTGTAGTGTACAACATTACAGATCAAGTTGTTCAAGATCAACTAATTCAAGTTGTTGGAGATCAACTAAGTCTCAACGTTAAACTCAAGTTGTTCCGGGTTTTGGCTTCTAATATTCATCTGGTGTTAGTTGCAACTCATATATGTCTCTTTTGGTTTAGTTTCCCTGTACTTAGGCCAAAAGCACCGGTCAAGATTTCTTCACATCCCCAACAAGTTCGATGAATTCCAACTCTATGATGAATTCCAACTCTATTCATAGTCTGATTGTTACATGCATATGGTACGCACCTCAGACACAATTAACATTACCTTTGCTGTGAACACATTCAGCATACTATTCATCTCGATAGGCGTACCTGCGTAGCCATCAGATTTAAAAATAGCATGCTTTACAGACGGTACTAAAGGTAACAGTCGTCCTATTATGCCAAAATTATGTTAATTCCGGGGAGACTCAACTGCAGGTCACCATGTACAACCTAGTAGGGTACCCAGCATTTCCACTTTTAGTTAATATGTACGTCAGGTTATGAACTATACAGCACTGCTATGATCAATCTTCGTCTACAGGGTTTAAGAACCGTAAACATATTAATGATTTTCACTAGTGAGTCTCTTGAGCGCTGCAGCTCATAAAAGGGTTCTTAGTGTTGGAGCTTATTAATCAACTCACAGTTTCTTTCAATGCTATTTGGATTTCTATATTGTTCTCTATCGATCCCAGGAACGACGATTGATAACGTCGTAGTGTAGTGTAGGGGAATGATTGTGCATGTTTCCGATCCATTCTGGAAAACAATTTCAAGTGCGATAAGCTAGTCAGGTCTTACAACGAAGTAATAGGAGGACAGTTGGATAGAGCAACAACCGTCTAGGATGAAGGTCACGAGTTCGAATCTTAAAGGCTTGCGTGAAGTGCACGTTAAACATTATCTACCAGTGGTAGTCCGTCTCCAAACTCTCTGGTAAAATACTCGAGAGTGCCTGCAAGCCAAGAACTCCCCTCCAATGATTCAGGTTGATTATTCTCGCACCCAGATAAGTCTAGCGTTTCCAAGTTGCCTAAGTTTCCGAAACTGCTGGGAATTGCCTGCAGCCCTGGACACGAGAGTCCAGCCTCAAATCCTTCAGGCGAAGAAGGTCCCGAGTCCGGCAATGACTGGAGTTTCTCGCACCCAGATAAGTCTAGCGTTTCCAAGTTGCCTAAGTTTCCGAAACTGCTGGGAATTGCCTGCAGCCCTGGACACGAGAGGTCCAGCCTCAAATCCTTCAGGCGAAGAAGGTCCCCCGATCGAGTCCGGCAATGACTGCAGTTTCTCGCACTCAGATAAGTCTAGCGTTTCCAAGTTGCCTAAGTTTCCGAAACTGCTGGGAAGGGCCTTCCCATTCCTTGGGAAGGCTCTTCCCAGCAGTCTCGCAGCCTCAAATCCTTCAGGCGAAGAAGGTCCCCCGATCGAGTCCCGGCAATGACTGCATAACACTCAGATAAATCTAGCGTTTCCAAGTTGCCTAAGTCTAGCGTTTCCAAGTTGCCTAAGTTTCCGAAACTGCTGGGAAGGGCCTGCAGCCCTGGACAGTCTCGCAGCCTCAAATCCTTCAGGCGAAGAAGGATAAGTCTAGCGTTTCCAAGTTGTGCCTAAGTTTCCGAAACTGCTGGGAGAAGGTCCTGCAGCCCTGGACAGTCTCGCAGCCTGTGTGCTGGGAAGGGCCTCAACAAATACTTCAGGCGAAGAAGTCCCCCCATCGAGTCCGGCAATGACTGCAGCTCGTGGCGCACCCAGATAAATATAGCGTTTCCAAGTTGCCTAAGTTTCCCAAACTGCTGGGAAGGGCCTGCAGCAGCCCTGGACAGTCTCCCAGGCTCAAATCCTTCAGGCGAAGAAGTCCCCCGATCGAGTCCGGCAATGACTGCAGTTCCCGGCAGTCAGATAAGTCTAGCGTTTCCAAGTTGCCTAAGTTTCCGAAACTGCTGGGAAGGGCCTGCAGCCCTGGACAGTCTCGCAGCCTCAAATCCTTCAGGCGAAGAAGTCCCCCGATCGAGTCCGGCAATGACTGCAGTTTCTCGCACTCAGATAAGTCTAGCGTTTCCAAGTTGCCTAAGTTTCCGAAACTGCTGGGAAGGGCCTGCAGCCCTGGACAGTCTCGCAGCCTCAAATCCTTCAGGCGAAGAAGGATAAGTCTAGCGTTTCCAAGTTGTGCCTAAGTTTCCGAAACTGCTGGGAGAAGGTCCTGCAGCCCTGGACAGTCTCGCAGCCTGTGTGCTGGGAAGGGCCTCAACAAATACTTCAGGCGAAGAAGTCCTGTGTGCTGGGAAGGGCCTCAACAAATACTTCAGGCGAAGAAGTCCGGCAATGACTGCAGTTTGTGGCACCAAGATAAATCTAGCGTTTCCAAGTTTCCTAAGTTTCCGAAACTGCTGGGAAGGGCCTGCAGCCCTGGACAGCCTCGCAGCCTCAAATCCTTCAGGCGAAGAAGTCCCCCGATCGAGTCCGGCAATGACTGCAGTTCCCGGCAGTCAGATAAATGTAGCGTTTCCAAGTTGCCTAAGTTTCCGAAACGGCTGGGAAGGGCCTGCGACCCTGGACAGTATCGCAGCCTCAAATCCTTCAGGAGAAGAAGTCTCCCGATCGACTCCGGCAATGACTGCAGTTCCCGGCAGTCAGATAAATCTAGCGTTTCCAAGTTGCCTAAGTTTCCGAAACTGCTGGGAAGGGCCTGCAGCAGCCCTGGACAGTATCGCAGCCACAAATCCTTCAGGCGAAGAAGTCCCCCGATCGAGTCCGGCAATGACTGCAGTTCCCGGCACCGAGATAAATCTAGCGTTTCCAAGTTGTCTAAGTTTCCGAAACTGCTGGGAAGGGCCTGCAGCCCTGGACAGCATCGCAGCCTCAAATCCTTCAGGCGAAGAAGTCCCCCGATCGAGTCCGGCAATGACTGCAGTTCCCGGCACCGAGATAAATCTAGCGTTTCCAAGTTGCCTAAGTTTCCAAGTTGCCTAAGTTTCCCAAACTGCTGGGAAGGGCCTGCAGCCCTGGACAGCCTCGCAGCCTCAAATCCTTCAGGCGAAGAAGTCCCCCGATCGAGTCCGGCAATGACTGCAGTCCCCAGCACCGAGATAAATCTAGAGTTTCCAAGTTGCATAAGTTTCCGAAACTGCTGGGAAGGGCCTGCAGCCCTGGACAGTATCGCAGCCTCAAATCCTTCAGGCGAAGAAGTCCCCCGATCGAGTCCGGCAATGACTGCAGTTTCTCGCACTGAGATAAGTCTAGCGTTTCCAAGTTGCCTAAGTTTCCGAAACTGCTGGGAAGGGCCTGCAGCCCTGGACAGTATCGCAGCCTCAAATCCTTCAGGCGAAGAAGTCCCCCGATCGAGTCCGGCAATGACTGCAGTTTCTCGCACTGAGATAAGTCTAGCGTGTCCAAGTTGCCTAAGTTTCCGAAACTGCTGGGAAGGGCCTGCAGCCCTGAACAGTATCGCAGCCTCAAATCCTTCAGGCGAAGAAGTCCCCCGATCGAGTCCGGCAATGACTGCAGTTTCTCGCACTCAGATAAGTCTAGCGTTTCCAAGTTGCCTAAGTTTCCGAAACTGCTGGGAAGGGCCTGCAGCCGTCGACACGAGTCCAGCCTCAAATCCTTCAGGCGAAGAAGTCCCCCGATCGAGTCCGGCAATGACTGCAGTTCCCGGCACCCAGATAAGTCTAGCGTTTCCAAGTTGCCTAAGTTTCCGAAACTGCTGGGAAGGGCCTGCAGCCCTCGACACGAGTCCAGCCTCAAATCCTTCAGGCGAAGAAGTCCCCCGATCGAGTCCGGCAATGACTGCAGTTTCTCGCACTCAGATAAGTCTAGCGTTTCCAAGTTGCCTAAGTTTCCGAAACTGCTGGGAAGGGCCTGCAGCCCTGGACAGTATCGCAGCCACAAATCCTTCAGGCGAAGAAGTCCCCCGATCGAGTCCGGCAATGACTGCAGTTCCCGGCACCCAGATAAATCTAGCGTTTCCAAGTTGCCTAAGTTTCCGAAACAGCTGGGAAGGGCCTGCAACCCTGAACAGTATCGCAGCCACAAATCCTTCAGGCGAAGAAGTCCCCCGATCGAGTCCGGCAATGACTGCAGTTTCTCGCACTCAGATAAGTCTAGCGTTTCCAAGTTGCCTAAGTTTCCGAAACAGCTGGGAAGGGCCTGCAACCCTGAACACGAGTCCAGCCTCAAATCCTTCAGGCGAAGAAGTCCCCCGATCGAGTCCGGCAATGACTGCAGTGGCCAGCACCGAGATAAATCTAGAGTTTCCAAGTTGCCTAAGTTTCCGAAACTGCTGGGAAGGGCCTGCAGCCCTGGACAGTATCGCAGCCACAAATCCTTCAGGCGAAGAAGTCCCCCGATCGAGTCCGGCAATGACTGCAGTTTCTCGCACCAAGATAAGTCTAGCGTTTCCAAGTTGCCTAAGTTTCCGAAACTGCTGGGAAGGGCCTGCAGCCCTGGACAGTAGTCCAGCCACAAATCCTTCAGGCGAAGAAGTCCCCTGATCGAGTCCGGCAATGACTGCAGTTTCTCGCACTGAGATAAGTCTAGCGTTTCCAAGTTGCCTAAGTTTCCGAAACTGCTGGGAAGGGCCTGCAGCCCTGGACAGTATCGCAGCCTCAAATCCTTCAGGCGAAGAAGTCCCCCGATCGAGTCCGGCAATGACTGCAGTTTCTCGCACTGAGATAAGTCTAGCGTTTCCAAGTTGCCTAAGTTTCCGAAACTGCTGGGAAGGGCCTGCAGCCCTGGACAGTATCGCAGCCTCAAATCCTTCAGGCGAAGAAGTCCCCCGATCGAGTCCGGCAATGATTGCAGTTCCCGGCACCGAGATAAATCTAGCGTTTCCAAGTTGCCTAAGTTTCCGAAACTGCTGGGAAGGGCCTGCAGCCCTGGACAGTATCGCAGCCTCAAATCCTTCAGGCGAAGAAGTCCCCCGATCGAGTCCGGCAATGACTGCAGTTCCCGGCACCGAGATAAATCTAGCGTTTCCAAGTTGCCTAAGTTTCCGAAACTGCTGGGAAGGGCCCGCAACCCTGAACAGTCCCTGATCGTCAATTCCTTCAGATGGAGAAGGTGCGTGAAGGAATTTGCGTCACAACGTACCAGCTGCAGTAATTCCAACTTAGCTAAGTTTCCCCATGCATACGGAAGTGACTGGTTAGGCACATTGTAAAACCGCAGGTGAACAAGTTGCCCACAGGACTCCGGCAGTGATGAGTCTGGAGTAGCAAGAGACCGATCCAGTGGCCGCAAGTTGAAAATCCAGTGGCAGCAAGTCGAAGATTCATCATTTTGTAATCCCCGAGAACGTGTACGCGCAAGATTCATTTGCCTCAATCTGGGCACAGAGGACGTTACGTGCAAAACAACCAACTCTTTCAAGGTCGAACACACAAAGATGGTCTGGGCAGAAACCCAACTGAGCATGGTAATTTTGGGTGGCAACTGAAGATGCCGCTCTGCACATCTTTTGCACGGCTTGTGGAGACTGTGATATCGGAATACCAAGTAGCGAAGTCCTTCAAGTCCTTCAAGTCGTGACATAATGCTCAATGCTACTCGCATTTTACAAGGTCTTTCCTCGTCACAGCAATTTTTATCATACTCCGTATATTCATTGTCCACTACTACTTGGTGGAAAATCACTTTCTCCAGCCCTTGAGCTCCCTTCAAAAATGAAATAGAAAACTAAAATTATCATAAATGAAATGTAAAACTAAAATTGTCATAGTTCAAGTGCATCCGTCCATCGTGCTGTGTATAAAGCAACTCCAGGTCTTCATGCCTAACTATCAAGCACTTATACAAGATGGACCCTATTTTAGCACCACCGCTTCAAAGCTTCTCCTTGTTGGAGGAGAATGGATGTATGACTCCCAAAATTACAACCAGTACAATTGCTACAAGTTCCCGATGATGTTCACCTCAACAACTGTGTTTCGGACTCCCTTCCAGTTTCGATTTACAAATGAATTCAGATTTAGGAAACATAACTGGTAAATATGACTCATTTAGCGGGAAAAATGAATTGCTGAAGGAAAAGGAAGCGTATGTAAAGAAAACAGGAAATACCTTGTAGTTACCATCCAGTGGATTGCCCTCAATGATTCTACCTTTCTCTAGTGCAATTCTGATGCCCAAAGTTCGGAGATGCTCGTGCATTCGTGGCACGAACCGACCCAACCTGTCATCCATCTTTCCACTGTATACAAGAGATCTGTCTATCAAGACTTGCCACTTGTTGTGTGCAGAGCCGTACATGGATGACCACGCCGTCATCACCTCTTCAGAGCTAAACCAATTGTCTGTGGACCAATCGTGACGCATCCCAAAACATCTTAAGTCACCGGGGCTTGTAAATATGGTCGCCGTATCAAGAAACATTTCCAACTCCTCTGTTCCAAGATTGTCGATACTCACCCTTAGCTTCTCCCATACATCCTCCTCCAGACGCCTCACACGGCTTCTTAAGTCTACTGCTTGTAGAGCTTTGGAAATTTCTTCCCATATCCGTTTGTCTGTTTTCCCTCTCACTGAGCTTCCTATCACTTCTAGGGTCAGGGGCAATCCATCACATCTTCCCACAATTTCTTCTACTATCTCCTTCAACTCATTTGGAGGTTCATTCTTTGCTGGAAACGCATGTGTAATGAACAACTGTCTGGCATCTTCACTCCCCAAAAATGGTACTCGACAGACATATATCTTGTCACCGAATAGATTGAAAAGCCCTTCATCTCGGCTTGTGACTACGAAACAACTTCCCTCAGCGGCATTCTCTTGAGCTATTTCCTCCAACAACTCTACATCTTTTCTTTTCTCTACATCATCAAAAATGACAAGGAGCTTCTTCCCCAGTATCTCATCCCATCTGCTTTGGTTGTAATCACCTGCAGGATGGGGACTTATGAGTTTCCAGACTTCCTCCTTCACCTTTCTCTTGTCCCCTGGAATCTCCTTCACTTTATCCACAAAGCACACGTATTGAAATCGGGCATTGATCTTATTGTAGAGCGACTTTGCAAGGGTGGTCTTCCCAACTCCTCCCATCCCACAAAACCCAATAAATGAACGCCCCTGCTCAATTTCCGCCGTAACGGTTTCCAGGAGCGACTTGGTACCCACTGGGTACCTTGAGACTGCTTGCCTCCGCCTCGCATGGCTTTGCGTAGTTACACCAGGGGCTGCTGTTTCTTGCACCTGCAACAAAAGTTAGAGGGAAGTGGAATTTTAAAACTGTGCACACAGGTCGTGTTTTCTGATGTCATTCAGAGCATACAACAGATATGAACTAAGTCCAATACCTGTTGTTGCTGCTTGTTAACAAGGTAGATCAGCTGGACTAAGTGCTGGAACATGTTCGATTGTGTGCTCTCTGGTTTGCACAATGACAAGTGATCTGCAGCCACCGTGATGTGATTTGGTCCGAACCGTGCAGATGCTTCTTCTACAATCATCTGGCTTGAGATTCCACCTGCGACCTACACATGCAAGATTTAAACATGAATACTTAAGATAGACCTCTCATTGTCTGTCTTATACTAAACCACAGGAAAATATGCAGGAAATAGTACTCTCGAGCGAGACAACCTGCGAAAACTGGATCATTAAGAACGCATTTCTTATTTGGTGATTAGTAGGGCTTTATTATCAGAAACATAAAATTCGTTCATTAAATCAGACTTTAATTTCTGTAGATTATAATATACCGTATGGAATCCGCTGGTTTTCATTTCTGTAGCAAAAGCTTCTCCAATACTGAAAATCTCCCACTTTTCTTTACTCGCCACTGGGTCGAATATCACGCCTTGCCTGACCACCTCGGTGCCCAACAACTCCATAAATGGCAACAAAGGACTCCTGCTCATGATCTCTTTTGCCATGCCAGCAAGCATTTCCGACCCCAAATGGGGAGTTCCACAGAACAGAATCCCTTTAATGCTCTTTACCCATCTCTCTTTCAATCCATCTGTAGATGCAATAAGCTCCCGCACTGCCGCCTGAATGCATAACTGCTTAATAACAACACCCCCAAAACTATGTCCGACGAAGATAATGGGTCGGAAAGTGTTCGACGACTCTTGTCCTGTGTGGAATGCCCAACTGAGTTCTGTAAACAAATTTTCAGCTATCATCGTCAAATCCATTCGCCCCGTCGAGTTAGTCTTCGGTAAACTTGCATCATACTTGATGAAGAACACTCGTGCACGATGCTCTTGTAACCATTGTTGGGGCCACATTGTCTTCGAGTCATTTTTGCAGGTCCAAGTCGAAAGGTGCACATCTAGCCCACCAGTATGCTCATGTTGAAGGCCATGGAAGAAAACAATGTCGACCTGCGGTAGTGGTGGATCGTACACTAACAACACGGAATCGCTCAACTGAAAAATGGACAAATACAGACAATTAGAAGTGTAGTAATTTCTAAACACAAGAGCCTCCTACTCCCTATAAATTTGTCACCGAGGTCGTTAACTTGAAAGGTAATTAACCAAGTAGTTATTAACCATCAGCTGATATTCTGTCACATGACTGTTCCTTGATTTCAAGTCACTTTAAGCTCTACCTTGCTGATACCAAGGTCCGACTCTTGAGAACGTGTTGTCGGTGAATCGATCCGCTGCAAACGTAGACAAAATGTTATGAATTGAAAGGTTTAGTTTCAAACACTCACAACTCTGTGAGGCAACGCCTGGTACTTTCCTAAGGTAGATCAATACTACCTATTCGTACGACAACCTACCGATTGTTTTAGTCCTGAAATGCTACTTGACCAAGAGAATAGTGAAGCCTATAACAGAGTATCTCGAAGTTTGTCAAAAGAGCTAAATCATTGTGGCGGAATCTAATCAACATCTATAATCGATAGAAGTTATTCCTCATACTCAGGTTTGCACTTACATACCTTGATGTTCTCTTGGCGGGAAGATAGAGAATCTCGTGGGCTAAAACTGCTTGACGGTATGTCCATTGTGACACTGCACTTCCAGAAAATAAAAGTAATCAACTCAACGGTTTACAAATTGGCAACGATTTTATCATCTTCAAATACAAGTCGGGGAGCTATCCCCGAACATCTTTCTCAGGTCAAGCATTAGTAATATATAGCGATACAACTACTTACAACGCACTAACTGAGTCTGTACAAGAGCTGGATTATTTTCACATGGAGCAGCTTGTGGCCTGGGAGAGGATTCCGCAAGCCTTCAATACATTTGACGAGCCAAGTGATGGTTGACGTCATATTGTTGCTAAGGGCTGATTTCCATGTGAGTTTTTGATTGGCTTAGATTTGTAGTGGGAGTAGGAACCCTTCATCAAACGCGGGATTCAGGACCCACCCCATTCGAACCGAACATGCATATGGAAGCAACGAAATGCAGGCTTGAACATGAACAGAGGCAAACTGAAATCCAACTGACCTAAGCAAGTAATACAGAGCGGAATATAAGCGAAATCGATACAAAGCAGAAGCAAAAATTGATCCATTCCATGAGCAGCATGATTTCGTACATGATGCATACTAGATTTTGATGCATACTAGATGCATACATGATTTCGTACATGATGCACAGTAGATGCCGTGCAATGGTATGCACCATGTATGAAAGGAAGCCTTTTCAGGCAACAACAGAGGATACATTTTGAAACTAAGAGTAGAGAAAACGATCTGGCGAGTAGGTAAGATGCATTCGGAAGTGAAGCGAAAGCATTGAGATGCGTAGTGTAAGTGGATGACAGTTGGACTAGAGCGAAGAATGACAATCCTTAAACACTAAACGCTAGAAGGATAGTGTCCCACGAAGTGCCGAAGTAGCTGAGCGACTGCCAGTACCTCTCCAACCGAGTTTCTTGTTCGAAAGCTCACAAGTGCCAAGGCAATATCTGATTAGTTTATATTGGTCGAAAAAGGTCGTGAAAAGATCAGTACTCTCCGGAGTCGGTTGGTTTTCCTAAGGAGGATTCCAAAGTCCTCACTTAAGGAAATTTTTACCCTTGAAGGTCCGTTCTAAACTCAATGGGCAGGGGATACTACAGGTGGATATAGCAGAGTGCAGCGACCACCGGGGAGATTGGGAGAAAGTCGACGTGGATATGAACCGAGTCTATGCCACCAGGCTTTGGTGTGCCGGTAACATAGGCTGACCAACCTTTAAACAAATTTACATGAAAAAGAACGATCAAACCACTTTGTCCTCTTCACCCATATATCAAACCTTCGCATGGGAAACCACCCTAAGTACTATGGGGCATGAGGTAGACAGATTTCAAACGTATGGGGATAGTGTGAAACGGAAGCCAAGGAAGGAATGCCTGGGAATTTCAAATATCAGATCGAGTCGCAAACAACTCAGAACAATCAATTATGCCACAAGCGTGTCAATCACGAACCCTCGCTCTCAACTTAGAGTTTTCTGAGGGAGCTTTTGGAGTGCATGAACTGCACGTTGAATAAGTTACCTGTCTCATACAGTAGTAGAAGAAAACTCAAGATCACCGGATTGTCTCCTCTTTCACCTTCTCAACTTCTTACTGATCGCTGCTATTCATCCCTAGGTTCCCTCATAAGCTAGAAAGTTGGGGTTACGCCATCTGTCTGTCCTCAGATGCTACAGCATTCTGCTTCTGTCTCCTTTCTCACGAATAATTTAGATCGTGGTGACCATGTCCCTCGCCCTTCCGTACTACGAGATCGAAGCATGAACTGATGATTCATGCCGATGTCCACTACGAGGCTAACAAAACGGGGGAAAGCAGATGATTGACCTGTCAACTTGAGACAATAGAACAGTTCAGTAACTCCTCTCGATGACTCCAATTCAGAAGGAAAACCATTCCAAGCTTGCAATGCCAGAAGAGCTAACCCAACAAGAAATTGCAAAGCTCACTATTCTGTACCAGGTACAATTGCGGATCACTCTATGCCAGCAATGACTTAGTTAGAACGTGCTGGGAGGGGGATTGCACAGTAGTCGCGCGTTCCTGGTATTGATATCTCAGAATCTAATTCTGTAAGAATCTGGGGTATAAGTCTACAACCCTAGAGTTCTTATATTAAAATTAGTTTCGGCCAGTATTTTTCTGCTTTGATTAAGAGAAAAAAACAGTTACTGGTAAGTTAAACCATGTACTAATATTCTACTCGGCTAATGAGTGCCAAGCTGAGGGCTACTTCCCCAGCGCATTTCCTCAGGAGTCAATGATGGGGTAAGTAACTTCTACATAAAGAAGCCTAATTTGTATGGTTGAAGGAGGGTATTGACTTTGCGACAGAACCATCGTGCTGGAGTGATGCAAACTTCTGACTAGTCAATGAGCTGCCCATGATCCTGTTCCTTTTCATATGAGATAAGTCTTAGATAAAAGGAAAACTTCTAGGTGGACGTCTACCCCAAGTTGGTGCTTTTTAACTACTTTACCAATAGTCAGGAGAAATGAATTGAGGACTTTCCTTCCCATCTTGTGGAAGTATGATATTACTCCGCCGACCAATTACTAAGACATGAGTAAACAAGTCTTGACTGACAGCATTCTTATATGTACCTTTCTTTAATAACCCAGTATGTCACTTACTTTTGGATCGTGCTTTCCGTCCAATACTATTTTATGAATAGCTACGTAAGGCGACAAGCACCCGCCCTAGGTTCTGTTGTCTCTAGAATGAGTGTGAAAATAATCTTCTTGTGATTTAAAACAGGGTGGAGAATTGGTGGGACGATTGTCACCGTAATCGAAGTCTTAACATCCAAACGCGGTAAACAGAAAGACAGACGCCTGACCGTGAATAGGCTCCAATTTGGACAGTCTCTTTACATCTTTTCTTACAATTTTATCTCCAGGGAAAAGTTCCACCAATGCCAAACTGACGTTCACTAGGGAGCAATTCTTGTACTTTGCGACCGACCGTTCACGGGTTTTGACAACAACTAGGATGATCACGGAGTAACCTGAATCGAAGGCACAATAGTAACAACTTAATAGACACACGAATGGACGGTGGGCAACACCATAACCGTAACACAGATCAACCGACTGGCAACTGAGTGGTGTTTGATGGTTTTTGACATCATTAACATAATCACAATCTTAATTCGATCAATCTGTCGATCTGAAGTCTTAGAAGCTTATTCCGGATATCGGTATGTCATTGAATGATAGTTTCGTAGGAGGAATTCTGGGCTAGGCTGAGAGATATTGGGATCGAAGTACTTGGAGCTCTTGCACTGTATCTGGGTCTAGAGAAGTGAACCTTTCAAGAGTTCCTGGAGGCTAACCTACTATCCGGAGTGTCCCCCATCTGATCTATAGTTGGTGCAGGACCTCATGCGAATCCCAACATTATGACATTGTTGAGAGCAGATCGTAATAATGTTCGCAAGGATAATAGATGGGTTGACATTCCTGTAGTCGCGAGCCGGGCAACAGTTGTGATCAACGCATTAACGATACTCTTGACGTACGCCAACTTCTTCTGGTTTGTGTAATAAAACATTCCATGGTTTGCATTGGACAAATCCTTCGCAATACTTCTTGTCGGCATTTTTATCTTCTCCCTTACAAACTGAAAGTGACCCACGAAATCCACTGCCATTTACTCTTTGCTTCAATTTGCACTCCGACATGTAAGGTGAATCCCATTTTCCACTAATATCGCCTAGAGTAAAGAAGACACCAGCAGAGATACAGCATGTGACTTGACATTTACACCAATTCTTCGTGTAATTTTGACAGGGTTTGAGCAACGGAAGATTTTAAAGCGTAGAGCACCTTGATCTCGTAACCAAGGAAATAAACTGAATATCGATCATATACTCAATGCAGCCAGAGCCATCTAAGATCCTTAAAGCTCCGTCCAAACTTATCGATGACGAATACCCTTTACGAATACATAACGGGCGACCGCGTAGAAAACACGAAGGATGAGAAGACCCCATCGAGCCGTACAAGGGTGAAACAAAATAGGGTAAAATGGGGCTTCACGAATACATGGCATGTTCATCGTCGGCAAAAGGTCATTCGACAGAAACCAGAGCTTGATAAGGATATCTGATCCTACCTTATTCCAGGCAGATTGATCTAACCAAAGAGGAGGGACTTTTAACCCTCCTCTCTTCTTGTGTTTTTGGCAGTTCACTTTGACCATTGCAAGAAAGCATATCTACCTATTTTACCTCTTAGGTTTTCTCTTTGTACGGTTTCATGGGCTTCTTTTTTATGCTTCTTGTTACACCGTACCTGTCTCCCTTTTGAGACTTTAAGAAAGTTCTCATGCGTGTAAGGACTAACGTGGCCATATCGAATCAACGCTGGCATCTAAACACCACGCACTTAGGCAATTGAAACAAGCAACTAGCGAGATGGACTACTACTGACGTGTACTATTGTGGTCCACATGAGCAACAAGGACGGAAGTAGTCATTCAGCAGACTTGTTTATAAAGCAATGTGATCTGGACCAGTTAGTCAACAATTTAGAGATAACGGTTCCGTAAGAGAGAAAAGGAAACTGCAAAGAAAATAGAAAATAAAAATAGGACGGATGGGAAAACCATCAAGCTGAACAAGGGTGGGACAAAAGAGGTAAAATGCAGCTAAGCTCCAATAGTATCCATATGAAGAATGTGCCCTATTGTACCTTAGATACGTGTGCTATGCATGTCGTAAGGTCTACAAACTATTGGAGTATCCAAAGAAACATCACCTAGAGTGATTGCTCTCCTATGGTTTGCCCCAACCAATGTTCTATGTAGAGTAATGTACACAAGCTGTCTAAAATATGTTACAAACTATGAGAGTGGGAGTGGGAATGGTACCCCTTGACACCTAACATGATAAGTTGGTGTACATTATCTAACAAATGTGTGAAACGCCATGTCCATTACTCCATATAACTCCAAGGCTAGAGGAACAAGGTGACCTTGCTACATACCTCGATACTTAGAGACATTGCGTGTTGTTGCTCCGCTCATAGCCCATCTTGGGAGATGACTAATCACTCCTTCCAAAACTGCATCACGCATAGGGTCCATAACCACAACATCCACTACTATCCCCTAATCATCTCGGACCAAGTGTAAGTTTGCCTTGACATGTGTAGTGTACAAAGCATACAAATGCTCCCTCCAAGCAAGGTATTCACTCTCTTGGACCATATCAAACACTATATCCTTGATGGCATCACAGGTAGCTATCCTCTATCTTCCAAGAGGACATCATGTCATATGGACTGCTATTGCATCTAATGTAGAATCACACTCACAGGTGAGTAATGAAGATGCATTTTGGGTGGACCAAACCTAAGCAGAACCTCATAATTGTAGAGAAGATAGCTAGTGTGAATCGAAATGCCCTAATGTATGGTTGAGCTAGGATCCAAGAGCTTGCACCCTTGTCAAAGCAAGGGCAAAGATGTGCTATAGTAGCCTGAGGAATGGACGAGTCAGCTAAGAGAGAATGTACCATATGTTGACATTGTCACTCCATCAAGGAACAATGCAAACCTATGGTCCAATCTGACGGTAGTGAAGAAAAGGATGGAATATCCTTCCATGTCCATGAGGATAGACCATCTCTTGTGTGCCATAATACATCTAGAGAGAAAAGGATCTTTTCTTCACCTTGGTCACACATGTCTCAAAAATTGGCCTATTGGCAACCACAAAATGGGAGTAAGTAGGGGTGTCGAGAGAACTCCATAGCCAAAAATGCTTTAGGTTCCATCTCCTCCATAGATAGAAAACCTAACCCTTCACATGAGATTGGTAGAGAAGCCTATATGTGTGCCAATCCCTTGTCTCACACTCAAGTGTCCTTGGTCCAATGATATCACCAAAGACTCTCATAATCCTTCTATCAAAAGCTCTTAGATGTGATATGAAGGTCAAGGAATGGAACACATTGCAAAGAAGGTAAGTTGGTTGATAGATAATACTATAAGAGAGTGTACCAAACACCACCTATGGATCTCCTAGTAGAGGACAATCATCCACATGGAGAATATCCTCTACAAGAGCTACTTCTAAGAAGTGTGTGGCAAAAATCCTTGGATCCTATTGGCACTCCAAGAATATGCAACCCATCTATAGATGCGATAAACCCTTTTGGAAACTCAAGGTTGGGAGGAATACTTGAAGGGGTACATGTTGTGCACTTTGATACCTTGACTCTCAAGCCTACAAGATGTAGCTTGGTAGTCAAGTAGTCAAAGGCCTACCTACTTTGATCTACAAGGCCCACAATGTATGTATCATCTACCAAGGAGGGAAACACACAACCTAACATAGCCAAAGTAGTAGATAAGAGAGCTTTGAAGTGAGCTATGACAAATAAAGATCCCCCTAAAGGTTCTCTTTATAGTGCACCAACAACTGACTCCAAGATGGTGACTCCTTCCTATGAGCAACCATGTTGGTAGTAAAGGGAAGCAAGAGAGTCATAGAAAGACTGCACAAAAGGAACAAGACTTGTTAAGGATCCATTGGCCTCCCTAAGCTCTCTAAAGATGGATGCTTTGAGATGCTATTAAGATTATTCTCAAGATGCACTTGGAGGATAACCCACTCTAGATGGATAGCTAGGAGTGCCCTAATGCCTAGAGATATAGCCTCACAACCTCTAGGTGTGTGACTACATCAAATTGATGTGGATTGAGGTGTTGTCAAAAGTGAGAATGATGTTGAAGGACAATGATATGGCTAACCAAGCATAAAACAATCTCTCCAATAGTAATCAATCTAATGCTCTATATGTCCTTCTCCATCATGAGAAGGCTACTTAACATTTGAATAATTAATGTTGGAATATCTCCCCTTGCTACTGCTAAAACCACATGAAACAACTTGGTAAAACCACTAGACAAATCATTTGCTTGAAAGCAATCTCTAAGATGCTCATATACCATCCTTGACATGTCTCATGGGGATGATGAGGAGTAGTGCACAATGCATTTGCAAAAATCACCTATCAAGATATAAAAGCTATTGAGGTTGATAATCTAAGACCTCTAATGGTACTCCTTCTCTTTCCATATGGTGTAGTAGGCATAAGGAAGTGAGTCTCATCAATGGGACTATCCATAGACAAAGGATATATCATCCTTGCTACTCTACTAAATTCTCTTGCTTGATCCAATGTCCTACACCATTGTAGTCAAGTGGACTCTGTGGTATCTTTTGGTAGAACCTATATCCTGAAATGTATAACCTTAGTAGACAAATCTTATAGTGTAGCCCAATCTCCCACTTGGAATTGAAAAGATCTAGCAACCACCTTTCTGTGGCCTGCATGTCTCCCACTAGCATAACAAAGACACCTTAGAGAGAGTAAGAAGAATAAGAGCCACACAAACTTGTCCAAGGGATCATGTGCCAAATGATTGTGGTAGAAAAAAAGCTTGTCCAACCTCATCATAGAGTGTATTGGATAATCTATGGAATAAACATGGACATGGAAAACTAGTCTCAAATAAACCCAAAATATACCACTTGAGATGCTAACCACCTTCATGACTTGAGTGGTATCCCCAAAATGGTCAACAAAGAAATAAAGGAAGCATGCATAATCCCAAGTGTCACCAATATCAATGTGATGGCTTGCCTCATATGAACATCCTAGGTGGTCCAATCATGTCCTTGTACATCCTTCACACATGGGTCTTAAACTTGAACTTACACTAGTGTATCGTATTTTTTACATTTGTTGGCCATGGTTGATACATATTCACTAAATTTTTGTCCAATGCACATGTACCAGTTGAGGTAAGAACTTCACTCGATATGTTGGCAAGTCGGGGTTGTATGTGGTAAATTACATTTACCACATACACCTTGGACGGTGCATCTACGTGTTTCTTCTTGATTATTATGTTGTTGTCCAGATAAGGCCTTCTAGATCTCTACATGCTATCGGTATCCAAGGATCCTTCTTGCTCAATGGATAAAGGACCTATGGTTGCAAGAATCAATCATTTTTACATACTCTTTGTGGTACAACAATATATTATCTTTACCGGGGAAGAGGTATGAACAATTCCATGAATACCAAGAAATCAAAGTAGGTGATCCAGAAACCCTTATGGAATTTGCAGATTCTTCCGACTTCATCTCTACCGCCCATAGACAACATTGGATTTGATTAAAGGGCACATAATGGAATAGTTGCTCATCATTTTTTCATAAGGAAGATGCCGCATTGGGCAGCCTTACTTTTTGCAAGATTGTCAGAAGCAAATGCCTCATTTTACTTGTACATTTTAGTACTTGCATGCGTCACTTTCTCTATGAGGAAGTGATTTGTGTTGATCATAACCAGAGAAAATGTTTCATCAATAAAATTGTGTTTTTATGGGACTCACCAGGCATCAACAAAGTGTCACTGCAAAGTGTTTCCTACTCATGTTCTCTATCATCAGAAAGGGTGATTTAAGGCTATCGGAAGTTGAGATCTTTTTGCATTTGAATCTTATATAGTTGAGCTTCATTCTTTGCCAACTTCCTTATGGTTGGTTATATGAAAAGAGCGACCCCATAGAAAACATGAAGGATGGGAAGACCTCATCAAGCCGGACAAGGGAGAGACAAAAAAGGTAAACTGGGGCTAAGCTCCAATAGAGTCTATATGAGAAATCTGCCCTATAGCACCTAAGATATCCAAGCTATGTAAATCGTACGGTCTACAAACAATTGGAGCATCCAAAGAAGCATCACCTAGTGTAATTGCTCTCTTATGGATTACCCCATCCACTGCCCTCTGTAGAGCATACGGGTTATATTGGTCATATGGAAATTAGTTCTTGATACTTTTAGCTTTATGATCTGAAATCATCAAGTGGCAAGCATCACTTGCTTACCAGATATCATCTGCTTCACATCTCCGAGGAAGTGTTTGATAGAGTGTATGCATTATAGTTGTCCCATGTGCCCAATGGACTTGTGAGGGCTTCACTTTTCAAGTTCAAGATACGTCAAGAAGAAAAGGCTTCTAGAAGCAAGATTAAGATTAGTTTGTTTAGCTCTTAGGCCACATACCAAAATTTGGGCTCCATGTTTAGTTTGCATGCTATTAGAATCAGTTTGGTTAACTCTTAGCTTACATCAAGATTTGGGCTCCATATTCTTATTGGGTATTGTTAGGATTGGTTTGGTTAACTTTTGGACTATCTACCAAGACTTGTGCTCTAAATGTTCGTTTGAGTACTTTTGGGCTTAGGTCGTTAATTCTCAAACTGTATACCCAGACTTGGGATTTGATTTTTCATTTTAGTATTGATAGGATTAGTTTGCTCAACTCTTAGACTATCTACCAAGATTTGGGATCCATTATTAGTTTGGCTCACTCTTAGACAACCCCAAGATGTGGGCTCCATGTTTTTATCTGGGTATTCTTAGAGTTCGTTTGCCCCCTCCCTCATAATACTTTTTAATTGAGACTATCATGCCCGGACAGTTTGCTAGCAGAATGTATTGTTAGATATGATTTGGTGCGGATGCTCCGGGTCCAAATACTTTCCATAATAATCATGGTTCATATTTAATTGGGTATTATGAAGTTGAACATCTTTTGATATCATGGACTAAGTGTAGTCCCTTTTAGTGCCGGCTTTGAAGTCCTAGTGATTTTTTATTGAGACAACTGATTTTTTATTTAGTGATTTTTCCTACCCCATGCCCCATACATCAGTAGCGAGATTGAAAAAGTGTTTGAAGTTATTATTTGAGAAAGGTTGGTGTGTAATAAAGAATTTATCATGATTTCCATTGAAATTATTAATATGTTTCATTCACGTTGAAATCTTTTGTCTTATCAGGTCCTAGACTGTTTATCAATTGGGTATCGGGCACAAGGAGAGATTAGAATTACTAATATCAAAACTAAGATGAACCTGAAGGAGCACTAAACTAAGATGCACATTCTCTAGTGATTATACGTCTTGGCTCATTTGAAATTAGGGAACTCCACAAATAAAACATTGGCCTGTTTGAGACAAGCGTATATAAATGGATGAGAAAAAAGTGCACTCCCCCTTGGACCTTGATTCAATACCAAAGGGCTCTAAATTGGGCTTACACCGTGATTTAGAAGAAAATTAAGATATTTTCCAACAAAACCTGATTAGGTTTAAATTATTTCTCTCTTATCAGGTTCAAAACTGATGAACGACTATAAATAAATTTTGGATAAATTTTGGATCACTTGCCGGTCATTCTTCATCTTGTATGAGGGTGATTTTTTCACAAGGAGGAATAAAAAAGAAGTTGGTTCACTTGGAATGTCTGCTCTTTCCTTGTGACTCTTCTATCATTTTCTCTACTCACTTTATCAACTACTACTACTAATATTACTACTACTTTTTGGCTATAGTAGTTTGTTGAAACTGACCTCGCCGAGACAACATGCAAAAGCTTGGACTTGAACTTACATTGGTGTATGGCATTTTTGTGTATAATACTGCAGTACAGATCAAATCCCAGTTCTTAGAGAGCCTAGAGCGTACAATCTTAAAAGTGATTTTTGGTTGCCACTGTTTGAGAGATGGATCTGTTTCAAAGTTTTTGTTAGAGTTGACTTCCATCTCCTTCAGTCAACGTTGAATTCGATGGAATTTGGTGTCTATTCTCCTTGACAATGGATGATATTTTGCTAACGTATGAGAAATGTATGTACGCTTTTGATCATGTTAGAAAGATTTATCGACTTTTAAAAAAAACATTCTATCTCTTTATAATTTTGTTGGAACTGAATAGAAATACGTGATCACGTGTGAAAAGAAGATGGATAGGAAGAACCCATCAAACTGTATAAGGAAAAGACAAAGGGGTAAAATAGGGCTAGGCCCTAATAGTATGGGTAGGAGGAATCTGCCCTACAACACCTCAAATATCTGAGTTATACAAGTATGTAGGAACTTACCATGGAACGAGTAGACTTGTTAGATTTATTTAGGCAAAATCTTCTTTGTGATAGGTCGGGCTCAGGATGTCCGGGAAATTCAGAGTTATTCCGTAAATTAGTCTAGTGATTGTCCCATACAACTTTAAAGGTGCAGATATATATAGTACTCCAAGGAACGGGGAAGGAAATACAAGGCATAAACAAGTGCAAAAGTAAAGAAGAGCACAAGAGATATCCATAAAATTTCTTGAGTCCATTGTAGATTGCTAAAAGTTTTATTCCTTTTAATCTTAGGCAAATACTTGAACAAGTTGTCATTGTTTCCTTAATTCAATTCTTTGTCTTCAAAAATTTATTGCAATTTACAAGGATTTTCTTATGGATGTGCCAAAAGCAAAGTAGACACCAGGCCTCAAGAAAGACACACCTGATTGCATTTATCAAGATATTATCCACATCAGTAATGATTATTGTTGGAAGTTAATTACAAACTTCTGCCAAAGTCCATTGATACTCACATATGTCATCTCTATTGAGGAAGATGAAACATATTGTGAATTATTTATTGAACCTTGTGTGCCAATTATGAGTAGATATCATCTTTATTGAGGAAAAGGAAACATATTGTGATGACGTATTGAGGCTTGTGCGCCCAATTATGTGTAGAAGAAGCATCTTGAAGCAATTTTTTCTATAGATACATTCCATCAAGATGACTATAGAATATTGTTTGGCAAAGCCAATAGAATCTGGATGGGCAAAGAAAATGCATTTGATATGTCTATTCTCATCAAGTGCAAGAGTTTTGTGAAATTCATGCTCTTTTAACTCATCCAAGAGTGCATGTATGACATAACAACTATCAATTATTATGCATTGATGATTGGCAATCACAATGAATTTGAAGTCTTCTCATATAGCTTCATTAAAATTTGGTGCGTGGGGATGCATGCCACCACCAATTTATTGATTGACTTCTTAGCCACTTCAATTAACATTTGTGCACTTAGATGGCTTGACATTTCATCAAAAATTTCATGATTGTGGTTGTCATCATCAATGGTGAAACTCCATCTATTTTCAGTACTCTTGCAAGCAATAACTTTCCACAAGCAGTCAATTTTTTGCATTGTATATAAACATTATTGCTTGTTAGGTTCTTTGCTATTGTGTTTCTTGTATCTACCACCATGGTCACAACATATTTCAACACAACCATGCACAAGGTCTAAGTGTTGGATAGTCCTAGCAAAACTAATAGTGTGAGCATGGTCATGGACATATGAAACTACACTATCATGCTCCAAAAAGTTGGTATCAAGCATCTTGTATTTTACCTGTGAAATGCGAAAGCAATGAGCAGAAAATAAGGATATCAAGACTTAGAGAGTCTCAGAGCATAATGGAAGCAAAGAGAAACAAATAGCAATGAGCAGTGTGCAAAGTGTAATAAGAGAAAGAAACACTATATTTTTGAAACAATAATAGCTAGGAAGTGGGCAAGGCCACATGCATGTTGATGCATGATAGTAATCATAGAAGTAGTGCTACTTATTAGCCTTTTTCTTCAATTAGGTGTGGTGGAAATAATAACAACATGGTGGAAATAACAAGTCTCTTATATAAAATTATAATACCAATAGCTAGTTATATGATCTAGATGTGAAATTTGGTGTGGTAACATCTGGAATGATATTATATATGATGGACAAAATAGATCAGATAAAAGTATCACCAAAAGAGTCTTCTACTAATAGTGTAGAAACCAAAATAGACTTGAAAACCTTAGAACCAAGAGCTAGACATATGATCTAAAGGTGAGAATTGGTTTGGTAACATCTTGAAGGATGTTACACATGATGGACTAAATATATCAGAAAGAGGTATCATTGAAAGTGGACTTCTACTAATAGAGTAGGAACCAAAATATGCCTGAAATCTTTGAAGGCAATTTTGGAATTATATAAATGGATGAATTAGGCCTCGAGAATTTTCAGATTCCCCTCCCAATGGAGAAAAGGCTGGCCTTACCTCCCCCTTGGTTTGTCTCATCTAGAGCTTTCCAAGGGTACCTCACCCACGTGATTTTGAGATTCCTACAAGAAGATTCCCTCAAAGATTCCTTCCAATCAAAGCTTGTTTGAAAGGGAGAGGATTTGGGACATTCAAATCCATCACAACAAAATGTAGATTATCAAATCCCACTCTCTATCATAAATCACTATAGGTAGAATCATTGGGTTTGGTGAATCCATCATTATGTCCATGAACTCTGCTCCGAAATGGTAAACGAGGTATACTCTCACTTGCTCTCTTTGAATGTACATGACCTTGATGTGAAATGGATTTAGAAATGGAAAATGGGGTGCAAGAAATTGTCCTCTAGGAGCTTCCATCATATCCTCTCTCTAAAACACTCTTATCCTATCCATCTCTTTGTGGGGTTTCACTCCAAAATTACTTCATCTCAGTAGCCCATGTTCTTCCAAGAGGGGTGATCCACTCTCTTGGATTGAAACACACACTATGATACCATTGTAATATTGCAAGGATAGCAAAGAAACACAAACACACAAACACAAGTTTCACACTCAAACTTTGATGCCCCAAAGGAGCACCTTCTCTATATTATATAGTCAAAGAGGATCTCCTCCAAGGAAGCTCCACCATAGGAGTAGGTACATAGATAGGTGACATGTCAGCAAGCTCCACCCTTGGATTACTTACTTGGATGGGTTACATGTTGGTCCTGGTCCTATCTGGTTGGTCAAACAAGCTTTGACCAAAGAGAATCTTTTAGGGATCTTGTAGGAATCTCATAATCACGTGAGTGAGGTACCATTGGAAAGCTCTCAATGAGACAAACCAAAGGGGACGTAAGCCCAACCTTTCTTATGTTGGAGGGGAATCTACACATTTTTGAGGCCTAATTCATCCGTTTAGGCCTTTGAAATTACCTTCAAAGATTTCAAGCATATTTTGATCCTACTCTATTAGTAGAAGTCCCCTTTCAATGATACCTCTTTTTGATCTATTTAGTCCATCATGTGAAACATCTTTCCAGATGTTACCAAACCAATTCTCACCATTAGATAAGATGTCTATCTCTTGGTTCTAAGGTTTTCAAGTCTATTTTGGTTTTTGCCTTATTAGTAGAAGTACTCGTTTGCTGATATTTCTATTTGATCTATTTTGTCCATCATGTATGACATCATTTGAGATGTTACTAAACCAAATTTCACATCTAGATCATATGGCTAGCTATTGGTATTTCAAAAAGATTATTGGCAAGTAGTTCTTAATAAGTTAAAGAAGACCTGTTTACAAAACTTCATTGTTCTAATTATTCAAAGTACAAAACAAGAAGTAATCTAGCCATTTTCCTGGAAAGAAGTGAAGGAGTTGAACATTGGGCAAGATATGAAAGAGTATATTGTTCAATTTGAGTCCAAATTAAGGAGAATACTTAACATATTCAGCCCCATTGATTAGCACTTCTTCTTACACCTTTGATAAGTACTATTCAAGAGAAATTTTTGCCTATTAGAATTCATTTATAAAAAAATCAATACCTTCATCACTTTATATTACTTATTGCTCTAGATAGAGTGATAAATATACTTTGAGTATTTCATTATAATACTTAGGGTGTATTTTTGCTTACCAATATATGGGGCACATCCTTTTAGGGTTCTTCCACAAGTTTATCAGTCATAACCACTCAAATTTATCCTTACGATCCTAAATGAAACCAAGTTTATACATATGCATTATTATGAAGATGTTTAATCTCATTAAGATAAAGTGTCATGCATATGTACATTGTTACCAACATCATACTTTATAGAAGTGCAATTCATACAAAAGTAGTACATAAACTCTAGAGTGCCACAATAATTATTTTAGTTCATACATTCAACTTGAATCAATTCTCAAGTGAGGAAACTACCATCAATAGGTTCTAATTATAACATCAAACCATATCTACTCTAGCTAAGGGACTCCAAATGATGCTCACTGGTCTCTATCTACTATAGCCAAGAGCTTAAAAGCTCAACATCAAAGAAATGAGTTCTTTGGAGCTGCACTTTGAAGGTACACCCTCTAGACTTGACCTAACACTCTGATCCTAAAAGTATCAATGGTGGCCCATCTAACAATGCACATGGAGCTCAAATGGGTGTGATGAGTAATCCTAACATAAATGTGGTTTCCATTAAGTAGTATTTGAGCAACTATTGGTATAACTATGACTGCCAAGACTAACACTTTAGTATCCAAGCAAAGTAGCTTTGGTGCTACAAAATATTATGATAATTGTTATGTGTATATACATTGCAACATAACATAAATTTTTGTCAATATCATACACAATAGAAACATAACTCTATAGAAGTCATACATGAATTCTAAAGTGCCATAATCACCCCTGTAGATGGCAATTAGATCATTCTAACTCCAAATGGCCATCTACTCTAAGTATGTGATATGCCATATGGTGGGCAAAGATCAAGAGGCTGGGTGCTTCCAAGCCCCATTAATAGCTACTTGTTTGCAATTTGTATCACATAAAAGAGTGAATTAGCTATAGATCAAGTACATCATGGACATAGTCACTATCCTTGAGGAACTACCATGAGGGAAACATACCATATACCATCCTCTCAAACATGTATCACATACCAGCATAATAGTAGCTCTACTTGAAGAGCCATATAATAAATAGATAGGCTTATACTTATAATCACCAAGCTTGATTCCATAGTGCAATATGTAAAAGACCAAGGATAGAAATAAGAGAATGGAAGACCAAAGTGGAAATTCACATTGAGACTCTCAAATGAGAGAAATTCTAATGCCTAGCATGAGCTTGGGTTTTGGTATTTATAGGAAATATACAAGGCTCTTGGGAAGTTCCCAAGGAAGCTTCATACTAGAAATTGTCTTCTTGGCATGCAAGCTAAGCTAGCTAGGAAACTTTCTCCTAAAAGTTGCCTACTTGGCATACACATTACTCAATATTTGGAAGGTATCAAGAAGTTTCCTAGATGCTTCTAGAATATCCTTGGATTTCTTGGCTAATTTGGCCTACTTGCTAACTAGTTAGCTTCTACTTACTTGTCTATTAACTCCCTATTGTTACATATTCTCCAACCATTAATCGGTAATGACCTTGTTGCCATGGAATCTTCAAACTCTTGCATGGCCATTTATGCAACACAAAGATGAGGAAGAGACTCCTATGTGGCATCATGAAGGATATACCCTTTCCAAAGGACTTTTTATTCAATGTGTTGTTGGTGGCTATGTTGGATGTTATGACATACAAAGATATGATCAAGTTTATACCCTTCATGATTGTTGTTAGGAAGGGGGGTTGGATATGAGTGGAAAAGGAAAATAGATTAGAAATAAAGGGTTTCAATTTGGAAACATGAAAGATAGAGTAGATTTGCATATGACTAGGCAAGGCAAGTCAATAAACAATAAGAGAAATGATTTAGGTAATTTCAAATAGACCTATCCAATTAGGAGTAAGTTTACAAACTTGGGTCTCAAGTGGGAAGAGCATGTTACTAGAAGAAAGTATGACCCTTATCATCTAGTTGAAAGGTGAAATCACAATGATGTTGATCAACTTATTACTTTTGCCAATTTTGAGCAATGAGGAGATGAGCTTTAGCTTACTATATTAAGATAGAAATATTATGGACAAGAAGGTGGAAGTATGAGGAATGTGAGATTGTGGTGGAGCAAGAAGGGAATCTATGACAAGTGGGTCTTGGCCAAAATTAAGGAAGAAGAAAGAGAATTTGGTGCTTGCTTGCTTGCTTGGAGTTATTGTAGGTAATTCAACAACCACAAGGCAAACATCCCAATTGGTATGATAAATGATGATAAAGGCACAAAGCATATCCTCTAAGTTTGATTTGCAGGTTTGGTTACCATCAATTTGAGGATGATAGGCTATAAACAAAGTAAGCTTGGCATCAAGTAGTTTGAAGAGTGCTTGCCAAAATTTACCACTAAATTGAGGATCATGGTTAGAGATGAGAACCCTTAGCATCCCATGGTGCTTGAAGATAATTAAAGTAAATCTTTGTTAGAATAGGGGCATGCATGGTATCCATGATGGGTGCCAAATGAATCTACTTGCTAAGTTTATCAACAAACATCACAATGGCAGCATGACTCTGATCTATTTTGGGTAAGGATGGTATGAGGTCAAAACTTATATATTCTCATTGGACAGTTGGTATGGGAAGTGGTTGAAGAAGTCCACTTGGTTTTTGGTTGGCATTGGCAACTCTCACAAGATACAAAACTCTTGAACTTCTTGTGGCATGTCTGGCCACCACCACTAACATTAGAGGGTACTCAATTATCACTAAAACTTCTATTAATGTATTTGCCTTAGGACTTCTTCTACATGATTCTTGTGTTCTATTTTCATTTATTATAGATTAAAATATCATTCCACAACACCATCACATACCAATCCAATAGCCCATCCAACATCCAATGCATTTAATCCATGAAAAAAACTAGAGCATTCATGAGCCCAAAAGGTAAGGCTCTCCATTCAAAATACCCATGCTCTGTGCAAAAGGTATATTTTGCACATCTTCCCTATCAATGAGAATTTTCCAATAACCAATTCAAAGATCCAACTTGGAGAAATATTGCATTCCATTTAATTGATCTAACAAGTCATCAAGCAAGGGATATGCATCCTTAATGGTTTTTTATAAAGGCTATGGTAGTCAATACAATATCAAAGTCCTCCATTCTTCTTTGGTACAAAGTGAAGTGGTGCTTTTCATAGAGATGTACTTTTGTTGTGTGAAATCTTTCTCCAACAACTTAGTCTTTGTTGTTCAAAGCTCTTTTAACTCTTTTGGTGAGAGCCTATAGATTGGTCTACTCATAAGAATATGACATGCAATAAACTTGATCTTGAAAGGAACTTCTTTGGTAGATCATCCATAAACACATTTGCAAACTCCTGAATTATCTAATAAATCATTTTCTTATGAAGCTTTTGGCTCTCATCAACTTTTCCTTGTGCAATAGGCTTGATCCACACTGTAAAAATAGGAACATCTTCCTCCAAAGTTGACTCTAGGGCGGCTTTGCTAACAGAGTTCCCTTCTTGAGACTTACTACTCTTAGGTATCTTATTTAGAGGTGCCACTTAAATTAATTGGTAATTTTTACCTTAATATTTGAATTTGTCATCAGGTCCAATTAAATTAAACTTATAACATTTAAGCCTAGATAGAGCTAGAATGACATCTTAGTGTAGAGGTGCTACTACAAACCTTTTACACTCCAAGTACTTTTTCTTAATCTTGAATGTAATAGGATGTGAAGAACACAATGAAGAACCCTCTCTACTTCAGAATATTTACTTGATAGGAATACATAAGTCTTTTGCTAATTGCACAAACATGCAATTCTCTAACTTGTAAAATCAACTATTTCCTACAACCACAATCAAATATCATATCTTGCAATTGAATCAAACTTGCATAGATTGAACTTTCAATCCCAATGGAACTAATAGGGTTCTCAATAGGTAGCTCAATATCTCCTATTGGGATATTTTTTCCTTGATCATTGCACTCCACAAACTCCATGTGGGAAATTTATCAAGAGTCATCCACATTTAACAATGTCATGTTCAATTTGATAACAATTAAAGCAATCACCATTACGTAGCAATCACCATTTTGTCACAATCTCTTTATTTGCAGTGCCAAGTGGTCTTTGTGGATGGTATCAATTTCCATTGGTGTAGGCTCTTCCACCCATATGTAGTGATTTGGTAGGTTTTGTGAAGATGAAGGTCAAGATCAAGTTGTGACAACCAAAGAATCAAATCACTATATAGTCACCTCCAATTATGCTCTTGTATGGTCACCTCCAATTTGGTATATGACTTCAAGCCCCTTAAAAATCAATCTAAAACTTCACATTCTAGTATTTCTAGAATTTGCATTATGGTATTTTGGAATTGATTGATGTAGCTCTCCGCAAAACCAATTTTTTTTAATTTTATCAATCTATCTCATGCAACTTGTGTAGTATTTACAAGTTTGAATCTCTCAATTATTACACTCTTGAATTCTTCTCATGTTGAGATTGGTGCAACAAATTGTTGTTGAACTTGCTCCACTCAAAATCACCACCATAGTTTTACCACTCCATTCAATTGGCTTGAAGCTAGGTGTAACAATATGGAACTTATTGATGAGTTAGTCAAGACTAACGAAGTAGTGAATGGGCCAAGAATATTCTAGAAGTATTTAGGAAGCTTCTTGGGAAGCTTCCCAACTACCTTAGCTTGCATCGCAAGTAGGTAGCTTCTAGAAGGAAACTTCTTGGAAAGTTTGCACGCCAAGAAGGTAACTTCTAGAAGGAAGCTTCTGAGAAGCTTCTTGGTTAACTTGGCTTGCACTCCAAGAAAGTGACTTGAGGAAGCTTCTCAAGAGCTTTTATGCTCTCTATAAATACCAGAGCCTAAGCTCATGCTAGGCATTTGGAGTTTTCCCACTTTCAAATGTCCCAATATGATCTTTCATTCTCATATTTCTCTCCTCTGTCTTGGTTCTTTACATTGGTATCCAAGCAAGAATGGGATGGATAGAATTTATGGACCACCAAATCCACTTTTGCCAAACAATTGGGATTTTTGTGTCCAAGTACTACCCAAGCATTGTTTCACACAATTCATCACCTCATGCTTTTGCATATGATCACCTTGCTTGAGGAACCCTTGGTGCTTCCAATTGTAACTTATGGAGAATAGTGGATGCATTGCATCTATGTGTCTATAAATTAGATCAATTGGGGATAGTGTGATAAAGTAGTAGCCATGGCGGCGATGCCCAAAGTTATCCTTACTATGTAGGAGCAAATTGAGCATCTTACTCACTTGTTAGATGAATGAGATCATCAACAACAAGAACAAGTAGAGAGAGCACCAATTCAAGAGGGAGAAGAGCAAATCCAATTTCCAAAACCTAGGTATTTGAAGGCAAAACTTTTTGGGTGCAATGGAAAATTTTGATTAAGAACATTACTTCAAAGCAACAAACCTTCAAGATGAAAGGAGACAAATTCGATTGGCCTCAAGCCAATTGGATGGAGTGGCAAAACTATGGTGGCAATTTTGAGTGGAGCAAGCCGAGCAATAGTTTGCTACACCAATCTTGACATGAGAAGAATTCAAGAGTGTAATAATTGGGTGGTTCCAAGCTATAAATGCCACACAGGCCACACGAGATAAGTTGGAAAGATTAAAGTAGATTGGCTTTGTAAGAAGCTATATCACTCAATTCCAGAATACCATTGTACAAATTCCTGATATACTAGATGGAGAAGCTCTAGATTGCTTTGTGAGGGGCTTGAAGTCATGCACCAGATTGGAAGTAATTATGCATGAGCCCAAAGACTTGGAGGAAGCCATGCAGATGGCTGAGCACTTTGATTCCTTGGTTGCAACAACTTGGTCTCGACCTCGGCCTTCCCCAAACCCACCCACACATTACACATGGGTGGAGGAGCCAACACTAATGGAGATCAATGCCATCCAGCAAAGACCACTTAGCACAATAGATCATGAAAGATTGTGACAAAATGGTGGATGTTTCTATTGTTGCCAAGTTGGACATCATATTGCTGAGTGTCCATTAACAAATGAGCAACCTTGACAAGTTGCTCAAATGGAATTTGTGGAGTGGAATGCTCAAGGAAACAAGGAATCCCAATAGGAGATTTTGAGCCACCTATTGAGAACTTGATTAGTTCCAATGGGATTAAAATCTTGACCTATGCAAGTTTGCTTCACTCGCAAGGTATGATATCTAATCATGGTTATAGGATATTGGTTGATTTTGGGAGTTTTAAAAAATTGTATGTCTATTTAATTTGCAAAAATTTTAGGTATTCCTATTAGGGCAATAATTGGAAATAGATTGATGATGATGGATGGTAGAAAGGGTGATGCATTCCATACCTCACACCCCATTACATTCAAGATTAGGAAGGAATATTTGGAGTATATGAAGTTTGTAGTGGCACCTCTACACTATGATGTCATTTTGGGTCTACATTGGTTTGAATGTCATAAGGTTCAATTTGATCAGAATCGACAACAAATTCAAGTACAACACCAAGGTAGGAAATTTAAATTAGGTTGTTTGGCATCTTTGAGTAAGACACCTAAGGATAATCAGTCCCAAGATGGAAATTTTGTCAAGAAAGCAACCATCGAGCAAGCTTTGAAAGAAGATAAGTCTCAATATGATGTAGTTTGTCAAGAAAGTAGCCATTGAGCAAGCTTTGAATGAAGATAAGTCCCAAGATGGGAAGTTTGTCAATAAAGCAACCATAGAGCAAGCTTTGGAGGAAATGAATCTATTTTTCCTATGTGGATCAAGCCAATTGTGCATGGAGAATTTGAGAGCCAAAAACCTCATCAAGCAATGGTTAATCAATTAGTTCAAGAGTTTTTAGATGTGTTTCCAAAAGATTTGCCAAAGGGATTATCCTCTGATTGCGGTATGCCCTCCAAGATTGAATTATTGACAAAAAGTACTCCAGTGAGTAGACCAATCTGTCGGCTCTCACCAAAGGAGTTGGATGAGCTTTGAACAACACTAATGGAGTTGTTGGAGAAAGATTTCATACGACATACATCTCCTTGGGTAGCATTGATACTATTTGTTCCAAAGAAGGATGGAAGACTTTGCTTCTGTATTGTGGTCTGAATACACAAATAATGAATAATGCATATCCCTTGCCATGGATTGATAACTTGCTAGATCAATTGAGTGGAGCACAATAATTCTCCAAGTTGATCCTTTAAAGTGACTACTGGTAAATTCCCATTAATAAAGAGAATGTGCAAAAGATTATCTTTCACAAAAGTTATGAGCATTTTGAATGGAGAGTTCTACCTTTTGGGCTTACTAATGCTCCAATAGTCTTCATGGATCAAATGCATAAGGTGTTGGATGGAATCTTGGATTGATATGTGGTGGTAATTTTTGGATGATATCTTAATCTACAGCAAGATAAAAGTAGATCATGCAAATCATGTGCAAGAAGTCCTACGATGATTGTGTCAATGGAAGTTTTACTGCAAGAAGTCCAAGTGTGCCTTTTAGCAGAAAGAAGTTGCCTTCTTGGGTCATAAGATCTCATCCAAAGGGATCAAGATGGAAGAGGAGAAGATCAAAGCCATTATTGATTGGCCTACTCCAAAGGATGCCATAGAAGTGTGGGAATTTAATGGATTGGCAAGCTTTTACTAACGGTTCATCCACTACCATGCTCATGTAATCGCACCTTTGAGCAACCTCTTGGAGAAGAACTCAAGCTTTTAGTGGACTATTGTAATACCAATAGCTAGACATATGACCTAGATGTGAAATTTGGTTTAGTAACATCTAGAATGATGTTATACATGATCAAAAAAATAGATTAAATAGAAGTATCAACAAAAGAGTAATTCTACTAATAGGGTAAAAACCAAAATCGACTTGAAAACCTTAGAACCAATAGCTAGACATATGATCTAGAGGTGAGAATTGGTTTAGTAACAACTAGTAAGATGTTACATATGATAGACCAAATAGATTAGTAAGAGGTATTCCCAAAAGGGGACTTCTACTAATAGAGTAGGAATCGAAATATGCTTGAAATCTTTGAAGACAATTTCAAAGGCCTAAACAGATGAATTAGGCCTAAAAAATGTGCAAATTTCTCTCCAATGGAGTATAGGTTGGCCTTCCCCTCCCCCTTGGTTTTTCTCATTGAGAGCTTTCAAATGATATCTCACCCACGTGATTCTAAGATTCATACAAGAAGATTCTCTAAAAGATTCTCTTTGGTCAAAACTTGTTTGACCAACCAGATAGGACGAGGACCAACATGTCATCCATCCAAGTAGGTAATCCAAGGGTGGAGCTTGTTGACATGTCACCAATCTATGTATCTAATCCTATGGTGGAGTTTCCTTGGAGGAGATCCTCTTTGACTATATAATCAAAAGAAGGTGCTCCTTTGGGGCATGGGAATTTGAGCATGAAACTTGTGATTTTGCATTTGTGTTTCTTTGCTATCCTCAAAACATCAAAATGGTATTTGAGTAGGTGTTTCAATCCAAGAGAGTGGATCACCCCTCTTGGAAGAACATTGGCTACTGAGACTAAATAATGTTGGAGCAAAAACCCATAGAGAAATTGATCGGAGAGGAGTGTTTTAGAGAGAGGATGGGATGGAGCCTCCTAGAGAATAATTTCTTGCACCTTGCTGTCCATTTTTGAATCCATTTCACATCAAGGTCATGTACATTCAACAAGAGCAAGTGAGAGTATACTTCATTTACCATTTTGGAGTAGAGTTCATGGACATAGTGATGAATTCATCAAACCCGGTGATTCTACCTGTAGTGATTTATGATAGAGAGTGGGATTTGATAATCTACATCTTGTTGTGATGGATTTGAATGTCCCATGTCTAGTTGAGTGTTTATTTAAACACTCAAGTAGAAACATTGAAGTAGAAATTCGTTATGTAGTTAGACCAAATGTGATGTTTAGAGATTTTGTAGTCAAGAACTTTGGTGAGGAATATTATCAACAAATGATAGTTTTTGAGGTCCCAATGGTAGTCCCAATAGTTTGTGCGCCCTCCCAAGTGATCATATTAACTCTTTATTGAAGTAGACAATAGCGATTGAGTATTTGCAAGAACCATGGATCCGTAGTTGCAAGAGTTGATGCAAGGAATGCAGGATATATTGAACAAGTTTTGAGAGATTAAGATGACTATAGAGGCATTACAAAGTCAAGTGTAGACCTTTAGGAGTGATCAAGCAATGCAAGAAGGAGAACCATCTCAAACCCAATACCCGTGATTGTAGTACTTTGAGAGACACCCATGCATACAAACCCAGTGAACGATGAAGCCACATTGCTACTATGGATGAAGAAGACCTGCAACATCGAGCTTTACAAGGAGCAGCATACAATGGGAGTAGTGGAGAAGTAGATCTCAAGAATGAATTGATATTTCCAATTGTTATCAATTGAGATCATCAAGCATGCTATAGACATGTTTGCATGTGGGTACTTGATCAATAAAGCCCTCACATGGTATGATGTTTGGGAACAATCAATGTTGGCAGAGAGAAGAGAGGTCATGTGGATAGCAATGCAAGAAAGATTGCTAAAAAATTTCCAATCGGTGGATTCCGTGCAGATGGCCTAAATCCGACTATGGGGATTGAAATAAAAGAACAATGTACAAGAGTATGTAAAGGCATTCTAGATCTACACATTGCAATAACCGACATGAGTCCAGTAGAGGCTCTAGACAATTTCAAATGAGGGTTGAAGGAGTGGATTCGCCAAGAAGACATGGTACAAAATCCTTGCACGGTATTTGAAGCCATTGCTTTTGTGTAGAGAATACCGGGGCACTTGGTGGAGGTGAAGGAGTAGTTCCACCTCTACATTATTGGGCAAAAATGCCACACATGGGTGGACCAATACCTATGGAACTGGGCAACTTGCAGTTTTGAGACCGAGGAGCAGGACCGCTTCAAGGAAAGTAGGGACGAGTAGAAGAACAGAGAGCTGGAGTCCCATGAGGAGAAAGAACTCAAGGAGAACAATATCATTGTTACAATTGTGGCCGTATTGTGCACATATCTATCAACTATTGTGCTCATCTCCCTAGTGGCCCTCGGCCTCCATAAAGGTGATCTTTGAACAACATGGAGAGATGCATTGAAGAAGAGGATGCGGAAATCACCTCGGAAAATGAAGATCACCAATAATGTACCTTGTGGACTTATTGGCTCAATAAGGTAGCAAAAAAGTGAGGGGAGGAAGAAGACAAGTGCGCAAAGGTCAAAAGGCAACCTCATAATTGATTGTCATGAATGGAGTCCTCGAGAGTAATCAGGTGAGAGTATTGATAGATTCGGGAGCAATAGAGAATTTGTTATCTCGCTGTATTGCAATAAGATTGGAGATGGATCTAGAGAGAGATGAGAGTGAAGAAATAAAGTTACTTAATAGGCAAAAAGAGAGGATTGAATCATTACCTAAATGGGTAACACTCTTTATAGGAGAATATTAGGAAGCAATTGAGTGGCAGGTGATACAATTAGCTTGTTATGATGCAATCTTAGGCATGCCATGGATGGAACATTATAACTCTATGGTAGATTGGAGGAAGAAAGTAATGAGAACCCACCAATGGTCAATCATTGGGGTTAAAGAAAAATCATGTAAGCAAGAATTGCCTTTCTATGTCATAGGGATAGCAACTATCTGTATGATAGATAGATGTTTCATGGGTCTAATAAGAGAAGTCTAGAGTGCACAACTTGATGGACAAATTCATGAGAAATTGAAGGATGTGGTAAATGAGTTTCAAGATGTCTTTCTTGATGATCTACCCTTAGGATTACCACCAAAAAGGAGAGTAGATCATAAAATTGAGACACTTCCGAGGAGAACACCTCCTTGTAAGGCCCCATATTGCCTATCACCTCATGAGTTGGAGGAGTGTAAGACTCAAATTGAAGATATGTTATAGAAGGAGTTCATCCAACCCAGTGTATCACCATGGGGCTTCCATCTTCTTTGTGAAGAAGAAGGACGGTATAATGCGCATGTGCATTGACTATCGAGGCCTCAATCAACAAACAATGAAGAACAAATACCCCTTACCTTGCATGGATGACCTATTTAATCAACTCAATGGAGCAAGACACTTCACCAAACTGGACTTGTGGAGTGGCTACAATCAAATCCAAATTGTAGAGGAGGATGTACATAAAATTTCCTTTCTAACCAAGTATGGTCACTTCAGTATCTCGTGATGCCTTTTGGCCTCACCAATGCACTACCACTTTCATGAGTCTAATGATTGATATATTTTGTCCATATTTAGATAAGTCTATTATTATCTTCTTGGATGACATCTTAGTGTATAGTAGCACGATGATGGAACACAAATAACATCTATAAGAAGTCCTCTAGATTTTGAGACAAAATCAATTGTATGCCATAATCTCAAAGTGTGAGTTTGGCAACTCTGAAGTAGACTACTTGGGGCATAGAGTAAGTGGGGAGGGTATCCAAGTACTGATAGATAAATTAGAGGTCATTCAAAAATGGAGTGCTCCAGAAGATCAGACTTAACTCAAGAGCTTCTTGGGGTTGACGGGGTTCTATTGTCAATTTGTCAAGGACTTCTCCAAGGTTGCACAACCTTTAACGACACTACGTGGCAAGGGGAAGAAGTAGACATGGGGAATCGTACAAGAGTTGGCTTTTCAAGAATTGAAAACCACCTTACTACATGCACCAATCTTGAAGTGGTATGATCCAAAACGTCCAATCAAGTTGGCTACAAATGCATTAAGCATAGCAATAGGAGCTGTTCTACAACAAGAGTGGCATGACAAATGGCATCCAATTGCATATTTCTCTTGAAAGTTATTACTAGCAAAGTGCAACTATCACACCACAAAACAAAAAGAGTTGGCCATTGTCCTTGCAACTAAGCATTGGAAGCACTATCTGGGCGAGAAGGCATTTGTAATAGAGACAGACCACAAACTTCTAGTCTACCTAGAGACGTAGAAAGATCTATCTCATTGCCAGATTTGATGGGTAGAGTGGTGACAATGGTTCAACATGACAATCATCTACATGGAAGGCATAAGCAACTTGTAGATGCATTCATTTGCATGCCAATGGCAAACAATCTGGTGGTAGAGGTTAAGATTAACCTTGAATTCTGGCTGCTACAAAAATTGATCCACAAATTGTAGGAGTGCAATCATCCAAAGGCATCACGAGCACCCAAGGACTCACCTTTTGTGATGGTAAATATGGATCCCAAATGTCCTAGAATTATGTACTACCATTCTTGCAAAATGTCATGATTCTACCATTGCAGGTCATGTCAGAGTAGACAAGACCTTGGATGCAGCCCAGCGCCATACTATTGGCCCCAAATGAGCAACAATGTGATGGAATATGTGCATAGCTACCTACTCTATTAACAGAACAAAGCTTCTAATCAAGCTCTTGTAGGGCTCTTTCAACCTTTTCCCACTCCTACACAACATTGGGAACAAGTGAGTATGGATCTCGTTTGTGAATTACCCAAGACCACCTCAGGGTTTGACACCATCATGGTCTTTGTGGACCGGCTCAGCAAGATGATTCATGTATGCCCTACCACCAAGGATGTGATTGCTCCACAACTAGCTCTGTTATACTTAGATGTAGTCTTCTCTTACCATTGGCTTGTCTTGAGTACTCATCACCGATAGAGGCACTCAATTCACCAATTTGTTTTGGCAAACACTCTTTGGTTTTTGTCAAAACCAAGTTGGCAATGTCCACAGCTTACCACCCATAGATAGATGGACAAATAGAGTGGGCTAATTGCACTATTGAAGACATGTTGCGTGACTTCACCTTAGATGAGCAAGAGAGGTGGGACACCTACTCCCGTTGGTAGAATTTGCTTACAATAATTCAGTGAATGCATCCACTTGTGTCACTCCATTCTTCCTCATGTATGGCAAGCATCCTCTCACACCTTCTAGCTTGATGAAGGGCCATCCGGTGGCTACCAAGGTTGACGCAATCAACACATTTGTTTCTAGAATCCAACAGGGTGTGGAGAGCGCCAAGCATAGATGTAGACTGCACAAAATTGATAGAAATAGTATGCAAATGCACACCATAGGCACATGGAGTTCAATGTTGGGGATCAAGTGTGGTTATCTACAACCAACCTCACATGAGTTGGCCCTCATAAGCTCAGACCTTGTTTTATTGGGCCTTTTTCCATTCTTTGTTGAGTCGACATTGTGGCATATCACCTCAAGCTACCACCACACATGAAAATCCATCCAATGTTCCATGTTTCCCTACTATGCAACTATGCTCCCTGATCAGGCCATTGTCATTTCATACAAGACATTTGACCTTGTCCGACACTCATCGTTGGCATGGAGGAATATGAAGTCAAACGTATCCTCCAAAAATGCATCCGTGGCACTCACCATCCATAGGTAGAATATTTTGTACAATGGAAAGGTTACCCCTTATATAAGGCAACCTGGGAGCCCACTGCCAATTTGACACATGCACCAATGTTGGTGCAAGCTTTTGAGCAATAGCTTCAAAATGAGGATGTTGCATCTTAAAAGGAGGGAGGTTTGTAATACCAATAGCTAGACATATGATGTAGATGTGAAATTTGGTTTGGTAGCATATGGAATGATGTTATACATGATGGAAAAAATAGATTAGATATAAGTATCACCAAAAGAGTACTTCTACTAATAGGGTAGAACTCGAAATAGACTTGAAAACCTTAGAATCAATAGCTAGACATAATGATCTCGAGGTGAAAATTGGTTTGGTAACAACTAGAAGGATGTTACACATGATGGACAAAATAGATTACAAATAAGTATCACCAAAAGGGGACTTCTATTAATAGAGTAGAAATCAAAATATGCCTAAAATCTTTGAAGGCAATTTTGGAAGCCTAAACGGATGATTAGGCCTTGAAAATGTGCAAATTCCTTCCTAATGGATGATATGCTTGCCTTCCTTCCTCCTTTGGTTTGTCTCATTGAGAGCTTTCCAATGGTATCTCATCCACATGATTGAGATTCATACAAGAAGATTCCCTAAAAGATTCCCTTTGGTCAAAACCTGTTTGACCAACCAGATAGGATCAAGATCAACATGTCACCCATCCAAGTAGGTAATCCAAGGGTGGAGCTTGTTGACATATCACCGATCTATGTATCTAATCCTATGGTGGAGTTTCCTTGGAGGAGATCCTCTTTGACTATATAATAAAGAGAAGATGCTCCTTTGGGGCATGGGAGTTTGAGCGTAAAACTTGTATTTTTGCTTTTGTGTTTCTCTGCTATCCTTGGAACATTACAACTACCAAGCAAGAGGAAGCATTCTAGAAGTTGAAACATATGGTGTCTTCAAGACCCATTCTTCAACCATATGATCCTCAACTACCTTGTGTGATTGATTTCGATGCTTCTAACTTTGCCATTGGAACTATATTGCAACAAATGTTTTTTGATGGATTACATCCCATTACCTTTTGTGTCTTGCCAACTGAACACCACAAAAATAAATTATTCTGCTCAAGATCAAGAACAACTAGCAATGGTATATGCCAACAAGGTATGGATGCATTATCTACTGGAGAAACAACTGGTCATGCAACTTGACCACAAACCATTGTTGTAGGCAATACACTTGGAGCACATGAAGAGTACATAGATAGATGGGAGGAACAACTACAATTGTTTGACTTCAGACTTGAGTACAAACCTGGTTGGTTCCATGTTATCCCCGATGTCCTATCACAACAACTTGATTTGAAGTCTTCCTCCTCTCATCACAGTGACAATTACAATGAGGTCAATTGACTCAAAAGCCCAACTCAAGCTTAGGACATCTTTACAACAAGATCCCTTCTTTCATATGGTACAAGATTGTCTTGTAGTGGGTGATAATGAGTACAACACCTTCTTGTTCAAGGAAGACCTTCTATTTTGTGAGAAATGGATCTATGTTCCAACCAAGGGTGATCTTTGACTTGTGCACCTTCAAAAAGCTCATGACTTACCAATTGTTGGTCACATGGATGTTGATAAGACCTTGGGTACCCTCCAATGCCAATGTTGGTGGCCCAACATGGCACAAGATGTTTGAGAGTTTGTGTGATCTTGTGAGAATTGCCAATGCAACAAGGTGAGCAACCAGAAACCGAGTGGACTCCTTCAACCACTCCCCATTCAATCTACTCAATGGGAACATGTGAGCTTAGATCTCGTTACCTCCTTGCCCAAGATGAAGCAAGGCCACACAACAATTGTGGTGTTTGTGGTTAAGCTTAGCAAGCAAATCCATTTGGTACTATCCATTTGGTACTAACCTTTGATATCATGGATGCTCCAACATTGGTAGAGATCTACTTTGACAATGTCTTCAAGCATCATGGGATACCCTCATCTTTGATTGTGACCCTTGATTCACTAGAAAGTTTTGGCAAGCACTCTTTGAGATACTCGGCACCAAGCTTGCTTTGACCATGGCCTATCCTCAAACTGATGGAGAAATCAAACGTGCCAATCGCACCTTGGAGGATATGCTTTGTGCCTTTGTCAATGTTAACCATACCAACTAGGATGAATGTCTTGCAGCTATTGAGTTTGCATACAATAATTCCAAACAGACAAGCATTGGCTTCTCTCTTTTCTTCTTGAATTTTGGACAAAACCAACTTGTTCCAGCTTCCCTTCTTGCTCCTCCTCCATCTCATGTTCCTCACACTTCACCTTCTTGACCACCATATCTCAATCCCTCCAACAAGCTAAATCTCATCTCCTTGTTGCTCAAAATTGTCAAAAACAATATGCAGATCACTATTATTGTGATCTCACCTTCCAAGTCAGTAATAAGGTTATGCTCTTCTCTAGTAACCTTCCCCTCCTACTTGATACTCAAGTCTGTAAAATTATCCCAAATTAGATAGGACCTTTTGACGTCACCCAAATCATTTCTTGTTGCTTATTGATTTGCCTTGCCTTTGCCTATGCAAATCCCCATGTCTTCCATATTTCCAAGTTAAAATCTGAATCCATCTTCTTTTCCTCTTGTATCCAACCTCCTCTTCCTCCAATGCCTATCAATAATCATGAGGAGTATGAAGTTGATCGTATCCTTGCATGTTGATATATTCAACATGGCTACCAATAACACACTGAATACAAGGTCCTTTGGAAAGGGTATCCCCTTCATGATGCCACTTGGGAGCCTCTTTCTCATCTCCAAAATGCACAAATAATTATCCAAGAGTTTGAAGCTTCCATGGTGACGAGGACGTCACCAACTAGCGATGGGGAATATGTAACAATATGGAGCTTAATGATGAGTTAGTCAAGACTAACAAAGTAGTGAATAGACCTAAAATATTCTAAAAGTATCTTGAAAGCTTCTTGGGAAGCTTCCTGGCTAGCTTTGCTTGCACCGCAAGTAGGTAGCTTCTAGAAGAAAGCTTCTTGGGAAGCTTCTAACTAGCTTAGCTTGCATGCCAAGTAGATCACTTCTAGAAGGAAGTTTCTTGAGAAGCTTCTTGGTTAACTTGGCTTGCATTCCAAGAAAGTGGCTTGAGGGAGCTTCTTGACAAGCCTCTCAAGAGCCTTGTTTGCTACCTATAAATACCAGAGCCTAAGCTCTACTAGGCATCCAGAGTTTCCCTACATTCCCAATGTGATCTTCCATTCTCCTCTTTCTCTCCTTGGTCTTGGTCTTTTACACCAAGGGAATCTATCTCTATTCATCTTGAAGATTTATTATTTCACAATATGTTTACAATCAAACACAAAATTCTCCATGCACCCAAAAGATACTTCTTAAAATGCCTTGGGCTTTGGAAATTTTATTTGCTTTTCTCTTTCTCAAAATGGTACTCTCTCTACCTGCTCTTGTTGATTGTCTTTCTCTTTTAACAATCAAATAAGGTGCTTGATTTGTTATTGCATAACAATGATAACTTGGACATCACTACCATGGTTACTACCCTATCAAACTATGAGCAAATATCTAAGTTAACATGTAGATGAAACACATCCACCATTCTTTGTAAGTTACAATTAGAATATCTATGGTTCATTAGACAAGGTGATTCTATTTAGAAATTCTACCCCAAGTGTGGAACTTGATGAACTACATGAAATGATGTGTGGGTAGTACATGGAAATAGAAATCCTAATGGTTGGAGGAAAAGATTTGGTGGTCTATAAATTCCATCCATACCATTCTTACTCTAATACCAATGTAAAAGATCAAGAAGAGAAATAGTAGAATGAAAGACCGGAGTGCAAAATCACATTAAGACTCTCATATGAAGGAGACTCTGAATGTCCAGTATTAGTTTGGGTTATGGTATTCATAGTTAATATACAAAGCTCTTGGAAAGCTCCTAGGGAAGCTATCAAGGCAAGAAGCCGTCTTGTTGGTGTGCAAGCTAAGCTAGCAAAGAAGCTTCATGAGAAGTTTTCTACTTAAAATACATGTTACTCAATACTTAGAAGGTACCAAGAAGTTACCATGATGCCTCTTGAACATGTTTTATTGTTTGTCTAATTTTTCCTATTTGCTAACTCATCTACTAATTCCATATTGTCATACTATCAATGTTTGGGAGATGGCATGGGGCAAAGTTGTGCATATGATCCTTCCCAAAAACACTATCATATCCTTCCAATACGAAGATTCCAAAAGGCAAAACCTCATGTACTCTCAAGCTAGTGTGGCTTGTAGTCACATCATTGTTGTTGGTGTAGTTTGTTGTAGATACACATACTCACTTGGATAAAATTTACAAATCAAGGGTTATAACCTCCTCCTCAAATAGTAACATATTGCAAGGTATCCTTATGTTGAGCAATCACTAAGTTCCCAAAGGCCATCAACATCATTCTTTGAAAGGTCTTTGCTCATTGAGAACATATGCTCACTCATACAACTAGATCATCTAAGTCCAAAACCAAAATAACATATTCCACCATATTGAGCTCAACATGCTCAACCAAACCAAAGACCTCCACCAAAGTCAATGAGATAACCTACAATAATGTAGTATCATGTACTTTGTGTCATAACTCCTTGTCTAATATCCCGTACTAAATTGAACTACTTGGGCCTTAGTAACTCCCCTAAGTTAAACTGATCAACCATCTCATGCACGTGGATGCTTCACATAAGCTCTCTCCAACCTTCAACTAGAACTCCTACAAGCTCTTCAGCTTGTTAAACCAAAATTTGTTGTAGTTCTACCTCAAGCACTAGAAGAACTCTACCATGGAGTTAAACCCCAATACTACATCACCTCTTATAATGGTACCTCCACTCATAATAGCACCATGTCCAACTAGTGCATCTCCACTAGATACACCAATGCTACAAGAGTTGAAACTTGTGGGTACTTCTTGTCTACCTTTAGAAATTGCACTTGAAGTGATGGATCTAAATTGATCTAAATTGAGAGAGAAATAAGAGGATAGAAGCTCACATTGGGACACTTGAATGACGGAAAACTCCAAATGCCTAACATGAGCTTAGGCTTTGGTATTTATAAGGAACATATAAGGCTTTTGAGAAGCTTCTCAAGGCGCTTCCTCAAACCACCTTCTTGGAGTGTAAGCCAAGTTAACCAGGAAGCTTCTCAAGAAGCTTCCTTCTAGAAGTTGCCTACTTGGCATGCAAGCTAAGCTAGTTGGAAGCTTCTCAAGAAGCTTCTTTCTAGAAGCTACCTACTTGTGGTGCAAGCTAAGCTAGTCAAAAAGCTTCCCAAGAAGCTCCCTAGATACTTCTAGAATATTCTAGGCTATTTTGGTCCATTCACTACTTTGTTGGTCTTGACTAATTCATCGATAAGCTCCATATTGTTACATATTCTCCCACCGCTAGTTGGTGATGTCCTTGTCACCATGGAAGCTTCAAACTCCTAGAGAGCCATTTGTGCATTGTGGTGATGAGAAAGAGGGTCCCAAATAGCATCATGAAAGGGATACTCTTTTGAAGGGACCTTGTACTCAGTGTGTTATTGACAGCCATGTTGAATATGCCAACTTGCAAGGATATGCTCAACTTCATACTCTTCATGATCATTGATATGGATGGGAGGAGGAGGAGGTTGGATACAAGAGGAAAAAGAAGATAGATTTGGAACAAACGGTTCAACTTGGAAACATGGAAGACAAGGTGGATTTGCATATGCGGAGACAAGGCAAGTTGATAAGCAACAAAAGAAATGATTTGGGTGACATCAAAGTGTCCTATCCAATTTGGGGTAAGTTTATAGACTTGAGTATCAAGTGGGAGGGGTAGGAGGGTAGGTTACTAGACGAGAGTATGACTTTATCACCAACTTCAGAGGTGAGATCATGATGCTGGTGGTCTGCATATTGTTTCTAGCAATTTTGAGCAATAAGAAGATGAGAAATGGCATGTTGGAGAGATTGTGAGATGGTGGTCAAGAAGGTAGAAGTATGAGAGACATGAGATGGAGGAGGAGCAAGAAGAGATTCCAAAACAAGTGGATCTTGGCCAAAATTGAGGAAGAAAAGAGAGAATCTAGTGCTTGCTTGTTTCAAACTATTGTATGCAAACTCCTCAACTGCAAGACATTTTATCCCAATTGGTATTATGTACATTGACAAAGGTACAAAGCATATCCTCTAGGGTGCAATTTGCATGCTCAATTTGTCCATTAGTTTGAGGGTGGTAGGCCGTGGACAAAACAAGCTTGGTGCCAAGTATCTGAAAGAGTGCTTGCTAAAATTTGCCAGTGAATTGAGGATCATGGTTGGAGATGAGTACACGGGGCATCTCATGATGCTTGAAGATAGTGTTGAAGTAGATTTTCATTAATGTTGGAGTATCCATGGTATCAAAGGTTGGTGGCAAATGGATTTGCTTACTAAGCTTATCCACAAACACTACTATTGCTATGTGATCTTGCTTTGTCTTTGGCAAAGATGTAATGAGATCCAAGCTCACATATTCCCATTGAATAGAGGGAATGGGAAGTGGTTGAAGGAGTCCACACGGTTTTTGGTTGCTAGCTTTGTTACATTGGCAACTCTCACAAGATTGAACAAACTCATGAACATCTTGTGCTATGTTGTGCCACCACCATTAGCATTAGAGGGTACCCAAAAGTCTTGTCCACACCCATGTGACCAGTGATGGGTAAGTCATGGGCTTCTTGGAGATGCACAAGTTGGAGGTCACCCTTGGCTGGAAAATACATCCTGTCCTCATGGAATAGAAGGTCTTCTTTGAAGGATAAATTTTTGTACTCCTTGTTGTATGTTGCAAGATGACATGTACCATCTGAAAGAAAGGATCTTGTTGTAGGCTATCTTAAACTCAATTTGAACTTTAGAGTCAATTGGTACCATTGTTATTGCTGCCATGATGAGAGGAAGAGACTTCAAATCGTGTCGTCATGATAAGACATCGGAGATGACACAGAATCGACCTGGTTTGTACTCTAGTTTGATGTCAAACAACTATAGTTATTCTTCCTATTGATGATATTGACTCTTCATGTGTTCCAAGTGTAATGTGTGCAACAATGGTTTGTGATTAGTTTGCATGATCACATGTTTCCCCAAGAGATAATGCCTCCATACCTTAGTGGTATATACTATTGCTAGTAGTTCTTGATCTTGAGTGAAGTAATTCCTTTAAGCTATATTGAGTTGGAAAGACACAAAGGCAATGGGATGTAATCCATATGGGAATTCTTGCTGTAATACGGCTCCAACTGCAAAGTTAGAAGCATCAAAATTAATCACACAAGGTAGTTGAGGATCATATGGTTGAAGTATGGGTCTTGAAGACACCATATGTTTTAGTAGACATTCAATGATGCAATGTTCAATTTGGCAACAATAGAAACAACCACTATTTTGTTATAATTTTTCTCTATCTATGGTTGCCAAGTGGTCTTCGTTGAATTGTATCAATCTCCATTGCTGTCGGCTCCTCCATCCATGTGTGGTGTATTGGTAGGTTTTGTGGGGGTCGAGGTCGAGGCCAAGGCCAAGTTGTTGTGACCAAGGAATCAAAGCATTTGGCCAACCGCATGGCTTTCTCCAAGTCTTGTGGCTCTTGCATAGTTAACTCTAATTTAGTTCGTGACTTCAAGCTCCTCACAATTTGATCCAAAGCTTCACCTTCTAGTATATTGGGAATTTGCATGATGGTGTTCTGGAATTAAGTGATATAACTTCTTACAAAACCAATCTATTTCAACTCTGCCAACCTATCTCGTGTAGCTCATGTGGCATTTATGGCTTGGAAACAATCAATTATTGCACTCTTGAATTTTGCCCACATTAAGATTAGTATAACAATTTGCTATTTAGCTTGCTCCACTCAAAATTGCCACCATAGCTTTGCTACTCCATCCAATTGATTGGAAGCCAAGAGAATCTATTTCCATTCATCTTGAAGATTAGTAGCTTCAAAATAATGTTTGCAATCAAACATAAAATTCTCCATTGCACCTAGAAGATTCTTGCCTTCAAATACCTTGGATTTTGGGAATTGGATTCAATCTTCTCCTTCTCGAACTAGTGCTCTCTCTACGTGCTCTTGTCGTTGACGGTCTCGTTCATCCAACAATCAAGTAAGGTGCTCAATTTGTTAATGCATAGCAATGATAACTTTGGGTATTGCCGCCATGGTTACTACTCTTTCACATTACCCCCAATCTATCTAATTCATTAACATGTAAATGCAACATGTCCATCATTCTCCATAAGTTACAATTGAAAGTATCAAAGGTTCCTCAAACAAGGTGATGAACTGTGTGAAATGATGCTTGGGTAGTATTTGGACACAAAAGTCCCAATGGTTTGGCGGAAATGTATTTGGTGGTCTATAAATTCCATCCATCCCATTCCTACTTTGATACCAATGTAAAAGATCAAAATCGAGGAGAGAAATAGGAGAATGGAAGCACACATTGGGACATTTGAATGAAGGAAAACTCCAAATGCCTAGCATGAGCTTAGGTTTTGGTATTTACTGAGAGCATACAATGCTTTTGAGAAGATTCTCAAGAAGCTTCCTCAAGCTGCCTTCTTGGAGTGCAAACCAAGTTAATCAGGAAACTTCTCAAGAAACTTCCTCCTAAAAGCCGCCTACTTGGCATGCAAGCTAAGCTAGTTGAAAGCTTCCCAAGAAGCTTCTTTCTAGAAACTACAAACTTGTGGTGCAAGCTAAGCTAGTCTAGGAGCTTCCCAAGAAGTTTCCTAGATACTTCTAGAATATTCTAGGTTATGGTGCGCATCTCGGCACAGTTAACATTAGATCGCACAACTTTGCTGCAAACACATTCAGATTACTGTTTATCTCGAAAGACATAAGTGCTCAACCATGAGATTTCAAGCTACCATGCTTTACATACGAACCTGAAGGTGACAATCGCTCCATTATGCCAAAATTATGTTATTCCGAGGAGACTCAACTGCAGGTCACCATGTACAACTACATAGAGTATCCAGAGTTTCCACTTTTAGTTAATATGTCCGTCAGGTTATGGATTCTACAGCAATGCAATGATCTATCGTCTACGTCTACAGTGTTTAAGAACCATATAGCACATAAACATATTCATGATTGTCACTAGCGAGTCTCTTGAGAACTGCATCTCAAAGGTTTCTTAGTGTTCTATCGATCCCAGGAACGACGATTGATAACGTTGTAGTTTAGAAGAAAGATTGTGCGAGTTTATGGCCCATCCTGGTAAGACTTATCAACTTCTATTCATTATATAGATTTTCCAAAAAAATTCGAAGGATATTTTCCAAAAAAATTCGCTAAATATTCACTTATAGTATCTTCATACCCGAGAAGCATTAGATTAAATGTCTGCAGTCGGAACTCGTTTCATTGGACGGTAGGCAAAGTGTGATCCCTAGTTGTTCCAGTTTGGCTTATTCTCTTAAACTTAGAGGAGGCGGTGCAACTTTGAGCAGTATACTTCCAGATCGGTGAAGTACTTTTACAAATGGACTCGGCAATTACGGCCGATGGGGACCCCGAAACAACTTGAGTCGCCACAACATGGCAAGTTTCCTGACTGCAAAATGGCCGGAACTTCATCACACCAAATTAACTATTACAAGACTTGAAAAAATTTGATCGATCGCTGTTCCAAGTTGGCCGAATGATTCCGGCATTTACTGCAGAGTTCCAGGCACTGAGATAAATCCAGCTGCTCCAAGTTGGCTAAGTTTCCAAAACTTCTGGGAAGGGCCTGCACAAAAATCCATTTTCAACTGCTTCAGGCTAAGAAGTTGCCGAATGATTCCGGCATTGGCTGCAATTCCCAGCACCGAGATAAGTCCAGCTGTTCCAAGTTGGATAAGTTTCCAAAACTGCCGGGCAGGACTTGCAACTCTGAAGAGCTGTATATTTTCATTTCCTTCAGGCGAAGAAGTCCCCAGAATGATTCCGGTAATGACTTTAGATTCTTACAGCTATTCAACTCTAGCTGTTCCAAGTTGGCTAAGTTTCCATAACTGCTGGGAAGGGCGTGCAACCGTGAACAGCCAACTATTTTATTTTCAATTCCTTCAGGCGAAGAAGTCCCCAGAATGATTCCCGCAATGACTTTAGATTCTCACAGCTATTCAACTCTAGCTGTTCCAAGTTGGCTAAGTTTCCATAACTGCTGGGAAGGGCGTCCAACCGTGAACAGCCAACTATTTTCAATTCCTTCAGGCGAAGAAGTCCCCCGAATGATTCCGGCAATGACTCCAGTTTATAATGGTTCAGCTCTATTATCGTGATTCGTTTCCGAGGAAAACAAGACCCACGAAAACCATGCTGGACGCCGAGAAGAAATTGAACCATCCTTCATAACCGTCTGATCGAGATGACCTTGCTGAGGACGAAGCGAATAGAAGTGCACACTCAAGGGAGGGATGAGTGCATATAAATTCGTCTGTGGGACCTAGCTCTCCAGGAGTACTTGTTTCCCAGACTCAGTAAAGTTTGCATTTTCATTTCGTGTTTTCTCCTTTCAACCAGAAACATGGAAAGCTAATACAAAAGCCTAACTTCCACAGTGCATCCCACAAGGATTTTCTCACGTAGTTGAGGTTTATCAACTCCAATTCAGAGATCACTAGGTTCAGCTTACCCGAAGTACCGTTGGTCCGGTCCTCACCCACAAGGACCGGTTGAAAAGCTGGGATTCATGATCACAATGGTTTGAACACGTTAAACACAATTTTATTCAGGATTCCAGGATGTCATCGTACTACAGATGTTCGACCCATGGCTGGTACCAAGGACAACCAACGGCCAGAAGAAACGACGAATCTATTTTCGTCCAATTTCAAGTACTTGGATATAGCCTTGACGTTCCCAAACCAATAACGGCGAGCATTATAATGGAGTCAATTAAAAGGTCGAGCATCTAATCTCTACGTAAATGAAATGGCCACTTGGCCGCTGATGTTACTGTCATATGGAGTCTTCGTAATGGATTTACTTTGAGCTGATATATTCTATGTATGCACAGTCTATACAAGTATAGAGACTCGGAACCTGGGTGCAATGAGTGCGTGAATCCAGAGTTTACATGTACAACGAGTTTCCTTTTCAGTTGTAGTTTCGAGTCCGATCGCTCTCCAAGGGTGGGAATTTGAGGAGCAGAAACAGGACAACGCTTCGATTCGCGTTCAGGTTACATCCCTGGGTGAGGAGGACGGTAACGGAGCAAAACATTGAACACAAAATCTTTGTGTGTTCCGAGGGGACTTATGCAATAAATAGAGTTGTAATATTGTTGACGAGGAATGCATGAAGGAGAATTGACATTCTAAGAACTTATTCTTGACGATCACTTCTGAGGCTAAAACAATCGTAAATTCAAGGTACCGGGGGGTAACCTGCACAAACGGGGAGATTTTAAAACTTCCACCCGACTGTGTATCCTCCGCCAGAGATAGCTGCTTTCGATGGGTTTCGACTGGACTCCATGCATTCTGAAGCCTTGTTCAATCTCGACTCATTGATGAGCCACGTGTGCAAATTGTGCGTCTTATATTCACGAGTTTCGAATCTGGATTTAATTTGCTGTCGTGTATTGAGATTTCGACAAAAGCCCAAATTTACGGGAGGTACAGAATCTTCGGCTGCAAATTGTAAGCACACTCTAACGAATAGAAATACCCGGAACTGATATCTATCTATATGTCGAGCCAAAGCCAAATTCCCAAATATTGCTGCTTTAAGTACCCTATCCGATTCTTCATTATACGATACTAGTATCTATGAGAATAGATGGAATTTTCAAAAAATTTCAGATTGCACATGCGCTGCAAACTGGAATATCTATCTACCTAATGTGATGAGTAGGTGTTTGAACTATATTATAGTTGTGGTCGTTTGGTTTCTTAGTTCTTCGCAATAAAAAACTTCCCGCCATGAACAGCACAGAACACGCGGCCTGCGGTGAGGATGAGATTCTCAAGATTACTGCTTTGTAGATCAAGGGATCAATCGAAAGATGATTAATCTGTTGCATATACGATATTGTTTACATTCTAGAAGAAGGTTTTGTACAAGGGAGTGGCACTCAAGGACTTGCTCTAAGTGAGAGAATAGAATCTCAAATTTTATCACCAATGAACAAGGTAGCAATTGTCATGTTCGTTCTGGTCGAACCATGAAGAAAAACTATGAGCGAAGCAGAAGTCGAATGGCAGCCTATTGAGCCTGCTTTCACACAGTCTCTATCGTCTGGGTGGTGTAGCGGCCGCCTGTAACCCGAGTGGGGGTATGAGAGTTGGTAGTCGAAGCTGTTCTCGAGGACCGGTGGGGTCATGTAGAAGGCACGTCCACTTGAAGCGTAGAGTCTCCATGTAGACATTTCCATGGAGATGAGAAGTGCCTGCTGAGATAATGCGGAGGGCACAGCGTGAGGCGGGTGACCGAGCAGCGATCACCTCTCGCTCTACGCAGTCAAGGGATAGCGTGCTTGAATGCTTCCCAGCGATCATCCTCTCGAATCTGATTCCAACAACTACTCTCAGCTTTTTAAGTTGCGATGTATGTGGTGGGCATCGGTGGCAACCTGGATTGTTATAAGAATCTTGGTAGTTCTCTGGTTTCTGCAACGAATTGTTGACGCTAACCAAGTTTCACTAGATTGTACTGGCAACGAGAACAGTGGAGGGATTGCTACGTTAATCTTGATGATAGCAAGTTGCATTCATCCACTGCTCGATCACAGGGGGAATTTCCTTTTAAACGGTAAAGGTTGAGATACCTGGCGGAAGTTATCATCATCATTTCATTGACTGCCATCACGTGGACATCATGTTCGGCCACTCTTGACAAAGCCTTATGGAAAGTTTGAAACTCTACATGAAGATGGACTCTTCAGAATCCATCAATCGTGCTGTCTCATGAGGAGACGGGTAGGGAACTGTGCAGTGGATCATAAGTACTAGTCGATCATAGATTTGAGCAGTTTGTTTCTTTGTAAGAGGCTGTAGCGGAGTCCAAAAGCCTTGCCAACACAGTTGGAGAGGAAGACAGGGACAAGCTTTTAGCTGCAATCAGGTCTTGCCTATATGGTATCGGCATTTAGTTGCTTGCTTGTAAGTTAATAACAGTCCAGCAAGCTGGTTAACTAACTTGTTCCTTGGACGATTGATAGGTCCGAAAATATGTCCGATTGATAGCAATCGGACATATTTTCAATGGTCTACAGATCAGAAGACCTATTCTCATGCAGGATATGCGTCCAAAGATAGATTTCTCAGTGGATCAAACTTTGGAGACCTCCTGTGAGTGATTCAAAGTTTCTTAGGACTTCTGCAAAAGGACGGATACAAGGACTTGGATGTGACCCGTTTGCAAACTCTGATCGAGAACCTGGTCATGGGCTGTGAAATTCTCGTCTTATTTTTCTCTGTTACCTTCTTATTATGTTTCTCCATAGAATATATGGTTGGATAGAATACGATATGCATTAGTAAGTTTCTCTATTGCTTGTTATTAATCACAACGATTTATGTACACTGCTTGGTTATGGTGGTGAGTTGTTGTGAAAGAACTCATCTGATTTATCCATCTACGTTTATAGTTTGTCACGCTCGTATCACGTTAACGGCAGTAGAGCCGTTGTTGCTACGTTTCCTCTGGTCATGTATACCTTCTGAACAAAAAGTTACATTCTTGGCAGGCAAAAGTACATCAATTTTAATCCTACCAAGGTTCTAGTTTGATTTCTTACCCAGGGTCCCGAATGGGGGCCAAGGAGGAACCCTTCTGCGCAACTTTCAGGCACATTGTAGTTGTTTCTAAATGGAAAGGTGAAGCTTCTCTCACGCGTGGCACTGCGCAGCTCATTAGTCCCCGAGCTCATTCCACAACAAATGGGGTGGACACTTCGGACATTCTCTCAGCGACGCTTGGGCCCTAGCTCTTCTTCTGTTCTTTAGAGATCGTGGTAGGATTCAGAAAGTAATTCTCATTGACATGATATCGGTTCTACTTCTGTTCCTTAAAGGTCACTAAATCTGGCAGTAGGATTCTCTATAATTCTCAAGAATTTCCTGAGAACTTAGGAAGATTTATGACGGCACCAAGAAAACGGTGTTGCTATTCTCTAAACTTTCAACCTTTGAAAATTACAAAAACCATGATTCTAGTTTGGAAAGAAGGTGACTACTCAGAAGTGTACAAAAATATAGAAATACAAGGTGTAGATAGATATAGATATAGAAAAATATAGAAATACAAGGTGTAGATAGAAATATAGATGTAGAGTTTGAGTATGATCATCTCTTATAGCAACCTCGATTTCCCAATGATCCAAATAAATCTTCAATAAAAGAAGAGATCGAGAGAAGGATTCTCACTCTCAAATGTAGTAGAAGGTGACTTTGGAGCATTAGGGAAGATTTGAGAAAATGTACGAAAATATATCCATGTCTTTGCCTTCAGTTACAAGCATCTGGTATCCTTCAAGGAGCATCCCCTTGAGCTGGAGCATTGAACTAATGTTATTTGTCAAATGGAAAGGGAAATCAGCCCACCAATAACAATATTTGTCAAGGAAAGAAACATACTTCATGTATGAAGTGTAGAATTTTGAATAAATCTTCCTCATTATGATAGTGAAGAAGAATGGAAAGTTGAAGATGTGTTGAGTTACAAAAAGCTCAACAAGCTGTATTGACCAAGAAGTGTTAATATCCTTTACCATACTTTGGTGATGAGATCTTGGAGGACATTGTAAGCAATGAATGGTATAGCTTTTTTGATAGTTATAGTGATTATAATAAAATAAACATTGCACTAGAACATCAACATTTAATCATCTGTAATACACTTCTTTTCAAGTAATACACTTTGGTCTTTGTAATGCATCAACTACACTTTTATCAAGTTCATGAATAAGATTCTTAAACCATTCATAAAAAGTTGATGAGAGATTTTGTTGATAATGTATATGCATATAAGGACAAGCAAAAACACTTTATTACCTTATCAAATTGGTTTTTTTTATTGCCATCCACCAATAACAAGAACGGTGTGGAAAAAGATAACTATTTGTGAATCTAAACAAAACAAAACAAATTTTTTTAACAGAGTAAAGGTTGTTATATCTCCGATTGGACTCGAGGAAACACAAACAAGAATTCATCCACTATGATAATCACTTAATATGTGAAGACATAAAGATAAATTTAATATGTGGTTATGAGGTCAAAAGTTAAGAAACTATCAAGTAGTTTCCGTTTTGAAACCTCTCTCTCTCTATATATCTATATATATATATATATATATATATCATCACATGAGAATAAACTATAACCAATAAAATCTATCCAAAGACCTCCGATGGTTAAACACTTACTCCCTACTGTTGTACTTCTACCTATTCATTTCTGATATTTTCGCTTTGATGATCCATATACATGTAGAATCTTCCAAATTAAATCTACCAGTTCTCTGAAGCAACCTCAACTAAATTGAGCAAGTGCAAGGCGGATCATCCAACTATGGTAGTCGGATTAATGACACAAATATTGACTAAACTTTGTAGGGAACTCTTCGTCCTCCATAACGCTACGAACCCCTGAAGTTCCTTCACTTCACTCGCTAGATTTCAAATACATTAAGTCAGGTCGACTTGACCAATTCGAGGTGCACGTGCACTTGAATTCGATGCTTTATCGACAAGTATGATCGGTTTGAAAGTGTGCCTTCGGACCACTTTTGCCTGTCAATCAGTTTTGGAAGATTGTACTGACCACTGACCTGTTGAGTAGATTTAGTCGATAAAGACCGGTCCTCAAATTGTAGTGAGGACGAAGAAAAACCGGAGACAGCGGACAGCTTGCTGGAGAGTCAATTGGGAGGAGAGAGGAGGACCCGAGTGAAGACAAGAGGTACAAAGGCTGCTAACCAAATCCATCATTCCTAGTAGACCTACCTACAGTTGGCTCACCAGTTAGCTCACCGAAGATACAGAGGTAAACAAACCGCTGTTAACCAAATGAATATCCTCATTCCTAGCAAGGACCTACCTGCTAGAGCTAGCTACAGGTAGGCCCCTTGCTAGGAGTGATGATGCTCATTTGGTTAGCATCGGTTTGTTTACCATTGTACCCCCTGTCGGGCACCTCTGTACTTCGGCACCACCCCAGAGGTACAACGAATTCATGGAAATAAAGTTCGATGAAATCGAACTTCAGTGGTTTCCTTCCTGGTTTTACTCCGTAATGTTGCCAGCGGATTTGAGAAGCCAAAATTTCGCTACACATTTTGAGTTAGACCTGCGTGATCAATGCTATGGTTCCCTGATTGGAAAACCAGTTGATATCGTTCAGCTTGTTCAATGAGCAGTACATAATCACAGAATATGTACAGTTGCATCCAACTATTCTTAGTTCAGATATCTTGCGCCACAAATGTCTCTCTGAAAACGACTGATTTATTGGGTCAAATTCTTGCAGACGTGCGGTGGAACGTCCGAGTCAAGGATTTGCAATGGTTGGAATCTTCTATAAATGCCTCGTTCTCTAGATGCCTTCTGTCTCCGACGTCATTTGTACCTTGAGCTGGCATTAGAAGTCCTGCATTCGGTGTTTTAGAAATCTTGCTTGTGTCGTTTAGTCTTCTTGGGAACAGCAATGTTTTGACAATCTTGAGCCACTAATCAATAGGCTAGGAGTTTCTCGAGCTGAGGAACCCGGGAGTGCGAATCCTCTTTAGTCAAACACACTGCAAGTCTAATTCAGCTGCGATTACTTTGTATTCAGATCCACCTAGGCTGAGATATTATAACGGGTCCTTAATGGGACTCCCAGGCTACCCCAGCGACGTTCCTTGCGGTGGTCTAGATAACTGCTGCCCAGCTCATGATACGTCCGTTGCTTCCAACAATCTTGGTACTATAACAAACAACCGAGCTCCCCACGTTCAATTGCTTCCTCCTTCAATCAAGAGTCTAACTCTGGTGTATTCATTAGTATAATATTTCTTCTGTACCACAGCGTTAGATTGACCAAACCCACAGCACGAACGAGGACTCTGGAGATGGTGACACCCTAAGAAATTTTGACCAATCCACAGTTTCGATTTCGGACTTTTTCGGTTTTGATTTTTCGGACTGAAGTAGATAAAGAGAGGGATCAGAGGTGTTGGTTGAGGAGCTCCTCTGTTCTCAAGACGTGAAGTTCTTGCGTTATCAGGGGTCCCTGAGCAAGCCACAAGCTTCGATCGAAATGGTGGGCCTGGAAGTCGATTTGAAGCCGCCGGAGGTGAAGAAAGTCCCTCATGTGACGGAGATGTTTGGACATGTTAGGGAGCGTAATTATTTCTGGCTGCGGGATGATCCAAGAAAGGATTCGGAGGTTCTAGCTTGTCCGAAAGCAGAGAACGATTACACAGATGCAGTGATGGCAGGTACCAAGGAGTTTCAAGAAAAACTGTACAAGGAGATGAGGGCAAAGATCAATGAAGCTCGCACCAGTGTACCTTTGAGGAAATGTGGGTTCTACTACTACAGGAGAGACTTGGAAGGAAAGCAATATAAACATCATTGTAGACGCGCAATCCTTGGTGATGAGGGTCCTGGACGTGTGGACAAAGTTATGGAGCTCCAAAGGAGATTATCCTTCTCGACGAGAATGTGGTGGCTAAACAGCGTAAGTCTTACTCATTTGGGGCCGTGATGGTAATCCTGATCATAAACGTTTCGCGGTGAGCGAGAACTTCACAGGAAATGAGATATTTACCATTCGTGTAGTCGACATTGAAACAGGGCAAGAGATTGGACCGAAGATCACTGGAGCCACAGAAGAAGTAGAGCGGGGAGACGATAACACTATATATTACGTGGATCAGGATGAAACTTATCGGCCATACAAGGTATGGCGGCACAAGGTTGAATCAGATCAGGCCTCGACAAATGCGTCTACCATGAGAAAGGTGTAGAGCTTTGGTTGGACATTAGGTCTTACAAAAGTGAAAGGTACTTGCTAGTGAGCTCGGCAAGCAAAAGCGCAAAGTTTGTGCTCTTCATGGACAAGAGCAAGCCGGATGCTGAGCTCGAGCTTTTGGCACCAAGGGTCCATGGAGTTGACATTTCCGCAAGTCATGCCAGAAATCATTTGTTCCTCACCAAAAGGAGTTAAGAATTTTACAACTCTGAGCTTCTTGTATGTCCGGTAGACGATCTTCCTGCACAAGTTGTGCTCCTTCCTCACAGGCCAAGTGCGAAACTGCAGAGAGTTTCGACCTCAAAGGACCATGTTGTGCAGGAGCGTAAGAATGGACCGGTGATAATAACTGTGTACCCTCGTCCTCCTGTTGGGGAACCCATAACTAGTCTTGGTGAGGGTAGAAGGGTAGAGTTCCCAGAACCTACTTAGGGTGTCTGGCTGGCATCTAGCCAATTTAACTCACCGGTTATGCAATATATCTAACGGTCTTTGACCACACTGTCATCAGTATATGATTACGATATGAATACAGGGAAGACAGTTCTCAAGAAAGTGCAAGCACTTATAGTTGGTTTTGATGCCACCAAGTATAAGATCCTCCGGGAGTGGCCAACAGCAAGCGATGGAGCTTCAATTCCTATTTCTTTGGTGTGCAGAAAAGACTTGGTGAAATTGGATGGCAGTGACCCTTTGTTGCTTTATGGTCACAGCTCCTATGAGATTCCGAGTGACGCTGACTTCCATTCAAATAGGCTTTCTCTGCTTGATAGAGGATTTGTGTTTCCTATTGCTCACATCCGAGGTGGAAATATGGGCCGAAAGTGGTATGAGGATGGAAAGCTTTTAAGCAAGAAGAATACTTTCACAGATTTCATCTCGTCCGCTGAATTCGAATCCAGAAGAGATATGGCTCTAAAGACAAGGTTTGTATACATGGCATGAGTGCTGGAGGGCTTTTAATAGTTGCTGTGATGAACATGAGGCCAGATTTATTCGCAGTTGCAGTTGCGGAAGTGCCCTTCGTGGATGTAGTGACAACTACGCTGGACGAATCGATTCCCTTGACGACAGGAGAGTGGGAGGAATGGGGCAACCCGAAGAAGGAGTATTACAGCTATATGGTATCTTACTCTCCTGTAGACAATGTTCAAGCACAGAGTTATCTCCACACTTTGGTAACAGGGGGTCTACGTGATTCTCGCGTAGGCTACTGGGAACCTGCGAAGTTCAGTAAGGAGTTGCGGGAGAAGAAAACAGATGATAACGTGGTTCTATTCAAGTGCGACATGGGTGCAGGTCATTCATCGAAATCCGGAAGATTCGACCAGCTCGAGGAGACGGCCTTTTTGTATACGTTCATGCTCAAGTACTTGGGGTTACTTTCAAAGAGAGAGCAGTGATTTCCCAAACTCGATCATTGCGGACAAGGTTTCGATTTTAGTTGACGGCCTAACCAGCCCGCATGGAAGAGGTTGCAGTTCATTCTCAAACGGACTGATGAGATATCTAACTCTGGCTACTTCGGTTCATCCAGCATGAAGGACGCTGTTGAAGAAAACTCTGCAGGGGGAGTCCTCAGGCTTTTCCTTCGTTGTTTCCACTGTAAGGTGGCTGTCTTCTCGACACTCTGTTGGATTGTAAATAAATCAGCTCCTTTTATGAGGTCTCAAAGCCAGGACTTTGAAACATACTTTGGAATATGCGTTTGAAGCACCAAACTTGTGAAGATTTGTCCCTCCGTGAAATCATTTTCTCTGGAAAGCCGTGCCTGCACTCTTACACTTTTACCTCTCAACGTCAGTGTTTCTCTTCCGACTCGGCTCATGTATGATACATGTCTTCTGCGTACTTGTACATTATTAGTTGGACAAAATTTCCCTTATCCAGTGAAGAAATCGTAAGCAGAGTTCTATCAGTGAAAGTTCTATCGATCTTAGAATCTCTATTGTCTACCCAAGGAGAACAAAATATATGATAGATGCTTCTTCGTCTTTTGCAAAGAGTTATGGAATAATATTTGATGGTAACTTACTAAGGAATATATTGGTATAGTATACTTTCTAATGAAGAACATATGGAACTTATACTTCCAAATTGGTATAAATCAAGGTAGATAGTGATGGGAGCTTAATTTCATGTATCTTCAGTGAAAAATGCTGACGATGGAGCCAGATGAACCGACAATAAACGGTTTAGTTTTGCTCCGAGTTTTCGGTTTCACCAAGTTGAGATGGACTGACCTCGTTGTTTGTTGAGATTTCAATCAGATAATAAAACCTTATACTCTCCTTTCATACGGTTTCAATCCTCATCTCGATTTGCACATATCATGTTACATGTTTAGATTTCATCTTCTATTTGCATGTATATTTCAGTATGTTTTGCTTTCATTTTATTACCATTTCATTTACATACCCTATGTTCAGAGTCCTTCCCGTCTCTTGCTCGCGATTATGCATTCTTTTTTTGCTAATGATTATTTGCAAATCGATTTATTCTGTTTACTCTTATTCCTTATGCATTTTTCCTTTGCTCATGATTATTCTACAAATTGATTTATTCATTTATTTTTATTTCTGTTCTTTAGGAGACTCTTTCTTTCCAATTTCCACTACACTTAACGTTGTTACTTTTTGAACGGCACTTTCGATAACAACCGAGTTTAATACTCATGACCATTCCAACAGAAACTCGAGACGAATATACAAATAAATACTCGTAGAGTATAAATAGACGAATAAATACTCGTTCTGTATTTTCTCGGCTACTTCTGCACTGCATGTCCAATGGTGAAGTTATATTACTTTCATGAAGTTTTGCTATGACCACTTTCTACTCCTTTCTGTTGGTTAGTTTGTGCTTTCATTTTGCATGTTGTGATAGACTCTATCCAGTCCTCTAATTATATTTATAGATAACACATCAAACTTTATGTGCGCAAAAATCAAAGTATTAAGAAGTTTAACGAGTGGGATTCCCATAGGAATTGGTGCAATCCATAGGAGAACAAACACACTAGATGATTAGTTTTTTATATTCCAGTAGTTTGTAGACCTTACTATGGTCATAACTCGGATATATGAGAGGCAAGAAAGAAGATATCTTATATCGATACTATTGAGATTTAACTCCATTTTTTCTCCCTTGTCTCTCCCCTTGTATGGTCTGATAGAGTCCTCCCATCCTTCATGTGTTCTACTCAGAATTCTTTTCCCCTCAAACTCCTGTATCCTTAATCCATAAACAGTTTACAATAGGGGGTTTCAGAAATATTTTTGTGAAGCTCTGTATGTTTTCATATAGATTATTACATAGTGTTGACTAAATCGGTACGGGGTGTGGGCCGGAGGACAAAAAGGTACTGCTATGGAGTTCTGGTCAAGTTCCTTATTATTAGCAAACTCCATATGAGGTGGTTTGTCGGAAATAAGGGATATGGAGTTTTCCGTTGTCACCCCGTAATGCATTAATTACACATTAGGGTTAAGAAAATGTTTAGTTTAGGTTAGGGTGAATGGGGTGGTGCCATGAATGGGGTGGCAACCAAAAGGGGTGATGTACAATAATGCAAATGAATTATGTGAGGAGGACAAGTGGGACAAGAACAAGAGAAAACTGATGAAGATAGGTGATATAGGAGAATGCAAATTGTACAAGGAGGACAAGAATGTGTTGCACAAGGAGGCCGAGTGCGATGAGAAAGAGAAAATTGACCGCAGAGTGGGAAGAGTAGGGTGGGTTGTGTGAAGGTGGGAAGGGGGAGTGAATTTTGTTTGAAGCGCCATCCAAAATACTCAATTTCACTATTTAAAAATTCCATGTGCAAATAGTACAATGAATTTCTTGTTTTGCAAGCTTGTTCATTACATGGATAACAAAGTATTGAAGTGAGAAGAGTAGAGCATGTCAACCAAGTGTTATTTTTGGTGATTCATGAATTGAGTTGTTATTTTTGGTGATTTAGGAATCAAGCAAGGAGAATAGAGCAAGGATGACCGAGTCAAATATAAGAGGAAATAGAGCAAGGAGGATCGAGTCAAATATAACATTCCCTCTATTCCCGAACCAACATTTTTGGGACCTCTACTCCCGAACATGGTTTCCATTCTAGCAAAATGTAGGCAAATTCCATTCAATTTATCTTCTATAGTTCTCCACTCTTTGCCATATTCCTTCTCTGTGAGACCTTCTCATATAGACTTGTTCTTAAGCTCCCAAGTTTCTTTGTTGTCATGCCATTTGTAATGTCACATCTAGATTCTTGGACACTGGAGTTGTTGTGATAGTAGTTAGAGTTATTTCAGTCGTTCCTCAGAGACTATTCTCCAACGATTAGATTTTGTATTTGGGGTACTGACTTCACCGTTGAGTGTGCCGTCAGCATGACCATTGGGGTTTCAGACCTAGCTCGAGTCCAGGGGTATACTTTCAAAGTGCGACTCCAAAGAGCTCACTTCTCTAATGTTGAGCCTTCAAGTTCCTGGATATGGTGGATAGAGGCCGGTGAGCATCACCTGAATTCTCTTAGCTAGAATGGGTGTGGCTTGACTATAATCAGTGCCCAATTGTTGGCAGTTTATAGAGTGACAAATCAAGTACTGATCTGAGTTGAGTTGATTTGAGAGTTGTAAACAATCTAATTATTATGGAACTTTAGAGTCTATGTATGACTTATGTGTGAGTTGTGCTTCTATAGTGATGTTGACAACGATGTATGCTATGTAGCAATGTATATACGCACGATAGTAACAGTTATGTCAAAAATTATTATAGATCAAGTAATCAACTACCTACAAGAGGATAAGGTATGAGGAAATGAGAGTAGAAACCATCTAGAGATGTGGGATGCAGAGCTAACCTTTAGAGGACAGGATAGAACAAGGGATTTCAGATTTCAAAATGATGGAATGTTGACATCCATAAAAGAAATTATAGATATTCTATGAGGTCGGCTTTTTTCTTCAATATTAAAGAAAAAATGAATGATCCCCTATATGTTTTACAAGTAACAAAAAGCCCTTTAGCGGTTACAAGGGTTTCAGTTTTAGACATTTACTGGTGTAATTAGTTGATGCTTTAGTGAGATCATTAATGGGAAATTAGATGTAAAAGTCAAATGACCAGAGTTATAACAATTATAAGTGCCATGTGCATGAGGGTGAATAGATTTTTCACCACGTGTGAAAACTAAAACAAAAAACAAAAAGTTGAAGGAGAAGAAATTTTGAAAATCTTCACTCCACCTTTTGATTGAAGATGGGTGAATTTTATGCTTCAAAGCCAAATGATTTGGATGAGATCGGAATGAGTAATACAAACTAGTTTTTGGTGTACACTTTGGTTTACAATAATATTTATTGTATTCCATTGTAAATTCTTTTTTTGCTTTCACTTTTTTTCATTACAATACTACAACTTGATCTTGGTAATCGTCATCATCTTTCCTCCAATCAATCACTCCAATCAACCATGTACTCGAACATATCGCTCTCTTCTTCATTTCTCAATGGCTCATGGATTCATGTACAATTTTATTACATAACGCAATGCAAATGCTAGTGCAAGTGATAGGGCATGGCCTATCACAAAACTAAATCTATACCACATTCAACTAAGTTAAACCAAATTTCCTTATATGGTACTTCCTCTTGTCTCCAATGGTAGAGACAAGGGGAAATACATAAAAGAACAACACATGGTGATATCGGTAGCAACGGATTTAAATTTCATTAATGCACTATTTGAGATTTATGGAACACCGTAAGTCATAGAAAGGACAGTCCCAAATTTTTTTGAGGGGGTCTCAAAATTAGGTTTGATGGATGTCTACGGGGTAAATAACAAAAGTTAATTATTTTTAGTGAACTTTGTAGTGAAATGAGATGGCAATAAATTCTCTGTAAATTCAATTATGGGGTATTTTGTCTAAGTTGCATTCATTTATAAAAGCAAGCTACGGGGTATTTCATCCAAGTTGAGTACATTTAAAAAAATCTGGCACTATGTTACGAAGGTTTAGTAATGTTGTATCTAAATAAATGATTGACAAAAGAGGTGATATGGTTTCTTGAAAGGATGGCCATGTAGTTGGGTGAGTTGGTCTTGATTTATGAATTTTTTGGCGGATCCAAAATCCAAAATGCATACTCTCAACAATTTGAATTCTAAACTCAAATTCACCATCTTGAGTGCAAATGCTCTTTATATCAATCAACTAAAAAGCGGTTGTGTAGTTTTGCATTGGTGTGGTGGGAAATGATATGTGCTACCCCATGGCAACCAAGAAATTGATTGGGGATCTAGGAATTTACTCCAAAAGTGCAACAAAAATTTAGCAATGGAAGATCAAGTACCTTGTTGCAGTGTAGGATGCTCACTTTTGGATGCCGATCCAAGACTAATAGACTCACCTTTGGATTTCCAACCTGAACAACCATTAGGGAAATTAGGAGAACTATTGAGGATGGCTTCTTCAGTGCCTTGAAAAACAAAAGAAGATGAATGGTTTTGCATGGCGATGCAGCATTATGGCCAAATACTAGATTATTTGGAGGACTCGGAGCATTTTGCACAGATTCATGGTGGGAATTCAAAAAGCCCATTCAGAAATTGACCACTTTTAGTTTCATGGCAACATTTTTATCACGGAGGGGCAAGGATTTCCTACTTCTATGATAGGTAACAAGCTTTACAAGAAATAGTTGAGGTACATGAAAATACAATGTCGTGCGTTCATATATCGCTATACAACATACATCACTATTAACATCATACACTATAGAAGCACAACTCACACATAAGTCATACATAGACTCTAAAGTGCCATAATTGCCCCCCTAGCTAGCGGTTAGATCCCTCTAACTCTACATAACCATCTAATCCAAATATATGGTATACCCTATGATGGGCAAAGATCAAGGGGCCAGGTGCTATGGAGCCCTATCATTAGTCGTATGTCTGCAATCTATACCATATAAAGAATGAACTAGCTATAGGTAAAGTACATCTAGGACATAACCATTGTCCTTGAGGAACCACCGTGAGGGGAGGAGTCATAGATGCCATATGCCATCCTCTCACATAGCTATCACACACTAATATAGTAGCATCTTCACGAGAAGAGTCACATAACATACACCTCAAGCTTGCACGTACAAGTGCCAAGCTTGGGTCCATAGTACCATCAATGTTTGAGAGGTGGCATGGTGCACAATTGCGCACATGATCCTTCCAAACAACACCATCATGTCCTTCTAACACAAGGACTCCAAATGGCAAAACCTCATGCACTCTCAAGATAGTGTGGCCTATCAAAACATCAAGTGTCGTCAATGCCGTCTTTTGTAGATATACATAGTCTCTTGGATGAAATCGACGGATTAACTGTCTATAACCTCCTCCTCAAATGGTAGCATAGCATAAAGTATCTCTATGTTGAGCAATCGTCAAGTTCTCAAAGGCCGTCGGCATCACTCTCTGAAAGATCTTTGCCCGTTGAGAACATGCACTCATCTATACATCTGGGTCATCCAAGTCCAAAACTACAGTAGCATCTTGACAAATGGCTGCAAGTAAATCTGGATCTTGTCCATAGAGTAGGAAGTAAGGAGAAAAGGATGCTAAGAAGGCTTGCCGGCTGAACCAATAGCCCATGGCCAACCAAGGTAATTGGAGATCCCAATCTCCCAAGTGGCCTCTCTGCAAACCATACTTTTGCAATCCTCTCTTCATTGTCTAAACCACTCTCTCTACTAAGCCATATGCCTTAGGGTGATCTCGGGAGGTAGTATGGTGATCAATCAAAGCCTTGTCACACAAGACCTAAAACTCCTCAAAGAACCTTGTACCCTGATCAGTCAAAACCTCAGCTGGTGCACCAAAATGACTAAGAACTCGATCTAGGAACAAGTAAGTTGTCCCTTCACTAGACTTGTTAGGAAGTGCCACCAACTCAATCCACTTGGAGAAGTGCTCCACCATCACCAAAACATATCGATGATGTCTCACAGTCAACGGTAAAGGTCCATTGAAGTCCAAAATCCAATGGTAAACCAATCCCATGATAGGTAGTGGGTGTAACTATGGCGTAGGAGCATTGAATGATGCTCTAACTCAATCACAAACCACACATCTGGCAACAAACTGCTATACATCGGTCTGCATACTGTGCCACCAATAATGACTTTGGAGTAAGCATATGTACGCTTGACTCCAAAATGTCCTAGCTCCTCATGAGCATGACGGACCAACTGTGGTCTCTGAGATGGAAGTGATACTACTCGCACACTACCATCTTCCCCTACAAGCAAAAGGTGTCTACCCTCCAATCTGAACCATATGGCTCGTTGAAGGACACGATCTCTCTCCTTGGCCCCAACTGTGCCACCCACAACACCAATGTGAAGATAGTCCATCACTAAGACATCATCATGAATGTCTTGCTTAACTATACCAATATCTTCACTCTCTGGATCTATAACCTCAATAACTCCTCTTGTATGGGCTGAGAGAGATACCACCAAAGCTTCAGAAAATATACACAAAAAGGCCAATGCATGCCAACCTGGCACCATTTCTTCATCTGTCTCACCATGCCAATGTGCTCTGGTCTGATCCTGCTAGCTCAGACATGAGTTTCTACTCAACCCATCTGCATCACGATTCACTACTCCAGGTATGTGAACAACCATGAAATCATACTCTTGTAAAATTAGAGCCCATTGTGCAAGCTTCCTTGAAAGCTTGTCAGACTCCATCAACCATTTCAACAACTGATGATCACTAATGAGAATGAAGGGGTTACCAAATAGGTAACATAAAAAATGTGCTATTGCCCAAACTGCTGCCAAGCACTCTCCCTTATATGAACTATACTTTGCCTCCATTGAATTGTTGGAGCGACTAGCATAGGCCACCACCAACTCCTTCTCCTCATCATCATGCTGGGTGAGCATCGCTCCAAGCCCCAACATACTCCAATCAGTATGAACCTAAAATGGTCATCCTTTGATCGGTCTCCTCAAATAGGAGTAGATGTCAACCTCTCCTTGAGGTATACAAAAGCTCTCTCCTGCTCATCTCCCCAACACCACTCCTGTGTAAGCTTGGTCAGCTTCGTCAAGGCCTTGGCAATGGCACTAAATCCTTTAACATAGCGGCAATAGAAGTTTGCCAACCCAAGGAATGCTTGCACTCTGCTCACATCCGTAGGCCAAGGAATATGTGCAATATGTGCAATATGTGCAATACCCTCCACCTTGGTCTATTGAACACCAAGTCCTCCAAGGTAGATAATGTGACCCAAATACTCAACTTGCTCATGGAAGAACCTACACTTCCCAAGATGTAATTTGAGTCCATGAGATCTCAACCTCTCAAACACCTCCAACAACTATCTCTCATGCTCCTCCATAGTAGTGATATAGACCAAAATGTCATCAATACAGCACCGAGCAAAATCCAATCCAACTAGTATCCTATCCATGACCCTTTGGAACTCAACAGGAGCATTCCTTAACCCAAACGGTAAGAATCTCCATTGATATAACACATCCTTGCCGTGATGATCAATAGCCTAGAATGCTATCTTAGACTTATCATCCTCCTTGATCGGCAACTGATGATATCCCGCTTGAAGATCCAAAGTATTGAAGACCTTTGCATGCCCAATTGCATCAAAAATCTCCTCCGATGTAGGCATGGCATACCGATCAACCCTGGTTTGTTGGTTGATAGGATGGTAATCTCCAAACATCCGCCTATCTGTGTAGTTGCTATGCATATCCTTCTTGGTTGGCATCATTGTTACTGATGCATACTCTCCATGTGAAATCTCCACCAAACCAACCTCAAAAAGGTCACTACTTTGGCTCTAAATCAATGTCCTCTCCATATCTGTAATACTCTGAGGACAAGAGAAGAGAGAAAACACAGATTGCACACTCAAACAATTGATGCCCCAAGGTAGCACCTTCTCTTTATTATATAGACAAAGAGGATCTCCTCCAAGGAAGCTCCACCATAGGATTAGTGACACAAATAGGTGACATGTCAGCAAGCTCCACCCTTGGATTACTTACTTGGATGGGTGACATGTTTGGTCTAGGTCCTATCTGGTTGGTCAAACAAGCTTTGACCGGAGGAAATCTTTTAGGGTTTCTTCCTGTAGGAATCTTAGAATCAAGTGAGTAAGATACCGTTGGAAAGCTCTCGATGAGACAAAGCAAGGGGGAGGGAAAGCCAGCCTTTCCTCCATTGGGGGTGACTCTACACATTTTTGAGGCCTAATTCATCCATTTAGGCCTCCAAAATTACCTTCAAAGATCAGGCATATTTTGGTTCCTACTCTATTAGTAGAAGTCTTCTTTTGGTGATATCTCTTTCTGATCTATTTAGTCCATCATGTGTAACATCCTTCCAGATGTTACCAAACCAATTCTCACCTTTAAAGTATATGTCTAGCTATTGATTCTAAGGTTCTCAAGTTTATTTCGGTTTCTGCCCTATTAATAGAAGTACTCTTTTGGTGATACTTCTATCTTATCTATTTTGACCATCATATATAACATCATTCTAGATGTTACCAAACCAAATTTCACATCTAGATCATATGGCTAGCTCTTGGTATTACAGACCTCACTCCTTTTAAGACGCAACGTCCTCGTTGTGCAATTGTTGCTCAAATGCTTGCACCAACACCGGTGCATGTGCCAAATTGGCAGCGGGCTCCCAGGTTGCTTCATAGAGGGGGTAACCTTTCCATTGTACTAGATAGTCCACCCGCGGGTTGCGAGTATCACGCATGCATTTTTGGAGAATCCGCTCCACTTCATATTCCTTTGTGCCATCAATGAGTGTCGGACAAGGTCAAATGTATAGTGTGGAATGACCCTGGCCTGATCGGGGGGGGGGGGGGTATCTGCATAGTAGGGAGACATGGAACACTAGATGGATCTTCATGTGTGGTGGTAGCTCAAGGTGATAAGCCACAGTGCCGATGAGACAAAGAATCGAGAAAGGCCCAATAAAACAAGGTCTGAGCTTATGAGGTCCAACTAATGTGAGGTTGGTTGTCAATAGCCACACTTGATCCCCAACGTTGAACTCCATGTGCCGACGGTGTGCATCAGCATATTTCTTTTGTTGATTTTGTGCAATCTGTAATTTGTGCTTGGCGCTCTCCACACCTTGTTGGATTCTAGAAACAAATATATTGATTGCATCGACCTTGGTAGCCACTGGATGGATCTTCATCAAGCTAGAAGTTGTGAAGGGATGTGCACCATACATAAGGAAGAACAAAGTGACCTGGGTGGATGCATTCACTGAATTGTTGTAAGCAAATTCCACCAATGGAAGTAGGGTGTCCCACCTCTCTTGCTCTTCTAAGGTGAAGCCGCATAACATATCTTCAATCGTGCAATTAGCCCGCTCTGTTTGGCCATCTGTTTGTGGGTGGTAAGTTGTGGACATGGCCAACTTGGTTTGAAGAAACCAAAGAGTGTTCGCCAAAACAAACTGGTAAATTTGGTGCCTCTATCAGTGATGAGTACTCTAGACAAGCCATGGTGAGCAAAGACTACATCTAAGTATAATTGAGCTAGTTGTGGAACGGTCACCTCCTTGGTGGTAGGGCATACATCATTTTGCTGAGCCGGTCCACAAAGACCACAATGGAGTCAAACCCTGAGGTGGTCTTGGGTAATTCACAGACGAGATCCATACTCACTTGTTCCCAATGTTGGGTAGGAGTAGGAAGAGGTTGAAGGAGCCCTACAGGAGCTTGATTAGAAGCTTTGTTCTGTTGACAAAGTAGGCAGCTACGCACATAGTCCATCACATCATTGCTCATCTTGGGCCAATAGTAATGGCGCTTGATTGCATCCAAGGTCTTGTCCACTCCGACATGAGCTGCAATGGCCGAATCATGACATTCCGCTAGAATGGTGGTGCGTAATTCTAGGACATTTGGGATCCATAATCTGCCATCCCAAAAGGTGAGTCCTTGGGTGCTGGTGACACCTTTGGATGATTGTGCTTCTACAATCTGTGGATCAGTTTTTGTAGCAGCCAGAATCTCTTGCCAAAATTCAGGGTTAATCTTAACCTCTGCCACCAAGTTGTTGGCCATTGGCATGCGGATGAATGCATTTGCAAGTTGCTTCTTACCTTCCACGTAGGTGATTGTCATGTTGAAGCGTTGTTGCCACTTTGCCTACCAAATTTGGCGACAAGATAGATCCTTCTGCGTCTTGAGGTAGGCTAGAGGTTTGTGGTCTGTCTCTACTACAAATGCCTTCTCGCCTAGGTAGTGCTTCCAATGCTTGGTTGCTAGAACGATGGCCAACTCTTCTTACTCTGTGGTGTGGTAGTTGCGCTCTGCCGGTAAAAACTTTCGAGAGAAATATGCAATTGGATGCCATCCATCATGCCACTCTTGTTGTAGGACTGCTCCTATTGCTATGCCTAATGCATTTATAGCCAACTTGATTGGACGTTTTGGGTCATACCACTTCAAGATTGGTGCATGTAGCAAGGCGGCTTCAGTTCTTGAAAGGCCAACTCTTGTGCAGTTCCCCATGTCCACTTCTTCCCCTTGCTAAGTAGTGCCGTTAAAGGTTGTGCAACCTTGGAGAAGTCCTTGACAAATCTACGATAGAATCCTGTCAACCCCAAGAAGCTCTTAAGTTGAGTTTGATCTTCTGGGGCACTCCATTTTTGAATGACCTCTATTTTATCTGTCAATACTTGAATGCCCTTTGCACTTACTCTATGCCCCAAGTAGTCTACTTCAGACTTGCCAAACTCACACTTTGAGATTTTGGCGTACAACTGATTCTGTCTTAGAATCTAGAGGACCTCTCGTAGATGTTGCTTGTGTTCTATCATCGTGCTACTATATACTAAGATATCATCCAAGAAGACGATAACAGACTTATCCAAGTATGGACGAAATATGTCATTCATTAGACTCATGAAAGTGGCAGGTACATTGGTGAGGCCAAAAGGCATCACAAGATACTCAAAGTGGCCATACTTGGTTCGAAAGGTAATTTTGTACACATCCTCCTCTGCAATTCGATTATAACCGCTCCGCAAGTCCAGTTTGGTGAAGTATCTTGCTCCATGGAGTTGATCAAACAGGTCATCCATGTGAGGTAAGGGGTATTTATTCTTCACTATTTGCTGATTGAGACCATGATAGTCAATGCACATGCGTATTGTACCATCCTTATTAGACCCATAAAATATCTATTGGTCTTATAGACAATTGTCGTCCCTATGACATATAGAGGTAGTTTCTGCTTGTGAGATTTTTCTTTAACTCCAATGATTGACCATTGGTGGGTTCTCACTACTTTCTTCCTCCAATCCACCATAGGGTTGTATTGCTCCATCCATGGCATGCCTAAAATTGCATCATAACGAGCTAACTATATCACTCGCCACTCAATTGCTTCTTGATATTCTCCTACAGAGAGGGTTACCCGTCTAGGTAATGATTCAATCCTCTCTGTTTACCCATTTGGTCACTCTACTTCTTTACTTCCATCTCTCTCTAGATCCATTCCCAATCTTATAGCAATAGAGCGAGACAAGAAATTCTTTGTTGCTCCCGGATCTATTAATACTCGCACTTGATTACCTTCTAGCATTCCATTCACAACAATCAATTGTGAGGTTGCCTTTTGAGATCTTTGCGCATTATTCTTCTTCCTTCCCTCGGTTCTCTGCTTCCTTATTGAGCCAGTAAGGCCGCGAGGTACCTTTACTGGTGATCTTTGTTTTCCAAAGTGATTTCTACCTCCTCCTCTTCAATGTGCCTCTCCATGTTGTTCAAATATTGCCTGAACAAAGGCCGAGGGCCTATAGGGAAACGAGTGCAACAGTTGGTAGATATGTGCCTAATATGGCCACAATTGTAACAACGGTGTTGTTCTCCTTGAGTCCCTTCTCCTCGTGGGATTCCCTCTCTTTGTTCTTCTACCCGTCCCCGTTCCCCTTGAAGCGGTCGTGCTCCTCGATCCTAGAATCTAAGGTTGCCCAATTCCATCGGTATTGGTCCACCCATGTGTGGCATTTTTGCCCAATAATGTTGAGGTGAAGCTACTCCTTCACCTCCACCTAATGCTCCTGCTGGACTCATGTCGATAATTGCGACTTGTAGATCCAGAAATGCCTCCACATACTCTTGTACACTATTCTTCTATGTCAATTCCCATAGTCGGGTTTGAGCCATTTGCACAAAATCCACCGATTGGAAATTCTTCAGCAGTCCTTCTTGCATTGCTGTCCATGTGATCTCCCTTCTCTCTACCAACATGGATCGTTCCCAAGCATCATACCATGTGAAGGCTTTATCGGTCAAGTACCCACATGCAAACATGCCTGCAACATGCTCTGTGATCTCTGTTGAGAACAATCAGAAATATCGATTCATTGTCGAGATCCAATTTCCCACTACTCCCATCGTATGTTGCCCCTTGTAAGGATCAATGTTGCAGGTCTTCTTCATCTGGAGTAGCAATGTGGCTTCATCGTTGATAGGGTTTGTAGGCATGGGTGCCTCTCCAAGTACTTCAGTCGTAGGTACTGGGGTTTGAGACGGCTCTTCTTCTTGCATGGCTTGATCGTTCCTGAGGATATGCACTTGACTTTGTAATGTCTCCATGGTCATCTTAATCTCTCGAAATTCATTCAACATGCCTTGCATTCCTTGCACCAACTCTTGCAATTACGGATCCATGGTTCATGCAACACTCAATTGCTAATGTCTACTTCAATACAGAGTCAATATGATCACCCTGGAAGGCGCACAAACTATCGGAACTACCATTGGGACCTCTGACGCTATCACTTGTTGATAATACTCCTCACTAAAATTCCTAACCACAAATTCTCTAAACATCACTTTTGGTCTCACTACATAATACTACGGATTTCTACTTGAGTATTGAAAGTGAGAGGATTTGGAACATTCATATCCATTACATCATAATAGAATGTAGATTGTCAAATCCCACTCTCTATCATATATCACCATAAGTAGAATCACCGGGTTTAGTGAGTTCATCACTCTATCCATGAATTTGCACCAAAGTGATAAACTAGCAATACCCTCATCTGCTCAAGCTGGATGTACATAACCTTGATGTGGAATGGATTTGAGAATGGAAAGTTAGGTGCGAGAAATTGTCCTCCCGGTGCATCCATCCCATCCGCTCTCTAAAGTCCTTCCTAAGTCTCGCAATTTCTTTATGTTCTCCACCTCAAATTACTTAGTTTCAGTAGTTTGTACTATTCCAAGAGGGGTGATCCACTCTCTTGGAGTAAAACACTTGCTCTAATACCATTGTAATACTCGAGGACAAGAGAAGAGAGAAAACACAGATTGCACACTCAAACAATCGATGCCCCAAGGGAGCACCTTCTCTTTATTATATAGACAAAGAGAATCTCCTCCAAGGAAGCTCCACCATAGGATTAGTGACACATATAGGTGACATGTCAGCAAGCTCCACCCTTGGATTAATTATTTGGATGGGTGACATGTCTGGTCTAGGTCCTAACTGGTTGGTCAAACAAGCTTTGACCGGAGGGAATCTTTTAGGGAATCTTCCTATAGGAATCTCAGAATCACGTGAGTAAGATACCGTTGGAAAGCTCTTGACGAGACAAAGCAAGGGGAGGGAAGGCCAGCCTTTACTCCATTGGGGGGGGAATATACACATTTTTGAGGCCTAATTCATCCGTTTAAGCCTCCGAAATTGCCTTCAAAGATTTCAGGCATATTTTGGTTCCTACTCTATTAGTAGAAGTCTTCTTTTGGTGATATCTCTTGCTGATCTGTTTAGTCCATCATATGTAACATCCTTCCAGATGTTACCAAACCAATTCTCACCTTTAAAGTATATGTCTAGCTATTGGTTCTAAGGTTCTCAAGTCTATTTCGGTTTCTGCCCTATTAGTAGAAGTACTCTTTTGGTGATACTTCTATCTTATCTATTTTGACCATCATGTATAACATCATTCTAGATGTTACCAAACCAAATTTCACATCTAGATCATATGGCTAGCTCTTGGTATTACAATATCACTATATCGATAAGGATGTCAAAAAATTGGTGTATCGCTAGTCAACTCAATCTGTATACCATGTCCCTTTAGAGCACCCAAATCCTTCTTATTGAAGGCAAAACAACTCATGTGGCTCCTCAAGAACCTCCAAACCCTCCGTCCCTCCTCTCTAATAAGCTTGGGTCCAAGATCTAGCTCCCAAGTAACCTCTGTAATTGTCGTAGGAGTGGAAGACGTATTGATTGGCTGCTACACGGGGCCCTTGGGAGCAATAGTGTCATGCCTCCGCCCACTAGAGGTCCCAACCTCTGTGTGAAAAACTCCCTCCACTCTGGCTGCTAGCTCTACACGTCCTCTAGCTGCATCCAAAGTGGCCAAGGGTCTAATCCAAGTAGCTGATGCTCACCTGGATGGACTCCAAGTAGACCACTCTCCCTAGTAGCTACTGGTTGTGTCCTAAGAATACCATGTCCACTTGTTCCATCGCCCCCAACATGTACCTGAATCGTCTCGATAGGCACAGGGCTTGAAAGTGTCCAAGTGGTGATGCCTATCAAGCGCATCCTACGCTACTCTGCCAAGCCAAGGCTCACAATCCAAGTCAAATAGTTCAGGTCCATAGCCTGACCTAACACTTGACACATGGATGCCTTTGACACTATTTGAATAGTGGTAATACCAGTGCAAAAAATCATTGCTCGCTCTCTCTCATCGGCGTTGGGCTCCACCAACTATTGTAATTGTGAGTCCCAAACAAGTCCAAGTCCTCCGTCTCAAAAAGCATGAGAGCTTAGGAAACTCATGAGTGTAGGAAATGCGGCTCTAGGCTATCTAACTAGGTTCACCATTACCATTAGGTGACTTATCAGCCACTGCCATTGTTTGAGACTAACGCCCAACATCCAAGATGTCATCAACAAGGATGTGGTCAAGTCGTTGAATCCCATCATAAGCACATTGTAAAACCTCTCTAGGCAAGAGGTTTGTCCACCAAAAATGAAGATGATGAGCCCATGATCCCACTCTAGCTGCATCTAACAATACAGTAGGTCCCATCCAAGAATGGGCCTGATGTGTACTCACCACCACTTTGGTGTGAGAATCACCCATCAAAGGAACGTTCTCCAAAAGGTAAGCTAGAGAAACAAACTGATGAACCTGGAGATGTTGTAGTATCTGTAACATCTCCCAAAACACACAAGAACAAGGATCCTAAAGACCCAAACTGCGGCCCGCACGTGTATGTCCCTAACATGGCTCTCCCAAAATCACCAAGTGAATAGGGTCATGTCTCTCCAGATCATGCACCCGCAATAAGGAGGAAATGTCTATTGGTAGGGCCTTTTGGTAACCTCTAACTGCTAAAATCGGTAATAACTCAGGACACTGGTAGGTCAAGTGTGATGTAGAGAGTCTTGCCTAGCAATCTCATCTCTCTCTACATACAAGTACCTTTGTACTCGTATACCCGCCAGTAATACCGTAGCTAGTCCGGTGCTAATCCCACCGAACAACTCCAATAGACATATCCCCTCTATAGGATACTACCAAGCAATGAGTGTGGTATCCAAAAGTTTCAAAGTAATCAACTTTGGAGGCTCATCCTCACACTCATCTCCTGATGGTACCAAGGCTCCACTCCAAGCCTATTGCACCAATTGATCTCTATGTTGTTGCAATGCCTCCTCTGAACTCCACAATGGAACATCCAAGGTGGATGGAACAATCCCATTTGTACTCCAAATTTGAGTGATCTCCTCTGGTACTGGAGTATCCTCTGCATGGGCATTCCCTTCCAACAAGTCACTAGGCCAAGTTACTGCACCACTAAAAGCTAAAACTGATGTTGCAATGGTCTCGGAATGTAGTGAGCCAAGACTACCACTATTGAAATATACTGGTAGGCAACATACCCATCCCTCATCAGACTGCCAACTTGGTCTATAGAAGGCTATCTCCTCCCAATAGTTAATGTTGAAACCCATGGGGTATTAACATTGTTCCCCCAACTAGCACATCGTATGACTCAACTATTGTCGCAATAGCCTGAGCTCTCACCATTGAGCTATCAATCGGATGACCAGGCTGAACCTGGACAACAAGCTCTCCACGTGTGATTTATAGTGTCAAACCACCACCTAGAGATGTTTGGATTTGAAATAGACACCTCTCCACATTGATCTTCAGTAATTCCAAACCGACTATTGCAGCCTTTCCCAACATAAGGGGTTGGGCACCAGAGTCTAACAAGACTCTCTATGGTGTATAGACCTTCCTTGAAAGGTCCCACCAAACAAAAAATCCTCCTTTGGTTATCCAATAGGATAACACCAAGTGTGAATTGCACTCTTTCAAAGGCCGGTCTAGTTGGCAACTCCTCCAATCTAACTGTTGTTGCCTGCCATAAACCATTGGTCGTTGAACGAATCCCATGCTCCTCAACCAAGTCAGCTCCACTATCAACCACCTATCAATTGCGCTCTAGTAGTAGGAACCGCATCATCCCTACTCTCACAAAGCATGGCAGCCAACCGGAACATTGGGCTGGATCAACTCCCAATGTAAACATGTCATTTGTTGAAAACAAAGGGCACCGCATAATCAATTGAGCCACCCTCAACATCATGCTAGACTTAATCTGTGTAGTAGTAGGTGGCTGATTAGCAAGTAGTCTATCATGCACTCCATCACCACCTACCACACCTGCACTGGGACGTCTAGGAGCCATGGATGTCATCTACAATGCCTTGGATAGCATGAAAGACTAGGGAAGTCTGACCTGTCTCCCAACCTCTCCTCTCTATGGGTCCAACTCCATTGATACTCCTCTAGGCTCTTGTAATACTCCGAGGATAAGAGAAGAGAGAAAACACAGATTGCACACTCAAACCTTCGATGCCCAAGGGGGCACCTTCTCTTTATTATATAGACAAAGAGGATCTCCTCCAAGGAAGCTCCACCATAGGATTAGGGACACAGATAGATGACATGTCAGCAAGCTCCACCCTTGGATTATTTACTTGGATGGGTGACATGTCTGGTCTAGGTCCTATCTGGTTGGTCAAACAAGCTTTGACCGGAGGAATCTTTTAGGGAATCTTCTTGTAGAAATCTCAGAATCACGTGAGTAAGGTACCGTTGGAAAGCTCTTGACAAGACAAAGCAGGGGGACAAAAGGCCAGCCTTTCCTCCGTTGGGGGAGGGGAGTCTGCACATTTTTGAGGCCTAATTCATCCATTTAGGCCTCCGAAATTGCCTTCAAAGATTTCAGGCATATTTTGGCTCCTACTCTATTAGTAGAAGTCCCCTTTTGGTGATACCTCTTTCTGAACTGTTTAGTCCATCATGTGTAACATCCTTCCAGATGTTACCAAACCAATTCTCACCTTTAAATCATATGTCTAGCTATTGGTTCTAAGGTTCTCAAGTCTATTTTGGTTTCTGCCCTATTAGTAGAAGTACTCTTTTGGTGATACTTCTATTTGATCTATTTTGACCATCATGTATAACATCATTCTAGAAGTTACCAAACCGAATTTCACATCTAGATCATATGGCTAACCCTTGGTATTATAGCTCTAGAGCATGTACTGCACTCCTAGTCACTACTGTAGCTACCTCCACCTATGTTGCTCTGCACATGAAGTCCAAAGCATCTCTATCACCAACATATGAGGTGGAAGCCTCATCATCCAAATCTGATCTCCTCTAAGCAATGGCCATACTAGCCAATCTCTACTCCAATTGCTCAATCCAAGTAGCCATAGTTGTATCACAAGTAAGGGCAGGTATTGCACCTCTACTAGGTGTAGATCCTCTACCACCTCATCCTCCATGAACTAGAGCTCCTCTATTTCCTACCATAACAGCCCTACCACTCCGTAACTCCGAGTGTAGGTCAAAGCACCGGTCACTAGTCTGACCAAATCTATGGCAATGCTCATACTGCCTCTGTGATGGCTGTGATGCACCAGAGGTATCAGGTCCACTACCTTGAATACACTCTCTCCTATGGTGAGGTCCACCACAAGTCCAACAAGCAACACCACTACTCATTGGTTGTTGCTGACCCAAAAATGAAGGTAAGGGTCTAACTATAGTATGCCCTCCACTCGCTCCATAAGATCTGGGTTGTCCACTCTGTCCTCAGAAACCAATTGGGCGTGGTGCACTCTACTGCACTTTAGAAGAAGTCACAACTGTGGATGAGATCTCCCTACCAAATCCAGATGTCACCACTCTCTCCTCCACCATGTTGAGCTCAATACGCTCAAGCAAACCAAAGACCACTGCCAAAGTGGGCAAAGTAGCTTGTAACAACGTAGCATCACGAACTCTACGTCATAACTCCCTATCTAGTATCCCATACCAAAGATAGACTACATAGGCCTTAGTAACTCCTTGAGTGAAATTGATCAGTCGTCTCATATGAGTGTATGCCTTTTGTAGGCTCTCTCCAGCCTTCTACTGTAACTGCTACAAGCTCCTTAGCTTGTCAGTCCGTACTCATTGGTAGTTCTGCCTCAAACATTGGAAGAACTCTACCATGGGGTTAAACCCTGGTACCACACTACCTCCTATAGCAATACCTCCACTCATGGAAGCACTATCTCCAACTAGTGCACCTCCACTAACTCCACCAACACTACTTGAGCTAGAACTCATGGGTACAGCCGATCTACTCTTGGGAACTGAGCCTGAAGTGATAGAGATATAGTTCAAAGACCAATATTTGTCTCTATAACTCAATCTCCTCCAAATGAGCTCTCCTAAACTCATGGTAGTTGTCCATTGGTAGACCCTCCAAATGCTAAAACAACCCCTTCCATGCCATGAAGGGTGTAAACAAAGTCGAGTTCCGCATTTGCTATAGATCACACCAACTATTGAACTCTTGGATGAAGTCATCTAACTCAATGGTACCCATTGTACCAGAGTAATGCCTAGGGCCTTTGGAGACCCCATAAATCTCGTCCATGTCCCACAACAACGGTGCGGACATGCCAAGTGCACTCTCAACTAAATCAACTCTTATGTCAAACTCCAACTCAAAGTCAATTTCCTCTTTCATTGGGACCCAAGATATAGGCTGATACCAAGTGCCACTCCGAGTAAACCCACTGCATACTATAGGGCTAACTCCTCTGGAATCCCCAAAGAACTCCATAGTGACAAAGTAACCGCAATTGCAATCGCAAACCAGAATCACAAATTGCAACTGCAAACTGCAACCGCAAGTACTTCACCACCAAGTGCCAACACCAACTAAGCACCAACAAGTGCCAATACCCACGGAACACCACCCACTAATGTAACTCTAATTGAGATAACTACACTAAGGGAAAGGCAATCAATAACCTACCATCACAACATGCACTCTCATGGTCTGTAGGTCATCACTTCCTACCTCAATGGAGAGAAACAAAGATAGTTTGACTGGTCATCACTCCAACCTCACTACCAAGAGCACACCAGAGCACCAACACTCTAAATTTAGGGCACCTCACACAAACGTGATGCACAAACAAGAAGTAGAAAATGGAGAGAGTCCAATCACAAGAAATCTAAACAAAAACTCTCCATCTCATAAAGCAACACGGGATTGACTCTACCACCATTTGGCATTTGACATAAGAGAAGTTTGTATCTAATGTCTTAAGCTACCAAGATCACCAAGAATGAAATCAAATTGCCTCTCCTAGCCAAAGCTACAAGTGTATAGGTAACAATGGCACATTAGGACAACAAGTGAGGATGGACCAGATGGCTAGGGCACTAGTCTAGGAATAAGAGATCTAGGGGTCAAACCCTATTGCGCACAATCTAGCAAGGTGGACAGATTTTGCCAAACAATGACCAACATTTACTCCAAACTAGTTAGCCTCACGCCAGCAAGCTAGCTTGTTGGCCCTTCTAGGCCTTCATAGCCTCTCATAGCTCACAGCCCTATGCCTACAAATGCCAAAATGAGGCCGTTCTTCTTGCCACTTTGAACCCTCTCCAAATCTGGCAAAACTCCTCCAAATCTGCAAAAACTCCTCCAAACTTGCAAAACTCATCTAAATCTGGCCAACCAGCAAAACTCCTCCAAATCTGGCCAAAATTTGACGTAAACTCCAACAAAAATTTGACATAAAATTTGACATAAACCCTAAAGTTGGCTGACCACCAAATCCTCCATTAACTCTTCACTCGAGCCAAATTGAAAAAATGAGTTTCTCCAAATCACAAATTCACGAGTATAGGTTCCCAACTCCTCCTTCAATTTTACTTTTTGAGCACAACTCGCAACAAATTGGTCTTGTCTTCACCTCATGAGCTCCAAATCACAACCATTGCTTGAAATTTGCTTCTTCTTTGCTAAAAAATTGGCCAACGCTTCCGTACACCATCTGCCTTATTGCCAATTCTGAATCCACCAACGAGCTTTTGCACACTAGGGAAAAATTAAACTTTGATTGAGCTACCAACGATCCACCGAGCTTGGAGATACCACCAACACTCACAGTTCCTACACCCAATTTCCCCCTAACTTCACTTCTTTGATGTAATCAGATTGTTTACAACTCTTGAATCCACTCAACTCAGATCAATACTTGATCTATCACTCTATAAACGGCCAACAATTGTGCACTGATTACAATCAAACCACACTCCTCTAACTAAAAGAATCCAAGGGACGCTCACCGGCCTCTATCCACCATATCCTAGAACTCGAAGGCTCAACATCAGAGAAGTGAGCCCTCTAGAGCTGCACCTCAAAAGTATACCCCTAGACTCGAGCTAGGTCTGAAACCCTAACGGTCCCATTGACGGCACACTCAATGGTGCAAATGGTGCAAAGTGATGCTGGGCCCCATCGTGAAGTCAATACCCCGAACATGAAATCTAACTGTCAAAAAATAGTCTATGGGAAATTGCTGAAATACCTCTAACTACTATCATTGCAACTCCAGTGTCCAAGCAATCTAGATGTGACGCTACAAATGATGTGACAACCTCATATCGAAACTATTGACATCCAGCCCCATTTTACCTCTTTGTCTCTCCCTTGTATGGCATGATAAGGCCTTCCCATCCTTTGTGTTTGTTGCGTGGTCACCTTTTCTTTAACTTTCAGGATCAAAATTTGAAACTGTGGGGGAATCATCGTATCTTCCCTTCATAGAAGTAGACCACTTGAACCCTACTACTTTGAATCAAGAGTTCACCCAATGGAATGATCTTCTTGCTAGATTATGCAGTTCATAAGTAGCAGAGGTATCGACACTTAAAATTGACAATTGAGATTTTGGGTACTCCGTTTGGGTTCATAGTGTTGACATATAATTAGTATAGCTAATTAGCTAGGACCAAACTAACAAAGATTTTGAAAATTTATTTAGGATATAGAAATTAGAAATTATTATTTTATATAAAATATTTTTGGTATACTAAAAATTTAAATATTTCTAAAATGAAATGAGAATTGTAACATTGTTCCTAAATCATGGGAATGTATATTATGCAGAGCTTCAAAAATTTATTTGTATATTGCGCACAACTCAAGAAGCTTTGGTCACTTGTATTTATATGCTGTAATTAATGATAAAATTCAGATTAAGTCAATGTTGACCTCTATATTTCAAATTTCATTAATCTATATTACCCTAAAATTTATTTTTTTACCTTCTCAAAATAATATAAACAGGTGTACATATCTTATTTTACAACATTTTGTATTTTTTCCTTCTTTAGATATATTATATATTTTGGCTAGTATAATCCACATTAATAAACTGTTTCCCGTGGTGACATTACATAGCATCAATGGATACCTCCTAGTTCCCACCGGCCGTCTTGGTGTCAACGCACTTGCATTATTAAAACGTAGATCATATGACCTTTTGAGTGGTCTCATTTCCACATTACCTCTTTCTTTGAAATGAATCCCAAAAAATTTATAACGGTTGATTTAGGAAGAATCTCCTCATGAATATTCAGCATCAATAATATGATTAGTATACGTTGTACCAAAATCATTGAAGATATTTCGTAATCTGGTACTAATATTCTATATTTGACACTAATTCTTCTTTACCTCCATTTTCATCAGATATTAACCACACTGATTGATGGGTTAAAAGATTATGGACAGGTGCTACGAGAAAGCCACATTTAAATTTCCTTTGCGTTTTTTTTCTTGTTTACAAAATTTCTCATCATTCTCATTATTCAAAGGATAAAACAAGAAATTAATTTAGCCATTTTTCTGATAAGTAGTGGAAAATTTAGTGGAAAAGGATACTGTTCAATTCAAGTCTAGATTGAGAAGAATACTTAACATATTGATCCACATTATTTAGCACTTCTTCTTACACCTTTGATAAGTTTTGCCAACTTAAATTCCAACGTACAACCGTCAAAATCTTAATCACTTGATACTCTGTAACGCTCTAGATATATATTTACTTTGGGTGTTTCATTGTAGAAATTGAGAAGTACTTTTGCTTCTCAGGATATGGGGCACATCCTTCTAGGGTTCTGCCTGAAGTTTATCACTCAAGACCACTCAAATTTATTCTTACCGTTCTTAACGAATCCGAGTTCATACATCTTCATTATAGTATGTATATTGATGTATAACCTTGTTAACAATATTGTTCTCTCGAGTCAATTAATATTTAATCCTCTAAAACTTCTCTTTGCTTTTTATCCTCTGTAAAGACAAAATAGATCTCTCGATCACCAAGTTACTTGTCCCGCAGATGAGAGAGCAGACCCATGTGAAGAAATAACTTGAAAGTTTTGAATGTTTCCATAATTTACAGTGATAATTTTTACAAAACATAATGATCAAATACTTTCTTACTAAGATTATATTTCATTTGTCACATTCTTCATCCATAAAAATTTTGGAAAACCTGGGGATAATGCAAATACATATAGCATGCAAATACCTGTTGCTTCCTCCACAACATGAACATAAGTGTACAATCGTGTTCACGCACTTTCTCTGGTCTTGGGCTGCCAGAGGTTTGGCTGGAGATGCAATTCGGGGCTATCCGGCCTCGGGGATGAGGGACTACAATACTTACATTATTATTATTATAGATTATTATACTTAATTCCACAATTATAATAAATCACTGTTATAGTAATTGGCGGACGTCTTTATACGTGAGCAAAACTCACAGAGATGTGTCCGTATCCTTCCTTCTCTGGCGGTTTACTGGGAAATAGCTGTTTCAGCAAAACCACTGATGCAACGCAGCACTGGTGGTTTCGATCGATGTGCTTCATCGGGAGCAGAGCTGCTGTGGAGAGCGGAGAAGAAGTCTTGTTGAAGATGGAGAACTCGCGGGGAAGAAGACGATTGGGGTTTACTCTGACCTTGATGCTTGCGTGGATTATCATAGAATGCGTTGCTGCTGACACGGGATCACGCGAGGATGCATTTGTAGATTATTCGGGGATGTCGTCCAAACGGAGTGCGATCAAAAGTTTCACAGGTGAAAATAGACCGCTCTATTTCCAGTTCTTTGCGTCATGGATTGATTAATTGATTGATTCGATGATGTCATTTTCGTAAATATGCAGAGGATTTCCTCTAAGGTTTCGCTCAAATTCGAGAGGTCATGTTTAAAATTTAGATTCGGGTTACCAAACGACGGTACTTACTTCCAATTTTGCATACATTCAGTTGCGGCTATTTTCTCCGGGGGTTTTCTTCCTGGGGGACTGGCTGAACCACAACTGTTCGAAATGAAATTAAAATTCTGTGTACCAGTATTAGAGAAACGCGAACCTGGCCGGGAGTTGAAGAGTCCAGAATTAGACTCAAAGTTGACATTAAGTGAGTTTATACCAAATATGCTTTTACCAAATGTATGAGCAGTTGGAAACCCAGGGATCCCACTCAAAGAGGGCATGAATTCTAACAGTGCTGAAATCCAAATGCAATCCATGAAGTCGTTTGATCGGCCTTCTTTCTTGGTGCACGCTGATGCTCTCCAGTCAATTTGGTCTTCTCTACCAAATTCGAGAATATGAAGACCTGTTTTCCTGCTGCGCTCTCTTTCTGGTTTCTTTAGATGAAGAAGGCGTATGATTTGTAGGCTGTACACTAGCTTTCGGTGTTTCCATTCAATGATCATGACTCAATATAATTGTCGAATACGGGCCCTCGTTACGACGTACTCCTTACTCGTCGTGAGCGTCTCTGTTTTCTGTGATGTTCATGACCTGTCTCGAAACAAAGTTTGATTATCTTCGACTTTGCGCAGGATATTACAGTGAAACTTGCGGGAGATATCGCTTCCAAATCTGTCAACTACATGAAGGTTAGTTCTGGGAAGGAGTCTATTTTGCTATCCTACCAGTATACCTTGGACTGCATATAAAACATATGCTTGCAGAAAATTTGAAATCATACCGACTATCCTTGTCGGGAACAATATACCGAGCATAACTAGCGAATTCAAGAAAAGCTTCTTGCTGTATCTTTTCACTCAAAGAGACTGCAAAACAACTAAAAAAGCGGGCATATGATTGAAGAGTACTGAGTAGAGACGAGCTGAGGACGTTGTTGTGTGCTGCTCTGATGCAGGAGTTGATGTGGTGATGTGCTTGAGCGGAGCCTAGTGAGTCAAGGGCTCATGGATGGATGCTCATTCTGTCGTGCGGAGCCTGCTGGCACCACTATTGACGAGGGCCGTGACAACATCCGGCCGGGGTCGTGTAACATCCTAATACCCAGTGCTATTTTTTCCGTCATGAGTTGTCGAGTGAATTGCTAGGAATTGTCCTCCGTGTCATAATGTACACCGTAAGTTTTTCAGGTTGAGGTGCTCAACTTCTCTAGCTGTTGAACTTCTCCTTTAGCAACAGGTGGTCAATTTGAATTGGGTGTTTCATATCCAGGACACCAGTGAGTTCTTTTTCAATCCAGAAGCGCCTTCTGAGTGGGACGGAAGGTTCTCTATGTGGGGAAAGGTAAGATCGTACCACCTCAAGTATGGATGACCCGCAGTTTTAGTTTCGTGTTATATAAGACTTGTAGTTGTGAAACTTGAATCAGCTGTGGACTCTCCATAGCTGAGTTTTCTCTCGAGTGATCAGAGTTGACGCAATCAACCTTAGAAGAAAACACACATTGATCTGAGTGACGTTATACTTACTGAGTTGGATCAGGTGGTGGGCTTCACGAGCTGGATTGTGCTGCGGAGAATTGTAGCTCTTCCTTCAAGACAGGAGATCCATTCTAGTGGCACTGTTCTGCGAATGCTTGTTAACCAGTAATTTATATGGTCAGATTAGAGACTTCAGTGCCTCTTGAATTATGCAACAACATGACAAAAGAAGCATTACAGTAGATTTTAAGCAACCTAGACCTGCCCATTACTGGCAAGACGTAACTATTCTGCAGAATCCTGTCTTCCTACGATCCTAGTAAGAAAAAGACCCAGACTTAAAGCTCTATCTAGTATGCAAGATCGTCCGTGGAGAATAAAATCTGAATAAACTCAGGAATCGGACACCTTGCTTAGTCACAGGAAATCATGTTTAGGCGTAACTATCCTGCATGATCTAGCTTTCCTGTCTTCTTACGCTCTTAGTAAGAAAGGATCCACACACTTCGAGCTCTAATCGGCAAAATTGGCAGTGGAGAATAGAATCTGAACGAACTCAGGAATCGCACACCTTGCTTATACACAGAAAATCAAGTTTCAACTGAGCATATGTACTATGTCGGATGTTTTCCTCTTCATTTGTACATACTCTTCAAACTTGTCGAAGGGACGGTACAGCTGGATTATCATGTTTCCTCTCGTTTAGATTAGATCTGTTCTTGAGATACAAAGAGGAAAGGTGCTTGTGCCCCTTTTTAAGAACAAGATGCTTGATGTTTAAAAAGTACCACTCATTGCCAAAATGTTTTCTTTTGCGAAAGAAACGTGAAAATCGATGGTTACTTTTGTTTTATATGTCATGGCAGACATTAAAGTCAAATTTGTCTACGAATGTTGAGTTGAGACTCAAAAAAGATAACACCCTTCACCTCCTTAGCAGAGACAAATACTTTTTCGCGCCGTTAGATAATCCGCTGTTCCGACAGTCGGTATAATTTCGTCCGGTTAGGAACTTAAAAGTGTCGACAAGCTCTGTAAATGCTGTTGGCTGCTGGCTTGTAGAAGTCGTCTTGTTGTAGCTCATGCGCATGTTTAGTTTCCAACGTCGGCCATAACACACACCGTTCTCAACACCAAAGTCTTAATAAGTCGATCACATCTAATCATAGGTTATTACATGGTGTTGATAACCTTCCTCTGTCACAACGAGGATTGTCTCTAATCAAAGTTCGACGGAACGGTCATCGCTTTGGCACCCACTATACCAAAACCTTGGGTTAAACCTTCGACTTTGAACTTAAACTGGTGTACGGCAGGTTTGTGTAGTGTACAACATTACAGATCAAGTTGTTCAAGATCAACTAATTCAAGTTGTTGGAGATCAACTAAGTCTCAACGTTAAACTCAAGTTGTTCCGGGTTTTGGCTTCTAATATTCATCTGGTGTTAGTTGCAACTCATATATGTCTCTTTTGGTTTAGTTTCCCTGTACTTAGGCCAAAAGCACCGGTCAAGATTTCTTCACATCCCCAACAAGTTCGATGAATTCCAACTCTATGATGAATTCCAACTCTATTCATAGTCTGATTGTTACATGCATATGGTACGCACCTCAGACACAATTAACATTACCTTTGCTGTGAACACATTCAGCATACTGTTCATCTCGATAGGCGTACCTGCGCAGCCATCAGATTTAAAAATAGCATGCTTTACAGACGGTACTAAACGTAACAGTCGTCCTATTATGCCAAAATTATGTTAATTCCGGGGAGACTCAACTGCAGGTCACCATGTACAACCTAGTAGGGTACCCAGCATTTCCACTTTTAGTTAATATGTACGTCAGGTTATGAACTATACAGCACTGCTATGATCAATCTTCGTCTACAGGGTTTAAGAACCATAAACATATTAATGATTTTCACTAGTGAGTCTCTTGAGCGCTGCAGCTCATAAAAGGGTTCTTAGTGTTGGAGCTTATTAATCAACTCACAGTTTCTTTCAATGCTATTTGGATTTCTATATTGTTCTCTATCGATCCCAGGAACGACGATTGATAACGTCGTAGTGTAGTGTAGGGGAATGATTGTGCATGTTTCCGATCCATTCTGGAAGACAATTTCAAGTGCGATAAGCTTGTCAGGTCTTACAACGAAGTAATAGGAGGACAGTTGGATAGAGCAACAACCGTCTAGGTTGAAGGTCGCGAGTTCGAATCTTAAAGGCTTGCGTGAAGTGCACGTTAAACATTATCTACCAGTAGTAGTCCGTCTCCAAACAATCTAGCATTTCCAAGTTGCCTAAGTTTCCGAAGTCTCTAAGTTTCCGAAACTGCTGGGAAGGGCCTGCAGCCCTTGACAGTCTCGCAGCCTCAAATCCTTCAGGCGAAGAAGTCCCCCGATCGAGTCCGCCAATGACTGCAGTTTCTCGCACTCAGATAAGTCTAGCGTTTCCAAGTTAAAGGCTTGCGTAAAGTGCACGTTAAACATTATCTACCAGTAGTAGGCCGTCTCCAAACAATCTAGCGTTTCCAAGTTGCCTAAGTTTCCGAAGTCTCTAGGTTTCCGAAACTGCTGGGAAGGGCCATCAAAGAAGTCCAGGCGAAGAAGTCCCCCGATCGAGTCCGGCAATGACTGCAGTTTCTCGCACTCGGATAAGTCTAGCGTTTCCAAGTTGCCTAAGTTTCCGAAACTGCTGGGAAGGGCCTGCAGCCCTGGACAGCCTCGCAGCCTCAAATCCTTCAGGCGACGAAGTCCCCCGATCGAGTCCGGCAATGACTGCAGTTTGTGGCACTCAGATAAGTCTAGCGTTTCCAAGTTGCCTAAGTTTCCCAAACTGCTGGGAAGGGCCTGCAGCCCTGGACAGTCTCGCAGCCTCAAATCCTTCAGGCGAAGAAGTCCCCCGATCGAGTCCGGCAATGACTGCAGTCCCCAGCAGTCAGATAAGTCTAGCGTTTCCAAGTTGCCTAAGTTTCCCAAACTGCTGGGAAGGGCCTGCAGCCCTGGACACAAGTGCAGACTCAAATCCTTCAGGCGAAGAAGTCCCCCGATCGAGTCCGGCAATGACTGCAGTCCCCAGCACCCAGATAAGTCTAGCGTTTCCAAGTTGCCTAAGTTTCCGAAACTGCTGGGAAGGGCCTGCAGCAGCCCATATTCAAATCCTTCAGGCGAAGAAGTCCCCTAAGTTTCCGAAGTCTCTAGGTTTCCGAAACTGCTGGGAAGGGCCATCAAAGAAGTCCAGGCGAAGAAGTCCCCCGATCGAGTCCGGCAATGACTGCAGTTTCTCGCACTCAGATAAGTCTAGCGTTTCCAAGTTGCCTAAGTTTCCGAAACTGCTGGGAAGGGCCTGCAGCCCTGGACAGCCTCGCAGCCTCAAATCCTTCAGGCGACGAAGTCCCCCGATCGAGTCCGGCAATGACTGCAGTTTGTGGCACTCAGATAAGTCTAGCGTTTCCAAGTTGCCTAAGTTTCCCAAACTGCTGGGAAGGGCCTGCAGCCCTGGACAGTCTCGCAGCCTCAAATCCTTCAGGCGAAGAAGTCCCCCGATCGAGTCCGGCAATGACTGCAGTCCCCAGCAGTCAGATAAGTCTAGCGTTTCCAAGTTGCCTAAGTTTCCCAAACTGCTGGGAAGGGCCTGCAGCCCTGGACACAAGGGCAGACTCAAATCCTTCAGGCGAAGAAGTCCCCCGATCGAGTCCGGCAATGACTGCAGTCCCCAGCACCCAGATAAGTCTAGCGTTTCCAAGTTGCCTAAGTTTCCGAAACTGCTGGGAAGGGCCTGCAGCCCACACCAGCCCATATTCAAATCCTTCAGGCGAAGAAGTCCCCCGATCGAGTCCGGCAATGCCTGCAGATTGTGGCACAGAGATAAGTCTAGCGTTTCCAAGTTGCTTAAGTTTCCGAAACTGCTGGGAAGGGCCCGCAACCCTGAACAGTCCCTGATCGTCAATTCCTTCAGATGGAGAAGGTGCGTGAAGGAATTTGCGTCAAAAAGTCCCAGCTGCAGTAATTCCAACCATGCAACCATTCCAGCTAAGTTCCCCCATGCATACGGAAGTGACTGGTTAGGCACATTGTAAAACCCCAGGTGAACAAGTTGCCCACAGGACTCCGGCAGTGATGAGTCTGGAGTAGCAAGAGACCGATCCAGTGGCCGCAAGTTGAAAATCCAGTGGCAGCAAGTCGAAGATTCATCATTTTGTAATCCCCGAGAACGTGTACGCGCAAGATTCATTTGCCTCAATCTGGGCACAGAGGACGTTACGTGCAAAACAACCAACTCTTTCAAGGTCGAACACACAAAGATGGTCTGGGCAGAAACCCAACTGAGCATGGTAATTTTGGGTGGCAACTGAAGATGCCGCTCTGCACATCTTTTGCACGGCTTGTGGAGACTGTGATATCGGAATACCAAGTAGCGAAGTCCTTCAAGTCCTTCAAGTCGTGACATAATGCTCAATGCTACTCGCATTTTACAAGGTCTTTCCTCGTCACAGCAATTTTTATCATACTCCGTATATTCATTGTCCACTACTACTTGGTGGAAAATCACTTTCTCCAGCCCTTGAGCTCCCTTCAAAAATGAAATAGAAAACTAAAATTATCATAAATGAAATGTAAAACTAAAATTGTCATAGTTCAAGTGCATCCGTCCATCGTGCTGTGTATAAAGCAACTCCAGGTCTTCATGCCTAACTATCAAGCACTTATACAAGATGGACCCTATTTTAGCACCACCGCTTCAAAGCTTCTCCTTGTTGGAGGAGAATGGATGTATGACTCCCAAAATTACAACCAGTACAATTGCTACAAGTTCCCGATGATGTTCACCTCAACAACTGTGTTTCGGACTCCCTTCCAGTTTCGATTTACAAATGAATTCAGATTTAGGAAACATAACTGGTAAATATGACTCATTTAGCGGGAAAAATGAATTGCTGAAGGAAAAGGAAGCGTATGTAAAGAAAACAGGAAATACCTTGTAGTTACCATCCAGTGGATTGCCCTCAATGATTCTACCTTTCTCTAGTGCAATTCTGATGCCCAAAGTTCGGAGATGCTCGTGCATTCGTGGCACGAACCGACCCAACCTGTCATCCATCTTTCCACTGTATACAAGAGATCTGTCTATCAAGACTTGCCACTTGTTGTGTGCAGAGCCGTACATGGATGACCACGCCGTCATCACCTCTTCAGAGCTAAACCAGCGAGGAGGTCCTTCCTCTTCCTCTTCTGAGGACGAATCGTGACGCATGCCAAAATATTTAAAGTCACTGGGGCTTGTAAATATGGTCGCCGTATCAAGAAACATTTCCAACTCCTCTGTTCCAAGATTGTCGATACTCACCCTTAGCTTCTCCCATACATCCTCCTCCAGACGCCTCACACGGCTTCTTAAGTCTACTGCTTGTAGAGCTTTGGAAATTTCTTCCCATATCCGTTTGTCTGTTTTCCCTCTCACTGAGCTTCCTATCACTTCTAGGGTCAGGGGCAATCCATCACATCTTCCCACAATTTCTTCTACTATCTCCTTCAACTCATTTGGAGGTTCATTCTTTGCTGGAAACGCATGTGTAATGAACAACTGTCTGGCATCTTCACTCCCCAAAAATGGTACTCGACAGACATATATCTTGTCACCGAATAGATTGAAAAGCCCTTCATCTCGGCTTGTGACTACGAAACAACTTCCCTCAGCGGCATTCTCTTGAGCTATTTCCTCCAACAACTCTACATCTTTTCTTTTCTCTACATCATCAAAAATGACAAGGAGCTTCTTCCCCAGTATCTCATCCCATCTGCTTTGGTTGTAATCACCTGCAGGATGGGGACTTATGAGTTTCCAGACTTCCTCCTTCACCTTTCTCTTGTCCCCTGGAATCTCCTTCACTTTATCCACAAAGCACACGTATTGAAATCGGGCATTGATCTTATTGTAGAGCGACTTTGCAAGGGTGGTCTTCCCAACTCCTCCCATCCCACAAAACCCAATAAATGAACGCCCCTGCTCAATTTCCGCCGTAACGGTTTCCAGGAGCGACTTGGTACCCACTGGGTACCTTGAGACTGCTTGCCTCCGCCTCGCATGGCTTTGCGTAGTTACACCAGGGGCTGCTGTTTCTTGCACCTGCAACAAAAGTTAGAGGGAAGTGGAATTTTAAAACTGTGCACACAGGTCGTGTTTTCTGATGTCATTCAGAGCATACAACAGATATGAACTAAGTCCAATACCTGTTGTTGCTGCTTGTTAACAAGGTAGATCAGCTGGACTAAGTGCTGGAACATGTTCGATTGTGTGCTCTCTGGTTTGCACAATGACAAGTGATCTGCAGCCACCGTGATGTGATTTGGTCCGAACCGTGCAGATGCTTCTTCTACAATCATCTGGCTTGAGATTCCACCTGCGACCTACACATGCAAGATTTAAACATGAATACTTAAGATAGACCTCTCATTGTCTGTCTTATACTAAACCACAGGAAAATATGCAGGAAATAGTACTCTCGAGCGAGACAACCTGCGAAAACTGGATCATTAAGAACGCATTTCTTATTTGGTGATTAGTAGGGCTTTATTATCAGAAACATAAAATTCGTTCATTAAATCAGACTTTAATTTCTGTAGATTATAATATACCGTATGGAATCCGCTGGTTTTCATTTCTGTAGCAAAAGCTTCTCCAATACTGAAAATCTCCCACTTTTCTTTACTCGCCACTGGGTCGAATATCACGCCTTGCCTGACCACCTCGGTGCCCAACAACTCCATAAATGGCAACAAAGGACTCCTGCTCATGATCTCTTTTGCCATGCCAGCAAGCATTTCCGACCCCAAATGGGGAGTTCCACAGAACAGAATCCCTTTAATGCTCTTTACCCATCTCTCTTTCAATCCGTCTGTACATGCAATAAGCTCCCGCACTGCCGCCTGAATGCATAACTGCTTAATAACAACACCCCCAAAACTATGTCCGACGAAGATAATGGGTCGGAAAGTGTTCGACGACTCTTGTCCTGTGTGGAATGCCCAACTGAGTTCTGTAAACAAATTTTCAGCTATCATCGTCAAATCCATTCGCCCCGTCGAGTTAGTCTTCGGTAAACTTGCATCATACTTGATGAAGAACACTCGTGCACGATGCTCTTGTAACCATTGTTGGGGCCACATTGTCTTCGAGTCATTTTTGCAGGTCCAAGTCGAAAGGTGCACATCTAGCCCACCAGTATGCTCATGTTGAAGGCCATGGAAGAAAACAATGTCGACCTGCGGTAGTGGTGGATCGTACACTAACAACACGGAATCGCTCAACTGAAAAATGGACAAATACAGACAATTAGAAGTGTAGTAATTTCTAAACACAAGAGCCTCCTACTCCCTATAAATTTGTCACCGAGGTCGTTAACTTGAAAGGTAATTAACCAAGTAGTTATTAACCATCAGCTGATATTCTGTCACATGACTGTTCCTTGATTTCAAGTCACTTTAAGCTCTACCTTGCTGATACCAAGGTCCGACTCTTGAGAACGTGTTGTCGGTGAATCGATCCGCTGCAAACGTAGACAAAATGTTATGAATTGAAAGGTTTAGTTTCAAACACTCACAACTCTGTGAGGCAACGCCTGGTACTTTCCTAAGGTAGATCAATACTACCTATTCGTACGACAACCTACCGATTGTTTTAGTCCTGAAATGCTACTTGACCAAGAGAATATTGAAGCCTATAACAGAGTATCTCGAAGTTTGTCAAAAGAGCTAAATCATTGTGGCGGAATCTAATCAACATCTATAATCGATAGAAGTTATTCCTCATACTCAGGTTTGCACTTACATACCTTGATGTTCTCTTGGCGGGAAGATAGAGAATCTCGTGGGCTAAAACTGCTTGACGGTATGTCCATTGTGACACTGCACTTCCAGAAAATAAAAGTAATCAACTCAACGGTTTACAAATTGGCAACGATTTTATCATCTTCAAATACAAGTCGGGGAGCTATCCCCGAACATCTTTCTCAGGTCAAGCATTAGTAATATATAGCGATACAACTACTTACAACGCACTAACTGAGTCTGTACAAGAGCTGGATTATTTTCACATGGAGCAGCTTGTGGCCTGGGAGAGGATTCCGCAAGCCTTCAATACATTTGACGAGCCAAGTGATGGTTGACGTCATATTGTTGCTAAGGGCTGATTTCCATGTGAGTTTTTGATTGGCTTAGATTTGTAGTGGGAGTAGGAACCCTTCATCAAACGCGGGATTCAGGACCCACCCCATTCGAACCGAACATGCATATGGAAGCAACGAAATGCAGGCTTGAACATGAACAGAGGCAAACTGAAATCCAACTGACCTAAGCAAGTAATACAGAGCGGAATATAAGCGAAATCGATACAAAGCAGAAGCAAAAATTGATCCATTCCATGAGCAGCATGATTTCGTACATGATGCATACTAGATTTTGATGCATACTAGATGCATACATGATTTCGTACATGATGCACAGTAGATGCCGTGCAATGGTATGCACCATGTATGAAAGGAAGCCTTTTCAGGCAACAACAGAGGATACATTTTGAAACTAAGAGTAGAGAAAACGATCTGGCGAGTAGGTAAGATGCATTCGGAAGTGAAGCGAAAGCATTGAGATGCGTAGTGTAAGTGGATGACAGTTGGACTAGAGCGAAGAATGACAATTCTTAAACACTAAACGCTAGAAGGATAGTGTCCCACGAAGTGGCGAAGTAGCTGAGCGACTGCCAGTACCTCTCCAACCGAGTTTCTTGTTCGAAAGCTCACAAGTGCCAAGGCAATATCTGATTAGTTTATATTGGTCGAAAAAGGTCGTGAAAAGATCAGTACTCTCCGGAGTCGGTTGGTTTTCCTAAGGAGGATTCCAAAGTCCTCACTTAAGGAAATTTTTACCCTTGAAGGTCCGTTCTAAACTCAATAGGCAGGGGATACTACAGGTGGATATAGCAGAGTGCAGCGACCACCGGGGAGATTGGGAGAAAGTCGACGTGGATATGAACCGAGTCTATGCCACCAGGCTTTGGTGTGCCGGTAACATAGGCTGACCAACCTTTAAACAAATTTACATGAAAAAGAACGATCAAACCACTTTGTCCTCTTCACCCATATATCAAAACTTCGCATGGGAAACCACCCTAAGTACTATGGGGCATGAGGTAGACAGATTTCAAACGTATGGGGATAGTGTGAAACGGAAGCCAAGGAAGGAATGCCTGGGAATTTCAAATATCAGATCGAGTCGCAAACAACTCAGAACAATCAATTATGTCACAAGCGTGTCAATCACGAACCCTCGCTCTCAACTTAGAGTTTTCTGAGGGAGCTTTTGGAGTGCATGAACTGCACGTTGAATAAGTTACCTGTCTCATACAGTAGTAGAAGAAAACTCAAGATCACCGGATTGTCTCCTCTTTCACCTTCTCAACTTCTTACTGATCGCTGCTATTCATCCCTAGGTTCCCTCATAAGCTAGAAAGTTGGGGTTACGCCATCTGTCTGTCCTCAGATGCTACAGCATTCTGCTTCTGTCTCCTTTCTCACGAATAATTTAGATCGTGGTGACCATGTCCCTCGCCCTTCCGTACTACGAGATCGAAGCATGAACTGATGATTCATGCCGATATCCACTACGAGGCTAACAAAACGGGGGAAAGCAGATGATTGACCTGTCGACTTGAGACAATAGAACAGTTCAGTAACTCCTCTCGATGACTCCAATTCAGAAGGAAAACCATTCCAAGCTTGCAATGCCAGAAGAGCTAACCCAACAAGAAATTGCAAAGCTCACTATTCTGTACCAGGTACAATTGCGGATCACTCTATGCCAGCAATGACTTAGTTAGAACGTGCTGGGAGGGGGATTGCACAGTAGTCGCGCGTTCCTGGTATTGATATCTCAGAATCTAATTCTGTAAGAATCTGGGGTATAAGTCTACAACCCTAGAGTTCTTATATTAAAATTAGTTTCGGCCAGTATTTTTCTGCTTTGATTAAGAGAAAAAAACAGTTACTGGTAAGTTAAACCATGTACTAATATTCTACTCGGCTAATGAGTGCCAAGCTGAGGGCTACTTCCCCAGCGCATTTCCTCAGGAGTCAATGATGGGGTAAGTAACTTCTACATAAAGAAGCCTAATTTGTATGGTTGAAGGAGGGTATTGACTTTGCGACAGAACCATCGTGCTGGAGTGATGCAAACTTCTGACTAGTCAATGAGCTGCCCATGATCCTGTTCCTTTTCATATGAGATAAGTCTTAGATAAAAGGAAAACTTCTAGGTGGACGTCTACCCCAAGTTGGTGCTTTTTAACTACTTTACCAATAGTCAGGAGAAATGAATTGAGGACTTTCCTTCCCATCTTGTGGAAGTATGATATTACTCCGCCGACCAATTACTAAGACATGAGTAAACAAGTCTTGACTGACAGCATTCTTATATGTACCTTTCTTTAATAACCCAGTATGTCACTTACTTTTGGATCGTGCTTTCCGTCCAATACTATTTTATGAATAGCTACGTAAGGCGACAAGCACCCGCCCTAGGTTCTGTTGTCTCTAGAATGAGTGTGAAAATAATATTCTTGTGATTTAAAACAGGGTGGAGAATTGGTGGGACGATTGTCACCGTAATCGAAGTCTTAACATCCAAACGCGGTAAACAGAAAGACAGACGATCTGACCGTGAGTAGACTCCAATTTGGACAGTCTCTTTACATCTTTTCTTACAATTTTATCTCCAGGGAAAACCTCCATCAATGCCAAACTGACGTTCACTAGGGAGCAATTTTTGTATTTTTGCGACCGACCGTTCACGGGTTTTGACAACAACTAGGATGATCACGGAGTAACCTGAATCGAAGGCACAATAGTAACAACTTAGTAGACACACGAATGGACGATGGGCAACACCATAACAGTAACACAGATCAACCTACCGGCAACTGAGTGGTGTTTGATGGTTTTTGACATCATTAACATAATCACAATCTTAATGCGATCAATCTGTCGGTCTGAAGTTTTAGAAGCTTATTCCGAATATCGGTATGTCATTGAATGATAGTTTCGTAGGAGGAATTCTGGGCTAAGCTGAGAGGTATTGGGATCGAAGTACTTGGAGCTCTTGCACTGTATTTGGGTCTAGAGAAGTGAACCTTTCAAGAGTTCCTGGAGGCTAACCTACTATCCGGAGTGTCCCCCATCTGATCTACAGTTGGTGCAGGACCTCATGCGAATCCCAACATTATGACATTGTTGAGAGCAGATTGTAATAATGTTCGCAAGGATAATAGATGGGTTGACATTCCTGTAGTCGCGAGCCGGGCAACAGTTGTGATCAACGCATTAACGATACTCTTGACGTACGCCAACTTCTTCTGGTTGGTGTAATAAAACATTCCATGGTTTGCATTGGACAAATCCTTCGCAATACTTCTTGTCGGCATTTTTTATCTTCTCCCTTACAAACTGAAAGTGACCCACGAAATCCACTGCCATTTACTCTTTGCTTCAATTTGCACTCCGACATGTAAGGTGAATCCCATTTTCCACTAATATCGCCTAGAGTAAAGAAGACACCAGCAGAGATACAGCATGTGACTTGACATTTACACCAATTCTTCGTGTAATTTTGACAGGGTTTGAGCAACGGAAGATTTTAAAGCGTAGAGCACCTTGATCTCGTAACCAAGGAAATAAACTGAATATCGATCATATACTCAATGCAGCCAGAGCCATCTAAGATCCTTAAAGCTCCGTCCAAACTTATCGATGACGAATACCCTTTACGAATACATAACGGGCGACCGCGTAGAAAACACGAAGGATGAGAAGACCCCATCGAGCCGTACAAGGGTGAAACAAAATAGGGTAAAATGGGGCTTCACGAATACATGGCATGTTCATCGTCGGCAAAAGGTCATTCGACAGAAACCAGAGCTTGATAAGGATATCTGATCCTACCTTATTCCAGGCAGATTGATCTAACCAAAGAGGAGGGACTTTTAACCCTCCTCTCTTCTTGTGTTTTTGGCAGTTCACTTTGACCATTGCAAGAAAGCATATCTACCTATTTTACCTCTTAGGTTTTCTCTTTGTACGGTTTCATGGGCTTCTTTTTTATGCTTCTTGTTACACCGTACCTGTCTCCCTTTTGAGACTTTAAGAAAGTTCTCATGCGTGTAAGGACTAACGTGGCCATATCGAATCAACGCTGGCATCTAAACACCACGCACTTAGGCAATTGAAACAAGCAACTAGCGAGATGGACTACTACTGACGTGTACTATTGTGGTCCACATGAGCAACAAGGACGGAAGTAGTCATTCAGCAGACTTGTTTATAAAGCAATGTGATCTGGACCAGTTAGTCAACAATTTAGAGATAACGGTTCCGTAAGAGAGAAAAGGAAACTGCAAAGAAAATAGAAAATAAAAATAGGACGGATGGGAAAACCATCAAGCTGAACAAGGGTGGGACAAAAGAGGTAAAATGCAGCTAAGCTCCAATAGTATCCATATGAAGAATGTGCCCTATTGTACCTTAGATACGTGTGCTATGCATGTCGTAAGGTCTACAAACTATTGGAGTATCCAAAGAAACATCACCTAGAGTGATTGCTCTCCTATGGTTTGCCCCAACCAATGTTCTATGTAGAGTAATGTACACAAGCTGTCTAAAATATGTTACAAACTATGAGAGTGGGAGTGGGAATGGTACCCCTTGACACCTAACATGATAAGTTGGTGTACATTATCTAACAAATGTGTGAAACGCCATGTCCATTACTCCATATAACTCCAAGGCTAGAGGAACAAGGTGACCTTGCTACATACCTCGATACTTAGAGACATTGCGTGTTGTTGCTCCGCTCATAGCCCATCTTGGGAGATGACTAATCACTCCTTCCAAAACTGCATCACGCATAGGGTCCATAACCACAACATCCACTACTATCCCCTAATCATCTCGGACCAAGTGTAAGTTTGCCTTGACATGTGTAGTGTACAAAGCATACAAATGCTCCCTCCAAGCAAGGTATTCACTCTCTTGGACCATATCAAACACTATATCCTTGATGGCATCACAGGTAGCTATCCTCTATCTTCCAAGAGGACATCATGTCATATGGACTGCTATTGCATCTAATGTAGAATCACACTCACAGGTGAGTAATGAAGATGCATTTTGGGTGGACCAAACCTAAGCAGAACCTCATAATTGTAGAGAAGATAGCTAGTGTGAATCGAAATGCCCTAATGTATGGTTGAGCTAGGATCCAAGAGCTTGCACCCTTGTCAAAGCAAGGGCAAAGATGTGCTATAGTAGCCTGAGGAATGGACGAGTCAGCTAAGAGAGAATGTACCATATGTTGACATTGTCACTCCATCAAGGAACAATGCAAACCTATGGTGATTTCCGTTGAAATTATTAATATGTTTCATTCACGTTTAAATCTTTTGTCTTATCAGGTCCTAGACTGTTTATCAATTGGGTATCGGGCACAAGGAGAGATTAGAATTACTAATATCAAAACTAAGATGAACCTGAAGGAGCACTAAACTAAGATGCACATTCTCTAGTGATTATACGTCTTGGCTCATTTGAAATTAGGGAACTCCACAAATAAAACATCGGCCTGTTTGAGACAAGCGTATATAAATGGACGAGAAAAAAGTGCACTCCCCCTTGGACCTTGATTCAATACCAAAGGGCTCTAAATTGGGCTTACACCGTGATTTAGAAGAAAATTAAGATATTTTCCAACAAAATCTGATTTGGTTTAAATTACCTCTCTCTTATCAGGTTCAAAACTGATGAACGACTATATCTTGTACCCCGCACCAGGACTATTTTGTATTGAACCAACACTTTGGACATGGATGAAATGATCTTTGACGCTCAGCAGCCACTTGTTATGCTTTACCAATCTTCCTTATCATTCAAAAGGTCCACCCAATTTTAAATGAAAGAAAAGAAGTTTAGGATGAGCATATTTATAACAAATTTCATATTTACCCAGAAATGTTAGAAAGATTAGATATCATCAATAAATTTTGGATCACTTGCCGGTCATTCTTCATCTTGTATGAGGGTGATTCTTTCACAAGGAGGAATAAAAAAGAAGTTGGTTCACTTGGAATGTCTGCTCTTTCCTTGTGACTCTTCTATCATTTTCTCTACTCACTTTATCAACTACTACTACTAATATTACTACTACTTTTTGGCTATAGTAGTTTGTTGAAACTGACCTCGCCGAGACAACATGCAAAAGCTTGGACTTGAACTTACATTGGTGTATGGCATTTTTGTGTATAATACTGCAGTACAGATCAAATCCCAGTTCTTAGAGAGCCTAGAGCGTACAATCTTAAAAGTGATTTTTGGTTGCCACTGTTTGAGAGATGGATCTGTTTCAAAGTTTTTGTTAGAGTTGACTTCCATCTCCTTCAGTCAACGTTGAATTCGATGGAATTTGGTGTCTATTCTCCTTGACAATGGATGATATTTTGCTAATGTATGAGAAATGTATGTACGCTTTTGATCATGTTAGAAAGATTTATCGACTTTTAATAAAAACATTCTATCTCTTTATAATTTTGTTGGAACTGAATAGAAATACGTGATCACGTGTGAAAAGAAGATGGATAGGAAGAACCCATCAAACTGTACAAGGAAAAGACAAAGGGGTAAAATAGGGCTAGGCCCCAATAGTATGGGTAGGAGGAATCTGCCCTACAACACCTCAAATATCTGAGTTATACAAGTATGTAGGAACTTACCATGGAACAAGTAGACTTGTTAGATTTATTTAGGCAAAATCTTCTTTGTGATAGGTCGGGCTCAGGATGTCCGGGAAATTCAGAGTTATTCCGTAAATTAGTCTAGTGATTGTCCCATACAACTTTAAAGGTGCAGATATATATAGTACTCCAAGGAACGGGGAAGGAAATACAAGGCATAAACAAGTGCAAAAGTAAAGAAGAGCACAAGAGATATCCATAAAATTTCTTGAGTCCATTGTAGATTGCTAAAAGTTTTATTCCTTTTAATCTTAGGCAAATACTTGAACAAGTTGTCATTGTTTCCTTAATTCAATTCTTTGTCTTCAAAAATTTATTGCAATTTACAAGGATTTTCTTATGGATGTGCCAAAAGCAAAGTAGACACCAAGCCTCAAGAAAGACACACCTGATTGCATTTATCAAGATATTATCCACATCAGTAATGATTACTTTTGGAAGTTAATTACAAACTTCTGCCAAAGTCCATTGATACTCACATATGTCATCTCTATTGAGGAAGATGAAACATATTGTGAATTATTTATTGAACCTTGTGTGCCAATTATGAGTAGATATCATCTTTATTGAGGAAAATGAAACATATTGTGAATGACGTATTGAGGCTTGTGCGCCCAATTATGTGTAGAAGAAGCATCTTGAAGCAATTTTTTCTATAGATACATTCCATCAAGATGACTATAGAATATTGTTTGGCAAAACCAATAGAATCTGGATGGGCAAAGAAAATGCAATTGATATGTTTATTCTCATCAAGTGCAAGAGTTTTGTGAAATTCATGCTCTTTTAACTCATCCAAGAGTGCATGTATGACATAACAACTATCAAATATTATGCATTGATGATTGGCAATCACAATGAATTTGAAGTCTTCTCATATAGCTTCATTAAAATTTGGTGCGTGGGGATGCATGCCACCACCAATTTATTGATTGACTTCTTAGCCACTTCAATTAACATTTGTGCACTTAAATGGCTTGACATTTCATCAAAAATTTCATGATTGTGGTTGTCATCATCAATTGTGAAACTCCATCTATTTTCAGTACTCTTGCAAGCAATAACTTTCCACAAGCAGTCAATTTTTTGCATTGTATATAAACATTATTGCTTGTTAGGTTCTTTGCTATTGTGTTTCTTGTATCTACCACCATGGTCACAACATATTTCAACACAACCATGCACAAGGTCTAAGTGTTGGATAGTCCTAGCAAAACTAATAGTGTGAGCATGGCCATGGACATATGAAACTACACTATCATGCTCCAAAAAGTTGGTATCAAGCATCTTGTATTTTACCTGTGAAATGCAAAAGCAATGAGCAGAAAATAAGGATATCAAGACTTAGAGAGTCTCAGAGCATAATGGAAGCAAAGAGAAACAAATAGCAATGAGCAGTGTGCAAAGTGTAATAAGAGAAAGAAACACTATATTTTTGAAACAATAATAGCTAGGAAGTGGGCAAGGCCACATGCATGTTGATGCATGATAGTAATCATAGAAGTAGTGCTACTTATTAGCCTTTTTCTTCAATTAGGTGTGGTGGAAATAATAACAACATGGTGGAAATAACAAGTCTCTTATATAAAATTATAATACCAATAGCTAGTTATATGATCTAGATGTGAAATTTGGTGTGGTAACATCTGGAATGATATTATATATGATGGAAAAAATAGATCAGATAAAAGTATCACCAAAAGAGTCTTCTACTAATAGTGTAGAAACCAAAATAGACTTGAAAACCTTAGAACCAAGAGCTAGACATATGATCTAAAGGTGAGAATTGGTTTGGTAACATCTTGAAGGATGTTACACATGATGGACTAAATATATCAGAAAGAGGTATCATTGAAAGTGGACTTCTACTAATAGAGTAGGAACCAAAATATGCCTGAAATCTTTGAAGGCAATTTTGGAATTATATAAATGGATGAATTAGGCCTCAAGAATTTTCAGATTCCCCTCCCAATGGAGAAAAGGCTGGCCTTACCTCCCCCTTGGTTTGTCTCATCGAGAGCTTTCCAAGGGTACCTCACCCACGTGATTCTGAGATTCCTACAAGAAGATTCCCTCAAAGATTCCTTCCAATCAAAACTTGTTTGAAAGGGAGAGGATTTGGGACATTCAAATCCATCACAACAAAATGTAGATTATCAAATCCCACTCTCTATCATAAATCACTATAGGTAGAATCATTGGGTTTGGTGAATTCATCATTATGTCCATGAACTCTGCTCCGAACTGGTAAACGAGGTATACTCTCACTTGCTCTCTTTGAATGTACATGACCTTGATGTGAAATGGATTTAGAAATGGAAAATGGGGTGCAAGAAATTGTCCTCTAGGAGCTTCCATCCTATCCTCTCTCTAAAACACTCTTATCCTATCCATCTCTTTGTGGGGTTTCACTCCAAAATTACTTCGTCTCAGTAGCCCATATTCTTCCAAGAGGAGTGATCCACTCTCTTGGATTGAAACACACACTCTGATACCATTGTAATATTGCAAGGATAGCAAAAAAACACAAACACACAAACACAAGTTTCACACTCAAACTTTGATGCCCCAAAGGAGCACCTTCTCTATATTATATAGTCAAAGAGGATCTCCTCCAAGGAAGCTCCACCATAGGAGTAGGTACATAGATAGGTGACATGTCAGCAAGCTCCACCCTTGGATTACTTACTTGGATGGGTTACATGTTGGTCCTGGTCCTATCTGGTTTGTCAAACAAGCTTTGACCAAAGAGAATCTTTTAGGGATCTTGTAGGAATCTCATAATCACGTGAGTGAGGTACCATTGGAAAGCTCTCAATGAGACAAACCAAAGGGGACATAAGCCCAACCTTTCTTATGTTGGAGGGGAATCTACACATTTTTGAGGCCTAATTCATCCGTTTAGGCCTTTGAAATTGCCTTCAAAGATGTCAAGCATATTTTGATCCTACTCTATTAGTAGAAGTCCCCTTTCAATGATACCTCTTTCTGATCTATTTAGTCCATCATGTGAAACATCTTTCCAGATGTTACCAAACCAATTCTCACCATTAGATAAGATGTCTATCTCTTGGTTCTAAGGTTTTCAAGTCTATTTTGGTTTTTGCCTTATTAGTAGAAGTACTTGTTTGCTGATATTTCTATTTGATCTATTTTGTCCATCATGTATGACATCATTCAAGATGTTACTAAACCAAATTTTACATCTAGATCATATGGCTAGCTATTGGTATTTCAAAAAGATTATTGGCAAGTAGTTCTTAATAAGTTAAAGAAGACCTGTTTACAGAACTTCATTGTTCTAATTATTCAAAGTACAAAACAAGAAGTAATCTAGCCATTTTCCTGGAAAGAAGTGAAGGAGTTGAACATTGGGCAAGATATGAAAGAGTATATTGTTCAATTTGAGTCCAAATTAAGGAGAATACTTAACATATTCAGCCCCATTGATTAGCACTTCTTCTTACACCTTTGATAAGTACTATTCAAGAGAAAGTTTTGCCTATTAGAATTCATTTATAAAAACATCAATACCTTCATCACTTTATATTACTTATTGCTCTAGATAGAGTGATAAATTTACTTTGAGTATTTCATTATAATACTTAGGGTGTATTTTTGCTTACCAATATATGGGGCACATCCTTTTAGGGTTCTTCCACAAGTTTATCAGTCATAACCACTCAAATTTATCCTTACGATCCTAAATGAAACCAAGTTCATACATATGCATTATTATGAAGATGTTTAATCTCATTAAGATAAAGTGTCATGCATATGTACATTGTTACCAACATCATACTTTATAGAAGTGCAATTCATACAAAAGTAGTACATAAACTCTAGAGTGCCACAATAATTATTTTAGTTCATACATTCAACTTGAATCAATTCTCAAGTGAGGAAACTACCATCAATAGGTTCTAATTATAACATCAAACCATATCCACTCTAGCTGAGGGACTCCAAATGATGCTCACTGGTCTCTATCTACTATAGCCAAGAGCTTAAAAGCTCAACATCAAAGAAATGAGTTCTTTGGAGCTGCACTTTGAAGGTACACCCTCTAGACTTGACCTAACACTCTGATCCTAACAGTATCAATGGTGGCCCATCTAACAATGCACATGGAGCTCAAATGGGTGTGATGAGTAACCCTAACATAAATGTGGTTGCCATTAAGTAGTATTTGAGCAACTATTGGTATAACTATGACTGCCAAGACTAACACTTTAGTATCCAAGCAAATTAGCTTTGGTGCTACAAAATATTATGATAATTTTTATGTGTATATACATTGCAACATAACATAAATTTTTGTCAATATCATACACAATAGAAACATAACTCATATAGAAGTCATACATGAATTCTAAAGTGCCATAATCACCCTTGTAGATGGCAATTAGATCATTCTAACTCCAAATGGCCATCTACTCTAAGTATGTGATATGCCATATGGTGGGCAAAGATCAAGAGGCTGGGTGCTTCCAAGCCCCATTAATAGCTACTTGTTTGCAATTTGTATCACATAAAAGAGTGAATTAGCTATAGATCAAGTACATCATGGACATAGTCACTATCCTTGAGGAACTACCATGAGGGAAGGAATCAAACATACCATATACCATCCTCTCAAACATGTATCACATACCAGCATAATAGTAGCTCTACTTGAAGAGCCATATAATAAATAGATAGGCTTATACTTATAATCACCAAGCTTGATTCCATAGTGCAATATGTAAAAGACCAAGGATAGAAATAAGAGAATGGAAGACCAAAGTGGAAATTCACATTGAGACTCCCAAATGAGAGAAATTCTAATGCCTAGCATGAGCTTGGGTTTTGGTATTTATAGGAAATATACAAGGCTCTTGGGAAGTTCCCAAGGAAGCTTCATACTAGAAATTGTCTTCTTGGCATGCAAGCTAAGCTAGCTAGGAAACTTTCTCCTAGAAGTTGCCTACTTGGCATACACATTACTCAATATTTGGAAGGTATCAAGAAGTTTCCTAGATGCTTCTAGAATATCCTTGGATTTCTTGGCTAATTTGGCCTATTTGCTAACTAGTTAGCTTCTACTTACTTGTCTATTAACTCCCTATTGTTACATATTCTCCAACCATTAATCGGTAATGACCTTGTTGCCATGGAATCTTCAAACTCTTGCATGGCCATTTATGCAACACAAAGATGAGGAAGAGACTCCTATGTGGCATCATGAAGGATATACCCTTTCCAAAGGACTTTTTATTCAATGTGTTGTTGGTGGCTATGTTGGATGTTATGACATACAAAGATATGATCAAGTTTATACCCTTCATGATTGTTGTTAGGCATGGGGGTTGGATATGAGTGGAAAAGGAAAATAGATTAGAAATAAAGGATTTCAATTTGGAAACATGAAAGATAGAGTAGATTTGCATATGACTAGGCAAGGCAAGTCAATAAACAATAAGAGAAATGATTTAGGTAATTTCAAATAGACCTATCCAATTAGGAGTAAGTTTACAAACTTGGATCTCAAGTGGGAAGAGCATGTTACTAGAAGAAAGTATGACCCTTATCATCTAGTTGAAAGGTCAAATCACAATGATGTTGATCAACTTATTACTTTTGCCAATTTTGAGCAATGAGGAGATGAGCTTTAGCTTACTATATTAAGATAGAAATATTATGGACAAGAAGGTGGAAGTATGAGGAATGTGAGATTGTGGTGGAGCAAGAAGGGAATCTATGACAAGTGGGTCTTGGCCAAAATTAAGGAAGAAGAAAGAGAATTTGGTGCTTGCTTGGAGTTATTGTAGGTAATTCAACAACCACAAGGCAAACATCCCAATTGGTATGATAAACGATGATAAAGACACAAAGCATATCCTCTAAGTTTGATTTGCATGTTTGGTTACCATCAATTTGAGGATGATAGGCTATAAACAAAGTAAGCTTGGCATCAAGTAGTTTGAAGAGTGCTTGCCAAAATTTACCACTAAATTGAGGATCATGGTTAGAGATGAGAACCCTTAGCATCCCATGGTGCTTGAAGATAATTAAAGTAAATCTTTGTTAGAATAGGGGCATGCATGGTATCCATGATGGGTGCCAAATGAATCTACTTGCTAAGTTTATCAACAAACATCACAATGGCAGCATGACTCTGATCTATTTTGGGTAAGGATGTTATGAGGTCAAAACTTATATATTCTCATTGGACAGTTGGGATGGGAAGTGGTTGAAGAAGTCCACTTGGTTTTTGGTTGGCATTGGCAACTCTCACAAGATACAAAACTCTTGAACTTCTTGTGGCATGTTTGGCCACCACCACTAACATTAGAGGGTACTCAATTATCACTAAAACTTCTATTAATGTATTTGACTTAGGACTTCTTCTACATGATTCTTGTGTTCTATTTTCATTTATTATAGATTAAAATATCATTCCACAACACCATCACATACCAATCCAATAGCCCATCCAACATCCAATGCATTGAATCCATGAAAAAAACTAGAGCATTCATGAGCCCAAAAGGTAAGGCTCTCCATTCAAAATACCCATGCTTTGTGCAAAAGGTATATTTTGCACATCTTCCCTATCAATGAGAATTTTCCAATAACCAATTCAAAGATCCAACTTGGAGAAATATTGCATTCCATTTAATTGATCTAACAAGTCATCAAGCAAGGGATATGCATCCTTCATGGTTTTTTATAAAGGCTATGGTAGTCAATACAATATCAAAGTCCTCCGTTCTTCTTTGGTACAAAGTGAAGTGGTGCTTTTCATAGAGATGTACTTTTGTTGTGTGAAATCTTTCTCCAACAACTTAGTCCTTGTTGTTCAAAGCTCTTTTAACTCTTTTGGTGAGAGCCTATAGATTGGTCTACTCATAAGAATATGACATGCAATAAACTTGATCTTGAAAGGAACCTCTTTGGTAGATCATCCATAAACACATTTGCAAACTCCTGAATTATCTAATAAATCATTTTCTTATGAAGCTTTTGGCTCTCATCAACTTTTCCTTGTGCAATAGGCTTGATCCACACTGTAAAAATAGGAACATCTTCCTCCAAAAATGACTCTAGGGCGGCTTTGCTAACAAAGTTCCCTTCTTGAGACTTACTACTCTTAGGTATCTTATTTAGAGGTGCCACTTAAATTAATTGGTAATTTTTACCTTAATATTTGAATTTTTCATCAGGTCCAATTAAATTAAACTTTATAACATTTAAGCCTAGATAGAGCTAGAATGACATCTTAGTGTAGAGGTGCTACTACAAACCTTTTACACTCCAAGTACTTTTTCTTAATCTTGAATGTAATAGGATGTGAAGAACACAATGAAGAACCCTCTCTACTTCAGAATATTTACTTGATAGGAATACATAATCCTTTTGCTAATTGCACAAACATGCAATTCTCTAACTTGTAAAATCAACTATTTCCTACAACCACAATCAAATATCATATCTTGCAATTGAATCAAACTTGCATAGATTGAACTTTCAATCCCAATGGAACTAATAGGGTTCTCAATAGGTAGCTCAATATCTCCTATTGGGATATTTTTTCCTTGATCATTGCACTCCATAAACTCCATGTGGGAAATTTATCAAGAGTCATCCACATTTAACAATGTGATGTTCAATTTGATAACAATTAAAGCAATCACCATTATGTAGCAATCACCATTTTGTCACAATCTCTTTATTTGCAGTGCCAAGTGGTCTTTGTTGGATGGTATCAATTTCCATTGGTGTAGGCGCTTCCACCCATATGTAGTGATTTGGTAGGTTTTGTGAAGATGAAGGTCAAGATCAAGTTGTGATAACCAAAGAATCAAAGCACTATATAGTCACCTCCAATTATGCTCTTGTATGGTCACCTCAAATTTGGTATATGACTTCAAGCCCCTTAAAAATCAATCTAAAACTTCACATTCTAGTATTTCTAGAATTTGCATTATGGTATTTTGGAATTGATTGATGTAGCTCTCCGCAAAACCAATTTTTTTTTAATTTTATCAATCTATCTCATGCAACTTGTGTAGTATTTACAAGTTTGAATCTCTCAATTATTACACTCTTGAATTCTTCTCATGTTGAGATTGGTGCAGCAAATTGTTGTTGAACTTGCTCCACTCAAAATCACCACCATAGTTTTACCACTCCATTCAATTGGCTTGAAGCTAGGTGTAACAATATGGAACTTATTGATGAGTTAGTCAAGACTAACGAAGTAGTGAATGGGCCAAGAATATTCTAGAAGTATTTAGGAAGCTTCTTGGGAAGCTTCCCAACTAGCTTAGCTTGCATCGCAAGTAGGTAGCTTCTAGAAGGAAACTTCTTGGAAAGTTTGCACGCCAAGAAGGTAACTTCTAGAAGGAAGCTTCTGAGAAGCTTCTTGGTTAACTTGGCTTGCACTCCAAGAAAGTGACTTGAGGAAGCTTCTCAAGAGCTTTTATGCTCTCTACAAATACCAGAGCCTAAGCTCATGCTAGGCATTTGGAGTTTTCCCACTTTCAAGTGTCCCAATATGATCTTTCATTCTCATATTTCTCTCCTCTGTCTTGGTTCTTTACATTGGTATCCAAGCAAGAATGGGATGGATAGAATTTATGGACCACCAAATCCACTTTTGCCAAACAACTGGGATTTTTGTGTCCAAGTACTACCCAAGCATTGTTTCACACAATTTATCGCCTCATGCTTTTGCATATGATCACCTTGCTTGAGGAACCCTTGGTGCTTCCAATTGTAACTTATGGAGAATAGTGGACGCATTGCATCTATGTGTCTATAAATTAGATCAATTGGGGATAGTGTGATAAAGTAGTAGCCATGGCGGCGATGCCCAAAGTTATCCTTACTATGTAGGAGCAAATTGAGCATCTTACTCACTTGTTAGATGAATGAGATCATCAATAACAAGAACAAGTAGAGAGAGCACCAATTCAAGAGGGAGAAGAGCAAATCCAATTTCCAAAACCTAAGGTATTTGAAGGCAAAACTTTTTGGGTGCAATGGAAAATTTTGATTAAGAACATTACTTCAAAGCAACAAACCTTCAAGATAAAAGGAGACAAATTCTATTGGCCTCAAGCCAATTGGATGGAGTGGCAAAACTATGGTGGCAATTTTGAGTGGAGCAAGCCGGGCAACAGTTTGCTACACCAATCTTGACATGAGAAGAATTCAAGAGTGTAATAATTGGGTGGTTCCAAGCTATAAATGCCACACAGGCCACACGAGATAAGTTGGAAAAATTAAAGTAGATTGGCTTTGTAAGAAGCTATATCACTCAATTCCAGAATACCATTGTATAAATTCCTGATATACTAGATGGAGAAGCTCTAGATTGCTTTGTGAGGGGCTTGAAGTCATGCACCAGATTGGAAGTAATTATGCATGAGCCCAAAGACTTGGAGGAAGCCATGCAGATGGCTGAGCACTTTGATTCCTTGGTTGCAACAACTTGGTCTCGACCTCGGCCTTCCCCAAACCCACCCACACATTACACATGGGTGGAGGAGCCAACACTAATGGAGATCAATGACATCCAGCAAAGACCACTTAGCACAATAGATCATGAAAGATTGTGACAAAATGGTGGATGTTTCTATTGTTGCCAAGTTGGACATCATATTGCTGAGTGTCCATTAACAAATGAGCAACCTTGACAAGTTGCTCAAATGGAATTTGTGGAGTGGAATGCTCAAGGAAACAAGGAATCCCAATAGGAGATTTTGAGCCACCTATTGAGAACTTGATTAGTTCCAATGGGATTAAAATCTTGACCTATGCAAGTTTGCTTCACTCGCAAGGTATGATATCTAATCATGGTTATAGGATATTGGTTGATTTTGGGAGTTTAAAAAATTGTATGTCTATTTAATTTGCAAAAGAATTAGGTATTCATATTAGGGCAATAATTGGAAATAGATTGATGATGATGGATGGTAGAAAGGGTGATGCATTCCATACCTCACACCCCATTACATTCAAGATTAGGAAGGAATATTTGGAGTATATGAAGTTTGTAGTGGCACCTCTACACTATGATGTCATTTTGGGTCTACATTGGCTTGAATGTCATAAGGTTCAATTTGATCAGAATCAACAACAAATTCAAGTACAACACCAAGGTAGGAAATTTAAATTAGGTTGTTTGGCATCTTTGAGTAAGACACCTAAGGATAATCAGTCCCAAGATGGAAATTTTGTCAAGAAAGCAACCATTGAGCAAGCTTTGAAAGAAGATAAGTCTCAATACGATGTAGTTTGTCAAGAAAGTAGCCATTGAGCAAGCTTTGAATGAAGATAAGTCCCAAGATGGGAAGTTTGTCAATAAAGCAACCATAGAGCAAGCTTTGGAGGAAGATGAATCTGTTTTTCCTATGTGGATCAAGCCAATTGTGCATGGAGAATTTGAGGGCCAAAAACCTCATCAAGCAATGGTTAATCAATTAGTTCAAGAGTTTTTAGATGTGTTTCCAGAAGATTTGCCAAAGGGATTATCCTCTGATTGCGGTATGCCTTCCAAGATTGAATTATTGACAAAAAGTACTCCAGTGAGTAGACCAATCTGTCGACTCTCACCAAAGGAGTTGGATGAGCTTTGAACAACACTAATGGAGTTGTTGGAGAAAGATTTCATACGACATACATCTCCTTGGGTAGCATTGATACTATTTGTTCCAAAGAAGGATGGAAGACTTTGCTTCTGTATTGTGGTCTGAATACACAAATAATGAATAATGCATATCCCTTGCCATGGATTGATAACTTGCTAGATCAATTGAGTGGAGCACAATAATTCTCCAAGTTGATCCTTTAAAGTGACTATTGGTAAATTCCCATTAATAAAGAGAATGTGCAAAAGATTATCTTTCACAAAAGTTATGAGCATTTTGAATGGAGAGTTCTACCTTTTGGGCTTACTAATGCTCCAATAGTCTTCATGGATCAAATGCATAAGGTGTTGGATGCAATCTTGGATCGATATGTGGTGGTATTTTTGGATGATATCTTAATCTACAGCAAGATAAAAGTAGATCATGCAAATTATGTGCAAGAAGTCCTATGATGATTGTGTCAATGGAAGTTTTACTGCAAGAAGTCCAAGTGTGCCTTTTAGCAGAAAGAAGTTGCCTTCTTGGGTCATAAGATCTCATCCAAAGGGATCAAGATGGAAGAGGAGAAGATCAAAGCCATTATTGATTGGCCTACTCCAAAGGATGCCATAGAAGTGTGGAAATTTAATGGATTGGCAAGCTTTTACTAACGGTTCATCCACTACCATGCTCATGTAATCGCACCTTTGAGCAACCTCTTGGAGAAGAACTCAAGCTTTTAGTGGACTATTGTAATACCAATAGCTAGACATATGACCTAGATGTGAAATTTGGTTTAGTAACATCTAGAATGATGTTATACATGATCAAAAAAATAGATTAAATAGAAGTATCAACAAAAGAGTAATTCTACTAATAGGATAAAAACCAAAATAGACTTGAAAACCTTAGAACCAATAGCTAGACATATGATCTAGAGGTGAGAATTGGTTTAGTAACAACTAGTAAGATGTTACATATGATAGACCAAATGGATTAGTAAGAGGTATTCCCAAAAGGGGACTTCTACTAATAGAGTAGGAATCGAAATATGCTTGAAATCTTTGAAGACAATTTCAAAGGCCTAAACAGATGAATTAGGCCTAAAAAATGTGCAAATTTCTCTCCAATGGAATCTAGGTTGGCCTTCCCCTCCCCCTTGGTTTTTCTCATTGAGAACTTTCAAATGATATCTCACCCACATGATTCTAAGATTCATACAAGAAGATTCTCTAAAAGATTCCCTTTGGTCAAAACTTGTTTGACCAACCAGATAGGACGAGGACCAACATGTCATCCATCCAAGTAGGTAATCCAAGGGTGGAGCTTGTTGACATGTCACCAATCTATGTATCTAATCCTATGGTGGAGTTTCCTTGGAGGAGATCCTCTTTGACTATATAATCAAAAGAAGGTGCTCCTTTGGGGCATGGGAGTTTGAGCATGAAACTTGTGATTTTGCATTTGTGTTTCTTTGCTATCCTCAAAACATCAAATTGGTATTTGAGTAGGTGTTTCAATCCAAGAGAGTGGATCACCCCTCTTGGAAGAACATTGGCTACTGAGACTAAATAATGTTGGAGCAAAAACCCATAGAGAAATTGATCGGAGAGGAGTGTTTTAGAGAGAGGATGGGATGGAGCCTCCTAGAGAATAATTTCTTGCACCCCGCTGTCCATTTTTGAATCCATTTCACATCAAGGTCATGTACATTCAACAAGAGCAAGTGAGAGTATACTTCATTTACCATTTTGGAGTAGTGTTCATGGACATAGTGATGAATTCATCAAACCCGGTGATTCTACCTGTAGTGATTTACGATAGAGAGTGGGATTTGATAATCTACATCTTGTTGTGATGGATTTGAATGTCCCATGTCTACTTGAGTGTTTATTTAAACACTCAAGTAGAAACATTGAAGTAGAAATTCGTTATGTAGTTAGACCAAATGTGATGTTTAGAGATTTTGTAGTCAAGAACTTTGGTGAGGAATATTATCAACAAATGATAGTTTTTGAGGTCCCAATGGTAGTCCCAATAGTTTGTGCGCCCTCCCAAGTGATCATATTAACTCTTTATTGAAGTAGACAATAGCGATTGAGTGTTTGCAAGAACCATGGATCCGTAGTTGCAAGAGTTGATGCAAGGAATGCAGGATATATTGAACAAGTTTTGAGAGATTAAGATGACTATAGAGGCATTACAAAGTCAAGTGTAGACCTTTAGGAGTGATCAAGCAATGCAAGAAGGAGAACCATCTCAAACCCAATACCCGTGATTGTAGTACTTCGAGAGACACCCATGCATACAAACCCAGTTAACGATGAAGCCACATTGCTACTATGGATGAAGAAGACCTGCAATATCGAGCTTTACAAGGAGCAGCATACGATGGGAGTAGTGGAGAAGTAGATCTCAAGAATGAATTGATATTTCCAATTGTTCTCAATTGAGATCATCGAGCATGCTATAGACATGTTTGCATGTGGGTACTTGATCAATAAAGCCCTCATATGGTATGATGTTTGGGAACAATCAATGTTGGCAGAGAGAAGAGAGGTCATGTGGATAGCAATGCAAGAAAGATTGCTAAAAAATTTCCAATCGGTGGATTCCGTGCAGATGGCCTAAATCTGACTATAGGGATTGAAATAAAAGAACAATGTACAAGAGTATGTGAAGGCATTCTAGATCTACAAGTTGCAATAACCGACATGAGTCCAGTAGAGGCTCTAGACAATTTCAAATGAGGGTTGAAGGAGTGGATTTGCCAAGAAGACATGGTACAAAATCCTTGCACGGTATTTGAAGCCATTGCTTGTGTGTAGAGAATACCGGGGCACTTGGTGGAGGTGAAGGAGTAGTTCCACCTCTACATTATTGGGCAAAAATGCCACACATGGGTGGACCAATACCTATGGAACTGGGCAACTTGCAGTTTTGAGACCAAGGAGCAGGACCGCTTCAAGGAAAGTAGGGACGAGTAGAAGAACAGAGAGCTGGAGTCCCATGAGGAGAAAGAACTCATGGAGAACAATATCATTGTTACAATTGTGGCCGTATTGGGCACATATCTATCAACTATTGTGCTCATCTCCCTAGTGGCCCTCGGCCTCCATAAAGGTGATCTTTGAACAACATGGAGAGATGCATTGAAGAAGAGGATGCGGAAATCACCTCGGAAAATGAAGATCACCAATAATGTACCTTGTGGACTTATTGGCTCAATAAGGTAGCAAAAAAGTGAGGGGAGGAAGAAGACAAGTGCGCAAAGGTCAAAAGGCAACCTCATAATTGATTGTCATGAATGGAGTCCTTGAGAGTAATCAGGTGAGTGTATTGATAGATCCGGAAGCAATAGAGAATTTGTTATCTTGCTGTATTGCAATAAGATTGGAGATGGATCTAGAGAGAGATGAGAGTGAAGAAGTAAAGTTACTTAACAGGCAAAAAGAGAGGATTGAATCATTACCTAAATGGGTATCACTCTTTATAGGAGAATATTAGGAAGCAATTGAGTGGCAAGTGATACAATTAGCTTGTTATGATGCAATCTTAGGCATGCCATGGATGGAACATTATAACTCTATGGTAGATTGGAGGAAGAAAGTAATGAGAACCCACCAATGGTCAATCATTGGGGTTAAAGAAAAATCATGTAAGCAAGAATTGCCTTTCTATGTCATAGGGATAGCAACTATCTGTATGATAGATAGATGTTTCATGGGTCTAATAAGAGAAGTCCAAAGTGCACAACTTGATGGACAAATTCATGAGAAATTGAAGGATGTGGTAAATGAGTTTCAAGATGTCTTTCTTGATGATCTACCCTTAGGATTACCACCAAAAAGGAGAGTAGATCATAAAATTGAGACACTTCCGAGGAGGACACCTCCTTGTAAGGCCCCATATCGCCTATCACCTCATGAGTTGGAGGAGTGTAAGACTCAAATTGAAGATATGTTGTAGAAGGGGTTCATCCAACCCAGTGTATCACCATGGGGCTTCCACCTTCTTTGTGAAGAAGAAGGACGGTATAATGCGCATGTGCATTGACTATCGAGGCCTCAATCAACAAACAATGAAGAACAAATACCCCTTACCTCGCATGGATGACCTATTTAATCAACTCAATGGAGCAAGACACTTCACCAAACTGGACTTGTGGAGTGGCTACAATCAAATCCAAATTGTAGAGGAGGATGTACATAAAATTTCCTTTCTAACCAGGTATGGTCACTTCAGTATCTTGTGATGCCTTTTGGCCTCACCAATGCACTACCACTTTCATGAGTCTAATGATTGACATATTTTGTCCATATTTAGATAAGTCTATTATTATCTTCTTGGATGACCTCTTAGTGTATAGTAGCACGATGATGAAACACAAATAACATCTACAAGAAGTCCTCTAGATTTTGAGACAAAATCAATTGTATGCCATAATCTCAAAGTGTGAGTTTGGCAACTCTGAAGTAGACTACTTGGGGCATAGAGTAAGTGCGGAGGGTATCCAAGTACTGATAGATAAATTAGAGGTCATTCAAAAATGGAGTGCTCTAGAAGATCAGACTTAACTCAAGAGCTTCTTGGGGTTGACGGGGTTCTATTGTCGATTTGTCAAGGACTTCTCCAAGGTTGCACAACCTTTAATGACACTACGTGGCAAGGGGAAGAAGTGGACATGGAGAATTGTACAAGAGTTAGCTTTTCAAGAATTGAAAACCACCTTACTACATGCACCAATGTTGAAGTGGTATGATCCAAAACGTCCAATCAAGTTGGCTACAAATGCATTAGGCATAGCAATAGGAGCTGTCCTACAACAAGAGTGGCATGACAAATGGCATCCAATTGCATATTTCTCTTGAAAGTTATTACTAGCAAAGTGCAACTATCACACCACAAAACAAAAAGAGTTGGCCATTGTCCTTGCAACCAAGCATTAGAAGCACTATCTGGGTGAGAAGGCATTTGTAACAGAGATAGATCACAAACCTCTAGTCTACCTAGAGACGTAGAAAGATCTATCTCATTGCCAGATTCGATGGGCAGAGTGGTGACAATGGTTCAACATGACAATCATCTACATGGAAGGCATAAGCAACTTGTAGATGCATTCATTTGCATGCCGATGGCAAACAATCTGGTGGTAGAGGTTAAGATTAACCTTGAATTCTGGCTGCTACAAAAATTGATCCACAAATTGTAGGAGTGCAATCATCCAAAGGCGTCACGAGCACCCAAGGACTCACCTTTTGTGATGGTAAATATGGATCCCAAATGTCCTAGAATTATGTACTACCATTCTCACAAAATGTCATGATTCTACCATTGTAGGTCATGTCAGAGTAGACAAGACCTTGGATGCAGCCCAGCGCCATACTATTGGCCCCAAATGAGCAACAATGTGATGGAATATGTGCATAGCTACCTAGTCTATTAACAGAACAAAGCTTCTAATCAAGCTCTTGTAGGGCTCTTTCAACCTTTTCCCACTCCTACACAACATTGGGAACAAGTGAGTATGGATCTCGTTTGTGAATTACCCAAGACCACCTCAGGGTTTGACACCATCATGGTCTTTGTGGACCGGCTCAGCAAGATGATTCATGTATGCCCTACCACCAAGGATGTGATTGCTCCACAACTAGCTCAGTTATACTTAGATGTAGTCTTCTCTTACCATTGGCTTGTCTTGAGTACTCATCACCAATAGAGGCTCTCAATTCACCAATTTGTTTTGGCAAACACTCTTTGGTTTTCGTCAAAACCAAGTTGGCAATGTCCACAACTTACCACCCATAGATAGATGGACAAATAGAGTGGGCTAATTGCACTATTGAAGACATGTTGCGCGACTTCACCTTAGATGAGCAAGAGAGGTGGGACACCTACTCCCGTTGGTAGAATTTGCTTACAATAATTCAATGAATGCATCCACTTGTGTCACTACATTCTTCCTCATGTATGGCAAGCATCCTCTCACACCTTCTAGCTTGATGAAGGGCCATCCGGTGGCTACCAAGGTTGACGCAGTCAACACATTTGTTTCTAGAATCCAACAGGGTGTGGAGAGCGCCAAGCATAGATGTAGACTGCACAAAATTGATAGAAATAGTATGCAAATGCACACCATAGGCACATGGAGTTCAATGTTGGGGATCAAGTGTGGTTATCTACAACCAACCTCACATTAGTTGGCCCTCATAAGCTCAGACCTTGTTTTATTGGGCCTTTTTCCATTCTTTGTTGAGTCGACATTGTGGCATATCACCTCAAGCTACCACCACACATGAAAATCCATCCAATGTTCCATGTTTCCCTACTATGCAACTATGCTCCCTGATCAGGCCATTGTCATTTCATACAAGACATTTGACCTTGTCCGACACTCATCGTTGGCATGGAGGAATATGAAGTCGAACGTATCCTCCAAAAATGCATCCATGGCACTCACCATCCATGGGTAGAATATTTTGTACAATGGAAAGGTTACCCCTTATATAAGGCAACCTGGGAGCCCGCTGCCAATTTGACACATGCACCAATGTTGGTGCAAGCTTTTGAGCAATAGCTTCAGAACGAGGATGTTGCATCTTAAAAGGAGGGAGGTTTGTAATACCAATAGCTAGACATATGATGTAGATGTGAAATTTGGTTTGGTAACATATGGAATGATGTTATACATGATGGGAAAAAAAGATTAGATAGAAGTATCACCAAAAGAGTACTTCTACTAATAGGGTAGAACTCGAAATAGACTTGAAAACCTTAGAATCAATAGCTAGACATAATGATCTTGAGGTGAGAATTGGTTTGGTAACAACTAGAAGGATGTTACACATGATGGACAAAATAGATTACAAATAAGTATCACCAAAAGGGGACTTCTATTAATAGAGTAGAAATCGAAATATGCCTAAAATCTTTGAAGGTAATTTTGGAAACCTAAACGGATGAATTAGGCCTTGAAAATGTGCAAATTCCCCCCTAATGGATGATATGTTTGCCTTCCTTCCTCCTTTGGTTTGTCTCATTGAGAGCTTTCCAATGGTATCTCATCCACATGATTGAGATTCATATAAGAAGATTCCCTAAAAGATTCCCTTTGGTCAAAACCTGTTTGACCAACCAGATAGGATCAAGATCAACATGTCACCCATCCAAGTAGGTAATCCAAGGGTGGAGCTTGTTGACATGTCACCGATCTATGTATCTAATCTTATGGTGGAGTTTCCTTGGAGGAGATCCTCTTTGAATATAATAATGAGAAGATGCTCCTTTGGGGCATGGGAGTTTGAGCGTAAAACTTGTATTTTTGCTTTTGTGTTTCTCTGCTATCCTTGGAACATTACAACTACCAAGCAAGAGGAAGCATTCTAGAAGTTGAAACATATGGTGTCTTCAAGACACATTCTTCAACCATATGATCCTCAACTACCTTGTGTGATTGATTTTGATGCTTCAAACTTTGCCATTGGAACTATATTGCAACAAATTTTTTTTGATGGATTACATCCCATTACCTTTGTGTCTTGCCAACTGAACACCACAAAAATAAATTATTCTGCTCAAGATCAAGAACAACTAGCAATGGTATATGCCAACAAGGTATGGATGCATTATCTACTGGAGAAACAACTGGTCATGCAACTTGACCACAAACCATTGTTGTAGGCAATACACTTGGAGCACATGAAGAGTACATAGATAGATAGGAGGAACAACTACAATTGTTTGACTTCAGACTTGAGTACAAACCTGGTTGGTTCCATGTCATCCCCGATGTCCTATCACAACAACTTGATTTGAAGTCTTCCTCCTCTCATCACAGTGACAATTAAAATGAGGTCAATTGACTCAAAAGCCCAACTCAAGCTTAGGACATCTTTACAACAAGATCCCTTCTTTCATATGGTACAAGATTGTCTTGTAGTGGGTGATAATGAGTACAACACCTTCTTGTTCAAGGAAGACCTTCTATTTTGTGAGAAATGGATCTATGTTCCAACCAAGGGTGATCTTTGACTTGTGCACCTTCAAAAAGCTCATGACTTACCAATTGTTGGTCACATGGATGTTGATAAGACCTTGGGTACCCTCCAATGCCAATGTTGGTGGCCCAAAATGGCACGAGATGTTTGAGAGTTTGTGTGATCTTGTGAGAATTTCCAGTGCAACAAGGTGAGCAACCAGAAACCGAGTGGACTCCTTCAACCACTCCCCATTCCATCTACTCAATGGGAACATGTGAGCTTAGATCTCGTTACCTCCTTGCCCAAGATGAAGCAAGGCCACACAACAATTGTGGTGTTTGTGGTTAAGCTTAGCAAGCAAATCCATTTGGTACTATCCATTTGGTACTAACCTTTGATATCGTGGATGCTCCAACATTGGCAGAGATCTACTTTGACAATGTCTTCAAGCATCATGGGATACCCTATGTACTCATCTTTGATTGTGACCCTTGATTCACTAGAAACTTTTGGCAAGCACTCTTTGAGATACTCGGCACCAAGCTTGCTTTGACCATGGCCTATCCTCAAACTGATGGAGAAATCAAACGTGCCAATCGCACCTTGGAGGATATGCTTTGTGCCTTTGTCAATGTTCACCATACCAACTAGGATGAATGTCTTGCAGCTATTGAGTTTGCATACAATAATTCCAAACAGACAAGCATTGGCTTCTCTCTTTTCTTCTTGAATTTTGGACAAAACCAACTTGTTCCAGCTTCCCTTCTTGCTCCTCCTCCATCTCATGTTCCTCACACTTCACCTTCTTGACCACCATATCTCAATCCCTCCAACAAGCTAAATCTCATCTCCTTGTTGCTCAAAATTGTCAAAAACAATATGCATATCACCATTATTGTGATCTCACCTTCCAAGTCAGTAATAAGGTTATGCTCTTCTCTAGTAACCTTCCCCTCCTACTTGATACTCAAGTCCGTAAACTTATCCCAAATTAGATAGGACCTTTTGACGTCACCCAAATCATTTCTTGTTGCTTATTGATTTGCCTTGCCTTTGCATATGCAAATCCCCATGTCTTCCATATTTCCAAGTTAAAATCCGAATCCATCTTCTTTTCCTCTTGTATCCAGCCTCCTCTTCCTCCAATGCCTATCAATAATCATGAGGAGTATGAAGTTGATTGTATCCTTGCATGTTGATATATTCAACATGGCTACCAATAACACACTGAATACAAGGTCCTTTGGAAAGGGTATCCCCTTCATGATGCCACTTGGGAGCCTCTTTCTCATCTCCAAAATGCACAAATAATTATCCAAGAGTTTGAAGCTTCCATGGTGATGAGGACATCACCAACTAGCGATGGGGAATATGTAACAATATGGAGCTTAATGATGAGTTAGTCAAGACTAACAAAGTAGTGAATAGACCTAAAATATTCTAAAAGTATCTTGAAAGCTTCTTGGGAAGCTTCTTGGCTAGCTTTGCTTGCACCCCAAGTAGGTAGCTTCTAGAAGAAAGCTTCTTGGGAAGCTTCTAACTAGCTTAGCTTGCATGCCAAGTAGATCACTTCTAGAAGGAAGTTTCTTGAGAAGCTTCTTGGTTAACTTGGCTTGCATTCCAAGAAAGTGGCTTGAGGGAGCTTCTTGACAAGCCTCTCAAGAGCCTTGTTTTCTCCCTATAAATACCAGAGCCTAAGCTCTACTAGGCATCCAGAGTTTCCCTACATTCCCAATGTGATCTTTCATTCTCCTCTTTCTCTCCTTGGTCTTGGTCTTTTACACCAAGAGAATCTATCTCTATTCATCTTGAAGATTTATAATTTCACAATATGTTTACAATCAAACACAAAATTATCCATGCACCCAAAAGATACTTCTTAAAATGCCTTGGGCTTTGGAAATTTTATTTGCTTTTCTCTTTCTCAAAATGGTACTCTCTCTACCTGCTCTTGTTGATTGTCTTTTTCTTTTAACAATCAAATAAGGTGCTTGATTTGTTATTGCATAACAATGATAACTTGGACATCACTACCATGGTTACTACCCTATCAAACTATGAGCAAATATCTAAGTTAACATGTAGATGCAACACATCCACCATTCTTTGTAAGTTACAATTAGAATATCTATGGTTCATTAGACAAGATGATTCTATTTAGAAATTCTACCCCAAGTGTGGAACTTGATGAACTACATGAAATGATGTGTGGGTAGTACATGGAAATAGAAATCCTAATGGTTGGAAGAAAAGATTTGGTGGTCTATAAATTCCATCCATACCATTCTTACTCTAATACCAATGTAAAAGATCAAGAAGACAAATAGTAGAATGAAAGACCGGAGTGCAAAATCACATTAAGAATCTCATATGAAGGAGACTCTGAATGTCCAGTATTAGTTTGGGCTATGGTATTCATAGTTAATATACAAAGCTCTTGGAAAGCTCCTAGGGAAGCTGTCAAGGCAAGAAGCCGTCTTGTTGGCGTGCAAGCTAAGCTAGCAAAGAAGCTTCATGAGAAGTTATCTACTTAAAATACATGTTACTCAATACTTAGAAGGTACCAAGAAGTTACCATGATGCCTCTTGAACATGTTTTATTGTTTGTCTAATTTTTCCTATTTGCTAACTCATCTACTAATTCCATATTGTCATACTATCAATGTTTGGGAGATGACACGGGGCAAAGTTGTGCATATGATCCTTCCAAAAAACACTATCATATCCTTCCAATACGAAGATTCCAAAAGGCAAAACCTCATGTACTCTCAAGCTAGTGTGGCTTGTAGTCACATCATTGTTGTTGGTGTAGTTTGTTGTAGATACACATACTCACTTGGATAAAATTTACAAATCAAGGGTTATAACCTCCTCCTCAAATAGTAACATAGTGTAAGGTATCCTTATGTTGAGCAATCACTAAGTTCCCAAAGGCCATCAACATCATTCTTTGAAAGGTCTTTGCTCATTGAGAACATATGCTCACTCATACAACTAGATCATCTAAGTCCAAAACCAAAATAACATATTCTACCATATTGAGCTCAACATGCTCAACCAAACCAAAGACCTCCACCAAAGTCAATTAAAATGCATTAAAATACAAAGCAGATAACCCACAATAATGTAGTATCATGTACTTTGTGTCATAACTCCTTGTCTAATATCCCGTACTAAATTGAACTACTTGGGCCTTAGTAACTCCCCTAAGTTAAACTGATCAACCATCTCATGCACGTGGATGCTTCACATAAGCTCTCTCCAACCTTCAACTAGAACTCCTACAAGCTCTTCAGCTTGTTAAACCAAAATTTGTTGTAGTTCTACCTCAAGCACTAGAAGAACTCTACCATGGAGTTAAACCCCGATACTACATCACCTCTTATAATGGTACCTCCACTCATAATAGCACCATGTCCAACTAGTGCATCTCCACTAGATACACCAATGCTACAAGAGTTGAAACTTGTGGGTACTTCTTGTCTACCTTTAGAAATTGCACTTGAAGTGATGGATCTAAATTGATCTAAATTGAGAGAGAAATAAGAGGATAGAAGCTCACATTGGGACACTTGAATGACGGAAAACTCCAAATGCCTAACATGAGCTTTGGCTTTGGTATTTATAAGGAACATACAAGGCTTTTGAGAAGCTTCTCAAGGCGCTTCCTCAAACCACCTTCTTGGAGTGTAAGCCAAGTTAACCAGGAAGCTTCTCAAGAAGCTTCCTTCTAGAAGTTGCCTACTTGGCATGCAAGCTAAGCTAGTTGGAAGCTTCTCAAGAAGCTTCTTTCTAGAAGCTACCTACTTGTGGTGCAAGCTAAGCTAGTCAAAAAGCTTCCCAAGAAGCTTCCTAGATACTTCTAGAATATTCTAGGCTATTTTGGTCCATTCACTACTTTGTTGGTCTTGACTAATTCATCAATAAGCTCCATATTGTTACATATTCTCCCACCGCTAGTTGGTGATGTCCTTGTCACCATGGAAGCTTCAAACTCCTAGAGAGCCATTTGTGCATTGTGGTGATGAGAAAGAGGGTCCCAAATAGCATCATGAAAGGGATACTCTTTCGAAGGGACCTTGTACTCAGTGTGTTATTGACAGCCATGTTGAATATGCCAACTTGCAAGGATATGCTCAACTTCATACTCTTCATGATCATTGATATGGATGGGAGGAGGAGGAGGTTGGATACAAGAGGAAAAAGAAGATAGATTTGGAACAAACGGTTCAACTTGGAAACATGGAAGACAAGGTGGATTTGCATATGCGGAGACAAGGCAAGTTGATAAGCAACAAAAGAAATGATTTGGGTGACATCAAAGGGTCCTATCCAATTTGGGGTAAGTTTACGGACTTGAGTATCAAGTGGGAGGGGTAGGAGGGTAGGTTACTAGACGAGAGTATGACTTTATCACCAACTTGAGAGGTGAGATCACGATGCTGGTGGTCTGCATATTGTTTCTAGCAATTTTGAGCAATAAGAAGATGAGAAATGGCATGTTGGAGAGATTGTGAGATGGTGGTCAAGAAGGTAGAAGTATGAGAGACATGAGATGGAGGAGGAGCAAGAAGAGATTCCAAAACAAGTGGATCTTGGCCAAAATTGAGGAAGAAAAGAGAGAATCTAGTGCTTGCTTGTTTCAAACTATTGTATGCAAACTCCTCAACTGCAAGACATTTTATCCCAATTGGTATTATGTACATTGACAAAGGTACAAAGCATATCCTCTAGGGTGCAATTTGCATGCTCAATTTGTCCATTAGTTTGAGGATGGTAGGCCGTGGACAAAACAAGCTTGGTGTCAAGTATCTGAAAGAGTGCTTGCTAAAATTTGCCAGTGAATTGAGGATCATGGTTGGAGATGAGTACACGGGGCATCTCATGATGCTTGAAGATAGTGGTGAAGTAGATTTTCATTAATGTTGGAGTATCCATGGTATCAAAGGTTGGTGGCAAACGGATTTGCTTACTAAGCTTATCCACAAACACTACTATTGCTATGTGATCTTGCTTTGTCTTTGGCAAAGATGTAATGAGATCCAAGCTCACATATTCCCATTGAATAGAGGGAATGGGAAGTGGTTGAAGGAGTCCACACGGTTTTTGGTTGCTAGCTTTGTTACATTGGCAACTCTCACAAGATTGAACAAACTCATGAACATCTTGTGCTATGTTGTGCCACCACCATTAGCATTAGAGGGTACCCAAAAGTCTTGTCCACACCCATGTGACCAGTGATGGGTAATTCATGGGCTTCTTGGAGATGCACAAGTTAGAGGTCACCCTTGGCTGGAAAATACATCCTGTCCTCATGGAATAGAAGGCCTTCTTTGAAGGATAAAATTTTGTACTCCTTGTTGTATGTTGCAAGATGACATGTACCATCTGAAAGAAAGGATCTTGTTGTAGGCTATCTTAAACTCGATTTGAACTTTAGAGTCAATTGGTACCATTGTTATTGCTGCCATGATGAGAGGAAGAGACTTCAAATCATGTCGTCATGATAAGACACAGAACCGACCTGGTTTGTACTCTAGTTTGATGTCAAACAACTATAGTTATTCTTCCTATTGATGATATTGACTCTTCATGTGTTCCAAGTGTAATGTGTGCAACAATGGTTTGTGATTAGTTTGCATGATCACATGTTTCCCCAAGAGATAATGCCTCCATACCTTAGTGGTATATACTATTGCTAGTAGTTCTTGATCTTGAGTGAAGTAATTCCTTTAAGCTATATTGAGTTGGCAAGACACAAAGGCAATGGGATGTAATCCATATGGGAATTCTTGCTGTAATACGGCTCCAACTGCAAAGTTAGAAGCATCAAAATCAATCACACAAGGTAGTTGAGGATCATATGGTTGAAGTATGGGTCTTGAAGACACCATATGTTTTAGTAGACATTCAATGATGCAATGTTCAATTTGGCAACAATAGAAACAACCACTATTTTGTTATAATTTTTCTCTATCTATGGTTGCCAAGTGGTCTTTGTTGAATTGCATCAATCTCCATTGCTGTCGGCTCCTCCATCCATGTGTGGTGTATTGGTAGGTTTTGTGGGGGTCGAGGTCGAGGCCAAGGCCAAGTTGTTGTGACCAAGGAATCAAAGCATTTGGCCAACCGCATGGCTTTCTCCAAGTCTTGTGGCTCTTGCATAGTTAACTCTAATTTAGTTCGTGACTTCAAGCTCCTCACAATTTGATCCAAAGCTTCACCTTCTAGTATATTGGGAATTTGCATGATGGTGTTCTGGAATTAAGTGATATAACTTCTTACAAAACCAATCTATTTCAACTCTGCCAACCTATCTCGTGTAGCTCATGTGGCATTTATGGCTTGGAAACAATCAATTACTGCACTCTTGAATTTTGCCCACATTAAGATTAGTATAACAATTTTCTATTTAGCTTGCTCCACTCAAAATTGCCACCATAGCTTTGCTACTCCATCCAATTGATTGGAAGCCAAGAGAATCTATTTCCATTCATCTTGAAGATTAGTAGCTTCAAAATAATGTTTGCAATCAAACATAAAATTCTCCATTGCACCTAGAGGATTCTTGCCTTCAATTACCTTGGATTTTGGGAATTGGATTCAATCTTCTCCTTCTAGAACTAGTGCTCTCTCTACGTGCTCTTGTCGTTGACGGTCTCGTTCATCCAACAATCAAGTAAGGTGCTCGATTTGTTAATGCATAACAATGATAACTTTGGGTATTGCCGCCATGGCTACTACTCTTTCACATTACCCCCAATCTATCTAATTGATTAACATGTAGATGCAACATGTCCATCATTCTCCATAAGTTACAATTGAAAGTATCAAAGGTTCCTCAAACAAGGTGATGAACTGCGTGAAATGATGCTTGGGTAGTATTTGGACACAAAAGTCCCAATGGTTTGGCGGAAATATATTTGGTGGTCTATAAATTCTATCCATCCCATTCCTACTTTGATACCAATGTAAAAGATCAAAATCAAGGAGAGAAATAGGAGAATGGAAGCACACCTTGGGACATTTGAATGAAGGAAAACTCCAAATGAATAGCATGAGCTTAGGCTTTGGTATTTACTGGGAGCATACAATGCTTTTGAGAAGATTCTCAAGAAGCTTCCTCAAGCTGCCTTCTTGGAGTGCAAGCCAAGTTAATCGGGAAACTTCTCAAGAAACTTCCTCATAAAAGCCGCCTACTTGGCATGTAAGCTAAGCTAGTTGAAAGCTTCCCAAGAAGCTTCTTTCTAGAAACTACCAACTTGTGGTGCAAGCTAAGCTAGTCTAGGAGCTTCCCAAGAAACTTCCTAGATACTTCTAAAATATTCTAGATTATGGTGCGCATCTCGGCACAGTTAACATTAGATCGCACAACTTTGCTGCAAACACATTCAGATTACTGTTTATCTCGAAAGACATAAGTGCTCAACCATGAGATTTCAAGCTACCATGCTTCACATACGAACCTGAAGGTGACAATCGCTCCATTATGCCAAAATTATGTTATTCCGAGGAGACTCAACTACAGGTCACCATGTACAACTACATAGAGTATCCAGAGTTTCCACTTTTAGTTAATATGTCCGTCAGGTTATGGATTCTACAGCAATGCAATGATCTATCGTCTACGTCTACAATGATCTATCGTCTACGTCTACAGTGTTTAAGAACCATATAGCACATAAACATATTCATGATTGTCACTAGCGAGTCTCTTGAGAACTGCATCTCAAAGGTTTCTTAGTGTTCTATCGATCCCAGGAACGACGATTGATAACGTTGTAGTTTAGAAGAAAGATTGTGCGAGTTTATGGCCCATCCTGGTAAGACTTATCAACTTCTATTCATTATATAGATTTTCCAAAAAACTTCGAAGGATATTTTCCAAAAAAATTCGCTAAATATTCACTTATAGTATCTTCATACCCGAGAAGCATTAGATTAAATGTCTGCAGTCGGAACTCGTTTCATTGGACGGTAGGCAAAGTGTGATCCCTAGTTGTTCCAGTTTGGCTTATTCTCTTAAACTTAGAGGAGGCGGTGCAACTTTGAGCAGTATACTTCCAGATCGGTGAAGTACTTTTACAAATGGACTCGGCAATTACGGCAGATGGGGACCCCGAAACAACTTGAGTCGCCACAACATGGCAAGTTTCCTGACTGCAAAATGGCCGGAACTTCATCACACCAAATTAACTATTACAAGACTTGAAAAAATTTGATCGATCGCTGTTCCAAGTTGGCCGAATGATTCCGGCATTTACTGCAGAGTTCCAGGCACTGAGATAAGTCCAGCTGCTCCAAGTTGGCTAAGTTTCCAAAACTTCTGGGAAGGGCCTGCACGAAAATCCATTTTCAACTGCTTCAGGCTAAGAAGTTGCCGAATGATTCCGGCATTGGCTGCAATTCCCAGCACCGAGATAAGTCCAGCTGTTCCAAGTTGGATAAGTTTCCAAAACAGCCGGGCAGGACTTGCAACTCTGAAGAGCTGTATATTTTCATTTCCTTCAGGCGAAGAAGTCCCCGGAATGATTCCGGCAAGTGACTTTAGATTCTCACAGCTATTCAACTTTAGCTGTTCCAAGTTGGCTAAGTTTCCATAACTGCTGGGAAGGGCGTGCAACCGTGAACAGCCAACTATTTTATTTTCAATTCCTTCAGGCGAAGAAGTCCCTAGAATGATTCCGGCAATGACTTTAGATTCTCACAGCTATTCAACTCTAGCTGTTCCAAGTTGGCTAAGTTTCCATAACTGCTGGGAAGGGCGTGCAACCGTGAACAGCCACCTATTTTCAATTCCTTCAGGCGAAGAGCCACCTATTTTCAATTCCTTCAGGCGAAGAAGTCCCCCGAATGATTCCGGCAATGACTCCAGTTTATAATGGTTCAGCTCTATTATCGTGATTCGTTTCCGAGGAAAACAAGACCCACGAAAACCATGCTGGACGCCGAGAAGAAATTGAACCATCCTTCATAACCGTCTGATCGAGATGACCTTGCTGAGGACGAAGCGAATAGAAGTGCACACTCAAGGGAGGGATGAGTGCATATAAATTCGTCTGTGGGACCTAGCTCTCCAGGAGTACTTGTTTCCCAGACTCAGTAAAGTTTGCATTTTCATTTCGTGTTTTCTCCTTTCAACCAGAAACATGGAAAGCTAATACATAAGCCTAACTTCCACAGTGCATCCCACAAGGATTTTCTCACGTAGTTGAGGTTTATCAACTCCAATTCAGAGATCACTAGGTTCAGCTTACCCGAAGTACCGTTGGTCCGGTCCTCACCCACAAGGACCGGTTGAAAAGCTGGGATTCATGATCACAATGGTTTGAACACGTTAAACACAATTTTATTCAGGATTCCAGGATGTCATCGTACTACAGATGTTCGACCCATGGCTGGTACCAAGGACAACCAACGGCCAGAAAAAACGACGAATCTATTTTCGTCCAATTTCAAGTACTTGGATATAGCCTTGACGTTCCCAAACCAATAACGGCGAGCATTATAATGGAGTCAATTAAAAGGTCGAGCATCTAATCTCTACGTAAATGAAATGGCCACTTGGCCGCTGATGTTACTGTCATATGGAGTCTTCGTAATGGATTTACTTTGAGCTGATATATTCTATGTATGCACAGTCTATACAAGTATAGAGACTCGGAACCTGGGTGCAATGAGTGCGTGAATCCAGAGTTTACATGTACAACGAGTTTCCTTTTCAGTTGTAGTTTCGAGTCCGATCGCTCTCCAAGGGTGGGAATTTGAGGAGCAGAAACAGGACAACGCTTCGATTCGCGTTCAGGTTACATCCCTGGGTGAGGAGGACGGTAACGGAGCAAAACATTGAACACAAAATCTTTGTGTGTTCCGAGGGGACTTATGCAATAAATAGAGTTGTAATATTGTTGACGAGGAATGCATGAAGGAGAATTGACATTCTAAGAACTTATTCTTGACGATCACTTCCGAGGCTAAAACAATCGTAAATTCAAGGTACCGGGGGGTAACCTGCACAAACGGGGAGATTTTAAAACTTCCACCCGACTGTGTATCCTCCGCCAGAGATAGCTGCTTTCGATGGGTTTCGACTGGACTCCATGCATTCTGAAGCCTTGTTCAATCTCGACTCATTGACGAGCCACGTGTGCAAATTGTGCGTCTTATATCCACGAGTTTCGAATCTGGATTTAATTTGCTTATATCTATCTATATGTCGAGCCAAATTCCCAAATATTGCTGCTTTAAGTACCCTATCCGCTTCTTCATTATACGATACTAGTGTCTATGAGAATAGATGGAATTTTCAAAAAAATTCAAATTGCACATGCGCTGCAAACTGGAATATCTACCTAATGTGATGAGTAGGTGCTTGACCTGTATTATAGTTGTGGTCGTTTGGTTTCTTAGTTCTTCGCAATAAAAAACTTCCCGCCATGAACAGCACAGAACACGCGGCCTGCGGTGAGGATGAGATTCTCAAAATTACTGCTTTGTAGATCAAGGGATCAATCGAAAGATGATTAATCTGTTGCATATACGATATTGTTTACATTCTAGAAGAAGGTTTTGTGCAAGGGAGTGGCACTCAAGGACTTGCTCTAAGTGAGAGAATAGAATCTCAAATTTTATCACCAATGAACAAGGTAGCAATTGTCATGTTCGTTCTGGTCGAACCATGAAGAAAAACTATGAGCGAAGCAGAAGTCGAATAGCAGCCTATTGAGCCTGCTTTCACACAGTCTCTATCATCTGGGTGGTGTAGCGGCCGCCTGTAACCCGAGTGGGGGTATGAGAGTTGGTAGTTGAAGCTGTTCTCGAGGACCGGTGGGGTCATGTAGAAGGCACGTCCACTTGGAGCGTAGAGTCTCCATGTAGACATTTCCATGGAGATGAGAAGTGCCTGCTGAGATAATGCGGAGGGCACAGCGTGAGGCGGGTGACCGAGCAGCGATCACCTCTCGCTCTACGCAGTCAAGGGATAGCGTGCTTGAATGCTTCCCAGCGATCATCCTCTCGAATCTGATTCCAACAACTACTCTCAGCTTTTTAAGTTGCGATGTATGCATAAGGTTGTTTCGGGTGATCAAGTAACACCTACCGTTATTGGTTAATTAATGTAAACACCCCGCATCTGCATTAAAAAGCTGCGATGTATGTGGTGGGCATCGGTGGCAACCTGGATTGTTATAAGAATCTTGGTAGTTCTCTGGTTTCTGCAACGAATTGTTGACGCTAACCAAGTTTCACTAGATTGTACTGGCAACGAGAACAGTGGAGGGATTGCTACGTTAATCTTGATGATAGCAAGTTGCATTCATCCACTGCTCGATCACAGGGGGAATTTCCTTTTAAACGGTAAAGGTTGAGATACCTGGCGGAAGTTATCATCATCATTTCATGGACTGCCATCACGTGGACATCATGTTCGGCCACTATTGACAAAGCCTTATGGAAAGTTTGAAACTCTACATGAAGATGGACTCTTCAGAATCCATCAAGCGTGCTGTCTCATGAGGAGACGGGTAGGGAACTGTGCAGTGGATCATAAGTACTAGTCGATCATAGATTTGAGCAGTTTGTTTCTTTGTAAGAGGCTGTAGCGGAGTCCGAAAGCCTTGCCAACACAGTTGGAGAGGAAGACACGGACAAGCTTTTAGCTGCAATCAGGTCTTGCCTATATGGTTTCGGCATTTAGTTGCTTGCTTGTAAGTTAATAACAGTCCAGCAAGCTGGTTAACTAACTTGTTCCTTGGACGATTGATAGGTCCGAAAATATGTCCGATTGATAGCAATCGGACATATTTTCAATGGTCTACAGATCAGAAGACCTATTCTCATGCAGGATATGCGTCCAAAGATAGATTTCTCAGTGGATCAAACTTTGGAGACCTCTTGTGAGTGATTCAAAGCTTCTTAGGACTTCTGCAAAAGGACGGATACAAGGACTTGGATGTGACCCGTTTGCAAACTCTGATCGAGAACCTGGTCATGGGCTGTGAAATTCTCGTCTTTTTTTTCTCTGTTACCTTCTTATTATGTTTCTCCATAGAATATATGGTTGGATAGAATACGATATGCATTAGTAAGTTTCTCTATTGCTTGTTATTAATCACAACGATTTATGTACACTGCTTGGTTATGGTGGTGAGTTGTTGTGAAAGAACTCATCTGATTTATCCATCTACGTTTATAGTTTGTCACGCTCGTATCACGTTAACGGCAGTAGAGCCGTTGTTGCTACGTTTCCTCTGGTCATGTATACCTTCTGAACAAAAAGTTACATTCTTGGCAGGCAAAAGTACATCAATTTTAATCCTACCAAGGTTCTAGTTTGATTTCTTACCCAGGGTCCCGAATGGGGGCCAAGGAGGAACCCTTCTGCGCAACTTTCAGGCACATTGTAGTTGTTTCTAAATGGAAAGGTGAAGCTTCTCTCACGCGTGGCACTGCGCAGCTCATTAGTCCCCGAGCTCATTCCACAACAAATGGGGTGGACACTTTGGACATTCTTTCAGCGACACTTGGGCCCTAGCTCTTCTTCTGTTCTTTAGAGATGGTGGTAGGATTCAGAAAGTAATTCTCATTGACATGATATCGGTTCTACTTCTGTTCCTTAAAGGTCACTAAATCTGGCAGTAGGATTCTCTATAATTCTCAAGAATTTCCTGAGAACTTAGGAAGATTTATGACGGCACCTAGAAAACGGTGTTGCTATTCTCTAAACTTTCAACCTTTGAAAATTACAAAAACCATGGTTCTAGTTTGGAAAGAAGGTGACTACCCAGAAGTGGACAAAAATATAGAAATACAAGGTGTAGATAGAAATATAGATGTAGAGTTTGAGTATGATCATCTCTTATAGGAACCTCGATTTCCCAATGATCCAAATAAATCTTCAATAAAAGAAGAGATCGAGAGAAGGATTCTCACTCTCAAATGTAGTAGAAGGTGACTTTGGAGCATTAGGGAAGATTTGAGAAAATGTACGCAAATATATCCATGTCTTTGCCTTCAGTTACAAGCATCTGGTATCCTTCAAGGAGCATCCCATTGAGCTGGAGCATTGAACTAATGTTATTTGTCAAATGGAAAGGGAAATCAGCCCACCAATAACAATATTTGTCAAGGAAAGAAACATACTTCATGTATGAAGTGTAGAATTTTGAATAAATCTTCCTCATTATGATAGTGAAGAAGAATGGAACGTTGAAGATGTGTTGAGTTACAAAAAGCTCAACAAGCTGTATTGACCAAGAAGTGTTATTATCCTTTACCATACTTTGGTGATGAGATCTTGGAGGACATTGTAAGCAATGAATGGTATAGCTTTTTTGATAGTTATAGTGATTATAATAAAATAAACATTGCACTAGAACATCAACATTTGATCATCTGTAATACACTTATTTTCAAGTAATACACTTTGGTCTTTGTAATGCATCAACTACCCTTTTATCAAGTTCATGAATAAGATTCTTAAACCATTCATAAAAAGTTGATGAGAGATTTTGTTGATAATGTATATGCATATAAGGACAAGCAAAAACACTTTATTACCTTATCAAATTGTTTTTTTTTTCATTGCCATCCACCAATAACAAGAATGGTGTGGAAAAATATAACTATTTGTGAATCTAAACAAAACAAAACAAATTTTTTTAATAGAGTAAAGGTTGTTATATCTCCGATTGGACTCGAGGAAACACAAACAAGAATTCATCCACCATGATAATCACTTAATATGTGAAGACATAAAGATAAATTTAATATGTGGTTATGAGGTCAAAAGTTAAGAAACTATCAAGTAGTTTCCGTTTTGAAACCTATATATATATATATATATATATATATATATATATATATATATATATATATATATATATATATATATATATATATATATATATATATCATCACATGAGAATAAACTATAACCAATAAAATCTATCCAAAGACCTCCGATGGTTAAACACTTACTCCCTACTGTTGTACTTCTACCTATTCATTTCTGATATTTTCGCTTTGATGATCCATATACATGTAGAATCTTCCAAATTAAATCTACCAGTTCTCTGAAGCAACCTCAACTAAATTGAGCAAGTGCAAGGCGGATCATCCAACTATGGTAGTCGGATTAATGACACAAATATTGACTAAACTTTGTAGGGAACTCTTCGTCCTCCATAACGCTACGAACCCCTGAAGTTCCTTCACTTCACTCGCTAGATTTCAAATACATTAAGTCAGGTAGACTTGACCAATTCGAGGTGCACGTGCACTTGAATTCGATGCTTTATCGACAAGTATGATCGGTTTGAAAGTGTGCCTTCGGACCACTTTTGCCTGTCAATCAGTTTTGGAAGATTGTACTGACCACTGACCTGTTGAGTAGATTTAGTCGATAAAGACCGGTCCTCAAATTGTAGTGAGGACGAAGAAAAACCGGAGACAGCGGACAGCTTGCTGGAGAGTCAATTGGGAGGAGAGAGGAGGACCCGAGTGAAGACAAGAGGTACAAAGGCTGCTAACCAAATCCATCATTCCTAGTAGACCTACCTACAGTTGGCTCACCAGTTAGCTCACCGAAGATACAGAGGTAAACAAACCGCTGTTAACCAAATGAATATCCTCATTCCTAGCAAGGACCTACCTGCTAGAGCTAGCTACAGGTAGGCCCCTTGCTAGGAGTGATGATGCTCATTTGGTTAGCATCGGTTTGTTTACCATTGTACCCCCTGTCGGGCACCTCTGTACTTCGGCACCACCCCAGAGGTACAACGAATTCATGGAAATAAAGTTCGATGAAATCGAACTTCAGTGGTTTCCTTCCTGGTTTTACTCCGTAATGTTGCCAGCGAATTTGAGAAGCCAAAATTTCGCTACACATTTTGAGTTAGACCTGCGTGATCAATGCTATGGTTCCCTGATTGGAAAACCAGTTGATATCGTTCAGCTTGTTCAATGAGCAGTACATAATCACAGAATATGTACAGTTGCATCCAACTATTCTTAGTTCAGATATCTTGCGCCACAAATGTCTCTCTGAAAACGACTGATTTATTGGGTCAAATTCTTGCAGACGTGCGGTGGAACGTCCGAGTCAAGGATTTGCAATGGTCGGAATCTTCTATAGATGCCTCGTTCTCTAGATGCCTTCTGTCTCCGACGTCATTTGTACCTTGAGCTGGCATTAGAAGTCCTGCATTCGGTGTTTTAGAAATCTTGCTTGTGTCGTTTAGTCTTCTTGGGAACAGCAATGTTTTGACAATCTTGAGCCACTAATCAATAGGCTAGGAGTTTCTCGAGCTGAGGAACCCGGGAGTGCGAATCCTCTTTAGTCAAACACACTGCAAGTCTAATTCAGCTGCGATTACTTTGTATTCAGATCCACCTAGGCTGAGATATTATAACGGGTCCTTAATGGGACTCCCAGGCTACCCCAGCGACGTTCCTTGCGGTGGTCTAGATAACTGCTGCCCAGCTCATGATACGTCCGTTGCTTGCAACAATCTTGGTACTATAACAAACAACCGAGCTCCCCACGTTCAATTGCTTCCTCCTTCAATCAAGAGTCTAACTCTGGTGTATTCATTAGTATAATATTTCTTCTGTACCACAGCGTAAGATTGACCAAACCCACAGCACGAACGAGGACTCTGGAGATGGTGACACCCTAAGAAATTTTGACCAATCCACAGTTTCGATTTCGGACTTTTTCGGTTTTGATTTTTCGGACTGAAGTAGATAAAGAGAGGGATCAGAGGTGTTGGTTGAGGAGCTCCTCTGTTCTCAAGACGTGAAGTTCTTGCGTTATCAGGGGTCCCTGAGCAAGCCACAAGCTTCGATGGAAATGGTGGGCCTGGAAGTCGATTTGAAGCCGCCGGAGGTGAAGAAAGTCCCTCATGTGACGGAGATGTTTGGACATGTTAGGGAGCGTAATTATTTCTGGCTGCGGGATGATGCAAGAAAGGATTCGGAGGTTCTAGCTTGTCCGAAAGCAGAGAACGATTACACAGATGCAGTGATGGCAGGTACCAAGGAGTTTCAAGAAAAACTGTACAAGGAGATGAGGGCAAAGATCAATGAAGCTCGCAACAGTGTACCTTTGAGGAAATGTGGGTTCTTCTACTACAGGAGAGACTTGGAAGGAAAGCAATATAAACATCATTGTAGACGCGCAATCCTTGGTGATGAGGGTCCTGGACGTGTGGACAAAGTTATGGAAACAGGGGATGGAGCTCCAAAGGAGATTATCCTTCTCGACGAGAATGTGGTGGCTAAACAGCGTAAGTCTTACTCATTTGGGGCCGTGATGGTAATCCTGATCATAAACGTTTCGCGGTGAGCGAGAACTTCACAGGAAATGAGATATTTACCATTCGTGTAGTCGACATTGAAACAGGGCAAGAGATTGGACCGAAGATCACTGGAGCCACAGAAGAAGTAGAGCGGGGAGACGATAACACTATATATTACGTGGATCAGGATGAAACTTATCGGCCATACAAGGTATGGCGGCACAAGGTTGAATCAGATCAGGCCTCGACAAATGCGTCTACCATGAGAAAGGTGTAGAGCTTTGGTTGGACATTAGGTCTTACAAAAGTGAAAGGTACTTGCTAGTGAGCTCGGCAAGCAAAAGCGCAAAGTTTGTGCTCTTCATGGACAAGAGCAAGCCGGATGCTGAGCTCGAGCTTTTGGCACCAAGGGTCCATGGAGTTGACATTTCCGCAAGTCATGCCAGAAATCATTTGTTCCTCACCAAAAGGAGTGAAGAATTTTACAACTCTGAGCTTCTTGTATTTCCGGTAGACGATCTTCCTGCACAAGTTGTGCTCCTTCCTCACAGGCCAAGTGCGAAACTGCAGAGAGTTTCGACCTCAAAGGACCATGTTGTGCAGGAGCGTAAGAATGGACCGGTGATAATAACTGTGTACCCTCGTCCTCCTGTTGGGGAACCCATAACTAGTCTTGGTGAGGGTAGAAGGGTAGAGTTCCCAGAACCTACTTAGGGTGTCTGGCTGGCATCTAGCCAATTTAACTCACCGGTTATGCAATATATCTAACGGTCTTTGACCACACTGTCATCAGTATATGATTACGATATGAATACAGGGAAGACAGTTCTCAAGAAAGTGCAAGCAGTTATAGTTGGTTTTGATGCCACCAAGTATAAGATCCTCCGGGAGTGGCCAACAGCAAGCGATGGAGCTTCAATTCCTATTTCTTTGGTGTGCAGAAAAGACTTGGTGAAATTGGATGGCAGTGACCCTTTGTTGCTTTATGGTCACAGCTCCTATGAGATTCCGAGTGACGCTGACTTCCATTCAAATAGGCTTTCTCTGCTTGATAGAGGATTTGTGTTTCCTATTGCTCACATCCGAGGTGGAAATATGGGCCGAAAGTGGTATGAGGATGGAAAGCTTTTAAGCAAGAAGAATACTTTCACAGATTTCATCTCGTCCGCTGAATTCGAATCCAGAAGAGATATGGCTCTAAAGACAAGGTTTGTATACATGGCATGAGTGCTGGAGGGCTTTTAATAGGTGCTGTGATGAACATGAGGCCAGATTTATTCGCAGTTGCAGTTGCGGAAGTGTCCTTCGTGGATGTAGTGACAACTACGCTGGACGAATCGATTCCCTTGACGACAGGAGAGTGGGAGGAATGGGGCAACCCGAAGAAGGAGTATTACAGCTATATGGTATCTTACTCTCCTGTAGACAATGTTCAAGCACAGAGTTATCTCCACACTTTGGTAACAGGGGGTCTACGTGATTCTCGCGTAGGCTACTGGGAACCTGCGAAGTTCAGTAAGGAGTTGCGGGAGAAGAAAACAGATGATAACGTGGTTCTATTCAAGTGCGACATGGGTGCAGGTCATTCATCGAAATCCGGAAGATTCGACCAGCTCGAGGAGACGGCCTTTTTGTATACGTTCATGCTCAAGTACTTGGGGTTACTTTCAAAGAGAGAGCAGTGATTTCCCAAACTCGATCATTGCGGACAAGGTTTCGATTTTAGTTGACGGCCTAACCAGCCCGCATGGAAGAGGTTGCAGTTCATTATCAAACGGACTGATGAGATATCTAACTCTGGCTACTTCGGTTCATCCAGCATGAAGGACGCTGTTGAAGAAAACTCTGCAGGGGGAGTCCTCAGGCTTTTCCTTCGTTGTTTCCACTGTAAGGTGGCTGTCTTCTCGACACTCTGTTGGATTGTAAATAAATCAGCTCCTTTTATGAGGTCTCAAAGCCAGGACTTTGAAACATACTTTGGAATATGCGTTTGAAGCACCAAACTTGTGAAGATTTGTCCCTCCGTGAAATCATTTTCTCTGGAAAGCCGTGCCTGCACTCTTACACTTTTACCTCTCAACGTCAGTGTTTCTCTTCCGACTCGGCTCATGTATGATACATGTCTTCTGCGTACTTGTACATTATTAGTTGGACAAAATTTCCCTTATCCAGTGAAGAAATCGTAAGCAGAGTTCTATCAGTGGAAAGTTCTATCGATCTTAGAATCTCTATTGTCTACCCAAGGAGAACAAAATATATGATAGATGCTCCTTCGTCTTTTGCAAAGAGTTATGGAATAATATTTGATGGTAACTTACTAAGGAATATATTGGTATAATATACTTTCTAATGAAGAACATATGGAACTTATACTTCCAAATTGGTATAAATCAAGGTAGATAGTGATGGGAGCTTAATTTCATGTATCTTCAGTGAAAAATGCTGACGATGGAGCCAGATGAACCGACAATAAACGGTTTAGTTTTGCTCCGAGTTTTCGGTTTCACCAAGTTGAGATGGACTGACCTCGTTGTTTGTTGAGATTTCAATCAGATAATAAAACCTTATACTCTCCTTTCATACGGTTTCAATCCTCATCTCGATTTGCACATATCATGTTACATGTTTAGATTTCATCTTCTATTTGCATGTATATTTCAGTATGTTTTGCTTTCATTTTATTACCATTTCATTTACATACCCTATGTTCAGAGTCCTTCCCGTCTCTTGCTCGCGATTATGCATTCTTTTTTTGCTAATGATTATTTGCAAATCGATTTATTCTGTTTACTCTTATTCCTTATGCATTTTTCCTTTGCTCATGATTATTCTACAAATTGATTTATTCATTTATTTTTATTTCTGTTCTTTAGGAGACTCTTTCTTTCCAATTTCCACTACACTTAACGTTGTTACTTTTTGAACGGCACTTTCGATAACAACCGAGTTTAATACTCATGACCATTCGAACAGAAACTCGAGACGAATATACAAATAAATACTCGTAGAGTATAAATAGACGAATAAATACTCGTTCTGTATTTTCTCGGCTACTTCTGCACTGCATGTCCAATGGTGAAGTTATATTACTTTCATGAAGTTTTGCTATGACCACTTTCTACTCCTTTCTGTTGGTTAGTTTGTGCTTTCATTTTGCATGTTGTGATAGACTCTATCCAGTCCTCTAATTATATTTATAGATAACACATCAAACTTTATGTGCGCAAAAATCAAAGTATTAAGAAGTTTAACGAGTGGGATTCCCATAGGAATTGGTGCAATCCATAGGAGAACAAACACACTAGATGATTAGTTTTTTATATTCCAGTAGTTTGTAGACCTTACTATGGTCATAACTCGGATATATGAGAGGCAAGAAAGAAGATATCTCATATCGATACTATTGAGATTTAACTCCATTTTTTCTCCCTTGTCTCTCCCCTTGTATGGTCTGATAGAGTCCTCCCATCCTTCATGTGTTCTACTCAGAATTCTTTTCCCCTCAAACTCCTGTATCCTTAATCCATAAAACAGTTTACAATAGGGGGTTTCAGAAATATTTTTGTGAAGCTCTGTATGTTTTCATATAGATTATTACATAGTGTTGACTAAATCGGTACAGGGTGTGGGCCGGAGGACAAAAAGGTACTGCTATGGAGTTCTGGTCAAGTTCCTTATTATTAGCAAACTCCATATGAGGTGGTTTGTCGGAAATAAGGGATATGGAGTTTTCCATTGTCACCCCGTAATGCATTAATTACACATTAGGGTTAAGAAAATGTTTAGTTTAGGTTAGGGTGAATGGGGTGGCAACCAAAAGGGGTGATGTACAATAATGCAAATGAATTATGTGAGGAGGACAAGTGGGACAAGAACAAGAGAAAACTGATGGTAGATAGGTGATATAGGAGAATGCAAATTGTACAAGGAGGACAAGAATGTGTTGCACAAGGAGGCCGAGTGCGATGAGAAAGAGAAAATTGACCGCAGAGTGGGAAGAGTAGGGTGGGTTGTGTGAAGGTGGGAAGGGGGAGTGAATTTTGTTTGAAGCGCCATCCAAAATACTCAATTTCACTATTTAAAAATTCCATGTGCAAATAGTACAATGAATTTCTTGTTTTGCAAGCTTGTTCATTCCGTGGATAACAAAGTATTGAAGTGAGAAGAGTAGAGCATGTCAACCAAGTGTTATTTTTGGTGATTCATGAATTGAGTTGTTATTTTTGGTGATTTAGGAATCAAGCAAGGAGAATAGAGCAAGGATGACCGAGTCAAATATAAGAGGAAATAGAGCAAGGAGGATCAAGTCAAATATAACATTCCCTCTATTCCCGAACCAACATTTTTGGGACCTTTATTCCCAAACATGGTTTCCATTCTAGCAAAATGTAGGCAAATTCCATTCAATTTATCTTCTATAGTTCTCCACTCTTTGCCATATTCCTTCTCTGTGAGACCTTCTCATATAGACTTGTTCTTAAGCTCCCAAGTTTCTTTGTTGTCATGCCATTTGTAGTGTCACATCTAGATTCTTGGACACTGGAGTTGCAGTGATAGTAGTTAGAGTTATTTCAGTCGTTTCTCAAAGACTATTCTCCGACGATTAGATTTTGTATTCGGGGTACTGACTTCACCGTTGAGTGTGCCGTCAGCATGACCATTGGGGTTTCAGACCTAGCTCGAGTCCAGGGGTATACTTTCAAAGTGTGACTCCAAAGAGCTCGCTTCTCTAATGTTGAGCCTTCAAGTTCCTGGATATGGTGGATAGAGGCCGGTGAGCATCACCTGAATTCTCTTAGCTAGAATGGGTGTGGCTTGACTATAATCAGTGCCCAATTGTTGGCAGTTTATAGAGTGACAAATCAAGTACTGATCTGAGTTGAGTTGATTTGAGAGTTGTAAACAATCCAATTATTATGGAACTTTAGAGTCTATGTATGACTTATGTGTTAGTTGTGCTTCTATAGTGATGTTGACAACGATGTATGTTGTGTAGCAATGTATATACGCATGATAGTAACAGTTATGTCAAAAATTATTATAGATCAAGTAATCAACTACCTACAAGAGGATAAGGTATGAGGAAATGAGAGTAGAAACCATCTAGAGACGTGGGATGCAGAGCTAACCTTTAGAGGACAGGATAGAACAAGGGATTTCAGATTTCAAAATGATGGAATGTTGACATCCATAAAAGAAATTATAGATATTCTATGAGGTCGGCTTTTTTCTTCAATATTAAAGAAAAAATGAATGATCCCCTATATGTTTTACAAGTAACAAAAAGCCCTTTATCGGTTACAAGGGTTTCAGTTTTAGACATTTACTGGTGTAATTAGTTGATGCTTTAGTGAGATCATTGATGGGAAATTAGATGTAAAAGTCAAATGACCAGAGTTATAACAATTATAAGTGCCACGTGCATGAGGGTGAATAGATTTTTCACCACGTGTGAAAACTAAAACAAAAAACAAAAAGTTGAAGGAGAAGAAATTTTGAAAATCTTCACTCCACCTTTTGATTGAAGATGGGTGAATTTTATGCTTCAAAGCCAAATGATTTGGATGAGATCGGAATGAGTAATACAAACTAGTTTTTGGTGTACGCTTTGGTTTACAATAATATTTATTGTATTCCATTGTAAATTCTGTTTTTGCTTTCACTTTTTTTCATTACAATACTACAACTTGATCCTGGTAATCATCATCATCTTTCCTCCAATCAATCACTCCAATCAACCATGTACTCTAACATATCGCTCTCTTCTTCATTTCTCAATGGCTCATGGATTCATGTACAATTTTATTACATAACGCAATGCAAATGCTAGTGCAAGTGATAGGGCATGGCCTATCACAAAACTAAATCTATACCACATTCAACTAAGTTAAACCAAATTTCCTTATATGGTACTTCCTCTTGTCTCCGATGGTAGAGACAAGAGGAAATACATAAAAGAACAACACATGGTGATATCGGTAGCAACGGATTTAAATTTCATTAATGCACTATTTGAGATTTATGGAACACCATAAGTCATAGAAAGGACAGTCCCAATTTTTTTTGAGGGGGTCTCAAAATTAGATTTGATGGATGTCTACGGGGTAAATAACAAAAGTTAATTATTTGTAGTGAACTTTGTAGTGAAATGAGATGGCAATAAATGCTCTGTAAATTCAATTATGGGGTATTTTGTCTAAGTTGCATTCATTTATAAAAAGCAAGCTACGGGGTATTTCATCCAAGTTGAGTACATTTAAAAAAATCTGGCACTATGTTACGGAGGTTTAGTAATGTTGTATCTAAATAAATGATTGTCAAAAGAGGTGATATGGTTTCTTGAAAGGATGGCCATGTAGTTGGGTGAGTTGGTCTTGATTTATGAATTTTTTGGCGGATCCAAAATCCAAAATGCATACTCTCAACAATTTGAATTCTAAACTCAAATTCACCATCTTGAGTGCAAATGCTCTTTATATCAATCAACTAAAAAGCGGTTGTGTAGTTTTGCATTGGTGTGGTGGGAAATGATATGTGCTACCCCATGGCAACCAAGAAATTGATTGGGGATCTAGGAATTTACTCCAAAAGTGCAACAAAAATTTAGCAATGGAAGATCAAGTACCTTGGTGCAGTGTAGGATGCTCACTTTTGGATGCCGATCCAAGACTTATAGACTCACCTTTGGATTTCCAACCTGAACAACCATTAGGGAAATTAGGAGAACTATTGAGGATGGCTTCTTCAGTGCTTGGAAAAACAAAAGAAGATGAATGGTTTTGCATGGCGATGCAGCATTATGGCCAAATACTAGATTATTTGGAGGACTCGGAGCATTTTGCACAGATTCATGGTGGGAATTCAAAAAGCCCATTCAGAAATTGACCACTTTTAGTTTCATGGCAACATTTTTATCACGGAGGGGCAAGGATTTCCTACTTCTATGATAGGTAACAAGCTTTACAAGAAATAGTTGAGGTACATGACAATACAATGTCGTGCGTTCATATATCGCTATACAACATACATCACTATCAACATCATACCCTATAGAAGCACAACTCACACATAAGTCATACATAGACTCTAAAGTGCCATAATTGCCTCCCTAGCTAGCGGTTAGATCCCTCTAACTCTAGATAACCATCTAATCCAAATATATGGTATACCCTATGATGGGCAAAGATCAAGGGGCCAGGTGCTATGGAGCCCTATCATTAGTCGTGTGTCTGCAATCTATACCATATAAAGAATGAACTAGCTATAGGTAAAGTACATCTAGGACGTAACCATTGTCCTTGAGGAACCACCGTGAGGGGAGGAGTCATAGATGCCATATGCCATCCTCTCAAATAGCTATCACACACTAATATAGTAGCATCTTCACGAGAAGAGTCACATAACATACACCTCAAGCTTGCACGTACAAGTGCCAAGCTTGGGTCCATAGTACCATCAATGTTTGAGAGGTGGCATGGTGCACAATTGCGCACCTGATCCTTCCAAACAACACCATCATGTCCTTCTAACACAAGGACTCCAGATGGCAAAACCTCATGCACTCTCAAGATAGTGTGGCCTATCAAAACATCAAGTGTCGTCAATGCCGTCTTTTGTAGATATACATAGTCTCTTGGATGAAATCGACGGATTGACTGTCTATAACCTCCTCCTCAAATGGTAGCATAGCATAAAGTATCTCTATGTTGAGCAATCGTCAAGTTCTCAAAGGCCGTCGGCATCACTCTCTGAAAGATCTTTGCCCATTGAGAACATGCACTCATCTATATATCTGGGTCATCCAAGTCCAAAACTACAGTGGCATCTTGACAAATGGCTGCAAGTAAATCTGGATCTTGTCCATAGAGTAGGAAGTAAGGAGAAAAGGATGCTAAGAAGGCTTGCCGGCTGAACCGATAGCCCATGGCCAACCAAGGTAATTGGAGATCCCAATCTCCCAAGTGGCCTTTCTGCAAACCATACTTTTGCAATCCTCTCTTCATTGTCTGAACCACTCTCTACTAAGCCATCTGCCTTAGGGTGATCTTGGGAGGTAGTACGGTGATCAATCAAAGCCTTGTCACACAAGACCTAAAACTCCTCAAAGAACCTTGTACCCTGATCAGTCAAAACCTCAGCTGGTGCACCAAAATGACTAAGAACTCGATCTAGGAACAAGTAAGTTGTCCCTTCACTAGACTTGTCAAGAAGTGCCACCAACTCAATCCACTTGGAGAAGTGCTCCACCATCACCAAAACATATCGATGATGTCTCATAGTCAGCGGTAAAGGTCCATTGAAGTCCAAACTCCAATGGTAAACCAATCCCATGATATGTAATGGGTGTAACTATGGCGTAGGAGCATTGAATGATGCTCTAACTCAATCACAAACCACACAATTGGCAACAAACTGCTGTACATCGGTCTGCATATTGCACCACCAATAATGACTTTGGAGTAAGCATATGTACGCTTGACTCCAAAATGTCCTAGCTCCTCATGAGCATGACGGACCAACTGTGGTCTCTGAGATGGAAGTGATACTACTTGCACTCTACCATCCTCCCCTACAAGCAAAAGGTGTCTACCCTCCAATTTGAACCATATGGCTCGTTGAAGGACACGGTCTCTCTCCTTGGCCCCAACTGTGCCACCCACAACACCAATGTGAAGATAGTCCATCACTAAGACATCATCATGAATGTCTCGCTTAACTATACCAATATCTTCATTCTCTGGATCTGTAACCTCAATAACTCCTCTTGTATGGGCTGAGAGAGATACCACCAAAGCTTCAGAAAATATACATAAAAAGGCCAATGCATGCCAACCTGGCACCATTTCCTCATCTGTCTCACCATGCCAATGTGCTCTGGTCTGATCTTGCTAGCTCGGACATGAGTTCATACTCAACCCATCTGCATCACGATTCACCACTCCAGGTATGTGAACAACCATGAAATCATACTCTTGTAAAATTAGAGCCCATTGTGCAAGCTTCCTTGAAAGCTTGTCAGACTCCATCAACCATTTCAACAACTGATGATCACTGATGAGAGTGAAGGGGTTACCAAATAGGTAACATCAAAAATGTGCTATTGCCCAAACTGCTGCCAAGCACTCTCCCTTATATGAACTATACTTCGCCTCCATTGAATTGTTGGAGCGACTAGCATAGGCCACCACCAACTCCTTCTCCTCATCATCATGTTGGGTGAGCATCGCTCCAAGCCCCAACATACTCCAATCAGTATGAACCTAAAATGGTCATCCTCTGATCGGTCTCCTCAAAATAGGAGTAGATGTCAACCTCTCCTTGAGGTATACAAAAGCTCTCTCCTGCTCATCTCCCTAACACCACTCCTGTGTAAGCTTGGTCAGCTTTGTCAAGGCCTTGGCAATGACACTAAATCCTCTAACATAGCGGCAATAGAAGTTTGCCAACCCAAGGAATGCTTGCACTCTGCTCACATCCGTAGGCCAAGGAATATGTGCAATACCCTCCACCTTGGTCTATTGAACACCAAGTCCTCCAGGGTAGATAATGTGACCCAAATACTCAACCTGCTCATGGAAGAACCTACACTTCCCAAGATGTAATTTGAGTCCATGAGATCTCAACCTCTCAAACACCTCCAACAACTATCTCTCATGCTCCTCCATAGTAGTGATATAGACCAAAATGTCATCAATATAGCACCGAGCAAAATCCAATCCAATTAGGATCCTATCCATAACCCTTAGGAACTCAACAGGAGCATTCCTTAACCCAAATGGTAAGAATCTCCATTGATATAACACATCCTTGCCGTGATGATCAATAGCCTAGAATGCTATCTTAGACTTATCATCCTCCTTGATCGGCAACTGATGATATCCCGCTTGAAGATCCAAAGTATTGAAGACCTTTGCATGCCCAATTGCATAAAAAATCTCCTCTGATGTAGGCATGGCATACCGATCAACCCTGGTCTGTTGGTTGATAGGATGGTAATCTACAAACATCCGCCTATTTGTGTAGTTGCCATGCATATCCTTCTTGGTTGGCATCATTGTTACTGATGCATACTCTCCATGTGAAATCTCCACCAAACCAACCTCAAAAAGGTCACTATTCCGGCTCTGAATCAATGTCCTCTCCATATCTGTAATACTCCGAGGACAAGAGAAGAGAGAAAACACAGATTGCACACTCAAACAATCGATGCCCCAAGGGAGCACCTTCTCTTTATTATATAGACAAAGAGGATCTCATCCAAGGAAGCTCCACCCTTGGATTACTTACTTGGATGGGTGACATGTCTGGTCTAGGTCCTATCTGGTTGGTCAAACAAGCTTTGACTAGAGGGAATCTTTTAGGGAATCTTCCTGTAGGAATCTCAGAATCAAGTGAGTAAGATACCATTGGAAATCTCTCGATGAGACAAAGCAAGGGGGAGGGAAAGCCAGCCTTTCCTCCGTTGGAAGGTGACTCTACAAATTTTTGAGGCCTAATTCATCCGTTTAAGCCTCCGAAATTGCCTTCAAAGATCAGGCATATTTTGGTTCTTACTCTATTAGTAGAAGTCTTCTTTTGGTGATATCTCTTTCTGATCTATTTAGTCCATCATGTGTAAAATCCTTCCAGATGTTACCAAACCAATTATCACCTTTAAAGCATATGTCTAGCTATTGGTTCTAAGGTTCTCAAGTTTATTTCGGTTTCTGCCCTATTAGTAGAAGTACTCTTTTGGTGATACTTCTATCTTATCTATTTTGACCATCATGTATAACATCATTCTAGATGTTACCAAACCAAATTTCACATCTAGATCATATGGTTAGCTCTTGGTATTACAGACCTCCCTCCTTTTAAGACGCAACGTCCTCGTTGTGCAATTGTTGCTCAAATGCTTGCACCAACACCGATGCATGTGCCAAATTGGCAGCGGGCTCCCAGGTTGCTTCATAGAGGGGGTAACCTGTCCATTGTACTAGATAGTCCACCCGCGGGTTGCGAGTATCACGCATGCATTTTTGGAGAATCCGCTCCACTTCATATTCCTTTGTGTCATCAATGAGTGTCGGACAAGGTCAAATGTCTGGTGTGGAATGACCCTGGCCTGATCGGGGGGGGGGATGTCTGCTTAGTAGGGAGACATGGAACACTGGATGGATCTTCATGTGTGGTGGTAGCTCAAGGTGATAGGCCACAATGCCGATGAGACGAAGAATCGAGAAAGGCCCAATAAAACAAGGTCTGAGCTTACGAGGTCCAACTAATGTGAGGTTGGTTGTCGACAGCCACACTTGATCCCCAACGTTGAACTCCATGTGCCGACGGTGTGCATCAGCATATTGCTTCTGTTGATTTTGCGCAATCTGTAATCTGTGCTTGGCGCTCTCCACACCTTGTTGGATTCTAGAAACAAATATATTGACTGCATCGACCTTGGTAGCCACTGGATGGATCTTCATCAAGCTAGAAGTTGTGAAGGGATGCTCACCATACATAAGGAAGAACAGAGTGACCTGGGTGGATGCATTCACTGAATTGTTGTAAGCAAATTCCACCAACGGGAGTAGGGTGTCCCACCTCTCTTGCTCTTCTAAGGTGAAGCCGCGTAACATATCTTCAATCGTGCAATTAGCCCGCTCTGTTTGGCCATCTGTTTGTGGGTGGTAAGCTGTGGACATGGCCAACTTGGTTTGAAGAAACCAAAGAGTGTTCGCCAAAACAAACTGGTGAATTGGGTGCCTCTATCAGTGATGAGTACTCCAGACAAGCCATGGTGAGCAAAGACTGCATCTAAGTATAATTGAGCTAGTTGTGGAACGGTCACCTCCTTGGTGGTAGTGCGTACATGAATCATTTTGCTGAGCCGGTCCACAAAGACCACAATGGAGTCAAACCCTGAGGTGGTCTTGGGTAATTCATAGACGAGATCTATACTCGTTCCCAATGTTGGGTAGGAGTGGGAAGAGGTTGAAGGAGCCCTGCAGGAGCTTGATTAGAAGCTTTGTTCTGTTGACAAAGTAGGCAGCTACGCTCATAGTCCATCATATCATTGCTCATCTTGGGCCAATAGTAATGGCGCTTGATTGCATCCAAGGTCTTGTCCACTCCGACATGAGCTGCAATGGCCGAATCATGACATTCCGCTAGAATGGTGGTGCGTAATTCTAGGACATTTGGGATCCATAATCTGCCATCCCAAAAGGTGAGTCCTTGGGTGCTGGTGACACCTTTGGATGATTGTGCTTCTACAATCTGTGGATCAGTTTTTGTAGCAGCCAAAATCTCTTGCCAAAATTCAGGGTTAATCTTAACCTCTGCCACCAAGTTGTTAGCCATTGGCATGCGGATGAATGCATTTGCAAGTTGCTTCTTACCTTCCACGTAGGTGATTGTCATGTTGAAGCGTTGTCGCCACTTTGCCCACCAAATTTGGCGACAAGATAGATCCTTCTGCGTCTCGAGGTAGGCTAGAGGTTTGTGGTCTATCTCTACTACAAATGCCTTCTAGCCTAAGTAGTGCTTCCAATGCTTGGTTGCTAGAACGATGGCCAACTCTTCTCATTCTGTGGTGTGGTAGTTGCGCTCTGCTGGTAACAACTTTCAAAGAAATATGCAATTAAATGCCATCCATCATGCCACTCTTGTTGTAGGACTGCTCCTATTGCTACGCCTAATGCATTTGTAGTCAACTTGATTGGACATTTTGGGTCATACCACTTCAAGATTGGTGCATGTAGCAAGGCGGCCTTCAGTTCTTGAAAGGCCAACTCTTGTGCAGTTCCCCATGTCCACTTCTTCCCCTTGCTAAGTAGTGCCGTTAAAGGTTGTGCAACCTTGGAGAAGTCCTTGACAAATCTACAATAGAATCCTATCAACCCCAAGAAGCTCTTAAGTTGAGTTTGATCTTCTAGGGCACTCCATTTTTGAATGACCTCTATTTTATCTGTCAATACTTGAATGCCCTTTGCACTTACTCTATGCCCCAAGTAGTCTACTTCAGACTTGCCAAACTCACACTTTGAGATTTTGGCGTACAACTGATTCTGTCTTAGAATCTAGAGGACCTCTCATAGATGTTGCTTGTGTTCTATCATTATGCTACTATATACTAAGATATCATCCAAGAAGACGATAACAGACTTATCCAAGTATGGACGAAATATGTCATTCATTAGACTCATGAAAGTGGCAGGTACATTGGTGAGGCCAAAAGGCATCACAAGATACTCAAAGTGGCCATACTTGGTTCGAAAGGTAGTTTTGTACACATCCTCCTCTGCAATTCAATTATAACCGCTCCGCAAGTCCAGTTTGGTGAAGTATCTCGCTCCATGGAGTTGATCAAACAGGTCATCCATGTGAGGTAAGGGGTATTTATTCTTCACTATTTGCTGATTGAGACCCTGATAGTCAATGCACATGTGCATTGTACCATCCTTATTAGACCCATAAAATATCTATCGGTCTTATAGACAATTGTCGTCCCTATGACATATAGAGGCAGTTTCTGCTTGTGAGATTTTTCTTTAACTCCAATGATTGGCCATTGGTAGGTTCTCACTACTTTCTTCCTCCAATCCACCATAGGGTTGTATTGCTCCATCCATGGCATGCCTAAAATTGCATCATAACGAGCTAACTATATCACTTGCCACTTAATTGCTTCTTGATATTCTCCTACAGAGAGGGTTACCCATCTAGGTAATGATTCAATCCTGTCTATTTACCCATTTGGTCACTCTACTTCTTTACTTCCATCTCTCTCTAGATCCATTCCCAATCTTATAGCAATAGAGCAAGACAAAGAAATTCTCTGTTGCTCCTGGATCTATTAATACTCGCACTTGATTACCTTCTAGCATTCCATTCACAACAATCAATTGTGAGGTTGCCTTTCGAGATCTTTGCGCATTATTCTTCTTCCTTCCCTCGGTTCTCTGCTTCCTTATTGAGCCAGTAAGGCCGCGAGGTACCTTTATTGGCGATCTTTGTTTTCCAAAGTGATTTCTACCTCCTCCTCTTCAATGTGCCTCTCCATGTTGTTCAAATATTGCCTGAACAAAGGCCGAGGGCCTCTAGGGAAACGAGTGCGATAGTTGGTAGATATGTGTCCAATACGGTCACAATTGTAACAACGGTGTTGTTCTCCTTGAGTCCCTTCTCCTCGTGGGACTCTCTCTCTTCGTTCTTCTACCCGTCCCCGCTCTCCTTGAAGCGGTCGTGCTCCTCGATCTTGGAATCTAAGGTTGCCCAATTCCATCGGTATTGGTCCACCCATGTGTGGCATTTTTGCCCGATAATGTTGAGGTGAAGCTACTCCTTCACCTCCACCTAATGCTCCTGCTATTCTCTACCTACAAGCAATGGCTTCAAATATCGTGCGAGGATTTTGCACCATGACTTCTTGGCGAATCCGCTCTTTCAACCCTCGTTTGAAATTGTCAAGAGCCTCTGCTGGACTCATGTCAATAATTGCGACTTGTAGATCCAAAAATGCTTCCACATACTCTTGTACGCTATTCTTCTATCTCAATCCTCATAGTCGGGTTCGAGCCATTTGCACAAAATCCACCGATTGGAAATTCTTCAACAGTCCTTCTTGCATTGCTGTCCATGTGACCTCTCTTCTCTCTACCAACATGGATCGTTCCCAAACATCATACCATGTGAAGGCTTTATCGGTCAAGTACCCACATGCAAACATGCCTGCAACATGCTCTGTGATCTCTGTTGAGAACAATCAGAAATATCGATTCATTGTCGAGATCCAATTTTCCACTACTCCCATCGTATGTTGCCCCTTGTAAGGATCAATGTTGTAGGTCTTCTTCATCCGGAGTAGCAATGTGGCTTCATCGTTGATAGGGTTTGTAGGCACAGGTGCCTCTCCAAGTACTTCAGTTGTAGGTACTGGGGTTTGAGACGGCTCTTCTTCTTGCATGGCTTGATTGTTCCTGAGGATCTGCACTTGACTTTGTAATGTCTCCATGGTCATCTTAATCTCTCGAAATCCATTCAACATGACTTGCATTCCTTGCACCAACTCTTGCAATTACGGATCCATGGTTCCTGCAACACTCAATTGCTAATGTCTATTTCAATACAGAGTCAATATGATCACCTAGGAAGGCGCACAAACTATCGGAACTACCATTGGGACCTCCGACGCTATCACTTGTTGATAATACTCCTCACTAAAATTCCTAACCACAAATTCTCTAAACATCACTTTCGGTCTCACTACATAACGGATTTCTACTTGAGTATTGAAAGGGAGAGGATTTGGAACATTCATATCCATTACATCATAATAGAATGTAGATTGTCAAATCCCACTCTCTGTCATATATCACCACAGGTAGAATCACTGGGTTTGGTGAGTTCATCACTCTGTCCATGAATTTTGCACCAAAGTGATAAACTAGCAATACCCTCATCTGCTCAGGCTGGATGTACATAACCTTGATGTGGAATCGATTTGAGAATGGAAAGTTAGGTGCGGGAAATTGTCCTCCCGGTGCATCCATCCCATCCGCTCTCTAAAGTCCTTCCTAAGTCTCGCAATTTCTCTATGTTCTCCACCTCAAATTACTCAGTTTCAGTAGTTTGTGCTATTCCAAGAGGGGTGATCCACTCTCTTGGAGTAAAACACTATCTCTAATACCATTGTAATACTCGAGGACAAGAGAGAAGAGAAAACACAGATTGCACACTCAAACAATCGATGCCCCAAGGGAGCACCTTCTCTTTATTATATAGACAAAGAGGATCTCCTCCAAGGAAGCTCCACCATAGGATTAGGGACACAGATAGGTGACATGTCAGCAAGCTCCACCCTGGGATTACTTACTTGGATGGGTGACATGTCTGGTCTAGGTCCTATCTGGTTGGTCAAACAAGCTTTGATCGGAGGGAATCTTTTAGGGAATCTTCCTATAGGAATCTCAAAATCACGTGAGTAAGATACCATTGGAAAGCTCTTGACGAGACAAAGCAAGGGGAGGGAAGGCCAGTCTTTACTCCATTGGGGAGGGGAATCAACACATTTTTGAGGCCTAATTCATCCGTTTAAGCCTTCAAAATGCCTTCAAAGATTTCAGGCATATTTTGGTTCCTACTCTATTAGTAGAAGTCTTCTTTTGGTGATATCTCTTTCTGATCTGTTTAGTCCATCATATGTAACATCCTTCCAGATGTTACCAAACCAATTCTCACCTTTAAAGTATATGTCTAGCTATTGGTTCTAAGGTTCTCAAGTCTATTTTGGTTTCTGCCCTATTAGTAGAAGTACTCTTTTGGTGATACTTCTATCTTATCTATTTTGACCATCATGTAGAACATCATTCTAGATGTTACCAAACCAAATTTCACATCTAGATCATATGGCTAGCTCTTGGTATTACAATATCACTATATCGATAAGGATGTCAAAAAATTGGTGTATCGCTAGTCAACTCAATCTGTATACCTGGTCCCTTTAGAGCACCCAAATCCTTCTTATTGAAGGCAAAACAACTCATGTGGCTCCTCAAGAACCTCCAAACCCTCCGTCTTTCCTCTCCAATAAGCTTGGGTCTAAGATCTAGCTCCCAAGTATCCTCTGTAATTGTCGTAGGAGTGGAAGACGTATTGATTGGCTGCTACACCGGGCCCTTGGGAGCAATAGTGTCATGCCTCCGCCCACTAGAGGTCCCAACCTCTGTGTGAAAAACTCCCTCCACTCTGGCTGCTAGCTCTACACGTCCTCTAGCTGCATCCAAAGTGGACCAAGGGTCTAATCCAAGTAGCCGACGCTCACCTGGATGGACTCCAAGTAGACCACTCTCCCTAGTAGCTACTGGTTGTGTCCTAAGAATACCATGTCCACTTGTTCCATCGCCCCCAACATGTACCTGAATCGTCTCGATAGGCACAGGGCTCAAAAGTGTCCAAGTGGTGATGCCTATCAAGCGCATCCTACGCTACTCTGCCAAGCCAAGGCTCACAATCCAAGTCAAATAGTTCAGGTCCATAGCCTGACCTAACACTTGACACATGGATGCCTTTGACACTATTTGAATAGTGGTAATACCAGTGCAAAAACTCATTGCTCGCTCTCTCTCATCGGTGTTGGGCTCCACCAACTACTGTAATTGTGAGTCCCAAACAAGTCCAAGTCCTCCGTCTCAAAAAGCATGAGAGCTTAGGAAACTCATGAGTGTAGGAAATGCGGCTCTAGGCTATCTAACTAGGTTCACCACTACCATAGGTGACTTATCAGCCACTACCATTGTTTGAGACTAACGCCCAACATCCAAGATGTCATCAACAAGGATGTGGTCAAGTCGTTGAATCCCATCATAAGCACATTGTAAAACCTCTCTAGGCAAGAGGTTTGTCCACCAAAAATGAAGATAATGAGCCCATGATCCCACTCTAGTTGCATCTAACAATACAGTAGGTCCCATCCAAGAATGGGCCTGATGTGTACTCACCACCACTTTGGTGTGAGAATCACCCATCAAAGGAACGTTCTCCAAAAGGTAAGCTAGAGAAACAAACTGATGAACCTGGAGATGTTGTAGTATCCGTAACATCTCCCAAAACACACAAGAACAAGGATCCTAAAGACCCAAACTGCGGCCCGTATGTGTATGTCCCTAACATGGCTCTCCAAAAATCACCAAGTGAATAGGCCCATGTCTCTCCATATCATGCACCCGCAATAAGGAGGAAATGTCTATTGGTAGGGCCTTTTGGTAACCTCTAACTGCTAAAATCGGTAATAACTCAGGACACTAGTAGGTCAAGTGTGCCATATGATGTAGAGAGTCTCGCCTAGCAATCTCATCTCTCTCTACATACAAGTACCTTTGTACTCGTATACCCGCCAGTAATACCGTAGCTAGTCCGGTGCTAATCCCACCGAACAACTCCAATAGACATATCCCCTCTATAGGATACTACCAAGCAATGAGTGTGGTATCCAAAAGTGTCAAAGTAATCGACTCTGGAGGCTCATCCTCACACTCATCTCCTGATGGTACCAAGGCTCCACTCCAAGCCTATTGCACCAATTGATCTCTATGTTGTTGCAATGCCTCCTCTGAACTCCACAATGGAACATCCAAGGTGGATGGAACAATCCCATTTGTACTCCAAATCCGAGTGATCTCCTTTGGTACTGGAGTATCCTCTGCATGGGCGTTCCCTTCCAACAAGTCACTAGGCCAAGTTACTGCACCACTGAAAGCTAAAACTGATGTTGCAATGGTCTCGGAATGTAGTGAGCCAAGACTACCACTATTGAAATATACTGGTAGGCAACATATCCATCCCTCATCAGACTTCCAACTTGGTCTATAGGAGGCTATTTCCTCCCAATAGTTAATGTTGAAACCCATGGGGTATTAACATTGTTCCCCCAACTAGCACATCGTATGACTCAACTATTGTCGCAATAGCCTGAGCTCTCACCATTGAGCTATCAATCGGATGACCAGGCTGAACCTGGACAACAAGCTCTCCACGTGTGATTTATAGTGTCAAACCACCACCTAGAGATGTTTGGATTTGAAATAGACACCTCTCCACATTGATCTCAGTAATTCCAAACCGACTATTGCAGCCTTTCCCAACATAAGGGGCTGCGCACCAGAGTCTAACAAGACTCTCTATGGTGTATAGACCTTCCTTGAAAGGTCCCACCAAACAGAAAATCCTCCTTTGGTTATCCAATAGGATAACACCAAGTGTGAATTGCGCTCTTTCAAAGGCCGGTCTAGTTGGCAACTCCTCCAATCTAACTGTTGTTGCCTGCCATAAACCATTGGTCGTTGAACAAATCCCATGCTCCTCAACCAAGTCAGCTCCACTATCAACCACCTATCAATTGCGCTCTAGTAGTAGGAACCGCATCATCCCTACTCTCATAAAGCATGGCAGCCAACCGGAACATTGGGCTGGATCAACTCCCAATGTCATTGGCTGAAAACAAAGGGCACCGCATAATCAACTGAGCCACCCCCAACATCATGCTAGACTCAATCTGTGTAGTAGTAGGTGGCTGATTAGCAAGTAGTCTATCATGCACTCCATCACCACCTACCACACCTGCACTAGGACGTCTAGGAGCCATGGATGTCATCTACAATGCCTCATATAGCATGAAAGACTAGGGAAGTCTGACCTGTCTCCCAACCTCTCCTCTCTATGGGTCCAACTCCATTGATACTCCTCTAGGCTCTTGTAATACTCCGAGGATAAGAGAAGAGAGAAAACACAAATTGCACACTCAAACCTTCGATGCCCAAGGGGGCACCTTCTCTTTATTATATAGACAAAGAGGATCTACTCCAAGGAAGCTCCACCATAGGATTAGGGACACAGATAGGTGACATGTCAGCAAGCTCCACCCTTGGATTATTTACTTGGATGGGTGACATGTCTGGTCTAGGTCCTATCTGGTTGGTCAAACAAGCTTTGACCGGAGGAATCTTTTAGGGAATCTTCCTGTAGGAATCCAGAATCACATGAGTAAGGTACCGTTGGAAAGCTCTTGATGAGACAAAGCAGGAGGAGAGAAGGCCAGCCTCACCTCCGTTGGGGGGAGGGGAATCTGCACATTTTTGAGGCCTAATTCATCCGTTTAGGCCTCCGAAATTGCCTTCAAAGATTTCAAGCATATTTCAGCTCCTACTCTATTAGTAGAAGTCCCCTTTTGGTGATACCTCTTTCTGATCTGTTTAGTCCATCATGTGTAACATCCTTCCAAATGTTACCAAACCAATTCTCACCTTTAAATCATATGTCTAGCTATTGGTTCTAAGGTTCTCAAGTCTATTTCAATTTCTGCCCTATTAGTAGAAGTACTCTTTTGGTGATACTTCTATTTGATCTATTTTGACCATCATGTATAACATCATTCTAGATGTTACCAAACCGAATTTCACATCTAGATCATATGGCTAACCCTTGGTATTACAGCTCTAGACCATGTACTTCACTCCTAGTCACTACTGTAGCTACCTCCACCTATGTTGCTCTGCACATGAAGTCCAAAGCATCTCTATCACCAACATATGAGGTGGAAGCCTCATCATCCAAATCTGATCTCCTCTAAGCAATGGCCATACTAGCCAATCTCTACTCCAATTGCTCAATTCGAGTAGCCATAGTTGTATCACAAGTAAGGGCAGGTATTGCACCTCTACTAGGTGTAGATCCTCTACCACCTCATCCTCCATGAACAAGAGCTCCTCTATTGCCTACCATAACAGCCGTACCACTCCGTAACTCCGAGTGTAGGTCAAAGCACCGGTCACTAGTCTGACCAAATCTATGGCAATGCTCATATTGCCTCTGTGATGGCTGTGATGCACCAGAGGTATCAGGTCCACTACCTTGAATACACTCTCTCCTATGGTGAGGTCCACCACAAGTCCAACAAGCAACACCACTACTCATTGGTTGTTGCTGACCCGAAAATGAAGGTAAGGGTCTAACTATAGTATGCTCTCCACTCGCTCCATAAGATCTGGGTTGTCCACTCTGTCCTCAGAAACCAATTGGGCGTGGTGCACTCTATTGCACTTTAGAAGAAGTCACAACTGTGGATGAGATCTCCCTACCAAATCCAGATGTCACCACTCTCTCCTCCACCATGTTGAGCTCAATACGCTCAAGCAAACCAAAGACAACTGCCAAAGTGGGCAAAGTAGCTTGTAACAACGTAGCATCACGAACTCTACGTCATAACTCCCTATCTAGTATCCCATACCAAAAATAGACTACATGGGCCTTAGTAACTCCTTGAGTGAAATTGATCAGTCGTCTCATATGAGTGTATGCCTTGTGTAGGCTCTCTCCAGCCTTCTACTGTAACTGCTACAAGCTCCTTAGCTTGTCAGACCGTACTCATTGGTAGTTCTGCCTCAAACATTGGAAGAACTCTACCATGGGGTTAAACCTTGGTACCACACTACCTCCTATAGCAATACCTCCACTCGTGGTAGCACTATCTCCAACTAGTGCACCTCCACTAACTCCACCAACACTACTTGAGCTAGAACTCGTGGGTACAACCAATCTACTCTTGGGAACTCAGCCTGAAGTGATAGAGATATAGTTCAAAGACCAATATTTGTCTCTATAACTCAAGCTCCTCCAAATGAGCTCTCCTAAACACATGGTAGTTGTCCATTGGTAGACACTCCAAATGCTAAAACAACCCCTTCCATGCCATGAAAGGTGTAAACAAAGTCGAGTTCCGCATTTGCTATAGATCACACCAACTATTGAACTCTTGGATGAAGTCATCTAACTCAATGGTACCCATTGTACCAGAGTAACGCCTAGGGCCTTTGGAGACCCCATAAATCTCGTCCATGTCCCACAACAACGGTGCGGACATGCCAAGTGCACTCTCAACTAAATCAACTCTTATGTCGAACTCCAACTCAAAGTCAATTTCCTCCTTCATTGGGACCCAAGATATAGGTTGATACCAAGTGCCACTCCGAGTAAACCCACTGCATACTATAGGGCTAACTCCTCTGGAATCCCCAAAGAACTCCATAGTGACAAAGTAAATGCAATTGCAATCGCAAACCAGAATCACAAATTGCAACTGCAAACTGCAACCACAAGTACTTCACCACCAAGTGCCAACACCAACTAAGCACCAACAAGTGCCAATACCCACGGAACACCACCCACTAATGTAACTCTAATTGAGATAACTACACTAAGGGAAAGGCAATCAATAACCTACCATCACAACATGCACTCTCATGGTCTGTAGGTCATCACTTCCTACCTCAATGGAGAGAAACAAAGATAGTTTGACTGGTCATCACTCCAGCCTCACTACCAAGAGCACACCAGAGCACCAACGCTCTAAATTCAGGGCACCTCACACACACGTGATGCACAAACAAGAAGTAGAAAATGGAGAGAGTCCAATCACAAGAAATCTAAACAAAAACTCTCCATCTCATAAAGCAACATGGGATTGACTCTACCACCATTTGGCATTTGACATAAGAGAAGTTTGTATCTAATGTCTTAAGCTACCAAGATCACCAAGAATGAAATCAAATTGCCTCTCCTAGCCAAAGCTACAAGTGTATAGGTAACAATGGCACATTAGGACAACAAGTGAGGATGGACCAGATGGCTAGGGCACTAGTCTAGGAATAAGAGATCCAGGGTCAAACCCTATTGCGCACAATCTAGCAGGGTGGGCAGATTTTGCCAAACAATGACCAACATTTACTCCAAACTAGTTAGCCTCACGCCAGCAAGCTAGCTTGTTGGCCCTTCTAGGCCTTCATAGCCTCTCATAGCTCACAGCCCTATGCCTCGAAATGCAGAAATGAGGCCGTTCTTCTTGCCACTTTGAACCCTCTCCAAATCTGGCAAAACTCCTCCAAATCTGCAAAAACTCCTCCAAACTTGCAAAACTCATCTAAATCTGGCCAACCAGCAAAACTCCTCCAAATCTGGCCAAAATTTGACGTAAACTCCAACAAAAATTTGACAAAAAATTTGACATAAACCCTAAAGTTGGCTGACTACCAAATCCTCCATTAACTCTTCACTCGAGCCAAATTGAAAAAATGAGTTTCTCCAAATCACAAATTCACGAGTATAGGTTCCCAACTCCTCCTTCAATTTTACTTTTTGAGCACAACTCGCAACAAATTGGTCTTGTCTTCACCTCATGAGCTCCAAATCACAACCATTGCTTGAAATTTGCTTCTTCTTTGCTAAAAAATTGGCCAACGCTTCCGTACACCATCTGCCTTATTGCCAATTCTGCATCCACCAACGAGCTTTTGCACACTAGGGAAAAATTAAACTTTGATTGAGCTACCAACGATCCACCGAGCTTGGAGATACCACCAACACTCACAGTTCCTACACCCAATTTCCCCCTAACTTCACTTCTTTGATGTAATCAGATTGTTTACAACTCTTGAATCCACTCAACTCAGATCAATACTTGATCTATCACTCTATAAACTGCCAACAATTGTGCACTGATTACAATCAAACCACACTCCTCTAACTAAAAGAATCCAAGGGACACTCACCGGCCTCTATCTACCATATCCTAGAACTCGAAGGCTCAACATCAGAGAAGTGAGCCCTCTAGAGCTGCACCTCAAAAGTATACCCCTAGACTCAAGCTAGGTCTGAAACCCTAACGGTCCCATTGACGGCACACTCAATGGTGCAAATGGTGCAAAGTGATGCTGGGCCCCATCGTGAAGTCAATACCACGAACATGAAATCTAACTGTCAGAAAATAGTCTATGGGAAATTGCTGAAATACCTCTAACTACTATCATTGCAACTCTAGTGTCCAAGCAATCTAGATGTGACACTACAAATGATGTGACAACCTCATATCGAAACTATTGACATCCAGCCCCATTTTACCTCTTTGTCTCTCCCTTGTATGGCATGATAAGGCCTTCCCATCCTTTGTGTTTGTTGCGTGGTCACCTTTTCTTTAACTTTCAGGATCAAAATTTGAAACTGTGGGGGAATCATCGTATCTTCCCTTCATAGAAGTAGACCACTTGAACCCTACTACTTTGAATCAAGAGTTCACCCAATGCAATGATCTTCTTGCTAGATTATGCAGTTCATAAGTAGCAGAGGTATCGACACTTAAAATTGACAATTGAGATTTTGGGTACTCCGTTTGGGTTCATAGTGTTGACATATAATTAGTATAGCTAATTAGCTAGGACCAAACTAACAAAGATTTTGAAAATTTATTTAGGATATAGAAATTAGAAATTATTATTTTATATAAAATATTTTTGGTATACTAAAAATTTAAATATTTCTAAAATGAAATGAGAATTGTAACATTGTTCCTAAATCATGGGAATGTATATTATGCAGAGCTTCAAAAATTTATTTGTATATTGCGCACAACTCAAGAAGCTTTGGTCACTTGTATTTATATGCTGTAATTAATGATAAAATTCAGATTAAGTCAATGTTGACCTCTATATTTCAAATTTCATTAATCTATATTACCCTAAAATTTATTTTTTTACCTTCTCAAAATAATATAAACAGGTGTACATATCTTATTTTACAACATTTTGTATTTTTTCCTTCTTTAGATATATTATATATTTTGGCTAGTATAATCCACATTAATAAACTGTTTCCCGTGGTGACATTACATAGCATCAATGGATACCTCCTAGTTCCCACCGGCCGTCTTGGTGTCAACGCACTTGCATTATTAAAACGTAGATCATATGACCTTTTGAGTGGTCTCATTTCCACATTACCTCTTTCTTTGAAATGAATCCCAAAAAATTTATAACGGTTGATTTAGGAAGAATCTCCTCATGAATATTCAGCATCAATAATATGATTAGTATACGTTGTACCAAAATCATTGAAGATATTTCGTAATCTGGTACTAATATTCTATATTTGACACTAATTCTTCTTTACCTCCATTTTCATCAGATATTAACCACACTGATTGATGGGTTAAAAGATTATGGACAGGTGCTACGAGAAAGCCACATTTAAATTTCCTTTGCGTTTTTTTTCTTGTTTACAAAATTTCTCATCATTCTCATTATTCAAAGGATAAAACAAGAAATTAATTTAGCCATTTTTCTGATAAGTAGTGGAAAATTTAGTGGAAAAGGATACTGTTCAATTCAAGTCTAGATTGAGAAGAATACTTAACATATTGATCCACATTATTTAGCACTTCTTCTTACACCTTTGATAAGTTTTGCCAACTTAAATTCCAACGTACAACCGTCAAAATCTTAATCACTTGATACTCTGTAACGCTCTAGATATATATTTACTTTGGGTGTTTCATTGTAGAAATTGAGAAGTACTTTTGCTTCTCAGGATATGGGGCACATCCTTCTAGGGTTCTGCCTGAAGTTTATCACTCAAGACCACTCAAATTTATTCTTACCGTTCTTAACGAATCCGAGTTCATACATCTTCATTATAGTATGTATATTGATGTATAACCTTGTTAACAATATTGTTCTCTCGAGTCAATTAATATTTAATCCTCTAAAACTTCTCTTTGCTTTTTATCCTCTGTAAAGACAAAATAGATCTCTCGATCACCAAGTTACTTGTCCCGCAGATGAGAGAGCAGACCCATGTGAAGAAATAACTTGAAAGTTTTGAATGTTTCCATAATTTACAGTGATAATTTTTACAAAACATAATGATCAAATACTTTCTTACTAAGATTATATTTCATTTGTCACATTCTTCATCCATAAAAATTTTGGAAAACCTGGGGATAATGCAAATACATATAGCATGCAAATACCTGTTGCTTCCTCCACAACATGAACATAAGTGTACAATCGTGTTCACGCACTTTCTCTGGTCTTGGGCTGCCAGAGGTTTGGCTGGAGATGCAATTCGGGGCTATCCGGCCTCGGGGATGAGGGACTACAATACTTACATTATTATTATTATAGATTATTATACTTAATTCCACAATTATAATAAATCACTGTTATAGTAATTGGCGGACGTCTTTATACGTGAGCAAAACTCACAGAGATGTGTCCGTATCCTTCCTTCTCTGGCGGTTTACTGGGAAATAGCTGTTTCAGCAAAACCACTGATGCAACGCAGCACTGGTGGTTTCGATCGATGTGCTTCATCGGGAGCAGAGCTGCTGTGGAGAGCGGAGAAGAAGTCTTGTTGAAGATGGAGAACTCGCGGGGAAGAAGACGATTGGGGTTTACTCTGACCTTGATGCTTGCGTGGATTATCATAGAATGCGTTGCTGCTGACACGGGATCACGCGAGGATGCATTTGTAGATTATTCGGGGATGTCGTCCAAACGGAGTGCGATCAAAAGTTTCACAGGTGAACATAGACCGCTCTATTTCCAGTTCTTTGCGTCATGGATTGATTAATTGATTGATTCGATGATGTCATTTTCGTAAATATGCAGAGGATTTCCTCTAAGGTTTCGCTCAAATTCGAGAGGTCATGTTTAAAATTTAGATTCGGGTTACCAAACGATGGTACTTACTTCCAATTTTGCATACATTCAGTTGCGGCTATTTTCTCCGGGGGTTTCCTTCCTGGGGGACTGGCTGAACCACAACTGTTCGAAATGAAATTAAAATTCTGTGTACCAGTATTAGAGAAACGCGAACCTGGCCGGGAGTTGAAGAGTCCAGAATTAGACTCAAAGTTGACATTAAGTGAGTTTATACCAAATATACTTTTACCAAATGTATGAGCAGTTGGAAACCAAGGGATCCCACTCAAAGAGGGCATGAATTCTAACAGTGCTGAAATCCAAATGCAATCCATGAAGTCGTTTGATCGGCCTTCTTTCTTGGTGCACGCTGATGCTCTCCAGTCAATTTGGTCTTCTCTACCAAATTCGAGAATATGAAGACCTGTTTTCCTGCTGCGCTCTCTTTCTGGTTTCTTTAGATGAAGAAGGCGTATGATTTGTAGGCTGTACACTAGCTTTCGGTGTTTCTATTCAATGATCATGACTCAATATAATTGTCGAATACGGGCCCTCGTTACGACGTACTCCTTACTCGTCGTGAGCGTCTCTGTTTTCTGTGATGTTCATGACCTGTCTCGAAACAAAGTTTGATTATCTTCGACTTTGCGCAGGATATTACAGTGAAACTTGCGGGAGATATCGCTTCCAAATCTGTCAACTACATGAAGGTTAGTTCTGGGAAGGAGTCTATTTTGCTATCCTACCAGTATACCTTGGACTGCATATAAAACATATGCTTGCAGAAAATTTGAAATCATACCGACTATCCTTGTCGGGAACAATATACCGAGCATAACTAGCGAATTCAAGAAAAGCTTCTTGCTGTATCTTTTCACTCAAAGAGACTGCAAAACAACTAAAAAAGCGGGCATATGATTGAAGAGTACTGAGTAGAGACGAGCTGAGGACGTTGTTGTGTGCTGCTCTGATGCAGGAGTTGATGTGGTGATGTGCTTGAGCGGAGCCTAGTGAGTCAAGGGCTCATGGATGGATGCTCATTCTGTCGTGCGGAGCCTGCTGGCACCACTATTGACGAGGGCCGTGACAACATCCGGCCGGGGTCGTGTAACATCCTAATACCCAGTGCTATTTTTTCCGTCATGAGTTGTCGAGTGAATTGCTAGGAATTGTCCTCCGTGTCATAATGTACACCGTAAGTTTTTCAGGTTGAGGTGCTCAACTTCTCTAGCTGTTGAACTTCTCCTTTAGCAACAGGTGGTCAATTTGAATTGGGTGTTTCATATCCAGGACACCAGTGAGTTCTTTTTCAATCCAGAAGCGCCTTCTGAGTGGGACGGAAGGTTCTCTATGTGGGGAAAGGTAAGATCGTACCACCTCAAGTATGGATGACCCGCAGTTTTAGTTTCGTGTTATATAAGACTTGTAGTTGTGAAACTTGAATCAGCTGTGGACTCTCCATAGCTGAGTTTTCTGTCGGGTGATCAGAGTTGACGCAATCAACCTTAGAAGAAAACACACATTGATCTGAGTGACGTTATACTTACTGAGTTGGATCAGGTGGTGGGCTTCACGAGCTGGATTGTGCTGCGGAGAATTGTAGCTCTTCCTTCAAGACAGGAGATCCATTCTAGTGGCACTGTTCTGCGAATGCTTGTTAACCAGTAATTTATATGGTCAGATTAGAGACTTCAGTGCCTCTTGAATTATGCAACAACATGACAAAAGAAGCATTACAGTAGATTTTAAGCAACCTAGACCTGCCCATTACTGGCAAGACGTAACTATTCTGCAGAATCCTGTCTTCCTACGATCCTAGTAAGAAAAAGACCCAGACTTAAAGCTCTATCTAGTATGCAAGATCGTCCGTGGAGAATAAAATCTGAATAAACTCAGGAATCGGACACCTTGCTTAGTCACAGGAAATCATGTTTAGACGTAACTATCCTGCATGATCTAGCTTTCCTGTCTTCTTACGCTCTTAGTAAGAAAGGATCCACACACTTCGAGCTCTAATCGGCAAAATTGGCAGTGGAGAATAGAATCTGAACGAACTCAGGAATCGCACACCTTGCTTATACACAGAAAATCAAGTTTCAACTGAGCCGGATGTTATGTACTATGTCGGATGTTTTCCTCTTCATTTGTACATACTCTTCAAACTTGTCGAAGGGACGGTACAGCTGGATTATCATGTTTCCTCTCGTTTAGATTAGATCTGTTCTTGAGATACAAAGAGGAAAGGTGCTTGTGCCCCTTTTTAAGAACAAGATGCTTGATGTTTAAAAAGTACCACTCATTGCCAAAATGTTTTCTTTTGCGAAAGAAACGTGAAAATCGATGGTTACTTTTGTTTTATATGTCATGGCAGACATTAAAGTCAAATTTGTCTACGAATGTTGAGTTGAGACTCAAAAAAGATAACACCCTTCACCTCCTTAGCAGAGACAAATACTTTTTCGCGCCGTTAGATAATCCGCTGTTCCGACAGTCGGTATAATTTCGTCCGGTTAGGAACTTAAAAGTGTCGACAAGCTCTGTAAATGCTGTTGGCTGCTGGCTTGTAGAAGTCGTCTTGTTGTAGCTCATGCGCATGTTTAGTTTCCAACGTCGGCCATAACACACACCGTTCTCAACACCAAAGTCTTAATAAGTCGATCACATCTAATCATAGGTTATTACATGGTGTTGATAACCTTCCTCTGTCACAACGAGGATTGTCTCTAATCAAAGTTCGACGGAACGGTCATCGCTTTGGCACCCACTATACCAAAACCTTGGGTTAAACCTTCGACTTTGAACTTAAACTGGTGTACGGCAGGTTTGTGTAGTGTACAACATTACAGATCAAGTTGTTCAAGATCAACTAATTCAAGTTGTTGGAGATCAACTAAGTCTCAACGTTAAACTCAAGTTGTTCCGGGTTTTGGCTTCTAATATTCATCTGGTGTTAGTTGCAACTCATATATGTCTCTTTTGGTTTAGTTTCCCTGTACTTAGGCCAAAAGCACCGGTCAAGATTTCTTCACATCCCCAACAAGTTCGATGAATTCCAACTCTATTCATAGTCTGATTGTTACATGCATATGGTACGCACCTCAGACACAATTAACATTACCTTTGCTGTGAACACATTCAGCATACTGTTCATCTCGATAGGCGTACCTGCGCAGCCATCAGATTTAAAAATAGCATGCTTTACAGACGGTACTAAAGGTAACAGTCGTCCTATTATGCCAAAATTATGTTAATTCCGGGGAGACTCAACTGCAGGTCACCATGTACAACCTAGTAGGGTACCCAGCATTTCCACTTTTAGTTAATATGTACGTCAGGTTATGAACTATACAGCACTGCTATGATCAATCTTCGTCTACAGGGTTTAAGAACCATAAACATATTAATGATTTTCACTAGTGAGTCTCTTGAGCGCTGCAGCTCATAAAAGGGTTCTTAGTGTTGGAGCTTATTAATCAACTCACAGTTTCTTTCAATGCTATTTGGATTTCTATATTGTTCTCTATCGATCCCAGGAACGACGATTGATAACGTCGTAGTGTAGTGTAGGGGAATGATTGTGCATGTTTCCGATCCATTCTGGAAGACAATTTCAAGTGCGATAAGCTTGTCAGGTCTTACAACGAAGTAATAGGAGGACAGTTGGATAGAGCAACAACCGTCTAGGTTGAAGGTCACGAGTTCAAATCTTAAAGGCTTGCGTGAAGTGCACGTTAAACATTATCTACCAGTAGTAGTCCGTCTCCAAACAATCTAGCGTTTCCAAGTTGCCTAAGTTTCCGAAACCCCCTGGGAAGGGCCTGCAGCCCTGGACAGTCTCGCAGCCTCAAATCCTTCAGGCGAAGAAGTCCCCCGATCGAGTCCGGCAATGACTGCAGTTTCTCGCACTCAGATAAGTCTAGCGTTTCCAAGTTGCCTAAGTTTCCGAAACTACTGGGAAGGGCCTGCAGCCCTGGACAGCCTCGCAGCCTCAAATCCTTCAGGCGAAGAAGTCCCCCGATCGAGTCCGGCAATGACTGCAGTTTGTGGCACCCAGATAAATATAGCGTTTCCAAGTTGCCTAAGTTTCCCAAACTGCTGGGAAGGGCCTGCAGCCCTGGACACGAGCGCAGCCTCAAATCCTTCAGGCGAAGAAGTCCCCCGATCGAGTCCGGCAATGACTGCAGTTCCCGGCAGTCAGATAAATGTAGCGTTTCCAAGTTGCCTAAGTTTCCCAAACTGCTGGGAAGGGCCTGCAGCCCTGGACACGAGTCCAGCCTCAAATCCTTCAGGCGAAGAAGTCCCCCCATCCAATGACTGCAGTTTGTGGCACCCAGATAAATATAGCGTTTCCAAGTTGCCTAAGTTTCCAAAACTGCTGGGAAGGGCCTGCAACCCTGAACAGCAGGTCATACTCAAATCCTTCAGGCGAAGAAGTCCCCCGGTCGAGTCGAGTCCGGCAATGACTGCAGTTCCCGGCAGTCAGATAAATGTAGCGTTTCCAAGTTGCCTAAGTTTCTGAAACTGTTGGGAAGGGCCTGCAGCCCTGGACACGAGTCCAGCCACAAATCCTTCAGGCGAAGAAGTCCCCCGATCGAGTCCGGCAATGACTGCAGTTCCCGGCAGTCAGATAAATGTAGCGTTTCCAAGTTGCCTAGTTCCAAGTTACTCATATATTTATCTGGGTGCCACAACCCAGATAAATATAGCGTTTCCAAGTTGCCTAAGTTTCCAAAACTGCTGGGAAGGGCCTGCAACCCTGAACAGCAGCTCATACTCAAATCCTTCAGGCGAAGAAGTCCCCCGGTCGAGTCCGGCAATGACTGCAGTTCCCGGCAGTCAGATAAATGTAGCGTTTCCAAGTTGCCTAAGTTTCCAAAACTGCTGGGAAGGGCCTGCAACCCTGAACAGCAGCTCATACTCAAATCCTTCAGGCGAAGAAGTCCCCCGATCGAGTCCGGCAATGACTGCAGTTCCCGGCAGCAGATAAATGTAGCGTTTCCAAGTTGCCTAAGTTTCTGAAACTGTTGGGAAGGGCCTGCAGCCCTGGACACGAGTCCAGCCACAAATCCTTCAGGCGAAGAAGTCCCCCGATCGAGTCCGGCAATGATTGCAGTTCCCGGCAGTCAGATAAATGTAGCGTTTCCAAGTTGCCTAAGTTTCCGAAACTGCTGGGAAGGGCCTGCAACCCTGAACACAAGTGCAGCCACAAATCCTTCAGGCGAAGAAGTCCCCCGATCGAGTCCGGCAATGACTGCAGTTCCCGGCAGTCAGATAAATATAGCGTTTCCAAGTTGCCTAAGTTTCTGAAACTGCTGGGAAGGGCCTGCAGCCCTGGACACGAGTCCAGCCACAAATCCTTCAGGCGAAAGAAGTCCCCCGATCGAGTCCGGCAATGACTGCAGTTCCGGGCAGTCAGATAAATGTAGCGTTTCCAAGTTGCCTAAGTTTCCGAAACTGCTGGGAAGGGCCTGCAACCCTAAACACCAGGCCATATTCAAATCCTTCAGGCGAAGAAGTCCCCCGATCGAGTCCGGCAATGACTGCAGTTCCCAGCACCCAGATAAATATAGCGTTTCCAAGTTGCCTAAGTTTCCGAAACTGCTGGGAAGGGCTTGCAACCCTGAACACCAGCCCATATTCAAATCCTTCAGGCGAAGAAGTCCCCCGATCGAGTCCGGCAATGACTGCAGGTCCCAGCACCGAGATAAGTCTAGCGTTTCCAAGTTGCCTAAGTTTCCGAAACTGCTGGGAAGGGCCTGCAACCCTGGACACAAGTGCAGCCTCAAATCCTTCAGGCGAAGAAGCCCCCCGATCGAGTCCGGCAATGACTGCAGGTCCCAGCACCGAGATAAGTCTAGCGTTTCCAAGTTGCCTAAGTTTCCGAAACTGCTGGGAAGGGCCCGCAACCCTGAACAGTCCCTGATCGTCAATTCCTTCAGATGGAGAAGGTGCGTGAAGGAATTTGCGTCACAACGTCCCAGCTGCAGTAATTCCAACTTAGCTAAGTTCCCCCATGCATACGGAAGTGACTGGTTAGGCACATTGTAAAACCCCAGGTGAACAAGTTGCCCACAGGACTCCGGCAGTGATGAGTCTGGAGTAGCAAGAGACCGATCCAGTGGCCGCAAGTTGAAAATCCAGTGGCAGCAAGTCGAAGATTCATCATTTTGTAATCCCCGAGAACGTGTACGCGCAAGATTCATTTGCCTCAATCTGGGCACAGAGGACGTTACGTGCAAAACAACCAACTCTTTCAAGGTCGAACACACAAAGATGGTCTGGGCAGAAACCCAACTGAGCATGGTAATTTTGGGTGGCAACTGAAGATGCCGCTCTGCACATCTTTTGCACGGCTTGTGGAGACTGTGATATCGGAATACCAAGTAGCGAAGTCCTTCAAGTCGTGACATAATGCTCAATGCTACTCGCATTTTACAAGGTCTTTCCTCGTCACAGCAATTTTTATCATACTCCGTATATTCATTGTCCACTACTACTTGGTGGAAAATCACTTTCTCCAGCCCTTGAGCTCCCTTCAAAAATGAAATAGAAAACTAAAATTATCATAAATGAAATGTAAAACTAAAATTGTCATAGTTCAAGTGCATCCGTCCATCGTGCTGTGTATAAAGCAACTCCAGGTCTTCATGCCTAACTATCAAGCACTTATACAAGATGGACCCTATTTTAGCACCACCGCTTCAAAGCTTCTCCTTGTTGGAGGAGAATGGATGTATGACTCCCAAAATTACAACCAGTACAATTGCTACAAGTTCCCGATGATGTTCACCTCAACAACTGTGTTTCGGACTCCCTTCCAGTTTCGATTTACAAATGAATTCAGATTTAGGAAACATAACTGGTAAATATGACTCATTTAGCGGGAAAAATGAATTGCTGAAGGAAAAGGAAGCGTATGTAAAGAAAACAGGAAATACCTTGTAGTTACCATCCAGTGGATTGCCCTCAATGATTCTACCTTTCTCTAGTGCAATTCTGATGCCCAAAGTTCGGAGATGCTCGTGCATTCGTGGCACGAACCGACCCAACCTGTCATCCATCTTTCCACTGTATACAAGAGATCTGTCTATCAAGACTTGCCACTTGTTGTGTGCAGAGCCGTACATGGATGACCACGCCGTCATCACCTCTTCAGAGCTAAACCAGCGAGGAGGTCCTTCCTCTTCCTCTTCTGAGGACGAATCGTGACGCATGCCAAAATATTTAAAGTCACTGGGGCTTGTAAATATGGTCGCCGTATCAAGAAACATTTCCAACTCCTCTGTTCCAAGATTGTCGATACTCACCCTTAGCTTCTCCCATACATCCTCCTCCAGACGCCTCACACGGCTTCTTAAGTCTACTGCTTGTAGAGCTTTGGAAATTTCTTCCCATATCCGTTTGTCTGTTTTCCCTCTCACTGAGCTTCCTATCACTTCTAGGGTCAGGGGCAATCCATCACATCTTCCCACAATTTCTTCTACTATCTCCTTCAACTCATTTGGAGGTTCATTCTTTGCTGGAAACGCATGTGTAATGAACAACTGTCTGGCATCTTCACTCCCCAAAAATGGTACTCGACAGACATATATCTTGTCACCGAATAGATTGAAAAGCCCTTCATCTCGGCTTGTGACTACGAAACAACTTCCCTCAGCGGCATTCTCTTGAGCTATTTCCTCCAACAACTCTACATCTTTTCTTTTCTCTACATCATCAAAAATGACAAGGAGCTTCTTCCCCAGTATCTCATCCCATCTGCTTTGGTTGTAATCACCTGCAGGATGGGGACTTATGAGTTTCCAGACTTCCTCCTTCACCTTTCTCTTGTCCCCTGGAATCTCCTTCACTTTATCCACAAAGCACACGTATTGAAATCGGGCATTGATCTTATTGTAGAGCGACTTTGCAAGGGTGGTCTTCCCAACTCCTCCCATCCCACAAAACCCAATAAATGAACGCCCCTGCTCAATTTCCGCCGTAACGGTTTCCAGGAGCGACTTGGTACCCACTGGGTACCTTGAGACTGCTTGCCTCCGCCTCGCATGGCTTTGCGTAGTTACACCAGGGGCTGCTGTTTCTTGCACCTGCAACAAAAGTTAGAGGGAAGTGGAATTTTAAAACTGTGCACACAGGTCGTGTTTTCTGATGTCATTCAGAGCATACAACAGATATGAACTAAGTCCAATACCTGTTGTTGCTGCTTGTTAACAAGGTAGATCAGCTGGACTAAGTGCTGGAACATGTTCGATTGTGTGCTCTCTGGTTTGCACAATGACAAGTGATCTGCAGCCACCGTGATGTGATTTGGTCCGAACCGTGCAGATGCTTCTTCTACAATCATCTGGCTTGAGATTCCACCTGCGACCTACACATGCAAGATTTAAACATGAATACTTAAGATAGACCTCTCATTGTCTGTCTTATACTAAACCACAGGAAAATATGCAGGAAATAGTACTCTCGAGCGAGACAACCTGCGAAAACTGGATCATTAAGAACGCATTTCTTATTTGGTGATTAGTAGGGCTTTATTATCAGAAACATAAAATTCGTTCATTAAATCAGACTTTAATTTCTGTAGATTATAATATACCCTATGGAATCCGCTGGTTTTCATTTCTGTAGCAAAAGCTTCTCCAATACTGAAAATCTCCCACTTTTCTTTACTCGCCACTGGGTCGAATATCACGCCTTGCCTGACCACCTCGGTGCCCAACAACTCCATAAATGGCAACAAAGGACTCCTGCTCATGATCTCTTTTGCCATGCCAGCAAGCATTTCCGACCCCAAATGGGGAGTTCCACAGAACAGAATCCCTTTAATGCTCTTTACCCATCTCTCTTTCAATCCGTCTGTAGATGCAATAAGCTCCCGCACTGCCGCCTGAATGCATAACTGCTTAATAACAACACCCCCAAAACTATGTCCGACGAAGATAATGGGTCGGAAAGTGTTCGACGACTCTTGCCCTCTGTGGAATGCCCAACTGAGTTCTGTAAACAAATTTTCAGCTATCATCGTCAAATCCATTCGCCCCGTCGAGTTAGTCTTCGGTAAACTTGCATCATACTTGATGAAGAACACTCGTGCACGATGCTCTTGTAACCATTGTTGGGGCCACATTGTCTTCGAGTCATTTTTGCAGGTCCAAGTCGAAAGGTGCACATCTAGCCCACCAGTATGCTCATGTTGAAGGCCATGGAAGAAAACAATGTCGACCTGCGGTAGTAGTGGATCGTACACTAACAACACGGAATCGCTCAACTGAAAAATGGACAAATACAGACAATTAGAAGTGTAGTAATTTCTAAACACAAGAGCCTCCTACTCCCTATAAATTTGTCACCGAGGTCGTTAACTTGAAAGGTAATTAACCAAGTAGTTATTAACCATCAGCTGATATTCTGTCACATGACTGTTCCTTGATTTCAAGTCACTTTAAGCTCTACCTTGCTGATACCAAGGTCCGACTCTTGAGAACGTGTTGTCGGTGAATCGATCCGCTGCAAACGTAGACAAAATGTTATGAATTGAAAGGTTTAGTTTCAAACACTCACAACTCTGTGAGGCAACGCCTGGTACTTTCCTAAGGTAGATCAATACTAACTATTCGTACGACAACCTACCGATTGTTTTAGTCCTGAAATGCTACTTGACCAAGAGAATATTGAAGCCTATAACAGAGTATCTCGAAGTTTGTCAAAAGAGCTAAATCATTGTGGCGGAATCTAATCAACATCTATAATCGATAGAAGTTATTCCTCATACTCAGGTTTGCACTTACATACCTTGATGTTCTCTTGGCGGGAAGATAGAGAATCTCGTGGGCTAAAACTGCTTGACGGTATGTCCATTGTGACACTGCACTTCCAGAAAATAAAAGTAATCAACTCAACGGTTTACAAATTGGCAACGATTTTATCATCTTCAAATACAAGTCGGGGAGCTATCCCCGAACATCTTTCTCAGGTCAAGCATTAGTAATATATAGCGATACAACTACTTACAACGCACTAACTGAGTCTGTACAAGAGCTGGATTATTTTCACATGGAGCAGCTTGTGGCCTGGGAGAGGATTCCGCAAGCCTTCAATACATTTGACGAGCCAAGTGATGGTTGACGTCATATTGTTGCTAAGGGCTGATTTCCATGTGAGTTTTTGATTGGCTTAGATTTGTAGTGGGAGTAGGAACCCTTCATCAAACGCGGGATTCAGGACCCACCCCATTCGAACCGAACATGCATATGGAAGCAACGAAATGCAGGCTTGAACATGAACAGAGGCAAACTGAAATCCAACTGACCTAAGCAAGTAATACAGAGCGGAATATAAGCGAAATCGATACAAAGCAGAAGCAAAAATTGATCCATTCCATGAGCAGCATGATTTCGTACATGATGCATACTAGATTTTGATGCATACTAGATGCATACATGATTTCGTACATGATGCACAGTAGATGCCGTGCAATGGTATGCACCATGTATGAAAGGAAGCCTTTTCAGGCAACAACAGAGGATACATTTTGAAACTAAGAGTAGAGAAAACGATCTGGCGAGTAGGTAAGATGCATTCGGAAGTGAAGCGAAAGCATTGAGATGCGTAGTGTAAGTGGATGACAGTTGGACTAGAGCGAAGAATGACAATCCTTAAACACTAAACGCTAGAAGGATAGTGTCCCACGAAGTGCCGAAGTAGCTGAGCGACTGCCAGTACCTCTCCAACCGAGTTTCTTGTTCGAAAGCTCACAAGTGCCAAGGCAATATCTGATTAGTTTATATTGGTCGAAAAAGGTCGTGAAAAGATCAGTACTCTCCGGAGTCGGTTGGTTTTCCTAAGGAGGATTCCAAAGTCCTCACTTAAGGAAATTTTTACCCTTGAAGGTCCGTTCTAAACTCAATAGGCAGGGGATACTACAGGTGGATATAGCAGAGTGCAGCGACCACCGGGGAGATTGGGAGAAAGTCGACGTGGATATGAACCGAGTCTATGCCACCAGGCTTTGGTGTGCCGGTAACATAGGCTGACCAACCTTTAAACAAATTTACATGAAAAAGAACGATCAAACCACTTTGTCCTCTTCACCCATATATCAAACCTTCGCATGGGAAACCACCCTAAGTACTATGGGGCATGAGGTAGACAGATTTCAAACGTATGGGGATAGTGTGAAACGGAAGCCAAGGAAGGAATGCCTGGGAATTTCAAATATCAGATCGAGTCGCAAACAACTCAGAACAATCAATTATGTCACAAGCGTGTCAATCACGAACCCTCGCTCTCAACTTAGAGTTTTCTGAGGGAGCTTTTGGAGTGCATGAACTGCACGTTGAATAAGTTACCTGTCTCATACAGTAGTAGAAGAAAACTCAAGATCACCGGATTGTCTCCTCTTTCACCTTCTCAACTTCTTACTGATCGCTGCTATTCATCCCTAGGTTCCCTCATAAGCTAGAAAGTTGGGGTTACGCCATCTGTCTGTCCTCAGATGCTACAGCATTCTGCTTCTGTCTCCTTTCTCACGAATAATTTAGATCGTGGTGACCATGTCCCTCGCCCTTCCGTACTACGAGATCGAAGCATGAACTGATGATTCATGCCGATATCCACTACGAGGCTAACAAAACGGGGGAAAGCAGATGATTGACCTGTCAACTTGAGACAATAGAACAGTTCAGTAACTCCTCTCGATGACTCCAATTCAGAAGGAAAACCATTCCAAGCTTGCAATGCCAGAAGAGCTAACCCAACAAGAAATTGCAAAGCTCACTATTCTGTACCAGGTACAATTGCGGATCACTCTATGCCAGCAATGACTTAGTTAGAACGTGCTGGGAGGGGGATTGCACAGTAGTCGCGCGTTCCTGGTATTGATATCTCAGAATCTAATTCTGTAAGAATCTGGGGTATAAGTCTACAACCCTTATATTAAAATTAGTTTCGGCCAGTATTTTTCTGCTTTGATTAAGAGAAAAAAACAGTTACTGGTAAGTTAAACCATGTACTAATATTCTACTCGGCTAATGAGTGCCAAGCTGAGGGCTACTTCCCCAGCGCATTTCCTCAGGAGTCAATGATGGGGTAAGTAACTTCTACATAAAGAAGCCTAATTTGTATGGTTGAAGGAGGGTATTGACTTTGCGACAGAACCATCGTGCTGGAGTGATGCAAACTTCTGACTAGTCAATGAGCTGCCCATGATCCTGTTCCTTTTCATATGAGATAAGTCTTAGATAAAAGGAAAACTTCTAGGTGGACGTCTACCCCAAGTTGGTGCTTTTTAACTACTTTACCAATAGTCAGGAGAAATGAATTGAGGACTTTCCTTCCCATCTTGTGGAAGTATGATATTACTCCGCCGACCAATTACTAAGACATGAGTAAACAAGTCTTGACTGACAGCATTCTTATATGTACCTTTCTTTAATAACCCAGTATGTCACTTACTTTTGGATCGTGCTTTCCGTCCAATACTATTTTATGAATAGCTACGTAAGGCGACAAGCACCCGCCCTAGGTTCTGTTGTCTCTAGAATGAGTGTGAAAATAATCTTCTTGTGATTTAAAACAGGGTGGAGAATTGGTGGGACGATTGTCACCGTAATCGAAGTCTTAACATCCAAACGCGGTAAACAGAAAGACAGACGCCTGACCGTGAATAGGCTCCAATTTGGACAGTCTCTTTACATCTTTTCTTACAATTTTATCTCCAGGGAAAAGTTCCACCAATGCCAAACTGACGTTCACTAGGGAGCAATTCTTGTACTTTGCGACCGACCGTTCACGGGTTTTGACAACAACTAGGATGATCACGGAGTAACCTGAATCGAAGGCACAATAGTAACAACTTAATAGACACACGAATGGACGGTGGGCAACACCATAACCGTAACACAGATCAACCGACTGGCAACTGAGTGGTGTTTGATGGTTTTTGACATCATTAACATAATCACAATCTTAATTCGATCAATCTGTCGATCTGAAGTCTTAGAAGCTTATTCCGGATATCGGTATGTCATTGAATGATAGTTTCTAGGAGGAATTCTGGGCTAGGCTGAGAGATATTGGGATCGAAGTACTTGGAGCTCTTGCACTGTATCTGGGTCTAGAGAAGTGAACCTTTCAAGAGTTCCTGGAGGCTAACCTACTATCCGGAGTGTCCCCCATCTGATCTATAGTTGGTGCAGGACCTCATGCGAATCCCAACATTATGACATTGTTGAGAGCAGATCGTAATAATGTTCGCAAGGATAATAGATGGGTTGACATTCCTGTAGTCGCGAGCCGGGCAACAGTTGTGATCAACGCATTAACGATACTCTTGACGTACGCCAACTTCTTCTGGTTTGTGTAATAAAACATTCCATGGTTTGCATTGGACAAATCCTTCGCAATACTTCTTGTCGGCATTTTTATCTTCTCCCTTACAAACTGAAAGTGACCCACGAAATCCACTGCCATTTACTCTTTGCTTCAATTTGCACTCCGACATGTAAGGTGAATCCCATTTTCCACTAATATCGCCTAGAGTAAAGAAGACACCAGCAGAGATACAGCATGTGACTTGACATTTACACCAATTCTTCGTGTAATTTTGACAGGGTTTGAGCAACGGAAGATTTTAAAGCGTAGAGCACCTTGATCTCGTAACCAAGGAAATAAACTGAATATCGATCATATACTCAATGCAGCCAGAGCCATCTAAGATCCTTAAAGCTCCGTCCAAACTTATCGATGACGAATACCCTTTACGAATACATAACGGGCGACCGCGTAGAAAACACGAAGGATGAGAAGACCCCATCGAGCCGTACAAGGGTGAAACAAAATAGGGTAAAATGGGGCTTCACGAATACATGGCATGTTCATCGTCGGCAAAAGGTCCTTCGACAGAAACCAGAGCTTGATAAGGATATCTGATCCTATCTTATTCCAGGCAGATTGATCTAACCAAAGAGGAGGGACTTTTAACCCTCCTCTCTTCTTGTGTTTTTGGCAGTTCACTTTGACCATTGCAAGAAAGCATATCTACCTATTTTACCTCTTAGGTTTTCTCTTTGTACGGTTTCATGGGCTTCTTTTTTATGCTTCTTGTTACACCGTACCTGTCTCCCTTTTGAGACTTTAAGAAAGTTCTCATGCGTGTAAGGACTAACGTGGCCATATCGAATCAACGCTGGCATCTAAACACCACGCACTTAGGCAATTGAAACAAGCAACTAGCGAGATGGACTACTACTGACGTGTACTATTGTGGTCCACATGAGCAACAAGGACGGAAGTAGTCATTCAGCTGCCCTTGTTTATAAAGCAATGTGATCTGGACCAGTTAGTCAACAATTTAGAGATAACGGTTCCGTAAGAGAGAAAAGGAAACTGCAAAGAAAATAGAAAATAAAAATAGGACGGATGGGAAAACCATCAAGCTGAACAAGGGTGGGACAAAAGAGGTAAAATGCAGCTAAGCTCCAATAGTATCCATATGAAGAATGTGCCCTATTGTACCTTAGATACGTGTGCTATGCATGTCGTAAGGTCTACAAACTATTGGAGTATCCAAAGAAACATCACCTAGAGTGATTGCTCTCCTATGGTTTGCCCCAACCAATGTTCTATGTAGAGTAATGTACACAAGCTGTCTAAAATATGTTACAAACTATGAGAGTGGGAGTGGGAATGGTACCCCTTGACACCTAACATGATAAGTTGGTGTACATTATCTAACAAATGTGTGAAACGCCATGTCCATTACTCCATATAACTCCAAGGCTAGAGGAACAAGGTGACCTTGCTACATACCTCGATACTTAGAGACATTGCGTGTTGTTGCTCCGCTCATAGCCCATCTTGGGAGATGACTAATCACTCCTTCCAAAACTGCATCACGCATAGGGTCCATAACCACAACATCCACTACTATCCCCTAATCATCTCGGACCAAGTGTAAGTTTGCCTTGACATGTGTAGTGTACAAAGCATACAAATGCTCCCTCCAAGCAAGGTATTCACTCTCTTGGACCATATCAAACACTATATCCTTGATGGCATCACAGGTAGCTATCCTCTATCTTCCAAGAGGACATCATGTCATATGGACTGCTATTGCATCTAATGTAGAATCACACTCACAGGTGAGTAATGAAGATGCATTTTGGGTGGACCAAACCTAAGCAGAACCTCATAATTGTAGAGAAGATAGCTAGTGTGAATCGAAATGCCCTAATGTATGGTTGAGCTAGGATCCAAGAGCTTGCACCCTTGTCAAAGCAAGGGCAAAGATGTGCTATAGTAGCCTGAGGAATGGACGAGTCAGCTAAGAGAGAATGTACCATATGTTGACATTGTCACTCCATCAAGGAACAATGAAAACCTATGGTCCAATCTGACGGTAGTGAAGAAAAGGATGGAATATCCTTCCATGTCCATGAGGATAGACCATCTCTTGTGTGCCATAATACATCTAGAGAGAAAAGGATCTTTTCTTCACCTTGGTCACACATGTCTCAAAAATTGGCCTATTGGCAACCACAAAATGGGAGTAAGTAGGGGTGTCGAGAGAACTCCATAGCCAAAAATGCTTTAGGTTCCATCTCCTCCATAGATAGAAAACCTAACCCTTCACATGAGATTGGTAGAGAAGCCTATATGTGTGCCAATCCCTTGTCTCACACTCAAGTGTCCTTGGTCCAATGATATCACCAAAGACTCTCATAATCCTTCTATCAAAAGCTCTTAGATGTGATATGAAGGTCAAGGAATGGAACACATTGCAAAGAAGGTAAGTTGGTTGATAGATAATACTATAAGAGAGTGTACCAAACACCACCTATGGATCTCCTAGTAGAGGACAATCATCCACATGGAGAATATCCTCTACAAGAGCTACTTCTAAGAAGTGTGTGGCAAAAATCCTTGGATCCTATTGGCACTCCAAGAATATGCAACCCATCTATAGATGCGATAAACCCTTTTGGAAACTCAAGGTTGGGAGGAATACTTGAAGGGGTACATGTTGTGCACTTTGATACCTTGACTCTCAAGCCTACAAGATGTAGCTTGGTAGTCAAGTAGTCAAAGGCCTACCTACTTTGATCTACAAGGCCCACAATGTATGTATCATCTACCAAGGAGGGAAACACACAACCTAACATAGCCAAAGTAGTAGATAAGAGAGCTTTGAAGTGAGCTATGACAAATAAAGATCCCCCTAAAGGTTCTCTTTATAGTGCACCAACAACTGACTCCAAGATGGTGACTCCTTCCTATGAGCAACCATGTTGGTAGTAAAGGGAAGCAAGAGAGTCATAGAAAGACTGCACAAAAGGAACAAGACTTGTTAAGGATCCATTGGCCTCCCTAAGCTCTCTAAAGATGGATGCTTTGAGATGCTATTAAGATTATTCTCAAGATGCACTTGGAGGATAACCCACTCTAGATGGATAGCTAGGAGTGCCCTAATGCCTAGAGATATAGCCTCACAACCTCTAGGTGTGTGACTACATCAAATTGATGTGGATTGAGGTGTTGTCAAAAGTGAGAATGATGTTGAAGGACAATGATATGGCTAACCAAGCATAAAACAATCTCTCCAATAGTAATCAATCTAATGCTCTATATGTCCTTCTCCATCATGAGAAGGCTACTTAACATTTGAATAATTAATGTTGGAATATCTCCCCTTGCTACTGCTAAAACCACATGAAACAACTTGGTAAAACCACTAGACAAATCATTTGCTTGAAAGCAATCTCTAAGATGCTCATATACCATCCTTGACATGTCTCATGGGGATGATGAGGAGTAGTGCACAATGCATTTGCAAAAATCACCTATCAAGATATAAAAGCTATTGAGGTTGATAATCTAAGACCTCTAATGGTACTCCTTCTCTTTCCATATGGTGTAGTAGGCATAAGGAAGTGAGTCTCATCAATGGGACTATCCATAGACAAAGGATATATCATCCTTGCTACTCTACTAAATTCTCTTGCTTGATCCAATGTCCTACACCATTGTAGTCAAGTGGACTCTGTGGTATCTTTTGGTAGAACCTATATCCTGAAATGTATAACCTTAGTAGACAAATCTTATAGTGTAGCCCAATCTCCCACTTGGAATTGAAAAGATCTAGCAACCACCTTTCTGCGGCCTGCATGTCTCCCACTAGCATAACAAAGACACCTTAGAGAGAGTAAGAAGAATAAGAGCCACACAAACTTGTCCAAGGGATCATGTGCCAAATGATTGTGGTAGAAAAAAAGCTTGTCCAACCTCATCATAGAGTGTATTGGATAATCTATGGAATAAACATGGACATGGAAAACTAGTCTCAAATAAACCCAAAATATACCACTTGAGATGCTAACCACCTTCATGACTTGAGTGGTATCCCCAAAATGGTCAACAAAGAAATAAAGGAAGCATGCATAATCCCAAGTGTCACCAATATCAATGTGATGGCTTGCCTCATATGAACATCCTAGGTGGTCCAATCATGTCCTTGTACATCCTTCACACATGGGTCTTAAACTTGAACTTACACTAGTGTATCGTATTTTTTACATTTGTTGGCCATGGTTGATACATATTCACTAAATTTTTGTCCAATGCACATGTACCAGTTGAGGTAATAACTTCACTCGATATGTTGGCAAGTCGGGGTTGTATGTGGTAAATTACATTTACCACATACACCTTGGACGGTGCATCTACGTGTTTCTTCTTGATTATTATGTTGTTGTCAAGATAAGGCCTTCTAGATCTCTACATGCTATCGGTATCCAAGGATCCTTCTTGCTCAATGGATAAAGGACCTATGGTTGCAAGAATCAATCATTTTTACATACTCTTTGTGGTACAAAAATATATTATCTTTACCGGGGAAGAGGTATGAACAATTCCATGAATACCAAGAAATCAAAGTAGGTGATCCAGAAACCCTTATGGAATTTGCAGATTCTTCCGACTTCATCTCTACCGCCCATAGACAACATTGGATTTGATTAAAGGGCACATAATGGAATAGTTGCTCATCATTTTTTCATAAGGAAGATGCCGCATTGGGCAGCCTTACTTTTTGCAAGATTGTCAGAAGCAAATGCCTCATTTTACTTGTACATTTTAGTACTTGCATGCGTCACTTTCTCTATGAGGAAGTGATTTGTGTTGATCATAACCAGAGAAAATGTTTCATCAATAAAATTGTGTTTTTATGGGACTCACCAGGCATCAACAAAGTGTCACTGCAAAGTGTTTCCTACTCATGTTCTCTATCATCAGAAAGGGTGATTTAAGGCTATCGGAAGTTGAGATCTTTTTGCATTCGAATCTTATATAGTTGAGCTTCATTCTTTGCCAACTTCCTTATGGTTGGTTATATGAAAAGAGCGACCCCATAGAAAACATGAAGGATGGGAAGACCTCATCAAGCCGGACAAGGGAGAGACAAAAAAGGTAAACTGGGGCTAAGCTCCAATAGAGTCTATATGAGAAATCTGCCCTATAGCACCTAAGATATCCAAGCTATGTAAATCGTACGGTCTACAAACAATTGGAGCATCCAAAGAAGCATCACCTAGTGTAATTGCTCTCTTATGGATTACCCCATCCACTGCCCTCTGTAGAGCATACGGGTTATATTGGTCATATGGAAATTAGTTCTTGATACTTTTAGCTTTATGATCTGAAATCATCAAGTGGCAAGCATCACTTGCTTACCGGATATCATCTGCTTCACATCTCCGAGGAAGTGTTTGATAGAGTGTATGCATTATAGTTGTCCCATGTGCCCAATGGACTTGTGAGGGCTTCACTTTTCAAGTTCAAGATACGTCAAGAAGAAAAGGCTTCTAGAAGCAAGATTAAGATTAGTTTGTTTAGCTCTTAGGCCACATACCAAAATTTGGGCTCCATGTTTAGTTTGCATGCTATTAGAATCAGTTTGGTTAACTCTTAGCTTACATCAAGATTTGGGCTCCATATTCTTATTGGGTATTGTTAGGATTGGTTTGGTTAACTTTTGGACTATCTACCAAGACTTGTGCTCTAAATGTTCGTTTGAGTACTTTTGGGCTTAGGTCGTTAATTCTCAAACTGTATACCCAGACTTGGGATTTGATTTTTCATTTTAGTATTGATAGGATTAGTTTGCTCAACTCTTAGACTATCTACCAAGATTTGGGATCCATTATTAGTTTGGCTCACTCTTAGACAACCCCAAGATGTGGGCTCCATGTTTTTATCTGGGTATTCTTAGAGTTCGTTTGCCCCCTCCCTCATAATACTTTTTAATTGAGACTATCATGCCCGGACAGTTTGCTAGCAGAATGTATTGTTAGATATGATTTGGTGCGGATGCTCCGGGTCCAAATACTTTCCATAATAATCATGGTTCATATCTAATTGGGTATTATGAAGTTGAACATCTTTTGATATCATGGACTAAGTGTAGTCCCTTTTAGTGCCGGCTTTGAAGTCCTAGTGATTTTTTATTGAGACAACTGATTTTTTATTTAGTGATTTTTCCTACCCCATGCCCCATACATCAGTAGCGAGATTGAAAAAGTGTTTGAAGTTATTATTTGAGAAAGGTTGGTGTGTAATAAAGAATTTATCATGATTTCCGTTGAAATTATTAATATGTTTCATTCACGTTGAAATCTTTTGTCTTATCAGGTCCTAGACTGTTTATCAATTGGGTATCGGGCACAAGGAGAGATTAGAATTACTAATATCAAAACTAAGATGAACCTGAAGGAGCACTAAACTAAGATGCACATTCTCTAGTGATTATACGTCTTGGCTCATTTGAAATTAGGGAACTCCACAAATAAAACATCGGCCTGTTTGAGACAAGCGTATATAAATGGACGAGAAAAAAGTGCACTCCCCCTTGGACCTTGATTCAATACCAAAGGGCTCTAAATTGGGCTTACACCGTGATTTAGAAGAAAATTAAGATATTTTCCAACAAAACCTGATTAGGTTTAAATTATTTCTCTCTTATCAGGTTCAAAACTGATGAACGACTATAAATAAATTTTGGATAAATTTTGGATCACTTGCCGGTCATTCTTCATCTTGTATGAGGGTGATTTTTTCACAAGGAGGAATAAAAAAGAAGTTGGTTCACTTGGAATGTCTGCTCTTTCCTTGTGACTCTTCTATCATTTTCTCTACTCACTTTATCAACTACTACTACTAATATTACTACTACTTTTTGGCTATAGTAGTTTGTTGAAACTGACCTCGCCGAGACAACATGCAAAAGCTTGGACTTGAACTTACATTGGTGTATGGCATTTTTGTGTATAATACTGCAGTACAGATCAAATCCCAGTTCTTAGAGAGCCTAGAGCGTACAATCTTAAAAGTGATTTTTGGTTGCCACTGTTTGAGAGATGGATCTGTTTCAAAGTTTTTGTTAGAGTTGACTTCCATCTCCTTCAGTCAACGTTGAATTTGATGGAATTTGGTGTCTATTCTCCTTGACAATGGATGATATTTTGCTAACGTATGAGAAATGTATGTACGCTTTTGATCATGTTAGAAAGATTTATCGACTTTTAAAAAAAACATTCTATCTCTTTATAATTTTGTTGGAACTGAATAGAAATACGTGATCACGTGTGAAAAGAAGATGGATAGGAAGAACCCATCAAACTGTATAAGGAAAAGACAAAGGGGTAAAATAGGGCTAGGCCCTAATAGTATGGGTAGGAGGAATCTGCCCTACAACACCTCAAATATCTGAGTTATACAAGGATGTAGGAACTTACCATGGAACGAGTAGACTTGTTAGATTTATTTAGGCAAAATCTTCTTTGTGATAGGTCGGGCTCAGGATGTCCGGGAAATTCAGAGTTATTCCGTAAATTAGTCTAGTGATTGTCCCATACAACTTTAAAGGTGCAGATATATATATTACTCCAAGGAACGGGGAAGGAAATACAAGGCATAAACAAGTGCAAAAGTAAAGAAGAGCACAAGAGATATCCATAAAATTTCTTGAGTCCATTGTAGATTGCTAAAAGTTTTATTCCTTTTAATCTTAGGCAAATACTTGAACAAGTTGTCATTGTTTCCTTAATTCAATTCTTTGTCTTCAAAAATTTATTGCAATTTACAAGGATTTTCTTATGGATGTGCCAAAAGCAAAGTAGACACCAAGCCTCAAGAAAGACACACCTGATTGCATTTATCAAGATATTATCCACATCAGTAATGATTATTGTTGGAAGTTAATTACAAACTTCTGCCAAAGTCCATTGATACTCACATATGTCATCTCTATTGAGGAAGATGAAACATATTGTGAATTATTTATTGAACCTTGTGTGCCAATTATGAGTAGATATCATCTTTATTGAGGAAAAGGAAACATATTGTGATGACGTATTGAGGCTTGTGCGCCCAATTATGTGTAGAAGAAGCATCTTGAAGCAATTTTTTCTATAGATACATTCCATCAAGATGACTATAGAATATTGTTTGGCAAAGCCAATAGAATCTGGATGGGCAAAGAAAATGCATTTGATATGTCTATTCTCATCAAGTGCAAGAGTTTTGTGAAATTCATGCTCTTTTAACTCATCCAAGAGTGCATGTATGACATAACAACTATCAATTATTATGCATTGATGATTGGCAATCACAATGAATTTGAAGTCTTCTCATATAGCTTCATTAAAATTTGGTGCGTGGGGATGCATGCCACCACCAATTTATTGATTGACTTCTTAGCCACTTCAATTAACATTTGTGCACTTAGATGGCTTGACATTTCATCAAAAATTTCATGATTGTGGTTGTCATCATCAATGGTGAAACTCCATCTATTTTCAGTACTCTTGCAAGCAATAACTTTCCACAAGCAGTCAATTTTTTGCATTGTATATAAACATTATTGCTTGTTAGGTTCTTTGCTATTGTGTTTCTTGTATCTACCACCATGGTCACAACATATTTCAACACAACCATGCACAAGGTCTAAGTGTTGGATAGTCCTAGCAAAACTAATAGTGTGAGCATGGTCATGGACATATGAAACTACACTATCATGCTCCAAAAAGTTGGTATCAAGCATCTTGTATTTTACCTGTGAAATGCGAAAGCAATGAGCAGAAAATAAGGATATCAAGACTTAGAGAGTCTCAGAGCATAATGGAAGCAAAGAGAAACAAATAGCAATGAGCAGTGTGCAAAGTGTAATAAGAGAAAGAAACACTATATTTTTGAAACAATAATAGCTAGGAAGTGGGCAAGGCCACATGCATGTTGATGCATGATAGTAATCATAGAAGTAGTGCTACTTATTAGCCTTTTTCTTCAATTAGGTGTGGTGGAAATAATAACAACATGGTGGAAATAACAAGTCTCTTATATAAAATTATAATACCAATAGCTAGTTATATGATCTAGATGTGAAATTTGGTGTGGTAACATCTGGAATGATATTATATATGATGGACAAAATAGATCAGATAAAAGTATCACCAAAAGAGTCTTCTACTAATAGTGTAGAAACCAAAATAGACTTGAAAACCTTAGAACCAAGAGCTAGACATATGATCTAAAGGTGAGAATTGGTTTGGTAACATCTTGAAGGATGTTACACATGATGGACTAAATATATCAGAAAGAGGTATCATTGAAAGTGGACTTCTACTAATAGAGTAGGAACCAAAATATGCCTGAAATCTTTGAAGGCAATTTTGGAATTATATAAATGGATGAATTAGGCCTCGAGAATTTTCAGATTCCCCTCCCAATGGAGAAAAGGCTGGCCTTACCTCCCCCTTGGTTTGTCTCATCTAGAGCTTTCCAAGGGTACCTCACCCACGTGATTTTGAGATTCCTACAAGAAGATTCCCTCAAAGATTCCTTCCAATCAAAGCTTGTTTGAAAGGGAGAGGATTTGGGACATTCAAATCCATCACAACAAAATGTAGATTATCAAATCCCACTCTCTATCATAAATCACTATAGGTAGAATCATTGGGTTTGGTGAATCCATCATTATGTCCATGAACTCTGCTCCGAAATGGTAAACGAGGTATACTCTCACTTGCTCTCTTTGAATGTACATGACCTTGATGTGAAATGGATTTAGAAATGGAAAATGGGGTGCAAGAAATTGTCCTCTAGGAGCTTCCATCATATCCTCTCTCTAAAACACTCTTATCCTATCCATCTCTTTGTGGGGTTTCACTCCAAAATTACTTCGTCTCAGTAGCCCATGTTCTTCCAAGAGGGGTGATCCACTCTCTTGGATTGAAACACACACTATGATACCATTGTAATATTGCAAGGATAGCAAAGAAACACAAACACACAAACACAAGTTTCACACTCAAACTTTGATGCCCCAAAGGAGCACCTTCTCTATATTATATAGTCAAAGAGGATCTCCTCCAAGGAAGCTCCACCATAGGAGTAGGTACATAGATAGGTGACATGTCAGCAAGCTCCACCCTTGGATTACTTACTTGGATGGGTTACATGTTGGTCCTGGTCCTATCTGGTTGGTCAAACAAGCTTTGACCAAAGAGAATCTTTTAGGGATCTTGTAGGAATCTCATAATCACGTGAGTGAGGTACCATTGGAAAGCTCTCAATGAGACAAACCAAAGGGGACGTAAGCCCAACCTTTCTTATGTTGGAGGGGAATCTACACATTTTTGAGGCCTAATTCATCCGTTTAGGCCTTTGAAATTACCTTCAAAGATTTCAAGCATATTTTGATCCTACTCTATTAGTAGAAGTCCCCTTTCAATGATACCTCTTTTTGATCTATTTAGTCCATCATGTGAAACATCTTTCCAGATGTTACCAAACCAATTCTCACCATTAGATAAGATGTCTATCTCTTGGTTCTAAGGTTTTCAAGTCTATTTTGGTTTTGCCTTATTAGTAGAAGTACTCGTTTGCTGATATTTCTATTTGATCTATTTTGTCCATCATGTATGACATAATTTGAGATGTTACTAAACCAAATTTCACATCTAGATCATATGGCTAGCTATTGGTATTTCAAAAAGATTATTGGCAAGTAGTTCTTAATAAGTTAAAGAAGACCTGTTTACAAAACTTCATTGTTCTAATTATTCAAAGTACAAAACAAGAAGTAATCTAGCCATTTTCCTGGAAAGAAGTGAAGGAGTTGAACATTGGGCAAGATATGAAAGAGTATATTGTTCAATTTGAGTCCAAATTAAGGAGAATACTTAACATATTCAGCCCCATTGATTAGCACTTCTTCTTACACCTTTGATAAGTACTATTCAAGAGAAATTTTTGCCTATTAGAATTCATTTATAAAAAAATCAATACCTTCATCACTTTATATTACTTATTGCTCTAGATAGAGTGATAAATATACTTTGAGTATTTCATTATAATACTTAGGGTGTATTTTTGCTTACCAATATATGGGGCACATCCTTTTAGGGTTCTTCCACAAGTTTATCAGTCATAACCACTCAAATTTATCCTTACGATCCTAAATGAAACCAAGTTTATACATATGCATTATTATGAAGATGTTTAATCTCATTAAGATAAAGTGTCATGCATATGTACATTGTTACCAACATCATACTTTATAGAAGTGCAATTCATACAAAAGTAGTACATAAACTCTAGAGTGCCACAATAATTATTTTAGTTCATACATTCAACTTGAATCAATTCTCAAGTGAGGAAACTACCATCAATAGGTTCTAATTATAACATCAAACCATATCCACTCTAGCTAAGGGACTCCAAATGATGCTCACTGGTCTCTATCTACTATAGCCAAGAGCTTAAAAGCTCGACATCAAAGAAATGAGTTCTTTGGAGCTGCACTTTGAAGGTACACCCTCTAGACTTGACCTAACACTCTGATCCTAAAAGTATCAATGGTGGCCCATCTAACAATGCACATGGAGCTCAAATGGGTGTGATGAGTAATCCTAACATAAATGTGGTTTCCATTAAGTAGTATTTGAGCAACTATTGGTATAACTATGACTGCCAAGACTAACACTTTAGTATCCAAGCAAAGTAGCTTTGGTGCTACAAAATATTATGATAATTGTTATGTGTATATACATTGCAACATAACATAAATTTTTGTCAATATCATACACAATAGAAACATAACTCATATAGAAGTCATACATGAATTCTAAAGTGCCATAATCACCCCTGTAGATGGCAATTAGATCATTCTAACTCCAAATGGCCATCTACTCTAAGTATGTGATATGCCATATGGTGGGCAAAGATCAAGAGGCTGGGTGCTTCCAAGCCCCATTAATAGCTACTTGTTTGCAATTTGTATCACATAAAAGAGTGAATTAGCTATAGATCAAGTACATCATGGACATAGTCACTATCCTTGAGGAACTACCATGAGGGAAACATACCATATACCATCCTCTCAAACATGTATCACATACCAGCATAATAGTAGCTCTACTTGAAGAGCCATATAATAAATAGATAGGCTTATACTTATAATTACCAAGCTTGATTCCATAGTGCAATATGTAAAAGACCAAGGATAGAAATAAGAGAATGGAAGACCAAAGTGGAAATTCACATTGAGACTCTCAAATGAGAGAAATTCTAATGCCTAGCATGAGCTTGGGTTTTGGTATTTATAGGAAATATACAAGGCTCTTGGGAAGTTCCCAAGGAAGCTTCATACTAGAAATTGTCTTCTTGGCATGCAAGCTAAGCTAGCTAGGAAACTTTCTCCTAGAAGTTGCCTACTTGGCATACACATTACTCAATATTTGGAAGGTATCAAGAAGTTTCCTAGATGCTTCTAGAATATCCTTGGATTTCTTGGCTAATTTGGCCTATTTGCTAACTAGTTAGCTTCTACTTACTTGTCTATTAACTCACTATTGTTACATATTCTCCAACCATTAATCGGTAATGACCTTGTTGCCATGGAATCTTCAAACTCTTGCATGGCCATTTATGCAACACAAAGATGAGGAAGAGACTCCTATGTGGCATCATGAAGGATATACCCTTTCCAAAGGACTTTTTATTCAATGTGTTGTTGGTGGCTATGTTGGATGTTATGACATACAAAGATATGATCAAGTTTATACCCTTCATGATTGTTGTTAGGAAGGGGGGTTGGATATGAGTGGAAAAGGAAAATAGATTAGAAATAAAGGGTTTCAATTTGGAAACATGAAAGATAGAGTAGATTTGCATATGACTAGGCAAGGCAAGTCAATAAACAATAAGAGAAATGATTTAGGTAATTTCAAATAGACCTATCCAATTAGGAGTAAGTTTACAAACTTGGGTCTCAAGTGGGAAGAGCATGTTACTAGAAGAAAGTATGACCCTTATCATCTAGTTGAAAGGTGAAATCACAATGATGTTGATCAACTTATTACTTTTGCCAATTTTGAGCAATGAGGAGATGAGCTTTAGCTTACTATATTAAGATAGAAATATTATGGACAAGAAGGTGGAAGTATGAGGAATGTGAGATTGTGGTGGAGCAAGAAGGGAATCTATGACAAGTGGGTCTTGGCCAAAATTAAGGAAGAAGAAAGAGAATTTGGTGCTTGCTTGCTTGCTTGGAGTTATTGTAGGTAATTCAACAACCACAAGGCAAACATCCCAATTGGTATGATAAATGATGATAAAGGCACAAAGCATATCCTCTAAGTTTGATTTGCAGGTTTTGTTACCATCAATTTGAGGATGATAGGCTATAAACAAAGTAAGCTTGGCATCAAGTAGTTTGAAGAGTGCTTGCCAAAATTTACCACTAAATTGAGGATCATGGTTAGAGATGAGAACCCTTAGCATCCCATGGTGCTTGAAGATAATTAAAGTAAATCTTTGTTAGAATAGGGGCATGCATGGTATCCATGATGGGTGCCAAATGAATCTACTTGCTAATTTTATCAACAAACATCACAATGGCAGCATGACTCTGATCTATTTTGGGTAAGGATGTTATGAGGTCAAAACTTATATATTCTCATTGGACAGTTGGTATGGGAAGTGGTTGAAGAAGTCCACTTGGTTTTTGGTTGGCATTGGCAACTCTCACAAGATACAAAACTCTTGAACTTCTTGTGGCATGTCTGGCCACCACCACTAACATTAGAGGGTACTCAATTATCACTAAAACTTCTATTAATGTATTTGCCTTAGGACTTCTTCTACATGATTCTTGTGTTCTATTTTCATTTATTATAGATTAAAATATCATTCCACAACACCATCACATACCAATCCAATAGCCCATCCAACATCCAATGCATTTAATCCATGGAAAAAACTAGAGCATTCATGAGCCCAAAAGGTAAGGCTCTCCATTCAAAATACCCATGCTTTGTGCAAAAGGTATATTTTGCACATCTTCCCTATCAATGAGAATTTTCCAATAACCAATTCAAAGATCCAACTTGGAGAAATATTGCATTCCATTTAATTGATCTAACAAGTCATCAAGCAAGGGATATGCATCCTTAATGGTTTTTTATAAAGGCTATGGTAGTCAATACAATATCAAAGTACTCCATTCTTCTTTGGTACAAAGTGAAGTGGTGCTTTTCATAGAGATGTACTTTTGTTGTGTGAAATCTTTCTCCAACAACTTAGTCTTTGTTGTTCAAAGCTCTTTTAACTCTTTTGGTGAGAGCCTATAGATTGGTCTACTCATAAGAATATGACATGCAATAAACTTGATCTTGAAAGGAACCTCTTTGGTAGATCATCCATAAACACATTTGCAAACTCCTGAATTATCTAATAAATCATTTTCTTATGAAGCTTTTGGCTCTCATCAACTTTTCCTTGTGCAATAGGCTTGATCCACACTGTAAAAATAGGAACATCTTCCTCCAAAGTTGACTCTAGGGCGGCTTTGCTAACAGAGTTCCCTTCTTGAGACTTACTACTCTTAGGTATCTTATTTAGAGGTGCCACTTAAATTAATTGGTAATTTTTACCTTAATATTTGAATTTGTCATCAGGTCCAATTAAATTAAACTTATAACATTTAAGCCTAGATAGAGCTAGAATGACATCTTAGTGTAGAGGTGCTACTACAAACCTTTTACACTCCAAGTACTTTTTCTTAATCTTGAATGTAATAGGATGTGAAGAACACAATGAAGAACCCTCTCTACTTCAGAATATTTACTTGATAGGAATACATAAGTCTTTTGCTAATTGCACAAACATGCAATTCTCTAACTTGTAAAATCAACTATTTCCTACAACCACAATCAAATATCATATCTTGCAATTGAATCAAACTTGCATAGATTGAACTTTCAATCCCAATGGAACTAATAGGGTTCTCAATAGGTAGCTCAATATCTCCTATTGGGATATTTTTTCCTTGATCATTGCACTCCACAAACTCCATGTGGGAAATTTATCAAGAGTCATCCACATTTAACAATGTCATGTTCAATTTGATAACAATTAAAGCAATCACCATTACGTAGCAATCACCATTTTGTCACAATCTCTTTATTTGCAGTGCCAAGTGGTCTTTGTTGGATGGTATCAATTTCCATTGGTGTAGGCTCTTCCACCCATATGTAGTGATTTGGTAGGTTTTGTGAAGATGAAGGTCAAGATCAAGTTGTGACAACCAAAGAATCAAATCACTATATAGTCACCTCCAATTATGCTCTTGTATGGTCACCTCCAATTTGGTATATGACTTCAAGCCCCTTAAAAATCAATCTAAAACTTCACATTCTAGTATTTCTAGAATTTGCATTATGGTATTTTGGAATTGATTGATGTAGCTCTCCGCAAAACCAATTTTTTTTAATTTTATCAATCTATCTCATGCAACTTGTGTAGTATTTACAAGTTTGAATCTCTCAATTATTACACTCTTGAATTCTTCTCATGTTGAGATTGGTGCAACAAATTGTTGTTGAACTTGCTCCACTCAAAATCACCACCATAGTTTTACCACTCCATTCAATTGGCTTGAAGCTAGGTGTAACAATATGGAACTTATTGATGAGTTAGTCAAGACTAACGAAGTAGTGAATGGGCCAAGAATATTCTAGAAGTATTTAGGAAGCTTCTTGGGAAGCTTCCCAACTACCTTAGCTTGCATCGCAAGTAGGTAGCTTCTAGAAGGAAACTTCTTGGAAAGTTTGCACGCCAAGAAGGTAACTTCTAGAAGGAAGCTTCTGAGAAGCTTCTTGGTTAACTTGGCTTGCACTCCAAGAAAGTGACTTGAGGAAGCTTCTCAAGAGCTTTTATGCTCTCTATAAATACCAGAGCCTAAGCTCATGCTAGGCATTTGGAGTTTTCCCACTTTCAAGTGTCCCAATATGATCTTTCATTCTCATATTTCTCTCCTCTGTCTTGGTTCTTTACATTGGTATCCAAGCAAGAATGGGATGGATAGAATTTATGGACCACCAAATCCACTTTTGCCAAACAATTGGGATTTTTGTGTCCAAGTACTATCCAAGCATTGTTTCACACAATTCATCACCTCATGCTTTTGCATATGATCACCTTGCTTGAGGAACCCTTGGTGCTTCCAATTGTAACTTATGGAGAATAGTGGATGCATTGCATCTATGTGTCTATAAATTAGATCAATTGGGGATAGTGTGATAAAGTAGTAGCCATGGCGGCGATGCCCAAAGTTATCCTTACTATGTAGGAGCAAATTGAGCATCTTACTCACTTGTTAGATGAATGAGATCATCAACAACAAGAACAAGTAGAGAGAGCACCAATTCAAGAGGGAGAAGAGCAAATCCAATTTCCAAAACCTAGGTATTTGAAGGCAAAACTTTTTGGGTGCAATGGAAAATTTTGATTAAGAACATTACTTCAAAGCAACAAACCTTCAAGATGAAAGGAGACAAATTCGATTGGCCTCAAGCCAATTGGATGGAGTGGCAAAACTATGGTGGCAATTTTGAGTGGAGCAAGCCGAGCAATAGTTTGCTACACCAATCTTGACATGAGAAGAATTCAAGAGTGTAATAATTGGGTGGTTCCAAGCTATAAATGCCACACAGGCCACACGAGATAAGTTGGAAAGATTAAAGTAGATTGGCTTTGTAAGAAGCTATATCACTCAATTCCAGAATACCATTGTACAAATTCCTGATATACTAGATGGAGAAGCTCTAGATTGCTTTGTGAGGGGCTTGAAGTCATGCACCAGATTGGAAGTAATTATGCATGAGCCCAAAGACTTGGAGGAAGCCATGCAGATGGCTGAGCACTTTGATTCCTTGGTTGCAACAACTTGGTCTCGACCTCGGCCTTCCCCAAACCCACCCACACATTACACATGGGTGGAGGAGCCAACACTAATGGAGATCAATGCCATCCAGCAAAGACCACTTAGCACAATAGATCATGAAAGATTGTGACAAAATGGTGGATGTTTCTATTGTTGCCAAGTTGGACATCATATTGCTGAGTGTCCATTAACAAATGAGCAACCTTGACAAGTTGCTCAAATGGAATTTGTGGAGTGGAATGCTCAAGGAAACAAGGAATCCCAATAGGAGATTTTGAGCCACCTATTGAGAACTTGATTAGTTCCAATGGGATTAAAATCTTGACCTATGCAAGTTTGCTTCACTCGCAAGGTATGATATCTAATCATGGTTATAGGATATTGGTTGATTTTGGGAGTTTAAAAAATTGTATGTCTATTTAATTTGCAAAAAATTTAGGTATTCCTATTAGGGCAATAATTGGAAATAGATTGATGATGATGGATGGTAGAAAGGGTGATGCATTCCATACCTCACACCCCATTACATTCAAGATTAGGAAGGAATATTTGGAGTATATGAAGTTTGTAGTGGCACCTCTACACTATGATGTCATTTTGGGTCTACATTGGTTTGAATGTCATAAGGTTCAATTTGATCAGAATCGACAACAAATTCAAGTACAACACCAAGGTAGGAAATTTAAATTAGGTTGTTTGGCATCTTTGAGTAAGACACCTAAGGATAATCAGTCCCAAGATGGAAATTTTGTCAAGAAAGCAACCATCGAGCAAGCTTTGAAAGAAGATAAGTCTCAATATGATGTAGTTTGTCAAGAAAGTAGCCATTGAGCAAGCTTTGAATGAAGATAAGTCCCAAGATGGGAAGTTTGTCAATAAAGCAACCATAGAGCAAGCTTTGGAGGAAGATGAATCTATTTTTCCTATGTGGATCAAGCCAATTGTGCATGGAGAATTTGAGAGCCAAAAACCTCATCAAGCAATGGTTAATCAATTAGTTCAAGAGTTTTTAGATGTGTTTCCAAAAGATTTGCCAAAGGGATTATCCTCTGATTGCGGTATGCCCTCCAAGATTGAATTATTGACAAAAAGTACTCCAGTGAGTAGACCAATCTGTCGGCTCTCACCAAAGGAGTTGGATGAGCTTTGAACAACACTAATGGAGTTGTTGGAGAAAGATTTCATACGACATACATCTCCTTGGGTAGCATTGATACTATTTGTTCCAAAGAAGGATGGAAGACTTTGCTTCTGTATTGTGGTCTGAATACACAAATAATGAATAATGCATATCCCTTGCCATGGATTGATAACTTGCTAGATCAATTGAGTGGAGCACAATAATTCTCCAAGTTGATCCTTTAAAGTGACTACTGGTAAATTCCCATTAATAAAGAGAATGTGCAAAAGATTATCTTTCACAAAAGTTATGAGCATTTTGAATGGAGAGTTCTACCTTTTGGGCTTACTAATGCTCCAATAGTCTTCATGGATCAAATGCATAAGGTGTTGGATGGAATCTTGGATTGATATGTGGTGGTAATTTTTGGATGATATCTTAATCTACAGCAAGATAAAAGTAGATCATGCAAATCATGTGCAAGAAGTCCTACGATGATTGTGTCAATGGAAGTTTTACTGCAAGAAGTCCAAGTGTGCCTTTTAGCAGAAAGAAGTTGCCTTCTTGGGTCATAAGATCTCATCCAAAGGGATCAAGATGGAAGAGGAGAAGATCAAAGCCATTATTGATTGGCCTACTCCAAAGGATGCCATAGAAGTGTGGGAATTTAATGGATTGGCAAGCTTTTACTAACGGTTCATCCACTACCATGCTCATGTAATTGCACCTTTGAGCAACCTCTTGGAGAAGAACTCAAGCTTTTAGTGGACTATTGTAATACCAATAGCTAGACATATGACCTAGATGTGAAATTTGGTTTAGTAACATCTAGAATGATGTTATACATGATCAAAAAGATAGATTAAATAGAAGTATCAACAAAAGAGTAATTCTACTAATAGGGTAAAAACCAAAATCGACTTGAAAACCTTAGATCCAATAGCTAGACATATGATCTAGAGGTGAGAATTGGTTTAGTAACAACTAGTAAGATGTTACATATGATAGACCAAATAGATTAGTAAGAGGTATTCCCAAAAGGGGACTTCTACTAATAGAGTAGGAATTGAAATATGCTTGAAATCTTTGAAGACAATTTCAAAGGCCTAAACAGATGAATTAGGCCTAAAAAATGTGCAAATTTCTCTCCAATGGAGTATAGGTTGGCCTTCCCCTCCCCCTTGGTTTTTCTCATTGAGAGCTTTCAAATGATATCTCACCCACGTGATTCTAAGATTCATACAAGAAGATTCTCTAAAAGATTCCCTTTGGTCAAAACTTGTTTGACCAACCAGATAGGACGAGGACCAACATGTCATCCATCCAAGTAGGTAATCCAAGGGTGGAGCTTGTTGACATGTCACCAATCTATGTATCTAATCCTATGGTGGAGTTTCCTTGGAGGAGATCCTCTTTGACTATATAATCAAAAGAAGGTGCTCCTTTGGGGCATGGGAATTTGAGCATGAAACTTGTGATTTTGCATTTGTGTTTCTTTGCTATCCTCAAAACATCAAAATGGTATTTGAGTAGGTGTTTCAATCCAAGAGAGTGGATCACCCCTCTTGGAAGAACATTGGCTACTGAGACTAAATAATGTTGGAGCAAAAACCCATAGAGAAATTGATCGGAGAGGAGTGTTTTAGAGAGAGGATGGGATGGAGCCTCCTAAAGAATAATTTCTTGCACCTTGCTGTCCATTTTTGAATCCATTTCACATCAAGGTCATGTACATTCAACAAGAGCAAGTGAGAGTATACTTCATTTACCATTTTGGAGTAGAGTTCATGGACATAGTGATGAATTCATCAAACCCGGTGATTCTACCTGTAGTGATTTATGATAGAGAGTGGGATTTGATAATCTACATCTTGTTGTGATGGATTTGAATGTCCCATGTCTAGTTGAGTGTTTATTTAAACACTCAAGTAGAAACATTGAAGTAGAAATTCGTTATGTAGTTAGACCAAATGTGATGTTTAGAGATTTTGTAGTCAAGAACTTTGGTGAGGAATATTATCAACAAATGATAGTTTTTGAGGTCCCAATGGTAGTCCCAATAGTTTGTGCGCCCTCCCAAGTGATCATATTAACTCTTTATTGAAGTAGACAATAGCGATTGAGTGTTTGCAAGAACCATGGATCCGTAGTTGCAAGAGTTGATGCAAGGAATGCAGGATATATTGAACAAGTTTTGAGAGATTAAGATGACTATAGAGGCATTACAAAGTCAAGTGTAGACCTTTAGGAGTGATCAAGCAATGCAAGAAGGAGAACCATCTCAAACCCAATACCCGTGATTGTAGTACTTTGAGAGACACCCATGCATACAAACCCAGTGAACGATGAAGCCACATTGCTACTATGGATGAAGAAGACCTGCAACATCGAGCTTTACAAGGAGCAGCATACAATGGGAGTAGTGGAGAAGTAGATCTCAAGAATGAATTGATATTTCCAATTGTTATCAATTGAGATCATCAAGCATGCTATAGACATGTTTGCATGTGGGTACTTGATCAATAAAGCCCTCACATGGTATGATGTTTGGGAACAATCAATGTTGACAGAGAGAAGAGAGGTCATGTGGATAGCAATGCAAGAAAGATTGCTAAAAAATTTCCAATCGGTGGATTCCGTGCAGATGGCCTAAATCCGACTATGGGGATTGAAATAAAAGAACAATGTACAAGAGTATGTAAAGGCATTCTAGATCTACACATTGCAATAACCGACATGAGTCCAGTAGAGGCTCTAGACAATTTCAAATGAGGGTTGAAGGAGTGGATTCGCCAAGAAGACATGGTACAAAATCCTTGCACGGTATTTGAAGCCATTGCTTTTGTGTAGAGAATACCGGGGCACTTGGTGGAGGTGAAGGAGTAGTTCCACCTCTACATTATTGGGCAAAAATGCCACACATGGGTGGACCAATACCTATGGAACTGGGCAACTTGCAGTTTTGAGACCGAGGAGCAGGACCGCTTCAAGGAAAGTAGGGACGAGTAGAAGAACAGAGAGCTGGAGTCCCATGAGGAGAAAGAACTCAAGGAGAACAATATCATTGTTACAATTGTGGCCGTATTGGGCACATATCTATCAACTATTGTGCTCATCTCCCTAGTGGCCCTCGGCCTCCATAAAGGTGATCTTTGAACAACATGGAGAGATGCATTGAAGAAGAGGATGCGGAAATCACCTCGGAAAATGAAGATCACCAATAATGTACCTTGTGGACTTATTGGCTCAATAAGGTAGCAAAAAAGTGAGGGGAGGAAGAAGACAAGTGCGCAAAGGTCAAAAGGCAACCTCATAATTGATTGTCATGAATGGAGTCCTCGAGAGTAATCAGGTGAGAGTATTGATAGATTCGGGAGCAATAGAGAATTTGTTATCTCGCTGTATTGCAATAAGATTGGAGATGGATCTAGAGAGAGATGAGAGTGAAGAAGTAAAGTTACTTAATAGGCAAAAAGAGAGGATTGAATCATTACCTAAATGGGTAACACTCTTTATAGGAGAATATTAGGAAGCAATTGAGTGGCAGGTGATACAATTAGCTTGTTATGATGCAATCTTAGGCATGCCATGGATGGAACATTATAACTCTATGGTAGATTGGAGGAAGAAAGTAATGAGAACCCACCAATGGTCAATCATTGGGGTTAAAGAAAAATCATGTAAGCAAGAATTGCCTTTCTATGTCATAGGGATAGCAACTATCTGTATGATAGATAGATGTTTCATGGGTCTAATAAGAGAAGTCTAGAGTGCACAACTTGATGGACAAATTCCTGAGAAATTGAAGGATGTGGTAAATGAGTTTCAAGATGTCTTTCTTGATGATCTACCCTTAGGATTACCACCAAAAAGGAGAGTAGATCATAAAATTGAGACACTTCCGAGGAGAACACCTCCTTGTAAGGCCCCATATTGCCTATCACCTCATGAGTTGGAGGAGTGTAAGACTCAAATTGAAGATATGTTATAAAAGGAGTTCATCCAACCCAGTGTATCACCATGGGGCTTCCATCTTCTTTGTGAAGAAGAAGGACGGTATAATGCGCATGTGCATTGACTATCGAGGCCTCAATCAACAAACAATGAAGAACAAATACCCCTTACCTCGCATGGATGACCTATTTAATCAACTCAATGGAGCAAGACACTTCACCAAACTGGACTTGTGGAGTGGCTTCAATCAAATCCAAATTGTAGAGGAGGATGTACATAAAATTTCCTTTCTAACCAAGTATGGTCACTTCAGTATCTCGTGATGCCTTTTGGCCTCACCAATGCACTACCACTTTCATGAGTCTAATGATTGATATATTTTGTCCATATTTAGATAAGTCTATTATTATCTTCTTGGATGACATCTTAGTGTATAGTAGCACGATGATGGAACACAAATAACATCTATAAGAAGTCCTCTAGATTTTGAGACAAAATCAATTGTATGCCATAATCTCAAAGTGTGAGTTTGGCAACTCTGAAGTAGACTACTTGGGGCATAGAGTAAGTGGGGAGGGTATCCAAGTACTGATAGATAAATTAGAGGTCATTCAAAAATGGAGTGCTCCAGAAGATCAGACTTAACTCAAGAGCTTCTTGGGGTTGACGGGGTTCTATTGTCAATTTGTCAAGGACTTCTCCAAGGTTGCACAACCTTTAACGACACTACGTGGCAAGGGGAAGAAGTAGACATGGGGAATCGTACAAGAGTTGGCTTTTCAAGAATTGAAAACCACCTTACTACATGCACCAATCTTGAAGTGGTATGATCCAAAACGTCCAATCAAGTTGGCTACAAATGCATTAAGCATAGCAATAGGAGCTGTTCTACAACAAGAGTGGCATGACAAATGGCATCCAATTGCATATTTCTCTTGAAAGTTATTACTAGCAAAGTGCAACTATCACACCACAAAACAAAAAGAGTTGGCCATTGTCCTTGCAACTAAGCATTGGAAGCACTATCTGGGCGAGAAGGCATTTGTAATAGAGACAGACCACAAACTTCTAGTCTACCTAGAGACGTAGAAAGATCTATCTCATTGCCAGATTTGATGGGTAGAGTGGTGACAATGGTTCAACATGACAATCATCTACATGGAAGGCATAAGCAACTTGTAGATGCATTCATTTGCATGCCAATGGCAAACAATCTGGTGGTAGAGGTTAAGATTAACCTTGAATTCTGGCTGCTACAAAAATTGATCCACAAATTGTAGGAGTGCAATCATCCAAAGGCGTCACGAGCACCCAAGGACTCACCTTTTGTGATGGTAAATATGGATCCCAAATGTCCTAGAATTATGTACTACCATTCTTGCAAAATGTCATGATTCTACCATTGTAGGTCATGTCAGAGTAGACAAGACCTTGGATGCAGCCCAGCGCCATACTATTGGCCCCAAATGAGCAACAATGTGATGGAATATGTGCATAGCTACCTACTCTATTAACAGAACAAAGCTTCTAATCAAGCTCTTGTAGGGCTCTTTCAACCTTTTCCCACTCCTACACAACATTGGGAACAAGTGAGTATGGATCTCGTTTGTGAATTACCCAAGACCACCTCAGGGTTTGACACCATCATGGTCTTTGTGGACCGGCTCAGCAAGATGATTCATGTATGCCCTACCACCAAGGATGTGATTGCTCCACAACTAGCTCTGTTATACTTAGATGTAGTCTTCTCTTACCATTGGCTTGTCTTGAGTACTCATCACCGATAGAGGCACTCAATTCACCAATTTGTTTTGGCAAACACTCTTTGGTTTTTGTCAAAACCAAGTTGGCAATGTCCACAGCTTACCACCCATAGATAGATGGACAAATAAAGTGGGCTAATTGCACTATTGAAGACATGTTGCGTGACTTCACCTTAGATGAGCAAGAGAGGTGGGACACCTACTCCCGTTGGTAGAATTTGCTTACAATAATTCAGTGAATGCATCCACTTGTGTCACTCCATTCTTCCTCATGTATGGCAAGCATCCTCTCACACCTTCTAGCTTGATGAAGGGCCATCCGGTGGCTACCAAGGTTGACGCAGTCAACACATTTGTTTCTAGAATCCAACAGGGTGTGGAGAGCGCCAAGCATAGATGTAGACTGCACAAAATTGATAGAAATAGTATGCAAATGCACACCATAGGCACATGGAGTTCAATGTTGGGGATCAAGTGTGGTTATCTACAACCAACCTCACATGAGTTGGCCCTCATAAGCTCAGACCTTGTTTTATTGGGCCTTTTTCCATTCTTTGTTGAGTCGACATTGTGGCATATCACCTCAAGCTACCACCACACATGAAAATCCATCCAATGTTCCATGTTTCCCTACTATGCAACTATGCTCCCTGATCAGGCCATTGTCATTTCATACAAGACATTTGACCTTGTCCGACACTCATCGTTGGCATGGAGGAATATGAAGTCAAACGTATCCTCCAAAAATGCATCCGTGGCACTCACCATCCATAGGTAGAATATTTTGTATAATGGAAAGGTTACCCCTTATATAAGGCAACCTGGGAGCCCACTGCCAATTTGACACATGCACCAATGTTGGTGCAAGCTTTTGAGCAATAGCTTCAAAACGAGGATGTTGTATCTTAAAAGGAGGGAGGTTTGTAATACCAATAGCTAGACATATGATGTAGATGTGAAATTTGGTTTGGTAGCATATGGAATGATGTTATACATGATGGAAAAAATAGATTAGATAGAAGTATCACCAAAAGAGTACTTCTACTAATAGGGTAGAACTCGAAATAGACTTGAAAACCTTAGAATCAATAGCTAGACATAATGATCTCGAGGTGAGAATTGGTTTGGTAACAACTAGAAGGATGTTACACATGATGGACAAAATAGATTACAAATAAGTATCACCAAAAGGGGACTTCTATTAATAGAGTAGAAATCAAAATATGCCTAAAATCTTTGAAGGCAATTTTGGAAGCCTAAACGGATGATTAGGCCTTGAAAATGTGCAAATTCCTCCCTAATGGATGATATGCTTGCCTTCCTTCCTCCTTTGGTTTGTCTCATTGAGAGCTTTCCAATGGTATCTCATCCACATGATTGAGATTCATACAAGAAGATTCCCTAAAAGATTCCCTTTGGTCAAAACCTGTTTGACCAACCAGATAGGATCAAGATCAACATGTCATCCATCCAAGTAGGTAATCCAAGGGTGGAGCTTGTTGACATATCACCGATCTATGTATCTAATCCTATGGTGGAGTTTCCTTGGAGGAGATCCTCTTTGACTATATAATAAAGAGAAGATGCTCCTTTGGGGCATGGGAGTTTGAGCGTAAAACTTGTATTTTTGCTTTTGTGTTTCTCTGCTATCCTTGGAACATTACAACTACCAAGCAAGAGGAAGCATTCTAGAAGTTGAAACATATGGTGTCTTCAAGACCCATTCTTCAACCATATGATCCTCAACTACCTTGTGTGAATGATTTCGATGCTTCTAACTTTGCCATTGGAACTATATTGCAACAAATGTTTTTTGATGGATTACATCCCATTACCTTTGTGTCTTGCCAACTGAACACCACAAAAATAAATTATTCTGCTCAAGATCAAGAACAACTAGCAATGGTATATGCCAACAAGGTATGGATGCATTATCTACTAGAGAAACAACTAGTCATGCAACTTGACCACAAACCATTGTTGTAGGCAATACACTTGGAGCACATGAAGAGTACATAGATAGATGGGAGGAACAACTACAATTGTTTGACTTCAGACTTGAGTACAAACCTGGTTGGTTCCATGTCATCCCCGATGTCCTATCACAACAACTTGATTTGAAGTCTTCCTCCTCTCATCACAGTGACAATTACAATGAGGTCAATTGACTCAAAAGCCCAACTCAAGCTTAGGACATCTTTACAACAAGATCCCTTCTTTCATATGGTACAAGATTGTCTTGTAGTGGGTGATAATGAGTACAACACCTTCTTGTTCAAGGAAGACCTTCTATTTTGTGAGAAATGGATCTATGTTCCAACCAAGGGTGATCTTTGACTTGTGCACCTTCAAAAAGCTCATGACTTACCAATTGTTGGTCACATGGATGTTGATAAGACCTTGGGTACCCTCCAATGCCAATGTTGGTGGCCCAACATGGCACAAGATGTTTGAGAGTTTGTGTGATCTTGTGAGAATTGCCAATGCAACAAGGTGAGCAACCAGAAACCGAGTGGACTCCTTCAACCACTCCCCATTCAATCTACTCAATGGGAACATGTGAGCTTAGATCTCGTTACCTCCTTGCCCAAGATGAAGCAAGGCCATACAACAATTGTGGTGTTTGTGGTTAAGCTTAGCAAGCAAATCCATTTGGTACTATCCATTTGGTACTAACCTTTGATATCATGGATGCTCCAACATTGGTAGAGATCTACTTTGACAATGTCTTCAAGCATCATGGGATACCCTCATCTTTGATTGTGACCCTTGATTCACTAGAAAGTTTTGGCAAGCACTCTTTGAGATACTCGACACCAAGCTTGCTTTGACCATGGCCTATCCTCAAACTGATGGAGAAATCAAACATGCCAATCGCACCTTGGAGGATATGCTTTGTGCCTTTGTCAATGTTAACCATACCAACTAGGATGAATGTCTTGCAGCTATTGAGTTTGCATACAATAATTCCAAACAGACAAGCATTGGCTTCTCTCTTTTCTTCTTGAATTTTGGACAAAACCAACTTGTTCCAGCTTCCCTTCTTGCTCCTCCTCCATCTCATGTTCCTCACACTTCACCTTCTTGACCACCATATCTCAATCCCTCCAACAAGCTAAATCTCATCTCCTTGTTGCTCAAAATTGTCAAAAACAATATGCAGATCACTATTATTGTGATCTCACCTTCCAAGTCAGTAATAAGGTTATGCTCTTCTCTAGTAACCTTCCCCTCCTACTTGATACTCAAGTCTGTAAACTTATCCCAAATTAGATAGGACCTTTTGACGTCACCCAAATCATTTCTTGTTGCTTATTGATTTGCCTTGCCTTTGCCTATGCAAATCCCCATGTCTTCCATATTTCCAAGTTAAAATCTGAATCCATCTTCTTTTCCTCTTGTATCCAACCTCCTCTTCCTCCAATGCCTATCAATAATCATGAGGAGTATGAAGTTGATCGTATCCTTGCATGTTGATATATTCAACATGGCTACCAATAACACACTGAATACAAGGTCCTTTGGAAAGGGTATCCCCTTCATGATGCCACTTGGGAGCCTCTTTCTCATCTCCAAAATGCACAAATAATTATCCAAGAGTTTGAAGCTTCCATGGTGACAAGGACGTCACCAACTAGCGATGGGGAATATGTAACAATATGGAGCTTAATGATGAGTTAGTCAAGACTAACAAAGTAGTGAATAGACCTAAAATATTCTAAAAGTATCTTGAAAGCTTCTTGGGAAGCTTCCTGGCTAGCTTTGCTTGCACCGCAAGTAGGTAGCTTCTAGAAGAAAGCTTCTTGGGAAGCTTCTAACTAGCTTAGCTTGCATGCCAAGTAGATCACTTCTAGAAGGAAGTTTCTTGAGAAGCTTCTTGGTTAACTTGGCTTGCATTCCAAGAAAGTGGCTTGAGGGAGCTTCTTGACAAGCCTCTCAAGAGCCTTGTTTGCTACCTATAAATACCAGAGCCTAAGCTCTACTAGGCATCCAGAGTTTCCCTACATTCCCAATGTGATTTTCCATTCTCCTCTTTCTCTCCTTGGTCTTGGTCTTTTACACCAAGGGAATCTATCTCTATTCATCTTGAAGATTTATTATTTCACAATATGTTTACAATCAAACACAAAATTCTCCATGCACCCAAAAGATACTTCTTAAAATGCCTTGGGCTTTGGAAATTTTATTTGCTTTTCTCTTTCTCAAAATGGTACTCTCTCTACCTGCTCTTGTTGATTGTCTTTCTCTTTTAACAATCAAATAAGGTGCTTGATTTGTTATTGCATAACAATGATAACTTGGACATCACTACCATGGTTACTACCCTATCAAACTATGAGCAAATATCTAAGTTAACATGTAGATGAAACACATCCACCATTCTTTGTAAGTTACAATTAGAATATCTATGGTTCATTAGACAAGGTGATTCTATTTAGAAATTCTACCCCAAGTGTGGAACTTGATGAACTACATGAAATGATGTGTGGGTAGTACATGGAAATAGAAATCCTAATGGTTGGAGGAAAAGATTTGGTGGTCTATAAATTCCATCCATACCATTCTTACTCTAATACCAATGTAAAAGATCAAGAAGAGAAATAGTAGAATGAAAGACCGGAGTGCAAAATCACATTAAGACTCTCATATGAAGGAGACTCTGAATGTCCAGTATTAGTTTGGGTTATGGTATTCATAGTTAATATACAAAGCTCTTGGAAAGCTCCTAGGGAAGCTATCAAGGCAAGAAGCCGTCTTGTTGGTGTGCAAGCTAAGCTAGCAAAGAAGCTTCATGAGAAGTTTTCTACTTAAAATACATGTTACTCAATACTTAGAAGGTACCAAGAAGTTACCATGATGCCTCTTGAACATGTTTTATTGTTTGTCTAATTTTTCCTATTTGCTAACTCATCTACTAATTCCATATTGTCATACTATCAATGTTTGGGAGATGGCATGGGGCAAAGTTGTGCATATGATCCTTCCCAAAAACACTATCATATCCTTCCAATACGAAGATTCCAAAAGGCAAAACCTCATGTACTCTCAAGCTAGTGTGGCTTGTAGTCACATCATTGTTGTTGGTGTAGTTTGTTGTAGATACACATACTCACTTGGATAAAATTTACAAATCAAGGGTTATAACCTCCTCCTCAAATAGTAACATATTGCAAGGTATCCTTATGTTGAGCAATCACTAAGGTCCCAAAGGCCATCAACATCATTCTTTGAAAGGTCTTTGCTCATTGAGAACATATGCTCACTCATACAACTAGATCATCTAAGTCCAAAACCAAAATAACATATTCCACCATATTGAGCTCAACATGCTCAACCAAACCAAAGACCTCCACCAAAGTCAATGAGATAACCCACAATAATGTAGTATCATGTACTTTGTGTCATAACTCCTTGTCTAATATCCCGTACTAAATTGAACTACTTGGGCCTTAGTAACTCCCCTAAGTTAAACTGATCAACCATCTCATGCACGTGGATGCTTCACATAAGCTCTCTCCAACCTTCAACTAGAACTCCTACAAGCTCTTCAGCTTGTTAAACCAAAATTTGTTGTAGTTCTACCTCAAGCACTAGAAGAACTCTACCATGGAGTTAAACCCCAATACTACATCACCTCTTATAATGGTACCTCCACTCATAATAGCACCATGTCCAACTAGTGCATCTCCACTAGATACACCAATGCTACAAGAGTTGAAACTTGTGGGTACTTCTTGTCTACCTTTAGAAATTGCACTTGAAGTGATGGATCTAAATTGATCTAAATTGAGAGAGAAATAAGAGGATAGAAGCTCACATTGGGACACTTGAATGACGGAAAACTCCAAATGCCTAACATGAGCTTAGGCTTTGGTATTTATAAGGAACATATAAGGCTTTTGAGAAGCTTCTCAAGGCGCTTCCTCAAACCACCTTCTTGGAGTGTAAGCCAAGTTAACCAGGAAGCTTCTCAAGAAGCTTCCTTCTAGAAGTTGCCTACTTGGCATGCAAGCTAAGCTAGTTGGAAGCTTCTCAAGAAGCTTCTTTCTAGAAGCTACCTACTTGTGGTGCAAGCTAAGCTAGTCAAAAAGCTTCCCAAGAAGCTCCCTAGATACTTCTAGAATATTCTAGGCTATTTTGGTCCATTCACTACTTTGTTGGTCTTGACTAATTCATCGATAAGCTCCATATTGTTACATATTCTCCCACCGCTAGTTGGTGATGTCCTTGTCACCATGGAAGCTTCAAACTCCTAGAGAGCCATTTGTGCATTGTGGTGATGAGAAAGAGGGTCCCAAATAGCATCATGAAAGGGATACTCTTTCGAAGGGACCTTGTACTCAGTGTGTTATTGACAGCCATGTTGAATATGCCAACTTGCAAGGATATGCTCAACTTCATACTCTTCATGATCATTGATATGGATGGGAGGAGGAGGAGGTTGGATACAAGAGGAAAAAGAAGATAGATTTTGAACAAACGGTTCAACTTGGAAACATGGAAGACAAGGTGGATTTGCATATGCGGAGACAAGGCAAGTTGATAAGCAACAAAAGAAATGATTTGGGTGACATCAAAGGGTCCTATCCAATTTGGGGTAAGTTTACGGACTTGAGTATCAAGTGGGAGGGGTAGGAGGGTAGGTTACTAGACGAGAGTATGACTTTATCACCAACTTGAGAGGTGAGATCACGATGCTGGTGGTCTGCATATTGTTTCTAGCAATTTTGAGCAATAAGAAGATGAGAAATGGCATGTTGGAGAGATTGTGAGATGGTGGTCAAGAAGGTAGAAGTATGAGAGACATGAGATGGAGGAGGAGCAAGAAGAGATTCCAAAACAAGTGGATCTTGGCCAAAATTGAGGAAGAAAAGAGAGAATCTAGTGCTTGCTTGTTTCAAACTATTGTATGCAAACTCCTCAACTGCAAGACATTTTATCCCAATTGGTATTATGTACATTGACAAAGGTACAAAGCATATCCTCTAGGGTGCAATTTGCATGCTCAATTTGTCCATTAGTTTGAGGGTGGTAGGCCGTGGACAAAACAAGCTTGGTGCCAAGTATCTGAAAGAGTGCTTGCTAAAATTTGCCAGTGAATTGAGGATCATGGTTGGAGATGAGTACACGGGGCATCTCATGATGCTTGAAGATAGTGTTGAAGTAGATTTTCATTAATGTTGGAGTATCCATGGTATCAAAGGTTGGTGGCAAATGGATTTGCTTACTAAGCTTATCCACAAACACTACTATTGCTATGTGATCTTGCTTTGTCTTTGGCAAAGATGTAATGAGATCCAAGCTCACATATTCCCATTGAATAGAGGGAATGGGAAGTGGTTGAAGGAGTCCACACGGTTTTTGGTTGCTAGCTTTGTTACATTGGCAACTCTCACAAGATTGAACAAACTCATGAACATCTTGTGCTATGTTGTGCCACCACCATTAGCATTAGAGGGTACCCAAAAGTCTTGTCCACACCCATGTGACCAGTGATGGGTAAGTCATGGGCTTCTTGGAGATGCACAAGTTGGAGGTCACCCTTGGCTGGAAAATACATCCTGTCCTCATGGAATAGAAGGTCTTCTTTGAAGGATAAATTTTTGTACTCCTTGTTGTATGTTGCAAGATGACATGTACCATCTGAAAGAAAGGATCTTGTTGTAGGCTATCTTAAACTCAATTTGAACTTTAGAGTCAATTGGTACCATTGTTATTGCTGCCATGATGAGAGGAAGAGACTTCAAATCATGTCGTCATGATAAGACACGGAACCGACCTGGTTTGTACTCTAGTTTGATGTCAAACAACTATAGTTATTCTTCCTATTGATGATATTGACTCTTCATGTGTTCCAAGTGTAATGTGTGCAACAATGGTTTGTGATTAGTTTGCATGATCACATGTTTCCCCAAGAGATAATGCCTCCATACCTTAGTGGTATATACTATTGCTAGTAGTTCTTGATCTTGAGTGAAGTAATTCCTTTAAGCTATATTGAGTTGGCAAGACACAAAGGCAATGGGATGTAATCCATATGGGAATTCTTGCTGTAATACGGCTCCAACTGCAAAGTTAGAAGCATCAAAATCAATCACACAAGGTAGTTGAGGATCATATGGTTGAAGTATGGGTCTTGAAGACACCATATGTTTTAGTAGACATTCAATGATGCAATGTTCAATTTGGCAACAATAGAAACAACCACTATTTTGTTATAATTTTTCTCTATCTATGGTTGCCAAGTGGTCTTCGTTGAACTGTATCAATCTCCATTGCTGTCGGCTCCTCCATCCATGTGTGGTGTATTGGTAGGTTTTGTGGGGGTCGAGGTCGAGGCCAAGGCCAAGTTGTTGTGACCAAGGAATCAAAGCATTTGGCCAACCGCATGGCTTTCTCCAAGTCTTGTGGCTCTTGCATAGTTAACTCTAATTTAGTTCGTGACTTCAAGCTCCTCACAATTTGATCCAAAGCTTCACCTTCTAGTATATTGGGAATTTGCATGATGGTGTTCTGGAATTAAGTGATATAACTTCTTACAAAACCAATCTATTTCAACTCTGCCAACCTATCTCGTGTAGCTCATGTGGCATTTATGGCTTGGAAACAATCAATTATTGCACTCTTGAATTTTGCCCACATTAAGATTAGTATAACAATTTGCTATTTAGCTTGCTCCACTCAAAATTGCCACCATAGCTTTGCTACTCCATCCAATTGATTGGAAGCCAAGAGAATCTATTTCCATTCATCTTGAAGATTAGTAGCTTCAAAATAATGTTTGCAATCAAACATAAAATTCTCCATTGCACCTAGAAGATTCTTGCCTTCAAATACCTTGGATTTTGGGAATTGGATTCAATCTTCTCCTTCTCGAACTAGTGCTCTCTCTACGTGCTCTTGTCGTTGACGGTCTCGTTCATCCAACAATCAAGTAAGGTGCTCAATTTGTTAATGCATAGCAATGATAACTTTGGGTATTGCCGCCATGGTTACTCTTTCACATTACCCCCAATCTATCTAATTGATTAACATGTAAATGCAACATGTCCATCATTCTCCATAAGTTACAATTGAAAGTATCAAAGGTTCCTCAAACAAGGTGATGAACTGTGTGAAATGATGCTTGGGTAGTATTTGGACACAAAAGTCCCAATGGTTTGGCGGAAATGTATTTGGTGGTCTATAAATTCCATCCATCCCATTCCTACTTTGATACCAATGTAAAAGATCAAAATCGAGGAGAGAAATAGGAGAATGGAAGCACACATTGGGACATTTGAATGAAGGAAAACTCCAAATGCCTAGCATGAGCTTAGGTTTTGGTATTTACTGGGAGCATACAATGCTTTTGAGAAGATTCTCAAGAAGCTTCCTCAAGCTGCCTTCTTGGAGTGCAAACCAAGTTAATCAGGAAACTTCTCAAGAAACTTCCTCCTAAAAGCCGCCTACTTGGCATGCAAGCTAAGCTAGTTGAAAGCTTCCCAAGAAGCTTCTTTCTAGAAACTACAAACTTGTGGTGCAAGCTAAGCTAGTCTAGGAGCTTCCCAAGAAGTTTCCTAGATACTTCTAGAATATTCTAGGTTATGGTGCGCATCTCGGCACAGTTAACATTAGATCGCACAACTTTGCTGCAAACACATTCAGATTACTGTTTATCTCGAAAGACATAAGTGCTCAACCATGAGATTTCAAGCTACCATGCTTTACATACGAACCTGAAGGTGACAATCGCTCCATTATGCCAAAATTATGTTATTCCGAGGAGACTCAACTGCAGGTCACCATGTACAACTACATAGAGTATCCAGAGTTTCCACTTTTAGTTAATATGTCCGTCAGGTTATGGATTCTACAGCAATGCAATGATCTATCGTCTACGTCTACAGTGTTTAAGAACCATATACCACATAAACATATTCATGATTGTCACTAGCGAGTCTCTTGAGAACTGCATCTCAAAGGTTTCTTAGTGTTCTATCGATCCCAGGAACGACGATTGATAACGTTGTAGTTTAGAAGAAAGATTGTGCGAGTTTATGGCCCATCCTGGTAAGACTTATCAACTTCTATTCATTATATAGATTTTCCAAAAAAATTCGAAGGATATTTTCCAAAAAAATTCGCTAAATATTCACTTATAGTATCTTCATACCCGAGAAGCATTAGATTAAATGTCTGCAGTCGGAACTCGTTTCATTGGACGGTAGGCAAAGTGTGATCCCTAGTTGTTCCAGTTTGGCTTATTCTCTTAAACTTAGAGGAGGCGGTGCAACTTTGAGCAGTATACTTCCAGATCGGTGAAGTACTTTTACAAATGGACTCGGCAATTACGGCAGATGGGGACCCCGAAACAACTTGAGTCGCCACAACATGGCAAGTTTCCTGACTGCAAAATGGCCGGAACTTCATCACACCAAATTAACTATTACAAGACTTGAAAAAATTTGATCGATCGCTGTTCCAAGTTGGCCGAATGATTCCGGCATTTACTGCAGAGTTCCAGGCACTGAGATAAATCCAGCTGCTCCAAGTTGGCTAAGTTTCCAAAACTTCTGGGAAGGGCCTGCACAAAAATCCATTTTCAACTGCTTCAGGCTAAGAAGTTGCCGAATGATTCCGGCATTGGCTGCAATTCCCAGCACCGAGATAAGTCCAGCTGTTCCAAGTTGGATAAGTTTCCAAAACTGCCGGGCAGGACTTGCAACTCTGAAGAGCTGTATATTTTCATTTCCTTCATGCGAAGAGGTCCCCAGAATGATTCCGGCAAGTGACTTTAGATTCTCACAGCTATTCAACTTTAGCTGTTCCAAGTTGGCTAAGTTTCCATAACGATTCCGGCAAGTGACTTTAGATTCTCACAGCTATTCAACTTTAGCTGTTCCAAGTTGGCTAAGTTTCCATAACTGCTGGGAAGGGCGTGCAACCGTGAACAGCCAACTATTTTATTTTCAATTCCTTCAGGCGAAGAAGTCCCCAGAATGATTCCCGCAATGACTTTAGATTCTCACAGCTATTCAACTCTAGCTGTTCCAAGTTGGCTAAGTTTCCATAACTGCTGGGAAGGGCGTGCAACCGTGAACAGCCAACTATTTTATTTTCAATTCCTTCAGGCGAAGAAGTCCCCAGAATGATTCCGGCAATGACTTTAGATTCTCACAGCTATTCAACTCTAGCTGTTCCAAGATGGCTAAGTTTCCATAACTGCTGGGAAGGGCGTGCAACCGTGAACAGCCACCTATTTTCAATTCCTTCAGGCGAAGAAGTCCCCCAATGATTCCGGCAATGACTCCAGTTTATAATGGTTCAGCTCTATTATCGTGATTCGTTTCCGAGGAAAACAAGACCCACGAAAACCATGCTGGACGCCGAGAAGAAATTGAACCATCCTTCATAACCGTCTGATCGAGATGACCTTGCTGAGGACGAAGCGAATAGAAGTGCACACTCAAGGGAGGGATGAGTGCATATAAATTCGTCTGTGGGACCTAGCTCTCCAGGAGTACTTGTTTCCCAGACTCAGTAAAGTTTGCATTTTCATTTCGTGTTTTCTCCTTTCAACCAGAAACATGGAAAGCTAATACATAAGCCTAACTTCCACAGTGCATCCCACAAGGATTTTCTCACGTAGTTGAGGTTTATCAACTCCAATTCAGAGATCACTAGGTTCAGCTTACCCGAAGTACCGTTGGTCCGGTCCTCACCCACAAGGACCGGTTGAAAAGCTGGGATTCATGATCACAATGGTTTGAACACGTTAAACACAATTTTATTCAGGATTCCAGGATGTCATCGTACTACAGATGTTCGACCCATGGCTGGTACCAAGGACAACCAACGGCCAGAAAAAACGACGAATCTATTTTCGTCCAATTTCAAGTACTTGGATATAGCCTTGACGTTCCCAAACCAATAACGGCGAGCATTATAATGGAGTCAATTAAAAGGTCGAGCATCTAATCTCTACGTAAATGAAATGGCCACTTGGCCGCTGATGTTACTGTCATATGGAGTCTTCGTAATGGATTTACTTTGAGCTGATATATTCTATGTATGCACAGTCTATACAAGTATAGAGACTCGGAACCTGGGTGCAATGAGTGCGTGAATCCAGAGTTTACATGTACAACGAGTTTCCTTTTCAGTTGTAGTTTCGAGTCCGATCGCCCTCCAAGGGTGGGAATTTGAGGAGCAGAAACAGGACAACGCTTCGATTCGCGTTCAGGTTACATCCCTGGGTGAGGAGGACGGTAACGGAGCAAAACATTGAACACAAAATCTTTGTGTGTTCCGAGGGGACTTATGCAATAAATAGAGTTGTAATATTGTTGACGAGGAATGCATGAAGGAGAATTGACATTCTAAGAACTTATTCTTGACGATCACTTCCGAGGCTAAAACAATCGTAAATTCAAGGTACCGGGGGGTAACCTGCACAAACGGGGAGATTTTAAAACTTCCACCCGACTGTGTATCCTCCGCCAGAGATAGCTGCTTTCGATGGGTTTCGACTGGACTCCATGCATTCTGAAGCCTTGTTCAATCTCGACTCATTGATGAGCCACGTGTGCAAATTGTGCGTCTTATATCCACGAGTTTCGAATCTGGATTTAATTTGCTGTCGTGTATTGAGATTTCGACAAAAGCCCAAATTTACGGGAGGTACAGAATCTTCGGCTGCAAATTGTAAGCACACTCTAACGAATAGAAATACCCGGAACTGATATCTATCTATATGTCGAGCCAAAGCCAAATTCCCAAATATTGCTGCTTTAAGTACCCTATCCGATTCTTCATTATACGATACTAGTGTCTATGAGAATAGATGGAATTTTCAAAAAATTTCAGATTGCACATGCGCTGCAAACTGGAATATCTATCTACCTAATGTGATGAGTAGGTGCTTGAACTGTATTATAGTTGTGGTCGTTTGGTTTCTTAGTTCTTCGCAATAAAAAACTTCCCGCCATGAACAGCACAGAACACGCGGCCTGCGGTGAGGATGAGATTCTCAAGATTACTGCTTTGTAGATCAAGGGATCAATCGAAAGATGATTAATCTGTTGCATATACGATATTGTTTACATTCTAGAAGAAGGTTTTGTACAAGGGAGTGGCACTCAAGGACTTGCTCTAAGTGAGAGAATAGAATCTCAAATTTTATCACCAATGAACAAGGTAGCAATTGTCATGTTCGTTCTGGTCGAACCATGAAGAAAAACTACGAGCGAAGCAGAAGTCGAATGGCAGCCTATTGAGCCTGCTTTCACACAGTCTCTATCGTCTGGGTGGTGTAGCGGCCGCCTGTAACCCGAGTGGGGGTATGAGAGTTGGTAGTCGAAGCTGTTCTCGAGGACCGGTGGGGTCATGTAGAAGGCACGTCCACTTGAAGCGTAGAGACTCCATGTAGACATTTCCATGGAGATGAGAAGTGCCTGCTGAGATAATGCGGAGGGCACAGCGTGAGGCGGGTGACCGAGCAGCGATCACCTCTCGCTCTACGCAGTCAAGGGATAGCGTGCTTGAATGCTTCCCAGCGATCATCCTCTCGAATCTGATTCCAACAACTACTCTCAGCTTTTTAAGTTGCGATGTATGTGGTGGGCATCGGTGGCGACCTGGATTGTTATAAGAATCTTGGTAGTTCTCTGGTTTCTGCAACGAATTGTTGACGCTAACCAAGTTTCACTAGATTGTACTGGCAACGAGAACAGTGGAGGGATTGCTACGTTAATCTTGATGATAGCAAGTTGCATTCATCCACTGCTCGATCACAGGGGGAATTTCCTTTTAAACGGTAAAGGTTGAGATACCTGGCGGAAGTTATCAGCATCATTTCATTGACTGCCATCACGTGGACATCATGTTCGGCCACTCTTGACAAAGCCTTATGGAAAGTTTGAAACTCTACATGAAGATGGACTCTTCAGAATCCATCAATCGTGCTGTCTCATGAGGAGACGGGTAGGGAACTGTGCAGTGGATCATAAGTACTAGTCGATCATAGATTTGAGCAGTTTGTTTCTTTGTAAGAGGCTGTAGCGGAGTCCAAAAGCCTTGCCAACACAGTTGGAGAGGAAGACAGGGACAAGCTTTTAGCTGCAATCAGGTCTTGCCTATATGGTATCGGCATTTAGTTGCTTGCTTGTTAGTTAATAACAGTCCAGCAAGCTGGTTAACTAACTTGTTCCTTGGACGGTTGATAGGTCCGAAAATATGTCCGATTGATAGCAATCGGACATATTTTCAATGGTCTACAGATCAGAAGACCTATTCTCATGCAGGATATGCGTCCAAAGATAGATTTCTCAGTGGATCAAACTTTGGAGACCTCCTGTGAGTGATTCAAAGTTTCTTAGGACTTCTGCAAAAGGACGGATACAAGGACTTGGATGTGACCCGTTTGCAAACTCTGATCGAGAACCTGGTCATGGGCTGTGAAATTCTCGTCTTATTTTTCTCTGTTACCTTCTTATTATGTTTCTCCATAGAATATATGGTTGGATAGAATACGATATGCATTAGTAAGTTTCTCTATTGCTTGTTATTAATCACAACGATTTATGTACACTGCTTGGTTATGGTGGTGAGTTGTTGTGAAAGAACTCATCTGATTTATCCATCTACGTTTATAGTTTGTCACGCTCGTATCACGTTAACGGCAGTAGAGCCGTTGTTGCTACGTTTCCTCTGGTCATGTATACCTTCTGAACAAAAAGTTACATTCTTGGCAGGCAAAAGTACATCAATTTTAATCCTACCAAGGTTCTAGTTTGATTTCTTACCCAGGGTCCCGAATGGGGGCCAAGGAGGAACCCTTCTGCGCAACTTTCAGGCACATTGTAGTTGTTTCTAAATGGAAAGGTGAAGCTTCTCTCACGCGTGGCACTGCGCAGCTCATTAGTCCCCGAGCTCATTCCACAACAAATGGGGTGGACACTTTGGACATTCTTTCAGCGACACTTGGGCCCTAGCTCTTCTTCTGTTCTTTAGAGATCGTGGTAGGATTCAGAAAGTAATTCTCATTGACATGATATCGGTTCTACTTCTGTTCCTTAAAGGTCACTCTGGCAGTAGGATTCTCTATAATTCTCAAGAATTTCCTGAGAACTTAGGAAGATTTATGACGGCACCTAGAAAACGGTGTTGCTATTCTCTAAACTTTCAACCTTTGAAAATTACAAAAACCATGGTTCTAGTTTGGAAAGAAGGTGACTACCCAGAAGTGGACAAAAATATAGAAATACAAGGTGTAGATAGAAATATAGATGTAGAGTTTGAGTATGATCATGGGTGCAGGTCATTCATCGAAATCCATAATTTTGGTTGAGGAGCTCCTCTGTTCTCAAGACGTGAAGTTCTTGCGTTATCAGGGGTCCCTGAGCAAGCCACAAGCTTCGATGGAAATGGTGGGCCTGGAAGTCGATTTGAAGCCGCCGGAGGTGAAGAAAGTCCCTCATGTGACGGAGATGTTTGGACATGTTAGGGAGCGTAATTATTTCTGGCTGCGGGATGATGCAAGAAAGGATTCGGAGGTTCTAGCTTGTCCGAAAGCAGAGAACGATTACACAGATGCAGTGATGGCAGGTACCAAGGAGTTTCAAGAAAAACTGTACAAGGAGATGAGGGCAAAGATCAATGAAGCTCGCAACAGTGTACCTTTGAGGAAATGTGGGTTCTTCTACTACAGGAGAGACTTGGAAGGAAAGCAATATAAACATCATTGTAGACGCGCAATCCTTGGTGATGAGGGTCCTGGACGTGTGGACAAAGTTATGGAAACAGGGGATGGAGCTCCAAAGGAGATTATCCTTCTCGACGAGAATGTGGTGGCTAAACAGCGTAAGTCTTACTCATTTGGGGCCGTGATGGTAATCCTGATCATAAACGTTTCGCGGTGAGCGAGAACTTCACAGGAAATGAGATATTTACCATTCGTGTAGTCGACATTGAAACAGGGCAAGAGATTGGACCGAAGATCACTGGAGCCACAGAAGAAGTAGAGCGGGGAGACGATAACACTATATATTACGTGGATCAGGATGAAACTTATCGGCCATACAAGGTATGGCGGCACAAGGTTGAATCAGATCAGGCCTCGACAAATGCGTCTACCATGAGAAAGGTGTAGAGCTTTGGTTGGACATTAGGTCTTACAAAAGTGAAAGGTACTTGCTAGTGAGCTCGGCAAGCAAAAGCGCAAAGTTTGTGCTCTTCATGGACAAGAGCAAGCCGGATGCTGAGCTCGAGCTTTTGGCACCAAGGGTCCATGGAGTTGACATTTCCGCAAGTCATGCCAGAAATCATTTGTTCCTCACCAAAAGGAGTGAAGAATTTTACAACTCTGAGCTTCTTGTATGTCCGGTAGACGATCTTCCTGCACAAGTTGTGCTCCTTCCTCACAGGCCAAGTGCGAAACTGCAGAGAGTTTCGACCTCAAAGGACCATGTTGTGCAGGAGCGTAAGAATGGACCGGTGATAATAACTGTGTACCCTCGTCCTCCTGTTGGGGAACCCATAACTAGTCTTGGTGAGGGTAGAAGGGTAGAGTTCCCAGAACCTACTTAGGGTGTCTGGCTGGCATCTAGCCAATTTAACTCACCGGTTATGCAATATATCTAACGGTCTTTGACCACACTGTCATCAGTATATGATTACGATATGAATACAGGGAAGACAGTTCTCAAGAAAGTGCAAGCAGTTATAGTTGGTTTTGATGCCACCAAGTATAAGATCCTCCGGGAGTGGCCAACAGCAAGCGATGGAGCTTCAATTCCTATTTCTTTGGTGTGCAGAAAAGACTTGGTGAAATTGGATGGCAGTGACCCTTTGTTGCTTTATGGTCACAGCTCCTATGAGATTCCGAGTGACGCTGACTTCCATTCAAATAGGCTTTCTCTGCTTGATAGAGGATTTGTGTTTCCTATTGCTCACATCCGAGGTGGAAATATGGGCCGAAAGTGGTATGAGGATGGAAAGCTTTTAAGCAAGAAGAATACTTTCACAGATTTCATCTCGTCCGCTGAATTCGAATCCAGAAGAGATATGGCTCTAAAGACAAGGTTTGTATACATGGCATGAGTGCTGGAGGGCTTTTAATAGGTGCTGTGATGAACATGAGGCCAGATTTATTCGCAGTTGCAGTTGCGGAAGTGCCCTTCGTGGATGTAGTGACAACTACGCTGGACGAATCGATTCCCTTGACGACAGGAGAGTGGGAGGAATGGGGCAACCCGAAGAAGGAGTATTACAGCTATATGGTATCTTACTCTCCTGTAGACAATGTTCAAGCACAGAGTTATCTCCACACTTTGGTAACAGGGGGTCTACGTGATTCTCGCGTAGGCTACTGGGAACCTGCGAAGTTCAGTAAGGAGTTGCGGGAGAAGAAAACAGATGATAACGTGGTTCTATTCAAGTGCGACATGGGTGCAGGTCATTCATCGAAATCCGGAAGATTCGACCAGCTCGAGGAGACGGCCTTTTTGTATACGTTCATGCTCAAGTACTTGGGGTTACTTTCAAAGAGAGAGCAGTGATTTCCCAAACTCGATCATTGCGGACAAGGTTTCGATTTTAGTTGACGGCCTAACCAGCCCGCATGGAAGAGGTTGCAGTTCATTATCAAACGGACTGATGAGATATCTAACTCTGGCTACTTCGGTTCATCCAGCATGAAGGACGCTGTTGAAGAAAACTCTGCAGGGGGAGTCCTCAGGCTTTTCCTTCGTTGTTTCCACTGTAAGGTGGCTGTCTTCTCGACACTCTGTTGGATTGTAAATAAATCAGCTCCTTTTATGAGGTCTCAAAGCCAGGACTTTGAAACATACTTTGGAATATGCGTTTGAAGCACCAAACTTGTGAAGATTTGTCCCTCCGTGAAATCATTTTCTCTGGAAAGCCGTGCCTGCACTCTTACACTTTTACCTCTCAACGTCAGTGTTTCTCTTCCGACTCGGCTCATGTATGATACATGTCTTCTGCGCACTTGTACATTATTAGTTGGACAAAATTTCCCTTATCCAGTGAAGAAATCGTAAGCAGAGTTCTATCAGTGGAAAGTTCTATCGATCTTAGAATCTCTATTGTCTACCCAAGGAGAACAAAATATATGATAGATGCTCCTTCGTCTTTTGCAAAGAGTTATGGAATAATATTTGATGGTAACTTACTAAGGAATATATTGGTATAATATACTTTCTAATGAAGAACATATGGAACTTATACTTCCAAATTGGTATAAATCAAGGTAGATAGTGATGGGAGCTTAATTTCATGTATCTTCAGTGAAAAATGCTGACGATGGAGCCAGATGAACCGACAATAAACGGTTTAGTTTTGCTCCGAGTTTTCGGTTTCACCAAGTTGAGATGGACTGACCTCGTTGTTTGTTGAGATTTCAATCAGATAATAAAACCTTATACTCTCCTTTCATACGGTTTCAATCCTCATCTCGATTTGCACATATCATGTTACATGTTTAGATTTCATCTTCTATTTGCATGTATATTTCAGTATGTTTTGCTTTCATTTTATTACCATTTCATTTACATACCCTATGTTCAGAGTCCTTCCCGTCTCTTGCTCGCGATTATGCATTCTTTTTTTGCTAATGATTATTTGCAAATCGATTTATTCTGTTTACTCTTATTCCTTATGCATTTTTCCTTTGCTCATGATTATTCTACAAATTGATTTATTCATTTATTTTTATTTCTGTTCTTTAGGAGACTCTTTCTTTCCAATTTCCACTACACTTAACGTTGTTACTTTTTGAACGGCACTTTCGATAACAACCGAGTTTAATACTCATGACCATTCCAACAGAAACTCGAGACGAATATACAAATAAATACTCGTAGAGTATAAATAGACGAATAAATACTCGTTCTGTATTTTCTCGGCTACTTCTGCACTGCATGTCCAATGGTGAAGTTATATTACTTTCATGAAGTTTTGCTATGACCACTTTCTACTCCTTTCTGTTGGTTAGTTTGTGCTTTCATTTTGCATGTTGTGATAGACTCTATCCAGTCCTCTAATTATATTTATAGATAACACATCAAACTTTATGTGCGCAAAAATCAAAGTATTAAGAAGTTTAACGAGTGGGATTCCCATAGGAATTGGTGCAATCCATAGGAGAACAAACACACTAGATGATTAGTTTTTTATATTCCAGTAGTTTGTAGACCTTACTATGGTCATAACTCGGATATATGAGAGGCAAGAAAGAAGATATCTCATATCGATACTATTGAGATTTAACTCCATTTTTTCTCCCTTGTCTCTCCCCTTGTATGGTCTGATAGAGTCCTCCCATCCTTCATGTGTTCTACTCAGAATTCTTTTCCCCTCAAACTCCTGTATCCTTAATCCATAAAACAGTTTACAATAGGGGGTTTCAGAAATATTTTTGTGAAGCTCTGTATGTTTTCATATAGATTATTACATAGTGTTGACTAAATCGGTACAGGGTGTGGGCCGGAGGACAAAAAGGTACTGCTATGGAGTTCTGGTCAAGTTCCTTATTATTAGCAAACTCCATATGAGGTGGTTTGTCGGAAATAAGGGATATGGAGTTTTCCATTGTCACCCCGTAATGCATTAATTACACATTAGGGTTAAGAAAATGTTTAGTTTAGGTTAGGGTGAATGGGGTGGCAACCAAAAGGGGTGATGTACAATAATGCAAATGAATTATGTGAGGAGGACAAGTGGGACAAGAACAAGAGAAAACTGATGGTAGATAGGTGATATAGGAGAATGCAAATTGTACAAGGAGGACAAGAATGTGTTGCACAAGGAGGCCGAGTGCGATGAGAAAGAGAAAATTGACCGCAGAGTGGGAAGAGTAGGGTGGGAAGGGGGAGTGAATTTTGTTTGAAGCGCCATCCAAAATACTCAATTTCACTATTTAAAAATTCCATGTGCAAATAGTACAATGAATTTCTTGTTTTGCAAGCTTGTTCATTCCGTGGATAACAAAGTATTGAAGTGAGAAGAGTAGAGCATGTCAACCAAGTGTTATTTTTGGTGATTCATGAATTGAGTTGTTATTTTTGGTGATTTAGGAATCAAGCAAGGAGAATAGAGCAAGGATGACCGAGTCAAACATAAGAGGAAATAGAGCAAGGAGGATCAAGTCAAATATAACATTCCCTCTATTCCCGAACCAACATTTTTGGGACCTTTATTCCCAAACATGGTTTCCATTCTAGCAAAATGTAGGCAAATTCCATTCAATTTATCTTCTATAGTTCTCCACTCTTTGCCATATTCCTTCTCTGTGAGACCTTCTCATATAGACTTGTTCTTAAGCTCCCAAGTTTCTTTGTTGTCATGCCATTTGTAGTGTCACATCTAGATTCTTGGACACTGGAGTTGCAGTGATAGTAGTTAGAGTTATTTCAGTCGTTTCTCAAAGACTATTCTCCGACGATTAGATTTTGTATTCGGGGTACTGACTTCACCGTTGAGTGTGCCGTCAGCATGACCATTGGGGTTTCAGACCTAGCTCGAGTCCAGGGGTATACTTTCAAAGTGCGACTCCAAAGAGCTCGCTTCTCTAATGTTGAGCCTTCAAGTTCCTGGATATGGTGGATAGAGGCCGGTGAGCATCACCTGAATTCTCTTAGCTAGAATGGGTGTGGCTTGACTATAATCAGTGCCCAATTGTTGGCAGTTTATAGAGTGAAAAATCAAGTACTGATCTGAGTTGAGTTGATTTGAGAGTTGTAAACAATCCAATTATTATGGAACTTTAGAGTCTATGTATGACTTATGTGTTAGTTGTGCTTCTATAGTGATGTTGACAACGATGTATGTTGTGTAGCAATGTATATACGCACGATAGTAACAGTTATGTCAAAAATTATTATAGATCAAGTAATCAACTACCTACAAGAGGATAAGGTATGAGGAAATGAGAGTAGAAACCATCTAGAGACGTGGGATGCAGAGCTAACCTTTAGAGGACAGGATAGAACAAGGGATTTCAGATTTCAAAATGATGGAATGTTGACATCCATAAAAGAAATTATAGATATTCTATGAGGTCGGCTTTTTTCTTCAATATTAAAGAAAAAATGAATGATCCCCTATATGTTTTACAAGTAACAAAAAGCCCTTTATCGGTTACAAGGGTTTCAGTTTTAGACATTTACTGGTGTAATTAGTTGATGCTTTAGTGAGATCATTGATGGGAAATTAGATGTAAAAGTCAAATGACCAGAGTTATAACAATTATAAGTGCCACGTGCATGAGGGTGAATAGATTTTTCACCACGTGTGAAAACTAAAACAAAAAACAAAAAGTTGAAGGAGAAGAAATTTTGAAAATCTTCACTCCACCTTTTGATTGAAGATGGGTGAATTTTATGCTTCAAAGCCAAATGATTTGGATGAGATCGGAATGAGTAATACAAACTAGTTTTTGGTGTACGCTTTGGTTTACAATAATATTTATTGTATTCCATTGTAAATTCTGTTTTTGCTTTCACTTTTTTTCATTACAATACTACAACTTGATCCTGGTAATCATCATCATCTTTCCTCCAATCAATCACTCCAATCAACCATGTACTCTAACATATCGCTCTCTTCTTCATTTCTCAATGGCTCATGGATTCATGTACAATTTTATTACATAACGCAATGCAAATGCTAGTGCAAGTGATAGGGCATGGCCTATCACAAAACTAAATCTATACCACATTCAACTAAGTTAAACCAAATTTCCTTATATGGTACTTCCTCTTGTCTCCGATGGTAGAGACAAGAGGAAATACATAAAAGAACAACACATGGTGATATCGGTAGCAACGGATTTAAATTTCATTAATGCACTATTTGAGATTTATGGAACACCATAAGTCATAGAAAGGACAGTCCCAATTTTTTTTGAGGGGGTCTCAAAATTAGATTTGATGGATGTCTACGGGGTAAATAACAAAAGTTAATTATTTGTAGTGAACTTTGTAGTGAAATGAGATGGCAATAAATGCTCTGTAAATTCAATTATGGGGTATTTTGTCTAAGTTGCATTCATTTATAAAAAGCAAGCTACGGGGTATTTCATCCAAGTTGAGTACATTTAAAAAAATCTGGCACTATGTTACGGAGGTTTAGTAATGTTGTATCTAAATAAATGATTGTCAAAAGAGGTGATATGGTTTCTTGAAAGGATGGCCATGTAGTTGGGTGAGTTGGTCTTGATTTATGAATTTTTTGGCGGATCCAAAATCCAAAATGCATACTCTCAACAATTTGAATTCTAAACTCAAATTCACCATCTTGAGTGCAAATGCTCTTTATATCAATCAACTAAAAAGCGGTTGTGTAGTTTTGCATTGGTGTGGTGGGAAATGATATGTGCTACCCCATGGCAACCAAGAAATTGATTGGGGATCTAGGAATTTACTCCAAAAGTGCAACAAAAATTTAGCAATGGAAGATCAAGTACCTTGGTGCAGTGTAGGATGCTCACTTTTGGATGCCGATCCAAGACTTATAGACTCACCTTTGGATTTCCAACCTGAACAACCATTAGGGAAATTAGGAGAACTATTGAGGATGGCTTCTTCAGTGCTTGGAAAAACAAAAGAAGATGAATGGTTTTGCATGGCGATGCAGCATTATGGCCAAATACTAGATTATTTGGAGGACTCGGAGCATTTTGCACAGATTCATGGTGGGAATTCAAAAAGCCCATTCAGAAATTGACCACTTTTAGTTTCATGGCAACATTTTTATCACGGAGGGGCAAGGATTTCCTACTTCTATGATAGGTAACAAGCTTTACAAGAAATAGTTGAGGTACATGACAATACAATGTCGTGCGTTCATATATCGCTATACAACATACATCACTATCAACATCATACCCTATAGAAGCACAACTCACACATAAGTCATACATAGACTCTAAAGTGCCATAATTGCCTCCCTAGCTAGCGGTTAGATCCCTCTAACTCTAGATAACCATCTAATCCAAATATATGGTATACCCTATGATGGGCAAAGATCAAGGGGCCAGGTGCTATGGAGCCCTATCATTAGTCGTGTGTCTGCAATCTATACCATATAAAGAATGAACTAGCTATAGGTAAAGTACATCTAGGACGTAACCATTGTCCTTGAGGAACCACCGTGAGGGGAGGAGTCATAGATGCCATATGCCATCCTCTCAAATAGCTATCACACACTAATATAGTAGCATCTTCACGAGAAGAGTCACATAACATACACCTCAAGCTTGCACGTACAAGTGCCAAGCTTGGGTCCATAGTACCATCAATGTTTGAGAGGTGGCATGGTGCACAATTGCGCACCTGATCCTTCCAAACAACACCATCATGTCCTTCTAACACAAGGACTCCAGATGGCAAAACCTCATGCACTCTCAAGATAGTGTGGCCTATCAAAACATCAAGTGTCGTCAATGCCGTCTTTTGTAGATATACATAGTCTCTTGGATGAAATCGACGGATTGACTGTCTATAACCTCCTCCTCAAATGGTAGCATAGCATAAAGTATCTCTATGTTGAGCAATCGTCAAGTTCTCAAAGGCCGTCGGCATCACTCTCTGAAAGATCTTTGCCCATTGAGAACATGCACTCATCTATATATCTGGGTCATCCAAGTCCAAAACTACAGTGGCATCTTGACAAATGGCTGCAAGTAAATCTGGATCTTGTCCATAGAGTAGGAAGTAAGGAGAAAAGGATGCTAAGAAGGCTTGCCGGCTGAACCGATAGCCCATGGCCAACCAAGGTAATTGGAGATCCCAATCTCCCAAGTGGCCTTTCTGCAAACCATACTTTTGCAATCCTCTCTTCATTGTCTGAACCACTCTCTACTAAGCCATCTGCCTTAGGGTGATCTTGGGAGGTAGTACGGTGATCAATCAAAGCCTTGTCACACAAGACCTAAAACTCCTCAAAGAACCTTGTACCCTGATCAGTCAAAACCTCAGCTGGTGCACCAAAATGACTAAGAACTCGATCTAGGAACAAGTAAGTTGTCCCTTCACTAGACTTGTCAAGAAGTGCCACCAACTCAATCCACTTGGAGAAGTGCTCCACCATCACCAAAACATATCGATGATGTCTCATAGTCAGCGGTAAAGGTCCATTGAAGTCCAAACTCCAATGGTAAACCAATCCCATGATATGTAATGGGTGTAACTATGGCGTAGGAGCATTGAATGATGCTCTAACTCAATCACAAACCACACAATTGGCAACAAACTGCTGTACATCGGTCTGCATATTGCACCACCAATAATGACTTTGGAGTAAGCATATGTACGCTTGACTCCAAAATGTCCTAGCTCCTCATGAGCATGACGGACCAACTGTGGTCTCTGAGATGGAAGTGATACTACTTGCACTCTACCATCCTCCCCTACAAGCAAAAGGTGTCTACCCTCCAATTTGAACCATATGGCTCGTTGAAGGACACGGTCTCTCTCCTTGGCCCCAACTGTGCCACCCACAACACCAATGTGAAGATAGTCCATCACTAAGACATCATCATGAATGTCTCGCTTAACTATACCAATATCTTCATTCTCTGGATCTGTAACCTCAATAACTCCTCTTGTATGGGCTGAGAGAGATACCACCAAAGCTTCAGAAAATATACATAAAAAGGCCAATGCATGCCAACCTGGCACCATTTCCTCATCTGTCTCACCATGCCAATGTGCTCTGGTCTGATCTTGCTAGCTCGGACATGAGTTCATACTCAACCCATCTGCATCACGATTCACCACTCCAGGTATGTGAACAACCATGAAATCATACTCTTGTAAAATTAGAGCCCATTGTGCAAGCTTCCTTGAAAGCTTGTCAGACTCCATCAACCATTTCAACAACTGATGATCACTGATGAGAGTGAAGGGGTTACCAAATAGGTAACATCAAAAATGTGCTATTGCCCAAACTGCTGCCAAGCACTCTCCCTTATATGAACTATACTTCGCCTCCATTGAATTGTTGGAGCGACTAGCATAGGCCACCACCAACTCCTTCTCCTCATCATCATGTTGGGTGAGCATCGCTCCAAGCCCCAACATACTCCAATCAGTATGAACCTAAAATGGTCATCCTCTGATCGGTCTCCTCAAAATAGGAGTAGATGTCAACCTCTCCTTGAGGTATACAAAAGCTCTCTCCTGCTCATCTCCCTAACACCACTCCTGTGTAAGCTTGGTCAGCTTTGTCAAGGCCTTGGCAATGACACTAAATCCTCTAACATAGCGGCAATAGAAGTTTGCCAACCCAAGGAATGCTTGCACTCTGCTCACATCCGTAGGCCAAGGAATATGTGCAATACCCTCCACCTTGGTCTATTGAACACCAAGTCCTCCAGGGTAGATAATGTGACCCAAATACTCAACCTGCTCATGGAAGAACCTACACTTCCCAAGATGTAATTTGAGTCCATGAGATCTCAACCTCTCAAACACCTCCAACAACTATCTCTCATGCTCCTCCATAGTAGTGATATAGACCAAAATGTCATCAATATAGCACCGAGCAAAATCCAATCCAATTAGGATCCTATCCATGACCCTTTGGAACTCAACAGGAGCATTCCTTAACCCAAACGGTAAGAATCTCCATTGATATAACACATCCTTGCCGTGATGATCAATAGCCTAGAATGCTATCTTAGACTTATCATCCTCCTTGATCGGCAACTGATGATATCCCGCTTGAAGATCCAAAGTATTGAAGACCTTTGCATGCCCAATTGCATCAAAAATCTCCTCCGATGTAGGCATGGCATACCGATCAACCCTGGTCTGTTGGTTGATAGGATGGTAATCTACAAACATCCGCCTATTTGTGTAGTTGCCATGCATATCCTTCTTGGTTGGCATCATTGTTACTGATGCATACTCTCCATGTGAAATCTCCACCAAACCAACCTCAAAAAGGTCACTATTCCGGCTCTGAATCAATGTCCTCTCCATATCTATAATACTCCGAGGACAAGAGAAGAGAGAAAACACAGATTGCACACTCAAACAATCGATGCCCCAAGGGAGCACCTTCTCTTTATTATATAGACAAAGAGGATCTCATCCAAGGAAGCTCCACCCTTGGATTACTTACTTGGATGGGTGACATGTCTGGTCTAGGTCCTATCTGGTTGGTCAAACAAGCTTTGACTAGAGGGAATCTTTTAGGGAATCTTCCTGTAGGAATCTCAGAATCAAGTGAGTAAGATACCATTGGAAAGCTCTCGATGAGACAAAGCAAGGGGGAGGGAAAGCCAGCCTTTCCTCCGTTGGAAGGTGACTCTACAAATTTTTGAGGCCTAATTCATCCGTTTAAGCCTCCGAAATTGCCTTCAAAGATCAGGCATATTTTGGTTCTTACTCTATTAGTAGAAGTCTTCTTTTGGTGATATCTCTTTCTGATCTATTTAGTCCATCATGTGTAAAATCCTTCCAGATGTTACCAAACCAATTATCACCTTTAAAGCATATGTCTAGCTATTGGTTCTAAGGTTCTCAAGTTTATTTCGGTTTCTGCCCTATTAGTAGAAGTACTCTTTTGGTGATACTTCTATCTTATCTATTTTGACCATCATGTATAACATCATTCTAGATGTTACCAAACCAAATTTCACATCTAGATCATATGGTTAGCTCTTGGTATTACAGACCTCCCTCCTTTTAAGACGCAACGTCCTCGTTGTGCAATTGTTGCTCAAATGCTTGCACCAACACCGGTGCATGTGCCAAATTGGCAGCGGGCTCCCAGGTTGCTTCATAGAGGGGGTAACCTGTCCATTGTACTAGATAGTCCACCCGCGGGTTGCGAGTATCACGCATGCATTTTTGGAGAATCCGCTCCACTTCATATTCCTTTGTGCCATCAATGAGTGTCGGACAAGGTCAAATGTCTGGTGTGGAATGACCCTGGCCTGATCGGGGGGGGATGTCTGCTTAGTAGGGAGACATGGAACACTGGATGGATCTTCATGTGTGGTGGTAGCTCAAGGTGATAGGCCACAATGCCGATGAGACGAAGAATCGAGAAAGGCCCAATAAAACAAGGTCTGAGCTTACGAGGTCCAACTAATGTGAGGTTGGTTGTCGACAGCCACACTTGATCCCCAACGTTGAACTCCATGTGCCAACGGTGTGCATCAGCATATTGCTTCTGTTGATTTTGCGCAATCTGTAATCTGTGCTTGGCGCTCTCCACACCTTGTTGGATTCTAGAAACAAATATATTGACTGCATCGACCTTGGTAGCCACTGGATGGATCTTCATCAAGCTAGAAGTTGTGAAGGGATGCTCACCATACATAAGGAAGAACAGAGTGACCTGGGTGGATGCATTCACTGAATTGTTGTAAGCAAATTCCACCAACGGGAGTAGGGTGTCCCACCTCTCTTGCTCTTCTAAGGTGAAGCCGCGTAACATATCTTCAATCGTGCAATTAGCCCGCTCTGTTTGGCCATCTGTTTGTGGGTGGTAAGCTGTGGACATGGCCAACTTGGTTTGAAGAAACCAAAGAGTGTTCGCCAAAACAAACTGGTGAATTGGGTGCCTCTATCAGTGATGAGTACTCCAGACAAGCCATGGTGAGCAAAGACTGCATCTAAGTATAATTGAGCTAGTTGTGGAACGGTCACCTCCTTGGTGGTAGTGCGTACATGAATCATTTTGCTGAGCCGGTCCACAAAGACCACAATGGAGTCAAACCCTGAGGTGGTCTTGGGTAATTCATAGACGAGATCTATACTCGTTCCCAATGTTGGGTAGGAGTGGGAAGAGGTTGAAGGAGCCCTGCAGGAGCTTGATTAGAAGCTTTGTTCTGTTGACAAAGTAGGCAGCTACGCTCATAGTCCATCATATCATTGCTCATCTTGGGCCAATAGTAATGGCGCTTGATTGCATCCAAGGTCTTGTCCACTCCGACATGAGCTGCAATGGCCGAATCATGACATTCCGCTAGAATGGTGGTGCGTAATTCTAGGACATTTGGGATCCATAATCTGCCATCCCAAAAGGTGAGTCCTTGGGTGCTGGTGACACCTTTGGATGATTGTGCTTCTACAATCTGTGGATCAGTTTTTGTAGCAGCCAAAATCTCTTGCCAAAATTCAGGGTTAATCTTAACCTCTGCCACCAAGTTGTTAGCCATTGGCATGCGGATGAATGCATTTGCAAGTTGCTTCTTACCTTCCACGTAGGTGATTGTCATGTTGAAGCGTTGTCGCCACTTTGCCCACCAAATTTGGCGACAAGATAGATCCTTCTGCGTCTCGAGGTAGGCTAGAGGTTTGTGGTCTATCTCTACTACAAATGCCTTCTAGCCTAAGTAGTGCTTCCAATGCTTGGTTGCTAGAACGATGGCCAACTCTTCTCATTCTGTGGTGTGGTAGTTGCACTCTGCTGGTAACAACTTTCAAAGAAATATGCAATTAAATGCCATCCATCATGCCACTCTTGTTGTAGGACTGCTCCTATTGCTACGCCTAATGCATTTGTAGTCAACTTGATTGGACATTTTGGGTCATACCACTTCAAGATTGGTGCATGTAGCAAGGCGGCCTTCAGTTCTTGAAAGGCCAACTCTTGTGCAGTTCCCCATGTCCACTTCTTCCCCTTGCTAAGTAGTGCCGTTAAAGGTTGTGCAACCTTGGAGAAGTCCTTGACAAATCTACAATAGAATCCTATCAACCCCAAGAAGCTCTTAAGTTGAGTTTGATCTTCTAGGGCACTCCATTTTTGAATGACCTCTATTTTATCTGTCAATACTTGAATGCCCTTTGCACTTACTCTATGCCCCAAGTAGTCTACTTCAGACTTGCCAAACTCACACTTTGAGATTTTGGCGTACAACTGATTCTGTCTTAGAATCTAGAGGACCTCTCATAGATGTTGCTTGTGTTCTATCATTATGCTACTATATACTAAGATATCATCCAAGAAGACGATAACAGACTTATCCAAGTATGGACGAAATATGTCATTCATTAGACTCATGAAAGTGGCAGGTACATTGGTGAGGCCAAAAGGCATCACAAGATACTCAAAGTGGCCATACTTGGTTCGAAAGGTAGTTTTGTACACATCCTCCTCTGCAATTCAATTATAACCGCTCCGCAAGTCCAGTTTGGTGAAGTATCTCGCTCCATGGAGTTGATCAAACAGGTCATCCATGTGAGGTAAGGGGTATTTATTCTTCACTATTTGCTGATTGAGACCCTGATAGTCAATGCACATGTGCATTGTACCATCCTTATTAGACCCATAAAATATCTATCGGTCTTATAGACAATTGTCGTCCCTATGACATATAGAGGCAGTTTCTGCTTGTGAGATTTTTCTTTAACTCCAATGATTGGCCATTGGTAGGTTCTCACTACTTTCTTCCTCCAATCCACCATAGGGTTGTATTGCTCCATCCATGGCATGCCTAAAATTGCATCATAACGAGCTAACTATATCACTCGCCACTTAATTGCTTCTTGATATTCTCCTACAGAGAGGGTTACCCATCTAGGTAATGATTCAATCCTCTCTATTTACCCATTTGGTCACTCTACTTCTTTACTTCCATCTCTCTCTAGATCCATTCCCAATCTTATAGCAATAGAGCAAGACAAAGAAATTCTCTGTTGCTCCTGGATCTATTAATACTCGCACTTGATTACCTTCTAGCATTCCATTCACAACAATCAATTGTGAGGTTGCCTTTCGAGATCTTTGCGCATTATTCTTCTTCCTTCCCTCGGTTCTCTGCTTCCTTATTGAGCCAGTAAGGCCGCGAGGTACCTTTATTGGCGATCTTTGTTTTGCAAAGTGATTTCTACCTCCTCCTCTTCAATGTGCCTCTCCATGTTGTTCAAATATTGCCTGAACAAAGGCCGAGGGCCTCTAGGGAAACGAGTGCGATAGTTGGTAGATATGTGTCCAATACGGTCACAATTGTAACAACGGTGTTGTTCTCCTTGAGTCCCTTCTCCTCGTGGGACTCTCTCTCTTCGTTCTTCTACCCGTCCCCGCTCTCCTTGAAGCGATCGTGCTCCTCGATCTTGGAATCTAAGGTTGCCCAATTCCATCGGTATTGGTCCACCCATGTGTGGCATTTTTGCCCGATAATGTTGAGGTGAAGCTACTCCTTCACCTCCACCTAATGCTCCTGCTATTCTCTACCTACAAGCAATGGCTTCAAATATCGTGCGAGGATTTTGCACCATGACTTCTTGGCGAATCCGCTCTTTCAACCCTCGTTTGAAATTGTCAAGAGCCTCTGCTGGACTCATGTCGATAATTGCGACTTGTAGATCCAAAAATGCTTCCACATACTCTTGTACGCTATTCTTCTATCTCAATCCTCATAGTCGGGTTCGAGCCATTTGCACAAAATCCACCGATTGGAAATTCTTCAACAGTCCTTCTTGCATTGCTGTCCATGTGACCTCTCTTCTCTCTACCAACATGGATCGTTCCCAAACATCATACCATGTGAAGGCTTTATCGGTCAAGTACCCACATGCAAACATGCCTGCAACATGCTCTGTGATCTCTGTTGAGAACAATCAGAAATATCGATTCATTGTCGAGATCCAATTTTCCACTACTCCCATCGTATGTTGCCCCTTGTAAGGATCAATGTTGTAGGTCTTCTTCATCCGGAGTAGCAATGTGGCTTCATCGTTGATAGGGTTTGTAGGCACGGGTGCCTCTCCAAGTACTTCAGTTGTAGGTACTGGGGTTTGAGACGACTCTTCTTCTTGCATGGCTTGATTGTTCCTGAGGATCTGCACTTGACTTTGTAATGTCTCCATGGTCATCTTAATCTCTCGAAATCCATTCAACATGACTTGCATTCCTTGCACCAACTCTTGCAATTACGGATCCATGGTTCCTGCAACACTCAATTGCTAATGTCTATTTCAATACAGAGTCAATATGATCACCCAGGAAGGCGCACAAACTATCGGAACTACCATTGGGACCTCCGACGCTATCACTTGTTGATAATACTCCTCACTAAAATTCCTAACCACAAATTCTCTAAACATCACTTTCGGTCTCACTACATAACGGATTTCTACTTGAGTATTGAAAGGGAGAGGATTTGGAACATTCATATCCATTACATCATAATAGAATGTAGATTGTCAAATCCCACTCTCTGTCATATATCACCACAGGTAGAATCACTGGGTTTGGTGAGTTCATCACTCTGTCCATGAATTTTGCACCAAAGTGATAAACTAGCAATACCCTCATCTGCTCAGGCTGGATGTACATAACCTTGATGTGGAATCGATTTGAGAATGGAAAGTTAGGTGCGGGAAATTGTCCTCCCGGTGCATCCATCCCATCCGCTCTCTAAAGTCCTTCCTAAGTCTCGCAATTTCTCTATGTTCTCCACCTCAAATTACTCAGTTTCAGTAGTTTGTGCTATTCCAAGAGGGGTGATCCACTCTCTTGGAGTAAAACACTCTCTCTAATACCATTGTAATACTCGAGGACAAGAGAGAAGAGAAAACACAGATTGCACACTCAAACAATCGATGCCCCAAGGGAGCACCTTCTCTTTATTATAGAGACAAAGAGGATCTCCTCCAAGGAAGCTCCACCATAGGATAAGGGACACAGATAGGTGACATGTCAGCAAGCTCCACCCTGGGATTACTTACTTGGATGGGTGACATGTCTGGTCTAGGTCCTATCTGGTTGGTCAAACAAGCTTTGATCGGAGGGAATCTTTTAGGGAATCTTCCTATAGGAATCTCAGAATCACGTGAGTAAGATACCATTGGAAAGCTCTTGACGAGACAAAGCAAGGGGAGGGAAGGCCAGTCTTTACTCCATTGGGGGGGGGAATCAACACATTTTTGAGGCCTAATTCATCCGTTTAAGCCTTCGAAATGCCTTCAAAGATTTCAGGCATATTTTGGTTCCTACTCTATTAGTAGAAGTCTTCTTTTGGTGATATCTCTTTCTGATCTGTTTAGTCCATCATATGTAACATCCTTCCAGATGTTACCAAACCAATTCTCACCTTTAAAGTATATGTCTAGCTATTGGTTCTAAGGTTCTCAAGTCTATTTTGGTTTCTGCCCTATTAGTAGAAGTACTCTTTTGGTGATACTTCTATCTTATCTATTTTGACCATCATGTAGAACATCATTCTAGATGTTACCAAACCAAATTTCACATCTAGATCATATGGCTAGCTCTTGGTATTACAATATCACTATATCGATAAGGATGTCAAAAAATTGGTGTATTGCTAGTCAACTCAATCTGTATACCTGGTCCCTTTAGAGCACCCAAATCCTTCTTATTGAAGGAAAAACAACTCATGTGGCTCCTCAAGAACCTCCAAACCCTCCGTCTTTCCTCTCCAATAAGCTTGGGTCTAAGATCTAGCTCCCAAGTATCCTCTGTAATTGTCGTAGGAGTGGAAGACGTATTGATTGGCTGCTACACCGGGCCCTTGGGAGCAATAGTGTCATGCCTCCGCCCACTAGAGGTCCCAACCTCTGTGTGAAAAACTCCCTCCACTCTGGCTGCTAGCTCTACACGTCCTCTAGCTGCATCCAAAGTGGACCAAGGGTCTAATCCAAGTAGCCGACGCTCACCTGGATGGACTCCAAGTAGACCACTCTCCCTAGTAGCTACTGGTTGTGTCCTAAGAATACCATGTCCACTTGTTCCATCGCCCCCAACATGTACCTGAATCGTCTCGATAGGCACAGGGCTCAAAAGTGTCCAAGTGGTGATGCCTATCAAGCGCATCCTACGCTACTCTGCCAAGCCAAGGCTCACAATCCAAGTCAAATAGTTCAGGTCCATAGCCTGACCTAACACTTGACACATGGATGCCTTTGACACTATTTGAATAGTGGTAATACCAGTGCAAAAACTCATTGCTCGCTCTCTCTCATCGGTGTTGGGCTCCACCAACTACTGTAATTGTGAGTCCCAAACAAGTCCAAGTCCTCCGTCTCAAAAAGCATGAGAGCTTAGGAAACTCATGAGTGTAGGAAATGCGGCTCTAGGCTATCTAACTAGGTTCACCACTACCATAGGTGACTTATCAGCCACTACCATTGTTTGAGACTAACGCCCAACATCCAAGATGTCATCAACAAGGATGTGGTCAAGTCGTTGAATCCCATCATAAGCACATTGTAAAACCTCTCTAGGCAAGAGGTTTGTCCACCAAAAATGAAGATGATGAGCCCATGATCCCACTCTAGCTGCATCTAACAATACAGTAGGTCCCATCCAAGAATGGGCCTGATGTGTACTCACCACCACTTTGGTGTGAGAATCACCCATCAAAGGAACGTTCTCCAAAAGGTAAGCTAGAGAAACAAACTGATGAACCTGGAGATGTTGTAGTATCCGTAACATCTCCCAAAGCACACAAGAACAAGGATCCTAAAGACCCAAACTGCGGCCCGTATGTGTATGTCCCTAACATGGCTCTCCAAAAATCACCAAGTGAATAGGCCCATGTCTCTCTAGATCATGCACCCGCAATAAGGAGGAAATGTCTATTGGTAGGGCCTTTTGGTAACCTCTAACTGCTAAAATCGGTAATAACTCAGGACACTAGTAGGTCAAGTGTGCCATATGATGTAGAGAGTCTCGCCTAGCAATCTCATCTCTCTCTACATACAAGTACCTTTGTACTCGTATACCCGCCAGTAATACCGTAGCTAGTCCGGTGCTAATCCCACCGAACAACTCCAATAGACATATCCCCTCTATAGGATACTACCAAGCAATGAGTGTGGTATCCAAAAGTGTCAAAGTAATCGACTCTGGAGGCTCATCCTCACACTCATCTCCTGATGGTACCAAGGCTCCACTCCAAGCCTATTGCACCAATTGATCTCTATGTTGTTGCAATGCCTCCTCTGAACTCCACAATGGAACATCCAAGGTGGATGGAACAATCCCATTTGTACTCCAAATCCGAGTGATCTCCTTTGGTACTGGAGTATCCTCTGCATGGGCGTTCCCTTCCAACAAGTCACTAGGCCAAGTTACTGCACCACTGAAAGCTAAAACTGATGTTGCAATGGTCTCGGAATGTAGTGAGCCAAGACTACCACTATTGAAATATACTGGTAGGCAACATATCCATCCCTCATCAGACTTCCAACTTGGTCTATAGGAGGCTATTTCCTCCCAATAGTTAATGTTGAAACCCATGGGGTATTAACATTGTTCCCCCAACTAGCACATCGTATGACTCAACTATTGTCGCAATAGCCTGAGCTCTCACCATTGAGCTATCAATCGGATGACCAGGCTGAACCTGGACAACAAGCTCTCCACGTGTGATTTATAGTGTCAAACCACCACCTAGAGATGTTTGGATTTGAAATAGACACCTCTCCACATTGATCTCAGTAATTCCAAACCGACTATTGCAGCCTTTCCCAACATAAGGGGCTGCGCACCAGAGTCTAACAAGACTCTCTATGGTGTATAGACCTTCCTTGAAAGGTCCCACCAAACAGAAAATCCTCCTTTGGTTATCCAATAGGATAACACCAAGTGTGAATTGCGCTCTTTCAAAGGCCGGTCTAGTTGGCAACTCCTCCAATCTAACTGTTGTTGCCTGCCATAAACCATTGGTCGTTGAACAAATCCCATGCTCCTCAACCAAGTCAGCTCCACTATCAACCACCTATCAATTGCGCTCTAGTAGTAGGAACCACATCATCCCTACTCTCATAAAGCATGGCAGCCAACCGGAACATTGGGCTGGATCAACTCCCAATGTCATTGGCTGAAAACAAAGGGCACCGCATAATCAACTGAGCCACCCCCAACATCATGCTAGACTCAATCTGTGTAGTAGTAGGTGGCTGATTAGCAAGTAGTCTATCATGCACTCCATCACCACCTACCACACCTGCACTAGGACGTCTAGGAGCCATGGATGTCATCTACAATGCCTCATATAGCATGAAAGACTAGGGAAGTCTGACCTGTCTCCCAACCTCTCCTCTCTATGGGTCCAACTCCATTGATACTCCTCTAGGCTCTTGTAATACTCCGAGGATAAGAGAAGAGAGAAAACACAAATTGCACACTCAAACCTTCGATGCCCAAGGGGGCACCTTCTCTTTATTATATAGACAAAGAGGATCTACTCCAAGGAAGCTCCACCATAGGATTAGGGACACAGATAGGTGACATGTCAGCAAGCTCCACCCTTGGATTATTTACTTGGATGGGTGACATGTCTGGTCTAGGTCCTATCTGGTTGGTCAAACAAGCTTTGACCGGAGGAATCTTTTAGGGAATCTTCCTGTAGGAATCCAGAATCACATGAGTAAGGTACCGTTGGAAAGCTCTTGATGAGACAAAGCAGGGGGAGAGAAGGCCAGCCTCACCTCCGTTGGGGGGAGGGGAATCTGCACATTTTTGAGGCCTAATTCATCCGTTTAGGCCTCCGAAATTGCCTTCAAAGATTTCAAGCATATTTCAGCTCCTACTCTATTAGTAGAAGTCCCCTTTTGGTGATACCTCTTTCTGATCTGTTTAGTCCATCATGTGTAACATCCTTCCAAATGTTACCAAACCAATTCTCACCTTTAAATCATATGTCTAGCTATTGGTTCTAAGGTTCTCAAGTCTATTTCAATTTCTGCCCTATTAGTAGAAGTACTCTTTTGGTGATACTTCTATTTGATCTATTTTGACCATCATGTATAACATCATTCTAGATGTTACCAAACCGAATTTCACATCTAGATCATATGGCTAACCCTTGGTATTACAGCTCTAGACCATGTACTTCACTCCTAGTCACTACTGTAGCTACCTCCACCTATGTTGCTCTGCACATGAAGTCCAAAGCATCTCTATCACCAACATATGAGGTGGAAGCCTCATCATCCAAATCTGATCTCCTCTAAGCAATGGCCATACTAGCCAATCTCTACTCCAATTGCTCAATTCGAGTAGCCATAGTTGTATCACAAGTAAGGGCAGGTATTGCACCTCTACTAGGTGTAGATCCTCTACCACCTCATCCTCCATGAACAAGAGCTCCTCTATTGCCTACCATAACAGCCGTACCACTCCGTAACTCCGAGTGTAGGTCAAAGCACCGGTCACTAGTCTGACCAAATCTATGGCAATGCTCATATTGCCTCTATGATGGCTGTGATGCACCAGAGGTATCAGGTCCACTACCTTGAATACACTCTCTCCTATGGTGAGGTCCACCACAAGTCCAACAAGCAACACCACTACTCATTGGTTGTTGCTGACCCAAAAATGAAGGTAAGGGTCTAACTATAGTATGCTCTCCACTCGCTCCATAAGATCTGGGTTGTCCACTCTGTCCTCAGAAACCAATTGGGCGTGGTGCACTCTATTGCACTTTAGAAGAAGTCACAACTGTGGATGAGATCTCCCTACCAAATCCAGATGTCACCACTCTCTCCTCCACCATGTTGAGCTCAATACGCTCAAGCAAACCAAAGACAACTGCCAAAGTGGGCAAAGTAGCTTGTAACAACGTAGCATCACGAACTCTACATCATAACTCCCTATCTAGTATCCCATACCAAAAATAGACTACATGGGCCTTAGTAACTCCTTGAGTGAAATTGATCAGTCGTCTCATATGAGTGTATGCCTTGTGTAGGCTCTCTCCAGCCTTCTACTGTAACTGCTACAAGCTCCTTAGCTTGTCAGACCGTACTCATTGGTAGTTCTGCCTCAAACATTGGAAGAACTCTACCATGGGGTTAAACCTTGGTACCACACTACCTCCTATAGCAATACCTCCACTCGTGGTAGCACTATCTCCAACTAGTGCACCTCCACTAACTCCACCAACACTACTTGAGCTAGAACTCGTGGGTACAACCAATCTACTCTTGGGAACTCAGCCTGAAGTGATAGAGATATAGTTCAAAGACCAATATTTGTCTCTATAACTCAAGCTCCTCCAAATGAGCTCTCCTAAACACATGGTAGTTGTCCATTGGTAGACACTCCAAATGCTAAAACAACCCCTTCCATGCCATGAAAGGTGTAAACAAAGTCGAGTTCCGCATTTGCTATAGATCACACCAACTATTGAACTCTTGGATGAAGTCATCTAACTCAATGGTACCCATTGTACCAGAGTAACGCCTAGGGCCTTTGGAGACCCCATAAATCTTGTCCATGTCCCACAACAACGGTGCGGACATGCCAAGTGCACTCTCAACTAAATCAACTCTTATGTCGAACTCCAACTCAAAGTCAATTTCCTCCTTCATTGGGACCCAAGATATAGGTTGATACCAAGTGCCACTCCGAGTAAACCCACTGCATACTATAGGGCTAACTCCTCTGGAATCCCCAAAGAACTCCATAGTGACAAAGTAAATGCAATTGCAATTGCAAACCAGAATCACAAATTGCAACTGCAAACTGCAACCACAAGTACTTCACCACCAAGTGCCAACACCAACTAAGCACCAACAAGTGCCAATACCCACGGAACACCACCCACTAATGTAACTCTAATTGAGATAACTACACTAAGGGAAAGGCAATCAATAACCTACCATCACAACATGCACTCTCATGGTCTGTAGGTCATCACTTCCTACCTCAATGGAGAGAAACAAAGATAGTTTGACTGGTCATCACTCCAGCCTCACTACCAAGAGCACACCAGAGCACCAACGCTCTAAATTCAGGGCACCTCACACAAACGTGATGCACAAACAAGAAGTAGAAAATGGAGAGAGTCCAATCACAAGAAATCTAAACAAAAACTCTCCATCTCATAAAGCAACATGGGATTGACTCTACCACCATTTGGCATTTGACATAAGAGAAGTTTGTATCTAATGTCTTAAGCTACCAAGATCACCAAGAATGAAATCAAATTGCCTCTCCTAGCCAAAGCTACAAGTGTATAGGTAACAATGGCACATTAGGACAACAAGTGAGGATGGACCAGATGGCTAGGGCACTAGTCTAGGAATAAGAGATCCAGGGTCAAACCCTATTGCGCACAATCTAGCAGGGTGGGCAGATTTTGCCAAACAATGACCAACATTTACTCCAAACTAGTTAGCCTCACGCCAGCAAGCTAGCTTGTTGGCCCTTCTAGGCCTTCATAGCCTCTCATAGCTCACAGCCCTATGCCTCGAAATGCAGAAATGAGGCCGTTCTTCTTGCCACTTTGAACCCTCTCCAAATCTGGCAAAACTCCTCCAAATCTGCAAAAACTCCTCCAAACTTGCAAAACTCATCTAAATCTGGCCAACCAGCAAAACTCCTCCAAATCTGGCCAAAATTTGACGTAAACTCCAACAAAAATTTGACAAAAAATTTGACATAAACCCTAAAGTTGGCTGACTACCAAATCCTCCATTAACTCTTCACTCGAGCCAAATTGAAAAAATGAGTTTCTCCAAATCACAAATTCACGAGTATAGGTTCCCAACTCCTCCTTCAATTTTACTTTTTGAGCACAACTCGCAACAAATTGGTCTTGTCTTCACCTCATGAGCTCCAAATCACAACCATTGCTTGAAATTTGCTTCTTCTTTGCTAAAAAATTGGCCAACGCTTCCGTACACCATCTGCCTTATTGCCAATTCTGCATCCACCAACGAGCTTTTGCACACTAGGGAAAAATTAAACTTTGATTGAGCTACCAACGATCCACCGAGCTTGGAGATACCACCAACACTCACAGTTCCTACACCCAATTTCCCCCTAACTTCACTTCTTTGATGTAATCAGATTGTTTACAACTCTTGAATCCACTCAACTCAGATCAATACTTGATCTATCACTCTATAAACTGCCAACAATTGTGCACTGATTACAATCAAACCACACTCCTCTAACTAAAAGAATCCAAGGGACACTCACCGGCCTCTATCTACCATATCCTAGAACTCGAAGGCTCAACATCAGAGAAGTGAGCCCTCTAGAGCTGCACCTCAAAAGTATACCCCTAGACTCAAGCTAGGTCTGAAACCCTAACGGTCCCATTGACGGCACACTCAATGGTGCAAATGGTGCAAAGTGATGCTGGGCCCCATTGTGAAGTCAATACCACGAACATGAAATCTAACTGTCAGACAATAGTCTATGGGAAATTGCTGAAATACCTCTAACTACTATCATTGCAACTCGAGTGTCCAAGCAATCTAGATGTGACACTACAAATGATGTGACAACCTCATATCGAAACTATTGACATCCAGCCCCATTTTACCTCTTTGTCTCTCCCTTGTATGGCATGATAAGGCCTTCCCATCCTTTGTGTTTGTTGCGTGGTCACCTTTTCTTTAACTTTCAGGATCAAAATTTGAAACTGTGGGGGAATCATCGTATCTTCCCTTCATAGAAGTAGACCACTTGAACCCTACTACTTTGAATCAAGAGTTCACCCAATGCAATGATCTTCTTGCTAGATTATGCAGTTCATAAGTAGCAGAGGTATCGACACTTAAAATTGACAATTGAGATTTTGGGTACTCCGTTTGGGTTCATAGTGTTGACATATAATTAGTATAGCTAATTAGCTAGGACCAAACTAACAAAGATTTTGAAAATTTATTTAGGATATAGAAATTAGAAATTATTATTTTATATAAAATATTTTTGGTATACTAAAAATTTAAATATTTCTAAAATGAAATGAGAATTGTAACATTGTTCCTAAATCATGGGAATGTATATTATGCAGAGCTCCAAAAATTTATTTGTAGATTGCGCACAACTCAAGAAGCTTTGGTCACTTGTATTTATATGCTGTACTTAATGATAAAATTCAGATTAAGTCAATGTTGACCTCTATATTTCAAATTTCATTAATCTATATTACCCTAAAATTTATATTTTTACCTTCTCAAAATAATATAAACAGGTGTACATATCTTATTTTACAACATTTTGTATTTTTTCCTTCTTTAGATATATTATATATTTTGGCTAGTATAATCCACATTAATAAACGGTTTCCCGTGGTGACATTACATAGCATCAATGGATACCTCCTAGTTCCCGCCGGCCGTCTTGGTGTCAACGCACTTGCATTATTAAAACGTAGATCATATGACCTTTTGAGTGGTCTCATTTCCACATTACCTCTTTCTTTGAAATGAATCCCAAAAAATTTTTAACGGTTGATTTAGGAAGAATCTCCTCATGAATATTCAGCATCAATAATATGATTAGTATACGTTGTACCAAAATCATTGAAGATATTTCGTAATCTGGTACTAATATTCTATATTTGACACTAATTCTTCTTTACCTCCATTTTCATCAGATATTAACCACACTGATTGATGGGTTAAAAGATTATGGACAGGTGCTACGAGAAAGCCACATTTAAATTTCCTTTGCGTTTTTTTTCTTGTTTACAAAATTTCTCATCATTCTCATTATTCAAAGGACAAAACAAGAAATTAATTTAGCCATTTTTCTGATAAGTAGTGGAAAATTTAGTGGAAAAGGATACTGTTCAATTCAAGTCTAGATTGAGAAGAATACTTAACATATTGATCCACATTATTTAGCACTTCTTCTTACACCTTTGATAAGTTTTGCCAACTTAAATTCCAACGTACAACCGTCAAAATCTTAATCACTTGATACTCTGTAACGCTCTAGATATATATTTACTTTGGGTGTTTCATTGTAGAAATTGAGAAGTACTTTTGCTTCTCAGGATATGGGGCACATCCTTCTAGGGTTCTGCCTGAAGTTTATCACTCAAGACCACTCAAATTTATTCTTACCGTTCTTAACGAATCCGAGTTCATACATCTTCATTATAGTATGTATATTGATGTATAACCTTGTTAACAATATTGTTCTCTCGAGTCAATTAATATTTAATCCTCTAAAACTTCTCTTTGCTTTTTATCCTCTGTAAAGACAAAATAGATCTCTCGATCACCAAGTTACTTGTCCCGCAGATGAGAGAGCAGACCCATGTGAAGAAATAACTTGAAAGTTTTGAATGTTTCCATAATTTACAGTGATAATTTTTACAAAACATAATGATCAAATACTTTCTTACTAAGATTATATTTCATTTGTCACATTCTTCATCCATAAAAATTTTGGAAAACCTGGGGATAATGCAAATACATATAGCATGCAAATACCTGTTGCTTCCTCCACAACATGAACATAAGTGTACAATCGTGTTCACGCACTTTCTCTGGTCTTGGGCTGCCAGAGGTTTGGCTGGAGATGCAATTCGGGGCTATCCGGCCTCGGGGATGAGGGACTACAATACTTACATTATTATTATTATAGATTATTATACTTAATTCCACAATTATAATAAATCACTGTTATAGTAATTGGCGGACGTCTTTATACGTGAGCAAAACTCACAGAGATGTGTCCGTATCCTTCCTTCTCTGGCGGTTTACTGGGAAATAGCTGTTTCAGCAAAACCACTGATGCAACGCAGCACTGGTGGTTTCGATCGATGTGCTTCATCGGGAGCAGAGCTGCTGTGGAGAGCGGAGAAGAAGTCTTGTTGAAGATGGAGAACTCGCGGGGAAGAAGACGATTGGGGTTTACTCTGACCTTGATGCTTGCGTGGATTATCATAGAATGCGTTGCTGCTGACACGGGATCACGCGAGGATGCATTTGTAGATTATTCGGGGATGTCGTCCAAACGGAGTGCGATCAAAAGTTTCACAGGTGAAAATAGACCGCTCTATTTCCAGTTCTTTGCGTCATGGATTGATTAATTGATTGATTCGATGATGTCATTTTCGTAAATATGCAGAGGATTTCCTCTAAGGTTTCGCTCAAATTCGAGAGGTCATGTTTAAAATTTAGATTCGAGTTACCAAACGATGGTACTTACTTCCAATTTTGCATACATTCAGTTGCGGCTATTTTCTCCGGGGGTTTCCTTCCTGGGGGACTGGCTGAACCACAACTGTTCGAAATGAAATTAAAATTCTGTGTACCAGTATTAGAGAAACGCGAACCTGGCCGGGAGTTGAAGAGTCCAGAATTAGACTCAAAGTTGACATTAAGTGAGTTTATACCAAATATACTTTTACCAAATGTATGAGCAGTTGGAAACCAAGGGATCCCACTCAAAGAGGGCATGAATTCTAACAGTGCTGAAATCCAAATGCAATCCATGAAGTCGTTTGATCGGCCTTCTTTCTTGGTGCACGCTGATGCTCTCCAGTCAATTTGGTCTTCTCTACCAAATTCGAGAATATGAAGACCTGTTTTCCTGCTGCGCTCTCTTTCTGGTTTCTTTAGATGAAGAAGGCGTATGATTTGTAGGCTGTACACTAGCTTTCGGTGTTTCTATTCAATGATCATGACTCAATATAATTGTCGAATACGGGCCCTCGTTACGACGTACTCCTTACTCGTCGTGAGCGTCTCTGTTTTCTGTGATGTTCATGACCTGTCTCGAAACAAAGTTTGATTATCTTCGACTTTGCGCAGGATATTACAGTGAAACTTGCGGGAGATATCGCTTCCAAATCTGTCAACTACATGAAGGTTAGTTCTGGGAAGGAGTCTATTTTGCTATCCTACCAGTATACCTTGGACTGCATATAAAACATATGCTTGCAGAAAATTTGAAATCATACCGACTATCCTTGTCGGGAACAATATACCGAGCATAACTAGCGAATTCAAGAAAAGCTTCTTGCTGTATCTTTTCACTCAAAGAGACTGCAAAACAACTAAAAAAGCGGGCATATGATTGAAGAGTACTGAGTAGAGACGAGCTGAGGACGTTGTTGTGTGCTGCTCTGATGCAGGAGTTGATGTGGTGATGTGCTTGAGCGGAGCCTAGTGAGTCAAGGGCTCATGGATGGATGCTCATTCTGTCGTGCGGAGCCTGCTGGCACCACTATTGACGAGGGCCGTGACAACATCCGGCCGGGGTCGTGTAACATCCTAATACCCAGTGCTATTTTTTCCGTCATGAGTTGTCGAGTGAATTGCTAGGAATTGTCCTCCGTGTCATAATGTACACCGTAAGTTTTTCAGGTTGAGGTGCTCAACTTCTCTAGCTGTTGAACTTCTCCTTTAGCAACAGGTGGTCAATTTGAATTGGGTGTTTCATATCCAGGACACCAGTGAGTTCTTTTTCAATCCAGAAGCGCCTTCTGAGTGGGACGGAAGGTTCTCTATGTGGGGAAAGGTAAGATCGTACCACCTCAAGTATGGATGACCCGCAGTTTTAGTTTCGTGTTATATAAGACTTGTAGTTGTGAAACTTGAATCAGCTGTGGACTCTCCATAGCTGAGTTTTCTCTCGGGTGATCAGAGTTGACGCAATCAACCTTAGAAGAAAACACACATTGATCTGAGTGACGTTATACTTACTGAGTTGGATCAGGTGGTGGGCTTCACGAGCTGGATTGTGCTGCGGAGAATTGTAGCTCTTCCTTCAAGACAGGAGATCCATTCTAGTGGCACTGTTCTGCGAATGCTTGTTAACCAGTAATTTATATGGTCAGATTAGAGACTTCAGTGCCTCTTGAATTATGCAACAACATGACAAAAGAAGCATTACAGTAGATTTTAAGCAACCTAGACCTGCCCATTACTGGCAAGACGTAACTATTCTGCAGAATCCTGTCTTCCTACGATCCTAGTAAGAAAAAGACCCAGACTTAAAGCTCTATCTAGTATGCAAGATCGTCCGTGGAGAATAAAATCTGAATAAACTCAGGAATCGGACACCTTGCTTAGTCACAGGAAATCATGTTTAGACGTAACGATCCTGCATGATCTAGCTTTCCTGTCTTCTTACGCTCTTAGTAAGAAAGGATCCACACACTTCGAGCTCTAATCGGCAAAATTGGCAGTGGAGAATAGAATCTGAACGAACTCAGGAATCGCACACCTTGCTTATACACAGAAAATCAAGTTTCAACTGAGCATATGTACTATGTCGGATGTTTTCCTCTTCATTTGTACATACTCTTCAAACTTGTCGAAGGGACGGTACAGCTGGATTATCATGTTTCCTCTCGTTTAGATTAGATCTGTTCTTGAGATACAAAGAGGAAAGGTGCTTGTGCCCCTTTTTAAGAACAAGATGCTTGATGTTTAAAAAGTACCACTCATTGCCAAAATGTTTTCTTTTGCGAAAGAAACGTGAAAATCGATGGTTACTTTTGTTTTATATGTCATGGCAGACATTAAAGTCAAATTTGTCTACGAATGTTGAGTTGAGACTCAAAAAAGATAACACCCTTCACCTCCTTAGCAGAGACAAATACTTTTTCGCGCCGTTAGATAATCCGCTGTTCCGACAGTCGGTATAATTTCGTCCGGTTAGGAACTTAAAAGTGTCGACAAGCTCTGTAAATGCTGTTGGCTGCTGGCTTGTAGAAGTCGTCTTGTTGTAGCTCATGCGCATGTTTAGTTTCCAACGTCGGCCATAACACACACCGTTCTCAACACCAAAGTCTTAATAAGTCGATCACATCTAATCATAGGTTATTACATGGTGTTGATAACCTTCCTCTGTCACAACGAGGATTGTCTCTAATCAAAGTTCGACGGAACGGTCATCGCTTTGGCACCCACTATACCAAAACCTTGGGTTAAACCTTCGACTTTGAACTTAAACTGGTGTACGGCAGGTTTGTGTAGTGTACAACATTACAGATCAAGTTGTTCAAGATCAACTAATTCAAGTTGTTGGAGATCAACTAAGTCTCAACGTTAAACTCAAGTTGTTCCGGGTTTTGGCTTCTAATATTCATCTGGTGTTAGTTGCAACTCATATATGTCTCTTTTGGTTTAGTTTCCCTGTACTTAGGCCAAAAGCACCGGTCAAGATTTCTTCACATCCCCAACAAGTTCGATGAATTCCAACTCTATGATGAATTCCAACTCTATTCATAGTCTGATTGTTACATGCATATGGTACGCACCTCAGACACAATTAACATTACCTTTGCTGTGAACACATTCAGCATACTGTTCATCTCGATAGGCGTACCTGCGCAGCCATCAGATTTAAAAATAGCATGCTTTACAGACGGTACTAAACGTAACAGTCGTCCTATTATGCCAAAATTATGTTAATTCCGGGGAGACTCAACTGCAGGTCACCATGTACAACCTAGTAGGGTACCCAGCATTTCCACTTTTAGTTAATATGTACGTCAGGTTATGAACTATACAGCACTGCTATGATCAATCTTCGTCTACAGGGTTTAAGAACCATAAACATATTAATGATTTTCACTAGTGAGTCTCTTGAGCGCTGCAGCTCATAAAAGGGTTCTTAGTGTTGGAGCTTATTAATCAACTCACAGTTTCTTTCAATGCTATTTGGATTTCTATATTGTTCTCTATCGATCCCAGGAACGACGATTGATAACGTCGTAGTGTAGTGTAGGGGAATGATTGTGCATGTTTCCGATCCATTCTGGAAGACAATTTCAAGTGCGATAAGCTTGTCAGGTCTTACAACGAAGTAATAGGAGGACAGTTGGATAGAGCAACAACCGTCTAGGTTGAAGGTCACGAGTTCGAATCTTAAAGGCTTGCGTGAAGTGCACGTTAAACATTATCTACCAGTGGTAGTCCGTCTCCAAACAATCTGGTAAAATACTCGAGAGTGCCTGCAAGCCAAGAACTCCCCTCCAATGATTCAGGCAATGATTGCAGTGAACTGTTCCAAGTTGGCTAAGTTTCCAGAACTCCAAGGAAGGACCTGCAACAACCCCGAACACTCAATGATGATTCCCCAAATCTTTCAGGCGAAAAAGTCCCCTAAATGATTCCAGCATAAGATTCTAAAACTCTTGGGAAGGGCTCCTCGAAAGTGCCTGCAAGCCAAGAACTCCCCTCCAATGTTTTCAGGCAATGACTGCAATTTCTAGCATGATAAGGGTAACTGTTCCAAGTTGGCTAAGTTGTACACTCAATGAATGATTCCCCAAATCTTTCAGGCGAAAAAGTCCCCTAAATGATTCCAGCATAAGATTCTAAAACTCTTGGGAAGGGCTCCTCGAAAGTGCCTGCAAGCCAAGAACTCCCCTCCAATGATTCAGGTAATGACTGCAATTTCTAGCATGATAAGGGTAACTGTTCCAAGTTGGCTAAGTTTCCAGAACTGCTGGGAAGAGCCTGAACAGAGTATCGCAGCCTCAAATCCTTCAGGCGAAGAAGTCCCCCGATCAAGTCCGGCAATGACTCTGCAGGTTCTCGCACCCAGTTAAATCTAGCGTTTCCAAGTTGCCTAAGTTTCCGAAACTGCTGGGAAGGGCCTGCAACCCTGAACACCAGCGCAGCCTCAAATCCTTCAGGCGAAGAAGTCCCCCCATCGAGTCCGGCAATGACTGCAGTTTGTCACACCAAGATAAGTCTAGCGTTTCCAAGTTGCCTAAGTTTCGGAAACAGCTGGGAAGGGCCTGCAACCCTGAACACGAGTGCAGCCTCAAATTCTTCAGGCGAAGAAGTCCCCCGATCGAGTCCGGCAATGACTGCAGTTCCCGGCAGTAAGATAAGTCTAGCGTTTCCAAGTTGCCCAAGTTTCCGAAACTGCTGGGAAGGGCCTGCAACCCTGAACACCAGCCCATATTCAAATCCTTCAGGCGAAGAAGTCCCCCGATCGAGTCCGGCAATGACTGCAGTTTGTGGCACCGAGATAAGTCTAGCGTTTCCAAGTTGCCTAAGTTTCCGAAACTGCTGGGAAGGGCCTGCAGTCCCCCGATCGAGTCCGGCAATGACTGCAGTTTGTGGCACCGAGATAAGTCTAGCGTTTCCAAGTTGCCTAAGTTTCCGAAACTGCTGGGAAGGGCCTGCAACCCTGAACACCGGCCCATATTCAAATCCTTCAGGCGAAGAAGTCCCCCGATCGAGTCCGGCAATGACTGCAGTTCCCAGCACCCAGATAAATATAGCGTTTCCAAGTTGCCTAAGTTTCCGAAACTGCTGGGAAGGGCCTGCAGCCGATCACACGAGTGCAGCCTCAAATCCTTCAGGCGAAGAAGTCCCCCGATCGAGTCCGGCAATGACTGCAGTTTCTCGCACCGAGATAAGTCTAGCGTTTCCAAGTTGCCTAAGTTTCCCAAACTGCTGGGAAGGGCCTGCAGCCCTGGACAGGAGTGCAGCCTCAAATCCTTCAGGCGAAGAAGTCCCCCGATCGAGTCCGGCAATGACTGCAGGTCCCGGCACCAAGATAAGTCTAGCGTTTCCAAGTTGCCTAAGTTTCCGAAACTGCTGGGAAGGGCCCGCAACCCTGAACAGTCCCTGATCGTCAATTCCTTCAGATGGAGAAGGTGCGTGAAGGAATTTGCGTCACAACGTACCAGCTGCAGTAATTCCAACTTAGCTAAGTTCCCCCATGCATACGGAAGTGACTGGTTAGGCACATTGTAAAACCCCAGGTGAACAAGTTGCCCACAGGACTCCGGCAGTGATGAGTCTGGAGTAGCAAGAGACCGATCCAGTGGCCGCAAGTTGACAATCCAGTGGCAGCAAGTCGAAGATTCATCATTTTGTAATCCCCGAGAACGTGTACGCGCAAGATTCATTTGCCTCAATCTGGGCACAGAGGACGTTACGTGCAAAACAACCAACTCTTTCAAGGTCGAACACATAAAGATGGTCTGGGCAGAAACCCAACTGAGCATGGTAATTTTGGGTGGCAACTGAAGATGCCGCTCTGCACATCTTTTGCACGGCTTGTGGAGACTGTGATATCGGAATACCAAGTAGCGAAGTCCTTCAAGTCGTGACATAATGCTCAATGCTACTCGCATTTTACAAGGTCTTTCCTCGTCACAGCAATTTTTATCATACTCCGTATATTCATTGTCCACTACTACTTGGTGGAAAATCACTTTCTCCAGCCCTTGAGCTCCCTTCAAAAATGAAATAGAAAACTAAAATTATCATAAATGAAATGTAAAACTAAAATTGTCATAGTTCAAGTGCATCCGTCCATCGTGCTGTGTATAAAGCAACTCCAGGTCTTCATGCCTAACTATCAAGCACTTACACAAGATGGACCCTATTTTAGCACCACCGCTTCAAAGCTTCTCCTTGTTGGAGGAGAATGGATGTATGACTCCCAAAATTACAACCAGTACAATTGCTACAAGTTCCCGATGATGTTCACCTCAACAACTGTGTTTCGGACTCCCTTCCAGTTTAGATTTACAAATGAATTCAGATTTAGGAAACATAACTGGTAAATATATCTCATTTAGCGGGAAAAATGAATTGCTGAAGGAAAAGGAAGCGTTTGTAAAGAAAACAGGAAATACCTTGTAGTTACCATCCAGTGGATTGCCCTCAATGATTCTACCTTTCTCTAGTGCAATTCTGATGCCCAAAGTTCGGATATGCTCGTGCATTCGTGGCACGAACACACCCAACCTGTCATCCATCCTTCCACTGTATACAAGAGATCTGTCTATCAAGACTTGCCACTTGTTGTGTGCAGAGCCGTACATGGATGACCACGCCGTCATCACCTCTTCAGAGCTAAACCAATCGTCTGTGGACCAATCGTGACGCATCCCAAAACATCTAAAGTCACCGGGGCTTGTAAATATGGTCGCCGTATCAAGAAACATTTCCAACTCCTCTGTTCCAAGATTGTCGATACTCACCCTTAGCTTCTCCCATACATCCTCCTCCAGACTCCTCACACGGCTCCTTAAGTCTACTGCTTGTAGAGCTTTGGAAATTTCTTCCCATATCCGTTTGTCTGTTTTCCCTCTCACTGACCTTCCTATCACTTCTAGGGTCAGGGGCAATCCATCACATCTTCCCACAATTTCTTCTACTATCTCCTTCAACTCATTTGGATGTTCATTCGTTGCTGGAAACGCATGTGTAATGAACAACTGTCTCGCATCTTCACTCCCCAAAAATGGTACGCTACAGACATACATCTTGTCACCGAATAGATTGAAAAGCCCTTCATCTCGGCTTGTGACTACGAAACAACTTCCCTCAGCGTCATTCTCTTGAGCTATTTCCTCCAACAACTCTACATCTTTTCTTTTCTCTACATCATCAAAGATGACAAGGAGTTTCTTCCCCAGTATCTCATCCCATCTGCTTTGGTTGTAATCACCTGCAGGATGGGGACTTATGAGTTTCCAGACTTCCTCCTCCACCTTTCTCTTGTCCCCTGGAATCTCCTTCACTTTGTCCACAAAGCACGCGTATTGAAATCGGGCATTGATCTTATTGTAGAGCAACTTTGCAAGGGTGGTCTTTCCAACTCCTCCCATGCCACAAAACCCAATAAATGAGCGCCCCTGCTCAATTTCCGCCGTAACGGTTTCCAGGAGCGACTTGGTACCCACTGGGTACCTTGAGACTGCTTGCCTCCGCCTCGCATGGCTTTGCGTAGTTACACCAGGGGCTGCTGTTTCTTGCACCTGCAACAAAAGTTAGAGGGAAGTGGAATTTTAAAACTGTGCACACAGGTCGTGTTTTCTGATGTCATTCAGAGCATACAACAGATATGAACTAAGTCCAATACCTGTTGTTGCTGCTTGTTAACAAGGTAGATCAGCTGGACTAAGTGCTGGAACATGTTCGATTGTGTGCTCTCTGGTTTGCACAATGACAAGTGATCTGCAGCCACCGTGATGTGATTTGGTCCGAACCGTGCAGATGCTTCTTCTACAATCATCTGGCTTGAGATTCCACCTGCGACCTACACATGCAAGATTTAAACATGAATACTTAAGATAGACCTCTCATTGTCTGTCTTATACTAAACCACAGGAAAATATGCAGGAAATAGTACTCTCGAGCGAGACAACCTGCGAAAACTGGATCATTAAGAACGCATTTCTTATTTGGTGATTAGTAGGGCTTTATTATCAGAAACATAAAATTCGTTCATTAAATCAGACTTTAATTTCTGTAGATTATAATATACCCTATGGAATCCGCTGGTTTTCATTTCTGTAGCAAAAGCTTCTCCAATACTGAAAATCTCCCAATTTTCTTTACTCGCCACTGGGTCGAATATAACGCCTTGCCTGACCACCTCGGTGCCCAACAACTCCATAAATGGCAACAAAGGACTCCTGCTCATGATCTCTTTTGCCATGCCAGCAAGCGTTTCCGACCCCAAATGGGGAGTTCCACAGAACAGAATCCCTTTAATGCTCTTTACCCATCTCTCTTTCAATCCGTCTGTAGATGCAATAAGCTCCCGCACTGCCGCCTGAATGCATAACTGCTTAATAACAACACCCCCAAAACTATGTCCGACGAAGATAATGGGTCGGAAAGTGTTCGACGACTCTTGCCCTCTGTGGAATGCCCAACTGAGTTCTGTAAACAAATTTTCAGCTATCATCGTCAAATCCATTCGCCCCGTCGAGTTAGTCTTCGGTAAACTTGCATCATACTTGATGAAGAACACTCGTGCACGATGCTCTTGTAACCATTGTTGGGGCCACATTGTCTTCGAGTCATTTTTGCAGGTCCAAGTCGAAAGGTGCACATCTAGCCCACCAGTATGCTCATGTTGAAGGCCATGGAAGAAAACAATGTCGACCTGCGGTAGTGGTGGATCGTACACTAACAACACGGAATCGCTCAACTGAAAAATGGACAAATACAGACAATTAGAAGTGTAGTAATTTCTAAACACAAGAGCCTCCTACTCCCTATAAATTTGTCACCGAGGTCGTTAACTTGAAAGGTAATTAACCAAGTAGTTATTAACCATCAGCTGATATTCTGTCACATGACTGTTCCTTGATTTCAAGTCACTTTAAGCTCTACCTTGCTGATACCAAGGTCCGACTCTTGAGAACGTGTTGTCGGTGAATCGATCCGCTGCAAACGTAGACAAAATGTTATGAATTGAAAGGTTTACTTTCAAACACTCACAACTCTGTGAGGCAACGCCTGGTACTTTCCTAAGGTAGATCAATACTACCTATTCGTACGACAACCTACCGATTGTTTAAGTCCTGAAATGCTACTTGACCAAGAGAATATTGAAGCCTATAGCAGAGTATCTCGAAGTTTGTCAAAAGAGCTAAATCATTGTGGCGGAATCTAATCAACATCTATAATCGATAGAAGTTATTCCTCATACTCAGGTTTGCACTTACATACCTTGATGTTCTCTTGGCGGGAAGATAGAGAATCTCGTGGGCTAAAACTGCTTGACGGTATGTCCATTGTGACACTGCACTTCCAGAAAATAAAAGTAATCAACTCAACGGTTTACAAATTGGCAACGATTTTATCATCTTCAAATACAAGTCGGGGAGCTATCCCCGAACATCTTTCTCAGGTCAAGCATTAGTAATATATAGCGATACAACTACTTACAACGCACTAACTGAGTCTGTACAAGAGCTGGATTATTTTCACATGGAGCAGCTTGTGGCCTGGGAGAGGATTCCGCAAGCCTTCAATACATTTGACGAGCCAAGTGATGGTTGACGTCATATTGTTGCTAAGGGCTGATTTCCATGTGAGTTTTTGATTGGCTTAGATTTGTAGTGGGAGTAGGAACCCTTCATCAAACGCGGGATTCAGGACCCACCCCATTCGAACCGAACATGCATATGGAAGCAACGAAATGCAGGCTTGAACATGAACAGAGGCAAACTGAAATCCAACTGACCTAAGCAAGTAATACAGAGCGGAATATAAGCGAAATCGATACAAAGCAGAAGCAAAAATTGATCCATTCCATGAGCAGCATGATTTCGTACATGATGCATACTAGATTTTGATGCATACTAGATGCATACATGATTTCGTACATGATGCACAGTAGATGCCGTGCAATGGTATGCACCATGTATGAAAGGAAGCCTTTTCAGGCAACAACAGAGGATACATTTTGAAACTAAGAGTAGAGAAAACGATCTGGCGAGTAGGTAAGATGCATTCGGAAGTGAAGCGAAAGCATTGAGATGCGTAGTGTAAGTGGATGACAGTTGGACTAGAGCGAAGAATGACAATCCTTAAACACTAAACGCTAGAAGGATAGTGTCCCACGAAGTGGCGAAGTAGCTGAGCGACTGCCAGTACCTCTCCAACCGAGTTTCTTGTTCGAAAGCTCACAAGTGCCAAGGCAATATCTGATTAGTTTATATTGGTCGAAAAAGGTCGTGAAAAGATCAGTACTCTCCGGAGTCGGTTGGTTTTCCTAAGGAGGATTCCAAAGTCCTCACTTAAGGAAATTTTTACCCTTGAAGGTCCGTTCTAAACTCAATAGGCAGGGGATACTACAGGTGGATATAGCAGAGTGCAGCGACCACCGGGGAGATTGGGAGAAAGTCGACGTGGATATGAACCGAGTCTATGCCACCAGGCTTTGGTGTGCCGGTAACATAGGCTGACCAACCTTTAAACAAATTTACATGAAAAAGAACGATCAAACCACTTTGTCCTCTTCACCCATATATCAAACCTTCGCATGGGAAACCACCCTAAGTACTATGGGGCATGAGGTAGACAGATTTCAAACGTATGGGGATAGTGTGAAACGGAAGCCAAGGAAGGAATGCCTGGGAATTTCAAATATCAGATCGAGTCGCAAACAACTCAGAACAATCAATTATGTCACAAGCGTGTCAATCACGAACCCTCGCTCTCAACTTAGAGTTTTCTGAGGGAGCTTTTGGAGTGCATGAACTGCACGTTGAATAAGTTACCTGTCTCATACAGTAGTAGAAGAAAACTCAAGATCACCGGATTGTCTCCTCTTTCACCTTCTCAACTTCTTACTGATCGCTGCTATTCATCCCTAGGTTCCCTCATAAGCTAGAAAGTTGGGGTTACGCCATCTGTCTGTCCTCAGATGCTACAGCATTCTGCTTCTGTCTCCTTTCTCACGAATAATTTAGATCGTGGTGACCATGTCCCTCGCCCTTCCGTACTACGAGATCGAAGCATGAACTGATGATTCATGCCGATATCCACTACGAGGCTAACAAAACGGGGGAAAGCAGATGATTGACCTGTCAACTTGAGACAATAGAACAGTTCAGTAACTCCTCTCGATGACTCCAATTCAGAAGGAAAACCATTCCAAGCTTGCAATGCCAGAAGAGCTAACCCAACAAGAAATTGCAAAGCTCACTATTCTGTACCAGGTAGAATTGCGGATCACTCTATGCCAGCAATGACTTAGTTAGAACGTGCTGGGAGGGGGATTGCACAGTAGTCGCGCGTTCCTGGTATTGATATCTCAGAATCTAATTCTGTAAGAATCTGGGGTATAAGTCTACAACCCTAGAGTTCTTATATTAAAATTAGTTTCGGCCAGTATTTTTCTGCTTTGATTAAGAGAAAAAAACAGTTACTGGTAAGTTAAACCATGTACTAATATTCTACTCGGCTAATGAGTGCCAAGCTGAGGGCTACTTCCCCAGCGCATTTCCTCAGGAGTCAATGATGGGGTAAGTAACTTCTACATAAAGAAGCCTAATTTGTATGGTTGAAGGAGGGTATTGACTTTGCGACAGGACCATCGTGCTGGAGTGATGCAAACTTCTGACTAGTCAATGAGCTGCCCATGATCCTGTTCCTTTTCATATGAGATAAGTCTTAGATAAAACGAAAACTTCTAGGTGGACGTCTACCCCAAGTTGGTGCTTTTTAACTACTTTACCAATAGTCATGAGAAATGAATTGAGGACTTTCCTTCCCATCTTGTGGAAGTATGATATTACTCCGCCGACCAATTACTAAGATATGAGTATACAAGTCTTGACTGACAGCATTCTTATATGTACCTTTCTTTAATAACCCAGCATGTCACTTACTTTTGGATCGTGCTTTCCGTCCAATATCTATTTTATGAATAGCGACGTAAGGCGACAAGCACCCGCCCTAGGTTCTGTTGTCTCTAGAATGAGTGTGAAAATAATCTTCTTGTGATTTAAAACAGGGTGGAGAATTGGTGGGACGATTGTCACCGTAATCGAAGTCTTAACATCCAAACGCGGTAAACAGAAAGACAGACGATCTGACCGTGAGTAGACTCCAATTTGGACAGTCTCTTTACATCTTTTCTTACAATTTTATCTCCAGGGAAAACCTCCATCAATGCCAAACTGACGTTCACTAGGGAGCAATTTTTGTATTTTTGCGACCGACCGTTCACGGGTTTTGACAACAACTAGGATGATCACGGAGTAACCTGAATCGAAGGCACAATAGTAACAACTTAGTAGACACACGAATGGACGATGGGCAACACCATAACAGTAACACAGATCAACCTACCGGCAACTGAGTGGTGTTTGATGGTTTTTGACATCATTAACATAATCACAATCTTAATGCGATCAATCTGTCGGTCTGAAGTTTTAGAAGCTTATTCCGAATATCGGTATGTCATTGAATGATAGTTTCGTAGGAGGAATTCTGGGCTAAGCTGAGAGGTATTGGGATCGAAGTACTTGGAGCTCTTGCACTGTATTTGGGTCTAGAGAAGTGAACCTTTCAAGAGTTCCTGGAGGCTAACCTACTATCCGGAGTGTCCCCCATCTGATCTACAGTTGGTGCAGGACCTCATGCGAATCCCAACATTATGACATTGTTGAGAGCAGATTGTAATAATGTTCGCAAGGATAATAGATGGGTTGACATTCCTGTAGTCGCGAGCCGGGCAACAGTTGTGATCAACGCATTAACGATACTCTTGACGTACGCCAACTTCTTCTGGTTGGTGTAATAAAACATTCCATGGTTTGCATTGGACAAATCCTTCGCAATACTTCTTGTCGGCATTTTTTATCTTCTCCCTTACAAACTGAAAGTGACCCACGAAATCCACTGCCATTTACTCTTTGCTTCAATTTGCACTCCGACATGTAAGGTGAATCCCATTTTCCACTAATATCGCCTAGAGTAAAGAAGACACCAGCAGAGATACAGCATGTGACTTGACATTTACACCAATTCTTCGTGTAATTTTGACAGGGTTTGAGCAACGGAAGATTTTAAAGCGTAGAGCACCTTGATCTCGTAACCAAGGAAATAAACTGAATATCGATCATATACTCAATGCAGCCAGAGCCATCTAAGATCCTTAAAGCTCCGTCCAAACTTATCGATGACGAATACCCTTTACGAATACATAACGGGCGACCGCGTAGAAAACACGAAGGATGAGAAGACCCCATCGAGCCGTACAAGGGTGAAACAAAATAGGGTAAAATGGGGCTTCACGAATACATGGCATGTTCATCGTCGGCAAAAGGTCCTTCGACAGAAACCAGAGCTTGATAAGGATATCTGATCCTATCTTATTCCAGGCAGATTGATCTAACCAAAGAGGAGGGACTTTTAACCCTCCTCTCTTCTTGTGTTTTTGGCAGTTCACTTTGACCATTGCAAGAAAGCATATCTACCTATTTTACCTCTTAGGTTTTCTCTTTGTACGGTTTCATGGGCTTCTTTTTTATGCTTCTTGTTACACCATACCTGTCTCCCTTTTGAGACTTTAAGAAAGTTCTCATGCGTGTAAGGACTAACGTGGCCATATCGAATCAACGCTGGCATCTAAACACCACGCACTTAGGCAATTGAAACAAGCAACTAGCGAGATGGACTACTACTGACGTGTACTATTGTGGTCCACATGAGCAACAAGGACGGAAGTAGTCATTCAGCTGCCCTTGTTTATAAAGCAATGTGATCTGGACCAGTTAGTCAACAATTTAGAGATAACGGTTCCGTAAGAGAGAAAAGGAAACTGCAAAGAAAATAGAAAATAAAAATAGGACGGATGGGAAAACCATCAAGCTGAACAAGGGTGGGACAAAAGAGGTAAAATGCAGCTAAGCTCCAATAGTATCCATATGAAGAATGTGCCCTATTGTACCTTAGATACGTGTGCTATGCATGTCGTAAGGTCTACAAACTATTGGAGTATCCAAAGAAACATCACCTAGAGTGATTGCTCTCCTATGGTTTGCCCCAACCAATGTTCTATGTAGAGTAATGTACACAAGCTGTCTAAAATATGTTACAAACTATGAGAGTGGGAGTGGGAATGGTACCCCTTGACACCTAACATGATAAGTTGGTGTACATTATCTAACAAATGTGTGAAACGCCATGTCCATTACTCCATATAACTCCAAGGCTAGAGGAACAAGGTGACCTTGCTACATACCTCGATACTTAGAGACATTGCGTGTTGTTGCTCCGCTCATAGCCCATCTTGGGAGATGACTAATCACTCCTTCCAAAACTGCATCACGCATAGGGTCCATAACCACAACATCCACTACTATCCCCTAATCATCTCGGACCAAGTGTAAGTTTGCCTTGACATGTGTAGTGTACAAAGCATACAAATGCTCCCTCCAAGCAAGGTATTCACTCTCTTGGACCATATCAAACACTATATCCTTGATGGCATCACAGGTAGCTATCCTCTATCTTCCAAGAGGACATCATGTCATATGGACTGCTATTGCATCTAATGTAGAATCACACTCACAGGTGAGTAATGAAGATGCATTTTGGGTGGACCAAACCTAAGCAGAACCTCATAATTGTAGAGAAGATAGCTAGTGTGAATCGAAATGCCCTAATGTATGGTTGAGCTAGGATCCAAGAGCTTGCACCCTTGTCAAAGCAAGGGCAAAGATGTGCTATAGTAGCCTGAGGAATGGACGAGTCAGCTAAGAGAGAATGTACCATATGTTGACATTGTCACTCCATCAAGGAACAATGCAAACCTATGGTCCAATCTGACGGTAGTGAAGAAAAGGATGGAATATCCTTCCATGTCCATGAGGATAGACCATCTCTTGTGTGCCATAATACATCTAGAGAGAAAAGGATCTTTTCTTCACCTTGGTCACACATGTCTCAAAAATTGGCCTATTGGCAACCACAAAATGGGAGTAAGTAGGGGTGTCGAGAGAACTCCATAGCCAAAAATGCTTTAGGTTCCATCTCCTCCATAGATAGAAAACCTAACCCTTCACATGAGATTGGTAGAGAAGCCTATATGTGTGCCAATCCCTTGTCTCACACTCAAGTGTCCTTGGTCCAATGATATCACCAAAGACTCTCATAATCCTTCTATCAAAAGCTCTTAGATGTGATATGAAGGTCAAGGAATGGAACACATTGCAAAGAAGGTAAGTTGGTTGATAGATAATACTATAAGAGAGTGTACCAAACACCACCTATGGATCTCCTAGTAGAGGACAATCATCCACATGGAGAATATCCTCTACAAGAGCTACTTCTAAGAAGTGTGTGGCAAAAATCCTTGGATCCTATTGGCACTCCAAGAATATGCAACCCATCTATAGATGCGATAAACCCTTTTGGAAACTCAAGGTTGGGAGGAATACTTGAAGGGGTACATGTTGTGCACTTTGATACCTTGACTCTCAAGCCTACAAGATGTAGCTTGGTAGTCAAGTAGTCAAAGGCCTACCTACTTTGATCTACAAGGCCCACAATGTATGTATCATCTACCAAGGAGGGAAACACACAACCTAACATAGCCAAAGTAGTAGATAAGAGAGCTTTGAAGTGAGCTATGACAAATAAAGATCCCCCTAAAGGTTCTCTTTATAGTGCACCAACAACTGACTCCAAGATGGTGACTCCTTCCTATGAGCAACCATGTTGGTAGTAAAGGGAAGCAAGAGAGTCATAGAAAGACTGCACAAAAGGAACAAGACTTGTTAAGGATCCATTGGCCTCCCTAAGCTCTCTAAAGATGGATGCTTTGAGATGCTATTAAGATTATTCTCAAGATGCACTTGGAGGATAACCCACTCTAGATGGATAGCTAGGAGTGCCCTAATGCCTAGAGATATAGCCTCACAACCTCTAGGTGTGTGACTACATCAAATTGATGTGGATTGAGGTGTTGTCAAAAGTGAGAATGATGTTGAAGGACAATGATATGGCTAACCAAGCATAAAACAATCTCTCCAATAGTAATCAATCTAATGCTCTATATGTCCTTCTCCATCATGAGAAGGCTACTTAACATTTGAATAATTAATGTTGGAATATCTCCCCTTGCTACTGCTAAAACCACATGAAACAACTTGGTAAAACCACTAGACAAATCATTTGCTTGAAAGCAATCTCTAAGATGCTCATATACCATCCTTGACATGTCTCATGGGGATGATGAGGAGTAGTGCACAATGCATTTGCAAAAATCACCTATCAAGATATAAAAGCTATTGAGGTTGATAATCTAAGACCTCTAATGGTACTCCTTCTCTTTCCATATGGTGTAGTAGGCATAAGGAAGTGAGTCTCATCAATGGGACTATCCATAGACAAAGGATATATCATCCTTGCTACTCTACTAAATTCTCTTGCTTGATCCAATGTCCTACACCATTGTAGTCAAGTGGACTCTGTGGTATCTTTTGGTAGAACCTATATCCTGAAATGTATAACCTTAGTAGACAAATCTTATAGTGTAGCCCAATCTCCCACTTGGAATTGAAAAGATCTAGCAACCACCTTTCTGCGGCCTGCATGTCTCCCACTAGCATAACAAAGACACCTTAGAGAGAGTAAGAAGAATAAGAGCCACACAAACTTGTCCAAGGGATCATGTGCCAAATGATTGTGGTAGAAAAAAAGCTTGTCCAACCTCATCATAGAGTGTATTGGATAATCTATGGAATAAACATGGACATGGAAAACTAGTCTCAAATAAACCCAAAATATACCACTTGAGATGCTAACCACCTTCATGACTTGAGTGGTATCCCCAAAATGGTCAACAAAGAAATAAAGGAAGCATGCATAATCCCAAGTGTCACCAATATCAATGTGATGGCTTGCCTCATATGAACATCCTAGGTGGTCCAATCATGTCCTTGTACATCCTTCACACATGGGTCTTAAACTTGAACTTACACTAGTGTATCGTATTTTTTACATTTGTTGGCCATGGTTGATACATATTCACTAAATTTTTGTCCAATGCACATGTACCAGTTGAGGTAATAACTTCACTCGATATGTTGGCAAGTCGGGGTTGTATGTGGTAAATTACATTTACCACATACACCTTGGACGGTGCATCTACGTGTTTCTTCTTGATTATTATGTTGTTGTCAAGATAAGGCCTTCTAGATCTCTACATGCTATCGGTATCCAAGGATCCTTCTTGCTCAATGGATAAAGGACCTATGGTTGCAAGAATCAATCATTTTTACATACTCTTTGTGGTACAAAAATATATTATCTTTACCGGGGAAGAGGTATGAACAATTCCATGAATACCAAGAAATCAAAGTAGGTGATCCAGAAACCCTTATGGAATTTGCAGATTCTTCCGACTTCATCTCTACCGCCCATAGACAACATTGGATTTGATTAAAGGGCACATAATGGAATAGTTGCTCATCATTTTTTCATAAGGAAGATGCCGCATTGGGCAGCCTTACTTTTTGCAAGATTGTCAGAAGCAAATGCCTCATTTTACTTGTACATTTTAGTACTTGCATGCGTCACTTTCTCTATGAGGAAGTGATTTGTGTTGATCATAACCAGAGAAAATGTTTCATCAATAAAATTGTGTTTTTATGGGACTCACCAGGCATCAACAAAGTGTCACTGCAAAGTGTTTCCTACTCATGTTCTCTATCATCAGAAAGGGTGATTTAAGGCTATCGGAAGTTGAGATCTTTTTGCATTCGAATCTTATATAGTTGAGCTTCATTCTTTGCCAACTTCCTTATGGTTGGTTATATGAAAAGAGCGACCCCATAGAAAACATGAAGGATGGGAAGACCTCATCAAGCCGGACAAGGGAGAGACAAAAAAGGTAAACTGGGGCTAAGCTCCAATAGAGTCTATATGAGAAATCTGCCCTATAGCACCTAAGATATCCAAGCTATGTAAATCGTACGGTCTACAAACAATTGGAGCATCCAAAGAAGCATCACCTAGTGTAATTGCTCTCTTATGGATTACCCCATCCACTGCCCTCTGTAGAGCATACGGGTTATATTGGTCATATGGAAATTAGTTCTTGATACTTTTAGCTTTATGATCTGAAATCATCAAGTGGCAAGCATCACTTGCTTACCGGATATCATCTGCTTCACATCTCCGAGGAAGTGTTTGATAGAGTGTATGCATTATAGTTGTCCCATGTGCCCAATGGACTTGTGAGGGCTTCACTTTTCAAGTTCAAGATACGTCAAGAAGAAAAGGCTTCTAGAAGCAAGATTAAGATTAGTTTGTTTAGCTCTTAGGCCACATACCAAAATTTGGGCTCCATGTTTAGTTTGCATGCTATTAGAATCAGTTTGGTTAACTCTTAGCTTACATCAAGATTTGGGCTCCATATTCTTATTGGGTATTGTTAGGATTGGTTTGGTTAACTTTTGGACTATCTACCAAGACTTGTGCTCTAAATGTTCGTTTGAGTACTTTTGGGCTTAGGTCGTTAATTCTCAAACTGTATACCCAGACTTGGGATTTGATTTTTCATTTTAGTATTGATAGGATTAGTTTGCTCAACTCTTAGACTATCTACCAAGATTTGGGATCCATTATTAGTTTGGCTCACTCTTAGACAACCCCAAGATGTGGGCTCCATGTTTTTATCTGGGTATTCTTAGAGTTCGTTTGCCCCCTCCCTCATAATACTTTTTAATTGAGACTATCATGCCCGGACAGTTTGCTAGCAGAATGTATTGTTAGATATGATTTGGTGCGGATGCTCCGGGTCCAAATACTTTCCATAATAATCATGGTTCATATTTAATTGGGTATTATGAAGTTGAACATCTTTTGATATCATGGACTAAGTGTAGTCCCTTTTAGTGCCGGCTTTGAAGTCCTAGTGATTTTTTATTGAGACAACTGATTTTTTATTTAGTGATTTTTCCTACCCCATGCCCCATACATCAGTAGCGAGATTGAAAAAGTGTTTGAAGTTATTATTTGAGAAAGGTTGGTGTGTAATAAAGAATTTATCATGATTTCCGTTGAAATTATTAATATGTTTCATTCACGTTGAAATCTTTTGTCTTATCAGGTCCTAGACTGTTTATCAATTGGGTATCGGGCACAAGGAGAGATTAGAATTACTAATATCAAAACTAAGATGAACCTGAAGGAGCACTAAACTAAGATGCACATTCTCTAGTGATTATACGTCTTGGCTCATTTGAAATTAGGGAACTCCACAAATAAAACATCGGCCTGTTTGAGACAAGCGTATATAAATGGACGAGAAAAAAGTGCACTCCCCCTTGGACCTTGATTCAATACCAAAGGGCTCTAAATTGGGCTTACACCGTGATTTAGAAGAAAATTAAGATATTTTCCAACAAAACCTGATTAGGTTTAAATTATTTCTCTCTTATCAGGTTCAAAACTGATGAACGACTATAAATAAATTTTGGATAAATTTTGGATCACTTGCCGGTCATTCTTCATCTTGTATGAGGGTGATTTTTTCACAAGGAGGAATAAAAAAGAAGTTGGTTCACTTGGAATGTCTGCTCTTTCCTTGTGACTCTTCTATCATTTTCTCTACTCACTTTATCAACTACTACTACTAATATTACTACTACTTTTTGGCTATAGTAGTTTGTTGAAACTGACCTTGCCGAGACAACATGCAAAAGCTTGGACTTGAACTTACATTGGTGTATGGCATTTTTGTGTATAATACTGCAGTACAGATCAAATCCCAGTTCTTAGAGAGCCTAGAGCGTACAATCTTAAAAGTGATTTTTGGTTGCCACTGTTTGAGAGATGGATCTGTTTCAAAGTTTTTGTTAGAGTTGACTTCCATCTCCTTCAGTCAACGTTGAATTCGATGGAATTTGGTGTCTATTCTCCTTGACAATGGATGATATTTTGCTAACGTATGAGAAATGTATGTACGCTTTTGATCATGTTAGAAAGATTTATCGACTTTTAAAAAAAACATTCTATCTCTTTATAATTTTGTTGGAACTGAATAGAAATACGTGATCACGTGTGAAAAGAAGATGGATAGGAAGAACCCATCAAACTGTATAAGGAAAAGACAAAGGGGTAAAATAGGGCTAGGCCCTAATAGTATGGGTAGGAGGAATCTGCCCTACAACACCTCAAATATCTGAGTTATACAAGGATGTAGGAACTTACCATGGAACGAGTAGACTTGTTAGATTTATTTAGGCAAAATCTTCTTTGTGATAGGTCGGGCTCAGGATGTCCGGGAAATTCAGAGTTATTCCGTAAATTAGTCTAGTGATTGTCCCATACAACTTTAAAGGTGCAGATATATATATTACTCCAAGGAACGGGGAAGGAAATACAAGGCATAAACAAGTGCAAAAGTAAAGAAGAGCACAAGAGATATCCATAAAATTTCTTGAGTCCATTGTAGATTGCTAAAAGTTTTATTCCTTTTAATCTTAGGCAAATACTTGAACAAGTTGTCATTGTTTCCTTAATTCAATTCTTTGTCTTCAAAAATTTATTGCAATTTACAAGGATTTTCTTATGGATGTGCCAAAAGCAAAGTAGACACCAAGCCTCAAGAAAGACACACCTGATTGCATTTATCAAGATATTATCCACATCAGTAATGATTATTGTTGGAAGTTAATTACAAACTTCTGCCAAAGTCCATTGATACTCACATATGTCATCTCTATTGAGGAAGATGAAACATATTGTGAATTATTTATTGAACCTTGTGTGCCAATTATGAGTAGATATCATCTTTATTGAGGAAAAGGAAACATATTGTGATGACGTATTGAGGCTTGTGCGCCCAATTATGTGTAGAAGAAGCATCTTGAAGCAATTTTTTCTATAGATACATTCCATCAAGATGACTATAGAATATTGTTTGGCAAAGCCAATAGAATCTGGATGGGCAAAGAAAATGCATTTGATATGTCTATTCTCATCAAGTGCAAGAGTTTTGTGAAATTCATGCTCTTTTAACTCATCCAAGAGTGCATGTATGACATAACAACTATCAATTATTATGCATTGATGATTGGCAATCACAATGAATTTGAAGTCTTCTCATATAGCTTCATTAAAATTTGGTGCGTGGGGATGCATGCCACCACCAATTTATTGATTGACTTCTTAGCCACTTCAATTAACATTTGTGCACTTAGATGGCTTGACATTTCATCAAAAATTTCATGATTGTGGTTGTCATCATCAATGGTGAAACTCCATCTATTTTCAGTACTCTTGCAAGCAATAACTTTCCACAAGCAGTCAATTTTTTGCATTGTATATAAACATTATTGCTTGTTAGGTTCTTTGCTATTGTGTTTCTTGTATCTACCACCATGGTCACAACATATTTCAACACAACCATGCACAAGGTCTAAGTGTTGGATAGTCCTAGCAAAACTAATAGTGTGAGCATGGTCATGGACATATGAAACTACACTATCATGCTCCAAAAAGTTGGTATCAAGCATCTTGTATTTTACCTGTGAAATGCGAAAGCAATGAGCAGAAAATAAGGATATCAAGACTTAGAGAGTCTCAGAGCATAATGGAAGCAAAGAGAAACAAATAGCAATGAGCAGTGTGCAAAGTGTAATAAGAGAAAGAAACACTATATTTTTGAAACAATAATAGCTAGGAAGTGGGCAAGGCCACATGCATGTTGATGCATGATAGTAATCATAGAAGTAGTGCTACTTATTAGCCTTTTTCTTCAATTAGGTGTGGTGGAAATAATAACAACATGGTGGAAATAACAAGTCTCTTATATAAAATTATAATACCAATAGCTAGTTATATGATCTAGATGTGAAATTTGGTGTGGTAACATCTGGAATGATATTATATATGATGGACAAAATAGATCAGATAAAAGTATCACCAAAAGAGTCTTCTACTAATAGTGTAGAAACCAAAATAGACTTGAAAACCTTAGAACCAAGAGCTAGACATATGATCTAAAGGTGAGAATTGGTTTGGTAACATCTTGAAGGATGTTACACATGATGGACTAAATATATCAGAAAGAGGTATCATTGAAAGTGGACTTCTACTAATAGAGTAGAAACCAAAATATGCCTGAAATCTTTGAAGGCAATTTTGGAATTATATAAATGGATGAATTAGGCCTCGAGAATTTTCAGATTCCCCTCCCAATGGAGAAAAGGCTGGCCTTACCTCCCCCTTGGTTTGTCTCATCTAGAGCTTTCCAAGGGTACCTCACCCACGTGATTTTGAGATTCCTACAAGAAGATTCCCTCAAAGATTCCTTCCAATCAAAGCTTGTTTGAAAGGGAGAGGATTTGGGACATTCAAATCCATCACAACAAAATGTAGATTATCAAATCCCACTCTCTATCATAAATCACTATAGGTAGAATCATTGGGTTTGGTGAATCCATCATTATGTCCATGAACTCTGCTCCGAAATGGTAAACGAGGTATACTCTCACTTGCTCTCTTTGAATGTACATGACCTTGATGTGAAATGGATTTAGAAATGGAAAATGGGGTGCAAGAAATTGTCCTCTAGGAGCTTCCATCATATCCTCTCTCTAAAACACTCTTATCCTATCCATCTCTTTGTGGGGTTTCACTCCAAAATTACTTCGTCTTAGTAGCCCATGTTCTTCCAAGAGGGGTGATCCACTCTCTTGGATTGAAACACACACTATGATACCATTGTAATATTGCAAGGATAGCAAAGAAACACAAACACACAAACACAAGTTTCACACTCAAACTTTGATGCCCCAAAGGAGCACCTTCTCTATATTATATAGTCAAAGAGGATCTCCTCCAAGGAAGCTCCACCATAGGAGTAGGTACATAGATAGGTGACATGTCAGCAAGCTCCACCCTTGGATTACTTACTTGGATGGGTTACATGTTGGTCCTGGTCCTATCTGGTTGGTCAAACAAGCTTTGACCAAAGAGAATCTTTTAGGGATCTTGTAGGAATCTCATAATCACGTGAGTGAGGTACCATTGGAAAGCTCTCAATGAGACAAACCAAAGGGGACGTAAGCCCAACCTTTCTTATGTTGGAGGGGAATCTACACATTTTTGAGGCCTAATTCATCTGTTTAGGCCTTTGAAATTACCTTCAAAGATTTCAAGCATATTTTGATCCTACTCTATTAGTAGAAGTCCCCTTTCAATGATACCTCTTTTTGATCTATTTAGTCCATCATGTGAAACATCTTTCCAGATGTTACCAAACCAATTCTCACCATTAGATAAGATGTCTATCTCTTGGTTCTAAGGTTTTCAAGTCTATTTTGGTTTTTGCCTTATTAGTAGAAGTACTCGTTTGCTGATATTTCTATTTGATCTATTTTGTCCATCATGTATGACATCATTTGAGATGTTACTAAACCAAATTTCACATCTAGATCATATGGCTAGCTATTGGTATTTCAAAAAGATTATTGGCAAGTAGTTCTTAATAAGTTAAAGAAGACCTGTTTACAAAACTTCATTGTTCTAATTATTCAAAGTACAAAACAAGAAGTAATCTAGCCATTTTCCTGGAAAGAAGTGAAGGAGTTGAACATTGGGCAAGATATGAAAGAGTATATTGTTCAATTTGAGTCCAAATTAAGGAGAATACTTAACATATTCAGCCCCATTGATTAGCACTTCTTCTTACACCTTTGATAAGTACTATTCAAGAGAAATTTTTGTCTATTAGAATTCATTTATAAAAAAATCAATACCTTCATCACTTTATATTACTTATTGCTCTAGATAGAGTGATAAATATACTTTGAGTATTTCATTATAATACTTAGGGTGTATTTTTGCTTACCAATATATGGGGCACATCCTTTTAGGGTTCTTCCACAAGTTTATCAGTCATAACCACTCAAATTTATCCTTACGATCCTAAATGAAACCAAGTTTATACATATGCATTATTATGAAGATGTTTAATCTCATTAAGATAAAGTGTCATGCATATGTACATTGTTACCAACATCATACTTTATAGAAGTGCAATTCATACAAAAGTAGTACGTAAACTCTAGAGTGCCACAATAATTATTTTAGTTCATACATTCAACTTGAATCAATTCTCAAGTGAGGAAACTACCATCAATAGGTTCTAATTATAACATCAAACCATATCCACTCTAGCTAAGGGACTCCAAATGATGCTCACTGGTCTCTATCTACTATAGCCAAGAGCTTAAAAGCTCAACATCAAAGAAATGAGTTCTTTGGAGCTGCACTTTGAAGGTACACCCTCTAGACTTGACCTAACACTCTGATCCTAAAAGTATCAATGGTGGCCCATCTAACAATGCACATGGAGCTCAAATGGGTGTGATGAGTAATCCTAACATAAATGTGGTTTCCATTAAGTAGTATTTGAGCAACTATTGGTATAACTATGACTGCCAAGACTAACACTTTAGTATCCAAGCAAAGTAGCTTTGGTGCTACAAAATATTATGATAATTGTTATGTGTATATACATTGCAACATAACATAAATTTTTGTCAATATCATACACAATAGAAACATAACTCATATAGAAGTCATACATGAATTCTAAAGTGCCATAATCACCCCTGTAGATGGCAATTAGATCATTCTAACTCCAAATGGCCATCTACTCTAAGTATGTGATATGCCATATGGTGGGCAAAGATCAAGAGGCTGGGTGCTTCCAAGCCCCATTAATAGCTACTTGTTTGCAATTTGTATCACATAAAAGAGTGAATTAGCTATAGATCAAGTACATCATGGACATAGTCACTATCCTTGAGGAACTACCATGAGGGAAACATACCATATACCATCCTCTCAAACATGTATCACATACCAGCATAATAGTAGCTCTACTTGAAGAGCCATATAATAAATAGATAGGCTTATACTTATAATCACCAAGCTTGATTCCATGGTGCAATATGTAAAAGACCAAGGATAGAAATAAGAGAATGGAAGACCAAAGTGGAAATTCACATTGAGACTCTCAAATGAGAGAAATTCTAATGCCTAGCATGAGCTTGGGTTTTGGTATTTATAGGAAATATACAAGGCTCTTGGGAAGTTCCCAAGGAAGCTTCATACTAGAAATTGTCTTCTTGGCATGCAAGCTAAGCTAGCTAGGAAACTTTCTCCTAGAAGTTGCCTACTTGGCATACACATTACTCAATATTTGGAAGGTATCAAGAAGTTTCCTAGATGCTTCTAGAATATCCTTGGATTTCTTGGCTAATTTGGCCTATTTGCTAACTAGTTAGCTTCTACTTACTTGTCTATTAACTCCCTATTGTTACATATTCTCCAACCATTAATCGGTAATGACCTTGTTGCCATGGAATCTTCAAACTCTTGCATGGCCATTTATGCAACACAAAGATGAGGAAGAGACTCCTATGTGGCATCATGAAGGATATACCCTTTCCAAAGGACTTTTTATTCAATGTGTTGTTGGTGGCTATGTTGGATGTTATGACATACAAAGATATGATCAAGTTTATACCCTTCATGATTGTTGTTAGGAAGGGGGGTTGGATATGAGTGGAAAAGGAAAATAGATTAGAAATAAAGGGTTTCAATTTGGAAACATGAAAGATAGAGTAGATTTGCATATGACTAGGCAAGGCAAGTCAATAAACAATAAGAGAAATGATTTAGGTAATTTCAAATAGACCTATCCAATTAGGAGTAAGTTTACAAACTTGGGTCTCAAGTGGGAAGAGCATGTTACTAGAAGAAATTATGACCCTTATCATCTAGTTGAAAGGTGAAATCACAATGATGTTGATCAACTTATTACTTTTGCCAATTTTGAGCAATGAGGAGATGAGCTTTAGCTTACTATATTAAGATAGAAATATTATGGAAAAGAAGGTGGAAGTATGAGGAATGTGAGATTGTGGTGGAGCAAGAAGGGAATCTATGACAAGTGGGTCTTGGCCAAAATTAAGGAAGAAGAAAGAGAATTTGGTGCTTGCTTGCTTGCTTGGAGTTATTGTAGGTAATTCAACAACCACAAGGCAAACATCCCAATTGGTATGATAAATGATGATAAAGGCACAAAGCATATCCTCTAAGTTTGATTTGCAGGTTTGGTTACCATCAATTTGAGGATGATAGGCTATAAACAAAGTAAGCTTGGCATCAAGTAGTTTGAAGAGTGCTTGCCAAAATTTACCACTAAATTGAGGATCATGGTTAGAGATGAGAACCCTTAGCATCCCATGGTGCTTGAAGATAATTAAAGTAAATCTTTGTTAGAATAGGGGCATGCATGGTATCCATGATGGGTGCCAAATGAATCTACTTGCTAAGTTTATCAACAAACATCACAATGGCAGCATGACTCCGATCTATTTTGGGTAAGGATGTTATGAGGTCAAAACTTATATATTCTCATTGGACAGTTGGGATGGGAAGTGGTTGAAGAAGTCCACTTGGTTTTTGGTTGGCATTGGCAACTCTCACAAGATACAAAACTCTTGAACTTCTTGTGGCATGTTTGGCCACCACCACTAACATTAGAGGGTACTCAATTATCACTAAAACTTCTATTAATGTATTTGCCTTAGGACTTCTTCTACATGATTCTTGTGTTCTATTTTCATTTATTATAGATTAAAATATCATTCCACAACACCATCACATACCAATCCAATAGCCCATCCAACATCCAATGCATTTAATCCATGAAAAAAACTAGAGCATTCATGAGCCCAAAAGGTAAGGCTCTCCATTCAAAATACCCATGCTTTGTGCAAAAGGTATATTTTGCACATCTTCCCTATCAATGAGAATTTTCCAATAACCAATTCAAAGATCCAACTTGGAGAAATATTGCATTCCATTTAATTGATCTAACAAGTCATCAAGCAAGGGATATGCATCCTTAATGGTTTTTTATAAAGGCTATGGTAGTCAATACAATATCAAAGTCCTCCATTCTTCTTTGGTACAAAGTGAAGTGGTGCTTTTCATAGAGATGTACTTTTGTTGTGTGAAATCTTTCTCCAACAACTTAGTCTTTGTTGTTCAAAGCTCTTTTAACTCTTTTGGTGAGAGCCTATAGATTGGTCTACTCATAAGAATATGACATGCAATAAACTTGATCTTGAAAGGAACCTCTTTGGTAGATCATCCATAAACACATTTGCAAACTCCTGAATTATCTAATAAATCATTTTCTTATGAAGCTTTTGGCTCTCATCAACTTTTCCTTGTGCAATAGGCTTGATCCACACTGTAAAAATAGGAACATCTTCCTCCAAAGTTGACTCTAGGGCGGCTTTGCTAACAGAGTTCCCTTCTTGAGACTTACTACTCTTAGGTATCTTATTTAGAGGTGCCACTTAAATTAATTGGTAATTTTTACCTTAATATTTGAATTTGTCATCAGGTCCAATTAAATTAAACTTATAACATTTAAGCCTAGATAGAGCTAGAATGACATCTTAGTGTAGAGGTGCTACTACAAACCTTTTACACTCCAAGTACTTTTTCTTAATCTTGAATGTAATAGGATGTGAAGAACACAATGAAGAACCCTCTCTACTTCAGAATATTTACTTGATAGGAATACATAAGTCTTTTGCTAATTGCACAAACATGCAATTCTCTAACTTGTAAAATCAACTATTTCCTACAACCACAATCAAATATCATATCTTGCAATTGAATCAAACTTGCATAGATTGAACTTTCAATCCCAATGGAACTAATAGGGTTCTCAATAGGTAGCTCAATATCTCCTATTGGGATATTTTTTCCTTGATCATTGCACTCCACAAACTCCATGTGGGAAATTTATCAAGAGTCATCCACATTTAACAATGCCATGTTCAATTTGATAACAATTAAAGCAATCACCATTACGTAGCAATCACCATTTTGTCACAATCTCTTTATTTGCAGTGCCAAGTGGTCTTTGTTGGATGGTATCAATTTCCATTGGTGTAGGCTCTTCCACCCATATGTAGTGATTTGGTAGGTTTTGTGAAGATGAAGGTCAAGATCAAGTTGTGACAACCAAAGAATCAAATCACTATATAGTCACCTCCAATTATGCTCTTGTATGGTCACCTCCAATTTGGTATATGACTTCAAGCCCCTTAAAAATCAATCTAAAACTTCACATTCTAGTATTTCTAGAATTTGCATTATGGTATTTTGGAATTGATTGATGTAGCTCTCCGCAAAACCAATTTTTTTTAATTTTATCAATCTATCTCATGCAACTTGTGTAGTATTTACAAGTTTGAATCTCTCAATTATTACACTCTTGAATTCTTCTCATGTTGAGATTGGTGCAACAAATTGTTGTTGAACTTGCTCCACTCAAAATCACCACCATAGTTTTACCACTCCATTCAATTGGCTTGAAGCTAGGTGTAACAATATGGAACTTATTGATGAGTTAGTCAAGACTAACGAAGTAGTGAATGGGCCAAGAATATTCTAGAAGTATTTAGGAAGCTTCTTGGGAAGCTTCTCAACTACCTTAGCTTGCATCGCAAGTAGGTAGCTTCTAGAAGGAAACTTCTTGGAAAGTTTGCACGCCAAGAAGGTAACTTCTAGAAGGAAGCTTCTGAGAAGCTTCTTGGTTAACTTGGCTTGCACTCCAAGAAAGTGACTTGAGGAAGCTTCTCAAGAGCTTTTATGCTCTCTATAAATACCAGAGCCTAAGCTCATGCTAGGCATTTGGAGTTTTCCCACTTTCAAGTGTCCCAATATGATCTTTCATTCTCATATTTCTCTCCTCTGTCTTGGTTCTTTACATTGGTATCCAAGAAAGAATGGGATGGATAGAATTTATGGACCACCAAATCCACTTTTGCCAAACAATTGGGATTTTTGTGTCCAAGTACTACCCAAGCATTGTTTCACACAATTCATCACCTCATGCTTTTGCATATGATCACCTTGCTTGAGGAACCCTTGGTGCTTCCAATTGTAACTTATGGAGAATAGTGGACGCATTGCATCTATGTGTCTATAAATTAGATCAATTGGGGATAGTGTGATAAAGTAGTAGCCATGGCGGCGATGCCCAAAGTTATCCTTACTATGTAGGAGCAAATTGAGCATCTTACTCACTTGTTAGATGAATGAGATCATCAACAACAAGAACAAGTAGAGAGAGCACCAATTCAAGAGGGAGAAGAGCAAATCCAATTTCCAAAACCTAGGTATTTGAAGGCAAAACTTTTTGGGTGCAATGGAAAATTTTGATTAAGAACATTACTTCAAAGCAACAAACCTTCAAGATGAAAGGAGACAAATTCGATTGGCCTCAAGCCAATTGGATGGAGTGGCAAAACTATGGTGGCAATTTTGAGTGGAGCAAGCTGAGCAATAGTTTGCTACACCAATCTTGACATGAGAAGAATTCAAGAGTGTAATAATTGGGTGGTTCCAAGCTATAAATGCCACACAGGCCACACGAGATAAGTTGGAAAGATTAAAGTAGATTGGCTTTGTAAGAAGCTATATCACTCAATTCCAGAATACCATTGTACAAATTCCTGATATACTAGATGGAGAAGCTCTAGATTGCTTTGTGAGGGGCTTGAAGTCATGCACCAGATTGGAAGTAATTATGCATGAGCCCAAAGACTTGGAGGAAGCCATGCAGATGGCTGAGCACTTTGATTCCTTGGTTGCAACGACTTGGTCTCGACCTCGACCTTCCCCAAACCCACCCACACATTACACATGGGTGGAGGAGCCAACACTAATGGAGATCAATGCCATCCAGCAAAGACCACTTAGCACAATAGATCATGAAAGATTGTGACAAAATGGTGGATGTTTCTATTGTTGCCAAGTTGGACATCATATTGCTGAGTGTCCATTAACAAATGAGCAACCTTGACAAGTTGCTCAAATGGAATTTGTGGAGTGGAATGCTCAAGGAAACAAGGAATCCCAATAGGAGATTTTGAGCCACCTATTGAGAACTTGATTAGTTCCAATGGGATTAAAATCTTGACCTATGCAAGTTTGCTTCACTCGCAAGGTATGATATCTAATCATGGTTATAGGATATTGGTTGATTTTGGGAGTTTAAAAAATTGTATGTCTATTTAATTTGCAAAAAATTTAGGTATTCCTATTAGGGCAATAATTGGAAATAGATTGATGATGATGGATGGTAGAAAGGGTGATGCATTCCATACCTCACACCCCATTACATTCAAGATTAGGAAGGAATATTTGGAGTATATGAATTTTGTAGTGGCACCTCTACACTATGATGTCATTTTGGGTCTACATTGGTTTGAATGTCATAAGGTTCAATTTGATCAGAATCGACAACAAATTCAAGTACAACACCAAGGTAGGAAATTTAAATTAGGTTGTTTGGCATCTTTGAGTAAGACACCTAAGGATAATCAGTCCCAAGATGGAAATTTTGTCAAGAAAGCAACCATCGAGCAAGCTTTGAAAGAATATAAGTCTCAATATGATGCAGTTTGTCAAGAAAGTAGCCATTGAGCAAGCTTTGAATGAAGATAAGTCCCAAGATGGGAAGTTTGTCAATAAAGCAACCATAGAGCAAGCTTTGGAGGAAGATGAATCTATTTTTCCTATGTGGATCAAGCCAATTGTGCATGGAGAATTTGAGAGCCAAAAACCTCATCAAGCAATGGTTAATCAATTAGTTCAAGAGTTTTTAGATGTGTTTCCAAAAGATTTGCCAAAGGGATTATCCTCTGATTGCGGTATGCCCTCCAAGATTGAATTATTGACAAAAAGTACTCCAGTGAGTAGACCAATCTGTCGGCTCTCACCAAAGGAGTTGGATGAGCTTTGAACAACACTAATGGAGTTGTTGGAGAAAGATTTCATACGACATACATCTCCTTGGGTAGCATTGATACTATTTGTTCCAAAGAAGGATGGAAGACTTTGCTTCTGTATTGTGGTCTGAATACACAAATAATGAATAATGCATATCCCTTGCCATGGATTGATAACTTGCTAGATCAATTGAGTGGAGCACAATAATTCTCCAAGTTGATCCTTTAAAGTGACTATTGGTAAATTCCCATTAATAAAGAGAATGTGCAAAAGATTATCTTTCACAAAAGTTATGAGCATTTTGAATGGAGAGTTCTACCTTTTGGGCTTACTAATGCTCCAATAGTCTTCATGGATCAAATGCATAAGGTGTTGGATGGAATCTTGGATTGATATGTGGTGGTAATTTTTGGATGATATCTTAATCTACAGCAAGATAAAAGTAGATCATGCAAATCATGTGCAAGAAGTCCTACGATGATTGTATCAATGGAAGTTTTACTGCAAGAAGTCCAAGTGTGCCTTTTAGCAGAAAGAAGTTGCCTTCTTGGGTCATAAGATCTCATCCAAAGGGATCAAGATGGAAGAGGAGAAGATCAAAGCCATTATTGATTGGCCTACTCCAAAGGATGCCATAGAAGTGTGGGAATTTAATGGATTGGCAAGCTTTTACTAACGGTTCATCCACTACCATGCTCATGTAATCGCACCTTTGAGCAACCTCTTGGAGAAGAACTCAAGCTTTTAGTGGACTATTGTAATACCAATAGCTAGACATATGACCTAGATGTGAAATTTGGTTTAGTAACATCTAGAATGATGTTATACATGATCAAAAAAATAGATTAAATAGAAGTATCAACAAAAGAGTAATTCTACTAATAGGGTAAAAACCAAAATCGACTTGAAAACCTTAGAACCAATAGCTAGACATATGATCTAGAGGTGAGAATTGGTTTAGTAACAACTAGTAAGATGTTACATATGATAGACCAAATAGATTAGTAAGAGGTATTCCCAAAAGGGGACTTCTACTAATAGAGTAGGAATCGAAATATGCTTGAAATCTTTGAAGACAATTTCAAAGGCCTAAACAGATGAATTAGGCCTAAAAAATGTGCAAATTTCTCTCCAATGGAGTATAGGTTGGCCTTCCCCTCCCCCTTGGTTTTTCTCATTGAGAGCTTTCAAATGATATCTCACCCACGTGATTCTAAGATTCATACAAGAAGATTCTCTAAAAGATTCCCTTTGGTCAAAACTTGTTTGACCAACCAGATAGGACGAGGACCAACATGTCATCCATCCAAGTAGGTAATCCAAGGGTGGAGCTTGTTGACATGTCACCAATCTATGTATCTAATCCTATGGTGGAGTTTCCTTGGAGGAGATCCTCTTTGACTATATAATCAAAAGAAGGTGCTCCTTTGGGGCATGGGAATTTGAGCATGAAACTTGTGATTTTGCATTTGTGTTTCTTTGCTATCCTCAAAACATCAAAATGGTATTTGAGTAGGTGTTTCAATCCAAGAGAGTGGATCACCCCTCTTGGAAGAACATTGGCTACTGAGACTAAATAATGTTGGAGCAAAAACCCATAGAGAAATTGATCGGAGAGGAGTGTTTTAGAGAGAGGATGGGATGGAGCCTCCTAGAGAATAATTTCTTGCACCTTGCTGTCCATTTTTGAATCCATTTCACATCAAGGTCATGTACATTCAACAAGAGCAAGTGAGAGTATACTTCATTTACCATTTTGGAGTAGAGTTCATGGACATAGTGATGAATTCATCAAACCCGGTGATTCTACCTGTAGTGATTTACGATAGAGAGTGGGATTTGATAATCTACATCTTGTTGTGATGGATTTGAATGTCCCATGTCTAGTTGAGTGTTTATTTAAACACTCAAGTAGAAACATTGAAGTAGAAATTCGTTATGTAGTTAGACCAAATGTGATGTTTAGAGATTTTGTAGTCAAGAACTTTGGTGAGGAATATTATCAACAAATGATAGTTTTTGAGGTCCCAATGGTAGTCCCAATAGTTTGTGCGCCCTCCCAAGTGATCATATTAACTCTTTATTGAAGTAGACAATAGCGATTGAGTGTTTGCAAGAACCATGGATCCGTAGTTGCAAGAGTTGATGCAAGGAATGCAGGATATATTGAACAAGTTTTGAGAGATTAAGATGACTATAGAGGCATTACAAAGTCAAGTGTAGACCTTTAGGAGTGATCAAGCAATGCAAGAAGGAGAACCATCTCAAACCCAATACCCGTGATTGTAGTACTTCGAGAGACACCCATGCATACAAACCCAGTGAACGATGAAGCCACATTGCTACTATGGATGAAGAAGACCTGCAACATCGAGCTTTACAAGGAGCAGCATACAATGGGAGTAGTGGAGAAGTAGATCTCAAGAATGAATTGATATTTCCAATTGTTATCAATTGAGATCATCAAGCATGCTATAGACATGTTTGCATGTGGGTACTTGATCAATAAAGCCCTCACATGGTATGATGTTTGGGAACAATCAATGTTGGCAGAGAGAAGAGAGGTCATGTGGATAGCAATGCAAGAAAGATTGCTAAAAAATTTCCAATCGGTGGATTCCGTGCAGATGGCCTAAATCCGACTATGGGGATTGAAATAAAAGAACAATGTACAAGAGTATGTAAAGGCATTCTAGATCTACACATTGCAATAACCGACATGAGTCCAGTAGAGGCTCTAGACAATTTCAAATGAGGGTTGAAGGAGTGGATTCGCCAAGAAGACATGGTACAAAATCCTTGCACGGTATTTGAAGCCATTGCTTGTGTGTAGAGAATACCGGGGCACTTGGTGGAGGTGAAGGAGTAGTTCCACCTCTACATTATTGGGCAAAAATGCCACACATGGGTGGACCAATACCTATGGAACTGGGCAACTTGCAGTTTTGAGACCGAGGAGCAGGACCGCTTCAAGGAAAGTAGGGACGAGTAGAAGAACAGAGAGCTGGAGTCCCATGAGGAGAAAGAACTCAAGGAGAACAATATCATTGTTACAATTGTGGCCGTATTGGGCACATATCTATCAACTATTGTGCTCATCTCCCTAGTGGCCCTCGGCCTCCATAAAGGTGATCTTTGAACAACATGGAGAGATGCATTGAAGAAGAGGATGCGGAAATCACCTCGGAAAATGAAGATCACCAATAATGTACCTTGTGGACTTATTGGCTCAATAAGGTAGCAAAAAAGTGAGGGGAGGAAGAAGACAAGTGCGCAAAGGTCAAAAGGCAACCTCGTAATTGATTGTCATGAATGGAGTCCTTGAGAGTAATCAGGTGAGAGTATTGATAGATTCGGGAGCAATAGAGAATTTGTTATCTCGCTGTATTGCAATAAGATTGGAGATGGATCTAGAGAGAGATGAGAGTGAAGAAGTAAAGTTACTTAATAGGCAAAAAGAGAGGATTGAATCATTACCTAAATGGGTAACACTCTTTATAGGAGAATATTAGGAAGCAATTGAGTGGCAAGTGATACAATTAGCTTGTTATGATGCAATCTTAGGCATGCCATGGATGGAACATTATAACTCTATGGTAGATTGGAGGAAGAAAGTAATGAGAACCCACCAATGGTCAATCATTGGGGTTAAAGAAAAATCATGTAAGCAAGAATTGCCTTTCTATGTCATAAGGATAGCAACTATCTGTATGATAGATAGATGTTTCATGGGTCTAATAAGAGAAGTCTAGAGTGCACAACTTGATGGACAAATTCCTGAGAAATTGAAGGATGTGGTAAATGAGTTTCAAGATGTCTTTCTTGATGATCTACCCTTAGGATTACCACCAAAAAGGAGAGTAGATCATAAAATTGAGACACTTCCGAGGAGAACACCTCCTTGTAAGGCCCCATATTGCCTATCACCTCATGAGTTGGAGGAGTGTAAGACTCAAATTGAAGATATGTTATAGAAGGAGTTCATCCAACCCAGTGTATCACCATGGGGCTTCCATCTTCTTTGTGAAGAAGAAGGACGGTATAATGCGCATGTGCATTGACTATCGAGGCCTCAATCAACAAACAATGAAGAACAAATACCCCTTACCTCGCATGGATGACCTATTTAATCAACTCAATGGAGCAAGACACTTCACCAAACTGGACTTGTGGAGTGGCTACAATCAAATCCAAATTGTAGAGGAGGATGTACATAAAATTTCCTTTCTAACCAAGTATGGTCACTTCAGTATCTCGTGATGCCTTTTGGCCTCACCAATGCACTACCACTTTCATGAGTCTAATGATTGATATATTTTGTCCATATTTAGATAAGTCTATTATTATCTTCTTGGATGACATCTTAGTGTATAGTAGCACGATGATGGAACACAAATAACATCTATAAGAAGTCCTCTAGATTTTGAGACAAAATCAATTGTATGCCATAATCTCAAAGTGTGAGTTTGGCAACTCTGAAGTAGACTACTTGGGGCATAGAGTAAGTGCGGAGGGTATCCAAGTACTGATAGATAAATTAGAGGTCATTCAAAAATGGAGTGCTCCAGAAGATCAGACTTAACTCAAGAGCTTCTTGGGGTTGACGGGGTTCTATTGTCAATTTGTCAAGGACTTCTCCAAGGTTGCACAACCTTTAACGACACTACGTGGCAAGGGGAAGAAGTGGACATGGGGAATCATACAAGATTTGGCTTTTCAAGAATTGAAAACCACCTTACTACATGCACCAATCTTGAAGTGGTATGATCCAAAACGTCTAATCAAGTTGGCTACAAATGCATTAAGCATAGCAATAGGAGCTGTTCTACAACAAGAGTGGCATGACAAATGGCATCCAATTGCATATTTCTCTTGAAAGTTATTACTAGCAAAGTGCAACTATCACACCACAAAACAAAAAGAGTTGGCCATTGTCCTTGCAACTAAGCATTGGAAGCACTATCTGGGCGAGAAGGCATTTGTAATAGAGACAGACCACAAACTTCTAGTCTACCTAGAGACGTAGAAAGATCTATCTCATTGCCAGATTTGATGGGTAGAGTGGTGACAATGGTTCAACATGACAATCATCTACATGGAAGGCATAAGCAACTTGTAGATGCATTCATTTGCATGCCAATGGCAAACAATCTGGTGGTAGAGGTTAAGATTAACCTTGAATTCTGGCTGCTACAAAAATTGATCCACAAATTGTAGGAGTGCAATCATCCAAAGGCATCATGAGCACCCAAGGACTCACCTTTTGTGATGGTAAATATGGATCCCAAATGTCCTAGAATTATGTACTACCATTCTCCCAAAATGTCATGATTCTACCATTGTAGGTCATGTCAGAGTAGACAAGACCTTGGATGCAGCCCAGCGCCATACTATTGGCCCCAAATGAGCAACAATGTGATGGAATATGTGCATAGCTACCTACTCTATTAACAGAACAAAGCTTCTAATCAAGCTCTTGTAGGGCTCTTTCAACCTTTTCCCACTCCTACACAACATTGGGAACAAGTGAGTATGGATCTCGTTTGTGAATTACCCAAGACCACCTCAGGGTTTGACACCATCATGGTCTTTGTGGACCGGCTCAGCAAGATGATTCATGTATGCCCTACCACCAAGGATGTGATTGCTCCACAACTAGCTCTGTTATACTTAGATGTAGTCTTCTCTTACCATTGGCTTGTCTTGAGTACTCATCACCGATAGAGGCACTCAATTCACCAATTTGTTTTGGCAAACACTCTTTGGTTTTTGTCAAAACCAAGTTGGCAATGTCCACAGCTTACCACCCATAGATAGATGGACAAATAGAGTGGGCTAATTGCACTATTGAAGACATGTTGCGTGACTTCACCTTAGATGAGCAAGAGAGGTGGGACACCTACTCCCGTTGGTAGAATTTGCTTACAATAATTCAGTGAATGCATCCACTTATGTCACTCCATTCTTCCTCATGTATGGCAAGCATCCTCTCACACCTTCTAGCTTGATGAAGGGCCATCCGGTGGCTACCAAGGTTGACGCAGTCAACACATTTGTTTCTAGAATCCAACAGGGTGTGGAGAGCGCCAAGCATAGATGTAGACTGCACAAAATTGATAGAAATAGTATGCAAATGCACACCATAGGCACATGGAGTTCAATGTTGGGGGATCAAGTGTGGTTATCTACAACCAACCTCACATGAGTTGGCCCTCATAAGCTCAGACCTTGTTTTATTGGGCCTTTTTCCATTCTTTGTTGAGTCGACATTGTGGCATATCACCTCAAGCTACCACCACACATGAAAATCCATCCAATGTTCCATGTTTCCCTACTATGCAACTATGCTCCCTGATCAGGCCATTGTCATTTCATACAAGACATTTGACCTTGTCCGACACTCATCGTTGGCATGGAGGAATATGAAGTCAAACGTATCCTCCAAAAATGCATCCGTGGCACTCACCATCCATAGGTAGAATATTTTGTACAATGGAAAGGTTACCCCTTATATAAGGCAACCTGGGAGCCCACTGCCAATTTGACACATGCACCAATGTTGGTGCAAGCTTTTGAGCAATAGCTTCAGAACGAGGATGTTGCATCTTAAAAGGAGGGAGGTTTGTAATACCAATAGCTAGACATATGATGTAGATGTGAAATTTGGTTTGGTAGCATATGGAATGATGTTATACATGATGGAAAAAATAGATTAGATAGAAGTATCACCAAAAGAGTACTTCTACTAATAGGGTAGAACTCGAAATAGACTTGAAAACCTTAGAATCAATAGCTAGACATAATGATCTCGAGGTGAGAATTGGTTTGGTAACAACTAGAAGGATGTTACACATGATGGACAAAATAGATTACAAATAAGTATCACCAAAAGGGGACTTCTATTAATAGAGTAGAAATCAAAATATGCCTAAAATCTTTGAAGGCAATTTTGGAAGCCTAAACGGATGATTAGGCCTTGAAAATGTGCAAATTCCTCCCTAATGGATGATATGCTTGCCTTCCTTCCTCCTTTGGTTTGTCTCATTGAGAGCTTTCCAATGGTATCTCATCCACATGATTGAGATTCATACAAGAAGATTCCCTAAAAGATTCCCTTTGGTCAAAACCTGTTTGACCAACCAGATAGGATCAAGATCAACATGTCACCCATCCAAGTAGGTAATCCAAGGGTGGAGCTTGTTGACATATCACCGATCTATGTATCTAATCCTATGGTGGAGTTTCCTTGGAGGAGATCCTCTTTGACTATATAATAAAGAGGAGATGCTCCTTTGGGGCATGGGAGTTTGAGCGTAAAACTTGTATTTTTGCTTTTGTGTTTCTCTGCTATCCTTGGAACATTACAACTACCAAGCAAGAGGAAGCATTCTAGAAGTTGAAACATATGGTGTCTTCAAGACCCATTCTTCAACCATATGATCCTCAACTACCTTGTGTGATTGATTTCGATGCTTCTAACTTTGCCATTGGAACTATATTGCAACAAATGTTTTTTGATGGATTACATCCCATTACCTTTGTGTCTTGCCAATTGAACACCACAAAAATAAATTATTCTGCTCAAGATCAAGAACAACTAGCAATGGTATATGCCAACAAGGTATGGATGCATTATCTACTGGAGAAACAACTGGTCATGCAACTTGACCACAAACCATTGTTGTAGGCAATACACTTGGAGCACATGAAGAGTACATAGATAGATGGGAGGAACAACTACAATTGTTTGACTTCAGACTTGAGTACAAACCTGGTTGGTTCCATGTCATCCCCGATGTCCTATCACAACAACTTGATTTGAAGTCTTCCTCCTCTCATCACAGTGACAATTACAATGAGGTCAATTGACTCAAAAGCCCAACTCAAGCTTAGGACATCTTTACAACAAGATCCCTTCTTTCATATGGTACAAGATTGTCTTGTAGTGGGTGATAATGAGTACAACACCTTCTTGTTCAAGGAAGACCTTCTATTTTGTGAGAAATGGATCTATGTTCCAACCAAGGGTGATCTTTGACTTGTGCACCTTCAAAAAGCTCATGACTTACCAATTGTTGGTCACATGGATGTTGATAAGACCTTGGGTACCCTCCAATGCCAATGTTGGTGGCCCAACATGGCACAAGATGTTTGAGAGTTTGTGTGATCTTGTGAGAATTGCCAATGCAACAAGGTGAGCAACCAGAAACCGAGTGGACTCCTTCAACCACTCCCCATTCAATCTACTCAATGGGAACATGTGAGCTTAGATCTCGTTACCTCCTTGCCCAAGATGAAGCAAGGCCACACAACAATTGTGGTGTTTGTGGTTAAGCTTAGCAAGCAAATCCATTTGGTACTATCCATTTGGTACTATCCATTTGGTACTAACCTTTGATATCATGGATGCTCCAACATTGGTAGAGATCTACTTTGACAATGTCTTCAAGCATCATGGGATACCCTCATCTTTGATTGTGACCCTTGATTCACTAGAAAGTTTTGGCAAGCACTCTTTGAGATACTCGGCACCAAGCTTGCTTTGACCATGGCCTATCCTCAAACTGATGGAGAAATCAAACGTGCCAATCGCACCTTGGAGGATATGCTTTGTGCCTTTGTCAATGTTAACCATACCAACTAGGATGAATGTCTTGCAGCTATTGAGTTTGCATACAATAATTCCAAACAGACAAGCATTGGCTTCTCTCTTTTCTTCTTGAATTTTGGACAAAACCAACTTGTTACAGCTTCCCTTCTTGCTCCTCCTCCATCTCATGTTCCTCACACTTCACCTTCTTGACCACCATATCTCAATCCCTCCAACAAGCTAAATCTCATCTCCTTGTTGCTCAAAATTGTCAAAAACAATATGCAGATCACTATTATTGTGATCTCACCTTCCAAGTCAGTAATAAGGTTATGCTCTTCTCTAGTAACCTTCCCCTCCTACTTGATACTCAAGTCTGTAAACTTATCCCAAATTAGATAGGACCTTTTGACGTCACCCAAATCATTTCTTGTTGCTTATTGATTTGCCTTGCCTTTGCCTATGCAAATCCCCATGTCTTCCATATTTCCAAGTTAAAATCTGAATCCATCTTCTTTTCCTCTTGTATCCAACCTCCTCTTCCTCCAATGCCTATCAATAATCATGAGGAGTATGAAGTTGATTGTATCCTTGCATGTTGATATATTCAACATGGCTACCAATAACACACTGAATACAAGGTCCTTTGGAAAGGGTATCCCCTTCATGATGCCACTTGGGAGCCTCTTTCTCATCTCCAAAATGCACAAATAATTATCCAAGAGTTTGAAGCTTCCATGGTGACGAGGACGTCACCAACTAGCGATGGGAAATATGTAACAATATGGAGCTTAATGATGAGTTAGTCAAGACTAACAAAGTAGTGAATAGACCTAAAATATTCTAAAAGTATCTTGAAAGCTTCTTGGGAAGCTTCCTGGCTAGCTTTGCTTGCACCGCAAGTAGGTAGCTTCTAGAAGAAAGCTTCTTGGGAAGCTTCTAACTAGCTTAGCTTGCATGCCAAGTAGATCACTTCTAGAAGGAAGTTTCTTGAGAAGCTTCTTGGTTAACTTGGCTTGCATTCCAAGAAAGTGGCTTGAGGGAGCTTCTTGACAAGCCTCTCAAGAGCCTTGTTTGCTACCTATAAATACCAGAGCCTAAGCTCTACTAGGCATCCAGAGTTTCCCTACATTCCCAATGTGATCTTCCATTCTCCTCTTTCTCTCCTTGGTCTTGGTCTTTTACACCAAGGGAATCTATCTCTATTCATCTTGAAGATTTATTATTTCACAATATGTTTACAATCAAACACAAAATTCTCCATGCACCCAAAAGATACTTCTTAAAATGCCTTGGGCTTTGGAAATTTTATTTGCTTTTCTCTTTCTCAAAATGGTACTCTCTCTACCTGCTCTTGTTGATTGTCTTTCTCTTTTAACAATCAAATAAGGTGCTTGATTTGTTATTGCATAACAATGATAACTTGGACATCACTACCATGGTTACTACCCTATCAAACTTTGAGCAAATATCTAAGTTAACATGTAGATGAAACACATCCACCATTCTTTGTAAGTTACAATTAGAATATCTATGGTTCATTAGACAAGGTGATTCTATTTAGAAATTCTACCCCAAGTGTGGAACTTGATGAACTACATGAAATGATGTGTGGGTAGTACATGGAAATAGAAATCCTAATGGTTGGAGGAAAAGATTTGGTGGTCTATAAATTCCATCCATACCATTCTTACTCTAATACCAATGTAAAAGATCAAGAAGAGAAATAGTAGAATGAAAGACCGGAGTGAAAAATCACATTAAGACTCTCATATGAAGGAGACTCTGAATGTCCAGTATTAGTTTGGGTTATGGTATTCATAGTTAATATACAAAGCTCTTGGAAAGCTCCTAGGGAAGCTATCAAGGCAAGAAGCCGTCTTGTTGGTGTGCAAGCTAAGCTAGCAAAGAAGCTTCATGAGAAGTTTTCTACTTAAAATACATGTAACTCAATACTTAGAAGGTACCAAGAAGTTACCATGATGCCTCTTGAACATGTTTTATTGTTTGTCTAATTTTTCCTATTTGCTAACTCATCTACTAATTCCATATTGTCATACTATCAATGTTTGGGAGATGGCATGGGGCAAAGTTGTGCATATGATCCTTCCCAAAAACACTATCATATCCTTCCAATACGAAGATTCCAAAAGGCAAAACCTCATGTACTCTCAAGCTAGTGTGGCTTGTAGTCACATCATTGTTGTTGGTGTAGTTTGTTGTAGATACACATACTCACTTGGTAACCACCACCAAAGTCAATGATAACCCACAATAATGTAGTATCATGTACTTTGTGTCATAACTCCTTGTCTAATATCCCGTACTAAATTGAACTACTTGGGCCTTAGTAACTCCCCTAAGTTAAACTGATCAACCATCTCATGCACGTGGATGCTTCACATAAGCTCTCTCCAACCTTCAACTAGAACTCCTACAAGCTCTTCAGCTTGTTAAACCAAAATTTGTTGTAGTTCTACCTCAAGCACTAGAAGAACTCTACCATGGAGTTAAACCCCAATACTACATCACCTCTTATAATGGTACCTCCACTCATAATAGCACCATGTCCAACTAGTGCATCTCCACTAGATACACCAATGCTACAAGAGTTGAAACTTGTGGGTACTTCTTGTCTACCTTTAGAAATTGCACTTGAAGTGATGGATCTAAATTGATCTAAATTGAGAGAGAAATAAGAGGATAGAAGCTCACATTGGGACACTTGAATGACGGAAAACTCCAAATGCCTAACATGAGCTTAGGCTTTGGTATTTATAAGGAACATATAAGGCTTTTGAGAAGCTTCTCAAGGCGCTTCCTCAAACCACCTTCTTGGAGTGTAAGCCAAGTTAACCAGGAAGCTTCTCAAGAAGCTTCCTTCTAGAAGTTGCCTACTTGGCATGCAAGCTAAGCTAGTTGGAAGCTTCTCAAGAAGCTTCTTTCTAGAAGCTACCTACTTGTGGTGCAAGCTAAGCTAGTCAAAAAGCTTCCCAAGAAGCTCCCTAGATACTTCTAGAATATTCTAGGCTATTTTGGTCCATTCACTACTTTGTTGGTCTTGACTAATTCATCGATAAGCTCCATATTGTTACATATTCTCCCACCGCTAGTTGGTGATGTCCTTGTCACCATGGAAGCTTCAAACTCCTAGAGAGCCATTTGTGCATTGTGGTGATGAGAAAGAGGGTCCCAAATAGCATCATGAAAGGGATACTCTTTTGAAGGGACCTTGTACTCAGTGTGTTATTGACAGCCATGTTGAATATGCCAACTTGCAAGGATATGCTCAACTTCATACTCTTCATGATCATTGATATGGATGGGAGGAGGAGGAGGTTGGATACAAGAGGAAAAAGAAGATAGATTTGGAACAAACGGTTCAACTTGGAAACATGGAAGACAAGGTGGATTTGCATATGTGGAGACAAGGCAAGTTGATAAGCAACAAAAGAAATGATTTGGGTGACATCAAAGTGTCCTATCCAATTTGGGGTAAGTTTATGGACTTGAGTATCAAGTGGGAGGGGTAGGAGGGTAGGTTACTAGACGAGAGTATGACTTTATCACCAACTTCAGAGGTGAGATCATGATGCTGGTGGTCTGCATATTGTTTCTAGCAATTTTGAGCAATAAGAAGATGAGAAATGGCATGTTGGAGAGATTGTGAGATGGTGGTCAAGAAGGTAGAAGTATGAGAGACATGAGATGGAGGAGGAGCAAGAAGAGATTCCAAAACAAGTGGATCTTGGCCAAAATTGAGGAAGAAAAGAGAGAATCTAGTGCTTGCTTGTTTCAAACTATTGTATGCAAACTCCTCAACTGCAAGACATTTTATCCCAATTGGTATTATGTACATTGACAAAGGTACAAAGCATATCCTCTAGGGTGCAATTTGCATGCTCAATTTGTCCATTAGTTTGAGGGTGGTAGGCCGTGGACAAAACAAGCTTGGTGCCAAGTATCTGAAAGAGTGCTTGCTAAAATTTGCCAGTGAATTGAGGATCATGGTTGGAGATGAGTACACGGGGCATCTCATGATGCTTGAAGATAGTGTTGAAGTAGATTTTCATTAATGTTGGAGTATCCATGGTATCAAAGGTTGGTGGCAAATGGATTTGCTTACTAAGCTTATCCACAAACACTACTATTGCTATGTGATCTTGCTTTGTCTTTGGCAAAGATGTAATGAGATCCAAGCTCACATATTCCCATTGAATAGAGGGAATGGGAAGTGGTTGAAGCAGTCCACACGGTTTTTGGTTGCTAGCTTTGTTACATTGGCAACTCTCACAAGATTGAACAAACTCATGAACATCTTGTGCTATGTTGTGCCACCACCATTAGCATTAGAGGGTACCTAAAAGTCTTGTCCACACCCATGTGACCAGTGATGGGTAAGTCATGGGCTTCTTGGAGATGCACAAGTTGGAGGTCACCCTTGGCTGGAAAATACATCCTGTCCTCATGGAATAGAAGGTCTTCTTTGAAGGATAAATTTTTGTACTCCTTGTTGTATGTTGCAAGATGACATGTACCATCTGAAAGAAAGGATCTTGTTGTAGGCTATCTTAAACTCAATTTGAACTTTAGAGTCAATTGGTACCATTGTTATTGCTGCCATGATGAGAGGAAGAGACTTCAAATCGTGTTGTCATGATAAGACATCGGAGATGACACAGAATCGACCTGGTTTGTACTCTAGTTTGATGTCAAACAACTATAGTTATTCTTCCTATTGATGATATTGACTCTTCATGTGTTCCAAGTGTAATGTGTGCAACAATGGTTTGTGATTAGTTTGCATGATCACATGTTTCCCCAAGAGATAATGCCTCCATACCTTAGTGGTATATACTATTGCTAGTAGTTCTTGATCTTGAGTGAAGTAATTCCTTTAAGCTATATTGAGTTGGAAAGACACAAAGGCAATGGGATGTAATCCATATGGGAATTCTTGCTGTAATACGGCTCCAACTGCAAAGTTAGAAGCATCAAAATCAATCACACAAGGTAGTTGAGGATCATATGGTTGAAGTATGGGTCTTGAAGACACCATATGTTTTAGTAGACATTCAATGATGCAATGTTCAATTTGGCAACAATAGAAACAACCACTATTTTGTTATAATTTTTCTCTATCTATGGTTGCCAAGTGGTCTTCGTTGAATTGTATCAATCTCCATTGCTGTCGGCTCCTCCATCCATGTGTGGTGTATTGGTAGGTTTTGTGGGGGTCGAGGTCGAGGCCAAGGCCAAGTTGTTGTGACCAAGGAATCAAAGCATTTGGCCAACCGCATGGCTTTCTCCAAGTCTTGTGGCTCTTGCATAGTTAACTCTAATTTAGTTCGTGACTTCAAGCTCCTCACAATTTGATCCAAAGCTTCACCTTCTAGTATATTGGGAATTTGCATGATGGTGTTCTGGAATTAAGTGATATAACTTCTTACAAAACCAATCTATTTCAACTCTGCCAACCTATCTCGTGTAGCTCATGTGGCATTTATGGCTTGGAAACAATCAATTATTGCACTCTTGAATTTTGCCCACATTAAGATTAGTATAACAATTTGCTATTTAGCTTGCTCCACTCAAAATTGCCACCATAGCTTTGCTACTCCATCCAATTGATTGGAAGCCAAGAGAATCTATTTCCATTCATCTTGAAGATTAGTAGCTTCAAAATAATGTTTGCAATCAAACATAAAATTCTCCATTGCACCTAGAAGATTCTTGCCTTCAAATACCTTGGATTTTGGGAATTGGATTCAATCTTCTCCTTCTCGAACTAGTGCTCTCTCTACGTGCTCTTGTCGTTGACAGTCTCCTTCATCCAACAATCAAGTAAGGTGCTCAATTTGTTAATGCATAGCAATGATAACTTTGGGTATTGCCGCCATGGTTACTACTCTTTCACATTACCCGCAATCTATCTAATTGATTAACATGTAGATGCAACATGTCCATCATTCTCCATAAGTTACAATTGAAAGTATCAAAGGTTCCTCAAACAAGGTGATGAACTGTGTGAAATGATGCTTGGGTAGTATTTGGACACAAAAGTCCCAATGGTTTGGCGGAAATGTATTTGGTGGTCTATAAATTCCATCCATCCCATTCCTACTTTGATACCAATGTAAAAGATCAAAATCGAGGAGAGAAATAGGAGAATGGAAGCACACATTGGGACATTTGAATGAAGGAAAACTCCAAATGCCTAGCATGAGCTTAGGTTTTGGTATTTACTGGGAGCATACAATGCTTTTGAGAAGATTCTCAAGAAGCTTCCTCAAGCTGCCTTCTTGGAGTGCAAACCAAGTTAATCAGGAAACTTCTCAAGAAACTTCCTCCTAAAAGCCGCCTACTTGGCATGCAAGCTAAGCTAGTTGAAAGCTTCCCAAGAAGCTTCTTTCTAGAAACTACAAACTTGTGGTGCAAGCTAAGCTAGTCTAGGAGCTTCCCAAGAAGTTTTCTAGATACTTCTAGAATATTCTAGGTTATGGTGCGCATCTCGGCACAGTTAACATTAGATCGCACAACTTTGATGCAAACACATTCAGATTACTGTTTATCTCGAAAGACATAAGTGCTCAACCATGAGATTTCAAGCTACCATGCTTTACATACGAACCTGAAGGTGACAATCGCTCCATTATGCCAAAATTATGTTATTCCGAGGAGACTCAACTGCAGGTCACCATGTACAACTACATAGAGTATCCAGAGTTTCCACTTTTAGTTAATATGTCCGTCAGGTTATGGATTCTACAGCAATGCAATGATCTATCGTCTACGTCTACAGTGTTTAAGAACCATATACCACATAAACATATTCATGATTGTCACTAGCGAGTCTCTTGAGAACTGCATCTCAAAGGTTTCTTAGTGTTCTATCGATCCCAGGAACGACGATTGATAACGTTGTAGTTTAGAAGAAAGATTGTGCGAGTTTATGGCCCATCCTGGTAAGACTTATCAACTTCTATTCATTATATAGATTTTCCAAAAAAATTCGAAGGATATTTTCCAAAAAAATTCGCTAAATATTCACTTATAGTATCTTCATACCCGAGAAGCATTACATTAAATGTCTGCAGTCGGAACTCGTTTCATTGGACGGTAGGCAAAGTGTGATCCCTAGTTGTTCCAGTTTGGCTTATTCTCTTAAACTTAGAGGAGGCGGTGCAACTTTGAGCAGTATACTTCCAGATCGGTGAAGTACTTTTACAAATGGACTCGGCAATTACGGCAGATGGGGACCCCGAAACAACTTGAGTCGCCACAACATGGCAAGTTTCCTGACTGCAAAATGGCCGGAACTTCATCACACCAAATTAACTATTACAAGACTTGAAAAAATTTGATCGATCGCTGTTCCAAGTTGGCCGAATGATTCCGGCATTTACTGCAGAGTTCCAGGCACTGAGATAAATCCAGCTGCTCCAAGTTGGCTAAGTTTCCAAAACTTCTGGGAAGGGCCTGCACAAAAATCCATTTTCAACTGCTTCAGGCTAAGAAGTTGCCGAATGATTCCGGCATTGGCTGCAATTCCCAGCACCGAGATAAGTCCAGCTGTTCCAAGTTGGATAAGTTTCCAAAACTGCCGGGCAGGACTTGCAACTCTGAAGAGCTGTATATTTTCATTTCCTTCAGGCGAAGAAGTCCCCAGAATGATTCCGGTAATGACTTTAGATTCTTACAGCTATTCAACTCTAGCTGTTCCAAGTTGGCTAAGTTTCCATAACTGCTGGGAAGGGCGTGCAACCGTGAACAGCCAACTATTTTATTTTCAATTCCTTCAGGCGAAGAAGTCCCCAGAATGATTCCCGCAATGACTTTAGATTCTCACAGCTATTCAACTCTAGCTGTTCCAAGTTGGCTAAGTTTCCATAACTGCTGGGAAGGGCGTGCAACCGTGAACAGCCAACTATTTTATTTTCAATTCCTTCAGGCGAAGAAGTTCCCAGAATGATTCCGGCAATGACTTTAGATTCTCACAGCTATTCAACTCTAGCTGTTCCAAGTTGGCTAAGTTTCCATAACTGCTGGGAAGGGCGTGCAACCGTGAACAGCCAACTATTTTCAATTCCTTCAGGCGAAGAAGTCCCCCGAATGATTCCGGCAATGACTCCAGTTTATAATGGTTCAGCTCTATTATCGTGATTCGTTTCCGAGGAAAACAAGACCCACGAAAACCATGCTGGACGCCGAGAAGAAATTGAACCATCCTTCATAACCGTCTGATCGAGATGACCTTGCTGAGGACGAAGCGAATAGAAGTGCACACTCAAGGGAGGGATGAGTGCATATAAATTCGTCTGTGGGACCTAGCTCTCCAGGAGTACTTGTTTCCCAGACTCAGTAAAGTTTGCATTTTCATTTCGTGTTTTCTCCTTTCAACCAGAAACATGGAAAGCTAATACATAAGCCTAACTTCCACAGTGCATCCCACAAGGATTTTCTCACGTAGTTGAGGTTTATCAACTCCAATTCAGAGATCACTAGGTTCAGCTTACCCGAAGTACCGTTGGTCCGGTCCTCACCCACAAGGACCGGTTGAAAAGCTGGGATTCATGATCACAATGGTTTGAACACGTTAAACACAATTTTATTCAGGATTCCAGGATGTCATCGTACTACAGATGTTCGACCCATGGCTGGTACCAAGGACAACCAACGGCCAGAAAAAACGACGAATCTATTTTCGTCCAATTTCAAGTACTTGGATATAGCCTTGACGTTCCCAAACCAATAACGGCGAGCATTATAATGGAGTCAATTAAAAGGTCGAGCATCTAATCTCTACGTAAATGAAATGGCCACTTGGCCGCTGATGTTACTGTCATATGGACTCTTCGTAATGGATTTACTTTGAGCTGATATATTCTATGTATGCACAGTCTATACAAGTATAGAGACTCGGAACCTGGGTGCAATGAGTGCGTGAATCCAGAGTTTACATGTACAACGAGTTTCCTTTTCAGTTGTAGTTTCCAGTCCGATCGCTCTCCAAGGGTGGGAATTTGAGGAGCAGAAACAGGACAACGCTTCGATTCGCGTTCAGGTTACATCCCTGGGTGAGGAGGACGGTAACGGAGCAAAACATTGAACACAAAATCTTTGTGTGTTCCGAGGGGACTTATGCAATAAATAGAGTTGTAATATTGTTGACGAGGAATGCATGAAGGAGAATTGACATTCTAAGAACTTATTCTTGACGATCACTTCTGAGGCTAAAACAATCGTAAATTCAAGGTACCGGGGGGTAACCTGCACAAACGGGGAGATTTTAAAACTTCCACCCGACTGTGTATCCTCCGCCAGAGATAGCTGCTTTCGATGGGTTTCGACTGGACTCCATGCATTCTGAAGCCTTGTTCAATCTCGACTCATTGATGAGCCACGTGTGCAAATTGTGCGTCTTATATCCACGAGTTTCGAATCTGGATTTAATTTGCTGTCGTGTATTGAGATTTCGACAAAAGCCCAAATTTACGGGAGGTACAGAATCTTCGGCTGCAAATTGTAAGCACACTCTAACGAATAGAAATACCCGGAACTGATATCTATCTATATGTCGAGCCAAAGCCAAATTCCCAAATATTGCTGCTTTAAGTACCCTATCCGATTCTTCATTATACGATACTAGTGTCTATGAGAATAGATGGAATTTTCAAAAAATTTCAGATTGCACATGCGCTGCAAACTGGAATATCTATCTACCTAATGTGATGAGTAGGTGTTTGAACTGTATTATAGTTGTGGTCGTTTGGTTTCTTAGTTCTTCGCAATAAAAAACTTCCCGCCATGAACAGCACAGAACACGCGGCCTGCGGTGAGGATGAGATTCTCAAGATTACTGCTTTGTAGATCAAGGGATCAATCGAAAGATGATTAATCTGTTGCATATACGATATTGTTTACATTCTAGAAGAAGGTTTTGTACAAGGGAGTGGCACTCAAGGACTTGCTCTAAGTGAGAGAATAGAATCTCAAATTTTATCACCAATGAACAAGGTAGCAATTGTCATGTTCGTTCTGGTCGAACCATGAAGAAAAACTATGAGCGAAGCAGAAGTCGAATGGCAGCCTATTGAGCCTGCTTTCACACAGTCTCTATCGTCTGGGTGGTGTAGCGGCCGCCTGTAACCCGAGTGGGGGTATGAGAGTTGGTAGTCGAAGCTGTTCTCGAGGACCGGTGGGGTCATGTAGAAGGCACGTCCACTTGAAGCGTAGAGTCTCCATGTAGACATTTCCATGGAGATGAGAAGTGCCTGCTGAGATAATGCGGAGGGCACAGCGTGAGGCGGGTGACCGAGCAGCGATCACCTCTCGCTCTACGCAGTCAAGGGATAGCGTGCTTGAATGCTTCCCAGCGATCATCCTCTCGAATCTGATTCCAACAACTACTCTCAGCTTTTTAAGTTGCGATGTATGTGGTGGGCATCGGTGGCAACCTGGATTGTTATAAGAATCTTGGTAGTTCTCTGGTTTCTGCAACGAATTGTTGACGCTAACCAAGTTTCACTAGATTGTACTGGCAACGAGAACGGTGGAGGGATTGCTACGTTAATCTTGATGATAGCAAGTTGCATTCATCCACTGCTCGATCACAGGGGGAATTTCCTTTTAAACGGTAAAGGTTGAGATACCTGGCGGAAGTTATCATCATCATTTCATTGACTGCCATCACGTGGACATCATGTTCGGCCACTCTTGACAAAGCCTTATGGAAAGTTTGAAACTCTACATGAAGATGGACTCTTCAGAATCCATCAATCGTGCTGTCTCATGAGGAGACGGGTAGGGAACTGTGCATTGGATCATAAGTACTAGTCGATCATAGATTTGAGCAGTTTGTTTCTTTGTAAGAGGCTGTAGCGGAGTCCAAAAGCCTTGCCAACACAGTTGGAGAGGAAGACAGGGACAAGCTTTTAGCTGCAATCAGGTCTTGCCTATATGGTATCGGCATTTAGTTGCTTGCTTGTTAGTTAATAACAGTCCAGCAAGCTGGTTAACTAACTTGTTCCTTGGACGATTGATAGGTCCGAAAATATGTCCGATTGATAGCAATCGGACATATTTTCAATGGTCTACAGATCAGAAGACCTATTCTCATGCAGGATATGCGTCCAAAGATAGATTTCTCAGTGGATCAAACTTTGGAGACCTCCTGTGAGTGATTCAAAGTTTCTTAGGACTTCTGCAAAAGGACGGATACAAGGACTTGGATGTGACCCGTTTGCAAACTCTGATCGAGAACCTGGTCATGGGCTGTGAAATTCTCGTCTTATTTTTCTCTGTTACCTTCTTATTATGTTTCTCCATAGAATATATGGTTGGATAGAATACGATATGCATTAGTAAGTTTCTCTATTGCTTGTTATTAATCACAACGATTTATGTACACTGCTTGGTTATGGTGGTGAGTTGTTGTGAAAGAACTCATCTGATTTATCCATCTACGTTTATAGTTTGTCACGCTCGAATCACGTTAACGGCAGTAGAGCCGTTGTTGCTACGTTTCCTCTGGTCATGTATACCTTCTGAACAAAAAGTTACATTCTTGGCAGGCAAAAGTACATCAATTTTAATCCTACCAAGGTTCTAGTTTGATTTCTTACCCAGGGTCCCGAATGGGGGCCAAGGAGGAACCCTTCTGCGCAACTTTCAGGCACATTGTAGTTGTTTCTAAATGGAAAGGTGAAGCTTCTCTCACGTGGCACTGCGCAGCTCATTAGTTCCCGAGCTCATTCCACAACAAATGGGGTGGACACTTCGGACATTCTCTCAGCGACACTTGGGCCCTAGCTCTTCTTCTGTTCTTTAGAGATCGTGGTAGGATTCAGAAAGTAATTCTCATTGACATGATATCGGTTCTACTTCTGTTCCTTAAAGGTCACTAAATCTGGCAGTAGGATTCTCTATAATTCTCAAGAATTTCCTGAGAACTTAGGAAGATTTATGACGGCACCAAGAAAACGGTGTTGCTATTCTCTAAACTTTCAACCTTTGAAAATTACAAAAACCATGGTTCTAGTTTGGAAAGAAGGTGACTACCCAGAAGTGGACAAAAATATAGAAATACAAGGTGTAGATAGAAATATAGATGTAGAGTTTGAGTATGATCATCTCTTATAGGAACCTCGATTTCCCAATGATCCAAATAAATCTTCAATAAAAGAAGAGATCGAGAGAAGGATTCTCACTCTCAAATGTAGTAGAAGGTGACTTTGGAGCATTAGGGAAGATTTGAGAAAATGTACGCAAATATATCCATGTCTTTGCCTTCAGTTACAAGCATCTGGTATCCTTCAAGGAGCATCCCATTGAGCTGGAGCATTGAACTAATGTTATTTGTCAAATGGAAAGGGAAATCAGCCCACCAATAACAATATTTGTCAAGGAAAGAAACATACTTCATGTATGAAGTGTAGAATTTTGAATAAATCTTCCTCATTATGATAGTGAAGAAGAATGGAACGTTGAAGATGTGTTGAGTTACAAAAAGCTCAACAAGCTGTATTGACCAAGAAGTATTATTATCCTTTACCATACTTTGGTGATGAGATCTTGGAGGACATTGTAAGCAATGAATGGTATAGCTTTTTTGATAGTTATAGTGATTATAATAAAATAAACATTGCACTAGAACATCAACATTTGATCATCTGTAATACACTTATTTTCAAGTAATACACTTTGGTCTTTGTAATGCATCAACTACCCTTTTATCAAGTTCATGAATAAGATTCTTAAACCATTCATAAAAAGTTGATGAGAGATTTTGTTGATAATGTATATGCATATAAGGACAAGCAAAAACACTTTATTACCTTATCAAATTGTTTTTTTTTTCATTGCCATCCACCAATAACAAGAACGGTGTGGAAAAATATAACTATTTGTGAATCTAAACAAAACAAAACAAATTTTTTTAATAGAGTAAAGGTTGTTATATCTCCGATTGGACTCGAGGAAACACAAACAAGAATTCATCCACCATGATAATCACTTAATATGTGAAGACATAAAGATAAATTTAATATGTGGTTATGAGGTCAAAAGTTAAGAAACTATCAAGTAGTTTCCGTTTTGAAACCTATATATATATATATATATATATATATATATATATATATATATATATATATATATATATATATATATATATATATATATATATCATCACATGAGAATAAACTATAACCAATAAAATCTATCCAAAGACCTCCGATGGTTAAACACTTACTCCCTACTGTTGTACTTCTACCTATTCATTTCTGATATTTTCGCTTTGATGATCCATATACATGTAGAATCTTCCAAATTAAATCTACCAGTTCTCTGAAGCAACCTCAACTAAATTGAGCAAGTGCAAGGCGGATCATCCAACTATGGTAGTCGGATTAATGACACAAATATTGACTAAACTTTGTAGGGAACTCTTCGTCCTCCATAACGCTACGAACCCCTGAAGTTCCTTCACTTCACTCGCTAGATTTCAAATACATTAAGTCAGGTAGACTTGACCAATTCGAGGTGCACGTGCACTTGAATTCGATGCTTTATCGACAAGTATGATCGGTTTGAAAGTGTGCCTTCGGACCACTTTTGCCTGTCAATCAGTTTTGGAAGATTGTACTGACCACTGACCTGTTGAGTAGATTTAGTCGATAAAGACCGGTCCTCAAATTGTAGTGAGGACGAAGAAAAACCGGAGACAGCGGACAGCTTGCTGGAGAGTCAATTGGGAGGAGAGAGGAGGACCCGAGTGAAGACAAGAGGTACAAAGGCTGCTAACCAAATCCATCATTCCTAGTAGACCTACCTACAGTTGGCTCACCAGTTAGCTCACCGAAGATACAGAGGTAAACAAACCGCTGTTAACCAAATGAATATCCTCATTCCTAGCAAGGACCTACCTGCTAGAGCTAGCTACAGGTAGGCCCCTTGCTAGGAGTGATGATGCTCATTTGGTTAGCATCGGTTTGTTTACCATTGTACCCCCTGTCGGGCACCTCTGTACTTCGGCACCACCCCAGAGGTACAACGAATTCATGGAAATAAAGTTCGATGAAATCGAACTTCAGTGGTTTCCTTCCTGGTTTTACTCCGTAATGTTGCCAGCGAATTTGAGAAGCCAAAATTTCGCTACACATTTTGAGTTAGACCTGCGTGATCAATGCTATGGTTCCCTGATTGGAAAACCAGTTGATATCGTTCAGCTTGTTCAATGAGCAGTACATAATCACAGAATATGTACAGTTGCATCCAACTATTCTTAGTTCAGATATCTTGCGCCACAAATGTCTCTCTGAAAACGACTGATTTATTGGGTCAAATTCTTGCAGACGTGCGGTGGAACGTCCGAGTCAAGGATTTGCAATGGTCGGAATCTTCTATAAATGCCTCGTTCTCTAGATGCCTTCTGTCTCCGACGTCATTTGTACCTTGAGCTGGCATTAGAAGTCCTGCATTCGGTGTTTTAGAAATCTTGCTTGTGTCGTTTAGTCTTCTTGGGAACAGCAATGTTTTGACAATCTTGAGCCACTAATCAATAGGCTAGGAGTTTCTCGAGCTGAGGAACCCGGGAGTGCGAATCCTCTTTAGTCAAACACACTGCAAGTCTAATTCAGCTGCGATTACTTTGTATTCAGATCCACCTAGGCTGAGATATTATAACGGGTCCTTAATGGGACTCCCAGGCTACCCCAGCGACGTTCCTTGCGGTGGTCTAGATAACTGCTGCCCAGCTCATGATACGTCCGTTGCTTCCAACAATCTTGGTACTATAACAAACAACCGAGCTCCCCACGTTCAATTGCTTCCTCCTTCAATCAAGAGTCTAACTCTGGTGTATTCATTAGTATAATATTTCTTCTGTACCACAGCGTAAGATTGACCAAACCCACAGCACGAACGAGGACTCTGGAGATGGTGACACCCTAAGAAATTTTGACCAATCCACAGTTTCGATTTCGGACTTTTTCGGTTTTGATTTTTCGGACTGAAGTAGATAAAGAGAGGGATCAGAGGTGTTGGTTGAGGAGCTCCTCTGTTCTCAAGACGTGAAGTTCTTGCGTTATCAGGGGTCCCTGAGCAAGCCACAAGCTTCGATGGAAATGGTGGGCCTGGAAGTCGATTTGAAGCCGCCGGAGGTGAAGAAAGTCCCTCATGTGACGGAGATGTTTGGACATGTTAGGGAGCGTAATTATTTCTGGCTGCGGGATGATGCAAGAAAGGATTCGGAGGTTCTAGCTTGTCCGAAAGCAGAGAACGATTACACAGATGCAGTGATGGCAGGTACCAAGGAGTTTCAAGAAAAACTGTACAAGGAGATGAGGGCAAAGATCAATGAAGCTCGCAACAGTGTACCTTTGAGGAAATGTGGGTTCTTCTACTACAGGAGAGACTTGGAAGGAAAGCAATATAAACATCATTGTAGACGCGCAATCCTTGGTGATGAGGGTCCTGGACGTGTGGACAAAGTTATGGAAACAGGGGATGGAGCTCCAAAGGAGATTATCCTTCTCGACGAGAATGTGGTGGCTAAACAGCGTAAGTCTTACTCATTTGGGGCCGTGATGGTAATCCTGATCATAAACGTTTCGCGGTGAGCGAGAACTTCACAGGAAATGAGATATTTACCATTCGTGTAGTCGACATTGAAACAGGGCAAGAGATTGGACCGAAGATCACTGGAGCCACAGAAGAAGTAGAGCGGGGAGACGATAACACTATATATTACGTGGATCAGGATGAAACTTATCGGCCATACAAGGTATGGCGGCACAAGGTTGAATCAGATCAGGCCTCGACAAATGCGTCTACCATGAGAAAGGTGTAGAGCTTTGGTTGGACATTAGGTCTTACAAAAGTGAAAGGTACTTGCTAGTGAGCTCGGCAAGCAAAAGCGCAAAGTTTGTGCTCTTCATGGACAAGAGCAAGCCGGATGCTGAGCTCGAGCTTTTGGCACCAAGGGTCCATGGAGTTGACATTTCCGCAAGTCATGCCAGAAATCATTTGTTCCTCACCAAAAGGAGTGAAGAATTTTACAACTCTGAGCTTCTTGTATTTCCGGTAGACGATCTTCCTGCACAAGTTGTGCTCCTTCCTCACAGGCCAAGTGCGAAACTGCAGAGAGTTTCGACCTCAAAGGACCATGTTGTGCAGGAGCGTAAGAATGGACCGGTGATAATAACTGTGTACCCTCGTCCTCCTGTTGGGGAACCCATAACTAGTCTTGGTGAGGGTAGAAGGGTAGAGTTCCCAGAACCTACTTAGGGTGTCTGGCTGGCATCTAGCCAATTTAACTCACCGGTTATGCAATATATCTAACGGTCTTTGACCACACTGTCATCAGTATATGATTACGATATGAATACAGGGAAGACAGTTCTCAAGAAAGTGCAAGCAGTTATAGTTGGTTTTGATGCCACCAAGTATAAGATCCTCCGGGAGTGGCCAACAGCAAGCGATGGAGCTTCAATTCCTATTTCTTTGGTGTGCAGAAAAGACTTGGTGAAATTGGATGGCAGTGACCCTTTGTTGCTTTATGGTCACAGCTCCTATGAGATTCCGAGTGACGCTGACTTCCATTCAAATAGGCTTTCTCTGCTTGATAGAGGATTTGTGTTTCCTATTGCTCACATCCGAGGTGGAAATATGGGCCGAAAGTGGTATGAGGATGGAAAGCTTTTAAGCAAGAAGAATACTTTCACAGATTTCATCTCGTCCGCTGAATTCGAATCCAGAAGAGATATGGCTCTAAAGACAAGGTTTGTATACATGGCATGAGTGCTGGAGGGCTTTTAATAGGTGCTGTGATGAACATGAGGCCAGATTTATTCGCAGTTGCAGTTGCGGAAGTGTCCTTCGTGGATGTAGTGACAACTACGCTGGACGAATCGATTCCCTTGACGACAGGAGAGTGGGAGGAATGGGGCAACCCGAAGAAGGAGTATTACAGCTATATGGTATCTTACTCTCCTGTAGACAATGTTCAAGCACAGAGTTATCTCCACACTTTGGTAACAGGGGGTCTACGTGATTCTCGCGTAGGCTACTGGGAACCTGCGAAGTTCAGTAAGGAGTTGCGGGAGAAGAAAACAGATGATAACGTGGTTCTATTCAAGTGCGACATGGGTGCAGGTCATTCATCGAAATCCGGAAGATTCGACCAGCTCGAGGAGACGGCCTTTTTGTATACGTTCATGCTCAAGTACTTGGGGTTACTTTCAAAGAGAGAGCAGTGATTTCCCAAACTCGATCATTGCGGACAAGGTTTCGATTTTAGTTGACGGCCTAACCAGCCCGCATGGAAGAGGTTGCAGTTCATTATCAAACGGACTGATGAGATATCTAACTCTGGCTACTTCGGTTCATCCAGCATGAAGGACGCTGTTGAAGAAAACTCTGCAGGGGGAGTCCTCAGGCTTTTCCTTCGTTGTTTCCACTGTAAGGTGGCTGTCTTGTCGACACTCTGTTGGATTGTAAATAAATCAGCTCCTTTTATGAGGTCTCAAAGCCAGGACTTTGAAACATACTTTGGAATATGCGTTTGAAGCACCAAACTTGTGAAGATTTGTCCCTCCGTGAAATCATTTTCTCTGGAAAGCCGTGCCTGCACTCTTACACTTTTACCTCTCAACGTCAGTGTTTCTCTTCCGACTCGGCTCATGTATGATACATGTCTTCTGCGCACTTGTACATTATTAGTTGGACAAAATTTCCCTTATCCAGTGAAGAAATCGTAAGCAGAGTTCTATCAGTGGAAAGTTCTATCGATCTTAGAATCTCTATTGTCTACCCAAGGAGAACAAAATATATGATAGATGCTCCTTCGTCTTTTGCAAAGAGTTATGGAATAATATTTGATGGTAACTTACTAAGGAATATATTGGTATAATATACTTTCTAATGAAGAACATATGGAACTTATACTTCCAAATTGGTATAAATCAAGGTAGATAGTGATGGGAGCTTAATTTCATGTATCTTCAGTGAAAAATGCTGACGATGGAGCCAGATGAACCGACAATAAACGGTTTAGTTTTGCTCCGAGTTTTCGGTTTCACCAAGTTGAGATGGACTGACCTCGTTGTTTGTTGAGATTTCAATCAGATAATAAAACCTTATACTCTCCTTTCATACGGTTTCAATCCTCATCTCGATTTGCACATATCATGTTACATGTTTAGATTTCATCTTCTATTTGCATGTATATTTCAGTATGTTTTGCTTTCATTTTATTACCATTTCATTTACATACCCTATGTTCAGAGTCCTTCCCGTCTCTTGCTCGCGATTATGCATTCTTTTTTTGCTAATGATTATTTGCAAATCGATTTATTCTGTTTACTCTTATTCCTTATGCATTTTTCCTTTGCTCATGATTATTCTACAAATTGATTTATTCATTTATTTTTATTTCTGTTCTTTAGGAGACTCTTTCTTTCCAATTTCCACTACACTTAACGTTGTTACTTTTTGAACGGCACTTTCGATAACAACCGAGTTTAATACTCATGACCATTCCAACAGAAACTCGAGACGAATATACAAATAAATACTCGTAGAGTATAAATAGACGAATAAATACTCGTTCTGTATTTTCTCGGCTACTTCTGCACTGCATGTCCAATGGTGAAGTTATATTACTTTCATGAAGTTTTGCTATGACCACTTTCTACTCCTTTCTGTTGGTTAGTTTGTGCTTTCATTTTGCATGTTGTGATAGACTCTATCCAGTCCTCTAATTATATTTATAGATAACACATCAAACTTTATGTGCGCAAAAATCAAAGTATTAAGAAGTTTAACGAGTGGGATTCCCATAGGAATTGGTGCAATCCATAGGAGAACAAACACACTAGATGATTAGTTTTTTATATTCCAGTAGTTTGTAGACCTTACTATGGTCATAACTCGGATATATGAGAGGCAAGAAAGAAGATATCTCATATCGATACTATTGAGATTTAACTCCATTTTTTCTCCCTTGTCTCTCCCCTTGTATGGTCTGATAGAGTCCTCCCATCCTTCATGTGTTCTACTCAGAATTCTTTTCCCCTCAAACTCCTGTATCCTTAATCCATAAAACAGTTTACAATAGGGGGTTTCAGAAATATTTTTGTGAAGCTCTGTATGTTTTCATATAGATTATTACATAGTGTTGACTAAATCGGTACAGGGTGTGGGCCGGAGGACAAAAAGGTACTGCTATGGAGTTCTGGTCAAGTTCCTTATTATTAGCAAACTCCATATGAGGTGGTTTGTCGGAAATAAGGGATATGGAGTTTTCCATTGTCACCCCGTAATGCATTAATTACACATTAGGGTTAAGAAAATGTTTAGTTTAGGTTAGGGTGAATGGGGTGGCAACCAAAAGGGGTGATGTACAATAATGCAAATGAATTATGTGAGGAGGACAAGTGGGACAAGAACAAGAGAAAACTGATGGTAGATAGGTGATATAGGAGAATGCAAATTGTACAAGGAGGACAAGAATGTGTTGCACAAGGAGGCCGAGTGCGATGAGAAAGAGAAAATTGACCGCAGAGTGGGAAGAGTAGGGTGGGAAGGGGGAGTGAATTTTGTTTGAAGCGCCATCCAAAATACTCAATTTCACTATTTAAAAATTCCATGTGCAAATAGTACAATGAATTTCTTGTTTTGCAAGCTTGTTCATTCCGTGGATAACAAAGTATTGAAGTGAGAAGAGTAGAGCATGTCAACCAAGTGTTATTTTTGGTGATTCATGAATTGAGTTGTTATTTTTGGTGATTTAGGAATCAAGCAAGGAGAATAGAGCAAGGATGACCGAGTCAAATATAAGAGGAAATAGAGCAAGGAGGATCAAGTCAAATATAACATTCCCTCTATTCCCGAACCAACATTTTTGGGACCTTTATTCCCAAACATGGTTTCCATTCTAGCAAAATGTAGGCAAATTCCATTCAATTTATCTTCTATAGTTCTCCACTCTTTGCCATATTCCTTCTATGTGAGACCTTCTCATATAGACTTGTTCTTAAGCTCCCAAGTTTCTTTGTTGTCATGCCATTTGTAGTGTCACATCTAGATTCTTGGACACTGGAGTTGCAGTGATAGTAGTTAGAGTTATTTCAGTCGTTTCTCAAAGACTATTCTCCGACGATTAGATTTTGTATTCGGGGTACTGACTTCACCGTTGAGTGTGCCGTCAGCATGACCATTGGGGTTTCAGACCTAGCTCGAGTCCAGGGGTATACTTTCAAAGTGCGACTCCAAAGAGCTCGCTTCTCTAATGTTGAGCCTTCAAGTTCCTGGATATGGTGGATAGAGGCCGGTGAGCATCACCTGAATTCTCTTAGCTAGAATGGGTGTGGCTTGACTATAATCAGTGCCCAATTGTTGGCAGTTTATAGAGTGAAAAATCAAGTACTGATCTGAGTTGAGTTGATTTGAGAATTGTAAACAATCCAATTATTATGGAACTTTAGAGTCTATGTATGACTTATGTGTTAGTTGTGCTTCTATAGTGATGTTGACAACGATGTATGTTGTGTAGCAATGTATATACGCACGATAGTAACAGTTATGTCAAAAATTATTATAGATCAAGTAATCAACTACCTACAAGAGGATAAGGTATGAGGAAATGAGAGTAGAAACCATCTAGAGACGTGGGATGCAGAGCTAACCTTTAGAGGACAGGATAGAACAAGGGATTTCAGATTTCAAAATGATGGAATGTTGACATCCATAAAAGAAATTATAGATATTCTATGAGGTCGGCTTTTTTCTTCAATATTAAAGAAAAAATGAATGATCCCCTATATGTTTTACAAGTAACAAAAAGCCCTTTATCGGTTACAAGGGTTTCAGTTTTAGACATTTACTGGTGTAATTAGTTGATGCTTTAGTGAGATCATTGATGGGAAATTAGATGTAAAAGTCAAATGACCAGAGTTATAACAATTATAAGTGCCACGTGCATGAGGGTGAATAGATTTTTCACCACGTGTGAAAACTAAAACAAAAAACAAAAAGTTGAAGGAGAAGAAATTTTGAAAATCTTCACTCCACCTTTTGATTGAAGATGGGTGAATTTTATGCTTCAAAGCCAAATGATTTGGATGAGATCGGAATGAGTAATACAAACTAGTTTTTGGTGTACGCTTTGGTTTACAATAATATTTATTGTATTCCATTGTAAATTCTGTTTTTGCTTTCACTTTTTTTCATTACAATACTACAACTTGATCCTGGTAATCATCATCATCTTTCCTCCAATCAATCACTCCAATCAACCATGTACTCTAACATATCGCTCTCTTCTTCATTTCTCAATGGCTCATGGATTCATGTACAATTTTATTACATAACGCAATGCAAATGCTAGTGCAAGTGATAGGGCATGGCCTATCACAAAACTAAATCTATACCACATTCAACTAAGTTAAACCAAATTTCCTTATATGGTACTTCCTCTTGTCTCCGATGGTAGAGACAAGAGGAAATACATAAAAGAACAACACATGGTGATATCGGTAGCAACGGATTTAAATTTCATTAATGCACTATTTGAGATTTATAGAACACCATAAGTCATAGAAAGGACAGTCCCAATTTTTTTTGAGGGGGTCTCAAAATTAGATTTGATGGATGTCTACGGGGTAAATAACAAAAGTTAATTATTTGTAGTGAACTTTGTAGTGAAATGAGATGGCAATAAATGCTCTGTAAATTCAATTATGGGGTATTTTGTCTAAGTTGCATTCATTTATAAAAAGCAAGCTACGGGGTATTTCATCCAAGTTGAGTACATTTAAAAAAATCTGGCACTATGTTACGGAGGTTTAGTAATGTTGTATCTAAATAAATGATTGTCAAAAGAGGTGATATGGTTTCTTGAAAGGATGGCCATGTAGTTGGGTGAGTTGGTCTTGATTTATGAATTTTTTGGCGGATCCAAAATCCAAAATGCATACTCTCAACAATTTGAATTCTAAACTCAAATTCACCATCTTGAGTGCAAATGCTCTTTATATCAATCAACTAAAAAGCGGTTGTGTAGTTTTGCATTGGTGTGGTGGGAAATGATATGTGCTACCCCATGGCAACCAAGAAATTGATTGGGGATCTAGGAATTTACTCCAAAAGTGCAACAAAAATTTAGCAATGGAAGATCAAGTACCTTGGTGCAGTGTAGGATGCTCACTTTTGGATGCCGATCCAAGACTTATAGACTCACCTTTGGATTTCCAACCTGAACAACCATTAGGGAAATTAGGAGAACTATTGAGGATGGCTTCTTCAGTGCTTGGAAAAACAAAAGAAGATGAATGGTTTTGCATGGCGATGCAGCATTATGGCCAAATACTAGATTATTTGGAGGACTCGGAGCATTTTGCACAGATTCATGGTGGGAATTCAAAAAGCCCATTCAGAAATTGACCACTTTTAGTTTCATGGCAACATTTTTATCACGGAGGGGCAAGGATTTCCTACTTCTATGATAGGTAACAAGCTTTACAAGAAATAGTTGAGGTACATGACAATACAATGTCGTGCGTTCATATATCGCTATACAACATACATCACTATCAACATCATACACTATAGAAGCACAACTCACACATAAGTCATACATAGACTCTAAAGTGCCATAATTGCCTCCCTAGCTAGCGGTTAGATCCCTCTAACTCTAGATAACCATCTAATCCAAATATATGGTATACCCTATGATGGGCAAAGATCAAGGGGCCAGGTGCTATGGAGCCCTATCATTAGTCGTATGTCTGCAATCTATACCATATAAAGAATGAACTAGCTATAGGTAAAGTACATCTAGGACGTAACCATTGTCCTTGAGGAACCACCGTGAGGGGAGGAGTCATAGATGCCATATGCCATCCTCTCAAATAGCTATCACACACTAATATAGTAGCATCTTCACGAGAAGAGTCACATAACATACACCTCAAGCTTGCACGTACAAGTGCCAAGCTTGGGTCCATAGTACCATCAATGTTTGAGAGGTGGCATGGTGCACAATTGCACACCTGATCCTTCCAAACAACACCATCATGTCCTTCTAACACAAGGACTCCAGATGGCAAAACCTCATGCACTCTCAAGATAGTGTGGCCTATCAAAACATCAAGTGTCGTCAATGCCGTCTTTTGTAGATATACATAGTCTCTTGGATGAAATCAACGGATTGACTGTCTATAACCTCCTCCTCAAATGGTAGCATAGCATAAAGTATCTCTATGTTGAGCAATCGTCAAGTTCTCAAAGGCCGTCGGCATCACTCTCTGAAAGATCTTTGCCCATTGAGAACATGCACTCATCTATATATCTGGGTCATCCAAGTCCAAAACTACAGTGGCATCTTGACAAATGGCTGCAAGTAAATCTGGATCTTGTCCATAGAGTAGGAAGTAAGGAGAAAAGGATGCTAAGAAGGCTTGCCGGCTGAACCGATAGCCCATGGCCAACCAAGGTAATTGGAGATCCCAATCTCCCAAGTGGCCTTTCTGCAAACCATACTTTTGCAATCCTCTCTTCATTGTCTGAACCACTCTCTACTAAGCCATCTGCCTTAGGGTGATCTTGGGAGGTAGTACGGTGATCAATCAAAGCCTTGTCACACAAGACCTAAAACTCCTCAAAGAACCTTGTACCCTGATCAGTCAAAACCTCAGCTGGTGCACCAAAATGACTAAGAACTCGATCTAGGAACAAGTAAGTTGTCCCTTCACTAGACTTGTCAAGAAGTGCCACCAACTCAATCCACTTGGAGAAGTGCTCCACCATCACCAAAGCATATCGATGATGTCTCATAGTCAGCGGTAAAGGTCCATTGAAGTCCAAACTCCAATGGTAAACCAATCCCATGATATGTAATGGGTGTAACTATGGCGTAGGAGCATTGAATGATGCTCTAACTCAATCACAAACCACACAATTGGCAACAAACTGCTGTACATCGGTCTGCATATTGCACCACCAATAATGACTTTGGAGTAAGCATATGTACGCTTGACTCCAAAATGTCCTAGCTCCTCATGAGCATGACGGACCAACTGTGGTCTCTGAGATGGAAGTGATACTACTTGCACTCTACCATCCTCCCCTACAAGCAAAAGGTGTCTACCCTCCAATTTGAACCATATGGCTCGTTGAAGGACACGGTCTCTCTCCTTGGCCCCAACTGTGCCACCCACAACACCAATGTGAAGATAGTCCATCACTAAGACATCATCATGAATGTCTCGCTTAACTATACCAATATCTTCATTCTCTGGATCTGTAACCTCAATAACTCCTCTTGTATGGGCTGAGAGAGATACCACCAAAGCTTCAAAAAATATACACAAAAAGGCCAATGCATGCCAACCTGGCACCATTTCCTCATCTGTCTCACCATGCCAATGTGCTCTGGTCTGATCTTGCTAGCTCGGACATGAGTTTATACTCAACCCATCTGCATCACGATTCACCACTCCAGGTATGTGAACAACCATGAAATCATACTCTTGTAAAATTAGAGCCCATTGTGCAAGCTTCCTTGAAAGCTTGTCAGACTCCATCAACCATTTCAACAACTGATGATCACTGATGAGAGTGAAGGGGTTACCAAATAGGTAACATCAAAAATGTGCTATTGCCCAAACTGCTGCCAAGCACTCTCCCTTATATGAACTATACTTCGTCTCCATTGAATTGTTGGAGCGACTAGCATAGGCCACCACCAACTCCTTCTCCTCATCATCATGTTGGGTGAGCATCGCTCCAAGCCCCAACATACTCCAATCAGTATGAACCTAAAATGGTCATCCTTTGATCGGTCTCCTCAAAATAGGAGTAGATGTCAACCTCTCCTTGAGGTATACAAAAGCTCTCTCCTGCTCATCTCCCTAACACCACTCCTGTGTAAGCTTGGTCAGCTTTGTCAAGGCCTTGGCAATGACACTAAATCCTCTAACATAGCGGCAATAGAAGTTTGCCAACCCAAGGAATGCTTGCACTCTGCTCACATCCGTAGGCCAAGGAATATGTGCAATACCCTCCACCTTGGTCTATTGAACACCAAGTCCTCCAGGGTAGATAATGTGACCCAAATACTCAACTTGCTCATGGAAGAACCTACACTTCCCAAGATGTAATTTGAGTCCATGAGATCTCAACCTCTCAAACACCTCCAACAACTATCTCTCATGCTCCTCCATAGTAGTGATATAGACCAAAATGTCATCAATATAGCACCGAGCAAAATCCAATCCAATTAGGATCCTATCCATGACCCTTTGGAACTCAACAGGAGCATTCCTTAACCCAAACGGTAAGAATCTCCATTGATATAACACATCCTTGCCGTGATGATCAATAGCCTAGAATGCTATCTTAGACTTATCATCCTCCTTGATCGGCAACTGATGATATCCCGCTTGAAGATCCAAAGTATTGAAGACCTTTGCATGCCCAATTGCATCAAAAATCTCCTCCGATGTAGGCATGGCATACCAATCAACCCTGGTCTATTGGTTGATAGGATGGTAATCTACAAACATCCGCCTATTTGTGTAGTTGCCATGCATATCCTTCTTGGTTGGCATCATTGTTACTGATGCATACTCTCCATGTGAAATCTCCACCAAACCAACCTCAAAAAGGTCACTATTCCGGCTCTGAATCAATGTCCTCTCCATATCTATAATACTCCGAGGACAAGAGAAGAGAGAAAACACAGATTGCACACTCAAACAATCGATGCCCCAAGGGAGCACCTTCTCTTTATTATATAGACAAAGAGGATCTCATCCAAGGAAGCTCCACCCTTGGATTACTTACTTGGATGGGTGACATGTCTGGTCTAGGTCCTATCTGGTTGGTCAAACAAGCTTTGACTAGAGGGAATCTTTTAGGGAATCTTCCTGTAGGAATCTCAGAATCAAGTGAGTAAGATACCATTGGAAAGCTCTCGATGAGACAAAGCAAGGGGGAGGGAAAGCCAACCTTTCCTCCGTTGGAAGGTGACTCTACAAATTTTTGAGGCCTAATTCATCCGTTTAAGCCTCCGAAATTGCCTTCAAAGATCAGGCATATTTTGGTTCTTACTCTATTAGTAGAAGTCTTCTTTTGGTGATATCTCTTTCTGATCTATTTAGTCCATCATGTGTAAAATCCTTCCAGATGTTACCAAACCAATTATCACCTTTAAAGCATATGTCTAGCTATTGGTTCTAAGGTTCTCAAGTTTATTTCGGTTTCTGCCCTATTAGTAGAAGTACTCTTTTGGTGATACTTCTATCTTATCTATTTTGAACATCATGTATAACATCATTCTAGATGTTACCAAACCAAATTTCACATCTAGATCATATGGTTAGCTCTTGGTATTACAGACCTCCCTCCTTTTAAGACGCAACGTCCTCGTTGTGCAATTGTTGCTCAAATGCTTGCACCAACACCGGTGCATGTACCAAATTGGCAGCGGGCTCCCAGGTTGCTTCATAGAGGGGGTAACCTGTCCATTGTACTAGATAGTCCACCCGCGGGTTGCGAGTATCACGCATGCATTTTTGGAGAATCCGCTCCACTTCATATTCCTTTGTGCCATCAATGAGTGTCGGACAAGGTCAAATGTCTGGTGTGGAATGACCCTGGCCTGATCGGGGGGGGGATGTCTGCTTAGTAGGGAGACATGGAACACTGGATGGATCTTCATGTGTGGTGGTAGCTCAAGGTGATAGGCCACAATGCCGATGAGACGAAGAATCGAGAAAGGCCCAATAAAACAAGGTCTGAGCTTACGAGGTCCAACTAATGTGAGGTTGGTTGTCGACAGCCACACTTGATCCCCAACGTTGAACTCCATGTGCCAACGGTGTGCATCAGCATATTGCTTCTGTTGATTTTGCGCAATCTGTAATCTGTGCTTGGCGCTCTCCACACCTTGTTGGATTCTAGAAACAAATATATTGACTGCATCGACCTTGGTAGCCACTGGATGGATCTTCATCAAGCTAGAAGTTGTGAAGGGATGCTCACCATACATAAGGAAGAACAGAGTGACCTGGGTGGATGCATTCACTGAATTGTTGTAAGCAAATTCCACCAACGGGAGTAGGGTGTCCCACCTCTCTTGCTCTTCTAAGGTGAAGCCGCGTAACATATCTTCAATCGTGCAATTAGCCCGCTCTGTTTGGCCATCTGTTTGTGGGTGGTAAGCTGTGGACATGGCCAACTTGGTTTGAAGAAACCAAAGAGTGTTCGCCAAAACAAACTGGTGAATTGGGTGCCTCTATCAGTGATGAGTACTCCAGACAAGCCATGGTGAGCAAAGACTGCATCTAAGTATAATTGAGCTAGTTGTGGAACGGTCACCTCCTTGGTGGTAGTGCGTACATGAATCATTTTGCTGAGCCGGTCCACAAAGACCACAATGGAGTCAAACCCTGAGGTGGTCTTGGGTAATTCATAGACGAGATCTATACTCGTTCCCAATGTTGGGTAGGAGTGGGAAGAGGTTGAAGGAGCCCTGCAGGAGCTTGATTAGAAGCTTTGTTCTGTTGACAAAGTAGGCAGCTACGCTCATAGTCCATCATATCATTGCTCATCTTGGGCCAATAGTAATGGCGCTTGATTGCATCCAAGGTCTTGTCCACTCCGACATGAGCTGCAATGGCCGAATCATGACATTCCGCTAGAATGGTGGTGCGTAATTCTAGGACATTTGGGATCCATAATCTGCCATCCCAAAAGGTGAGTCCTTGGGTGCTGGTGACACCTTTGGATGATTGTGCTTCTACAATCTGTGGATCAGTTTTTGTAGCAGCCAAAATCTCTTGCCAAAATTCAGGGTTAATCTTAACCTCTGCCACCAAGTTGTTAGCCATTGGCATGCGGATGAATGCATTTGCAAGTTGCTTCTTACCTTCCACGTAGGTGATTGTCATGTTGAAGCGTTGTCGCCACTTTGCCCACCAAATTTGGCGACAAGATAGATCCTTCTGCGTCTCGAGGTAGGCTAGAGGTTTGTGGTCTATCTCTACTACAAATGCCTTCTAGCCTAAGTAGTGCTTCCAATGCTTGGTTGCTAGAACGATGGCCAACTCTTCTCATTCTGTGGTGTGGTAGTTGCACTCTGCTGGTAACAACTTTCAAAGAAATATGCAATTAAATGCCATCCATCATGCCACTCTTGTTGTAGGACTGCTCCTATTGCTACGCCTAATGCATTTGTAGTCAACTTGATTGGACATTTTGGGTCATACCACTTCAAGATTGGTGCATGTAGCAAGGCGGCCTTCAGTTCTTGAAAGGCCAACTCTTGTGCAGTTCCCCATGTCCACTTCTTCCCCTTGCTAAGTAGTGCCGTTAAAGGTTGTGCAACCTTGGAGAAGTCCTTGACAAATCTACAATAGAATCCTATCAACCCCAAGAAGCTCTTAAGTTGAGTTTGATCTTCTAGGGCACTCCATTTTTGAATGACCTCTATTTTATCTGTCAATACTTGAATGCCCTTTGCACTTACTCTATGCCCCAAGTAGTCTACTTCAGACTTGCCAAACTCACACTTTGAGATTTTGGCGTACAACTGATTCTGTCTTAGAATCTAGAGGACCTCTCATAGATGTTGCTTGTGTTCTATCATTATGCTACTATATACTAAGATATCATCCAAGAAGACGATAACAGACTTATCCAAGTATGGACGAAATATGTCATTCATTAGACTCATGAAAGTGGCAGGTACATTGGTGAGGCCAAAAGGCATCACAAGATACTCAAAGTGGCCATACTTGGTTCGAAAGGTAGTTTTGTACACATCCTCCTCTGCAATTCAATTATAACCGCTCCGCAAGTCCAGTTTGGTGAAGTATCTCGCTCCATGGAGTTGATCAAACAGGTCATCCATGTGAGGTAAGGGGTATTTATTCTTCAATATTTGCTGATTGAGACCCTGATAGTCAATGCACATGTGCATTGTACCATCCTTATTAGACCCATAAAATATCTATCGGTCTTATAGACAATTGTCGTCCCTATGACATATAGAGGCAGTTTCTGCTTGTGAGATTTTTCTTTAACTCCAATGATTGGCCATTGGTAGGTTCTCACTACTTTCTTCCTCCAATCCACCATAGGGTTGTATTGCTCCATCCATGGCATGCCTAAAATTGCATCATAACGAGCTAACTATATCACTCGCCACTTAATTGCTTCTTGATATTCTCCTACAGAGAGGGTTACCCATCTAGGTAATGATTCAATCCTCTCTATTTACCCATTTGGTCACTCTACTTCTTTACTTCCATCTCTCTCTAGATCCATTCCCAATCTTATAGCAATAGAGCAAGACAAAGAAATTCTCTGTTGCTCCTGGATCTATTAATACTCGCACTTGATTACCTTCTAGCATTCCATTCACAACAATCAATTGTGAGGTTGCCTTTCGAGATCTTTGCGCATTATTCTTCTTCCTTCCCTCGGTTCTCTGCTTCCTTATTGAGCCAGTAAGGCCGCGAGGTACCTTTATTGGCGATCTTTGTTTTCCAAAGTGATTTCTACCTCCTCCTCTTCAATGTGCCTCTCCATGTTGTTCAAATATTGCCTGAACAAAGGCCGAGGGCCTCTAGGGAAACGAGTGCGATAGTTGGTAGATATGTGTCCAATACGGTCACAATTGTAACAACGGTGTTGTTCTCCTTGAGTCCCTTCTCCTCGTGGGACTCTCTCTCTTCGTTCTTCTACCCGTCCCCGCTCTCCTTGAAGCGATCGTGCTCCTCGATCTTGGAATCTAAGGTTGCCCAATTCCATCGGTATTGGTCCACCCATGTGTGGCATTTTTGCCCGATAATGTTGAGGTGAAGCTACTCCTTCACCTCCACCTAATGCTCCTGCTATTCTCTACCTACAAGCAATGGCTTCAAATATCGTGTGAGGATTTTGCACCATGACTTCTTGGCGAATCTGCTCTTTCAACCCTCGTTTGAAATTGTCAAGAGCCTCTGCTGGACTCATGTCGATAATTGCGACTTGTAGATCCAAAAATGCTTCCACATACTCTTGTACGCTATTCTTCTATCTCAATCCTCATAGTCGGGTTCGAGCCATTTGCACAAAATCCACCGATTGGAAATTCTTCAACAGTCCTTCTTGCATTGCTGTCCATGTGACCTCTCTTCTCTCTACCAACATGGATCGTTCCCAAACATCATACCATGTGAAGGCTTTATCGGTCAAGTACCCACATGCAAACATGCCTGCAACATGCTCTGTGATCTCTGTTGAGAACAATCAGAAATATCGATTCATTGTCGAGATCCAATTTTCCACTACTCCCATCGTATGTTGCACCTTGTAAGGATCAATGTTGTAGGTCTTCTTCATCCGGAGTAGCAATGTGGCTTCATCGTTGATAGGGTTTGTAGGCACAGGTGCCTCTCCAAGTACTTCAGTTGTAGGTACTGGGGTTTGAGACGGCTCTTCTTCTTGCATGGCTTGATTGTTCCTGAGGATCTGCACTTGACTTTGTAATGTCTCCATGGTCATCTTAATCTCTCGAAATCCATTCAACATGACTTGCATTCCTTGCACCAACTCTTGCAATTACGGATCCATGGTTCCTGCAACACTCAATTGCTAATGTCTATTTCAATACAGAGTCAATATGATCACCCAGGAAGGCGCACAAACTATCGGAACTACCATTGGGACCTCCGACGCTATCACTTGTTGATAATACTCCTCACTAAAATTCCTAACCACAAATTCTCTAAACATCACTTTCGGTCTCACTACATAACGGATTTCTACTTGAGTATTGAAAGGGAGAGGATTTGGAACATTCATATCCATTACATCATAATAGAATGTAGATTGTCAAATCCCACTCTCTGTCATATATCACCACAGGTAGAATCACTGGGTTTGGTGAGTTCATCACTCTGTCCATGAATTTTGCACCAAAGTGATAAACTAGCAATACCCTCATCTGCTCAGGCTGGATGTACATAACCTTGATGTGGAATCGATTTGAGAATGGAAAGTTAGGTGCGGGAAATTGTCCTCCCGGTGCATCCATCCCATCCGCTCTCTAAAGTCCTTCCTAAGTCTCGCAATTTCTCTATGTTCTCCACCTCAAATTACTCAGTTTCAGTAGTTTGTGCTATTCCAAGAGGGGTGATCCACTCTCTTGGAGTAAAACACTCTCTCTAATACCATTGTAATACTCGAGGACAAGAGAGAAGAGAAAACACAGATTGCACACTCAAACAATCGATGCCCCAAGGGAGCACCTTCTCTTTATTATAGAGACAAAGAGGATCTCCTCCAAGGAAGCTCCACCATAGGATTAGGGACACAGATAGGTGACATGTCAGCAAGCTCCACCCTGGGATTACTTACTTGGATGGGTGACATGTCTGGTCTAGGTCCTATCTGGTTGGTCAAACAAGCTTTGATCGGAGGGAATCTTTTAGGGAATCTTCCTATAGGAATCTCAGAATCACGTGAGTAAGATACCATTGGAAAGCTCTTGACGAGACAAAGCAAGGGGAGGGAAGGCCAGTCTTTACTCCATTGGGGGGGGGGAATCAACACATTTTTGAGGCCTAATTCATCCGTTTAAGCCTTCGAAATGCCTTCAAAGATTTCAGGCATATTTTGGTTCCTACTCTATTAGTAGAAGTCTTCTTTTGGTGATATCTCTTTCTGATCTGTTTAGTCCATCATATGTAACATCCTTCCAGATGTTACCAAACCAATTCTCACCTTTAAAGTATATGTCTAGCTATTGGTTCTAAGGTTCTCAAGTCTATTTTGGTTTCTGCCCTATTAGTAGAAGTACTCTTTTGGTGATACTTCTATCTTATCTATTTTGACCATCATGTAGAACATCATTCTAGATGTTACCAAACCAAATTTCACATCTAGATCATATGGCTAGCTCTTGGTATTACAATATCACTATATCGATAAGGATGTCAAAAAATTGGTGTATTGCTAGTCAACTCAATCTGTATACCTGGTCCCTTTAGAGCACCCAAATCCTTCTTATTGAAGGAAAAACAACTCATGTGGCTCCTCAAGAACCTCCAAACCCTCCGTCTTTCCTCTCCAATAAGCTTGGGTCTAAGATCTAGCTCCCAAGTATCCTCTGTAATTGTCGTAGGAGTGGAAGACGTATTGATTGGCTGCTACACCGGGCCCTTGGGAGCAATAGTGTCATGCCTCCGCCCACTAGAGGTCCCAACCTCTGTGTGAAAAACTCCCTCCACTCTGGCTGCTAGCTCTACACGTCCTCTAGCTGCATCCAAAGTGGACCAAGGGTCTAATCCAAGTAGCCGACGCTCACCTGGATGGACTCCAAGTAGACCACTCTCCCTAGTAGCTACTGGTTGTGTCCTAAGAATACCATGTCCACTTGTTCCATCGCCCCCAACATGTACCTGAATCGTCTCGATAGGCACAGGGCTCAAAAGTGTCCAAGTGGTGATGCCTATCAAGCGCATCCTACGCTACTCTGCCAAGCCAAGGCTCACAATCCAAGTCAAATAGTTCAGGTCCATAGCCTGACCTAACACTTGACACATGGATGCCTTTGACACTATTTGAATAGTGGTAATACCAGTGCAAAAACTCATTGCTCGCTCTCTCTCATCGGTGTTGGGCTCCACCAACTACTGTAATTGTGAGTCCCAAACAAGTCCAAGTCCTCCGTCTCAAAAAGCATGAGAGCTTAGGAAACTCATGAGTGTAGGAAATGCGGCTCTAGGCTATCTAACTAGGTTCACCACTACCATAGGTGACTTATCAGCCACTACCATTGTTTGAGACTAACGCCCAACATCCAAGATGTCATCAACAAGGATGTGGTCAAGTCGTTGAATCCCATCATAAGCACATTGTAAAACCTCTCTAGGCAAGAGGTTTGTCCACCAAAAATGAAGATGATGAGCCCATGATCCCACTCTAGCTGCATCTAACAATACAGTAGGTCCCATCCAAGAATGGGCCTGATGTGTACTCACCACCACTTTGGTGTGAGAATCACCCATCAAAGGAACGTTCTCCAAAAGGTAAGCTAGAGAAACAAACTGATGAACCTGGAGATGTTGTAGTATCCGTAACATCTCCCAAAGCACACAAGAACAAGGATCCTAAAGACCCAAACTGCGGCCCGTATGTGTATGTCCCTAACATGGCTCTCCAAAAATCACCAAGTGAATAGGCCCATGTCTCTCTAGATCATGCACCCGCAATAAGGAGGAAATGTCTATTGGTAGGGCCTTTTGGTAACCTCTAACTGCTAAAATCGGTAATAACTCAGGACACTAGTAGGTCAAGTGTGCCATATGATGTAGAGAGTCTCGCCTAGCAATCTCATCTCTCTCTACATACAAGTACCTTTGTACTCGTATACCCGCCAGTAATACCGTAGCTAGTCCGGTGCTAATCCCACCAAACAACTCCAATAGACATATCCCCTCTATAGGATACTACCAAGCAATGAGTGTGGTATCCAAAAGTGTCAAAGTAATCGACTCTGGAGGCTCATCCTCACACTCATCTCCTGATGGTACCAAGGCTCCACTCCAAGCCTATTGCACCAATTGATCTCTATGTTGTTGCAATGCCTCCTCTGAACTCCACAATGGAACATCCAAGGTGGATGGAACAATCCCATTTGTACTCCAAATCCGAGTGATCTCCTTTGGTACTGGAGTATCCTCTGCATGGGCGTTCCCTTCCAACAAGTCACTAGGCCAAGTTACTGCACCACTGAAAGCTAAAACTGATGTTGCAATGGTCTCGGAATGTAGTGAGCCAAGACTACCACTATTGAAATATACTGGTAGGCAACATATCCATCCCTCATCAGACTTCCAACTTGGTCTATAGGAGGCTATTTCCTCCCAATAGTTAATGTTGAAACCCATGGGGTATTAACATTGTTCCCCCAACTAGCACATCGTATGACTCAACTATTGTCGCAATAGCCTGAGCTCTCACCATTGAGCTATCAATCGGATGACCAGGCTGAACCTGGACAACAAGCTCTCCACGTGTGATTTATAGTGTCAAACCACCACCTAGAGATGTTTGGATTTGAAATAGACACCTCTCCACATTGATCTCAGTAATTCCAAACCGACTATTGCAGCCTTTCCCAACATAAGGGGCTGCGCACCAGAGTCTAACAAGACTCTCTATGGTGTATAGACCTTCCTTGAAAGGTCCCACCAAACAGAAAATCCTCCTTTGGTTATCCAATAGGATAACACCAAGTGTGAATTGCGCTCTTTCAAAGGCCGGTCTAGTTGGCAACTCCTCCAATCTAACTGTTGTTGCCTGCCATAAACCATTGGTCGTTGAACAAATCCCATGCTCCTCAACCAAGTCAGCTCCACTATCAACCACCTATCAATTGCGCTCTAGTAGTAGGAACCACATCATCCCTACTCTCATAAAGCATGGCAGCCAACCGGAACATTGGGCTGGATCAACTCCCAATGTCATTGGCTGAAAACAAAGGGCACCGCATAATCAACTGAGCCACCCCCAACATCATGCTAGACTCAATCTGTGTAGTAGTAGGTGGCTGATTAGCAAGTAGTCTATCATGCACTCCATCACCACCTACCACACCTGCACTAGGACGTCTAGGAGCCATGGATGTCATCTACAATGCCTCATATAGCATGAAAGACTAGGGAAGTCTGACCTGTCTCCCAACCTCTCCTCTCTATGGGTCCAACTCCATTGATACTCCTCTAGGCTCTTGTAATACTCCGAGGATAAGAGAAGAGAGAAAACACAAATTGCACACTCAAACCTTCGATGCCCAAGGGGGCACCTTCTCTTTATTATATAGACAAAGAGGATCTACTCCAAGGAAGCTCCACCATAGGATTAGGGACACAGATAGGTGACATGTCAGCAAGCTCCACCCTTGGATTATTTACTTGGATGGGTGACATGTCTGGTCTAGGTCCTATCTGGTTGGTCAAACAAGCTTTGACCGGAGGAATCTTTTAGGGAATCTTCCTGTAGGAATCCAGAATCACATGAGTAAGGTACCGTTGGAAAGCTCTTGATGAGACAAAGCAGGGGGAGAGAAGGCCAGCCTCACCTCCGTTGGGGGGAGGGGAATCTGCACATTTTTGAGGCCTAATTCATCCGTTTAGGCCTCCGAAATTGCCTTCAAAGATTTCAAGCATATTTCAGCTCCTACTCTATTAGTAGAAGTCCCCTTTTGGTGATACCTCTTTCTGATCTGTTTAGTCCATCATGTGTAACATCCTTCCAAATGTTACCAAACCAATTCTCACCTTTAAATCATATGTCTAGCTATTGGTTCTAAGGTTCTCAAGTCTATTTCAATTTCTGCCCTATTAGTAGAAGTACTCTTTTGGTGATACTTCTATTTGATCTATTTTGACCATCATGTATAACATCATTCTAGATGTTACCAAACCGAATTTCACATCTAGATCATATGGCTAACCCTTGGTATTACAGCTCTAGACCATGTACTTCACTCCTAGTCACTACTGTAGCTACCTCCACCTATGTTGCTCTGCACATGAAGTCCAAAGCATCTCTATCACCAACATATGAGGTGGAAGCCTCATCATCCAAATCTGATCTCCTCTAAGCAATGGCCATACTAGCCAATCTCTACTCCAATTGCTCAATTCGAGTAGCCATAGTTGTATCACAAGTAAGGGCAGGTATTGCACCTCTACTAGGTGTAGATCCTCTACCACCTCATCCTCCATGAACAAGAGCTCCTCTATTGCCTACCATAACAGCCGTACCACTCCGTAACTCCGAGTGTAGGTCAAAGCACCGGTCACTAGTCTGACCAAATCTATGGCAATGCTCATATTGCCTCTATGATGGCTGTGATGCACCAGAGGTATCAGGTCCACTACCTTGAATACACTCTCTCCTATGGTGAGGTCCACCACAAGTCCAACAAGCAACACCACTACTCATTGGTTGTTGCTGACCCAAAAATGAAGGTAAGGGTCTAACTATAGTATGCTCTCCACTCGCTCCATAAGATCTGGGTTGTCCACTCTGTCCTCAGAAACCAATTGGGCGTGGTGCACTCTATTGCACTTTAGAAGAAGTCACAACTGTGGATGAGATCTCCCTACCAAATCCAGATGTCACCACTCTCTCCTCCACCATGTTGAGCTCAATACGCTCAAGCAAACCAAAGACAACTGCCAAAGTGGGCAAAGTAGCTTGTAACAACGTAGCATCACGAACTCTACATCATAACTCCCTATCTAGTATCCCATACCAAAAATAGACTACATGGGCCTTAGTAACTCCTTGAGTGAAATTGATCAGTCGTCTCATATGAGTGTATGCCTTGTGTAGGCTCTCTCCAGCCTTCTACTGTAACTGCTACAAGCTCCTTAGCTTGTCAGACCGTACTCATTGGTAGTTCTGCCTCAAACATTGGAAGAACTCTACCATGGGGTTAAACCTTGGTACCACACTACCTCCTATAGCAATACCTCCACTCGTGGTAGCACTATCTCCAACTAGTGCACCTCCACTAACTCCACCAACACTACTTGAGCTAGAACTCGTGGGTACAACCAATCTACTCTTGGGAACTCAGCCTGAAGTGATAGAGATATAGTTCAAAGACCAATATTTGTCTCTATAACTCAAGCTCCTCCAAATGAGCTCTCCTAAACACATGGTAGTTGTCCATTGGTAGACACTCCAAATGCTAAAACAACCCCTTCCATGCCATGAAAGGTGTAAACAAAGTCGAGTTCCGCATTTGCTATAGATCACACCAACTATTGAACTCTTGGATGAAGTCATCTAACTCAATGGTACCCATTGTACCAGAGTAACGCCTAGGGCCTTTGGAGACCCCATAAATCTTGTCCATGTCCCACAACAACGGTGCGGACATGCCAAGTGCACTCTCAACTAAATCAACTCTTATGTCGAACTCCAACTCAAAGTCAATTTCCTCCTTCATTGGGACCCAAGATATAGGTTGATACCAAGTGCCACTCCGAGTAAACCCACTGCATACTATAGGGCTAACTCCTCTGGAATCCCCAAAGAACTCCATAGTGACAAAGTAAATGCAATTGCAATTGCAAACCAGAATCACAAATTGCAACTGCAAACTGCAACCACAAGTACTTCACCACCAAGTGCCAACACCAACTAAGCACCAACAAGTGCCAATACCCACGGAACACCACCCACTAATGTAACTCTAATTGAGATAACTACACTAAGGGAAAGGCAATCAATAACCTACCATCACAACATGCACTCTCATGGTCTGTAGGTCATCACTTCCTACCTCAATGGAGAGAAACAAAGATAGTTTGACTGGTCATCACTCCAGCCTCACTACCAAGAGCACACCAGAGCACCAACGCTCTAAATTCAGGGCACCTCACACAAACGTGATGCACAAACAAGAAGTAGAAAATGGAGAGAGTCCAATCACAAGAAATCTAAACAAAAACTCTCCATCTCATAAAGCAACATGGGATTGACTCTACCACCATTTGGCATTTGACATAAGAGAAGTTTGTATCTAATGTCTTAAGCTACCAAGATCACCAAGAATGAAATCAAATTGCCTCTCCTAGCCAAAGCTACAAGTGTATAGGTAACAATGGCACATTAGGACAACAAGTGAGGATGGACCAGATGGCTAGGGCACTAGTCTAGGAATAAGAGATCCAGGGTCAAACCCTATTGCGCACAATCTAGCAGGGTGGGCAGATTTTGCCAAACAATGACCAACATTTACTCCAAACTAGTTAGCCTCACGCCAGCAAGCTAGCTTGTTGGCCCTTCTAGGCCTTCATAGCCTCTCATAGCTCACAGCCCTATGCCTCGAAATGCAGAAATGAGGCCGTTCTTCTTGCCACTTTGAACCCTCTCCAAATCTGGCAAAACTCCTCCAAATCTGCAAAAACTCCTCCAAACTTGCAAAACTCATCTAAATCTGGCCAACCAGCAAAACTCCTCCAAATCTGCCCAAAATTTGACGTAAACTCCAACAAAAATTTGACAAAAAATTTGACATAAACCCTAAAGTTGGCTGACTACCAAATCCTCCATTAACTCTTCACTCGAGCCAAATTGAAAAAATGAGTTTCTCCAAATCACAAATTCACGAGTATAGGTTCCCAACTCCTCCTTCAATTTTACTTTTTGAGCACAACTCGCAACAAATTGGTCTTGTCTTCACCTCATGAGCTCCAAATCACAACCATTGCTTGAAATTTGCTTCTTCTTTGCTAAAAAATTGGCCAACGCTTCCGTACACCATCTGCCTTATTGCCAATTCTGCATCCACCAACGAGCTTTTGCACACTAGGGAAAAATTAAACTTTGATTGAGCTACCAACGATCCACCGAGCTTGGAGATACCACCAACACTCACTGTTCCTACACCCAATTTCCCCCTAACTTCACTTCTTTGATGTAATCAGATTGTTTACAACTCTTGAATCCACTCAACTCAGATCAATACTTGATCTATCACTCTATAAACTGCCAACAATTGTGCACTGATTACAATCAAACCACACTCCTCTAACTAAAAGAATCCAAGGGACACTCACCGGCCTCTATCTACCATATCCTAGAACTCGAAGGCTCAACATCAGAGAAGTGAGCCCTCTAGAGCTGCACCTCAAAAGTATACCCCTAGACTCAAGCTAGGTCTGAAACCCTAACGGTCCCATTGACTGCACACTCAATGGTGCAAATGGTGCAAAGTGATGCTGGGCCCCATCGTGAAGTCAATACCACGAACATGAAATCTAACTGTCAGACAATAGTCTATGGGAAATTGCTGAAATACCTCTAACTACTATCATTGCAACTCTAGTGTCCAAGCAATCTAGATGTGACACTACAAATGATGTGACAACCTCATATCGAAACTATTGACATCCAGCCCCATTTTACCTCTTTGTCTCTCCCTTGTATGGCATGATAAGGCCTTCCCATCCTTTGTGTTTGTTGCGTGGTCACCTTTTCTTTAACTTTCAGGATCAAAATTTGAAACTGTGGGGGAATCATCGTATCTTCCCTTCATAGAAGTAGACCACTTGAACCCTACTACTTTGAATCAAGAGTTCACCCAATGCAATGATCTTCTTGCTAGATTATGCAGTTCATAAGTAGCAGAGGTATCGACACTTAAAATTGACAATTGAGATTTTGGGTACTCCGTTTGGGTTCATAGTGTTGACATATAATTAGTATAGCTAATTAGCTAGGACCAAACTAACAAAGATTTTGAAAATTTATTTAGGATATAGAAATTAGAAATTATTATTTTATATAAAATATTTTTGGTATACTAAAAATTTAAATATTTCTAAAATGAAATGAGAATTGTAACATTGTTCCTAAATCATGGGAATGTATATTATGCAGAGCTTCAAAAATTTATTTGTATATTGCGCACAACTCAAGAAGCTTTGGTCACTTGTATTTATATGCTGTAATTAATGATAAAATTCAGATTAAGTCAATGTTGACCTCTATATTTCAAATTTCATTAATCTATATTACCCTAAAATTTATTTTTTTACCTTCTCAAAATAATATAAACAGGTGTACATATCTTATTTTACAACATTTTGTATTTTTTCCTTCTTTAGATATATTATATATTTTGGCTAGTATAATCCACATTAATAAACTGTTTCCCGTGGTGACATTACATAGCATCAATGGATACCTCCTAGTTCCCACCGGCCGTCTTGGTGTCAACGCACTTGCATTATTAAAACGTAGATCATATGACCTTTTGAGTGGTCTCATTTCCACATTACCTCTTTCTTTGAAATGAATCCCAAAAAATTTATAACGGTTGATTTAGGAAGAATCTCCTCATGAATATTCAGCATCAATAATATGATTAGTATACGTTGTACCAAAATCATTGAAGATATTTCGTAATCTGGTACTAATATTCTATATTTGACACTAATTCTTCTTTACCTCCATTTTCATCAGATATTAACCACACTGATTGATGGGTTAAAAGATTATGGACAGGTGCTACGAGAAAGCCACATTTAAATTTCCTTTGCGTTTTTTTTCTTGTTTACAAAATTTCTCATCATTCTCATTATTCAAAGGATAAAACAAGAAATTAATTTAGCCATTTTTCTGATAAGTAGTGGAAAATTTAGTGGAAAAGGATACTGTTCAATTCAAGTCTAGATTGAGAAGAATACTTAACATATTGATCCACATTATTTAGCACTTCTTCTTACACCTTTGATAAGTTTTGCCAACTTAAATTCCAACGTACAACCGTCAAAATCTTAATCACTTGATACTCTGTAACGCTCTAGATATATATTTACTTTGGGTGTTTCATTGTAGAAATTGAGAAGTACTTTTGCTTCTCAGGATATGGGGCACATCCTTCTAGGGTTCTGCCTGAAGTTTATCACTCAAGACCACTCAAATTTATTCTTACCGTTCTTAACGAATCCGAGTTCATACATCTTCATTATAGTATGTATATTGATGTATAACCTTGTTAACAATATTGTTCTCTCGAGTCAATTAATATTTAATCCTCTAAAACTTCTCTTTGCTTTTTATCCTCTGTAAAGACAAAATAGATCTCTCGATCACCAAGTTACTTGTCCCGCAGATGAGAGAGCAGACCCATGTGAAGAAATAACTTGAAAGTTTTGAATGTTTCCATAATTTACAGTGATAATTTTTACAAAACATAATGATCAAATACTTTCTTACTAAGATTATATTTCATTTGTCACATTCTTCATCCATAAAAATTTTGGAAAACCTGGGGATAATGCAAATACATATAGCATGCAAATACCTGTTGCTTCCTCCACAACATGAACATAAGTGTACAATCGTGTTCACGCACTTTCTCTGGTCTTGGGCTGCCAGAGGTTTGGCTGGAGATGCAATTCGGGGCTATCCGGCCTCGGGGATGAGGGACTACAATACTTACATTATTATTATTATAGATTATTATACTTAATTCCACAATTATAATAAATCACTGTTATAGTAATTGGCGGACGTCTTTATACGTGAGCAAAACTCACAGAGATGTGTCCGTATCCTTCCTTCTCTGGCGGTTTACTGGGAAATAGCTGTTTCAGCAAAACCACTGATGCAACGCAGCACTGGTGGTTTCGATCGATGTGCTTCATCGGGAGCAGAGCTGCTGTGGAGAGCGGAGAAGAAGTCTTGTTGAAGATGGAGAACTCGCGGGGAAGAAGACGATTGGGGTTTACTCTGACCTTGATGCTTGCGTGGATTATCATAGAATGCGTTGCTGCTGACACGGGATCACGCGAGGATGCATTTGTAGATTATTCGGGGATGTCGTCCAAACGGAGTGCGATCAAAAGTTTCACAGGTGAACATAGACCGCTCTATTTCCAGTTCTTTGCGTCATGGATTGATTAATTGATTGATTCGATGATGTCATTTTCGTAAATATGCAGAGGATTTCCTCTAAGGTTTCGCTCAAATTCGAGAGGTCATGTTTAAAATTTAGATTCGGGTTACCAAACGATGGTACTTACTTCCAATTTTGCATACATTCAGTTGCGGCTATTTTCTCCGGGGGTTTCCTTCCTGGGGGACTGGCTGAACCACAACTGTTCGAAATGAAATTAAAATTCTGTGTACCAGTATTAGAGAAACGCGAACCTGGCCGGGAGTTGAAGAGTCCAGAATTAGACTCAAAGTTGACATTAAGTGAGTTTATACCAAATATACTTTTACCAAATGTATGAGCAGTTGGAAACCAAGGGATCCCACTCAAAGAGGGCATGAATTCTAACAGTGCTGAAATCCAAATGCAATCCATGAAGTCGTTTGATCGGCCTTCTTTCTTGGTGCACGCTGATGCTCTCCAGTCAATTTGGTCTTCTCTACCAAATTCGAGAATATGAAGACCTGTTTTCCTGCTGCGCTCTCTTTCTGGTTTCTTTAGATGAAGAAGGCGTATGATTTGTAGGCTGTACACTAGCTTTCGGTGTTTCCATTCAATGATCATGACTCAATATAATTGTCGAATACGGGCCCTCGTTACGACGTACTCCTTACTCGTCGTGAGCGTCTCTGTTTTCTGTGATGTTCATGACCTGTCTCGAAACAAAGTTTGATTATCTTCGACTTTGCGCAGGATATTACAGTGAAACTTGCGGGAGATATCGCTTCCAAATCTGTCAACTACATGAAGGTTAGTTCTGGGAAGGAGTCTATTTTGCTATCCTACCAGTATACCTTGGACTGCATATAAAACATATGCTTGCAGAAAATTTGAAATCATACCGACTATCCTTGTCGGGAACAATATACCGAGCATAACTAGCGAATTCAAGAAAAGCTTCTTGCTGTATCTTTTCACTCAAAGAGACTGCAAAACAACTAAAAAAGCGGGCATATGATTGAAGAGTACTGAGTAGAGACGAGCTGAGGACGTTGTTGTGTGCTGCTGATGCAGGAGTTGATGTGGTGATGTGCTTGAGCGGAGCCTAGTGAGTCAAGGGCTCATGGATGGATGCTCATTCTGTCGTGCGGAGCCTGCTGGCACCACTATTGACGAGGGCCGTGACAACATCCGGCCGGGGTCGTGTAACATCCTAATACCCAGTGCTATTTTTTCCGTCATGAGTTGTCGAGTGAATTGCTAGGAATTGTCCTCCGTGTCATAATGTACACCGTAAGTTTTTCAGGTTGAGGTGCTCAACTTCTCTAGCTGTTGAACTTCTCCTTTAGCAACAGGTGGTCAATTTGAATTGGGTGTTTCATATCCAGGACACCAGTGAGTTCTTTTTCAATCCAGAAGCGCCTTCTGAGTGGGACGGAAGGTTCTCTATGTGGGGAAAGGTAAGATCGTACCACCTCAAGTATGGATGACCCGCAGTTTTAGTTTCGTGTTATATAAGACTTGTAGTTGTGAAACTTGAATCAGCTGTGGACTCTCCATAGCTGAGTTTTCTCTCGGGTGATCAGAGTTGACGCAATCAACCTTAGAAGAAAACACACATTGATCTGAGTGACGTTATACTTACTGAGTTGGATCAGGTGGTGGGCTTCACGAGCTGGATTGTGCTGCGGAGAATTGTAGCTCTTCCTTCAAGACAGGAGATCCATTCTAGTGGCACTGTTCTGCGAATGCTTGTTAACCAGTAATTTATATGGTCAGATTAGAGACTTCAGTGCCTCTTGAATTATGCAACAACATGACAAAAGAAGCATTACAGTAGATTTTAAGCAACCTAGACCTGCCCATTACTGGCAAGACGTAACTATTCTGCAGAATCCTGTCTTCCTACGATCCTAGTAAGAAAAAGACCCAGACTTAAAGCTCTATCTAGTATGCAAGATCGTCCGTGGAGAATAAAATCTGAATAAACTCAGGAATCGGACACCTTGCTTAGTCACAGGAAATCATGTTTAGACGTAACTATCCTGCATGATCTAGCTTTCCTGTCTTCTTACGCTCTTAGTAAGAAAGGATCCACACACTTCGAGCTCTAATCGGCAAAATTGGCAGTGGAGAATAGAATCTGAACGAACTCAGGAATCGCACACCTTGCTTATACACAGAAAATCAAGTTTCAACTGAGCCGGATGTTATGTACTATGTCGGATGTTTTCCTCTTCATTTGTACATACTCTTCAAACTTGTCGAAGGGACGGTACAGCTGGATTATCATGTTTCCTCTCGTTTAGATTAGATCTGTTCTTGAGATACAAAGAGGAAAGGTGCTTGTGCCCCTTTTTAAGAACAAGATGCTTGATGTTTAAAAAGTACCACTCATTGCCAAAATGTTTTCTTTTGCGAAAGAAACGTGAAAATCGATGGTTACTTTTGTTTTATATGTCATGGCAGACATTAAAGTCAAATTTGTCTACGAATGTTGAGTTGAGACTCAAAAAAGATAACACCCTTCACCTCCTTAGCAGAGACAAATACTTTTTCGCGCCGTTAGATAATCCGCTGTTCCGACAGTCGGTATAATTTCGTCCGGTTAGGAACTTAAAAGTGTCGACAAGCTCTGTAAATGCTGTTGGCTGCTGGCTTGTAGAAGTCGTCTTGTTGTAGCTCATGCGCATGTTTAGTTTCCAACGTCGACCATAACACACACCGTTCTCAACACCAAAGTCTTAATAAGTCGATCACATCTAATCATAGGTTATTACATGGTGTTGATAACCTTCCTCTGTCACAACGAGGATTGTCTCTAATCAAAGTTCGACGGAACGGTCATCGCTTTGGCACCCACTATACCAAAACCTTGGGTTAAACCTTCGACTTTGAACTTAAACTGGTGTACGGCAGGTTTGTGTAGTGTACAACATTACAGATCAAGTTGTTCAAGATCAACTAATTCAAGTTGTTGGAGATCAACTAAGTCTCAACGTTAAACTCAAGTTGTTCCGGGTTTTGGCTTCTAATATTCATCTGGTGTTAGTTGCAACTCATATATGTCTCTTTTGGTTTAGTTTCCCTGTACTTAGGCCAAAAGCACCGGTCAAGATTTCTTCACATCCCCAACAAGTTCGATGAATTCCAACTCTATTCATAGTCTGATTGTTACATGCATATGGTACGCACCTCAGACACAATTAACATTACCTTTGCTGTGAACACATTCAGCATACTGTTCATCTCGATAGGCGTACCTGCGCAGCCATCAGATTTAAAAATAGCATGCTTTACAGACGGTACTAAAGGTAACAGTCGTCCTATTATGCCAAAATTATGTTAATTCCGGGGAGACTCAACTGCAGGTCACCATGTACAACCTAGTAGGGTACCCAGCATTTCCACTTTTAGTTAATATGTACGTCAGGTTATGAACTATACAGCACTGCTATGATCAATCTTCGTCTACAGGGTTTAAGAACCATAAACATATTAATGATTTTCACTAGTGAGTCTCTTGAGCGCTGCAGCTCATAAAAGGGTTCTTAGTGTTGGAGCTTATTAATCAACTCACAGTTTCTTTCAATGCTATTTGGATTTCTATATTGTTCTCTATCGATCCCAGGAACGACGATTGATAACGTCGTAGTGTAGTGTAGGGGAATGATTGTGCATGTTTCCGATCCATTCTGGAAGACAATTTCAAGTGCGATAAGCTTGTCAGGTCTTACAACGAAGTAATAGGAGGACAGTTGGATAGAGCAACAACCGTCTAGGTTGAAGGTCACGAGTTCAAATCTTAAAGGCTTGCGTGAAGTGCACGTTAAACATTATCTACCAGTAGTAGTCCGTCTCCAAACAATCTAGCGTTTCCAAGTTGCCTAAGTTTCCGAAACCCCCTGGGAAGGGCCTGCAGCCCTGGACAGTCTCGCAGCCTCAAATCCTTCAGGCGAAGAAGTCCCCCGATCGAGTCCGGCAATGACTGCAGTTTCTCGCACTCAGATAAGTCTAGCGTTTCCAAGTTGCGTAAGTTTCCGAAACTGCTGGGAAGGGCCTGCAGCCCTGGACAACCTCGCAGCCTCAAATCCTTCAGGCGAAGAAGTCCCCCGATCGAGTCCGGCAATGACTGCAGTTTGTGGCACCCAGATAAATATAGCGTTTCCAAGTTGCCTAAGTTTCCCAAACTGCTGGGAAGGGCCTGCAGCCCTGGACACGAGCGCAGCCTCAAATCCTTCAGGCGAAGAAGTCCCCCGATCGAGTCCGGCAATGACTGCAGTTCCCGGCAGTCAGATAAATGTAGCGTTTCCAAGTTGCCTAAGTTTCCCAAACTGCTGGGAAGGGCCTGCAGCCCTGGACACGAGTCCAGCCTCAAATCCTTCAGGCGAAGAAGTCCCCCCATCCAATGACTGCAGTTTGTGGCACCCAGATAAATATAGCGTTTCCAAGTTACCTAAGTTTCCAAAACTGCTGGGAAGGGCCTGCAACCCTGAACAGCAGCTCATACTCAAATCCTTCAGGCGAAGAAGTCCCCCGGTCGAGTCCGGCAATGACTGCAGTTCCCGGCAGTCAGATAAATGTAGCGTTTCCAAGTTGCCTAAGTTTCCAAAACTGCTGGGAAGGGCCTGCAACCCTGAACAGCAGCTCATACTCAAATCCTTCAGGCGAAGAAGTCCCCCGATCGAGTCCGGCAATGACTGCAGTTCCCGGCAGTCAGATAAATGTAGCGTTTCCAAGTTGCCTAGTTCCAAGTTACTCATATATTTATCTGGGTGCCACAACCCAGATAAATATAGCGTTTCCAAGTTGCCTAAGTTTCCAAAACTGCTGGGAAGGGCCTGCAACCCTGAACAGCAGCTCATACTCAAATCCTTCAGGCGAAGAAGTCCCCCGGTCGAGCCCGGCAATGACTGCAGTTCCCGGCAGTCAGATAAATGTAGCGTTTCCAAGTTGCCTAAGTTTCCAAAACTGCTGGGAAGGGCCTGCAACCCTGAACAGCAGCTCATACTCAAATCCTTCAGGCGAAGAAGTCCCCCGATCGAGTCCGGCAATGACTGCAGTTCCCGGCAGTCAGATAAATGTAGCGTTTCCAAGTTGCCTAAGTTTCTGAAACTGTTGGGAAGGGCCTGCAGCCCTGGACACGAGTCCAGCCACAAATCCTTCAGGCGAAGAAGTCCCCCGATCGAGTCCGGCAATGACTGCAGTTCCCGGCAGTCAGATAAATGTAGCGTTTCCAAGTTGCCTAAGTTTCCGAAACTGCTGGGAAGGGCCTGCAACCCTGAACACAAGTGCAGCCACAAATCCTTCAGGCGAAGAAGTCCCCCGATCGAGTCCGGCAATGACTGCAGTTCCCGGCAGTCAGATAAATATAGCGTTTCCAAGTTGCCTAAGTTTCTGAAACTGCTGGGAAGGGCCTGCAGCCCTGGACACGAGTCCAGCCACAAATCCTTCAGGCGAAAGAAGTCCCCCGATCGAGTCCGGCAATGACTGCAGTTCCGGGCAGTCAGATAAATGTAGCGTTTCCAAGTTGCCTAAGTTTCCGAAACTGCTGGGAAGGGCCTGCAACCCTAAACACCAGGCCATATTCAAATCCTTCAGGCGAAGAAGTCCCCCGATCGAGTCCGGCAATGACTGCAGTTCCCAGCACCCAGATAAATATAGCGTTTCCAAGTTGCCTAAGTTTCCGAAACTGCTGGGAAGGGCTTGCAACCCTGAACACCAGCCCATATTCAAATCCTTCAGGCGAAGAAGTCCCCCGATCGAGTCCGGCAATGACTGCAGGTCCCAGCACCGAGATAAGTCTAGCGTTTCCAAGTTGCCTAAGTTTCCGAAACTGCTGGGAAGGGCCTGCAACCCTGGACACAAGTGCAGCCTCAAATCCTTCAGGCGAAGAAGCCCCCCGATCGAGTCCGGCAATGACTGCAGGTCCCAGCACCGAGATAAGTCTAGCGTTTCCAAGTTGCCTAAGTTTCCGAAACTGCTGGGAAGGGCCCGCAACCCTGAACAGTCCCTGATCGTCAATTCCTTCAGATGGAGAAGGTGCGTGAAGGAATTTGCGTCACAACGTCCCAGCTGCAGTAATTCCAACTTAGCTAAGTTCCCCCATGCATACGGAAGTGACTGGTTAGGCACATTGTAAAACCCCAGGTGAACAAGTTGCCCACAGGACTCCGGCAGTGATGAGTCTGGAGTAGCAAGAGACCGATCCAGTGGCCGCAAGTTGAAAATCCAGTGGCAGCAAGTCGAAGATTCATCATTTTGTAATCCCCGAGAACGTGTACGCGCAAGATTCATTTGCCTCAATCTGGGCACAGAGGACGTTACGTGCAAAACAACCAACTCTTTCAAGGTCGAACACACAAAGATGGTCTGGGCAGAAACCCAACTGAGCATGGTAATTTTGGGTGGCAACTGAAGATGCCGCTCTGCACATCTTTTGCACGGCTTGTGGAGACTGTGATATCGGAATACCAAGTAGCGAAGTCCTTCAAGTCGTGACATAATGCTCAATGCTACTCGCATTTTACAAGGTCTTTCCTCGTCACAGCAATTTTTATCATACTCCGTATATTCTTTGTCCACTACTACTTGGTGGAAAATCACTTTCTCCAGCCCTTGAGCTCCCTTCAAAAATGAAATAGAAAACTAAAATTATCATAAATGAAATGTAAAACTAAAATTGTCATAGTTCAAGTGCATCCGTCCATCGTGCTGTGTATAAAGCAACTCCAGGTCTTCATGCCTAACTATCAAGCACTTATACAAGATGGACCCTATTTTAGCACCACCGCTTCAAAGCTTCTCCTTGTTGGAGGAGAATGGATGTATGACTCCCAAAATTACAACCAGTACAATTGCTACAAGTTCCCGATGATGTTCACCTCAACAACTGTGTTTCGGACTCCCTTCCAGTTTCGATTTACAAATGAATTCAGATTTAGGAAACATAACTGGTAAATATGACTCATTTAGCGGGAAAAATGAATTGCTGAAGGAAAAGGAAGCGTATGTAAAGAAAACAGGAAATACCTTGTAGTTACCATCCAGTGGATTGCCCTCAATGATTCTACCTTTCTCTAGTGCAATTCTGATGCCCAAAGTTCGGAGATGCTCGTGCATTCGTGGCACGAACCGACCCAACCTGTCATCCATCTTTCCACTGTATACAAGAGATCTGTCTATCAAGACTTGCCACTTGTTGTGTGCAGAGCCGTACATGGATGACCACGCCGTCATCACCTCTTCAGAGCTAAACCAGCGAGGAGGTCCTTCCTCTTCCTCTTCTGAGGACGAATCGTGACGCATGCCAAAATATTTAAAGTCACTGGGGCTTGTAAATATGGTCGCCGTATCAAGAAACATTTCCAACTCCTCTGTTCCAAGATTGTCGATACTCACCCTTAGCTTCTCCCATACATCCTCCTCCAGACGCCTCACACGGCTTCTTAAGTCTACTGCTTGTAGAGCTTTGGAAATTTCTTCCCATATCCGTTTGTCTGTTTTCCCTCTCACTGAGCTTCCTATCACTTCTAGGGTCAGGGGCAATCCATCACATCTTCCCACAATTTCTTCTACTATCTCCTTCAACTCATTTGGAGGTTCATTCTTTGCTGGAAACGCATGTGTAATGAACAACTGTCTGGCATCTTCACTCCCCAAAAATGGTACTCGACAGACATATATCTTGTCACCGAATAGATTGAAAAGCCCTTCATCTCGGCTTGTGACTACGAAACAACTTCCCTCAGCGGCATTCTCTTGAGCTATTTCCTCCAACAACTCTACATCTTTTCTTTTCTCTACATCATCAAAAATGACAAGGAGCTTCTTCCCCAGTATCTCATCCCATCTGCTTTGGTTGTAATCACCTGCAGGATGGGGACTTATGAGTTTCCAGACTTCCTCCTTCACCTTTCTCTTGTCCCCTGGAATCTCCTTCACTTTATCCACAAAGCACACGTATTGAAATCGGGCATTGATCTTATTGTAGAGCGACTTTGCAAGGGTGGTCTTCCCAACTCCTCCCATCCCACAAAACCCAATAAATGAACGCCCCTGCTCAATTTCCGCCGTAACGGTTTCCAGGAGCGACTTGGTACCCACTGGGTACCTTGAGACTGCTTGCCTCCGCCTCGCATGGCTTTGCGTAGTTACACCAGGGGCTGCTGTTTCTTGCACCTGCAACAAAAGTTAGAGGGAAGTGGAATTTTAAAACTGTGCACACAGGTCGTGTTTTCTGATGTCATTCAGAGCATACAACAGATATGAACTAAGTCCAATACCTGTTGTTGCTGCTTGTTAACAAGGTAGATCAGCTGGACTAAGTGCTGGAACATGTTCGATTGTGTGCTCTCTGGTTTGCACAATGACAAGTGATCTGCAGCCACCGTGATGTGATTTGGTCCGAACCGTGCAGATGCTTCTTCTACAATCATCTGGCTTGAGATTCCACCTGCGACCTACACATGCAAGATTTAAACATGAATACTTAAGATAGACCTCTCATTGTCTGTCTTATACTAAACCACAGGAAAATATGCAGGAAATAGTACTCTCGAGCGAGACAACCTGCGAAAACTGGATCATTAAGAACGCATTTCTTATTTGGTGATTAGTAGGGCTTTATTATCAGAAACATAAAATTCGTTCATTAAATCAGACTTTAATTTCTGTAGATTATAATATACCCTATGGAATCCGCTGGTTTTCATTTCTGTAGCAAAAGCTTCTCCAATACTGAAAATCTCCCACTTTTCTTTACTCGCCACTGGGTCGAATATCACGCCTTGCCTGACCACCTCGGTGCCCAACAACTCCATAAATGGCAACAAAGGACTCCTGCTCATGATCTCTTTTGCCATGCCAGCAAGCATTTCCGACCCCAAATGGGGAGTTCCACAGAACAGAATCCCTTTAATGCTCTTTACCCATCTCTCTTTCAATCCGTCTGTAGATGCAATAAGCTCCCGCACTGCCGCCTGAATGCATAACTGCTTAATAACAACACCCCCAAAACTATGTCCGACGAAGATAATGGGTCGGAAAGTGTTCGACGACTCTTGCCCTCTGTGGAATGCCCAACTGAGTTCTGTAAACAAATTTTCAGCTATCATCGTCAAATCCATTCGCCCCGTCGAGTTAGTCTTCGGTAAACTTGCATCATACTTGATGAAGAACACTCGTGCACGATGCTCTTGTAACCATTGTTGGGGCCACATTGTCTTCGAGTCATTTTTGCAGGTCCAAGTCGAAAGGTGCACATCTAGCCCACCAGTATGCTCATGTTGAAGGCCATGGAAGAAAACAATGTCGACCTGCGGTAGTGGTGGATCGTACACTAACAACACGGAATCGCTCAACTGAAAAATGGACAAATACAGACAATTAGAAGTGTAGTAATTTCTAAACACAAGAGCCTCCTACTCCCTATAAATTTGTCACCGAGGTCGTTAACTTGAAAGGTAATTAACCAAGTAGTTATTAACCATCAGCTGATATTCTGTCACATGACTGTTCCTTGATTTCAAGTCACTTTAAGCTCTACCTTGCTGATACCAAGGTCCGACTCTTGAGAACGTGTTGTCGGTGAATCGATCCGCTGCAAACGTAGACAAAATGTTATGAATTGAAAGGTTTACTTTCAAACACTCACAACTCTGTGAGGCAACGCCTGGTACTTTCCTAAGGTAGATCAATACTAACTATTCGTACGACAACCTACCGATTGTTTTAGTCCTGAAATGCTACTTGACCAAGAGAATATTGAAGCCTATAACAGAGTATCTCGAAGTTTGTCAAAAGAGCTAAATCATTGTGGCGGAATCTAATCAACATCTATAATCGATAGAAGTTATTCCTCATACTCAGGTTTGCACTTACATACCTTGATGTTCTCTTGGCGGGAAGATAGAGAATCTCGTGGGCTAAAACTGCTTGACGGTATGTCCATTGTGACACTGCACTTCCAGAAAATAAAAGTAATCAACTCAACGGTTTACAAATTGGCAACGATTTTATCATCTTCAAATACAAGTCGGGGAGCTATCCCCGAACATCTTTCTCAGGTCAAGCATTAGTAATATATAGCGATACAACTACTTACAACGCACTAACTGAGTCTGTACAAGAGCTGGATTATTTTCACATGGAGCAGCTTGTGGCCTGGGAGAGGATTCCGCAAGCCTTCAATACATTTGACGAGCCAAGTGATGGTTGACGTCATATTGTTGCTAAGGGCTGATTTCCATGTGAGTTTTTGATTGGCTTAGATTTGTAGTGGGAGTAGGAACCCTTCATCAAACGCGGGATTCAGGACCCACCCCATTCGAACCGAACATGCATATGGAAGCAACGAAATGCAGGCTTGAACATGAACAGAGGCAAACTGAAATCCAACTGACCTAAGCAAGTAATACAGAGCGGAATATAAGCGAAATCGATACAAAGCAGAAGCAAAAATTGATCCATTCCATGAGCAGCATGATTTCGTACATGATGCATACTAGATTTTGATGCATACTAGATGCATACATGATTTCGTACATGATGCACAGTAGATGCCGTGCAATGGTATGCACCATGTATGAAAGGAAGCCTTTTCAGGCAACAACAGAGGATACATTTTGAAACTAAGAGTAGAGAAAACGATCTGGCGAGTAGGTAAGATGCATTCGGAAGTGAAGCGAAAGCATTGAGATGCGTAGTGTAAGTGGATGACAGTTGGACTAGAGCGAAGAATGACAATCCTTAAACACTAAACGCTAGAAGGATAGTGTCCCACGAAGTGGCGAAGTAGCTGAGCGACTGCCAGTACCTCTCCAACCGAGTTTCTTGTTCGAAAGCTCACAAGTGCCAAGGCAATATCTGATTAGTTTATATTGGTCGAAAAAGGTCGTGAAAAGATCAGTACTCTCCGGAGTCGGTTGGTTTTCCTAAGGAGGATTCCAAAGTCCTCACTTAAGGAAATTTTTACCCTTGAAGGTCCGTTCTAAACTCAATAGGCAGGGGATACTACAGGTGGATATAGCAGAGTGCAGCGACCACCGGGGAGATTGGGAGAAAGTCGACGTGGATATGAACCGAGTCTATGCCACCAGGCTTTGGTGTGCCGGTAACATAGGCTGACCAACCTTTAAACAAATTTACATGAAAAAGAACGATCAAACCACTTTGTCCTCTTCACCCATATATCAAACCTTCGCATGGGAAACCACCCTAAGTACTATGGGGCATGAGGTAGACAGATTTCAAACGTATGGGGATAGTGTGAAACGGAAGCCAAGGAAGGAATGCCTGGGAATTTCAAATATCAGATCGAGTCGCAAACAACTCAGAACAATCAATTATGTCACAAGCGTGTCAATCACGAACCCTCGCTCTCAACTTAGAGTTTTCTGAGGGAGCTTTTGGAGTGCATGAACTGCACGTTGAATAAGTTACCTGTCTCATACAGTAGTAGAAGAAAACTCAAGATCACCGGATTGTCTCCTCTTTCACCTTCTCAACTTCTTACTGATCGCTGCTATTCATCCCTAGGTTCCCTCATAAGCTAGAAAGTTGGGGTTACGCCATCTGTCTGTCCTCAGATGCTACAGCATTCTGCTTCTGTCTCCTTTCTCACGAATAATTTAGATCGTGGTGACCATGTCCCTCGCCCTTCCGTACTACGAGATCGAAGCATGAACTGATGATTCATGCCGATATCCACTACGAGGCTAACAAAACGGGGGAAAGCAGATGATTGACCTGTCAACTTGAGACAATAGAACAGTTCAGTAACTCCTCTCGATGACTCCAATTCAGAAGGAAAACCATTCCAAGCTTGCAATGCCAGAAGAGCTAACCCAACAAGAAATTGCAAAGCTCACTATTCTGTACCAGGTACAATTGCGGATCACTCTATGCCAGCAATGACTTAGTTAGAACGTGCTGGGAGGGGGATTGCACAGTAGTCGCGCGTTCCTGGTATTGATATCTCAGAATCTAATTCTGTAAGAATCTGGGGTATAAGTCTACAACCCTTATATTAAAATTAGTTTCGGCCAGTATTTTTCTGCTTTGATTAAGAGAAAAAAACAGTTACTGGTAAGTTAAACCATGTACTAATATTCTACTCGGCTAATGAGTGCCAAGCTGAGGGCTACTTCCCCAGCGCATTTCCTCAGGAGTCAATGATGGGGTAAGTAACTTCTACATAAAGAAGCCTAATTTGTATGGTTGAAGGAGGGTATTGACTTTGCGACAGAACCATCGTGCTGGAGTGATGCAAACTTCTGACTAGTCAATGAGCTGCCCATGATCCTGTTCCTTTTCATATGAGATAAGTCTTAGATAAAAGGAAAACTTCTAGGTGGACGTCTACCCCAAGTTGGTGCTTTTTAACTACTTTACCAATAGTCAGGAGAAATGAATTGAGGACTTTCCTTCCCATCTTGTGGAAGTATGATATTACTCCGCCGACCAATTACTAAGACATGAGTAAACAAGTCTTGACTGACAGCATTCTTATATGTACCTTTCTTTAATAACCCAGTATGTCACTTACTTTTGGATCGTGCTTTCCGTCCAATACTATTTTATGAATAGCTACGTAAGGCGACAAGCACCCGCCCTAGGTTCTGTTGTCTCTAGAATGAGTGTGAAAATAATCTTCTTGTGATTTAAAACAGGGTGGAGAATTGGTGGGACGATTGTCACCGTAATCGAAGTCTTAACATCCAAACGCGGTAAACAGAAAGACAGACGCCTGACCGTGAATAGGCTCCAATTTGGACAGTCTCTTTACATCTTTTCTTACAATTTTATCTCCAGGGAAAAGTTCCACCAATGCCAAACTGACGTTCACTAGGGAGCAATTCTTGTACTTTGCGACCGACCGTTCACGGGTTTTGACAACAACTAGGATGATCACGGAGTAACCTGAATCGAAGGCACAATAGTAACAACTTAATAGACACACGAATGGACGGTGGGCAACACCATAACCGTAACACAGATCAACCGACTGGCAACTGAGTGGTGTTTGATGGTTTTTGACATCATTAACATAATCACAATCTTAATTCGATCAATCTGTCGATCTGAAGTCTTAGAAGCTTATTCCGGATATCGGTATGTCATTGAATGATAGTTTCTAGGAGGAATTCTGGGCTAGGCTGAGAGATATTGGGATCGAAGTACTTGGAGCTCTTGCACTGTATCTGGGTCTAGAGAAGTGAACCTTTCAAGAGTTCCTGGAGGCTAACCTACTATCCGGAGTGTCCCCCATCTGATCTATAGTTGGTGCAGGACCTCATGCGAATCCCAACATTATGACATTGTTGAGAGCAGATCGTAATAATGTTCGCAAGGATAATAGATGGGTTGACATTCCTGTAGTCGCGAGCCGGGCAACAGTTGTGATCAACGCATTAACGATACTCTTGACGTACGCCAACTTCTTCTGGTTTGTGTAATAAAACATTCCATGGTTTGCATTGGACAAATCCTTCGCAATACTTCTTGTCGGCATTTTTATCTTCTCCCTTACAAACTGAAAGTGACCCACGAAATCCACTGCCATTTACTCTTTGCTTCAATTTGCACTCCGACATGTAAGGTGAATCCCATTTTCCACTAATATCGCCTAGAGTAAAGAAGACACCAGCAGAGATACAGCATGTGACTTGACATTTACACCAATTCTTCGTGTAATTTTGACAGGGTTTGAGCAACGGAAGATTTTAAAGCGTAGAGCACCTTGATCTCGTAACCAAGGAAATAAACTGAATATCGATCATATACTCAATGCAGCCAGAGCCATCTAAGATCCTTAAAGCTCCGTCCAAACTTATCGATGACGAATACCCTTTACGAATACATAACGGGCGACCGCGTAGAAAACACGAAGGATGAGAAGACCCCATCGAGCCGTACAAGGGTGAAACAAAATAGGGTAAAATGGGGCTTCACGAATACATGGCATGTTCATCGTCGGCAAAAGGTCCTTCGACAGAAACCAGAGCTTGATAAGGATATCTGATCCTATCTTATTCCAGGCAGATTGATCTAACCAAAGAGGAGGGACTTTTAACCCTCCTCTCTTCTTGTGTTTTTGGCAGTTCACTTTGACCATTGCAAGAAAGCATATCTACCTATTTTACCTCTTAGGTTTTCTCTTTGTACGGTTTCATGGGCTTCTTTTTTATGCTTCTTGTTACACCGTACCTGTCTCCCTTTTGAGACTTTAAGAAAGTTCTCATGCGTGTAAGGACTAACGTGGCCATATCGAATCAACGCTGGCATCTAAACACCACGCACTTAGGCAATTGAAACAAGCAACTAGCGAGATGGACTACTACTGACGTGTACTATTGTGGTCCACATGAGCAACAAGGACGGAAGTAGTCATTCAGCTGCCCTTGTTTATAAAGCAATGTGATCTGGACCAGTTAGTCAACAATTTAGAGATAACGGTTCCGTAAGAGAGAAAAGGAAACTGCAAAGAAAATAGAAAATAAAAATAGGACGGATGGGAAAACCATCAAGCTGAACAAGGGTGGGACAAAAGAGGTAAAATGCAGCTAAGCTCCAATAGTATCCATATGAAGAATGTGCCCTATTGTACCTTAGATACGTGTGCTATGCATGTCGTAAGGTCTACAAACTATTGGAGTATCCAAAGAAACATCACCTAGAGTGATTGCTCTCCTATGGTTTGCCCCAACCAATGTTCTATGTAGAGTAATGTACACAAGCTGTCTAAAATATGTTACAAACTATGAGAGTGGGAGTGGGAATGGTACCCCTTGACACCTAACATGATAAGTTGGTGTACATTATCTAACAAATGTGTGAAACGCCATGTCCATTACTCCATATAACTCCAAGGCTAGAGGAACAAGGTGACCTTGCTACATACCTCGATACTTAGAGACATTGCGTGTTGTTGCTCCGCTCATAGCCCATCTTGGGAGATGACTAATCACTCCTTCCAAAACTGCATCACGCATAGGGTCCATAACCACAACATCCACTACTATCCCCTAATCATCTCGGACCAAGTGTAAGTTTGCCTTGACATGTGTAGTGTACAAAGCATACAAATGCTCCCTCCAAGCAAGGTATTCACTCTCTTGGACCATATCAAACACTATATCCTTGATGGCATCACAGGTAGCTATCCTCTATCTTCCAAGAGGACATCATGTCATATGGACTGCTATTGCATCTAATGTAGAATCACACTCACAGGTGAGTAATGAAGATGCATTTTGGGTGGACCAAACCTAAGCAGAACCTCATAATTGTAGAGAAGATAGCTAGTGTGAATCGAAATGCCCTAATGTATGGTTGAGCTAGGATCCAAGAGCTTGCACCCTTGTCAAAGCAAGGGCAAAGATGTGCTATAGTAGCCTGAGGAATGGACGAGTCAGCTAAGAGAGAATGTACCATATGTTGACATTGTCACTCCATCAAGGAACAATGCAAACCTATGGTCCAATCTGACGGTAGTGAAGAAAAGGATGGAATATCCTTCCATGTCCATGAGGATAGACCATCTCTTGTGTGCCATAATACATCTAGAGAGAAAAGGATCTTTTCTTCACCTTGGTCACACATGTCTCAAAAATTGGCCTATTGGCAACCACAAAATGGGAGTAAGTAGGGGTGTCGAGAGAACTCCATAGCCAAAAATGCTTTAGGTTCCATCTCCTCCATAGATAGAAAACCTAACCCTTCACATGAGATTGGTAGAGAAGCCTATATGTGTGCCAATCCCTTGTCTCACACTCAAGTGTCCTTGGTCCAATGATATCACCAAAGACTCTCATAATCCTTCTATCAAAAGCTCTTAGATGTGATATGAAGGTCAAGGAATGGAACACATTGCAAAGAAGGTAAGTTGGTTGATAGATAATACTATAAGAGAGTGTACCAAACACCACCTATGGATCTCCTAGTAGAGGACAATCATCCACATGGAGAATATCCTCTACAAGAGCTACTTCTAAGAAGTGTGTGGCAAAAATCCTTGGATCCTATTGGCACTCCAAGAATATGCAACCCATCTATAGATGCGATAAACCCTTTTGGAAACTCAAGGTTGGGAGGAATACTTGAAGGGGTACATGTTGTGCACTTTGATACCTTGACTCTCAAGCCTACAAGATGTAGCTTGGTAGTCAAGTAGTCAAAGGCCTACCTACTTTGATCTACAAGGCCCACAATGTATGTATCATCTACCAAGGAGGGAAACACACAACCTAACATAGCCAAAGTAGTAGATAAGAGAGCTTTGAAGTGAGCTATGACAAATAAAGATCCCCCTAAAGGTTCTCTTTATAGTGCACCAACAACTGACTCCAAGATGGTGACTCCTTCCTATGAGCAACCATGTTGGTAGTAAAGGGAAGCAAGAGAGTCATAGAAAGACTGCACAAAAGGAACAAGACTTGTTAAGGATCCATTGGCCTCCCTAAGCTCTCTAAAGATGGATGCTTTGAGATGCTATTAAGATTATTCTCAAGATGCACTTGGAGGATAACCCACTCTAGATGGATAGCTAGGAGTGCCCTAATGCCTAGAGATATAGCCTCACAACCTCTAGGTGTGTGACTACATCAAATTGATGTGGATTGAGGTGTTGTCAAAAGTGAGAATGATGTTGAAGGACAATGATATGGCTAACCAAGCATAAAACAATCTCTCCAATAGTAATCAATCTAATGCTCTATATGTCCTTCTCCATCATGAGAAGGCTACTTAACATTTGAATAATTAATGTTGGAATATCTCCCCTTGCTACTGCTAAAACCACATGAAACAACTTGGTAAAACCACTAGACAAATCATTTGCTTGAAAGCAATCTCTAAGATGCTCATATACCATCCTTGACATGTCTCATGGGGATGATGAGGAGTAGTGCACAATGCATTTGCAAAAATCACCTATCAAGATATAAAAGCTATTGAGGTTGATAATCTAAGACCTCTAATGGTACTCCTTCTCTTTCCATATGGTGTAGTAGGCATAAGGAAGTGAGTCTCATCAATGGGACTATCCATAGACAAAGGATATATCATCCTTGCTACTCTACTAAATTCTCTTGCTTGATCCAATGTCCTACACCATTGTAGTCAAGTGGACTCTGTGGTATCTTTTGGTAGAACCTATATCCTGAAATGTATAACCTTAGTAGACAAATCTTATAGTGTAGCCCAATCTCCCACTTGGAATTGAAAAGATCTAGCAACCACCTTTCTGCGGCCTGCATGTCTCCCACTAGCATAACAAAGACACCTTAGAGAGAGTAAGAAGAATAAGAGCCACACAAACTTGTCCAAGGGATCATGTGCCAAATGATTGTGGTAGAAAAAAAGCTTGTCCAACCTCATCATAGAGTGTATTGGATAATCTATGGAATAAACATGGACATGGAAAACTAGTCTCAAATAAACCCAAAATATACCACTTGAGATGCTAACCACCTTCATGACTTGAGTGGTATCCCCAAAATGGTCAACAAAGAAATAAAGGAAGCATGCATAATCCCAAGTGTCACCAATATCAATGTGATGGCTTGCCTCATATGAACATCCTAGGTGGTCCAATCATGTCCTTGTACATCCTTCACACATGGGTCTTAAACTTGAACTTACACTAGTGTATCGTATTTTTTACATTTGTTGGCCATGGTTGATACATATTCACTAAATTTTTGTCCAATGCACATGTACCAGTTGAGGTAATAACTTCACTCGATATGTTGGCAAGTCGGGGTTGTATGTGGTAAATTACATTTACCACATACACCTTGGACGGTGCATCTACGTGTTTCTTCTTGATTATTATGTTGTTGTCAAGATAAGGCCTTCTAGATCTCTACATGCTATCGGTATCCAAGGATCCTTCTTGCTCAATGGATAAAGGACCTATGGTTGCAAGAATCAATCATTTTTACATACTCTTTGTGGTACAAAAATATATTATCTTTACCGGGGAAGAGGTATGAACAATTCCATGAATACCAAGAAATCAAAGTAGGTGATCCAGAAACCCTTATGGAATTTGCAGATTCTTCCGACTTCATCTCTACCGCCCATAGACAACATTGGATTTGATTAAAGGGCACATAATGGAATAGTTGCTCATCATTTTTTCATAAGGAAGATGCCGCATTGGGCAGCCTTACTTTTTGCAAGATTGTCAGAAGCAAATGCCTCATTTTACTTGTACATTTTAGTACTTGCATGCGTCACTTTCTCTATGAGGAAGTGATTTGTGTTGATCATAACCAGAGAAAATGTTTCATCAATAAAATTGTGTTTTTATGGGACTCACCAGGCATCAACAAAGTGTCACTGCAAAGTGTTTCCTACTCATGTTCTCTATCATCAGAAAGGGTGATTTAAGGCTATCGGAAGTTGAGATCTTTTTGCATTCGAATCTTATATAGTTGAGCTTCATTCTTTGCCAACTTCCTTATGGTTGGTTATATGAAAAGAGCGACCCCATAGAAAACATGAAGGATGGGAAGACCTCATCAAGCCGGACAAGGGAGAGACAAAAAAGGTAAACTGGGGCTAAGCTCCAATAGAGTCTATATGAGAAATCTGCCCTATAGCACCTAAGATATCCAAGCTATGTAAATCGTACGGTCTACAAACAATTGGAGCATCCAAAGAAGCATCACCTAGTGTAATTGCTCTCTTATGGATTACCCCATCCACTGCCCTCTGTAGAGCATACGGGTTATATTGGTCATATGGAAATTAGTTCTTGATACTTTTAGCTTTATGATCTGAAATCATCAAGTGGCAAGCATCACTTGCTTACCGGATATCATCTGCTTCACATCTCCGAGGAAGTGTTTGATAGAGTGTATGCATTATAGTTGTCCCATGTGCCCAATGGACTTGTGAGGGCTTCACTTTTCAAGTTCAAGATACGTCAAGAAGAAAAGGCTTCTAGAAGCAAGATTAAGATTAGTTTGTTTAGCTCTTAGGCCACATACCAAAATTTGGGCTCCATGTTTAGTTTGCATGCTATTAGAATCAGTTTGGTTAACTCTTAGCTTACATCAAGATTTGGGCTCCATATTCTTATTGGGTATTGTTAGGATTGGTTTGGTTAACTTTTGGACTATCTACCAAGACTTGTGCTCTAAATGTTCGTTTGAGTACTTTTGGGCTTAGGTCGTTAATTCTCAAACTGTATACCCAGACTTGGGATTTGATTTTTCATTTTAGTATTGATAGGATTAGTTTGCTCAACTCTTAGACTATCTACCAAGATTTGGGATCCATTATTAGTTTGGCTCACTCTTAGACAACCCCAAGATGTGGGCTCCATGTTTTTATCTGGGTATTCTTAGAGTTCGTTTGCCCCCTCCCTCATAATACTTTTTAATTGAGACTATCATGCCCGGACAGTTTGCTAGCAGAATGTATTGTTAGATATGATTTGGTGCGGATGCTCCGGGTCCAAATACTTTCCATAATAATCATGGTTCATATTTAATTGGGTATTATGAAGTTGAACATCTTTTGATATCATGGACTAAGTGTAGTCCCTTTTAGTGCCGGCTTTGAAGTCCTAGTGATTTTTTATTGAGACAACTGATTTTTTATTTAGTGATTTTTCCTACCCCATGCCCCATACATCAGTAGCGAGATTGAAAAAGTGTTTGAAGTTATTATTTGAGAAAGGTTGGTGTGTAATAAAGAATTTATCATGATTTCCGTTGAAATTATTAATATGTTTCATTCACGTTGAAATCTTTTGTCTTATCAGGTCCTAGACTGTTTATCAATTGGGTATCGGGCACAAGGAGAGATTAGAATTACTAATATCAAAACTAAGATGAACCTGAAGGAGCACTAAACTAAGATGCACATTCTCTAGTGATTATACGTCTTGGCTCATTTGAAATTAGGGAACTCCACAAATAAAACATCGGCCTGTTTGAGACAAGCGTATATAAATGGACGAGAAAAAAGTGCACTCCCCCTTGGACCTTGATTCAATACCAAAGGGCTCTAAATTGGGCTTACACCGTGATTTAGAAGAAAATTAAGATATTTTCCAACAAAACCTGATTAGGTTTAAATTATTTCTCTCTTATCAGGTTCAAAACTGATGAACGACTATAAATAAATTTTGGATAAATTTTGGATCACTTGCCGGTCATTCTTCATCTTGTATGAGGGTGATTTTTTCACAAGGAGGAATAAAAAAGAAGTTGGTTCACTTGGAATGTCTGCTCTTTCCTTGTGACTCTTCTATCATTTTCTCTACTCACTTTATCAACTACTACTACTAATATTACTACTACTTTTTGGCTATAGTAGTTTGTTGAAACTGACCTTGCCGAGACAACATGCAAAAGCTTGGACTTGAACTTACATTGGTGTATGGCATTTTTGTGTATAATACTGCAGTACAGATCAAATCCCAGTTCTTAGAGAGCCTAGAGCGTACAATCTTAAAAGTGATTTTTGGTTGCCACTGTTTGAGAGATGGATCTGTTTCAAAGTTTTTGTTAGAGTTGACTTCCATCTCCTTCAGTCAACGTTGAATTCGATGGAATTTGGTGTCTATTCTCCTTGACAATGGATGATATTTTGCTAACGTATGAGAAATGTATGTACGCTTTTGATCATGTTAGAAAGATTTATCGACTTTTAAAAAAAACATTCTATCTCTTTATAATTTTGTTGGAACTGAATAGAAATACGTGATCACGTGTGAAAAGAAGATGGATAGGAAGAACCCATCAAACTGTATAAGGAAAAGACAAAGGGGTAAAATAGGGCTAGGCCCTAATAGTATGGGTAGGAGGAATCTGCCCTACAACACCTCAAATATCTGAGTTATACAAGGATGTAGGAACTTACCATGGAACGAGTAGACTTGTTAGATTTATTTAGGCAAAATCTTCTTTGTGATAGGTCGGGCTCAGGATGTCCGGGAAATTCAGAGTTATTCCGTAAATTAGTCTAGTGATTGTCCCATACAACTTTAAAGGTGCAGATATATATATTACTCCAAGGAACGGGGAAGGAAATACAAGGCATAAACAAGTGCAAAAGTAAAGAAGAGCACAAGAGATATCCATAAAATTTCTTGAGTCCATTGTAGATTGCTAAAAGTTTTATTCCTTTTAATCTTAGGCAAATACTTGAACAAGTTGTCATTGTTTCCTTAATTCAATTCTTTGTCTTCAAAAATTTATTGCAATTTACAAGGATTTTCTTATGGATGTGCCAAAAGCAAAGTAGACACCAAGCCTCAAGAAAGACACACCTGATTGCATTTATCAAGATATTATCCACATCAGTAATGATTATTGTTGGAAGTTAATTACAAACTTCTGCCAAAGTCCATTGATACTCACATATGTCATCTCTATTGAGGAAGATGAAACATATTGTGAATTATTTATTGAACCTTGTGTGCCAATTATGAGTAGATATCATCTTTATTGAGGAAAAGGAAACATATTGTGATGACGTATTGAGGCTTGTGCGCCCAATTATGTGTAGAAGAAGCATCTTGAAGCAATTTTTTCTATAGATACATTCCATCAAGATGACTATAGAATATTGTTTGGCAAAGCCAATAGAATCTGGATGGGCAAAGAAAATGCATTTGATATGTCTATTCTCATCAAGTGCAAGAGTTTTGTGAAATTCATGCTCTTTTAACTCATCCAAGAGTGCATGTATGACATAACAACTATCAATTATTATGCATTGATGATTGGCAATCACAATGAATTTGAAGTCTTCTCATATAGCTTCATTAAAATTTGGTGCGTGGGGATGCATGCCACCACCAATTTATTGATTGACTTCTTAGCCACTTCAATTAACATTTGTGCACTTAGATGGCTTGACATTTCATCAAAAATTTCATGATTGTGGTTGTCATCATCAATGGTGAAACTCCATCTATTTTCAGTACTCTTGCAAGCAATAACTTTCCACAAGCAGTCAATTTTTTGCATTGTATATAAACATTATTGCTTGTTAGGTTCTTTGCTATTGTGTTTCTTGTATCTACCACCATGGTCACAACATATTTCAACACAACCATGCACAAGGTCTAAGTGTTGGATAGTCCTAGCAAAACTAATAGTGTGAGCATGGTCATGGACATATGAAACTACACTATCATGCTCCAAAAAGTTGGTATCAAGCATCTTGTATTTTACCTGTGAAATGCGAAAGCAATGAGCAGAAAATAAGGATATCAAGACTTAGAGAGTCTCAGAGCATAATGGAAGCAAAGAGAAACAAATAGCAATGAGCAGTGTGCAAAGTGTAATAAGAGAAAGAAACACTATATTTTTGAAACAATAATAGCTAGGAAGTGGGCAAGGCCACATGCATGTTGATGCATGATAGTAATCATAGAAGTAGTGCTACTTATTAGCCTTTTTCTTCAATTAGGTGTGGTGGAAATAATAACAACATGGTGGAAATAACAAGTCTCTTATATAAAATTATAATACCAATAGCTAGTTATATGATCTAGATGTGAAATTTGGTGTGGTAACATCTGGAATGATATTATATATGATGGACAAAATAGATCAGATAAAAGTATCACCAAAAGAGTCTTCTACTAATAGTGTAGAAACCAAAATAGACTTGAAAACCTTAGAACCAAGAGCTAGACATATGATCTAAAGGTGAGAATTGGTTTGGTAACATCTTGAAGGATGTTACACATGATGGACTAAATATATCAGAAAGAGGTATCATTGAAAGTGGACTTCTACTAATAGAGTAGGAACCAAAATATGCCTGAAATCTTTGAAGGCAATTTTGGAATTATATAAATGGATGAATTAGGCCTCGAGAATTTTCAGATTCCCCTCCCAATGGAGAAAAGGCTGGCCTTACCTCCCCCTTGGTTTGTCTCATCTAGAGCTTTCCAAGGGTACCTCACCCACGTGATTTTGAGATTCCTACAAGAAGATTCCCTCAAAGATTCCTTCCAATCAAAGCTTGTTTGAAAGGGAGAGGATTTGGGACATTCAAATCCATCACAACAAAATGTAGATTATCAAATCCCACTCTCTATCATAAATCACTATAGGTAGAATCATTGGGTTTGGTGAATCCATCATTATGTCCATGAACTCTGCTCCGAAATGGTAAACGAGGTATACTCTCACTTGCTCTCTTTGAATGTACATGACCTTGATGTGAAATGGATTTAGAAATGGAAAATGGGGTGCAAGAAATTGTCCTCTAGGAGCTTCCATCATATCCTCTCTCTAAAACACTCTTATCCTATCCATCTCTTTGTGGGGTTTCACTCCAAAATTACTTCGTCTCAGTAGCCCATGTTCTTCCAAGAGGGGTGATCCACTCTCTTGGATTGAAACACACACTATGATACCATTGTAATATTGCAAGGATAGCAAAGAAACACAAACACACAAACACAAGTTTCACACTCAAACTTTGATGCCCCAAAGGAGCACCTTCTCTATATTATATAGTCAAAGAGGATCTCCTCCAAGGAAGCTCCACCATAGGAGTAGGTACATAGATAGGTGACATGTCAGCAAGCTCCACCCTTGGATTACTTACTTGGATGGGTTACATGTTGGTCCTGGTCCTATCTGGTTGGTCAAACAAGCTTTGACCAAAGAGAATCTTTTAGGGATCTTGTAGGAATCTCATAATCACGTGAGTGAGGTACCATTGGAAAGCTCTCAATGAGACAAACCAAAGGGGACGTAAGCCCAACCTTTCTTATGTTGGAGGGGAATCTACACATTTTTGAGGCCTAATTCATCCGTTTAGGCCTTTGAAATTACCTTCAAAGATTTCAAGCATATTTTGATCCTACTCTATTAGTAGAAGTCCCCTTTCAATGATACCTCTTTTTGATCTATTTAGTCCATCATGTGAAACATCTTTCCAGATGTTACCAAACCAATTCTCACCATTAGATAAGATGTCTATCTCTTGGTTCTAAGGTTTTCAAGTCTATTTTGGTTTTGCCTTATTAGTAGAAGTACTCGTTTGCTGATATTTCTATTTGATCTATTTTGTCCATCATGTATGACATAATTTGAGATGTTACTAAACCAAATTTCACATCTAGATCATATGGCTAGCTATTGGTATTTCAAAAAGATTATTGGCAAGTAGTTCTTAATAAGTTAAAGAAGACCTGTTTACAAAACTTCATTGTTCTAATTATTCAAAGTACAAAACAAGAAGTAATCTAGCCATTTTCCTGGAAAGAAGTGAAGGAGTTGAACATTGGGCAAGATATGAAAGAGTATATTGTTCAATTTGAGTCCAAATTAAGGAGAATACTTAACATATTCAGCCCCATTGATTAGCACTTCTTCTTACACCTTTGATAAGTACTATTCAAGAGAAATTTTTGCCTATTAGAATTCATTTATAAAAAAATCAATACCTTCATCACTTTATATTACTTATTGCTCTAGATAGAGTGATAAATATACTTTGAGTATTTCATTATAATACTTAGGGTGTATTTTTGCTTACCAATATATGGGGCACATCCTTTTAGGGTTCTTCCACAAGTTTATCAGTCATAACCACTCAAATTTATCCTTACGATCCTAAATGAAACCAAGTTTATACATATGCATTATTATGAAGATGTTTAATCTCATTAAGATAAAGTGTCATGCATATGTACATTGTTACCAACATCATACTTTATAGAAGTGCAATTCATACAAAAGTAGTACATAAACTCTAGAGTGCCACAATAATTATTTTAGTTCATACATTCAACTTGAATCAATTCTCAAGTGAGGAAACTACCATCAATAGGTTCTAATTATAACATCAAACCATATCCACTCTAGCTAAGGGACTCCAAATGATGCTCACTGGTCTCTATCTACTATAGCCAAGAGCTTAAAAGCTCGACATCAAAGAAATGAGTTCTTTGGAGCTGCACTTTGAAGGTACACCCTCTAGACTTGACCTAACACTCTGATCCTAAAAGTATCAATGGTGGCCCATCTAACAATGCACATGGAGCTCAAATGGGTGTGATGAGTAATCCTAACATAAATGTGGTTTCCATTAAGTAGTATTTGAGCAACTATTGGTATAACTATGACTGCCAAGACTAACACTTTAGTATCCAAGCAAAGTAGCTTTGGTGCTACAAAATATTATGATAATTGTTATGTGTATATACATTGCAACATAACATAAATTTTTGTCAATATCATACACAATAGAAACATAACTCATATAGAAGTCATACATGAATTCTAAAGTGCCATAATCACCCCTGTAGATGGCAATTAGATCATTCTAACTCCAAATGGCCATCTACTCTAAGTATGTGATATGCCATATGGTGGGCAAAGATCAAGAGGCTGGGTGCTTCCAAGCCCCATTAATAGCTACTTGTTTGCAATTTGTATCACATAAAAGAGTGAATTAGCTATAGATCAAGTACATCATGGACATAGTCACTATCCTTGAGGAACTACCATGAGGGAAACATACCATATACCATCCTCTCAAACATGTATCACATACCAGCATAATAGTAGCTCTACTTGAAGAGCCATATAATAAATAGATAGGCTTATACTTATAATTACCAAGCTTGATTCCATAGTGCAATATGTAAAAGACCAAGGATAGAAATAAGAGAATGGAAGACCAAAGTGGAAATTCACATTGAGACTCTCAAATGAGAGAAATTCTAATGCCTAGCATGAGCTTGGGTTTTGGTATTTATAGGAAATATACAAGGCTCTTGGGAAGTTCCCAAGGAAGCTTCATACTAGAAATTGTCTTCTTGGCATGCAAGCTAAGCTAGCTAGGAAACTTTCTCCTAGAAGTTGCCTACTTGGCATACACATTACTCAATATTTGGAAGGTATCAAGAAGTTTCCTAGATGCTTCTAGAATATCCTTGGATTTCTTGGCTAATTTGGCCTATTTGCTAACTAGTTAGCTTCTACTTACTTGTCTATTAACTCACTATTGTTACATATTCTCCAACCATTAATCGGTAATGACCTTGTTGCCATGGAATCTTCAAACTCTTGCATGGCCATTTATGCAACACAAAGATGAGGAAGAGACTCCTATGTGGCATCATGAAGGATATACCCTTTCCAAAGGACTTTTTATTCAATGTGTTGTTGGTGGCTATGTTGGATGTTATGACATACAAAGATATGATCAAGTTTATACCCTTCATGATTGTTGTTAGGAAGGGGGGTTGGATATGAGTGGAAAAGGAAAATAGATTAGAAATAAAGGGTTTCAATTTGGAAACATGAAAGATAGAGTAGATTTGCATATGACTAGGCAAGGCAAGTCAATAAACAATAAGAGAAATGATTTAGGTAATTTCAAATAGACCTATCCAATTAGGAGTAAGTTTACAAACTTGGGTCTCAAGTGGGAAGAGCATGTTACTAGAAGAAAGTATGACCCTTATCATCTAGTTGAAAGGTGAAATCACAATGATGTTGATCAACTTATTACTTTTGCCAATTTTGAGCAATGAGGAGATGAGCTTTAGCTTACTATATTAAGATAGAAATATTATGGACAAGAAGGTGGAAGTATGAGGAATGTGAGATTGTGGTGGAGCAAGAAGGGAATCTATGACAAGTGGGTCTTGGCCAAAATTAAGGAAGAAGAAAGAGAATTTGGTGCTTGCTTGCTTGCTTGGAGTTATTGTAGGTAATTCAACAACCACAAGGCAAACATCCCAATTGGTATGATAAATGATGATAAAGGCACAAAGCATATCCTCTAAGTTTGATTTGCAGGTTTTGTTACCATCAATTTGAGGATGATAGGCTATAAACAAAGTAAGCTTGGCATCAAGTAGTTTGAAGAGTGCTTGCCAAAATTTACCACTAAATTGAGGATCATGGTTAGAGATGAGAACCCTTAGCATCCCATGGTGCTTGAAGATAATTAAAGTAAATCTTTGTTAGAATAGGGGCATGCATGGTATCCATGATGGGTGCCAAATGAATCTACTTGCTAATTTTATCAACAAACATCACAATGGCAGCATGACTCTGATCTATTTTGGGTAAGGATGTTATGAGGTCAAAACTTATATATTCTCATTGGACAGTTGGTATGGGAAGTGGTTGAAGAAGTCCACTTGGTTTTTGGTTGGCATTGGCAACTCTCACAAGATACAAAACTCTTGAACTTCTTGTGGCATGTCTGGCCACCACCACTAACATTAGAGGGTACTCAATTATCACTAAAACTTCTATTAATGTATTTGCCTTAGGACTTCTTCTACATGATTCTTGTGTTCTATTTTCATTTATTATAGATTAAAATATCATTCCACAACACCATCACATACCAATCCAATAGCCCATCCAACATCCAATGCATTTAATCCATGGAAAAAACTAGAGCATTCATGAGCCCAAAAGGTAAGGCTCTCCATTCAAAATACCCATGCTTTGTGCAAAAGGTATATTTTGCACATCTTCCCTATCAATGAGAATTTTCCAATAACCAATTCAAAGATCCAACTTGGAGAAATATTGCATTCCATTTAATTGATCTAACAAGTCATCAAGCAAGGGATATGCATCCTTAATGGTTTTTTATAAAGGCTATGGTAGTCAATACAATATCAAAGTACTCCATTCTTCTTTGGTACAAAGTGAAGTGGTGCTTTTCATAGAGATGTACTTTTGTTGTGTGAAATCTTTCTCCAACAACTTAGTCTTTGTTGTTCAAAGCTCTTTTAACTCTTTTGGTGAGAGCCTATAGATTGGTCTACTCATAAGAATATGACATGCAATAAACTTGATCTTGAAAGGAACCTCTTTGGTAGATCATCCATAAACACATTTGCAAACTCCTGAATTATCTAATAAATCATTTTCTTATGAAGCTTTTGGCTCTCATCAACTTTTCCTTGTGCAATAGGCTTGATCCACACTGTAAAAATAGGAACATCTTCCTCCAAAGTTGACTCTAGGGCGGCTTTGCTAACAGAGTTCCCTTCTTGAGACTTACTACTCTTAGGTATCTTATTTAGAGGTGCCACTTAAATTAATTGGTAATTTTTACCTTAATATTTGAATTTGTCATCAGGTCCAATTAAATTAAACTTATAACATTTAAGCCTAGATAGAGCTAGAATGACATCTTAGTGTAGAGGTGCTACTACAAACCTTTTACACTCCAAGTACTTTTTCTTAATCTTGAATGTAATAGGATGTGAAGAACACAATGAAGAACCCTCTCTACTTCAGAATATTTACTTGATAGGAATACATAAGTCTTTTGCTAATTGCACAAACATGCAATTCTCTAACTTGTAAAATCAACTATTTCCTACAACCACAATCAAATATCATATCTTGCAATTGAATCAAACTTGCATAGATTGAACTTTCAATCCCAATGGAACTAATAGGGTTCTCAATAGGTAGCTCAATATCTCCTATTGGGATATTTTTTCCTTGATCATTGCACTCCACAAACTCCATGTGGGAAATTTATCAAGAGTCATCCACATTTAACAATGTCATGTTCAATTTGATAACAATTAAAGCAATCACCATTACGTAGCAATCACCATTTTGTCACAATCTCTTTATTTGCAGTGCCAAGTGGTCTTTGTTGGATGGTATCAATTTCCATTGGTGTAGGCTCTTCCACCCATATGTAGTGATTTGGTAGGTTTTGTGAAGATGAAGGTCAAGATCAAGTTGTGACAACCAAAGAATCAAATCACTATATAGTCACCTCCAATTATGCTCTTGTATGGTCACCTCCAATTTGGTATATGACTTCAAGCCCCTTAAAAATCAATCTAAAACTTCACATTCTAGTATTTCTAGAATTTGCATTATGGTATTTTGGAATTGATTGATGTAGCTCTCCGCAAAACCAATTTTTTTTAATTTTATCAATCTATCTCATGCAACTTGTGTAGTATTTACAAGTTTGAATCTCTCAATTATTACACTCTTGAATTCTTCTCATGTTGAGATTGGTGCAACAAATTGTTGTTGAACTTGCTCCACTCAAAATCACCACCATAGTTTTACCACTCCATTCAATTGGCTTGAAGCTAGGTGTAACAATATGGAACTTATTGATGAGTTAGTCAAGACTAACGAAGTAGTGAATGGGCCAAGAATATTCTAGAAGTATTTAGGAAGCTTCTTGGGAAGCTTCCCAACTACCTTAGCTTGCATCGCAAGTAGGTAGCTTCTAGAAGGAAACTTCTTGGAAAGTTTGCACGCCAAGAAGGTAACTTCTAGAAGGAAGCTTCTGAGAAGCTTCTTGGTTAACTTGGCTTGCACTCCAAGAAAGTGACTTGAGGAAGCTTCTCAAGAGCTTTTATGCTCTCTATAAATACCAGAGCCTAAGCTCATGCTAGGCATTTGGAGTTTTCCCACTTTCAAGTGTCCCAATATGATCTTTCATTCTCATATTTCTCTCCTCTGTCTTGGTTCTTTACATTGGTATCCAAGCAAGAATGGGATGGATAGAATTTATGGACCACCAAATCCACTTTTGCCAAACAATTGGGATTTTTGTGTCCAAGTACTATCCAAGCATTGTTTCACACAATTCATCACCTCATGCTTTTGCATATGATCACCTTGCTTGAGGAACCCTTGGTGCTTCCAATTGTAACTTATGGAGAATAGTGGATGCATTGCATCTATGTGTCTATAAATTAGATCAATTGGGGATAGTGTGATAAAGTAGTAGCCATGGCGGCGATGCCCAAAGTTATCCTTACTATGTAGGAGCAAATTGAGCATCTTACTCACTTGTTAGATGAATGAGATCATCAACAACAAGAACAAGTAGAGAGAGCACCAATTCAAGAGGGAGAAGAGCAAATCCAATTTCCAAAACCTAGGTATTTGAAGGCAAAACTTTTTGGGTGCAATGGAAAATTTTGATTAAGAACATTACTTCAAAGCAACAAACCTTCAAGATGAAAGGAGACAAATTCGATTGGCCTCAAGCCAATTGGATGGAGTGGCAAAACTATGGTGGCAATTTTGAGTGGAGCAAGCCGAGCAATAGTTTGCTACACCAATCTTGACATGAGAAGAATTCAAGAGTGTAATAATTGGGTGGTTCCAAGCTATAAATGCCACACAGGCCACACGAGATAAGTTGGAAAGATTAAAGTAGATTGGCTTTGTAAGAAGCTATATCACTCAATTCCAGAATACCATTGTACAAATTCCTGATATACTAGATGGAGAAGCTCTAGATTGCTTTGTGAGGGGCTTGAAGTCATGCACCAGATTGGAAGTAATTATGCATGAGCCCAAAGACTTGGAGGAAGCCATGCAGATGGCTGAGCACTTTGATTCCTTGGTTGCAACAACTTGGTCTCGACCTCGGCCTTCCCCAAACCCACCCACACATTACACATGGGTGGAGGAGCCAACACTAATGGAGATCAATGCCATCCAGCAAAGACCACTTAGCACAATAGATCATGAAAGATTGTGACAAAATGGTGGATGTTTCTATTGTTGCCAAGTTGGACATCATATTGCTGAGTGTCCATTAACAAATGAGCAACCTTGACAAGTTGCTCAAATGGAATTTGTGGAGTGGAATGCTCAAGGAAACAAGGAATCCCAATAGGAGATTTTGAGCCACCTATTGAGAACTTGATTAGTTCCAATGGGATTAAAATCTTGACCTATGCAAGTTTGCTTCACTCGCAAGGTATGATATCTAATCATGGTTATAGGATATTGGTTGATTTTGGGAGTTTAAAAAATTGTATGTCTATTTAATTTGCAAAAAATTTAGGTATTCCTATTAGGGCAATAATTGGAAATAGATTGATGATGATGGATGGTAGAAAGGGTGATGCATTCCATACCTCACACCCCATTACATTCAAGATTAGGAAGGAATATTTGGAGTATATGAAGTTTGTAGTGGCACCTCTACACTATGATGTCATTTTGGGTCTACATTGGTTTGAATGTCATAAGGTTCAATTTGATCAGAATCGACAACAAATTCAAGTACAACACCAAGGTAGGAAATTTAAATTAGGTTGTTTGGCATCTTTGAGTAAGACACCTAAGGATAATCAGTCCCAAGATGGAAATTTTGTCAAGAAAGCAACCATCGAGCAAGCTTTGAAAGAAGATAAGTCTCAATATGATGTAGTTTGTCAAGAAAGTAGCCATTGAGCAAGCTTTGAATGAAGATAAGTCCCAAGATGGGAAGTTTGTCAATAAAGCAACCATAGAGCAAGCTTTGGAGGAAGATGAATCTATTTTTCCTATGTGGATCAAGCCAATTGTGCATGGAGAATTTGAGAGCCAAAAACCTCATCAAGCAATGGTTAATCAATTAGTTCAAGAGTTTTTAGATGTGTTTCCAAAAGATTTGCCAAAGGGATTATCCTCTGATTGCGGTATGCCCTCCAAGATTGAATTATTGACAAAAAGTACTCCAGTGAGTAGACCAATCTGTCGGCTCTCACCAAAGGAGTTGGATGAGCTTTGAACAACACTAATGGAGTTGTTGGAGAAAGATTTCATACGACATACATCTCCTTGGGTAGCATTGATACTATTTGTTCCAAAGAAGGATGGAAGACTTTGCTTCTGTATTGTGGTCTGAATACACAAATAATGAATAATGCATATCCCTTGCCATGGATTGATAACTTGCTAGATCAATTGAGTGGAGCACAATAATTCTCCAAGTTGATCCTTTAAAGTGACTACTGGTAAATTCCCATTAATAAAGAGAATGTGCAAAAGATTATCTTTCACAAAAGTTATGAGCATTTTGAATGGAGAGTTCTACCTTTTGGGCTTACTAATGCTCCAATAGTCTTCATGGATCAAATGCATAAGGTGTTGGATGGAATCTTGGATTGATATGTGGTGGTAATTTTTGGATGATATCTTAATCTACAGCAAGATAAAAGTAGATCATGCAAATCATGTGCAAGAAGTCCTACGATGATTGTGTCAATGGAAGTTTTACTGCAAGAAGTCCAAGTGTGCCTTTTAGCAGAAAGAAGTTGCCTTCTTGGGTCATAAGATCTCATCCAAAGGGATCAAGATGGAAGAGGAGAAGATCAAAGCCATTATTGATTGGCCTACTCCAAAGGATGCCATAGAAGTGTGGGAATTTAATGGATTGGCAAGCTTTTACTAACGGTTCATCCACTACCATGCTCATGTAATTGCACCTTTGAGCAACCTCTTGGAGAAGAACTCAAGCTTTTAGTGGACTATTGTAATACCAATAGCTAGACATATGACCTAGATGTGAAATTTGGTTTAGTAACATCTAGAATGATGTTATACATGATCAAAAAGATAGATTAAATAGAAGTATCAACAAAAGAGTAATTCTACTAATAGGGTAAAAACCAAAATCGACTTGAAAACCTTAGATCCAATAGCTAGACATATGATCTAGAGGTGAGAATTGGTTTAGTAACAACTAGTAAGATGTTACATATGATAGACCAAATAGATTAGTAAGAGGTATTCCCAAAAGGGGACTTCTACTAATAGAGTAGGAATCGAAATATGCTTGAAATCTTTGAAGACAATTTCAAAGGCCTAAACAGATGAATTAGGCCTAAAAAATGTGCAAATTTCTCTCCAATGGAGTATAGGTTGGCCTTCCCCTCCCCCTTGGTTTTTCTCATTGAGAGCTTTCAAATGATATCTCACCCACGTGATTCTAAGATTCATACAAGAAGATTCTCTAAAAGATTCCCTTTGGTCAAAACTTGTTTGACCAACCAGATAGGACGAGGACCAACATGTCATCCATCCAAGTAGGTAATCCAAGGGTGGAGCTTGTTGACATGTCACCAATCTATGTATCTAATCCTATGGTGGAGTTTCCTTGGAGGAGATCCTCTTTGACTATATAATCAAAAGAAGGTGCTCCTTTGGGGCATGGGAATTTGAGCATGAAACTTGTGATTTTGCATTTGTGTTTCTTTGCTATCCTCAAAACATCAAAATGGTATTTGAGTAGGTGTTTCAATCCAAGAGAGTGGATCACCCCTCTTGGAAGAACATTGGCTACTGAGACTAAATAATGTTGGAGCAAAAACCCATAGAGAAATTGATCGGAGAGGAGTGTTTTAGAGAGAGGATGGGATGGAGCCTCCTAGAGAATAATTTCTTGCGCCTTGCTGTCCATTTTTGAATCCATTTCACATCAAGGTCATGTACATTCAACAAGAGCAAGTGAGAGTATACTTCATTTACCATTTTGGAGTAGAGTTCATGGACATAGTGATGAATTCATCAAACCCGGTGATTCTACCTGTAGTGATTTATGATAGAGAGTGGGATTTGATAATCTACATCTTGTTGTGATGGATTTGAATGTCCCATGTCTAGTTGAGTGTTTATTTAAACACTCAAGTAGAAACATTGAAGTAGAAATTCGTTATGTAGTTAGACCAAATGTGATGTTTAGAGATTTTGTAGTCAAGAACTTTGGTGAGGAATATTATCAACAAATGATAGTTTTTGAGGTCCCAATGGTAGTCCCAATAGTTTGTGCGCCCTCCCAAGTGATCATATTAACTCTTTATTGAAGTAGACAATAGCGATTGAGTGTTTGCAAGAACCATGGATCCGTAGTTGCAAGAGTTGATGCAAGGAATGCAGGATATATTGAACAAGTTTTGAGAGATTAAGATGACTATAGAGGCATTACAAAGTCAAGTGTAGACCTTTAGGAGTGATCAAGCAATGCAAGAAGGAGAACCATCTCAAACCCAATACCCGTGATTGTAGTACTTCGAGAGACACCCATGCATACAAACCCAGTGAACGATGAAGCCACATTGCTACTATGGATGAAGAAGACCTGCAACATCGAGCTTTACAAGGAGCAGCATACAATGGGAGTAGTGGAGAAGTAGATCTCAAGAATGAATTGATATTTCCAATTGTTATCAATTGAGATCATCAAGCATGCTATAGACATGTTTGCATGTGGGTACTTGATCAATAAAGCCCTCACATGGTATGATGTTTAGGAACAATCAATGTTGGCAGAGAGAAGAGAGGTCATGTGGATAGCAATGTAAGAAAGATTGCTAAAAAATTTCCAATCGGTGGATTCCGTGCAGATGGCCTAAATCCGACTATGTGGATTGAAATAAAAGAACAATGTACAAGAGTATGTAAAGGCATTCTAGATCTACACATTGCAATAACCGACATGAGTCCAGTAGAGGCTCTAGACAATTTCAAATGAGGGTTGAAGGAGTGGATTCGCCAAGAAGACATGGTACAAAATCCTTGCACGGTATTTGAAGCCATTGCTTTTGTGTAGAGAATACCGGGGCACTTGGTGGAGGTGAAGGAGTAGTTCCACCTCTACATTATTGGGCAAAAATGCCACACATGGGTGGACCAATACCTATGGAACTGGGCAACTTGCAGTTTTGAGACCGAGGAGCAGGACCGCTTCAAGGAAAGTAGGGACGAGTAGAAGAACAGAGAGCTGGAGTCCCATGAGGAGAAAGAACTCAAGGAGAACAATATCATTGTTACAATTGTGGCCGTATTGGGCACATATCTATCAACTATTGTGCTCATCTCCCTAGTGGCCCTCGGCCTCCATAAAGGTGATCTTTGAACAACATGGAGAGATGCATTGAAGAAGAGGATGCGGAAAGCACCTCGGAAAATGAAGATCACCAATAATGTACCTTGTGGACTTATTGGCTCAATAAGGTAGCAAAAAAGTGAGGGGAGGAAGAAGACAAGTGCGCAAAGGTCAAAAGGCAACCTCATAATTGATTGTCATGAATGGAGTCCTCGAGAGTAATCAGGTGAGAGTATTGATAGATTCGGGAGCAATAGAGAATTTGTTATCTCGCTGTATTGCAATAAGATTGGAGATGGATCTAGAGAGAGATGAGAGTGAAGAAGTAAAGTTACTTAATAGGCAAAAAGAGAGGATTGAATCATTACCTAAATGGGTAACACTCTTTATAGGAGAATATTAGGAAGCAATTGAGTGGCAGGTGATACAATTAGCTTGTTATGATGCAATCTTAGGCATGCCATGGATGGAACATTATAACTCTATGGTAGATTGGAGGAAGAAAGTAATGAGAACCCACCAATGGTCAATCATTGGGGTTAAAGAAAAATCATGTAAGCAAGAATTGCCTTTCTATGTCATAGGGATAGCAACTATCTGTATGATAGATAGATGTTTCATGGGTCTAATAAGAGAAGTCTAGAGTGCACAACTTGATGGACAAATTCCTGAGAAATTGAAGGATGTGGTAAATGAGTTTCAAGATGTCTTTCTTGATGATCTACCCTTAGGATTACCACCAAAAAGGAGAGTAGATCATAAAATTGAGACACTTCCGAGGAGAACACCTCCTTGTAAGGCCCCATATTGCCTATCACCTCATGAGTTGGAGGAGTGTAAGACTCAAATTGAAGATATGTTATAAAAGGAGTTCATCCAACCCAGTGTATCACCATGGGGCTTCCATCTTCTTTGTGAAGAAGAAGGACGGTATAATGCGCATGTGCATTGACTATCGAGGCCTCAATCAACAAACAATGAAGAACAAATACCCCTTACCTCGCATGGATGACCTATTTAATCAACTCAATGGAGCAAGACACTTCACCAAACTGGACTTGTGGAGTGGCTTCAATCAAATCCAAATTGTAGAGGAGGATGTACATAAAATTTCCTTTCTAACCAAGTATGGTCACTTCAGTATCTCGTGATGCCTTTTGGCCTCACCAATGCACTACCACTTTCATGAGTCTAATGATTGATATATTTTGTCCATATTTAGATAAGTCTATTATTATCTTCTTGGATGACATCTTAGTGTATAGTAGCACGATGATGGAACACAAATAACATCTATAAGAAGTCCTCTAGATTTTGAGACAAAATCAATTGTATGCCATAATCTCAAAGTGTGAGTTTGGCAACTCTGAAGTAGACTACTTGGGGCATAGAGTAAGTGGGGAGGGTATCCAAGTACTGATAGATAAATTAGAGGTCATTCAAAAATGGAGTGCTCCAGAAGATCAGACTTAACTCAAGAGCTTCTTGGGGTTGACGGGGTTCTATTGTCAATTTGTCAAGGACTTCTCCAAGGTTGCACAACCTTTAACGACACTACGTGGCAAGGGGAAGAAGTAGACATGGGGAATCGTACAAGAGTTGGCTTTTCAAGAATTGAAAACCACCTTACTACATGCACCAATCTTGAAGTGGTATGATCCAAAACGTCCAATCAAGTTGGCTACAAATGCATTAAGCATAGCAATAGGAGCTGTTCTACAACAAGAGTGGCATGACAAATGGCATCCAATTGCATATTTCTCTTGAAAGTTATTACTAGCAAAGTGCAACTATCACACCACAAAACAAAAAGAGTTGGCCATTGTCCTTGCAACTAAGCATTGGAAGCACTATCTGGGCGAGAAGGCATTTGTAATAGAGACAGACCACAAACTTCTAGTCTACCTAGAGACGTAGAAAGATCTATCTCATTGCCAGATTTGATGGGTAGAGTGGTGACAATGGTTCAACATGACAATCATCTACATGGAAGGCATAAGCAACTTGTAGATGCATTCATTTGCATGCCAATGGCAAACAATCTGGTGGTAGAGGTTAAGATTAACCTTGAATTCTGGCTGCTACAAAAATTGATCCACAAATTGTAGGAGTGCAATCATCCAAAGGCGTCACGAGCACCCAAGGACTCACCTTTTGTGATGGTAAATATGGATCCCAAATGTCCTAGAATTATGTACTACCATTCTTGCAAAATGTCATGATTCTACCATTGTAGGTCATGTCAGAGTAGACAAGACCTTGGATGCAGCCCAGCGCCATACTATTGGCCCCAAATGAGCAACAATGTGATGGAATATGTGCATAGCTACCTACTCTATTAACAGAACAAAGCTTCTAATCAAGCTCTTGTAGGGCTCTTTCAACCTTTTCCCACTCCTACACAACATTGGGAACAAGTGAGTATGGATCTCGTTTGTGAATTACCCAAGACCACCTCAGGGTTTGACACCATCATGGTCTTTGTGGACCGGCTCAGCAAGATGATTCATGTATGCCCTACCACCAAGGATGTGATTGCTCCACAACTAGCTCTGTTATACTTAGATGTAGTCTTCTCTTACCATTGGCTTGTCTTGAGTACTCATCACCGATAGAGGCACTCAATTCACCAATTTGTTTTGGCAAACACTCTTTGGTTTTTGTCAAAACCAAGTTGGCAATGTCCACAGCTTACCACCCATAGATAGATGGACAAATAGAGTGGGCTAATTGCACTATTGAAGACATGTTGCGTGACTTCACCTTAGATGAGCAAGAGAGGTGGGACACCTACTCCCGTTGGTAGAATTTGCTTACAATAATTCAGTGAATGCATCCACTTGTGTCACTCCATTCTTCCTCATGTATGGCAAGCATCCTCTCACACCTTCTAGCTTGATGAAGGGCCATCCGGTGGCTACCAAGGTTGACGCAGTCAACACATTTGTTTCTAGAATCCAACAGGGTGTGGAGAGCGCCAAGCATAGATGTAGACTGCACAAAATTGATAGAAATAGTATGCAAATGCACACCATAGGCACATGGAGTTCAATGTTGGGGATCAAGTGTGGTTATCTACAACCAACCTCACATGAGTTGGCCCTCATAAGCTCAGACCTTGTTTTATTGGGCCTTTTTCCATTCTTTGTTGAGTCGACATTGTGGCATATCACCTCAAGCTACCACCACACATGAAAATCCATCCAATGTTCCATGTTTCCCTACTATGCAACTATGCTCCCTGATCAGGCCATTGTCATTTCATACAAGACATTTGACCTTGTCCGACACTCATCGTTGGCATGGAGGAATATGAAGTCAAACGTATCCTCCAAAAATGCATCCGTGGCACTCACCATCCATAGGTAGAATATTTTGTATAATGGAAAGGTTACCCCTTATATAAGGCAACCTGGGAGCCCACTGCCAATTTGACACATGCACCAATGTTGGTGCAAGCTTTTGAGCAATAGCTTCAAAACGAGGATGTTGTATCTTAAAAGGAGGGAGGTTTGTAATACCAATAGCTAGACATATGATGTAGATGTGAAATTTGGTTTGGTAGCATATGGAATGATGTTATACATGATGGAAAAAATAGATTAGATAGAAGTATCACCAAAAGAGTACTTCTACTAATAGGGTAGAACTCGAAATAGACTTGAAAACCTTAGAATCAATAGCTAGACATAATGATCTCGAGGTGAGAATTGGTTTGGTAACAACTAGAAGGATGTTACACATGATGGACAAAATAGATTACAAATAAGTATCACCAAAAGGGGACTTCTATTAATAGAGTAGAAATCAAAATATGCCTAAAATCTTTGAAGGCAATTTTGGAAGCCTAAACGGATGATTAGGCCTTGAAAATGTGCAAATTCCTCCCTAATGGATGATATGCTTGCCTTCCTTCCTCCTTTGGTTTGTCTCATTGAGAGCTTTCCAATGGTATCTCATCCACATGATTGAGATTCATACAAGAAGATTCCCTAAAAGATTCCCTTTGGTCAAAACCTGTTTGACCAACCAGATAGGATCAAGATCAACATGTCATCCATCCAAGTAGGTAATCCAAGGGTGGAGCTTGTTGACATATCACCGATCTATGTATCTAATCCTATGGTGGAGTTTCCTTGGAGGAGATCCTCTTTGACTATATAATAAAGAGAAGATGCTCCTTTGGGGCATGGGAGTTTGAGCGTAAAACTTGTATTTTTGCTTTTGTGTTTCTCTGCTATCCTTGGAACATTACAACTACCAAGCAAGAGGAAGCATTCTAGAAGTTGAAACATATGGTGTCTTCAAGACCCATTCTTCAACCATATGATCCTCAACTACCTTGTGTGAATGATTTCGATGCTTCTAACTTTGCCATTGGAACTATATTGCAACAAATGTTTTTTGATGGATTACATCCCATTACCTTTGTGTCTTGCCAACTGAACACCACAAAAATAAATTATTCTGCTCAAGATCAAGAACAACTAGCAATGGTATATGCCAACAAGGTATGGATGCATTATCTACTAGAGAAACAACTAGTCATGCAACTTGACCACAAACCATTGTTGTAGGCAATACACTTGGAGCACATGAAGAGTACATAGATAGATGGGAGGAACAACTACAATTGTTTGACTTCAGACTTGAGTACAAACCTGGTTGGTTCCATGTCATCTCCGATGTCCTATCACAACAACTTGATTTGAAGTCTTCCTCCTCTCATCACAGTGACAATTACAATGAGGTCAATTGACTCAAAAGCCCAACTCAAGCTTAGGACATCTTTACAACAAGATCCCTTCTTTCATATGGTACAAGATTGTCTTGTAGTGGGTGATAATGAGTACAACACCTTCTTGTTCAAGGAAGACCTTCTATTTTGTGAGAAATGGATCTATGTTCCAACCAAGGGTGATCTTTGACTTGTGCACCTTCAAAAAGCTCATGACTTACCAATTGTTGGTCACATGGATGTTGATAAGACCTTGGGTACCCTCCAATGCCAATGTTGGTGGCCCAACATGGCACAAGATGTTTGAGAGTTTGTGTGATCTTGTGAGAATTGCCAATGCAACAAGGTGAGCAACCAGAAACCGAGTGGACTCCTTCAACCACTCCCCATTCAATCTACTCAATGGGAACATGTGAGCTTAGATCTCATTACCTCCTTGCCCAAGATGAAGCAAGGCCATACAACAATTGTGGTGTTTGTGGTTAAGCTTAGCAAGCAAATCCATTTGGTACTATCCATTTGGTACTAACCTTTGATATCATGGATGCTCCAACATTGGTAGAGATCTACTTTGACAATGTCTTCAAGCATCATGGGATACCCTCATCTTTGATTGTGACCCTTGATTCACTAGAAAGTTTTGGCAAGCACTCTTTGAGATACTCGGCACCAAGCTTGCTTTGACCATGGCCTATCCTCAAACTGATGGAGAAATCAAACATGCCAATCGCACCTTGGAGGATATGCTTTGTGCCTTTGTCAATGTTAACCATACCAACTAGGATGAATGTCTTGCAGCTATTGAGTTTGCATACAATAATTCCAAACAGACAAGCATTGGCTTCTCTCTTTTCTTCTTGAATTTTGGACAAAACCAACTTGTTCCAGCTTCCCTTCTTGCTCCTCCTCCATCTCATGTTCCTCACACTTCACCTTCTTGACCACCATATCTCAATCCCTCCAACAAGCTAAATCTCATCTCCTTGTTGCTCAAAATTGTCAAAAACAATATGCAGATCACTATTATTGTGATCTCACCTTCCAAGTCAGTAATAAGGTTATGCTCTTCTCTAGTAACCTTCCCCTCCTACTTGATACTCAAGTCTGTAAACTTATCCCAAATTAGATAGGACCTTTTGACGTCACCCAAATCATTTCTTGTTGCTTATTGATTTGCCTTGCCTTTGCCTATGCAAATCCCCATGTCTTCCATATTTCCAAGTTAAAATCTGAATCCATCTTCTTTTCCTCTTGTATCCAACCTCCTCTTCCTCCAATGCCTATCAATAATCATGAGGAGTATGAAGTTGATCGTATCCTTGCATGTTGATATATTCAACATGGCTACCAATAACACACTGAATACAAGGTCCTTTGGAAAGGGTATCCCCTTCATGATGCCACTTGGGAGCCTCTTTCTCATCTCCAAAATGCACAAATAATTATCCAAGAGTTTGAAGCTTCCATGGTGACGAGGACGTCACCAACTAGCGATGGGGAATATGTAACAATATGGAGCTTAATGATGAGTTAGTCAAGACTAACAAAGTAGTGAATAGACCTAAAATATTCTAAAAGTATCTTGAAAGCTTCTTGGGAAGCTTCCTGGCTAGCTTTGCTTGCACCGCAAGTAGGTAGCTTCTAGAAGAAAGCTTCTTGGGAAGCTTCTAACTAGCTTAGCTTGCATGCCAAGTAGATCACTTCTAGAAGGAAGTTTCTTGAGAAGCTTCTTGGTTAACTTGGCTTGCATTCCAAGAAAGTGGCTTGAGGGAGCTTCTTGACAAGCCTCTCAAGAGCCTTGTTTGCTACCTATAAATACCAGAGCCTAAGCTCTACTAGGCATCCAGAGTTTCCCTACATTCCCAATGTGATTTTCCATTCTCCTCTTTCTCTCCTTGGTCTTGGTCTTTTACACCAAGGGAATCTATCTCTATTCATCTTGAAGATTTATTATTTCACAATATGTTTACAATCAAACACAAAATTCTCCATGCACCCAAAAGATACTTCTTAAAATGCCTTGGGCTTTGGAAATTTTATTTGCTTTTCTCTTTCTCAAAATGGTACTCTCTCTACCTGCTCTTGTTGATTGTCTTTCTCTTTTAACAATCAAATAAGGTGCTTGATTTGTTATTGCATAACAATGATAACTTGGACATCACTACCATGGTTACTACCCTATCAAACTATGAGCAAATATCTAAGTTAACATGTAGATGAAACACATCCACCATTCTTTGTAAGTTACAATTAGAATATCTATGGTTCATTAGACAAGGTGATTCTATTTAGAAATTCTACCCCAAGTGTGGAACTTGATGAACTACATGAAATGATGTGTGGGTAGTACATGGAAATAGAAATCCTAATGGTTGGAGGAAAAGATTTGGTGGTCTATAAATTCCATCCATACCATTCTTACTCTAATACCAATGTAAAAGATCAAGAAGAGAAATAGTAGAATGAAAGACCGGAGTGCAAAATCACATTAAGACTCTCATATGAAGGAGACTCTGAATGTCCAGTATTAGTTTGGGTTATGGTATTCATAGTTAATATACAAAGCTCTTGGAAAGCTCCTAGGGAAGCTATCAAGGCAAGAAGCCGTCTTGTTGGTGTGCAAGCTAAGCTAGCAAAGAAGCTTCATGAGAAGTTTTCTACTTAAAATACATGTTACTCAATACTTAGAAGGTACCAAGAAGTTACCATGATGCCTCTTGAACATGTTTTATTGTTTGTCTAATTTTTCCTATTTGCTAACTCATCTACTAATTCCATATTGTCATACTATCAATGTTTGGGAGATGGCATGGGGCAAAGTTGTGCATATGATCCTTCCCAAAAACACTATCATATCCTTCCAATACGAAGATTCCAAAAGGCAAAACCTCATGTACTCTCAAGCTAGTGTGGCTTGTAGTCACATCATTGTTGTTGGTGTAGTTTGTTGTAGATACACATACTCACTTGGATAAAATTTACAAATCAAGGGTTATAACCTCCTCCTCAAATAGTAACATATTGCAAGGTATCCTTATGTTGAGCAATCACTAAGTTCCCAAAGGCCATCAACATCATTCTTTGAAAGGTCTTTGCTCATTGAGAACATATGCTCACTCATACAACTAGATCATCTAAGTCCAAAACCAAAATAACATATTCCACCATATTGAGCTCAACATGCTCAACCAAACCAAAGACCTCCACCAAAGTCAATGAGATAACCCACAATAATGTAGTATCATGTACTTTGTGTCATAACTCCTTGTCTAATATCCCGTACTAAATTGAACTACTTGGGCCTTAGTAACTCCCCTAAGTTAAACTGATCAACCATCTCATGCACGTGGATGCTTCACATAAGCTCTCTCCAACCTTCAACTAGAACTCCTACAAGCTCTTCAGCTTGTTAAACCAAAATTTGTTGTAGTTCTACCTCAAGCACTAGAAGAACTCTACCATGGAGTTAAACCCCAATACTACATCACCTCTTATAATGGTACCTCCACTCATAATAGCACCATGTCCAACTAGTGCATCTCCACTAGATACACCAATGCTACAAGAGTTGAAACTTGTGGTGCAAGCTAAGCTAGTCTAGGAGCTTCCCAAGAAGTTTACTAGATACTTCTAGAATATTCTAGGTTATGGTGCGCATCTCGGCACAGTTAACATTAGATCGCACAACTTTGCTGCAAACACATTCAGATTACTGTTTATCTCGAAAGACATAAGTGCTCAACCATGAGATTTCAAGCTACCATGCTTTACATACGAACCTGAAGGTGACAATCGCTCCATTATGCCAAAATTATGTTATTCCGAGGAGACTCAACTGCAGGTCACCATGTACAACTACATGGAGTATCCAGAGTTTCCACTTTTAGTTAATATGTCCGTCAGGTTATGGATTCTACAGCAATGCAATGATCTATCGTCTACGTCTACAGTGTTTAAGAACCATATACCACATAAACATATTCATGATTGTCACTAGCGAGTCTCTTGAGAACTGCATCTCAAAGGTTTCTTAGTGTTCTATCGATCCCAGGAACGACGATTGATAACGTTGTAGTTTAGAAGAAAGATTGTGCGAGTTTATGGCCCATCCTGGTAAGACTTATCAACTTCTATTCATTATATAGATTTTCCAAAAAAATTCGAAGGATATTTTCCAAAAAAATTCGCTAAATATTCACTTATAGTATCTTCATACCCGAGAAGCATTAGATTAAATGTCTGCAGTCGGAACTCGTTTCATTGGACGGTAGGCAAAGTGTGATCCCTAGTTGTTCCAGTTTGGCTTATTCTCTTAAACTTAGAGGAGGCGGTGCAACTTTGAGCAGTATACTTCCAGATCGGTGAAGTACTTTTACAAATGGACTCGGCAATTACGGCCGATGGGGACCCCGAAACAACTTGAGTCGCCACAACATGGCAAGTTTCCTGACTGCAAAATGGCCGGAACTTCATCACACCAAATTAACTATTACAAGACTTGAAAAAATTTGATCGATCGCTGTTCCAAGTTGGCCGAATGATTCCGGCATTTACTGCAGAGTTCCAGGCACTGAGATAAATCCAGCTGCTCCAAGTTGGCTAAGTTTCCAAAACTTCTGGGAAGGGCCTGCACAAAAATCCATTTTCAACTGCTTCAGGCTAAGAAGTTGCCGAATGATTCCGGCATTGGCTGCAATTCCCAGCACCGAGATAAGTCCAGCTGTTCCAAGTTGGATAAGTTTCCAAAACTGCCGGGCAGGACTTGCAACTCTGAAGAGCTGTATATTTTCATTTCCTTCAGGCGAAGAAGTCCCCAGAATGATTCCGGTAATGACTTTAGATTCTTACAGCTATTCAACTCTAGCTGTTCCAAGTTGGCTAAGTTTCCATAACTGCTGGGAAGGGCGTGCAACCGTGAACAGCCAACTATTTTATTTTCAATTCCTTCAGGCGAAGAAGTCCCCAGAATGATTCCCGCAATGACTTTAGATTCTCACAGCTATTCAACTCTAGCTGTTCCAAGTTGGCTAAGTTTCCATAACTGCTGGGAAGGGCGTGCAACCGTGAACAGCCAACTATTTTATTTTCAATTCCTTCAGGCGAAGAAGTTCCCAGAATGATTCCGGCAATGACTTTAGATTCTCACAGCTATTCAACTCTAGCTGTTCCAAGTTGGCTAAGTTTCCATAACTGCTGGGAAGGGCGTGCAACCGTGAACAGCCAACTATTTTCAATTCCTTCAGGCGAAGAAGTCCCCCGAATGATTCCGGCAATGACTCCAGTTTATAATGGTTCAGCTCTATTATCGTGATTCGTTTCCGAGGAAAACAAGACCCACGAAAACCATGCTGGACGCCGAGAAGAAATTGAACCATCCTTCATAACCGTCTGATCGAGATGACCTTGCTGAGGACGAAGCGAATAGAAGTGCACACTCAAGGGAGGGATGAGTGCATATAAATTCGTCTGTGGGACCTAGCTCTCCAGGAGTACTTGTTTCCCAGACTCAGTAAAGTTTGCATTTTCATTTCGTGTTTTCTCCTTTCAACCAGAAACATGGAAAGCTAATACATAAGCCTAACTTCCACAGTGCATCCCACAAGGATTTTCTCACGTAGTTGAGGTTTATCAACTCCAATTCAGAGATCACTAGGTTCAGCTTACCCGAAGTACCGTTGGTCCGGTCCTCACCCACAAGGACCGGTTGAAAAGCTGGGATTCATGATCACAATGGTTTGAACACGTTAAACACAATTTTATTCAGGATTCCAGGATGTCATCGTACTACAGATGTTCGACCCATGGCTGGTACCAAGGACAACCAACGGCCAGAAAAAACGACGAATCTATTTTCGTCCAATTTCAAGTACTTGGATATAGCCTTGACGTTCCCAAACCAATAACGGCGAGCATTATAATGGAGTCAATTAAAAGGTCGAGCATCTAATCTCTACGTAAATGAAATGGCCACTTGGCCGCTGATGTTACTGTCATATGGACTCTTCGTAATGGATTTACTTTGAGCTGATATATTCTATGTATGCACAGTCTATACAAGTATAGAGACTCGGAACCTGGGTGCAATGAGTGCGTGAATCCAGAGTTTACATGTACAACGAGTTTCCTTTTCAGTTGTAGTTTCGAGTCCGATCGCTCTCCAAGGGTGGGAATTTGAGGAGCAGAAACAGGACAACGCTTCGATTCGCGTTCAGGTTACATCCCTGGGTGAGGAGGACGGTAACGGAGCAAAACATTGAACACAAAATCTTTGTGTGTTCCGAGGGGACTTATGCAATAAATAGAGTTGTAATATTGTTGACGAGGAATGCATGAAGGAGAATTGACATTCTAAGAACTTATTCTTGACGATCACTTCTGAGGCTAAAACAATCGTAAATTCAAGGTACCGGGGGGTAACCTGCACAAACGGGGAGATTTTAAAACTTCCACCCGACTGTGTATCCTCCGCCAGAGATAGCTGCTTTCGATGGGTTTCGACTGGACTCCATGCATTCTGAAGCCTTGTTCAATCTCGACTCATTGATGAGCCACGTGTGCAAATTGTGCGTCTTATATCCACGAGTTTCGAATCTGGATTTAATTTGCTGTCGTGTATTGAGATTTCGACAAAAGCCCAAATTTACGGGAGGTACAGAATCTTCGGCTGCAAATTGTAAGCACACTCTAACGAATAGAAATACCCGGAACTGATATCTATCTATATGTCGAGCCAAAGCCAAATTCCCAAATATTGCTGCTTTAAGTACCCTATCCGATTCTTCATTATACGATACTAGTGTCTATGAGAATAGATGGAATTTTCAAAAAATTTCAGATTGCACATGCGCTGCAAACTGGAATATCTATCTACCTAATGTGATGAGTAGGTGTTTGAACTGTATTATAGTTGTGGTCGTTTGGTTTCTTAGTTCTTCGCAATAAAAAACTTCCCGCCATGAACAGCACAGAACACGCGGCCTGCGGTGAGGATGAGATTCTCAAGATTACTGCTTTGTAGATCAAGGGATCAATCGAAAGATGATTAATCTGTTGCATATACGATATTGTTTACATTCTAGAAGAAGGTTTTGTACAAGGGAGTGGCACTCAAGGACTTGCTCTAAGTGAGAGAATAGAATCTCAAATTTTATCACCAATGAACAAGGTAGCAATTGTCATGTTCGTTCTGGTCGAACCATGAAGAAAAACTATGAGCGAAGCAGAAGTCGAATGGCAGCCTATTGAGCCTGCTTTCACACAGTCTCTATCGTCTGGGTGGTGTAGCGGCCGCCTGTAACCCGAGTGGGGGTATGAGAGTTGGTAGTCGAAGCTGTTCTCGAGGACCGGTGGGGTCATGTAGAAGGCACGTCCACTTGAAGCGTAGAGTCTCCATGTAGACATTTCCATGGAGATGAGAAGTGCCTGCTGAGATAATGCGGAGGGCACAGCGTGAGGCGGGTGACCGAGCAGCGATCACCTCTCGCTCTACGCAGTCAAGGGATAGCGTGCTTGAATGCTTCCCAGCGATCATCCTCTCGAATCTGATTCCAACAACTACTCTCAGCTTTTTAAGTTGCGATGTATGTGGTGGGCATCGGTGGCAACCTGGATTGTTATAAGAATCTTGGTAGTTCTCTGGTTTCTGCAACGAATTGTTGACGCTAACCAAGTTTCACTAGATTGTACTGGCAACGAGAACGGTGGAGGGATTGCTACGTTAATCTTGATGATAGCAAGTTGCATTCATCCACTGCTCGATCACAGGGGGAATTTCCTTTTAAACGGTAAAGGTTGAGATACCTGGCGGAAGTTATCATCATCATTTCATTGACTGCCATCACGTGGACATCATGTTCGGCCACTCTTGACAAAGCCTTATGGAAAGTTTGAAACTCTACATGAAGATGGACTCTTCAGAATCCATCAATCGTGCTGTCTCATGAGGAGACGGGTAGGGAACTGTGCAGTGGATCATAAGTACTAGTCGATCATAGATTTGAGCAGTTTGTTTCTTTGTAAGAGGCTGTAGCGGAGTCCAAAAGCCTTGCCAACACAGTTGGAGAGGAAGACAGGGACAAGCTTTTAGCTGCAATCAGGTCTTGCCTATATGGTATCGGCATTTAGTTGCTTGCTTGTAAGTTAATAACAGTCCAGCAAGCTGGTTAACTAACTTGTTCCTTGGACGATTGATAGGTCCGAAAATATGTCCGATTGATAGCAATCGGACATATTTTCAATGGTCTACAGATCAGAAGACCTATTCTCATGCAGGATATGCGTCCAAAGATAGATTTCTCAGTGGATCAAACTTTGGAGACCTCCTGTGAGTGATTCAAAGTTTCTTAGGACTTCTGCAAAAGGACGGATACAAGGACTTGGATGTGACCCGTTTGCAAACTCTGATCGAGAACCTGGTCATGGGCTGTGAAATTCTCGTCTTATTTTTCTCTGTTACCTTCTTATTATGTTTCTCCATAGAATATATGGTTGGATAGAATACGATATGCATTAGTAAGTTTCTCTATTGCTTGTTATTAATCACAACGATTTATGTACACTGCTTGGTTATGGTGGTGAGTTGTTGTGAAAGAACTCATCTGATTTATCCATCTACGTTTATAGTTTGTCACGCTCGTATCACGTTAACGGCAGTAGAGCCGTTGTTGCTACGTTTCCTCTGGTCATGTATACCTTCTGAACAAAAAGTTACATTCTTGGCAGGCAAAAGTACATCAATTTTAATCCTACCAAGGTTCTAGTTTGATTTCTTACCCAGGGTCCCGAATGGGGGCCAAGGAGGAACCCTTCTGCGCAACTTTCAGGCACATTGTAGTTGTTTCTAAATGGAAAGGTGAAGCTTCTCTCACGCGTGGCACTGCGCAGCTCATTAGTCCCCGAGCTCATTCCACAACAAATGGGGTGGACACTTCGGACATTCTCTCAGCGACGCTTGGGCCCTAGCTCTTCTTCTGTTCTTTAGAGATCGTGGTAGGATTCAGAAAGTAATTCTCATTGACATGATATCGGTTCTACTTCTGTTCCTTAAAGGTCACTAAATCTGGCAGTAGGATTCTCTATAATTCTCAAGAATTTCCTGAGAACTTAGGAAGATTTATGACGGCACCAAGAAAACGGTGTTGCTATTCTCTAAACTTTCAACCTTTGAAAATTACAAAAACCATGATTCTAGTTTGGAAAGAAGGTGACTACTCAGAAGTGTACAAAAATATAGAAATACAAGGTGTAGATAGATATAGATATAGAAAAATATAGAAATACAAGGTGTAGATAGAAATATAGATGTAGAGTTTGAGTATGATCATCTCTTATAGCAACCTCGATTTCCCAATGATCCAAATAAATCTTCAATAAAAGAAGAGATCGAGAGAAGGATTCTCACTCTCAAATGTAGTAGAAGGTGACTTTGGAGCATTAGGGAAGATTTGAGAAAATGTACGAAAATATATCCATGTCTTTGCCTTCAGTTACAAGCATCTGGTATCCTTCAAGGAGCATCCCCTTGAGCTGGAGCATTGAACTAATGTTATTTGTCAAATGGAAAGGGAAATCAGCCCACCAATAACAATATTTGTCAAGGAAAGAAACATACTTCATGTATGAAGTGTAGAATTTTGAATAAATCTTCCTCATTATGATAGTGAAGAAGAATGGAAAGTTGAAGATGTGTTGAGTTACAAAAAGCTCAACAAGCTGTATTGACCAAGAAGTGTTAATATCCTTTACCATACTTTGGTGATGAGATCTTGGAGGACATTGTAAGCAATGAATGGTATAGCTTTTTTGATAGTTATAGTGATTATAATAAAATAAACATTGCACTAGAACATCAACATTTAATCATCTGTAATACACTTCTTTTCAAGTAATACACTTTGGTCTTTGTAATGCATCAACTACACTTTTATCAAGTTCATGAATAAGATTCTTAAACCATTCATAAAAAGTTGATGAGAGATTTTGTTGATAATGTATATGCATATAAGGACAAGCAAAAACACTTTATTACCTTATCAAATTGGTTTTTTTTATTGCCATCCACCAATAACAAGAACGGTGTGGAAAAAGATAACTATTTGTGAATCTAAACAAAACAAAACAAATTTTTTTAACAGAGTAAAGGTTGTTATATCTCCGATTGGACTCGAGGAAACACAAACAAGAATTCATCCACTATGATAATCACTTAATATGTGAAGACATAAAGATAAATTTAATATGTGGTTATGAGGTCAAAAGTTAAGAAACTATCAAGTAGTTTCCGTTTTGAAACCTCTCTCTCTCTCTATATATATATATATATCATCACATGAGAATAAACTATAACCAATAAAATCTATCCAAAGACCTCCGATGGTTAAACACTTACTCCCTACTGTTGTACTTCTACCTATTCATTTCTGATATTTTCGCTTTGATGATCCATATACATGTAGAATCTTCCAAATTAAATCTACCAGTTCTCTGAAGCAACCTCAACTAAATTGAGCAAGTGCAAGGCGGATCATCCAACTATGGTAGTCGGATTAATGACACAAATATTGACTAAACTTTGTAGGGAACTCTTCGTCCTCCATAACGCTACGAACCCCTGAAGTTCCTTCACTTCACTCGCTAGATTTCAAATACATTAAGTCAGGTCGACTTGACCAATTCGAGGTGCACGTGCACTTGAATTCGATGCTTTATCGACAAGTATGATCGGTTTGAAAGTGTGCCTTCGGACCACTTTTGCCTGTCAATCAGTTTTGGAAGATTGTACTGACCACTGACCTGTTGAGTAGATTTAGTCGATAAAGACCGGTCCTCAAATTGTAGTGAGGACGAAGAAAAACCGGAGACAGCGGACAGCTTGCTGGAGAGTCAATTGGGAGGAGAGAGGAGGACCCGAGTGAAGACAAGAGGTACAAAGGCTGCTAACCAAATCCATCATTCCTAGTAGACCTACCTACAGTTGGCTCACCAGTTAGCTCACCGAAGATACAGAGGTAAACAAACCGCTGTTAACCAAATGAATATCCTCATTCCTAGCAAGGACCTACCTGCTAGAGCTAGCTACAGGTAGGCCCCTTGCTAGGAGTGATGATGCTCATTTGGTTAGCATCGGTTTGTTTACCATTGTACCCCCTGTCGGGCACCTCTGTACTTCGGCACCACCCCAGAGGTACAACGAATTCATGGAAATAAAGTTCGATGAAATCGAACTTCAGTGGTTTCCTTCCTGGTTTTACTCCGTAATGTTGCCAGCGGATTTGAGAAGCCAAAATTTCGCTACACATTTTGAGTTAGACCTGCGTGATCAATGCTATGGTTCCCTGATTGGAAAACCAGTTGATATCGTTCAGCTTGTTCAATGAGCAGTACATAATCACAGAATATGTACAGTTGCATCCAACTATTCTTAGTTCAGATATCTTGCGCCACAAATGTCTCTCTGAAAACGACTGATTTATTGGGTCAAATTCTTGCAGACGTGCGGTGGAACGTCCGAGTCAAGGATTTGCAATGGTTGGAATCTTCTATAAATGCCTCGTTCTCTAGATGCCTTCTGTCTCCGACGTCATTTGTACCTTGAGCTGGCATTAGAAGTCCTGCATTCGGTGTTTTAGAAATCTTGCTTGTGTCGTTTAGTCTTCTTGGGAACAGCAATGTTTTGACAATCTTGAGCCACTAATCAATAGGCTAGGAGTTTCTCGAGCTGAGGAACCCGGGAGTGCGAATCCTCTTTAGTCAAACACACTGCAAGTCTAATTCAGCTGCGATTACTTTGTATTCAGATCCACCTAGGCTGAGATATTATAACGGGTCCTTAATGGGACTCCCAGGCTACCCCAGCGACGTTCCTTGCGGTGGTCTAGATAACTGCTGCCCAGCTCATGATACGTCCGTTGCTTCCAACAATCTTGGTACTATAACAAACAACCGAGCTCCCCACGTTCAATTGCTTCCTCCTTCAATCAAGAGTCTAACTCTGGTGTATTCATTAGTATAAAATTTCTTCTGTACCACAGCGTTAGATTGACCAAACCCACAGCACGAACGAGGACTCTGGAGATGGTGACACCCTAAGAAATTTTGACCAATCCACAGTTTCGATTTCGGACTTTTTCGGTTTTGATTTTTCGGACTGAAGTAGATAAAGAGAGGGATCAGAGGTGTTGGTTGAGGAGCTCCTCTGTTCTCAAGACGTGAAGTTCTTGCGTTATCAGGGGTCCCTGAGCAAGCCACAAGCTTCGATCGAAATGGTGGGCCTGGAAGTCGATTTGAAGCCGCCGGAGGTGAAGAAAGTCCCTCATGTGACGGAGATGTTTGGACATGTTAGGGAGCGTAATTATTTCTGGCTGCGGGATGATCCAAGAAAGGATTCGGAGGTTCTAGCTTGTCCGAAAGCAGAGAACGATTACACAGATGCAGTGATGGCAGGTACCAAGGAGTTTCAAGAAAAACTGTACAAGGAGATGAGGGCAAAGATCAATGAAGCTCGCACCAGTGTACCTTTGAGGAAATGTGGGTTCTACTACTACAGGAGAGACTTGGAAGGAAAGCAATATAAACATCATTGTAGACGCGCAATCCTTGGTGATGAGGGTCCTGGACGTGTGGACAAAGTTATGGAGCTCCAAAGGAGATTATCCTTCTCGACGAGAATGTGGTGGCTAAACAGCGTAAGTCTTACTCATTTGGGGCCGTGATGGTAATCCTGATCATAAACGTTTCGCGGTGAGCGAGAACTTCACAGGAAATGAGATATTTACCATTCGTGTAGTCGACATTGAAACAGGGCAAGAGATTGGACCGAAGATCACTGGAGCCACAGAAGAAGTAGAGCGGGGAGACGATAACACTATATATTACGTGGATCAGGATGAAACTTATCGGCCATACAAGGTATGGCGGCACAAGGTTGAATCAGATCAGGCCTCGACAAATGCGTCTACCATGAGAAAGGTGTAGAGCTTTGGTTGGACATTAGGTCTTACAAAAGTGAAAGGTACTTGCTAGTGAGCTCGGCAAGCAAAAGCGCAAAGTTTGTGCTCTTCATGGACAAGAGCAAGCCGGATGCTGAGCTCGAGCTTTTGGCACCAAGGGTCCATGGAGTTGACATTTCCGCAAGTCATGCCAGAAATCATTTGTTCCTCACCAAAAGGAGTTAAGAATTTTACAACTCTGAGCTTCTTGTATGTCCGGTAGACGATCTTCCTGCACAAGTTGTGCTCCTTCCTCACAGGCCAAGTGCGAAACTGCAGAGAGTTTCGACCTCAAAGGACCATGTTGTGCAGGAGCGTAAGAATGGACCGGTGATAATAACTGTGTACCCTCGTCCTCCTGTTGGGGAACCCATAACTAGTCTTGGTGAGGGTAGAAGGGTAGAGTTCCCAGAACCTACTTAGGGTGTCTGGCTGGCATCTAGCCAATTTAACTCACCGGTTATGCAATATATCTAACGGTCTTTGACCACACTGTCATCAGTATATGATTACGATATGAATACAGGGAAGACAGTTCTCAAGAAAGTGCAAGCACTTATAGTTGGTTTTGATGCCACCAAGTATAAGATCCTCCGGGAGTGGCCAACAGCAAGCGATGGAGCTTCAATTCCTATTTCTTTGGTGTGCAGAAAAGACTTGGTGAAATTGGATGGCAGTGACCCTTTGTTGCTTTATGGTCACAGCTCCTATGAGATTCCGAGTGACGCTGACTTCCATTCAAATAGGCTTTCTCTGCTTGATAGAGGATTTGTGTTTCCTATTGCTCACATCCGAGGTGGAAATATGGGCCGAAAGTGGTATGAGGATGGAAAGCTTTTAAGCAAGAAGAATACTTTCACAGATTTCATCTCGTCCGCTGAATTCGAATCCAGAAGAGATATGGCTCTAAAGACAAGGTTTGTATACATGGCATGAGTGCTGGAGGGCTTTTAATAGTTGCTGTGATGAACATGAGGCCAGATTTATTCGCAGTTGCAGTTGCGGAAGTGCCCTTCGTGGATGTAGTGACAACTACGCTGGACGAATCGATTCCCTTGACGACAGGAGAGTGGGAGGAATGGGGCAACCCGAAGAAGGAGTATTACAGCTATATGGTATCTTACTCTCCTGTAGACAATGTTCAAGCACAGAGTTATCTCCACACTTTGGTAACAGGGGGTCTACGTGATTCTCGCGTAGGCTACTGGGAACCTGCGAAGTTCAGTAAGGAGTTGCGGGAGAAGAAAACAGATGATAACGTGGTTCTATTCAAGTGCGACATGGGTGCAGGTCATTCATCGAAATCCGGAAGATTCGACCAGCTCGAGGAGACGGCCTTTTTGTATACGTTCATGCTCAAGTACTTGGGGTTACTTTCAAAGAGAGAGCAGTGATTTCCCAAACTCGATCATTGCGGACAAGGTTTCGATTTTAGTTGACGGCCTAACCAGCCCGCATGGAAGAGGTTGCAGTTCATTCTCAAACGGACTGATGAGATATCTAACTCTGGCTACTTCGGTTCATCCAGCATGAAGGACGCTGTTGAAGAAAACTCTGCAGGGGGAGTCCTCAGGCTTTTCCTTCGTTGTTTCCACTGTAAGGTGGCTGTCTTCTCGACACTCTGTTGGATTGTAAATAAATCAGCTCCTTTTATGAGGTCTCAAAGCCAGGACTTTGAAACATACTTTGGAATATGCGTTTGAAGCACCAAACTTGTGAAGATTTGTCCCTCCGTGAAATCATTTTCTCTGGAAAGCCGTGCCTGCACTCTTACACTTTTACCTCTCAACGTCAGTGTTTCTCTTCCGACTCGGCTCATGTATGATACATGTCTTCTGCGTACTTGTACATTATTAGTTGGACAAAATTTCCCTTATCCAGTGAAGAAATCGTAAGCAGAGTTCTATCAGTGAAAGTTCTATCGATCTTAGAATCTCTATTGTCTACCCAAGGAGAACAAAATATATGATAGATGCTTCTTCGTCTTTTGCAAAGAGTTATGGAATAATATTTGATGGTAACTTACTAAGGAATATATTGGTATAGTATACTTTCTAATGAAGAACATATGGAACTTATACTTCCAAATTGGTATAAATCAAGGTAGATAGTGATGGGAGCTTAATTTCATGTATCTTCAGTGAAAAATGCTGACGATGGAGCCAGATGAACCGACAATAAACGGTTTAGTTTTGCTCCGAGTTTTCGGTTTCACCAAGTTGAGATGGACTGACCTCGTTGTTTGTTGAGATTTCAATCAGATAATAAAACCTTATACTCTCCTTTCATACGGTTTCAATCCTCATCTCGATTTGCACATATCATGTTACATGTTTAGATTTCATCTTCTATTTGCATGTATATTTCAGTATGTTTTGCTTTCATTTTATTACCATTTCATTTACATACCCTATGTTCAGAGTCCTTCCCGTCTCTTGCTCGCGATTATGCATTCTTTTTTTGCTAATGATTATTTGCAAATCGATTTATTCTGTTTACTCTTATTCCTTATGCATTTTTCCTTTGCTCATGATTATTCTACAAATTGATTTATTCATTTATTTTTATTTCTGTTCTTTAGGAGACTCTTTCTTTCCAATTTCCACTACACTTAACGTTGTTACTTTTTGAACGGCACTTTCGATAACAACCGAGTTTAATACTCATGACCATTCCAACAGAAACTCGAGACGAATATACAAATAAATACTCGTAGAGTATAAATAGACGAATAAATACTCGTTCTGTATTTTCTCGGCTACTTCTGCACTGCATGTCCAATGGTGAAGTTATATTACTTTCATGAAGTTTTGCTATGACCACTTTCTACTCCTTTCTGTTGGTTAGTTTGTGCTTTCATTTTGCATGTTGTGATAGACTCTATCCAGTCCTCTAATTATATTTATAGATAACACATCAAACTTTATGTGCGCAAAAATCAAAGTATTAAGAAGTTTAACGAGTGGGATTCCCATAGGAATTGGTGCAATCCATAGGAGAACAAACACACTAGATGATTAGTTTTTTATATTCCAGTAGTTTGTAGACCTTACTATGGTCATAACTCGGATATATGAGAGGCAAGAAAGAAGATATCTTATATCGATACTATTGAGATTTAACTCCATTTTTTCTCCCTTGTCTCTCCCCTTGTATGGTCTGATAGAGTCCTCCCATCCTTCATGTGTTCTACTCAGAATTCTTTTCCCCTCAAACTCCTGTATCCTTAATCCATAAACAGTTTACAATAGGGGGTTTCAGAAATATTTTTGTGAAGCTCTGTATGTTTTCATATAGATTATTACATAGTGTTGACTAAATCGGTACGGGGTGTGGGCCGGAGGACAAAAAGGTACTGCTATGGAGTTCTGGTCAAGTTCCTTATTATTAGCAAACTCCATATGAGGTGGTTTGTCGGAAATAAGGGATATGGAGTTTTCCGTTGTCACCCCGTAATGCATTAATTACACATTAGGGTTAAGAAAATGTTTAGTTTAGGTTAGGGTGAATGGGGTGGTGCCATGAATGGGGTGGCAACCAAAAGGGGTGATGTACAATAATGCAAATGAATTATGTGAGGAGGACAAGTGGGACAAGAACAAGAGAAAACTGATGAAGATAGGTGATATAGGAGAATGCAAATTGTACAAGGAGGACAAGAATGTGTTGCACAAGGAGGCCGAGTGCGATGAGAAAGAGAAAATTGACCGCAGAGTGGGAAGAGTAGGGTGGGTTGTGTGAAGGTGGGAAGGGGGAGTGAATTTTGTTTGAAGCGCCATCCAAAATACTCAATTTCACTATTTAAAAATTCCATGTGCAAATAGTACAATGAATTTCTTGTTTTGCAAGCTTGTTCATTACATGGATAACAAAGTATTGAAGTGAGAAGAGTAGAGCATGTCAACCAAGTGTTATTTTTGGTGATTCATGAATTGAGTTGTTATTTTTGGTGATTTAGGAATCAAGCAAGGAGAATAGAGCAAGGATGACCGAGTCAAATATAAGAGGAAATAGAGCAAGGAGGATCGAGTCAAATATAACATTCCCTCTATTCCCGAACCAACATTTTTGGGACCTCTACTCCCGAACATGGTTTCCATTCTAGCAAAATGTAGGCAAATTCCATTCAATTTATCTTCTATAGTTCTCCACTCTTTGCCATATTCCTTCTCTGTGAGACCTTCTCATATAGACTTGTTCTTAAGCTCCCAAGTTTCTTTGTTGTCATGCCATTTGTAATGTCACATCTAGATTCTTGGACACTGGAGTTGTTGTGATAGTAGTTAGAGTTATTTCAGTCGTTCCTCAGAGACTATTCTCCAACGATTAGATTTTGTATTTGGGGTACTGACTTCACCGTTGAGTGTGCCGTCAGCATGACCATTGGGGTTTCAGACCTAGCTCGAGTCCAGGGGTATACTTTCAAAGTGCGACTCCAAAGAGCTCACTTCTCTAATGTTGAGCCTTCAAGTTCCTGGATATGGTGGATAGAGGCCGGTGAGCATCACCTGAATTCTCTTAGCTAGAATGGGTGTGGCTTGACTATAATCAGTGCCCAATTGTTGGCAGTTTATAGAGTGACAAATCAAGTACTGATCTGAGTTGAGTTGATTTGAGAGTTGTAAACAATCTAATTATTATGGAACTTTAGAGTCTATGTATGACTTATGTGTGAGTTGTGCTTCTATAGTGATGTTGACAACGATGTATGCTATGTAGCAATGTATATACGCACGATAGTAACAGTTATGTAAAAAATTATTATAGATCAAGTAATCAACTACCTACAAGAGGATAAGGTATGAGGAAATGAGAGTAGAAACCATCTAGAGATGTGGGATGCAGAGCTAACCTTTAGAGGACAAGATAGAACAAGGGATTTCAGATTTCAAAATGATGGAATGTTGACATCCATAAAAGAAATTATAGATATTCTATGAGGTCGGCTTTTTTCTTCAATATTAAAGAAAAAATGAATGATCCCCTATATGTTTTACAAGTAACAAAAAGCCCTTTAGCGGTTACAAGGGTTTCAGTTTTAGACATTTACTGGTGTAATTAGTTGATGCTTTAGTGAGATCATTAATGGGAAATTAGATGTAAAAGTCAAATGACCAGAGTTATAACAATTATAAGTGCCATGTGCATGAGGGTGAATAGATTTTTCACCACGTGTGAAAACTAAAACAAAAAACAAAAAGTTGAAGGAGAAGAAATTTTGAAAATCTTCACTCCACCTTTTGATTGAAGATGGGTGAATTTTATGCTTCAAAGCCAAATGATTTGGATGAGATCGGAATGAGTAATACAAACTAGTTTTTGGTGTACACTTTGGTTTACAATAATATTTATTGTATTCCATTGTAAATTATTTTTTTGCTTTCACTTTTTTTCATTACAATACTACAACTTGATCTTGGTAATCGTCATCATCTTTCCTCCAATCAATCACTCCTATCAATCACTCTAACTCTACATAACCATCTAATCCAAATATATGGTATACCCTATGATGGGCAAAGATCAAGGGGCCAGGTGCTATGGAGCCCTATCATTAGTCGTATGTCTGCAATCTATACCATATAAAGAATGAACTAGCTATAGGTAAAGTACATCTAGGACATAACCATTGTCCTTGAGGAACCACCGTGAGGGGAGGAGTCATAGATGCCATATGCCATCCTCTCACATAGCTATCACACACTAATATAGTAGCATCTTCACGAGAAGAGTCACATAACATACACCTCAAGCTTGCACGTACAAGTGCCAAGCTTGGGTCCATAGTACCATCAATGTTTGAGAGGTGGCATGGTGCACAATTGCGCACATGATCCTTCCAAACAACACCATCATGTCCTTCTAACACAAGGACTCCAAATGGCAAAACCTCATGCACTCTCAAGATAGTGTGGCCTATCAAAACATCAAGTGTCGTCAATGCCGTCTTTTGTAGATATACATAGTCTCTTGGATGAAATCGACGGATTAACTGTCTATAACCTCCTCCTCAAATGGTAGCATAGCATAAAGTATCTCTATGTTGAGCAATCGTCAAGTTCTCAAAGGCCGTCGGCATCACTCTCTGAAAGATCTTTGCCCGTTGAGAACATGCACTCATCTATACATCTGGGTCATCCAAGTCCAAAACTACAGTAGCATCTTGACAAATGGCTGCAAGTAAATCTGGATCTTGTCCATAGAGTAGGAAGTAAGGAGAAAAGGATGCTAAGAAGGCTTGCCGGCTGAACCAATAGCCCATGGCCAACCAAGGTAATTGGAGATCCCAATCTCCCAAGTGGCCTCTCTGCAAACCATACTTTTGCAATCCTCTCTTCATTGTCTAAACCACTCTCTCTACTAAGCCATCTGCCTTAGGGTGATCTCGGGAGGTAGTATGGTGATCAATCAAAGCCTTGTCACACAAGACCTAAAACTCCTCAAAGAACCTTGTACCCTGATCAGTCAAAACCTCAGCTGGTGCACCAAAATGACTAAGAACTCGATCTAGGAACAAGTAAGTTGTCCCTTCACTAGACTTGTTAGGAAGTGCCACCAACTCAATCCACTTGGAGAAGTGCTCCACCATCACCAAAACATATCGATGATGTCTCACAGTCAACGGTAAAGGTCCATTGAAGTCCAAAATCCAATGGTAAACCAATTCCATGATAGGTAGTGGGTGTAACTATGGTGTAGGAGCATTGAATGATGCTCTAACTCAATCACAAACCACACATCTGGCAACAAACTGCTATACATCGGTCTGCATACTGTGCCACCAATAATGACTTTGGAGTAAGCATATGTACGCTTGACTCCAAAATGTCCTAGCTCCTCATGAGCATGACGGACCAACTGTGGTCTCTGAGATGGAAGTGATACTACTCGCACACTACCATCTTCCCCTACAAGCAAAAGGTGTCTACCCTCCAATCTGAACCATATGGCTCGTTGAAGGACACGATCTCTCTCCTTGGCCCCAACTGTGCCACCCACAACACCAATGTGAAGATAGTCCATCACTAAGACATCATCATGAATGTCTTGCTTAACTATACCAATATCTTCACTCTCTGGATCTGTAACCTCAATAACTCCTCTTGTATGGGCTGAGAGAGATACCACCAAAGCTTCAGAAAATATACACAAAAAGGCCAATGCATGCCAACCTGGCACCATTTCTTCATCTGTCTCACCATGCCAATGTGCTCTGGTCTGATCCTGCTAGCTCAGACATGAGTTTCTACTCAACCCATCTGCATCACGATTCACTACTCCAGGTATGTGAACAACCATGAAATCATACTCTTGTAAAATTAGAGCCCATTGTGCAAGCTTCCTTGAAAGCTTGTCAGACTCCATCAACCATTTCAACAACTGATGATCACTAATGAGAATGAAGGGGTTACCAAATAGGTAACATAAAAAATGTGCTATTGCCCAAATTGCTGCCAAGCACTCTCCCTTATATGAACTATACTTTGCCTCCATTGAATTGTTGGAGCGACTAGCATAGGCCACCACCAACTCCTTCTCCTCATCATCATGCTGGGTGAGCATCGCTCCAAGCCCCAACATACTCCAATCAGTATGAACCTAAAATGGTCATCCTTTGATCGGTCTCCTCAAATAGGAGTAGATGTCAACCTCTCCTTGAGGTATACAAAAGCTCTCTCCTGCTCATCTCCCCAACACCACTCCTGTGTAAGCTTGGTCAGCTTTGTCAAGGCCTTGGCAATGGCACTAAATCCTTTAACATAGCGGCAATAGAAGTTTGCCAACCCAAGGAATGCTTGCACTCTGCTCACATCCGTAGGCCAAGGAATATGTGCAATATGTGCAATATGTGCAATACCCTCCACCTTGGTCTATTGAACACCAAGTCCTCCAAGGTAGATAATGTGACCCAAATACTCAACTTGCTCATGGAAGAACCTACACTTCCCAAGATGTAATTTGAGTCCATGAGATCTCAACCTCTCAAACACCTCCAACAACTATCTCTCATGCTCCTCCATAGTAGTGATATAGACCAAAATGTCATCAATACAGCACCGAGCAAAATCCAATCCAACTAGTATCCTATCCATGACCCTTTGGAACTCAACAGGAGCATTCCTTAACCCAAACGGTAAGAATCTCCATTGATATAACACATCCTTGCCGTGATGATCAATAGCCTAGAATGCTATCTTAGACTTATCATCCTCCTTGATCGGCAACTGATGATATCCCGCTTGAAGATCCAAAGTATTGAAGACCTTTGCATGCCCAATTGCATCAAAAATCTCCTCCGATGTAGGCATGGCATACCGATCAACCCTGGTCTGTTGGTTGATAGGATGGTAATCTCCAAACATCCGCCTATCTGTGTAGTTGCTATGCATATCCTTCTTGGTTGGCATCATTGTTACTGATGCATACTCTCCATGTGAAATCTCCACCAAACCAACCTCAAAAAGGTCACTACTTTGGCTCTAAATCAATGTCCTCTCCATATCTGTAATACTCTGAGGACAAGAGAAGAGAGAAAACACAGATTGCACACTCAAACAATTGATGCCCCAAGGTAGCACCTTCTCTTTATTATATAGACAAAGAGGATCTCCTCCAAGGAAGCTCCACCATAGGATTAGTGACACAAATAGGTGACATGTCAGCAAGCTCCACCCTTGGATTACTTACTTGGATGGGTGACATGTTTGGTCTAGGTCCTATCTGGTTGGTCAAACAAGCTTTGACCGGAGGAAATCTTTTAGGGTTTCTTCCTGTAGGAATCTTAGAATCAAGTGAGTAAGATACCGTTGGAAAGCTCTCGATGAGACAAAGCAAGGGGGAGGGAAAGCCAGCCTTTCCTCCATTGGGGGTGACTCTACACATTTTTGAGGCCTAATTCATCCATTTAGGCCTCCAAAATTACCTTCAAAGATCAGGCATATTTTGGTTCCTACTCTATTAGTAGAAGTCTTCTTTTGGTGATATCTCTTTCTGATCTATTTAGTCCATCATGTGTAACATCCTTCCAGATGTTACCAAACCAATTCTCACCTTTAAAGTATATGTCTAGCTATTGATTCTAAGGTTCTCAAGTTTATTTCGGTTTCTGCCCTATTAATAGAAGTACTCTTTTGGTGATACTTCTATCTTATCTATTTTGACCATCATATATAACATCATTCTAGATGTTACCAAACCAAATTTCACATCTAGATCATATGGCTAGCTCTTGGTATTACAGACCTCACTCCTTTTAAGACGCAACGTCCTCGTTGTGCAATTGTTGCTCAAATGCTTGCACCAACACCGGTGCATGTGCCAAATTGGCAGCGGGCTCCCAGGTTGCTTCATAGAGGGGGTAACCTTTCCATTGTACTAGATAGTCCACCCGCGGGTTGCGAGTATCACGCATGCATTTTTGGAGAATCCGCTCCACTTCATATTCCTTTGTGCCATCAATGAGTGTCGGACAAGGTCAAATGTATAGTGTGGAATGACCCTGGCCTGATCGGGGGGGGGGGGGGGGTATCTGCATAGTAGGGAGACATGGAACACTAGATGGATCTTCATGTGTGGTGGTAGCTCAAGGTGATAAGCCACAGTGCCGATGAGACAAAGAATCGAGAAAGGCCCAATAAAACAAGGTCTGAGCTTATGAGGTCCAACTAATGTGAGGTTGGTTGTCAATAGCCACACTTGATCCCCAACGTTGAACTCCATGTGCCGACGGTGTGCATCAGCATATTTCTTTTGTTGATTTTGTGCAATCTGTAATTTGTGCTTGGCGCTCTCCACACCTTGTTGGATTCTAGAAACAAATATATTGATTGCATCGACCTTGGTAGCCACTGGATGGATCTTCATCAAGCTAGAAGTTGTGAAGGGATGTGCACCATACATAAGGAAGAACAAAGTGACCTGGGTGGATGCATTCACTGAATTGTTGTAAGCAAATTCCACCAATGGAAGTAGGGTGTCCCACCTCTCTTGCTCTTCTAAGGTGAAGCCGCATAACATATCTTCAATCGTGCAATTAGCCCGCTCTGTTTGGCCATCTGTTTGTGGGTGGTAAGTTGTGGACATGGCCAACTTGGTTTGAAGAAACCAAAGAGTGTTCGTCACCTATCAGTGATGAGTACTCTAGACAAGCCATGGTGAGCAAAGACTACATCTAAGTATAATTGAGCTAGTTGTGGAACGGTCACCTCCTTGGTGGTAGGGCATACATCATTTTGCTGAGCCGGTCCACAAAGACCACAATGGAGTCAAACCCTGAGGTGGTCTTGGGTAATTCACAGACGAGATCCATACTCACTTGTTCCCAATGTTGGGTAGGAGTAGGAAGAGGTTGAAGGAGCCCTACAGGAGCTTGATTAGAAGCTTTGTTCTGTTGACAAAGTAGGCAGCTACGCACATAGTCCATCACATCATTGCTCATCTTGGGCCAATAGTAATGGCGCTTGATTGCATCCAAGGTCTTGTCCACTCCGACATGAGCTGCAATGGCCGAATCATGACATTCCGCTAGAATGGTGGTGCGTAATTCTAGGACATTTGGGATCCATAATCTGCCATCCCAAAAGGTGAGTCCTTGGGTGCTGGTGACACCTTTGGATGATTGTGCTTCTACAATCTGTGGATCAGTTTTTGTAGCAGCCAGAATCTCTTGCCAAAATTCAGGGTTAATCTTAACCTCTGCCACCAAGTTGTTGGCCATTGGCATGCGGATGAATGCATTTGCAAGTTGCTTCTTACCTTCCACGTAGGTGATTGTCATGTTGAAGCGTTGTTGCCACTTTGCCTACCAAATTTGGCGACAAGATAGATCCTTCTGCGTCTTGAGGTAGGCTAGAGGTTTGTGGTCTGTCTCTACTACAAATGCCTTCTCGCCTAGGTAGTGCTTCCAATGCTTGGTTGCTAGAACGATGGCCAACTCTTCTTACTCTGTGGTGTGGTAGTTGCGCTCTGCCGGTAAAAACTTTCGAGAGAAATATGCAATTGGATGCCATCCATCATGCCACTCTTGTTGTAGGACTGCTCCTATTGCTATGCCTAATGCATTTATAGCCAACTTGATTGGACGTTTTGGGTCATACCACTTCAAGATTGGTGCATGTAGCAAGGCGGCTTCAGTTCTTGAAAGGCCAACTCTTGTGCAGTTCCCCATGTCCACTTCTTCCCCTTGCTAAGTAGTGCCGTTAAAGGTTGTGCAACCTTGGAGAAGTCCTTGACAAATCTACGATAGAATCCTGTCAACCCCAAGAAGCTCTTAAGTTGAGTTTGATCTTCTGGGGCACTCCATTTTTGAATGACCTCTATTTTATCTGTCAATACTTGAATGCCCTTTGCACTTACTCTATGCCCCAAGTAGTCTACTTCAGACTTGCCAAACTCACACTTTGAGATTTTGGCGTACAACTGATTCTGTCTTAGAATCTAGAGGACCTCTCGTAGATGTTGCTTGTGTTCTATCATCGTGCTACTATATACTAAGATATCATCCAAGAAGACGATAACAGACTTATCCAAGTATGGACGAAATATGTCATTCATTAGACTCATGAAAGTGGCAGGTACATTGGTGAGGCCAAAAGGCATCACAAGATACTCAAAGTGGCCATACTTGGTTCGAAAGGTAATTTTGTACACATCCTCCTCTGCAATTCGATTATAACCGCTCCGCAAGTCCAGTTTGGTGAAGTATCTTGCTCCATGGAGTTGATCAAACAGGTCATCCATGTGAGGTAAGGGGTATTTATTCTTCACTATTTGCTGATTGAGACCATGATAGTCAATGCACATGCGTATTGTACCATCCTTATTAGACCCATAAAATATCTATTGGTCTTATAGACAATTGTCGTCCCTATGACATATAGAGGTAGTTTCTGCTTGTGAGATTTTTCTTTAACTCCAATGATTGACCATTGGTGGGTTCTCACTACTTTCTTCCTCCAATCCACCATAGGGTTGTATTGCTCCATCCATGGCATGCCTAAAATTGCATCATAACGAGCTAACTATATCACTCGCCACTCAATTGCTTCTTGATATTCTCCTACAGAGAGGGTTACCCGTCTAGGTAATGATTCAATCCTCTCTGTTTACCCATTTGGTCACTCTACTTCTTTACTTCCATCTCTCTCTAGATCCATTCCCAATCTTATAGCAATAGAGCGAGACAAGAAATTCTTTGTTGCTCCCGGATCTATTAATACTCGCACTTGATTACCTTCTAGCATTCCATTCACAACAATCAATTGTGAGGTTGCCTTTTGAGATCTTTGCGCATTATTCTTCTTCCTTCCCTCGGTTCTCTGCTTCCTTATTGAGCCAGTAAGGCCGCGAGGTACCTTTACTGGTGATCTTTGTTTTCCAAAGTGATTTCTACCTCCTCCTCTTCAATGTGCCTCTCCATGTTGTTCAAATATTGCCTGAACAAAGGCCGAGGGCCTATAGGGAAACGAGTGCAACAGTTGGTAGATATGTGCCTAATATGGCCACAATTGTAACAACGGTGTTGTTCTCCTTGAGTCCCTTCTCCTCGTGGGATTCCCTCTCTTTGTTCTTCTACCCGTCCCCGTTCCCCTTGAAGTGGTCGTGCTCCTCGATCCTAGAATCTAAGGTTGCCCAATTCCATCGGTATTGGTCCACCCATGTGTGGCATTTTTGCCCAATAATGTTGAGGTGAAGCTACTCCTTCACCTCCACCTAATGCTCCTGCTGGACTCATGTCGATAATTGCGACTTGTAGATCCAGAAATGCCTCCACATACTCTTGTACACTATTCTTCTATGTCAATTCCCATAGTCGGGTTTGAGCCATTTGCACAAAATCCACCGATTGGAAATTCTTCAGCAGTCCTTCTTGCATTGCTGTCCATGTGATCTCCCTTCTCTCTACCAACATGGATCGTTCCCAAGCATCATACCATGTGAAGGCTTTATCGGTCAAGTACCCACATGCAAACATGCCTGCAACATGCTCTGTGATCTCTGTTGAGAACAATCAGAAATATCGATTCATTGTCGAGATCCAATTTCCCACTACTCCCATCGTATGTTGCCCCTTGTAAGGATCAATGTTGCAGGTCTTCTTCATCTGGAGTAGCAATGTGGCTTCATCGTTGATAGGGTTTGTAGGCATGGGTGCCTCTCCAAGTACTTCAGTCGTAGGTACTGGGGTTTGAGACGGCTCTTCTTCTTGCATGGCTTGATCGTTCCTGAGGATATGCACTTGACTTTGTAATGTCTCCATGGTCATCTTAATCTCTCGAAATTCATTCAACATGCCTTGCATTCCTTGCACCAACTCTTGCAATTACGGATCCATGGTTCATGCAACACTCAATTGCTAATGTCTACTTCAATACAGAGTCAATATGATCACCCTGGAAGGCGCACAAACTATCGGAACTACCATTGGGACCTCTGACGCTATCACTTGTTGACAATACTCCTCACTAAAATTCCTAACCACAAATTCTCTAAACATCACTTTTGGTCTCACTACATAATACTACGGATTTCTACTTGAGTATTGAAAGTGAGAGGATTTGGAACATTCATATCCATTACATCATAATAGAATGTAGATTGTCAAATCCCACTCTCTATCATATATCACCATAAGTAGAATCACCGGGTTTAGTGAGTTCATCACTCTATCCATGAATTTGCACCAAAGTGATAAACTAGCAATACCCTCATCTGCTCAAGCTGGATGTACATAACCTTGATGTGGAATGGATTTGAGAATGGAAAGTTAGGTGCGAGAAATTGTCCTCCCGGTGCATCCATCCCATCCGCTCTCTAAAGTCCTTCCTAAGTCTCGCAATTTCTCTATGTTCTCCACCTCAAATTACTTAGTTTCAGTAGTTTGTACTATTCCAAGAGGGGTGATCCACTCTCTTGGAGTAAAACACTTGCTCTAATACCATTGTAATACTCGAGGACAAGAGAAGAGAGAAAACACAGATTGCACACTCAAACAATCGATGCCCCAAGGGAGCACCTTCTCTTTATTATATAGACAAAGAGAATCTCCTCCAAGGAAGCTCCACCATAGGATTAGTGACACATATAGGTGACATGTCAGCAAGCTCCACCCTTGGATTAATTATTTGGATGGGTGACATGTCTGGTCTAGGTCCTAACTGGTTGGTCAAACAAGCTTTGACCGGAGGGAATCTTTTAGGGAATCTTCCTATAGGAATCTCAGAATCACGTGAGTAAGATACCGTTGGAAAGCTCTTGATGAGACAAAGCAAGGGGAGGGAAGGCCAGCCTTTACTCCATTGGGGGGGGAATATACACATTTTTGAGGCCTAATTCATCCGTTTAAGCCTCCGAAATTGCCTTCAAAGATTTCAGGCATATTTTGGTTCCTACTCTATTAGTAGAAGTCTTCTTTTGGTGATATCTCTTGCTGATCTGTTTAGTCCATCATATGTAACATCCTTCCAGATGTTACCAAACCAATTCTCACCTTTAAAGTATATGTCTAGCTATTGGTTCTAAGGTTCTCAAGTCTATTTCGGTTTCTGCCCTATTAGTAGAAGTACTCTTTTGGTGATACTTCTATCTTATCTATTTTGACCATCATGTATAACATCATTCTAGATGTTACCAAACCAAATTTCACATCTAGATCATATGGCTAGCTCTTGGTATTACAATATCACTATATCGATAAGGATGTCAAAAAATTGGTGTATCGCTAGTCAACTCAATCTGTATACCATGTCCCTTTAGAGCACCCAAATCCTTCTTATTGAAGGCAAAACAACTCATGTGGCTCCTCAAGAACCTCCAAACCCTCCGTCCCTCCTCTCTAATAAGCTTGGGTCCAAGATCTAGCTCCCAAGTAACCTCTGTAATTGTCGTAGGAGTGGAAGACGTATTGATTGGCTGCTACACGGGGCCCTTGGGAGCAATAGTGTCATGCCTCCGCCCACTAGAGGTCCCAACCTCTGTGTGAAAAACTCCCTCCACTCTGGCTGCTAGCTCTACACGTCCTCTAGCTGCATCCAAAGTGGCCAAGGGTCTAATCCAAGTAGCTGATGCTCACCTGGATGGACTCCAAGTAGACCACTCTCCCTAGTAGCTACTGGTTGTGTCCTAAGAATACCATGTCCACTTGTTCCATCGCCCCCAACATGTACCTGAATCGTCTCGATAGGCACAGGGCTTGAAAGTGTCCAAGTGGTGATGCCTATCAAGCGCATCCTACGCTACTCTGCCAAGCCAAGGCTCACAATCCAAGTCAAATAGTTCAGGTCCATAGCCTGACCTAACACTTGACACATGGATGCCTTTGACACTATTTGAATAGTGGTAATACCAGTGCAAAAACTCATTGCTCGCTCTCTCTCATCGGCGTTGGGCTCCACCAACTATTGTAATTGTGAGTCCCAAACAAGTCCAAGTCCTCCGTCTCAAAAAGCATGAGAGCTTAGGAAACTCATGAGTGTAGGAAATGCGGCTCTAGGCTATCTAACTAGGTTCACCATTACCATTAGGTGACTAATCAGCCACTGCCATTGTTTGAGACTAACGCCCAACATCCAAGATGTCATCAACAAGGATGTGGTCAAGTCGTTGAATCCCATCATAAGCACATTGTAAAACCTCTCTAGGCAAGAGGTTTGTCCACCAAAAATGAAGATGATGAGCCCATGATCCCACTCTAGCTGCATCTAACAATACAGTAGGTCCCATCCAAGAATGGGCCTGATGTGTACTCACCACCACTTTGGTGTGAGAATCACCCATCAAAGGAACGTTCTCCAAAAGGTAAGCTAGAGAAACAAACTGATGAACCTGGAGATGTTGTAGTATCTGTAACATCTCCCAAAACACACAAGAACAAGGATCCTAAAGACCCAAACTGCGGCCCGCACGTGTATGTCCCTAACATGGCTTTCCCAAAATCACCAAGTGAATAGGGTCATGTCTCTCCAGATCATGCACCCGCAATAAGGAGGAAATGTCTATTGGTAGGGCCTTTTGGTAACCTCTAACTGCTAAAATCGGTAATAACTCAGGACACTGGTAGGTCAAGTGTGATGTAGAGAGTCTTGCCTAGCAATCTCATCTCTCTCTACATACAAGTACCTTTGTACTCGTATACCCGCCAGTAATACCGTAGCTAGTCCGGTGCTAATCCCACCGAACAACTCCAATAGACATATCCCCTCTATAGGATACTACCAAGCAATGAGTGTGGTATCCAAAAGTTTCAAAGTAATCAACTTTGGAGGCTCATCCTCACACTCATCTCCTGATGGTACCAAGGCTCCACTCCAAGCCTATTGCACCAATTGATCTCTATGTTGTTGCAATGCCTCCTCTGAACTCCACAATGGAACATCCAAGGTGGATGGAACAATCCCATTTGTACTCCAAATTTGAGTGATCTCCTCTGGTACTGGAGTATCCTCTGCATGGGCATTCCCTTCCAACAAGTCACTAGGCCAAGTTACTGCACCACTAAAAGCTAAAACTGATGTTGCAATGGTCTCGGAATGTAGTGAGCCAAGACTACCACTATTGAAATATACTGGTAGGCAACATACCCATCCCTCATCAGACTGCCAACTTGGTCTATAGAAGGCTATCTCCTCCCAATAGTTAATGTTGAAACCCATGGGGTATTAACATTGTTCCCCCAACTAGCACATCGTATGACTCAACTATTGTCGCAATAGCCTGAGCTCTCACCATTGAGCTATCAATCGGATGACCAGGCTGAACCTGGACAACAAGCTCTCCACGTGTGATTTATAGTGTCAAACCACCACCTAGAGATGTTTGGATTTGAAATAGACACCTCTCCACATTGATCTTCAGTAATTCCAAACCGACTATTGCAGCCTTTCCCAACATAAGGGGTTGGGCACCAGAGTCTAACAAGACTCTCTATGGTGTATAGACCTTCCTTGAAAGGTCCCACCAAACAGAAAATCCTCCTTTGGTTATCCAATAGGATAACACCAAGTGTGAATTGCACTCTTTCAAAGGCCGGTCTAGTTGGCAACTCCTCCAATCTAACTGTTGTTGCCTGCCATAAACCATTGGTCGTTGAACGAATCCCATGCTCCTCAACCAAGTCAGCTCCACTATCAACCACCTATCAATTGCGCTCTAGTAGTAGGAACCGCATCATCCCTACTCTCACAAAGCATGGCAGCCAACCGGAACATTGGGCTGGATCAACTCCCAATGTAAACATGTCATTTGTTGAAAACAAAGGGCACCGCATAATCAATTGAGCCACCCTCAACATCATGCTAGACTTAATCTGTGTAGTAGTAGGTGGCTGATTAGCAAGTAGTCTATCATGCACTCCATCACCACCTACCACACCTGCACTGGGACGTCTAGGAGCCATGGATGTCATCTACAATGCCTTGGATAGCATGAAAGACTAGGGAAGTCTGACTTGTCTCCCAACCTCTCCTCTCTATGGGTCCAACTCCATTGATACTCCTCTAGGCTCTTGTAATACTCCGAGGATAAGAGAAGAGAGAAAACACAGATTGCACACTCAAACCTTCGATGCCCAAGGGGGCACCTTCTCTTTATTATATAGACAAAGAGGATCTCCTCCAAGGAAGCTCCACCATAGGATTAGGGACACAGATAGATGACATGTCAGCAAGCTCCACCCTTGGATTATTTACTTGGATGGGTGACATGTCTGGTCTAGGTCCTATCTGGTTGGTCAAACAAGCTTTGACCGGAGGAATCTTTTAGGGAATCTTCTTGTAGAAATCTCAGAATCACGTGAGTAAGGTACCGTTGGAAAGCTCTTGACAAGACAAAGCAGGGGGACAAAAGGCCAGCCTTTCCTCCGTTGGGGGAGGGGAGTCTGCACATTTTTGAGGCCTAATTCATCCATTTAGGCCTCCGAAATTGCCTTCAAAGATTTCAGGCATATTTTGGCTCCTACTCTATTAGTAGAAGTCCCCTTTTGGTGATACCTCTTTCTGAACTGTTTAGTCCATCATGTGTAACATCCTTCCAGATGTTACCAAACCAATTCTCACCTTTAAATCATATGTCTAGCTATTGGTTCTAAGGTTCTCAAGTCTATTTTGGTTTCTGCCCTATTAGTAGAAGTACTCTTTTGGTGATACTTCTATTTGATCTATTTTGACCATCATGTATAACATCATTCTAGAAGTTACCAAACCGAATTTCACATCTAGATCATATGGCTAACCCTTGGTATTATAGCTCTAGAGCATGTACTGCACTCCTAGTCACTACTGTAGCTACCTCCACCTATGTTGCTCTGCACATGAAGTCCAAAGCATCTCTATCACCAACATATGAGGTGGAAGCCTCATCATCCAAATCTGATCTCCTCTAAGCAATGGCCATACTAGCCAATCTCTACTCCAATTGCTCAATCCAAGTAGCCATAGTTGTATCACAAGTAAGGGCAGGTATTGCACCTCTACTAGGTGTAGATCCTCTACCACCTCATCCTCCATGAACTAGAGCTCCTCTATTTCCTACCATAACAGCCCTACCACTCCGTAACTCCGAGTGTAGGTCAAAGCACCGGTCACTAGTCTGACCAAATCTATGGCAATGCTCATACTGCCTCTGTGATGGCTGTGATGCACCAGAGGTATCACGTCCACTACCTTGAATACACTCTCTCCTATGGTGAGGTCCACCACAAGTCCAACAAGCAACACCACTACTCATTGGTTGTTGCTGACCCAAAAATGAAGGTAAGGGTCTAACTATAGTATGCCCTCCACTCGCTCCATAAGATCTGGGTTGTCCACTCTGTCCTCAGAAACCAATTGGGCGTGGTGCACTCTACTGCACTTTAGAAGAAGTCACAACTGTGGATGAGATCTCCCTACCAAATCCAGATGTCACCACTCTCTCCTCCACCATGTTGAGCTCAATACGCTCAAGCAAACCAAAGACCACTGCCAAAGTGGGCAAAGTAGCTTGTAACAACGTAGCATCACGAACTCTACGTCATAACTCCCTATCTAGTATCCCATGCCAAAGATAGACTACATAGGCCTTAGTAACTCCTTGAGTGAAATTGATCAGTCGTCTCATATGAGTGTATGCCTTTTGTAGGCTCTCTCCAGCCTTCTACTGTAACTGCTACAAGCTCCTTAGCTTGTCAGTCCGTACTCATTGGTAGTTCTGCCTCAAACATTGGAAGAACTCTACCATGGGGTTAAACCCTGGTACCACACTACCTCCTATAGCAATACCTCCACTCATGGAAGCACTATCTCCAACTAGTGCACCTCCACTAACTCCACCAACACTACTTGAGCTAGAACTCATGGGTACAGCCGATCTACTCTTGGGAACTGAGCCTGAAGTGATAGAGATATAGTTCAAAGACCAATATTTGTCTCTATAACTCAATCTCCTCCAAATGAGCTCTCCTAAACTCATGGTAGTTGTCCATTGGTAGACCCTCCAAATGCTAAAACAACCCCTTCCATGCCATGAAGGGTGTAAACAAAGTCGAGTTCCGCATTTGCTATAGATCACACCAACTATTGAACTCTTGGATGAAGTCATCTAACTCAATGGTACCCATTGTACCAGAGTAATGCCTAGGGCCTTTGGAGACCCCATAAATCTCGTCCATGTCCCACAACAACGGTGCGGACATGCCAAGTGCACTCTCAACTAAATCAACTCTTATGTCAAACTCCAACTCAAAGTCAATTTCCTCTTTCATTGGGACCCAAGATATAGGCTGATACCAAGTGCCACTCCGAGTAAACCCACTGCATACTATAGGGCTAACTCCTCTGGAATCCCCAAAGAACTCCATAGTGACAAAGTAACCGCAATTGCAATCGCAAACCAGAATCACAAATTGCAACTGCAAACTGCAACCGCAAGTACTTCACCACCAAGTGCCAACACCAACTAAGCACCAACAAGTGCCAATACCCACGGAACACCACCCACTAATGTAACTCTAATTGAGATAACTACACTAAGGGAAAGGCAATCAATAACCTACCATCACAACATGCACTCTCATGGTCTGTAGGTCATCACTTCCTACCTCAATGGAGAGAAACAAAGATAGTTTGACTGGTCATCACTCCAACCTCACTACCAAGAGCACACCAGAGCACCAACACTCTAAATTTAGGGCACCTCACACAAACGTGATGCACAAACAAGAAGTAGAAAATGGAGAGAGTCCAATCACAAGAAATCTAAACAAAAACTCTCCATCTCATAAAGCAACACGGGATTGACTCTACCACCATTTGGCATTTGACATAAGAGAAGTTTGTAGCTAATGTCTTAAGCTACCAAGATCACCAAGAATGAAATCAAATTGCCTCTCCTAGCCAAAGCTACAAGTGTATAGGTAACAATGGCACATTAGGACAACAAGTGAGGATGGACCAGATGGCTAGGGCACTAGTCTAGGAATAAGAGATCTAGGGGTCAAACCCTATTGCGCACAATCTAGCAAGGTGGACAGATTTTGCCAAACAATGACCAACATTTACTCCAAACTAGTTAGCCTCACGCCAGCAAGCTAGCTTGTTGGCCCTTCTAGGCCTTCATAGCCTCTCATAGCTCACAGCCCTATGCCTCCAAATGCCAAAATGAGGCCGTTCTTCTTGCCACTTTGAACCCTCTCCAAATCTGGCAAAACTCCTCCAAATCTGCAAAAACTCCTCCAAACTTGCAAAACTCATCTAAATCTGGCCAACCAGCAAAACTCCTCCAAATCTGGCCAAAATTTGACGTAAACTCCAACAAAAATTTGACATAAAATTTGACATAAACCCTAAAGTTGGCTGACCACCAAATCCTCCATTAACTCTTCACTCGAGCCAAATTGAAAAAATGAGTTTCTCCAAATCACAAATTCACGAGTATAGGTTCCCAACTCCTCCTTCAATTTTACTTTTTGAGCACAACTCGCAACAAATTGGTCTTGTCTTCACCTCATGAGCTCCAAATCACAACCATTGCTTGAAATTTGCTTCTTCTTTGCTAAAAAATTGGCCAACGCTTCCGTACACCATCTGCCTTATTGCCAATTCTGAATCCACCAACGAGCTTTTGCACACTAGGGAAAAATTAAACTTTGATTGAGCTACCAACGATCCACCGAGCTTGGAGATACCACCAACACTCACAGTTCCTACACCCAATTTCCCCCTAACTTCACTTCTTTGATGTAATCAGATTGTTTACAACTCTTGAATCCACTCAACTCAGATCAATACTTGATCTATCACTCTATAAACGGCCAACAATTGTGCACTGATTACAATCAAACCACACTCCTCTAACTAAAAGAATCCAAGGGACGCTCACCGGCCTCTATCCACCATATCCTAGAACTCGAAGGCTCAACATCAGAGAAGTGAGCCCTCTAGAGCTGCACCTCAAAAGTATACCCCTAGACTCGAGCTAGGTCTGAAACCCTAACGGTCCCATTGACGGCACACTCAATGGTGCAAATGGTGCAAAGTGATGCTGGGCCCCATCGTGAAGTCAATACCCCGAACATGAAATCTAACTGTCAAAAAATAGTCTATGGGAAATTGCTGAAATACCTCTAACTACTATCATTGCAACTCCAGTGTCCAAGCAATCTAGATGTGACGCTACAAATGATGTGACAACCTCATATCGAAACTATTGACATCCAGCCCCATTTTACCTCTTTGTCTCTCTCTTGTATGGCATGATAAGGCCTTCCCATCCTTTGTGTTTGTTGCGTGGTCACCTTTCTTTAACTTTCAGGATCAAAATTTGAAACTGTGGGGGAATCATCGTATCTTCCCTTCATAGAAGTAGACCACTTGAACCCTACTACTTTGAATCAAGAGTTCACCCAATGCAATGATCTTCTTGCTAGATTATGCAGTTCATAAGTAGCAGAGGTATCGACACTTAAAATTGACAATTGAGATTTTGGGTACTCCGTTTGGGTTCATAGTGTTGACATATAATTAGTATAGCTAATTAGCTAGGACCAAACTAACAAAGATTTTGAAAATTTATTTAGGATATAGAAATTAGAAATTATTATTTTATATAAAATATTTTTGGTATACTAAAAATTTAAATATTTCTAAAATGAAATGAGAATTGTAACATTGTTCCTAAATCATGGGAATGTATATTATGCAGAGCTTCAAAAATTTATTTGTATATTGCGCACAACTCAAGAAGCTTTGGTCACTTGTATTTATATGCTGTAATTAATGATAAAATTCAGATTAAGTCAATGTTGACCTCTATATTTCAAATTTCATTAATCTATATTACCCTAAAATTTATTTTTTTACCTTCTCAAAATAATATAAACAGGTGTACATATCTTATTTTACAACATTTTGTATTTTTTCCTTCTTTAGATATATTATATATTTTGGCTAGTATAATCCACATTAATAAACTGTTTCCCGTGGTGACATTACATAGCATCAATGGATACCTCCTAGTTCCCACCGGCCGTCTTGGTGTCAACGCACTTGCATTATTAAAACGTAGATCATATGACCTTTTGAGTGGTCTCATTTCCACATTACCTCTTTCTTTGAAATGAATCCCAAAAAATTTATAACGGTTGATTTAGGAAGAATCTCCTCATGAATATTCAGCATCAATAATATGATTAGTATACGTTGTACCAAAATCATTGAAGATATTTCGTAATCTGGTACTAATATTCTATATTTGACACTAATTCTTCTTTACCTCCATTTTCATCAGATATTAACCACACTGATTGATGGGTTAAAAGATTATGGACAGGTGCTACGAGAAAGCCACATTTAAATTTCCTTTGCGTTTTTTTTCTTGTTTACAAAATTTCTCATCATTCTCATTATTCAAAGGATAAAACAAGAAATTAATTTAGCCATTTTTCTGATAAGTAGTGGAAAATTTAGTGGAAAAGGATACTGTTCAATTCAAGTCTAGATTGAGAAGAATACTTAACATATTGATCCACATTATTTAGCACTTCTTCTTACACCTTTGATAAGTTTTGCCAACTTAAATTCCAACGTACAACCGTCAAAATCTTAATCACTTGATACTCTGTAACGCTCTAGATATATATTTACTTTGGGTGTTTCATTGTAGAAATTGAGAAGTACTTTTGCTTCTCAGGATATGGGGCACATCCTTCTAGGGTTCTGCCTGAAGTTTATCACTCAAGACCACTCAAATTTATTCTTACCGTTCTTAACGAATCCGAGTTCATACATCTTCATTATAGTATGTATATTGATGTATAACCTTGTTAACAATATTGTTCTCTCGAGTCAATTAATATTTAATCCTCTAAAACTTCTCTTTGCTTTTTATCCTCTGTAAAGACAAAATAGATCTCTCGATCACCAAGTTACTTGTCCCGCAGATGAGAGAGCAGACCCATGTGAAGAAATAACTTGAAAGTTTTGAATGTTTCCATAATTTACAGTGATAATTTTTACAAAACATAATGATCAAATACTTTCTTACTAAGATTATATTTCATTTGTCACATTCTTCATCCATAAAAATTTTGGAAAACCTGGGGATAATGCAAATACATATAGCATGCAAATACCTGTTGCTTCCTCCACAACATGAACATAAGTGTACAATCGTGTTCACGCACTTTCTCTGGTCTTGGGCTGCCAGAGGTTTGGCTGGAGATGCAATTCGGGGCTATCCGGCCTCGGGGATGAGGGACTACAATACTTACATTATTATTATTATAGATTATTATACTTAATTCCACAATTATAATAAATCACTGTTATAGTAATTGGCGGACGTCTTTATACGTGAGCAAAACTCACAGAGATGTGTCCGTATCCTTCCTTCTCTGGCGGTTTACTGGGAAATAGCTGTTTCAGCAAAACCACTGATGCAACGCAGCACTGGTGGTTTCGATCGATGTGCTTCATCGGGAGCAGAGCTGCTGTGGAGAGCGGAGAAGAAGTCTTGTTGAAGATGGAGAACTCGCGGGGAAGAAGACGATTGGGGTTTACTCTGACCTTGATGCTTGCGTGGATTATCATAGAATGCGTTGCTGCTGACACGGGATCACGCGAGGATGCATTTGTAGATTATTCGGGGATGTCGTCCAAACGGAGTGCGATCAAAAGTTTCACAGGTGAACATAGACCGCTCTATTTCCAGTTCTTTGCGTCATGGATTGATTAATTGATTGATTCGATGATGTCATTTTCGTAAATATGCAGAGGATTTCCTCTAAGGTTTCGCTCAAATTCGAGAGGTCATGTTTAAAATTTAGATTCGGGTTACCAAACGATGGTACTTACTTCCAATTTTGCATACATTCAGTTGCGGCTATTTTCTCCGGGGGTTTCCTTCCTGGGGGACTGGCTGAACCACAACTGTTCGAAATGAAATTAAAATTCTGTGTACCAGTATTAGAGAAACGCGAACCTGGCCGGGAGTTGAAGAGTCCAGAATTAGACTCAAAGTTGACATTAAGTGAGTTTATACCAAATATACTTTTACCAAATGTATGAGCAGTTGGAAACCAAGGGATCCCACTCAAAGAGGGCATGAATTCTAACAGTGCTGAAATCCAAATGCAATCCATGAAGTCGTTTGATCGGCCTTCTTTCTTGGTGCACGCTGATGCTCTCCAGTCAATTTGGTCTTCTCTACCAAATTCGAGAATATGAAGACCTGTTTTCCTGCTGCGCTCTCTTTCTGGTTTCTTTAGATGAAGAAGGCGTATGATTTGTAGGCTGTACACTAGCTTTCGGTGTTTCCATTCAATGATCATGACTCAATATAATTGTCGAATACGGGCCCTCGTTACGACGTACTCCTTACTCGTCGTGAGCGTCTCTGTTTTCTGTGATGTTCATGACCTGTCTCGAAACAAAGTTTGATTATCTTCGACTTTGCGCAGGATATTACAGTGAAACTTGCGGGAGATATCGCTTCCAAATCTGTCAACTACATGAAGGTTTGTTCTGGGAAGGAGTCTATTTTGCTATCCTACCAGTATACCTTGGACTGCATATAAAACATGTGCTTGCAGAAAATTTGAAATCATACCGACTATCCTTGTCGGGAACAATATACCGAGCATAACTAGCGAATTCAAGAAAAGCTTCTTGCTGTATCTTTTCACTCAAAGAGACTGCAAAACAACTAAAAAAGCGGGCATATGATTGAAGAGTACTGAGTAGAGACGAGCTGAGGACGTTGTTGTGTGCTGCTCTGATGCAGGAGTTGATGTGGTGATGTGCTTGAGCGGAGCCTAGTGAGTCAAGGGCTCATGGATGGATGCTCATTCTGTCGTGCGGAGCCTGCTGGCACCACTATTGACGAGGGCCGTGACAACATCCGGCCGGGGTCGTGTAACATCCTAATACCCAGTGCTATTTTTTCCGTCATGAGTTGTCGAGTGAATTGCTAGGAATTGTCCTCCGTGTCATAATGTACACCGTAAGTTTTTCAGGTTGAGGTGCTCAACTTCTCTAGCTGTTGAACTTCTCCTTTAGCAACAGGTGGTCAATTTGAATTGGGTGTTTCATATCCAGGACACCAGTGAGTTCTTTTTCAATCCAGAAGCGCCTTCTGAGTGGGACGGAAGGTTCTCTATGTGGGGAAAGGTAAGATCGTACCACCTCAAGTATGGATGACCCGCAGTTTTAGTTTCGTGTTATATAAGACTTGTAGTTGTGAAACTTGAATCAGCTGTGGACTCTCCATAGCTGAGTTTTCTCTCGAGTGATCAGAGTTGACGCAATCAACCTTAGAAGAAAACACACATTGATCTGAGTGACGTTATACTTACTGAGTTGGATCAGGTGGTGGGCTTCACGAGCTGGATTGTGCTGCGGAGAATTGTAGCTCTTCCTTCAAGACAGGAGATCCATTCTAGTGGCACTGTTCTGCGAATGCTTGTTAACCAGTAATTTATATGGTCAGATTAGAGACTTCAGTGCCTCTTGAATTATGCAACAACATGACAAAGAAGCATTACAGTAGATTTTAAGCAACCTAGACCTGCCCATTACTGGCAAGACGTAACTATTCTGCAGAATCCTGTCTTCCTACGATCCTAGTAAGAAAAAGACCCAGACTTAAAGCTCTATCTAGTATGCAAGATCGTCCGTGGAGAATAAAATCTGAATAAACTCAGGAATCGGACACCTTGCTTAGTCACAGGAAATCATGTTTAGGCGTAACTATCCTGCATGATCTAGCTTTCCTGTCTTCTTACGCTCTTAGTAAGAAAGGATCCACACACTTCGAGCTCTAATCGGCAAAATTGGCAGTGGAGAATAGAATCTGAACGAACTCAGGAATCGCACACCTTGCTTATACACAGAAAATCAAGTTTCAACTGAGCATATGTACTATGTCGGATGTTTTCCTCTTCATTTGTACATACTCTTCAAACTTGTCGAAGGGACGGTACAGCTGGATTATCATGTTTCCTCTCGTTTAGATTAGATCTGTTCTTGAGATACAAAGAGGAAAGGTGCTTGTGCCCCTTTTTAAGAACAAGATGCTTGATGTTTAAAAAGTACCACTCATTGCCAAAATGTTTTCTTTTGCGAAAGAAACGTGAAAATCGATGGTTACTTTTGTTTTATATGTCATGGCAGACATTAAAGTCAAATTTGTCTACGAATGTTGAGTTGAGACTCAAAAAAGATAACACCCTTCACCTCCTTAGCAGAGACAAATACTTTTTCGCGCCGTTAGATAATCCGCTGTTCCGACAGTCGGTATAATTTCGTCCGGTTAGGAACTTAAAAGTGTCGACAAGCTCTGTAAATGCTGTTGGCTGCTGGCTTGTAGAAGTCGTCTTGTTGTAGCTCATGCGCATGTTTAGTTTCCAACGTCGGCCATAACACACACCGTTCTCAACACCAAAGTCTTAATAAGTCGATCACATCTAATCATAGGTTATTACATGGTGTTGATAACCTTCCTCTGTCACAACGAGGATTGTCTCTAATCAAAGTTCGACGGAACGGTCATCGCTTTGGCACCCACTATACCAAAACCTTGGGTTAAACCTTCGACTTTGAACTTAAACTGGTGTACGGCAGGTTTGTGTAGTGTACAACATTACAGATCAAGTTGTTCAAGATCAACTAATTCAAGTTGTTGGAGATCAACTAAGTCTCAACGTTAAACTCAAGTTGTTCCGGGTTTTGGCTTCTAATATTCATCTGGTGTTAGTTGCAACTCATATATGTCTCTTTTGGTTTAGTTTCCCTGTACTTAGGCCAAAAGCACCGGTCAAGATTTCTTCACATCCCCAACAAGTTCGATGAATTCCAACTCTATGATGAATTCCAACTCTATTCATAGTCTGATTGTTACATGCATATGGTACGCACCTCAGACACAATTAACATTACCTTTGCTGTGAACACATTCAGCATACTGTTCATCTCGATAGGCGTACCTGCGCAGCCATCAGATTTAAAAATAGCATGCTTTACAGACGGTACTAAACGTAACAGTCGTCCTATTATGCCAAAATTATGTTAATTCCGGGGAGACTCAACTGCAGGTCACCATGTACAACCTAGTAGGGTACCCAGCATTTCCACTTTTAGTTAATATGTACGTCAGGTTATGAACTATACAGCACTGCTATGATCAATCTTCGTCTACAGGGTTTAAGAACCATAAACATATTAATGATTTTCACTAGTGAGTCTCTTGAGCGCTGCAGCTCATAAAAGGGTTCTTAGTGTTGGAGCTTATTAATCAACTCACAGTTTCTTTCAATGCTATTTGGATTTCTATATTGTTCTCTATCGATCCCAGGAATGACGATTGATAACGTCGTAGTGTAGTGTAGGTGAATGATTGTGCATGTTTCCGATCCATTCTGGAAGACAATTTCAAGTGCGATAAGCTAGTCAGGTCTTACAACGAAGTAATAGGAGGACAGTTGGATAGAGCAACAACCGTCTATGTTGACGGTCACGAGTTCGAATCTTAAAGGCTTGCGTGAAGTGCACGTTAAACATTATCTACCAGTAGTAGTCCGTCTCCAAACAATCTAGCGTTTCCAAGTTGCCTAAGTTTCCGAAGTCTCTAAGTTTCTGAAACTGCTGGGAAGGGCCTGCAGCCCTGGACAGTCTCGCAGCCTCAAATCCTTCAGGCGAAGAAGTCCCCCGATCGAGTCCGGCAATGACTGCAGTTTCTCGCACTCAGATAAGTCTAGCGTTTCCAAGTTAAAGGCTTGCGTGAAGTGCACGTTAAACATTATCTACCAGTAGTAGGCCGTCTCCAAACAATCTAGCGTTTCCAAGTTGCCTAAGTTTCCGAAGTCTCTAGGTTTCCGAAACTTGCTGGGAAGGGCCATCAAAGAAGTCCAGGCGAAGAAGTCCCCCGATCGAGTCCGGCAATGACTGCAGTTTCTCGCACTCAGATAAGTCTAGCGTTTCCAAGTTGCCTAAGTTTCCCAAACTGCTGGGAAGGGCCTGCAGCCCTGGACAGTCTCGCAGCCTCGAATCCTTCAGGCGAAGAAGTCCCCCGATCGAGTCCGGCAATGACTGCAGTTTGTGGCAGTCAGATAAGTCTAGCGTTTCCAAGTTGCCTAAGTTTCCCAAACTGCTGGGAAGGGCCTGCAGCAGCCCTGGACAGTCTCGCAGCCTCAAATCCTTCAGGCGAAGAAGTCCCCCGATCGAGTCCGGCAATGACTGCAGTCCCCAGCACCCAGATAAGTCTAGCGTTTCCAAGTTGCCTAAGTTTCCGAAACTGCTGGGAAGGGCCTGCAGCAGCCCTGAACACCAGCCCATATTCAAATCCTTCAGGCGAAGAAGTCGCAGCCTCAAATCCTTCAGGCGAAGAAGTCCCCCGATCGAGTCCGGCAATGACTGCAGTCCCCAGCACCCAGATAAGTCTAGCGTTTCCAAGTTGCCTAAGTTTCCGAAACTGCTGGGAAGGGCCTGCAGCAGCCCTGAACACCAGCCCATATTCAAATCCTTCAGGCGAAGAAGTCCCCTAAGTTTCCGAAGTCTCTAGGTTTCCGAAACTGCTGGGAAGGGCCATCAAAGAAGTCCAGGCGAAGAAGTCCCCCGATCGAGTCCGGCAATGACTGCAGTTTCTCGCACTCAGATAAGTCTAGCGTTTCCAAGTTGCCTAAGTTTCCGAAACTGCTGGGAAGGGCCTGCAGCCCTGGACACAAGGGCAGCCTCAAATCCTTCAGGCGACGAAGTCCCCCGATCGAGTCCGGCAATGACTGCAGTTTGTGGCACTCAGATAAGTCTAGCGTTTCCAAGTTGCCTAAGTTTCCGAAACTGCTGGGAAGGGCCTGCAGCCCTGGACAGTCTCGCAGCCTCAAATCCTTCAGGCGAAGAAGTCCCCCGATCGAGTCCGGCAATGACTGCAGTTCCCGGCACCGAGATAAGTCTAGCGTTTCCAAGTTGCCTAAGTTTCCCAAACTGCTGGGAAGGGCCTGCAGCCCTGGACACAAGGGCAGACTCAAATCCTTCAGGCGAAGAAGTCCCCCGATCGAGTCCGGCAATGACTGCAGTCCCCAGCACCCAGATAAGTCTAGCGTTTCCAAGTTGCCTAAGTTTCCGAAACTGCTGGGAAGGGCCTGCAACCCTGGACAGCCTCGCAGCCTCAAATCCTTCAGGCGAAGAAGTCCCCCGATCGAGTCCGGCAATGACTGCAGTTCCCGGCACCGAGATAAGTCTAGCGTTTCCAAGTTGCCTAAGTTTCCGAAACTGCTGGGAAGGGCCTGCAACCCTGGACAGCCTCGCAGCCTCAAATCCTTCAGGCGAAGAAGTCCCCCGATCGAGTCCGGCAATGACTGCAGTTTGTGGCACCGAGATAAGTCTAGCGTTTCCAAGTTGCCTAAGTTTCCGAAACTGCTGGGAAGGGCCTGCAACCCTGGACAGCCTCGCAGCCTCAAATCCTTCAGGCGAAGAAGTCCCCCGATCGAGTCCGGCCACACCAGCCCATATTCAAATCCTTCAGGCGAAGAAGTCCCCCGATCGAGTCCGGCAATGACTGCAGATTGTGGCACAGAGATAAGTCTAGCGTTTCCAAGTTGCCCAAGTTTCCGAAACTGCTGGGAAGGGCCTGCAACCCTGGACAGCCTCGCAGCCTCAAATCCTTCAGGCGAAGAAGTCCCCCGATCGAGTCCGGCAATGACTGCAGTTGCTCGCACTCAGATAAGTCTAGCGTTTCCAAGTTGCTTAAGTTTCCGAAACTCCTGGGAAGGGCCTGCAGCCCTGGACAGCCTCGCAGCCTCAAATCCTTCAGGCGAAGAAGTCCCCCGATCGAGTCCGGCAATGACTGCAGTTGCTCGCACTCAGATAAGTCTAGCGTTTCCAAGTTGCTTAAGTTTCCGAAAATCCTGGGAAGGGCCTGCAGCCCTGGACAGCCTCGCAGCCTCAAATCCTTCAGGCGAAGAAGTCCCCCGCTCGAGTCCGGCAATGACTGCAGAACCCGGCAGTTAGATAAGTCTAGCGTTTCCAAGTTGCCTAAGTTTCCGAAACTGCTGGGAAGGGCCTGCAGCCCACACCAGCCCATATTCAAATCCTTCAGGCGAAGAAGTCCCCCGATCGAGTCCGGCAATGACTGCAGTCCCCAGCACCCAGATAAGTCTAGCGTTTCCAAGTTGCTTAAGTTTCCGAAACTGCTGGGAAGGGCCCGCAACCCTGAACAGTCCCTGATCGTCAATCCCTTCAGATGGAGAAGGTGCGTGAAGGAATTTGCGTCAAAAAGTCCCAGCTGCAGTAATTCCAACCATGCAACCATTCCAGCTAAGTTCCCCCATGCATACGGAAGTGACTGGTTAGGCACATTGTAAAACCCCAGGTGAACAAGTTGCCCACAGGACTCCGGCAGTGATGAGTCTGGAGTAGCAAGAGACCGATCCAGTGGCCGCAAGTTGAAAATCCAGTGGCAGCAAGTCGAAGATTCATCATTTTGTAATCCCCGAGAACGTGTACGCGCAAGATTCATTTGCCTCAATCTGGGCACAGAGGACGTTACGTGCAAAACAACCAACTCTTTCAAGGTCGAACACACAAAGATGGTCTGGGCAGAAACCCAACTGAGCATGGTAATTTTGGGTGGCAACTGAAGATGCCGCTCTGCACATCTTTTGCACGGCTTGTGGAGACTGTGATATCGGAATACCAAGTAGCGAAGTCCTTCAAGTCCTTCAAGTCGTGACATAATGCTCAATGCTACTCGCATTTTACAAGGTCTTTCCTCGTCACAGCAATTTTTATCATACTCCGTATATTCATTGTCCACTACTACTTGGTGGAAAATCACTTTCTCCAGCCCTTGAGCTCCCTTCAAAAATGAAATAGAAAACTAAAATTATCATAAATGAAATGTAAAACTAAAATTGTCATAGTTCAAGTGCATCCGTCCATCGTGCTGTGTATAAAGCAACTCCAGGTCTTCATGCCTAACTATCAAGCACTTATACAAGATGGACCCTATTTTAGCACCACCGCTTCAAAGCTTCTCCTTGTTGGAGGAGAATGGATGTATGACTCCCAAAATTACAACCAGTACAATTGCTACAAGTTCCCGATGATGTTCACCTCAACAACTGTGTTTCGGACTCCCTTCCAGTTTCGATTTACAAATGAATTCAGATTTAGGAAACATAACTGGTAAATATGACTCATTTAGCGGGAAAAATGAATTGCTGAAGGAAAAGGAAGCGTATGTAAAGAAAACAGGAAATACCTTGTAGTTACCATCCAGTGGATTGCCCTCAATGATTCTACCTTTCTCTAGTGCAATTCTGATGCCCAAAGTTCGGAGATGCTCGTGCATTCGTGGCACGAACCGACCCAACCTGTCATCCATCTTTCCACTGTATACAAGAGATCTGTCTATCAAGACTTGCCACTTGTTGTGTGCAGAGCCGTACATGGATGACCACGCCGTCATCACCTCTTCAGAGCTAAACCAGCGAGGAGGTCCTTCCTCTTCCTCTTCTGAGGACGAATCGTGACGCATGCCAAAATATTTAAAGTCACTGGGGCTTGTAAATATGGTCGCCGTATCAAGAAACATTTCCAACTCCTCTGTTCCAAGATTGTCGATACTCACCCTTAGCTTCTCCCATACATCCTCCTCCAGACGCCTCACACGGCTTCTTAAGTCTACTGCTTGTAGAGCTTTGGAAATTTCTTCCCATATCCGTTTGTCTGTTTTCCCTCTCACTGAGCTTCCTATCACTTCTAGGGTCAGGGGCAATCCATCACATCTTCCCACAATTTCTTCTACTATCTCCTTCAACTCATTTGGAGGTTCATTCTTTGCTGGAAACGCATGTGTAATGAACAACTGTCTGGCATCTTCACTCCCCAAAAATGGTACTCGACAGACATATATCTTGTCACCGAATAGATTGAAAAGCCCTTCATCTCGGCTTGTGACTACGAAACAACTTCCCTCAGCGGCATTCTCTTGAGCTATTTCCTCCAACAACTCTACATCTTTTCTTTTCTCTACATCATCAAAAATGACAAGGAGCTTCTTCCCCAGTATCTCATCCCATCTGCTTTGGTTGTAATCACCTGCAGGATGGGGACTTATGAGTTTCCAGACTTCCTCCTTCACCTTTCTCTTGTCCCCTGGAATCTCCTTCACTTTATCCACAAAGCACACGTATTGAAATCGGGCATTGATCTTATTGTAGAGCGACTTTGCAAGGGTGGTCTTCCCAACTCCTCCCATCCCACAAAACCCAATAAATGAACGCCCCTGCTCAATTTCCGCCGTAACGGTTTCCAGGAGCGACTTGGTACCCACTGGGTACCTTGAGACTGCTTGCCTCCGCCTCGCATGGCTTTGCGTAGTTACACCAGGGGCTGCTGTTTCTTGCACCTGCAACAAAAGTTAGAGGGAAGTGGAATTTTAAAACTGTGCACACAGGTCGTGTTTTCTGATGTCATTCAGAGCATACAACAGATATGAACTAAGTCCAATACCTGTTGTTGCTGCTTGTTAACAAGGTAGATCAGCTGGACTAAGTGCTGGAACATGTTCGATTGTGTGCTCTCTGGTTTGCACAATGACAAGTGATCTGCAGCCACCGTGATGTGATTTGGTCCGAACCGTGCAGATGCTTCTTCTACAATCATCTGGCTTGAGATTCCACCTGCGACCTACACATGCAAGATTTAAACATGAATACTTAAGATAGACCTCTCATTGTCTGTCTTATACTAAACCACAGGAAAATATGCAGGAAATAGTACTCTCGAGCGAGACAACCTGCGAAAACTGGATCATTAAGAACGCATTTCTTATTTGGTGATTAGTAGGGCTTTATTATCAGAAACATAAAATTCGTTCATTAAATCAGACTTTAATTTCTGTAGATTATAATATACCCTATGGAATCCGCTGGTTTTCATTTCTGTAGCAAAAGCTTCTCCAATACTGAAAATCTCCCACTTTTCTTTACTCGCCACTGGGTCGAATATCACGCCTTGCCTGACCACCTCGGTGCCCAACAACTCCATAAATGGCAACAAAGGACTCCTGCTCATGATCTCTTTTGCCATGCCAGCAAGCATTTCCGACCCCAAATGGGGAGTTCCACAGAACAGAATCCCTTTAATGCTCTTTACCCATCTCTCTTTCAATCCGTCTGTACATGCAATAAGCTCCCGCACTGCCGCCTGAATGCATAACTGCTTAATAACAACACCCCCAAAACTATGTCCGACGAAGATAATGGGTCGGAAAGTGTTCGACGACTCTTGTCCTGTGTGGAATGCCCAACTGAGTTCTGTAAACAAATTTTCAGCTATCATCGTCAAATCCATTCGCCCCGTCGAGTTAGTCTTCGGTAAACTTGCATCATACTTGATGAAGAACACTCGTGCACGATGCTCTTGTAACCATTGTTGGGGCCACATTGTCTTCGAGTCATTTTTGCAGGTCCAAGTCGAAAGGTGCACATCTAGCCCACCAGTATGCTCATGTTGAAGGCCATGGAAGAAAACAATGTCGACCTGCGGTAGTGGTGGATCGTACACTAACAACACGGAATCGCTCAACTGAAAAATGGACAAATACAGACAATTAGAAGTGTAGTAATTTCTAAACACAAGAGCCTCCTACTCCCTATAAATTTGTCACCGAGGTCGTTAACTTGAAAGGTAATTAACCAAGTAGTTATTAACCATCAGCTGATATTCTGTCACATGACTGTTCCTTGATTTCAAGTCACTTTAAGCTCTACCTTGCTGATACCAAGGTCCGACTCTTGAGAACGTGTTGTCGGTGAATCGATCCGCTGCAAACGTAGACAAAATGTTATGAATTGAAAGGTTTAGTTTCAAACACTCACAACTCTGTGAGGCAACGCCTGGTACTTTCCTAAGGTAGATCAATACTACCTATTCGTACGACAACCTACCGATTGTTTTAGTCCTGAAATGCTACTTGACCAAGAGAATATTGAAGCCTATAACAGAGTATCTCGAAGTTTGTCAAAAGAGCTAAATCATTGTGGCGGAATCTAATCAACATCTATAATCGATAGAAGTTATTCCTCATACTCAGGTTTGCACTTACATACCTTGATGTTCTCTTGGCGGGAAGATAGAGAACCTCGTGGGCTAAAACTGCTTGACGGTATGTCCATTGTGACACTGCACTTCCAGAAAATAAAAGTAATCAACTCAACGGTTTACAAATTGGCAACGATTTTATCATCTTCAAATACAAGTCGGGGAGCTATCCCCGAACATCTTTCTCAGGTCAAGCATTAGTAATATATAGCGATACAACTACTTACAACGCACTAACTGAGTCTGTACAAGAGCTGGATTATTTTCACATGGAGCAGCTTGTGGCCTGGGAGAGGATTCCGCAAGCCTTCAATACATTTGACGAGCCAAGTGATGGTTGACGTCATATTGTTGCTAAGGGCTGATTTCCATGTGAGTTTTTGATTGGCTTAGATTTGTAGTGGGAGTAGGAACCCTTCATCAAACGCGGGATTCAGGACCCACCCCATTCGAACCGAACATGCATATGGAAGCAACGAAATGCAGGCTTGAACATGAACAGAGGCAAACTGAAATCCAACTGACCTAAGCAAGTAATACAGAGCGGAATATAAGCGAAATCGATACAAAGCAGAAGCAAAAATTGATCCATTCCATGAGCAGCATGATTTCGTACATGATGCATACTAGATTTTGATGCATACTAGATGCATACATGATTTCGTACATGATGCACAGTAGATGCCGTGCAATGGTATGCACCATGTATGAAAGGAAGCCTTTTCAGGCAACAACAGAGGATACATTTTGAAACTAAGAGTAGAGAAAACGATCTGGCGAGTAGGTAAGATGCATTCGGAAGTGAAGCGAAAGCATTGAGATGCGTAGTGTAAGTGGATGACAGTTGGACTAGAGCGAAGAATGACAATTCTTAAACACTAAACGCTAGAAGGATAGTGTCCCACGAAGTGCCGAAGTAGCTGAGCGACTGCCAGTACCTCTCCAACCGAGTTTCTTGTTCGAAAGCTCACAAGTGCCAAGGCAATATCTGATTAGTTTATATTGGTCGAAAAAGGTCGTGAAAAGATCAGTACTCTCCGGAGTCGGTTGGTTTTCCTAAGGAGGATTCCAAAGTCCTCACTTAAGGAAATTTTTACCCTTGAAGGTCCGTTCTAAACTCAATAGGCAGGGGATACTACAGGTGGATATAGCAGAGTGCAGCGACCACCGGGGAGATTGGGAGAAAGTCGACGTGGATATGAACCGAGTCTATGCCACCAGGCTTTGGTGTGCCGGTAACATAGGCTGACCAACCTTTAAACAAATTTACATGAAAAAGAACGATCAAACCACTTTGTCCTCTTCACCCATATATCAAACCTTCGCATGGGAAACCACCCTAAGTACTATGGGGCATGAGGTAGACAGATTTCAAACGTATGGGGATAGTGTGAAACGGAAGCCAAGGAAGGAATGCCTGGGAATTTCAAATATCAGATCGAGTCGCAAACAACTCAGAACAATCAATTATGTCACAAGCGTGTCAATCACGAACCCTCGCTCTCAACTTAGAGTTTTCTGAGGGAGCTTTTGGAGTGCATGAACTGCACGTTGAATAAGTTACCTGTCTCATACAGTAGTAGAAGAAAACTCAAGATCACCGGATTGTCTCCTCTTTCACCTTCTCAACTTCTTACTGATCGCTGCTATTCATCCCTAGGTTCCCTCATAAGCTAGAAAGTTGGGGTTACGCCATCTGTCTGTCCTCAGATGCTACAGCATTCTGCTTCTGTCTCCTTTCTCACGAATAATTTAGATCGTGGTGACCATGTCCCTCGCCCTTCCGTACTACGAGATCGAAGCATGAACTGATGATTCATGCCGATATCCACTACGAGGCTAACAAAACGGGGGAAAGCAGATGATTGACCTGTCGACTTGAGACAATAGAACAGTTCAGTAACTCCTCTCGATGACTCCAATTCAGAAGGAAAACCATTCCAAGCTTGCAATGCCAGAAGAGCTAACCCAACAAGAAATTGCAAAGCTCACTATTCTGTACCAGGTACAATTGCGGATCACTCTATGCCAGCAATGACTTAGTTAGAACGTGCTGGGAGGGGGATTGCACAGTAGTCGCGCGTTCCTGGTATTGATATCTCAGAATCTAATTCTGTAAGAATCTGGGGTATAAGTCTACAACCCTAGAGTTCTTATATTAAAATTAGTTTCGGCCAGTATTTTTCTGCTTTGATTAAGAGAAAAAAACAGTTACTGGTAAGTTAAACCATGTACTAATATTCTACTCGGCTAATGAGTGCCAAGCTGAGGGCTACTTCCCCAGCGCATTTCCTCAGGAGTCAATGATGGGGTAAGTAACTTCTACATAAAGAAGCCTAATTTGTATGGTTGAAGGAGGGTATTGACTTTGCGACAGAACCATCGTGCTGGAGTGATGCAAACTTCTGACTAGTCAATGAGCTGCCCATGATCCTGTTCCTTTTCATATGAGATAAGTCTTAGATAAAAGGAAAACTTCTAGGTGGACGTCTACCCCAAGTTGGTGCTTTTTAACTACTTTACCAATAGTCATGAGAAATGAATTGAGGACTTTCCTTCCCATCTTGTGGAAGTATGATATTACTCCGCCGACCAATTACTAAGACATGAGTAAACAAGTCTTGACTGACAGCATTCTTATATGTACCTTTCTTTAATAACCCAGTATGTCACTTACTTTTGGATCGTGCTTTCCGTCCAATACTATTTTATGAATAGCTACGTAAGGCGACAAGCACCCGCCCTAGGTTCTGTTGTCTCTAGAATGAGTGTGAAAATAATCTTCTTGTGATTTAAAACAGGGTGGAGAATTGGTGGGACGATTGTCACCGTAATCGAAGTCTTAACATCCAAACGCGGTAAACAGAAAGACAGACGCCTGACCGTGAATAGGCTCCAATTTGGACAGTCTCTTTACATCTTTTCTTACAATTTTATCTCCAGGGAAAAGTTCCACCAATGCCAAACTGACGTTCACTAGGGAGCAATTCTTGTACTTTGCGACCGACCGTTCACGGGTTTTGACAACAACTAGGATGATCACGGAGTAACCTGAATCGAAGGCACAATAGTAACAACTTAATAGACACACGAATGGACGGTGGGCAACACCATAACCGTAACACAGATCAACCGACTGGCAACTGAGTGGTGTTTGATGGTTTTTGACATCATTAACATAATCACAATCTTAATTCGATCAATCTGTCGATCTGAAGTCTTAGAAGCTTATTCCGGATATCGGTATGTCATTGAATGATAGTTTCGTAGGAGGAATTCTGGGCTAGGCTGAGAGATATTGGGATCGAAGTACTTGGAGCTCTTGCACTGTATCTGGGTCTAGAGAAGTGAACCTTTCAAGAGTTCCTGGAGGCTAACCTACTATCCGGAGTGTCCCCCATCTGATCTATAGTTGGTGCAGGACCTCATGCGAATCCCAACATTATGACATTGTTGAGAGCAGATCGTAATAATGTTCGCAAGGATAATAGATGGGTTGACATTCCTGTAGTCGCGAGCCGGGCAACAGTTGTGATCAACGCATTAACGATACTCTTGACGTACGCCAACTTCTTCTGGTTTGTGTAATAAAACATTCCATGGTTTGCATTGGACAAATCCTTCGCAATACTTCTTGTCGGCATTTTTATCTTCTCCCTTACAAACTGAAAGTGACCCACGAAATCCACTGCCATTTACTCTTTGCTTCAATTTGCACTCCGACATGTAAGGTGAATCCCACCATCTAATATCGCCTAGAGTAAAGAAGACACCAGCAGAGATACAGCATGTGACTTGACATTTACACCAATTCTTCGTGTAATTTTGACAGGGTTTGAGCAACGGAAGATTTTAAAGCGTAGAGCACCTTGATCTCGTAACCAAGGAAATAAACTGAATATCGATCATATACTCAATGCAGCCAGAGCCATCTAAGATCCTTAAAGCTCCGTCCAAACTTATCGATGACGATGACGAATACCCTTTACGAATACATAACGGGCGACCGCGTAGAAAACACGAAGGATGAGAAGACCCCATCGAGCCGTACAAGGGTGAAACAAAATAGGGTAAAATGGGGCTTCACGAATACATGGCATGTTCATCGTCGGCAAAAGGTCCTTCGACAGAAACCAGAGCTTGATAAGGATATCTGATCCTATCTTATTCCAGGCAGATTGATCTAACCAAAGAGGAGGGACTTTTAACCCTCCTCTCTTCTTGTGTTTTTGGCAGTTCACTTTGACCATTGCAAGAAAGCATATCTACCTATTTTACCTCTTAGGTTTTCTCTTTGTACGGTTTCATGGGCTTCTTTTTTATGCTTCTTGTTACACCGTACCTGTCTCCCTTTTGAGACTTTAAGAAAGTTCTCATGCGTGTAAGGACTAACGTGGCCATATCGAATCAACGCTGGCATCTAAACACCACGCACTTAGGCAATTGAAACAAGCAACTAGCGAGATGGACTACTACTGACGTGTACTATTGTGGTCCACATGAGCAACAAGGACGGAAGTAGTCATTCAGCTGCCCTTGTTTATAAAGCAATGTGATCTGGACCAGTTAGTCAACAATTTAGAGATAACGGTTCTGTAAGAGAGAAAAGGAAACTGCAAAGAAAATAGAAAATAAAAATAGGACGGATGGGAAAACCATCAAGCTGAACAAGGGTGGGACAAAAGAGGTAAAATGCAGCTAAGCTCCAATAGTATCCATATGAAGAATGTGCCCTATTGTACCTTAGATACGTGTGCTATGCATGTCGTAAGGTCTACAAACTATTGGAGTATCCAAAGAAACATCACCTAGAGTGATTGCTCTCCTATGGTTTGCCCCAACCAATGTTCTATGTAGAGTAATGTACACAAGCTGTCTAAAATATGTTACAAACTATGAGAGTGGGAGTGGGAATGGTACCCCTTGACACCTAACATGATAAGTTGGTGTACATTATCTAACAAATGTGTGAAACGCCATGTCCATTACTCCATATAACTCCAAGGCTAGAGGAACAAGGTGACCTTGCTACATACCTCGATACTTAGAGACATTGCGTGTTGTTGCTCCGCTCATAGCCCATCTTGGGAGATGACTAATCACTCCTTCCAAAACTGCATCACGCATAGGGTCCATAACCACAACATCCACTACTATCCCCTAATCATCTCGGACCAAGTGTAAGTTTGCCTTGACATGTGTAGTGTACAAAGCATACAAATGCTCCCTCCAAGCAAGGTATTCACTCTCTTGGACCATATCAAACACTATATCCTTGATGGCATCACAGGTAGCTATCCTCTATCTTCCAAGAGGACATCATGTCATATGGACTGCTATTGCATCTAATGTAGAATCACACTCACAGGTGAGTAATGAAGATGCATTTTGGGTGGACCAAACCTAAGCAGAACCTCATAATTGTAGAGAAGATAGCTAGTGTGAATCGAAATGCCCTAATGTATGGTTGAGCTAGGATCCAAGAGCTTGCACCCTTGTCAAAGCAAGGGCAAAGATGTGCTATAGTAGCCTGAGGAATGGACGAGTCAGCTAAGAGAGAATGTACCATATGTTGACATTGTCACTCCATCAAGGAACAATGCAAACCTATGGTGATTTCCGTTGAAATTATTAATATGTTTCATTCACGTTGAAATCTTTTGTCTTATCAGGTCCTAGACTGTTTATCAATTGGGTATCGGGCACAAGGAGAGATTAGAATTACTAATATCAAAACTAAGATGAACCTGAAGGAGCACTAAACTAAGATGCACATTCTCTAGTGATTATACGTCTTGGCTCATTTGAAATTAGGGAACTCCACAAATAAAACATCGGCCTGTTTGAGACAAGCGTATATAAATGGACGAGAAAAAAGTGCACTCCCCCTTGGACCTTGATTCAATACCAAAGGGCTCTAAATTGGGCTTACACCGTGATTTAGAAGAAAATTAAGATATTTTCCAACAAAATCTGATTTGGTTTAAATTACCTCTCTCTTATCAGGTTCAAAACTGATGAACGACTATATCTTGTACCCCGCACCAGGACTATTTTGTATTGAACCAACACTTTGGACATGGATGAAATGGTCTTTGACGCTCAGCAGCCACTTGTTATGCTTTACCAATCTTCCTTATCATTCAAAAGGTCCACCCAATTTTAAATGAAAGAAAAGAAGTTTAGGATGAGCATATTTATAACAAATTTCATATTTACCCAGAAATGTTAGAAAGATTAGATATCATCAATAAATTTTGGATCACTTGCCGGTCATTCTTCATCTTGTATGAGGGTGATTTTTTCACAAGGAGGAATAAAAAAGAAGTTGGTTCACTTGGAATGTCTGCTCTTTCCTTGTGACTCTTCTATCATTTTCTCTACTCACTTTATCAACTACTACTACTAATATTACTACTACTTTTTGGCTATAGTAGTTTGTTGAAACTGACCTCGCCGAGACAACATGCAAAAGCTTGGACTTGAACTTACATTGGTGTATGGCATTTTTGTGTATAATACTGCAGTACAGATCAAATCCCAGTTCTTAGAGAGCCTAGAGCGTACAATCTTAAAAGTGATTTTTGGTTGCCACTGTTTGAGAGATGGATCTGTTTCAAAGTTTTTGTTAGAGTTGACTTCCATCTCCTTCAGTCAACGTTGAATTCGATGGAATTTGGTGTCTATTCTCCTTGACAATGGATGATATTTTGCTAATGTATGAGAAATGTATGTACGCTTTTGATCATGTTAGAAAGATTTATCGACTTTTAATAAAAACATTCTATCTCTTTATAATTTTGTTGGAACTGAATAGAAATACGTGATCACGTGTGAAAAGAAGACGGATAGGAAGAACCCATCAAACTGTACAAGGAAAAGACAAAGGGGTAAAATAGGGCTAGGCCCCAATAGTATGGGTAGGAGGAATCTGCCCTACAACACCTCAAATATCTGAGTTATACAAGTATGTAGGAACTTACCATGGAACAAGTAGACTTGTTAGATTTATTTAGGCAAAATCTTCTTTGTGATAGGTCGGGCTCAGGATGTCCGGGAAATTCAGAGTTATTCCGTAAATTAGTCTAGTGATTGTCCCATACAACTTTAAAGGTGCAGATATATATAGTACTCCAAGGAACGGGGAAGGAAATACAAGGCATAAACAAGTGCAAAAGTAAAGAAGAGCACAAGAGATATCCATAAAATTTCTTGAGTCCATTGTAGATTGCTAAAAGTTTTATTCCTTTTAATCTTAGGCAAATACTTGAACAAGTTGTCATTGTTTCCTTAATTCAATTCTTTGTCTTCAAAAATTTATTGCAATTTACAAGGATTTTCTTATGGATGTGCCAAAAGCAAAGTAGACACCAAGCCTCAAGAAAGACACACCTGATTGCATTTATCAAGATATTATCCACATCAGTAATGATTACTTTTGGAAGTTAATTACAAACTTCTGCCAAAGTCCATTGATACTCACATATGTCATCTCTATTGAGGAAGATGAAACATATTGTGAATTATTTATTGAACCTTGTGTGCCAATTATGAGTAGATATCATCTTTATTGAGGAAAATGAAACATATTGTGAATGACGTATTGAGGCTTGTGCGCCCAATTATGTGTAGAAGAAGCATCTTGAAGCAATTTTTTCTATAGATACATTCCATCAAGATGACTATAGAATATTGTTTGGCAAAACCAATAGAATCTGGATGGGCAAAGAAAATGCAATTGATATGTTTATTCTCATCAAGTGCAAGAGTTTTGTGAAATTCATGCTCTTTTAACTCATCCAAGAGTGCATGTATGACATAACAACTATCAAATATTATGCATTGATGATTGGCAATCACAATGAATTTGAAGTCTTCTCATATAGCTTCATTAAAATTTGGTGTGTGGGGATGCATGCCACCACCAATTTATTGATTGACTTCTTAGCCACTTCAATTAACATTTGTGCACTTAAATGGCTTGACATTTCATCAAAAATTTCATGATTGTGGTTGTCATCATCAATTGTGAAACTCCATCTATTTTCAGTACTCTTGCAAGCAATAACTTTCCACAAGCAGTCAATTTTTTGCATTGTATATAAACATTATTGCTTGTTAGGTTCTTTGCTATTGTGTTTCTTGTATCTACCACCATGGTCACAACATATTTCAACACAACCATGCACAAGGTCTAAGTGTTGGATAGTCCTAGCAAAACTAATAGTGTGAGCATGGCCATGGACATATGAAACTACACTATCATGCTCCAAAAAGTTGGTATCAAGCATCTTGTATTTTACCTGTGAAATGCAAAAGCAATGAGCAGAAAATAAGGATATCAAGACTTAGAGAGTCTCAGAGCATAATGGAAGCAAAGAGAAACAAATAGCAATGAGCAGTGTGCAAAGTGTAATAAGAGAAAGAAACACTATATTTTTGAAACAATAATAGCTAGGAAGTGGGCAAGGCCACATGCATGTTGATGCATGATAGTAATCATAGAAGTAGTGCTACTTATTAGCCTTTTTCTTCAATTAGGTGTGGTGGAAATAATAACAACATGGTGGAAATAACAAGTCTCTTATATAAAATTATAATACCAATAGCTAGTTATATGATCTAGATGTGAAATTTGGTGTGGTAACATCTGGAATGATATTATATATGATGGAAAAAATAGATCAGATAAAAGTATCACCAAAAGAGTCTTCTACTAATAGTGTAGAAACCAAAATAGACTTGAAAACCTTAGAACCAAGAGCTAGACATATGATCTAAAGGTGAGAATTGGTTTGGTAACATCTTGAAGGATGTTACACATGATGGACTAAATATATCAGAAAGAGGTATCATTGAAAGTGGACTTCTACTAATAGAGTAGGAACCAAAATATGTCTGAAATCTTTGAAGGCAATTTTGGAATTATATAAATGGATGAATTAGGCCTCAAGAATTTTCAGATTCCCCTCCCAATGGAGAAAAGGCTGGCCTTACCTCCCCCTTGGTTTGTCTCATCGAGAGCTTTCCAAGGGTACCTCACCCACGTGATTCTGAGATTCCTACAAGAAGATTCCCTCAAAGATTCCTTCCAATCAAAACTTGTTTGAAAGGGAGAGGATTTGGGACATTCAAATCCATCACAACAAAATGTAGATTATCAAATCCCACTCTCTATCATAAATCACTATAGGTAGAATCATTGGGTTTGGTGAATTCATCATTATGTCCATGAACTCTGCTCCGAACTGGTAAACGAGGTATACTCTCACTTGCTCTCTTTGAATGTACATGACCTTGATGTGAAATGGATTTAGAAATGGAAAATGGGGTGCAAGAAATTGTCCTCTAGGAGCTTCCATCCTATCCTCTCTCTAAAACACTCTTATCCTATCCATCTCTTTGTGGGGTTTCACTCCAAAATTACTTCGTCTCAGTAGCCCATATTCTTCCAAGAGGAGTGATCCACTCTCTTGGATTGAAACACACACTCTGATACCATTGTAATATTGCAAGGATAGCAAAAAAACACAAACACACAAACACAAGTTTCACACTCAAACTTTGATGCCCCAAAGGAGCACCTTCTCTATATTATATAGTCAAAGAGGATCTCCTCCAAGGAAGCTCCACCATAGGAGTAGGTACATAGATAGGTGACATGTCAGCAAGCTCCACCCTTGGATTACTTACTTGGATGGGTTACATGTTGGTCCTGGTCCTATCTGGTTTGTCAAACAAGCTTTGACCAAAGAGAATCTTTTAGGGATCTTGTAGGAATCTCATAATCACGTGAGTGAGGTACCATTGGAAAGCTCTCAATGAGACAAACCAAAGGGGACATAAGCCCAACCTTTCTTATGTTGGAGGGGAATCTACACATTTTTGAGGCCTAATTCATCCGTTTAGGCCTTTGAAATTGCCTTCAAAGATGTCAAGCATATTTTGATCCTACTCTATTAGTAGAAGTCCCCTTTCAATGATACCTCTTTCTGATCTATTTAGTCCATCATGTGAAACATCTTTCCAGATGTTACCAAACCAATTCTCACCATTAGATAAGATGTCTAGCTCTTGGTTCTAAGGTTTTCAAGTCTATTTTGGTTTTTGCCTTATTAGTAGAAGTACTCGTTTGCTGATATTTCTATTTGATCTATTTTGTCCATCATGTATGACATCATTCAAGATGTTACTAAACCAAATTTCACATCTAGATCATATGGCTAGCTATTGGTATTTCAAAAAGATTATTGGCAAGTAGTTCTTAATAAGTTAAAGAAGACCTGTTTACAGAACTTCATTGTTCTAATTATTCAAAGTACAAAACAAGAAGTAATCTAGCCATTTTCCTGGAAAGAAGTGAAGGAGTTGAACATTGGGCAAGATATGAAAGAGTATATTGTTCAATTTGAGTCCAAATTAAGGAGAATACTTAACATATTCAGCCCCATTGATTAGCACTTCTTCTTACACCTTTGATAAGTACTATTCAAGAGAAAGTTTTGCCTATTAGAATTCATTTATAAAAACATCAATACCTTCATCACTTTATATTACTTATTGCTCTAGATAGAGTGATAAATTTACTTTGAGTATTTCATTATAATACTTAGGGTGTATTTTTGCTTACCAATATATGGGGCACATCCTTTTAGGGTTCTTCCACAAGTTTATCAGTCATAACCACTCAAATTTATCCTTACAATCCTAAATGAAACCAAGTTCATACATATGCATTATTATGAAGATGTTTAATCTCATTAAGATAAAGTGTCATGCATATGTACATTGTTACAAACATCATACTTTATAGAAGTGCAATTCATACAAAAGTAGTACATAAACTCTAGAGTGCCACAATAATTATTTTAGTTCATACATTCAACTTGAATCAATTCTCAAGTGAGGAAACTACCATCAATAGGTTCTAATTATAACATCAAACCATATCCACTCTAGCTGAGGGACTCCAAATGATGCTCACTGGTCTCTATCTACTATAGCCAAGAGCTTAAAAGCTCAACATCAAAGAAATGAGTTCTTTGGAGCTGCACTTTGAAGGTACACCCTCTAGACTTGACCTAACACTCTGATCCTAACAGTATCAATGGTGGCCCATCTAACAATGCACATGGAACTCAAATGGGTGTGATGAGTAACCCTAACATAAATGTGGTTGCCATTAAGTAGTATTTGAGCAACTATTGGTATAACTATGACTGCCAAGACTAACACTTTAGTATCCAAGCAAATTAGCTTTGGTGCTACAAAATATTATGATAATTTTTATGTGTATATACATTGCAACATAACATAAATTTTTGTCAATATCATACACAATAGAAACATAACTCATATAGAAGTCATACATGAATTCTAAAGTGCCATAATCACCTTTGTAGATGGCAATTAGATCATTCTAACTCCAAATGGCCATCTACTCTAAGTATGTGATATGCCATATGGTGGGCAAAGATCAAGAGGCTGGGTGCTTCCAAGCCCCATTAATAGCTACTTGTTTGCAATTTGTATCACATAAAATAGTGAATTAGCTATAGATCAAGTACATCATGGACATAGTCACTATCCTTGAGGAACTACCATGAGGGAAGGAATCAAACATACCATATACCATCCTCTCAAACATGTATCACATACCAGCATAATAGTAGCTCTACTTGAAGAGCCATATAATAAATAGATAGGCTTATACTTATAATCACCAAGCTTGATTCCATAGTGCAATATGTAAAAGACCAAGGATAGAAATAAGAGAATGGAAGACCAAAGTGGAAATTCACATTGAGACTCCCAAATGAGAGAAATTCTAATGCCTAGCATGAGCTTGGGTTTTGGTATTTATAGGAAATATACAAGGCTCTTGGGAAGTTCCCAAGGAAGCTTCATACTAGAAATTGTCTTCTTGGCATGCAAGCTAAGCTAGCTAGGAAACTTTCTCCTAGAAGTTGCCTACTTGGCATACACATTACTCAATATTTGGAAGGTATCAAGAAGTTTCCTAGATGCTTCTAGAATATCCTTGGATTTCTTGGCTAATTTGGCCTATTTGCTAACTAGTTAGCTTCTACTTACTTGTCTATTAACTCCCTATTGTTACATATTCTCCAACCATTAATCGGTAATGACCTTGTTGCCATGGAATCTTCAAACTCTTGCATGGCCATTTATGCAACACAAAGATGAGGAAGAGACTCCTATGTGGCATCATGAAGGATATACCCTTTCCAAAGGACTTTTTATTCAATGTGTTGTTGGTGGCTATGTTGGATGTTATGACATACAAAGATATGATCAAGTTTATACCCTTCATGATTGTTGTTAGGCATGGGGGTTGGATATGAGTGGAAAAGGAAAATAGATTAGAAATAAAGGATTTCAATTTGGAAACATGAAAGATAGAGTAGATTTGCATATGACTAGGCAAGGCAAGTCAATAAACAATAAGAGAAATGATTTAGGTAATTTCAAATAGACCTATCCAATTAGGAGTAAGTTTACAAACTTGGATCTCAAGTGGGAAGAGCATGTTACTAGAAGAAAGTATGACCCTTATCATCTAGTTGAAAGGTCAAATCACAATGATGTTGATCAACTTATTACTTTTGCCAATTTTGAGCAATGAGGAAATGAGCTTTAGCTTACTATATTAAGATAGAAATATTATGGACAAGAAGGTGGAAGTATGAGGAATGTGAGATTGTGGTGGAGCAAGAAGGGAATCTATGACAAGTGGGTCTTGGCCAAAATTAAGGAAGAAGAAAGAGAATTTGGTGCTTGCTTGGAGTTATTGTAGGTAATTCAACAACCACAAGGCAAACATCCCAATTGGTATGATAAACGATGATAAAGACACAAAGCATATCCTCTAAGTTTGATTTGCATGTTTGGTTACCATCAATTTGAGGATGATAGGCTATAAACAAAGTAAGCTTGGCATCAAGTAGTTTGAAGAGTGCTTGCCAAAATTTACCACTAAATTGAGGATCATGGTTAGAGATGAGAACCCTTAGCATCCCATGGTGCTTGAAGATAATTAAAGTAAATCTTTGTTAGAATAGGGGCATGCATGGTATCCATGATGGGTGCCAAATGAATCTACTTGCTAAGTTTATCAACAAACATCACAATGGCAGCATGACTCTGATCTATTTTGGGTAAGGATGTTATGAGGTCAAAAGTTATATATTCTCATTGGACAGTTGGGATGGGAAGTGGTTGAAGAAGTCCACTTGGTTTTTGGTTGGCATTGGCAACTCTCACAAGATACAAAACTCTTGAACTTCTTGTGGCATGTTTGGCCACCACCACTAACATTAGAGGGTACTCAATTATCACTAAAACTTCTATTAATGTATTTGACTTAGGACTTCTTCTACATGATTCTTGTGTTCTATTTTCATTTATTATAGATTAAAATATCATTCCACAACACCATCACATACCAATCCAATAGCCCATCCAACATCCAATGCATTTAATCCATGAAAAAAACTAGAGCATTCATGAGCCCAAAAGGTAAGGCTCTCCATTCAAAATACCCATGCTTTGTGCAAAAGGTATATTTTGCACATCTTCCCTATCAATGAGAATTTTCCAATAACCAATTCAAAGATCCAACTTGGAGAAATATTGCATTCCATTTAATTGATCTAACAAGTCATCAAGCAAGGGATATGCATCCTTCATGGTTTTTTATAAAGGCTATGGTAGTCAATACAATATCAAAGTCCTCAGTTCTTCTTTGGTACAAAGTGAAGTGGTGCTTTTCATAGAGATGTACTTTTGTTGTGTGAAATCTTTCTCCAACAACTTAGTCCTTGTTGTTCAAAGCTCTTTTAACTCTTTTGGTGAGAGCCTATAGATTGGTCTACTCATAAGAATATGACATGCAATAAACTTGATCTTGAAAGGAACCTCTTTGGTAGATCATCCATAAACACATTTGCAAACTCCTGAATTATCTAATAAATCATTTTCTTATGAAGCTTTTGGCTCTCATCAACTTTTCCTTGTGCAATAGGCTTGATCCACACTGTAAAAATAGGAACATCTTCCTCCAAAAATGACTCTAGGGCGGCTTTGCTAACAAAGTTCCCTTCTTGAGACTTACTACTCTTAGGTATCTTATTTAGAGGTGCCACTTAAATTAATTGGTAATTTTTACCTTAATATTTGAATTTTTCATCAGGTCCAATTAAATTAAACTTTATAACATTTAAGCCTAGATAGAGCTAGAATGACATCTTAGTGTAGAGGTGCTACTACAAACCTTTTACACTCCAAGTACTTTTTCTTAATCTTGAATGTAATAGGATGTGAAGAACACAATGAAGAACCCTCTCTACTTCAGAATATTTACTTGATAGGAATACATAATCCTTTTGCTAATTGCACAAACATGCAATTCTCTAACTTGTAAAATCAACTATTTCCTACAACCACAATCAAATATCATATCTTGCAATTGAATCAAACTTGCATAGATTGAACTTTCAATCCCAATGGAACTAATAGGGTTCTCAATAGGTAGCTCAATATCTCCTATTGGGATATTTTTTCCTTGATCATTGCACTCCACAAACTCCATGTGGGAAATTTATCAAGAGTCATCCACATTTAACAATGTGATGTTCAATTTGATAACAATTAAAGCAATCACCATTATGTAGCAATCACCATTTTGTCACAATCTCTTTATTTGCAGTGCCAAGTGGTCTTTGTTGGATGGTATCAATTTCCATTGGTGTAGGCTCTTCCACCCATATGTAGTGATTTGGTAGGTTTTGTGAAGATGAAGGTCAAGATCAAGTTGTGATAACCAAAGAATCAAAGCACTATATAGTCACCTCCAATTATGCTCTTGTATGGTCACCTCAAATTTGGTATATGACTTCAAGCCCCTTAAAAATCAATCTAAAACTTCACATTCTAGTATTTCTAGAATTTGCATTATGGTATTTTGGAATTGATTGATGTAGCTCTCCGCAAAACCAATTTTTTTTAATTTTATCAATCTATCTCATGCAACTTGTGTAGTATTTACAAGTTTGAATCTCTCAATTATTACACTCTTGAATTCTTCTCATGTTGAGATTGGTGCAGCAAATTGTTGTTAAACTTGCTCCACTCAAAATCACCACCATAGTTTTACCACTCCATTCAATTGGCTTGAAGCTAGGTGTAACAATATGGAACTTATTGATGAGTTAGTCAAGACTAACGAAGTAGTGAATGGGCCAAGAATATTCTAGAAGTATTTAGGAAGCTTCTTGGGAAGCTTCCCAACTAGCTTAGCTTGCATCGCAAGTAGGTAGCTTCTAGAAGGAAACTTCTTGGAAAGTTTGCACGCCAAGAAGGTAACTTCTAGAAGGAAGCTTCTGAGAAGCTTCTTGGTTAACTTGGCTTGCACTCCAAGAAAGTGACTTGAGGAAGCTTCTCAAGAGCTTTTATGCTCTCTACAAATACCAGAGCCTAAGCTCATGCTAGGCATTTGGAGTTTTCCCACTTTCAAGTGTCCCAATATGATCTTTCATTCTCATATTTCTCTCCTCTGTCTTGGTTCTTTACATTGGTATCCAAGCAAGAATGGGATGGATAGAATTTATGGACCACCAAATCCACTTTTGCCAAACAACTGGGATTTTTTTGTCCAAGTACTACCCAAGCATTGTTTCACACAATTTATCACCTCATGCTTTTGCATATGATCACCTTGCTTGAGGAACCCTTGGTGCTTCCAATTGTAACTTATGGAGAATAGTGGACGCATTGCATCTATGTGTCTATAAATTAGATCAATTGGGGATAGTGTGATAAAGTAGTAGCCATGGCGGCGATGCCCAAAGTTATCCTTACTATGTAGGAGCAAATTGAGCATCTTACTCACTTGTTAGATGAATGAGATCATCAACAACAAGAACAAGTAGAGAGAGCACCAATTCAAGAGGGAGAAGAGCAAATCCAATTTCCAAAACCTAAGGTATTTGAAGGCAAAACTTTTTGGGTGCAATGGAAAATTTTGATTAAGAACATTACTTCAAAGCAACAAACCTTCAAGATGAAAGGAGACAAATTCTATTGGCCTCAAGCCAATTGGATGGAGTGGCAAAACTATGGTGGCAATTTTGAGTGGAGCAAGCCGGGCAACAGTTTGCTACACCAATCTTGACATGAGAAGAATTCAAGAGTGTAATAATTGGGTGGTTCCAAGCTATAAATGCCACACAGGCCACACGAGATAAGTTGGAAAAATTAAAGTAGATTGGCTTTGTAAGAAGCTATATCACTCAATTCCAGAATACCATTGTATAAATTCCTGATATACTAGATGGAGAAGCTCTAGATTGCTTTGTGAGGGGCTTGAAGTCATGCACCAGATTGGAAGTAATTATGCATGAGCCCAAAGACTTGGAGGAAGCCATGCAGATGGCTGAGCACTTTGATTCCTTGGTTGCAACAACTTGGTCTCGACCTCGGCCTTCCGCAAACCCACCCACACATTACACATGGGTGGAGGAGCCAACACTAATGGAGATCAATGACATCCAGCAAAGACCACTTAGCACAATAGATCATGAAAGATTGTGACAAAATGGTGGATGTTTCTATTGTTGCCAAGTTGGACATCATATTGCTGAGTGTCCATTAACAAATGAGCAACCTTGACAAGTTGCTCAAATGGAATTTGTGGAGTGGAATGCTCAAGGAAACAAGGAATCCCAATAGGAGATTTTGAGCCACCTATTGAGAACTTGATTAGTTCCAATGGGATTAAAATCTTGACCTATGCAAGTTTGCTTCACTCGCAAGGTATGATATCTAATCATGGTTATAGGATATTGGTTGATTTTGGGAGTTTAAAAAATTGTATGTCTATTTAATTTGCAAAAGAATTAGGTATTCATATTAGGGCAATAATTGGAAATAGATTGATGATGATGGATGGTAGAAAGTGTGATGCATTCCATACCTCACACCCCATTACATTCAAGATTAGGAAGGAATATTTGGAGTTTATGAAGTTTGTAGTGGCACCTCTACACTATGATGTCATTTTGGGTCTACATTGGCTTGAATGTCATAAGGTTCAATTTGATCAGAATCAACAACAAATTCAAGTACAACACCAAGGTAGGAAATTTAAATTAGGTTGTTTGGCATCTTTGAGTAAGACACCTAAGGATAATCAGTCCCAAGATGGAAATTTTGTCAAGAAAGCAACCATTGAGCAAGCTTTGAAAGAAGATAAGTCTCAATACGATGTAGTTTGTCAAGAAAGTAGCCATTGAGCAAGCTTTGAATGAAGATAAGTCCCAAGATGGGAAGTTTGTCAATAAAGCAACCATAGAGCAAGCTTTGGAGGAAGATGAATCTGTTTTTCCTATGTGGATCAAGCCAATTATGCATGGAGAATTTGAGGGCCAAAAACCTCATCAAGCAATGGTTAATCAATTAGTTCAAGAGTTTTTAGATGTGTTTCCAGAAGATTTGCCAAAGGGATTATCCTCTGATTGCGGTATGCCCTCCAAGATTGAATTATTGACAAAAAGTACTCCAGTGAGTAGACCAATCTGTCGACTCTCACCAAAGGAGTTGGATGAGCTTTGAACAACACTAATGGAGTTGTTGGAGAAAGATTTCATACGACATACATCTCCTTGGGTAGCATTGATACTATTTGTTCCAAAGAAGGATGGAAGACTTTGCTTCTGTATTGTGGTCTGAATACACAAATAATGAATAATGCATATCCCTTGCCATGGATTGATAACTTGCTAGATCAATTGAGTGGAGCACAATAATTCTCCAAGTTGATCCTTTAAAGTGACTATTGGTAAATTCCCATTAATAAAGAGAATGTGCAAAAGATTATCTTTCACAAAAGTTATGAGCATTTTGAATGGAGAGTTCTACCTTTTGGGCTTACTAATGCTCCAATAGTCTTCATGGATCAAATGCATAAGGTGTTGGATGCAATCTTGGATCGATATGTGGTGGTATTTTTGGATGATATCTTAATCTACAGCAAGATAAAAGTAGATCATGCAAATTATGTGCAAGAAGTCCTATGATGATTGTGTCAATGGAAGTTTTACTGCAAGAAGTCCAAGTGTGCCTTTTAGCAGAAAGAAGTTGCCTTCTTGGGTCATAAGATCTCATCCAAAGGGATCAAGATGGAAGAGGAGAAGATCAAAGCCATTATTGATTGGCCTACTCCAAAGGATGCCATAGAAGTGTGGAAATTTAATGGATTGGCAAGCTTTTACTAACGGTTCATCCACTACCATGCTCATGTAATCGCACCTTTGAGCAACCTCTTGGAGAAGAACTCAAGCTTTTAGTGGACTATTGTAATACCAATAGCTAGACATATGACCTAGATGTGAAATTTGGTTTAGTAACATCTAGAATGATGTTATACATGATCAAAAAAATAGATTAAATAGAAGTATCAACAAAAGAGTAATTCTACTAATAGGATAAAAACCAAAATAGACTTGAAAACCTTAGAACCAATAGCTAGACATATGATCTAGAGGTGAGAATTGGTTTAGTAACAATTAGTAAGATGTTACATATGATAGACCAAATGGATTAGTAAGAGGTATTCCCAAAAGGGGACTTCTACTAATAGAGTAGGAATCGAAATATGCTTGAAATCTTTGAAGACAATTTCAAAGGCCTAAACAGATGAATTAGGCCTAAAAAATGTGCAAATTTCTCTCCAATGGAGTCTAGGTTGGCCTTCCCCTCCCCCTTGGTTTTTCTCATTGAGAACTTTCAAATGATATCTCACCCACGTGATTCTAAGATTCATACAAGAAGATTCTCTAAAAGATTCCCTTTGGTCAAAACTTGTTTGACCAACCAGATAGGACGAGGACCAACATGTCATCCATCCAAGTAGGTAATCCAAGGGTGGAGCTTGTTGACATGTCACCAATCTATGTATCTAATCCTATGGTGGAGTTTCCTTGGAGGAGATCCTCTTTGACTATATAATCAAAAGAAGGTGCTCCTTTGGGGCATGGGAGTTTGAGCATGAAACTTGTGATTTTGCATTTGTGTTTCTTTGCTATCCTCAAAACATCAAAATGGTATTTGAGTAGGTGTTTCAATCCAAGAGAGTGGATCACCCCTCTTGGAAGAACATTGGCTACTGAGACTAAATAATGTTGGAGCAAAAACCCATAGAGAAATTGATCGGAGAGGAGTGTTTTAGAGAGAGGATGGGATGGAGCCTCCTAGAGAATAATTTCTTGCACCCCGCTGTCCATTTTTGAATCCATTTCACATCAAGGTCATGTACATTCAACAAGAGCAAGTGAGAGTATACTTCATTTACCATTTTGGAGTAGTGTTCATGGACATAGTGATGAATTCATCAAACCCGGTGATTCTACCTGTAGTGATTTACGATAGAGAGTGGGATTTGATAATCTACATCTTGTTGTGATGGATTTGAATGTCCCATGTCTACTTGAGTGTTTATTTAAACACTCAAGTAGAAACATTGAAGTAGAAATTCGTTATGTAGTTAGACCAAATGTGATGTTTAGAGATTTTGTAGTCAAGAACTTTGGTGAGGAATATTATCAACAAATGATAGTTTTTGAGGTCCCAATGGTAGTCCCAATAGTTTGTGCGCCCTCCCAAGTGATCATATTAACTCTTTATTGAAGTAGACAATAGCGATTGAGTGTTTGCAAGAACCATGGATCCGTAGTTACAAGAGTTGATGCAAGGAATGCAGGATATATTGAACAAGTTTTGAGAGATTAAGATGACTATAGAGGCATTACAAAGTCAAGTGTAGACCTTTAGGAGTGATCAAGCAATGCAAGAAGGAGAACCATCTCAAACCCAATACCCGTGATTGTAGTACTTCGAGAGACACCCATGCATACAAACCCAGTTAACGATGAAGCCACATTGCTACTATGGATGAAGAAGACCTGCAATATCGAGCTTTACAAGGAGCAGCATACAATGGGAGTAGTGGAGAAGTAGATCTCAAGAATGAATTGATATTTCCAATTGTTCTCAATTGAGATCATCGAGCATGCTATAGACATGTTTGCATGTGGGTACTTGATCAATAAAGCCCTCATATGGTATGATGTTTGGGAACAATCAATGTTGGCAGAGAGAAGAGAGGTCATGTGGATAGCAATGCAAGAAAGATTGCTAAAAAATTTCCAATCGGTGGATTCCGTGCAAATGGCCTAAATCTGACTATGGGGATTGAAATAAAAGAACAATGTACAAGAGTATGTGAAGGCATTCTAGATCTACAAGTTGCAATAACCGACATGAGTCCAGTAGAGGCTCTAGACAATTTCAAATGAGGGTTGAAGGAGTGGATTTGCCAAGAAGACATGGTACAAAATCCTTGCACGGTATTTGAAGCCATTGCTTGTGTGTAGAGAATACCGGGGCACTTGGTGGAGGTGAAGGAGTAGTTCCACCTCTACATTATTGGGCAAAAATGCCACACATGGGTGGACCAATACCTATGGAACTGGGCAACTTGCAGTTTTGAGACCAAGGAGCAGGACCGCTTCAAGGAAAGTAGGGACGAGTAGAAGAACAGAGAGCTGGAGTCCCATGAGGAGAAAGAACTCATGGAGAACAATATCATTGTTACAATTGTGGCCGTATTGGGCACATATCTATCAACTATTGTGCTCATCTCCCTAGTGGCCCTCGGCCTCCATAAAGGTGATCTTTGAACAACATGGAGAGATGCATTGAAGAAGAGGATGCGGAAATCACCTCGGAAAATGAAGATCACCAATAATGTACCTTGTGGACTTATTGGCTCAATAAGGTAGCAAAAAAGTGAGGGGAGGAAGAAGACAAGTGCGCAAAGGTCAAAAGGCAACCTCATAATTGATTGTCATGAATGGAGTCCTTGAGAGTAATCAGGTGAGTGTATTGATAGATCCGGAAGCAATAGAGAATTTGTTATCTTGCTGTATTGCAATAAGATTGGAGATGGATATAGAGAGAGATGAGAGTGAAGAAGTAAAGTTACTTAATAGGCAAAAAGAGAGGATTGAATCATTACCTAAATGGGTATCACTCTTTATAGGAGAATATTAGGAAGCAATTGAGTGGCAAGTGATACAATTAGCTTGTTATGATGCAATCTTAGGCATGCCATGGATGGAACATTATAACTCTATGGTAGATTGGAGGAAGAAAGTAATGAGAACCCACCAATGGTCAATCATTGGGGTTAAAGAAAAATCATGTAAGCAAGAATTGCCTTTCTATGTCATAGGGATAGCAACTATCTGTATGATAGATAGATGTTTCATGGGTCTAATAAGAGAAGTCCAAAGTGCACAACTTGATGGACAAATTCCTGAGAAATTGAAGGATGTGGTAAATGAGTTTCAAGATGTCTTTCTTGATGATCTACCCTTAGGATTACCACCAAAAAGGAGAGTAGATCATAAAATTGAGACACTTCCGAGGAGGACACCTCCTTGTAAGGCCCCATATCGCCTATCACCTCATGAGTTGGAGGAGTGTAAGACTCAAATTGAAGATATGTTGTAGAAGGGGTTCATCCAACCCAGTATATCACCATGGGGCTTCCACCTTCTTTGTGAAGAAGAAGGACGGTATAATGCGCATGTGCATTGACTATCGAGGCCTCAATCAACAAACAATGAAGAACAAATACCCCTTACCTCGCATGGATGACCTATTTAATCAACTCAATGGAGCAAGACACTTCACCAAACTGGACTTGTGGAGTGGCTACAATCAAATCCAAATTGTAGAGGAGGATGTACATAAAATTTCCTTTCTAACCAGGTATGGTCACTTCAGTATCTTGTGATGCATTTTGGCCTCACCAATGCACTACCACTTTCATGAGTCTAATGATTGACATATTTTGTCCATATTTAGATAAGTCTATTATTATCTTCTTGGATGACCTCTTAGTGTATAGTAGCACGATGATGAAACACAAATAACATCTACAAGAAGTCCTCTAGATTTTGAGACAAAATCAATTGTATGCCATAATCTCAAAGTGTGAGTTTGGCAACTCTGAAGTAGACTACTTGGGGGCATAGAGTAAGTGCGGAGGGTATCCAAGTACTGATAGATAAATTAGAGGTCATTCAAAAATGGAGTGCTCTAGAAGATCAGACTTAACTCAAGAGCTTCTTGGGGTTGACGGGGTTCTATTGTCGATTTGTCAAGGACTTCTCCAAGGTTGCACAACCTTTAATGACACTACGTGGCAAGGGGAAGAAGTGGACATGGAGAATTGTACAAGAGTTAGCTTTTCAAGAATTGAAAACCACCTTACTACATGCACCAATCTTGAAGTGGTATGATCCAAAACTTCCAATCAAGTTGGCTACAAATGCATTAGGCATAGCAATAGGAGCTGTCCTACAACAAGAGTGGCATGACAAATGGCATCCAATTGCATATTTCTCTTGAAAGTTATTACTAGCAAAGTGCAACTATCACACCACAAAACAAAAAGAGTTGGCCATTGTCCTTGCAACCAAGCATTGGAAGCACTATCTGGGTGAGAAGGCATTTGTAACAGAGATAGATCACAAACCTCTAGTCTACCTAGAGACGTAGAAAGATCTATCTCATTGCCAGATTCGATGGGCAGAGTGGTGACAATGGTTCAACATGACAATCATCTACATGGAAGGCATAAGCAACTTGTAGATGCATTCATTTGCATGCCGATGGCAAACAATCTGGTGGTAGAGGTTAAGATTAACCTTGAATTCTGGCTGCTACAAAAATTGATCCACAAATTGTAGGAGTGCAATCATCCAAAGGCGTCACGAGCACCCAAGGACTCACCTTTTGTGATGGTAAATATGGATCCCAAATGTCCTAGAATTATGTACTACCATTCTCACAAAATGTCATGATTCTACCATTGTAGGTCATGTCAGAGTAGACAAGACCTTGGATGCAGCCCAGCGCCATACTATTGGCCCCAAATGAGCAACAATGTGATGGAATATGTGCATAGCTACCTAGTCTATTAACAGAACAAAGCTTCTAATCAAGCTCTTGTAGGGCTCTTTCAACCTTTTCCCACTCCTACACAACATTGGGAACAAGTGAGTATGGATCTCGTTTGTGAATTACCCAAGACCACCTCAGGGTTTGACACCATCATGGTCTTTGTGGACCGGCTCAGCAAGATGATTCATGTATGCCCTACCACCAAGGATGTGATTGCTCCACAACTAGCTCTGTTATACTTAGATGTAGTCTTCTCTTACCATTGGCTTGTCTTGAGTACTCATCACCGATAGAGGCTCTCAATTCACCAATTTGTTTTGGCAAACACTCTTTGGTTTTCGTCAAAACCAAGTTGGCAATGTCCACAACTTACCACCCATAGATAGATGGACAAATAGAGTGGGCTAATTGCACTATTGAAGACATGTTGCGCGACTTCACCTTAGATGAGCAAGAGAGGTGGGACACCTACTCCCGTTGGTAGAATTTGCTTACAATAATTCAATGAATGCATCCACTTGTGTCACTACATTCTTCCTCATGTATGGCAAGCATCCTCTCACACCTTCTAGCTTGATGAAGGGCCATCCGGTGGCTACCAAGGTTGACGCAGTCAACACATTTGTTTCTAGAATCCAACAGGGTGTGGAGAGCGCCAAGCATAGATGTAGACTGCACAAAATTGATAGAAATAGTATGCAAATGCACACCATAGGCACATGGAGTTCAATTTTGGGGATCAAGTGTGGTTATCTACAACCAACCTCACATTAGTTGGCCCTCATAAGCTCAGACCTTGTTTTATTGGGCCTTTTTCCATTCTTTGTTGAGTCGACATTGTGGCATATCACCTCAAGCTACCACCACACATGAAAATCCATCCAATGTTCCATGTTTCCCTACTATGCAACTATGCTCCCTGATCAGGCCATTGTCATTTCATACAAGACATTTGACCTTGTCCGACACTCATCGTTGGCATGGAGGAATATGAAGTCGAACGTATCCTCCAAAAATGCATCCATGGCACTCACCATCCATGGGTAGAATATTTTGTACAATGGAAAGGTTACCCCTTATATAAGGCAACCTGGGAGCCCGCTGCCAATTTGACACATGCACCAATGTTGGTGCAAGCTTTTGAGCAATAGCTTCAGAACGAGGATGTTGCATCTTAAAAGGAGGGAGGTTTGTAATACCAATCGCTAGACATATGATATAGATGTGAAATTTGGTCTGGTAACATATGGAATGATGTTATACATGATGGGAAAAAAAGATTAGATAGAAGTATCACCAAAAGAGTACTTCTACTAATAGGGTAGAACTCGAAATAGACTTGAAAACCTTAGAATCAATAGCTAGACATAATGATCTTGAGGTGAGAATTGGTTTGGTAACAACTAGAAGGATGTTACACATGATGGACAAAATAGATTACAAATAAGTATCACCAAAAGGGGACTTCTATTAATAGAGTAGAAATCGAAATATGCCTAAAATCTTTGAAGGCAATTTTGGAAACCTAAACGGATGAATTAGGCCTTGAAAATGTGCAAATTCCCCCCTAATGGATGATATGCTTGCCTTCCTTCCTCCTTTGGTTTGTCTCATTGAGAGCTTTCCAATGGTATCTCATCCACATGATTGAGATTCATATAAGAAGATTCCCTAAAAGATTCCCTTTGGTCAAAACCTGTTTGACCAACCAGATAGGATCAAGATCAACATGTCACCCATCCAAGTAGGTAATCCAAGGGTGGAGCTTGTTGACATGTCACCGATCTATGTATCTAATCTTATGGTGGAGTTTCCTTGGAGGAGATCCTCTTTGAATATAATAATGAGAAGATGCTCCTTTGGGGCATGGGAGTTTGAGCGTAAAACTTGTATTTTTTCTTTTGTGTTTCTCTGCTATCCTTGGAACATTACAACTACCAAGCAAGAGGAAGCATTCTAGAAGTTGAAACATATGGTGTCTTCAAGACACATTCTTCAACCATATGATCCTCAACTACCTTGTGTGATTGATTTTGATGCTTCTAACTTTGCCATTGGAACTATATTGCAACAAATTTTTTTTGATGGATTACATCCCATTACCTTTGTGTCTTGCCAACTGAACACCACAAAAATAAATTATTCTGCTCAAGATCAAGAACAACTAGCAATGGTATATGCCAACAAGGTATGGATGCATTATCTACTGGAGAAACAACTGGTCATGCAACTTGACCACAAACCATTGTTGTAGGCAATACACTTGGAGCACATGAAGAGTACATAGATAGATAGGAGGAACAACTACAATTGTTTGACTTCAGACTTGAGTACAAACCTGGTTGGTTCCATGTCATCCCCGATGTCCTATCACAACAACTTGATTTGAAGTCTTCCTCCTCTCATCACAGTGACAATTAAAATGAGGTCAATTGACTCAAAAGCCCAACTCAAGCTTAGGACATCTTTACAACAAGATCCCTTCTTTCATATGGTACAAGATTGTCTTGTAGTGGGTGATAATGAGTACAACACCTTCTTGTTCAAGGAAGACCTTCTATTTTGTGAGAAATGGATCTATGTTCCAACCAAGGGTGATCTTTGACTTGTGCACCTTCAAAAAGCTCATGACTTACCAATTGTTGGTCACATGGATGTTGATAAGACCTTGGGTACCCTCCAATGCCAATGTTGGTGGCCCAAAATGGCACGAGATGTTTGAGAGTTTGTGTGATCTTGTGAGAATTTCCAGTGCAACAAGGTGAGCAACCAGAAACCGAGTGGACTCCTTCAACCACTCCCCATTCCATCTACTCAATGGGAACATGTGAGCTTAGATCTCGTTACCTCCTTGCCCAAGATGAAGCAAGGCCACACAACAATTGTGGTGTTTGTGGTTAAGCTTAGCAAGCAAATCCATTTGGTACTATCCATTTGGTACTAACCTTTGATATCGTGGATGCTCCAACATTGGCAGAGATCTACTTTGACAATGTCTTCAAGCATCATGGGATACCCTATGTACTCATCTTTGATTGTGACCCTTGATTCACTAGAAACTTTTGGCAAGCACTCTTTGAGATACTCGGCACCAAGCTTGCTTTGACCATGGCCTATCCTCAAACTGATGGAGAAATCAAACGTGCCAATCGCACCTTGGAGGATATGCTTTGTGCCTTTGTCAATGTTCACCATACCAACTAGGATGAATGTCTTGCAGCTATTGAGTTTGCATACAATAATTCCAAACAGACAAGCATTGGCTTCTCTCTTTTCTTCTTGAATTTTGGACAAAACCAACTTGTTCCAGCTTCCCTTCTTGCTCCTCCTCCATCTCATGTTCCTCACACTTCACCTTCTTGACCACCATATCTCAATCCCTCCAACAAGCTAAATCTCATCTCCTTGTTGCTCAAAATTGTCAAAAACAATATGCATATCACCATTATTGTGATCTCACCTTCCAAGTCAATAATAAGGTTATGCTCTTCTCTAGTAACCTTCCCCTCCTACTTGATACTCAAGTCCGTAAACTTATCCCAAATTAGATAGGACCTTTTGACGTCACCCAAATCATTTCTTGTTGCTTATTGATTTGCCTTGCCTTTGCATATGCAAATCCCCATGTCTTCCATATTTCCAAGTTAAAATCCGAATCCATCTTCTTTTCCTCTTGTATCCAGCCTCCTCTTCCTCCAATGCCTATCAATAATCATGAGGAGTATGAAGTTGATTGTATCCTTGCATGTTGATATATTCAACATGGCTACCAATAACACACTGAATACAAGGTCCTTTGGAAAGGGTATCCCCTTCATGATGCCACTTGGGAGCCTCTTTCTCATCTCCAAAATGCACAAATAATTATCCAAGAGTTTGAAGCTTCCATGGTGATGAGGACATCACCAACTAGCGATGGGGAATATGTAACAATATGGAGCTTAATGATGAGTTAGTCAAGACTAACAAAGTAGTGAATAGACCTAAAATATTCTAAAAGTATCTTGAAAGCTTCTTGGGAAGCTTCTTGGCTAGCTTTGCTTGCACCCCAAGTAGGTAGCTTCTAGAAGAAAGCTTCTTGGGAAGCTTCTAACTAGCTTAGCTTGCATGCCAAGTAGATCACTTCTAGAAGGAAGTTTCTTGAGAAGCTTCTTGGTTAACTTGGCTTGCATTCCAAGAAAGTGGCTTGAGGGAGCTTCTTGACAAGCCTCTCAAGAGCCTTGTTTGCTCCCTATAAATACCAGAGCCTAAGCTCTACTAGGCATCCAGAGTTTCCCTACATTCCCAATGTGATCTTCCATTCTCCTCTTTCTCTCCTTGGTCTTGGTCTTTTACACCAAGAGAATCTATCTCTATTCATCTTGAAGATTTATAATTTCACAATATGTTTACAATCAAACACAAAATTATCCATGCACCCAAAAGATACTTCTTAAAATGCCTTGGGCTTTGGAAATTTTATTTGCTTTTCTCTTTCTCAAAATGGTACTCTCTCTACCTGCTCTTGTTGATTGTCTTTTTCTTTTAACAATCAAATAAGGTGCTTGATTTGTTATTGCATAACAATGATAACTTGGACATCACTACCATGGTTACTACCCTATCAAACTATGAGCAAATATCTAAGTTAACATGTAGATGCAACACATCCACCATTCTTTGTAAGTTACAATTAGAATATCTATGGTTCATTAGACAAGATGATTCTATTTAGAAATTCTACCCCAAGTGTGGAACTTGATGAACTACATGAAATGATGTGTGGGTAGTACATGGAAATAGAAATCCTAATGGTTGGAAGAAAAGATTTGGTGGTCTATAAATTCCATCCATACCATTCTTACTCTAATACCAATGTAAAAGATCAAGAAGACAAATAGTAGAATGAAAGACCGGAGTGCAAAATCACATTAAGAATCTCATATGAAGGAGACTCTGAATGTCCAGTATTAGTTTGGGCTATGGTATTCATAGTTAATATACAAAGCTCTTGGAAAGCTCCTAGGGAAGCTGTCAAGGCAAGAAGCCGTCTTGTTGGCGTGCAAGCTAAGCTAGCAAAGAAGCTTCATGAGAAGTTTTCTACTTAAAATACATGTTACTCAATACTTAGAAGGTACCAAGAAGTTACCATGATGCCTCTTGAACATGTTTTATTGTTTGTCTAATTTTTCCTATTTGCTAACTCATCTACTAATTCCATATTGTCATACTATCAATGTTTGGGAGATGACACGGGGCAAAGTTGTGCATATAATCCTTCCAAAAAACACTATCATATCCTTCCAATACGAAGATTCCAAAAGGCAAAACCTCATGTACTCTCAAGCTAGTGTGGCTTGTAGTCACATCATTGTTGTTGGTGTAGTTTGTTGTAGATACACATACTCACTTGGATAAAATTTACAAATCAAGGGTTATAACCTCCTCCTCAAATAGTAACATAGTGTAAGGTATCCTTATGTTGAGCAATCACTAAGTTCCCAAAGGCCATCAACATCATTCTTTGAAAGGTCTTTGCTCATTGAGAACATATGCTCACTCATACAACTAGATCATCTAAGTCCAAAACCAAAATAACATATTCTACCATATTGAGCTCAACATGCTCAACCAAACCAAAGACCTCCACCAAAGTCAATGAGATAACCCACAATAATGTAGTATCATGTACTTTGTGTCATAACTCCTTGTCTAATATCCCGTACTAAATTGAACTACTTGGGCCTTAGTAACTCCCCTAAGTTAAACTGATCAACCATCTCATGCACGTGGATGCTTCACATAAGCTCTCTCCAACCTTCAACTAGAACTCCTACAAGCTCTTCAGCTTGTTAAACCAAAATTTGTTGTAGTTCTACCTCAAGCACTAGAAGAACTCTACCATGGAGTTAAACCCCGATACTACATCACCTCTTATAATGGTACCTCCACTCATAATAGCACCATGTCCAACTAGTGCATCTCCACTAGATACACCAATGCTACAAGAGTTGAAACTTGTGGGTACTTCTTGTCTACCTTTAGAAATTGCACTTGAAGTGATGGATCTAAATTGATCTAAATTGAGAGAGAAATAAGAGGATAGAAGCTCACATTGGGACACTTGAATGACGGAAAACTCCAAATGCCTAACATGAGCTTAGGCTTTGGTATTTATAAGGAACATACAAGGCTTTTGAGAAGCTTCTCAAGGCGCTTCCTCAAACCACCTTCTTGGAGTGTAAGCCAAGTTAACCAGGAAGCTTCTCAAGAAGCTTCCTTCTAGAAGTTGCCTACTTGGCATGCAAGCTAAGCTAGTTGGAAGCTTCTCAAGAAGCTTCTTTCTAGAAGCTACCTACTTGTGGTGCAAGCTAAGGTAGTCAAAAAGCTTCCCAAGAAGCTTCCTAGATACTTCTAGAATATTCTAGGCTATTTTGGTCCATTCACTACTTTGTTGGTCTTGACTAATTCATCGATAAGCTCCATATTGTTACATATTCTCCCACCGCTAGTTGGTGATGTCCTTGTCACCATGGAAGCTTCAAACTCCTAGAGAGCCATTTGTGCATTGTGGTGATGAGAAAGAGGGTCCCAAATAGCATCATGAAAGGGATACTCTTTCGAAGGGACCTTGTACTCAGTGTGTTATTGACAGCCATGTTGAATATGCCAACTTGCAAGGATATGCTCAACTTCATACTCTTCATGATCATTGATATGGATGGGAGGAGGAGGAGGTTGGATACAAGAGGAAAAAGAAGATAGATTTGGAACAAACGGTTCAACTTGGAAACATGGAAGACAAGGTGGATTTGCATATGCGGAGACAAGGCAAGTTGATAAGCAACAAAAGAAATGATTTGGGTGACATCAAAGGGTCCTATCCAATTTGGGGTAAGTTTACGGACTTGAGTATCAAGTGGGAGGGGTAGGAGGGTAGGTTACTAGACGAGAGTATGACTTTATCACCAACTTGAGAGGTGAGATCACGATGCTGGTGGTCTGCATATTGTTTCTAGCAATTTTGAGCAATAAGAAGATGAGAAATGGCATGTTGGAGAGATTGTGAGATGGTGGTCAAGAAGGTAGAAGTATGAGAGACATGAGATGGAGGAGGAGCAAGAAGAGATTCCAAAACAAGTGGATCTTGGCCAAAATTGAGGAAGAAAAGAGAGAATCTAGTGCTTGCTTGTTTCAAACTATTGTATGCAAACTCCTCAACTGCAAGACATTTTATCCCAATTGGTATTATGTACATTGACAAAGGTACAAAGCATATCCTCTAGGGTGCAATTTGCATGCTCAATTTGTCCATTAGTTTGAGGATGGTAGGCCGTGGACAAAACAAGCTTGGTGTCAAGTATCTGAAAGAGTGCTTGCTAAAATTTGCCAGTGAATTGAGGATCATGGTTGGAGATGAGTACACGGGGCATCTCATGATGCTTGAAGATAGTGGTGAAGTAGATTTTCATTAATGTTGGAGTATCCATGGTATCAAAGGTTGGTGGCAAACGGATTTGCTTACTAAGCTTATCCACAAACACTACTATTGCTATGTGATCTTGCTTTGTCTTTGGCAAAGATGTAATGAGATCCAAGCTCACATATTCCCATTGAATAGAGGGAATGGGAAGTGGTTGAAGGAGTCCACACGGTTTTTGGTTGCTAGCTTTGTTACATTGGCAACTCTCACAAGATTGAACAAACTCATGAACATCTTGTGCTATGTTGTGCCACCACCATTAGCATTAGAGGGTACCCAAAAGTCTTGTCCACACCCATGTGACCAGTGATGGGTAATTCATGGGCTTCTTGGAGATGCACAAGTTAGAGGTCACCCTTGGCTGGAAAATACATCCTGTCCTCATGGAATAGAAGGTCTTCTTTGAAGGATAAAATTTTGTACTCCTTGTTGTATGTTGCAAGATGACATGTACCATCTGAAAGAAAGGATCTTGTTGTAGGCTATCTTAAACTCGATTTGAACTTTAGAGTCAATTGGTACCATTGTTATTGCTGCCATGATGAGAGGAAGAGACTTCAAATCATGTCGTCATGATAAGACACAGAACCGACCTGGTTTGTACTCTAGTTTGATGTCAAACAACTATAGTTATTCTTCCTATTGATGATATTGACTCTTCATGTGTTCCAAGTGTAATGTGTGCAACAATGGTTTGTGATTAGTTTGCATGATCACATGTTTCCCCAAGAGATAATGCCTCCATACCTTAGTGGTATATACTATTGCTAGTAGTTCTTGATCTTGAGTGAAGTAATTCCTTTAAGCTATATTGAGTTGGCAAGACACAAAGGCAATGGGATGTAATCCATATGGGAATTCTTGCTGTAATACGGCTCCAACTGCAAAGTTAGAAGCATCAAAATCAATCACACAAGGTAGTTGAGGATCATATGGTTGAAGTATGGGTCTTGAAGACACCATATGTTTTAGTAGACATTCAATGATGCAATGTTCAATTTGGCAACAATAGAAACAACCACTATTTTGTTATAATTTTTCTCTATCTATGGTTGCCAAGTGGTCTTTGTTGAATTGCATCAATCTCCATTGCTGTCGGCTCCTCCATCCATGTGTGGTGTATTGGTAGGTTTTGTGGGGGTCGAGGTCGAGGCCAAGGCCAAGTTGTTGTGACCAAGGAATCAAAGCATTTGGCCAACCGCATGGCTTTCTCCAAGTCTTGTGGCTCTTGCATAGTTAACTCTAATTTAGTTCGTGACTTCAAGCTCCTCACAATTTGATCCAAAGCTTCACCTTCTAGTATATTGGGAATTTGCATGATGGTGTTCTGGAATTAAGTGATATAACTTCTTACAAAACCAATCTATTTCAACTCTGCCAACCTATCTCGTGTAGCTCATGTGGCATTTATGGCTTGGAAACAATCAATTACTGCACTCTTGAATTTTGCCCACATTAAGATTAGTATAACAATTTTCTATTTAGCTTGCTCCACTCAAAATTGCCACCATAGCTTTGCTACTCCATCCAATTGATTGGAAGCCAAGAGAATCTATTTCCATTCATCTTGAAGATTAGTAGCTTCAAAATAATGTTTGCAATCAAACATAAAATTCTCCATTGCACCTAGAGGATTCTTGCCTTCAATTACCTTGGATTTTGGGAATTGGATTCAATCTTCTCCTTCTAGAACTAGTGCTCTCTCTACGTGCTCTTGTCGTTGACGGTCTCGTTCATCCAACAATCAAGTAAGGTGCTCGATTTGTTAATGCATAACAATGATAACTTTGGGTATTGCCGCCATGGTTACTACTCTTTCACATTACCCCCAATCTATCTAATTGATTAACATGTAGATGCAACATGTCCATCATTCTCCATAAGTTACAATTGAAAGTATCAAAGGTTCCTCAAACAAGGTGATGAACTGCGTGAAATGATGCTTGGGTAGTATTTGGACACAAAAGTCCCAATGGTTTGGCGGAAATATATTTGGTGGTCTATAAATTCTATCCATCCCATTCCTACTTTGATACCAATGTAAAAGATCAAAATCAAGGAGAGAAATAGGAGAATGGAAGCACACCTTGGGACATTTGAATGAAGGAAAACTCCAAATGAATAGCATGAGCTTAGGCTTTGGTATTTACTGGGAGCATACAATGCTTTTGAGAAGATTCTCAAGAAGCTTCCTCAAGCTGCCTTCTTGGAGTGCAAGCCAAGTTAATCGGGAAATTTCTCAAGAAACTTCCTCCTAAAAGCCGCCTACTTGGCATGCAAGCTAAGCTAGTTGAAAGCTTCCCAAGAAGCTTCTTTCTAGAAACTACCAACTTGTGGTGCAAGCTAAGCTAGTCTAGGAGCTTCCCAAGAAACTTCCTAGATACTTCTAAAATATTCTAGATTATGGTGCGCATCTCGGCACAGTTAACATTAGATCGCACAACTTTGCTGCAGACACATTCAGATTACTGTTTATCTCGAAAGACATAAGTGCTCAACCATGAGATTTCAAGCTACCATGCTTCACATACGAACCTGAAGGTGACAATCGCTCCATTATGCCAAAATTATGTTATTCCGAGGAGACTCAACTACAGGTCACCATGTACAACTACATAGAGTATCCAGAGTTTCCACTTTTAGTTAATATGTCCGTCAGGTTATGGATTCTACAGCAATGCAATGATCTATCGTCTACGTCTACAATGATCTATCGTCTACGTCTACAGTGTTTAAGAACCATATAGCACATAAACATATTCATGATTGTCACTAGCGAGTCTCTTGAGAACTGCATCTCAAAGGTTTCTTAGTGTTCTATCGATCCCAGGAACGACGATTGATAACGTTGTAGTTTAGAAGAAAGATTGTGCGAGTTTATGGCCCATCCTGGTAAGACTTATCAACTTCTATTCATTATATAGATTTTCCAAAAAAATTCGAAGGATATTTTCCAAAAAAATTCGCTAAATATTCACTTATAGTATCTTCATACCCGAGAAGCATTAGATTAAATGTCTGCAGTCGGAACTCGTTTCATTGGACGGTAGGCAAAGTGTGATCCCTAGTTGTTCCAGTTTGGCTTATTCTCTTAAACTTAGAGGAGGCGGTGCAACTTTGAGCAGTATACTTCCAGATCGGTGAAGTACTTTTACAAATGGACTCGGCAATTACGGCAGATGGGGACCCCGAAACAACTTGAGTCGCCACAACATGGCAAGTTTCCTGACTGCAAAATGGCCGGAACTTCATCACACCAAATTAACTATTACAAGACTTGAAAAAATTTGATCGATCGCTGTTCCAAGTTGGCCGAATGATTCCGGCATTTACTGCAGAGTTCCAGGCACTGAGATAAGTCCAGCTGCTCCAAGTTGGCTAAGTTTCCAAAACTTCTGGGAAGGGCCTGCACAAAAATCCATTTTCAACTGCTTCAGGCTAAGAAGTTGCCGAATGATTCCGGCATTGGCTGCAATTCCCAGCACCGAGATAAGTCCAGCTGTTCCAAGTTGGATAAGTTTCCAAAACAGCCGGGCAGGACACCGAGATAAGTCCAGCTGTTCCAAGTTGGATAAGTTTCCAAAACAGCCGGGCAGGACTTGCAACTCTGAAGAGCTGTATATTTTCATTTCCTTCAGGCGAAGAAGTCCCCGGAATGATTCCGGCAAGTGACTTTAGATTCTCACAGCTATTCAACTTTAGCTGTTCCAAGTTGGCTAAGTTTCCATAACTGCTGGGAAGGGCGTGCAACCGTGAACAGCCAACTATTTTATTTTCAATTCCTTCAGGCGAAGAAGTCCCTAGAATGATTCCGGCAATGACTTTAGATTCTCACAGCTATTCAACTCTAGCTGTTCCAAGTTGGCTAAGTTTCCATAACTGCTGGGAAGGGCGTGCAACCGTGAACAGCCACCTATTTTATTTTCAATTCCTTCAGGCGAAGAAGTCCCTAGAATGATTCCGGCAATGACTTTAGATTCTCACAGCTATTCAACTCTAGCTGTTCCAAGTTGGCTAAGTTTCCATAACTGCTGGGAAGGGCGTGCAACCGTGAACAGCCACCTATTTTCAATTCCTTCCGGCGAAGAAGTCCCCCGAATGGTTCCGGCAATGACTCCAGTTTATAATGGTTCAGCTCTATTATCGTGATTCGTTTCCGAGGAAAACAAGACCCACGAAAACCATGCTGGACGCCGAGAAGAAATTGAACCATCCTTCATAACCGTCTGATCGAGATGACCTTGCTGAGGACGAAGCGAATAGAAGTGCACACTCAAGGGAGGGATGAGTGCATATAAATTCGTCTGTGGGACCTAGCTCTCCAGGAGTACTTGTTTCCCAGACTCAGTAAAGTTTGCATTTTCATTTCGTGTTTTCTCCTTTCAACCAGAAACATGGAAAGCTAATACATAAGCCTAACTTCCACAGTGCATCCCACAAGGATTTTCTCACGTAGTTGAGGTTTATCAACTCCAATTCAGAGATCACTAGGTTCAGCTTACCCGAAGTACCGTTGGTCCGGTCCTCACCCACAAGGACCGGTTGAAAAGCTGGGATTCATGATCACAATGGTTTGAACACGTTAAACACAATTTTATTCAGGATTCCAGGATGTCATCGTACTACAGATGTTCGACCCATGGCTGGTACCAAGGACAACCAACGGCCAGAAAAAACGACGAATCTATTTTCGTCCAATTTCAAGTACTTGGATATAGCCTTGACGTTCCCAAACCAATAACGGCGAGCATTATAATGGAGTCAATTAAAAGGTCGAGCATCTAATCTCTACGTAAATGAAATGGCCACTTGGCCGCTGATGTTACTGTCATATGGAGTCTTCGTAATGGATTTACTTTGAGCTGATATATTCTATGTATGCACAGTCTATACAAGTATAGAGACTCGGAACCTGGGTGCAATGAGTGCGTGAATCCAGAGTTTACATGTACAACGAGTTTCCTTTTCAGTTGTAGTTTCGAGTCCGATCGCTCTCCAAGGGTGGGAATTTGAGGAGCAGAAACAGGACAACGCTTCGATTCGCGTTCAGGTTACATCCCTGGGTGAGGAGGACGGTAACGGAGCAAAACATTGAACACAAAATCTTTGTGTGTTCCGAGGGGACTTATGCAATAAATAGAGTTGTAATATTGTTGACGAGGAATGCATGAAGGAGAATTGACATTCTAAGAACTTATTCTTGACGATCACTTCCGAGGCTAAAACAATCGTAAATTCAAGGTACCGGGGGGTAACCTGCACAAACGGGGAGATTTTAAAACTTCCACCCGACTGTGTATCCTCCGCCAGAGATAGCTGCTTTCGATGGGTTTCGACTGGACTCCATGCATTCTGAAGCCTTGTTCAATCTCGACTCATTGACGAGCCACGTGTGCAAATTGTGCGTCTTATATCCACGAGTTTCGAATCTGGATTTAATTTGCTTATATCTATCTATATGTCGAGCCAAATTCCCAAATATTGCTGCTTTAAGTACCCTATCCGCTTCTTCATTATACGATACTAGTGTCTATGAGAATAGATGGAATTTTCAAAAAAATTCAAATTGCACATGCGCTGCAAACTGGAATATCTACCTAATGTGATGAGTAGGTGCTTGACCTGTATTATAGTTGTGGTCGTTTGGTTTCTTAGTTCTTCGCAATAAAAAACTTCCCGCCATGAACAGCACAGAACACGCGGCCTGCGGTGAGGATGAGATTCTCAAGATTACTGCTTTGTAGATCAAGGGATCAATCGAAAGATGATTAATCTGTTGCATATACGATATTGTTTACATTCTAGAAGAAGGTTTTGTGCAAGGGAGTGGCACTCAAGGACTTGCTCTAAGTGAGAGAATAGAATTCAAATTTTATCACCAATGAACAAGGTAGCAATTGTCATGTTCGTTCTGGTCGAACCATGAAGAAAAACTATGAGCGAAGCAGAAGTCGAATAGCAGCCTATTGAGCCTGCTTTCACACAGTCTCTATCATCTGGGTGGTGTAGCGGCCGCCTGTAACCCGAGTGGGGGTATGAGAGTTGGTAGTTGAAGCTGTTCTCGAGGACCGGTGGGGTCATGTAGAAGGCACGTCCACTTGGAGCGTAGAGTCTCCATGTAGACATTTCCATGGAGATGAGAAGTGCCTGCTGAGATAATGCGGAGGGCACAGCGTGAGGCGGGTGACCAAGCAGCGATCACCTCTCGCTCTACGCAGTCAAGGGATAGCGTGCTTGAATGCTTCCCAGCGATCATCCTCTCGAATCTGATTCCAACAACTACTCTCAGCTTTTTAAGTTGCGATGTATGCATAAGGTTGTTTCGGGTGATCAAGTAACACCTACCGTTATTGGTTAATTAATGTAAACACCCCGCATCTGCATTAAAAAGCTGCGATGTATGTGGTGGGCATCGGTGGCAACCTGGATTGTTATAAGAATCTTGGTAGTTCTCTGGTTTCTGCAACGAATTGTTGACGCTAACCAAGTTTCACTAGATTGTACTGGCAACGAGAACAGTGGAGGGATTGCTACGTTAATCTTGATGATAGCAAGTTGCATTCATCCACTGCTCGATCACAGGGGGAATTTCCTTTTAAACGGTAAAGGTTGAGATACCTGGCGGAAGTTATCATCATCATTTCATGGACTGCCATCACGTGGACATCATGTTCGGCCACTCTTGACAAAGCCTTATGGAAAGTTTGAAACTCTACATGAAGATGGACTCTTCAGAATCCATCAAGCGTGCTGTCTCATGAGGAGACGGGTAGGGAACTGTGCAGTGGATCATAAGTACTAGTCGATCATAGATTTGAGCAGTTTGTTTCTTTGTAAGAGGCTGTAGCGGAGTCCGAAAGCCTTGCCAACACAGTTGGAGAGGAAGACACGGACAAGCTTTTAGCTGCAATCAGGTCTTGCCTATATGGTATCGGCATTTAGTTGCTTGCTTGTAAGTTAATAACAGTCCAGCAAGCTGGTTAACTAACTTGTTCCTTGGACGATTGATAGGTCCGAAAATATGTCCGATTGATAGCAATCGGACATATTTTCAATGGTCTACAGATCAGAAGACCTATTCTCATGCAGGATATGCGTCCAAAGATAGATTTCTCAGTGGATCAAACTTTGGAGACCTCTTGTGAGTGATTCAAAGCTTCTTAGGACTTCTGCAAAAGGACGGATACAAGGACTTGGATGTGACCCGTTTGCAAACTCTGATCGAGAACCTGGTCATGGGCTGTGAAATTCTCGTCTTATTTTTCTCTGTTACCTTCTTATTATGTTTCTCCATAGAATATATGGTTGGATAGAATACGATATGCATTAGTAAGTTTCTCTATTGCTTGTTATTAATCACAACGATTTATGTACACTGCTTGGTTATGGTGGTGAGTTGTTGTGAAAGAACTCATCTGATTTATCCATCTACGTTTATAGTTTGTCACGCTCGTATCACGTTAACGGCAGTAGAGCCGTTGTTGCTACGTTTCCTCTGGTCATGTATACCTTCTGAACAAAAAGTTACATTCTTGGCAGGCAAAAGTACATCAATTTTAATCCTACCAAGGTTCTAGTTTGATTTCTTACCCAGGGTCCCGAATGGGGGCCAAGGAGGAACCCTTCTGCGCAACTTTCAGGCACATTGTAGTTGTTTCTAAATGGAAAGGTGAAGCTTCTCTCACGCGTGGCACTGCGCAGCTCATTAGTCCCCGAGCTCATTCCACAACAAATGGGGTGGACACTTCGGACATTCTTTCAGCGACACTTGGGCCCTAGCTCTTCTTCTGTTCTTTAGAGATCGTGGTAGGATTCAGAAAGTAATTCTCATTGACATGATATCGGTTCTACTTCTGTTCCTTAAAGGTCACTAAATCTGGCAGTAGGATTCTCTATAATTCTCAAGAATTTCCTGAGAACTTAGGAAGATTTATGACGGCACCTAGAAAACGGTGTTGCTATTCTCTAAACTTTCAACCTTTGAAAATTACAAAAACCATGGTTCTAGTTTGGAAAGAAGGTGACTACCCAGAAGTGGACAAAAATATAGAAATACAAGGTGTAGATAGAAATATAGATGTAGAGTTTGAGTATGATCATCTCTTATAGGAACCTCGATTTCCCAATGATCCAAATAAATCTTCAATAAAAGAAGAGATCGAGAGAAGGATTCTCACTCTCAAATGTAGTAGAAGGTGACTTTGGAGCATTAGGGAAGATTTGAGAAAATGTACGCAAATATATCCATGTCTTTGCCTTCAGTTACAAGCATCTGGTATCCTTCAAGGAGCATCCCATTGAGCTGGAGCATTGAACTAATGTTATTTGTCAAATGGAAAGGGAAATCAGCCCACCAATAACAATATTTGTCAAGGAAAGAAACATACTTCATGTATGAAGTGTAGAATTTTGAATAAATCTTCCTCATTATGATAGTGAAGAAGAATGGAAAGTTGAAGATGTGTTGAGTTACAAAAAGCTCAACAAGCTGTATTGACCAAGAAGTGTTATTATCCTTTACCATACTTTGGTGATGAGATCTTGGAGGACATTGTAAGCAATGAATGGTATAGCTTTTTTGATAGTTATAGTGATTATAATAAAATAAACATTGCACTAGAACATCAACATTTGATCATCTGCAATACACTTATTTTCAAGTAATACACTTTGGTCTTTGTAATGCATCAACTACCCTTTTATCAAGTTCATGAATAAGATTCTTAAACCATTCATAAAAAGTTGATGAGAGATTTTGTTGATAATGTATATGCATATAAGGACAAGCAAAAACACTTTATTACCTTATCAAATTGTTTTTTTTTTATTGCCATCCACCAATAACAAGAACGGTGTGGAAAAATATAACTATTTGTGAATCTAAACAAAACAAAACAAATTTTTTTAATAGAGTAAAGGTTGTTATATCTCCGATTGGACTCGAGGAAACACAAACAAGAATTCATCCACCATGATAATCACTTAATATGTGAAGACATAAAGATAAATTTAATATGTGGTTATGAGGTCAAAAGTTAAGAAACTATCAAGTAGTTTCCGTTTTGAAACCTCTATATATATATATATATATATATATATATATATATATCATCACATGAGAATAAACTATAACCAATAAAATCTATCCAAAGACCTCCGATGGTTAAACACTTACTCCCTACTGTTGTAGTTCTACCTATTCATTTCTGATATTTTCGCTTTGATGATCCATATACATGTAGAATCTTCCAAATTAAATCTACCAGTTCTCTGAAGCAACCTCAACTAAATTGAGCAAGTGCAAGGCGGATCATCCAACTATGGTAGTCGGATTAATGACACAAATATTGACTAAACTTTGTAGGGAACTCTTCGTCCTCCATAACGCTACGAACCCCTGAAGTTCCTTCACTTCACTCGCTAGATTTCAAATACATTAAGTCAGGTAGACTTGACCAATTCGAGGTGCACGTGCACTTGAATTCGATGCTTTATCGACAAGTATGATCGGTTTGAAAGTGTGCCTTCGGACCACTTTTGCCTGTCAATCAGTTTTGGAAGATTGTACTGACCATTGACCTGTTGAGTAGATTTAGTCGATAACGACCGGTCCTCAAATTGTAGTGAGGACGAAGAAAAACTGGAGACAGCGGACAGCTTGTTGGAGAGTGAATTGGGAGGAGAGAGGAGGACCCGAGTGAAGACAAGAGGTACAAAGGTAAACAAATCGCTGCTAACCAAATCCATCATTCCTAGTAGACCTACCTACAGTTGGCTCACCAGTTAGCTCACCGAAGATACAGAGGTAAACAAACCGCTGGTAACCAAATGAATATCCTCATTCCTAGCAAGGACCTACCTGCTAGAGCTAGCTACAGGTAGGCCCCTTGCTAGGAGTGATGATGCTCATTTGGTTAGCATCGGTTTGTTTACCATTGTACCCCCTGTCGGGCACCTCTGTACTTCGGCACCACCCCAGAGGTACAACGAATTCATGGAAATAAAGTTCGATGAAATCGAACTTCAGTGGTTTCCTTCCTGGTTTTACTCCGTAATGTTGCCAGCGAATTTGAGAAGCCAAAATTTCGCTACACATTTTGAGTTAGACCTGCGTGATCAATGCTATGGTTCCCTGATTGGAAAACCAGTTGATATCGTTCAGCTTGTTCAATGAGCAGTACATAATCACAGAATATGTACAGTTGCATCCAACTATTCTTAGTTCAGATATCTTGCGCCACAAATGTCTCTCTGAAAACGACTGATTTATTGGGTCAAATTCTTGCAGACGTGCGGTGGAACGTCCGAGTCAAGGATTTGCAATGGTCGGAATCTTCTATAAATGCCTCGTTCTCTAGATGCCTTCTGTCTCCGACGTCATTTGTACCTTGAGCTGGCATTAGAAGTCCTGCATTCGGTGTTTTAGAAATCTTGCTTGTGTCGTTTAGTCTTCTTGGGAACAGCAATGTTTTGACAATCTTGAGCCACTAATCAATAGGCTAGGAGTTTCTCGAGCTGAGGAACCCGGGAGTGCGAATCCTCTTTAGTCAAACACACTGCAAGTCTAATTCAGCTGCGATTACTTTGTATTCAGATCCACCTAGGCTGAGATATTATAACGGGTCCTTAATGGGACTCCCAGGCTACCCCAGCGACGTTCCTTGCGGTGGTCTAGATAACTGCTGCCCAGCTCATGATACGTCCGTTGCTTCCAACAATCTTGGTACTATAACAAACAACCGAGCTCCCCACGTTCAATTGCTTCCTCCTTCAATCAAGAGTCTAACTCTGGTGTATTCATTAGTATAATATTTCTTCTGTACCACAGCGTAAGATTGACCAAACCCACAGCACGAACGAGGACTCTGGAGATGGTGACACCCTAAGAAATTTTGACCAATCCACAGTTTCGATTTCGGACTTTTTCGGTTTTGATTTTTCGGACTGAAGTAGATAAAGAGAGGGATCAGAGGTGTTGGTTGAGGAGCTCCTCTGTTCTCAAGACGTGAAGTTCTTGCGTTATCAGGGGTCCCTGAGCAAGCCACAAGCTTCGATGGAAATGGTGGGCCTGGAAGTCGATTTGAAGCCGCCGGAGGTGAAGAAAGTCCCTCATGTGACGGAGATGTTTGGACATGTTAGGGAGCGTAATTATTTCTGGCTGCGGGATGATGCAAGAAAGGATTCGGAGGTTCTAGCTTGTCCGAAAGCAGAGAACGATTACACAGATGCAGTGATGGCAGGTACCAAGGAGTTTCAAGAAAAACTGTACAAGGAGATGAGGGCAAAGATCAATGAAGCTCGCAACAGTGTACCTTTGAGGAAATGTGGGTTCTTCTACTACAGGAGAGACTTGGAAGGAAAGCAATATAAACATCATTGTAGACGCGCAATCCTTGGTGATGAGGGTCCTGGACGTGTGGACAAAGTTATGGAAACAGGGGATGGAGCTCCAAAGGAGATTATCCTTCTCGACGAGAATGTGGTGGCTAAACAGCGTAAGTCTTACTCATTTGGGGCCGTGATGGTAATCCTGATCATAAACGTTTCGCGGTGAGCGAGAACTTCACAGGAAATGAGATATTTACCATTCGTGTAGTCGACATTGAAACAGGGCAAGAGATTGGACCGAAGATCACTGGAGCCACAGAAGAAGTAGAGCGGGGAGACGGTAACACTATATATTACGTGGATCAGGATGAAACTTATCGGCCATACAAGGTATGGCGGCACAAGGTTGAATCAGATCAGGCCTCGACAAATGCGTCTACCATGAGAAAGGTGTAGAGCTTTGGTTGGACATTAGGTCTTACAAAAGTGAAAGGTACTTGCTAGTGAGCTCGGCAAGCAAAAGCGCAAAGTTTGTGCTCTTCATGGACAAGAGCAAGCCGGATGCTGAGCTCGAGCTTTTGGCACCAAGGGTCCATGGAGTTGACATTTCCGCAAGTCATGCCAGAAATCATTTGTTCCTCACCAAAAGGAGTGAAGAATTTTACAACTCTGAGCTTCTTGTATGTCCGGTAGACGATCTTCCTGCACAAGTTGTGCTCCTTCCTCACAGGCCAAGTGCGAAACTGCAGAGAGTTTCGACCTCAAAGGACCATGTTGTGCAGGAGCGTAAGAATGGACCGGTGATAATAACTGTGTACCCTCGTCCTCCTGTTGGGGAACCCATAACTAGTCTTGGTGAGGGTAGAAGGGTAGAGTTCCCAGAACCTACTTAGGGTGTCTGGCTGGCATCTAGCCAATTTAACTCACCGGTTATGCAATATATCTAACGGTCTTTGACCACACTGTCATCAGTATATGATTACGATATGAATACAGGGAAGACAGTTCTCAAGAAAGTGCAAGCAGTTATAGTTGGTTTTGATGCCACCAAGTATAAGATCCTCCGGGAGTGGCCAACAGCAAGCGATGGAGCTTCAATTCCTATTTCTTTGGTGTGCAGAAAAGACTTGGTGAAATTGGATGGCAGTGACCCTTTGTTGCTTTATGGTCACAGCTCCTATGAGATTCCGAGTGACGCTGACTTCCATTCAAATAGGCTTTCTCTGCTTGATAGAGGATTTGTGTTTCCTATTGCTCACATCCGAGGTGGAAATATGGGCCGAAAGTGGTATGAGGATGGAAAGCTTTTAAGCAAGAAGAATACTTTCACAGATTTCATCTCGTCCGCTGAATTCGAATCCAGAAGAGATATGGCTCTAAAGACAAGGTTTGTATACATGGCATGAGTGCTGGAGGGCTTTTAATAGGTGCTGTGATGAACATGAGGCCAGATTTATTCGCAGTTGCAGTTGCGGAAGTGCCCTTCGTGGATGTAGTGACAACTACGCTGGACGAATCGATTCCCTTGACGACAGGAGAGTGGGAGGAATGGGGCAACCCGAAGAAGGAGTATTACAGCTATATGGTATCTTACTCTCCTGTAGACAATGTTCAAGCACAGAGTTATCTCCACACTTTGGTAACAGGGGGTCTACGTGATTCTCGCGTAGGCTACTGGGAACCTGCGAAGTTCAGTAAGGAGTTGCGGGAGAAGAAAACAGATGATAACGTGGTTCTATTCAAGTGCGACATGGGTGCAGGTCATTCATCGAAATCCGGAAGATTCGACCAGCTCGAGGAGACGGCCTTTTTGTATACGTTCATGCTCAAGTACTTGGGGTTACTTTCAAAGAGAGAGCAGTGATTTCCCAAACTCGATCATTGCGGACAAGGTTTCGATTTTAGTTGACGGCCTAACCAGCCCGCATGGAAGAGGTTGCAGTTCATTATCAAACGGACTGATGAGATATCTAACTCTGGCTACTTCGGTTCATCCAGCATGAAGGACGCTGTTGAAGAAAACTCTGCAGGGGGAGTCCTCAGGCTTTTCCTTCGTTGTTTCCACTGTAAGGTGGCTGTCTTCTCGACACTCTGTTGGATTGTAAATAAATCAGCTCCTTTTATGAGGTCTCAAAGCCAGGACTTTGAAACATACTTTGGAATATGCGTTTGAAGCACCAAACTTGTGAAGATTTGTCCCTCCGTGAAATCATTTTCTCTGGAAAGCCGTGCCTGCACTCTTACACTTTTACCTCTCAACGTCAGTGTTTCTCTTCCGACTCGGCTCATGTATGATACATGTCTTCTGCGCACTTGTACATTATTAGTTGGACAGAATTTCCCTTATCCAGTGAAGAAATCGTAAGCAGAGTTCTATCAGTGGAAAGTTCTATCGATCTTAGAATCTCTATTGTCTACCCAAGGAGAACAAAATATATGATAGATGCTCCTTCGTCTTTTGCAAAGAGTTATGGAATAATATTTGATGGTAACTTACTAAGGAATATATTGGTATAATATACTTTCTAATGAAGAACATATGGAACTTATACTTCCAAATTGGTATAAATCAAGGTAGATAGTGATGGGAGCTTAATTTCATGTATCTTCAGTGAAAAATGCTGACGATGGAGCCAGATGAACCGACAATAAACGGTTTAGTTTTGCTCCGAGTTTTCGGTTTCACCAAGTTGAGATGGACTGACCTCGTTGTTTGTTGAGATTTCAATCAGATAATAAAACCTTATACTCTCCTTTCATACGGTTTCAATCCTCATCTCGATTTGCACATATCATGTTACATGTTTAGATTTCATCTTCTATTTGCATGTATATTTCAGTATGTTTTGCTTTCATTTTATTACCATTTCATTTACATACCCTATGTTCAGAGTCCTTCCCGTCTCTTGCTCGCGATTATGCATTCCTTTTTTGCTAATGATTATTTGCAAATCGATTTATTCTGTTTACTCTTATTCCTTATGCATTTTTCCTTTGCTCATGATTATTCTACAAATTGATTTATTCATTTATTTTTATTTCTGTTCTTTAGGAGACTCTTTCTTTCCAATTTCCACTACACTTAACGTTGTTACTTTTTGAACGGCACTTTCGATAACAACCGAGTTTAATACTCATGACCATTCCAACAGAAACTCGAGACGAATATACAAATAAATACTCGTAGAGTATAAATAGACGAATAAATACTCGTTCTGTATTTTCTCGGCTACTTTTGCACTGCATGTCCAATGGTGAAGTTATATTACTTTCATGAAGTTTTGCTATGACCACTTTCTACTCCTTTCTGTTGGTTAGTTTGTGCTTTCATTTTGCATGTTGTGATAGACTCTATCCAGTCCTCTAATTATATTTATAGATAACACATCAAACTTTATGTGCGCAAAAATCAAAGTATTAAGAAGTTTAACGAGTGGGATTCCCATAGGAATTGGTGCAATCCATAGGAGAACAAACACACTAGATGATTAGTTTTTTATATTCCAGTAGTTTGTAGACCTTACTATGGTCATAACTCGGATATATGAGAGGCAAGAAAGAAGATATCTCATATCGATACTATTGAGATTTAACTCCATTTTTTCTCCCTTGTCTCTCCCCTTGTATGGTCTGATAGAGTCCTCCCATCCTTCATGTGTTCTACTCAGAATTCTTTTCCCCTCAAACTCCTGTATCCTTAATCCATAAACAGTTTACAATAGGGGGTTTCAGAAATATTTTTGTGAAGCTCTGAATGTTTTCATATAGATTATTACATAGTGTTGACTAAATCGGTACAGGGTGTGGCCCGGAGGACAAAAAGGTACTGCTATGGAGTTCTGGTCAAGTTCCTTATTATTAGCAAACTCCATATGAGGTGGTTTGTCGGAAATAAGGGATATGGAGTTTTCCGTTGTCACCCCGTAATGCATTAATTACACATTAGGGTTAAGAAAATGTTTAGTTTAGGTTAGGGTGAATGGGGTGGCAACCAAAAGGGGTGATGTACAATAATGCAAATGAATTATGTGAGGAGGACAAGTGGGACAAGAACAAGAGAAAACTGATGGTAGATAGGTGATATAGGAGAATGCAAATTGTACAAGGAGGACAAGAATGTGTTGCACAAGGAGGCCGAGTGCGATGAGAAAGAGAAAATTGACCGCAGAGTGGGAAGAGTAGGGTGGGTTGTGTGAAGGTGGGAAGGGAGAGTGAATTTTGTTTGAAGCGCCATCCAAAATACTCAATTTCACTATTTAAAAATTCCATGTGCAAATAGTACAATGAATTTCTTGTTTTGTAAGCTTGTTCATTACGTGGATAACAAAGTATTGAAGTGAGAAGAGTAGAGCATGTCAACCAAGTGTTATTTTTGGTGATTCATGAATTGAGTTGTTATTTTTGGTGATTTAGGAATCAAGCAAGGAGAATAGAGCAAGGATGACCGAGTCAAATATAAGAGGAAATAGAGCAAGGAGGATCGAGTCAAATATAACATTCCCTCTATTCCCGAACCAACATTTTTGGGACCTCTATTCCCAAACATGGTTTCCATTCTAGCAAAATGTAGGCAAATTCCATTCAATTTATCTTCTATAGTTCTCCACTCTTTGCCATATTCCTTCTCTGTGAGACCTTCTCATATAGACTTGTTCTTAAGCTCCCAAGTTTCTTTGTTGTCATGCCATTTGTAGTGTCACATCTAGATTCTTGGACACTGGAGTTGCAGTGATAGTAGTTAGAGTTATTTCAGTCGTTTCTCAAAGACTATTCTCCGACGATTAGATTTTGTATTCGGGGTACTGACTTCACCGTTGAGTGTGCCGTCAGCATGACCATTGGGGTTTCAGACCTAGCTCGAGTCCAGGGGTATACTTTCAAAGTGCGACTCCAAAGAGCTCGCTTCTCTAATGTTGAGCCTTCAAGTTCCTGGATATGGTGGATAGAGGCCGGTGAGCATCACCTGAATTCTCTTAGCTAGAATGGGTGTGGCTTGACTATAATCAGTGCCCAATTGTTGGCAGTTTATAGAGTGACAAATCAAGTACTGATCTGAGTTGATTTGATTTGAGAGTTGTAAACAATCTAATTATTATGGAACTTTAGAGTCTATGTATGACTTATGTGTGAGTTGTGCTTCTATACTGATGTTGACAACGATGTATGTTATGTAGCAATGTATATACGCACAATAGTAACAGTTATGTCAAAAATTATTATAGATCAAGTAATCAACTACCTACAAGAGGATAAGGTATGAGGAAATGAGAGTAGAAACCATCTAGAGACGTGGGATGCAGAGCTAACCTTTAGAGGACAGGATAGAACAAGGGATTTCAGATTTCAAAATGATGGAATGTTGACATCCATAAAAGAAATTATAGATATTCTATGAGGTCGGCTTTTTTCTTCAATATTAAAGAAAAAATGAATGATCCCCTATATGTTTTACAAGTAACAAAAAGCCCTTTATCGGTTACAAGGGTTTCAGTTTTAGACATTTACTGGTGTAATTAGTTGATGCTTTAGTGAGATCATTGATGGGAAATTAGATGTAAAAGTCAAATGACCAGAGTTATAACAATTATAAGTGCCACGTGCATGAGGGTGAATAGATTTTTCACCACGTGTGAAAACTAAAACAAAAAACAAAAAGTTGAAGGAGAAGAAATTTTGAAAATCTTCACTCCACCTTTTGATTGAAGATGGGTGAATTTTATGCTTCAAAGCCAAATGATTTGGATGAGATCGGAATGAGTAATACAAACTAGTTTTTGGTGTACGCTTTGGTCTACAATAATATTTATTGTATTCCATTGTAAATTCTGTTTTTGCTTTCACTTTTTTTCATTACAATACTACAACTTGATCCTGGTAATCGTCATCATCTTTCCTCCAATCAATCACTCCAATCAACCATGTACTCTAACATATCGCTCTCTTCTTCATTTCTCAATGGCTCATGGATTCATGTACAATTTTATTACATAACGCAATGCAAATGCTAGTGCAAGTGATAGGGCATGGCCTATCACAAAACTAAATCTATACCACATTCAACTAAGTTAAACCAAATTTCCTTATATGGTACTTCCTCTTGTCTCCGATGGTAGAGACAAGAGGAAATACATAAAAGAACAACACATGGTGATATCGGTAGCAACGGATTTAAATTTCATTAATGCACTATTTGAGATTTATGGAACACCATAAGTCATAGAAAGGACAGTCCCAATTTTTTTTGAGGGGGTCTCAAAATTAGATTTGATGGATGTCTACGGGGTAAATAACAAAAGTTAATTATTTTTAGTGAACTTTGTAGTGAAATGAGATAACAATAAATGCTCTGTAAATTCAATTATGGGGTATTTTGTCTAAGTTGCATTCATTTATAAAAAGCAAGCTACGGGGTATTTCATCCAAGTTGAGTACATTTAAAAAAATCTGGCACTATGTTACGGAGGTTTAGTAATGTTGTATCTAAATAAATGATTGTCAAAAGAGGTGATATGCTTTCTTGAAAGGATGGCCATGTAGTTGGGTGAGTTGGTCTTGATTTATGAATTTTTTGGCGGATCCAAAATCCAAAATGCATACTCTCAACAATTTGAATTCTAAACTCAAATTCACCATCTTGAGTGCAAATGCTCTTTATATCAATCAACTAAAAAGCGGTTGTGTAGTTTTGCATTGGTGTGGTGGGAAATGATATGTGCTACCCCATGGCAACCAAGAAATTGATTGGGGATCTAGGAATTTACTCCAAAAGTGCAAAAAAAATTTAGCAATGGAAGATCAAGTACCTTGGTGCAGTGTAGGATGCTCACTTTTGGATGCCGATCCAAGACTTATAGACTCACCTTTGGATTTCCAACCTGAACAACCATTAGGGAAATTAGGAGAACTATTGAGGATGGCTTCTTCAGTGCTTGGAAAAACAAAAGAAGATGAATGGTTTTGCATGGCGATGCAACATTATGGCCAAATACTAGATTATTTGGAGGACTCGGAGCATTTTGCACAGATTCATGGTGGGAATTCAAAAAGCCCATTCAGAAATTGACCACTTTTAGTTTCATGGCAACATTTTTATCACGGAGGGGCAAGGATTTCCTACTTCTATGATAGGTAACAAGCTTTACAAGAAATAGTTGAGGTACATGACAATACAATGTCGTGCGTTCATATATCGCTATACAACATACATCACTATCAACATCATACACTATAGAAGCACAACTCACACATAAGTCATACATAGACTCTAAAGTGCCATAATTGCCTCCCTAGCTAGCGGTTAGATCCCTCTAACTCTAGATAACCATCTAATCCAAATATATGGTATACCCTATGATGGGCAAAGATCAAGGGGCCAGGTGCTATGGAGCCCTATCATTAGTCGTATGTCTGCAATCTATACCATATAAAGAATGAACTAGCTATAGGTAAAGTACATCTAGGACATAACCATTGTCCTTGAGGAACCACCGTGAGGGGAGGAGTCATAGATGCCATATGCCATCCTCTCAAATAGCTATCACACACTAATATAGTAGCATCTTCACGAGAAGAGTCACATAACATACACCTCAAGCTTGCACGTACAAGTGCCAAGCTTGGGTCCATAGTACCATCAATGTTTGAGAGGTGGCATGGTGCACAATTGCGCACCTGATCCTTCCAAACAACACCATCATGTCCTTCTAACACAAGGACTCCAGATGGCAAAACCTCATGCACTCTCAAGATAGTGTGGCCTATCAAAACATCAAGTGTCGTCAATGCCGTCTTTTGTAGATATACATAGTCTCTTGGATGAAATCGACGGATTGACTGTCTATAACCTCCTCCTCAAATGGTAGCATAGCATAAAGTATCTCTATGTTGAGCAATCGTCAAGTTCTCAAAGGCCGTCGGCATCACTCTCTAAAAGATCTTTGCCCATTGAGAACATGCACTCATCTATATATCTGGGTCATCCAAGTCCAAAACTACAGTGGCATCTTGACAAATGGCTGCAAGTAAATCTGGATCTTGTCCATAGAGTAGGAAGTAAGGAGAAAAGGATGCTAAGAAGGCTTGCCGGCTGAACCGATAGCCCATGGCCAACCAAGGTAATTAGAGATCCCAATCTCCCAAGTGGCCTTTCTGCAAACCATACTTTTGCAATCCTCTCTTCATTGTCTGAACCACTCTCTACTAAGCCATCTACCTTAGGGTGATCTCGGGAGGTAGTACGGTGATCAATCAAAGCCTTGTCACACAAGACCTAAAACTCCTCAAAGAACCTTGTACCCTGATCAGTCAAAACCTCAGCTGGTGCACCAAAATGACTAAGAACTCGATCTAGGAACAAGTAAGTTGTCCCTTCACTAGACTTGTCAAGAAGTGCCACCAACTCAATCCACTTGGAGAAGTGCTCCACCATCACCAAAACATATCGATGATGTCTCATAGTCAGCGGTAAAGGTCCATTGAAGTCCAAACTCCAATGGTAAACCAATCCCATGATATGTAATGGGTGTAACTATGGCGTAGGAGCATTGAATGATGCTCTAACTCAGTCACAAACCACACAATTGGCAACAAACTGCTGTACATCGGTCTGCATACTGCACCACCAATAATGACTTTGGAGTAAGCATATGTACGCTTGACTCCAAAATGTCCTAGCTCCTCATGAGCATGACGGACCAACTGTGGTCTCTGAGATGGAAGTGATACTACTTGCACTCTACCATCCTCCCCTACAAGCAAAAGGTGTCTACCCTCCAATTTGAACCATATGGCTCGTTGAAGGACACGGTCTCTCTCCTTGGCCCCCAACTGTGCCACCCACAACACCAATGTGAAGATAGTCCATCACTAAGACATCATCATGAATGTCTCGCTTAACTATACCAATATCTTCATTCTCTGGATCTGTAACCTCAATAACTCCTCTTGTATGGGCTGAGAGAGATACCACCAAAGCTTCAGAAAATATACACAAAAAGGCCAATGCATGCCAACCTGGCACCATTTCCTCATCTGTCTCACCATGCCAATGTGCTCTGGTCTGATCTTGCTAGCTCGGACATGAGTTTATACTCAACCCATCTGCATCACGATTCACCACTCCAGGTATGTGAAGAACCATGAAATCATACTCTTGTAAAATTAGAGCCCATTGTGCAAGCTTCCTTGAAAGCTTCTCAGACTCCATCAACCATTTCAACAACTGATGATCACTGATGAGAGTGAAGGGGTTACCAAATAGGTAACATCAAAAATGTGCTATTGCCCAAACTGCTGCCAAGCACTCTCCCTTATATGAACTATACTTCGCCTCCATTGAATTGTTGGAGCGACTAGCATAGGCCACCACCAACTTCTTCTCCTTGTCATCATGCTGGGTGAGCATCGCTCCAAGCCCCAACATACTCCAATCAGTATGAACCTAAAATGGTCATCCTCTGATCGGTCTCCTCAAAATAGGAGTAGATGTCAACCTCTCCTTGAGGTATACAAAAGCTCTCTCCTGCTCATCTCCCTAACACCACTCCTGTGTAAGCTTGGTCAGCTTTGTCAAGGCCTTGGCAATGACACTAAATCCTCTAACATAGCGGCAATAGAAGTTTGCCAACCCAAGGAATGCTTGCACTCTGCTCACATCCGTAGGCCAAGGAATATGTGCAATACCCTCCACCTTGGTCTATTGAACACCAAGTCCTCCAAGGTAGATAATGTGACCCAAATACTCAACCTGCTCATGGAAGAACCTACACTTCCCAAGATGTAATTTGAGTCCATGAGATCTCAACCTCTCAAACACCTCCAACAACTATCTCTCATGCTCCTCCATAGTAGTGATATAGACCAAAATGTCATCAATATAGCACCGAGCAAAATCCAATCCAATTAGGATCCTATCCATGACCATTTGGAACTCAACAGGAGCATTCCTTAACCCAAACGGTAAGAATCTCCATTGATATAACACATCCTTGCCGTGATGATCAATAGCCTAGAATGCTATCTTAGACTTATCATCCTCCTTGATCGGCAACTGATGATATCCCGCTTGAAGATCCAAAGTATTGAAGACCTTTGCATGCCCAATTGCATCAAAAATCTCCTCCGATGTAGGCATGGCATACCGATCAACCCTGGTCTGTTGGTTGATAGGATGGTAATCTACAAACATCCGCCTATTTGTGTAGTTGCCATGCATATCCTTCTTGGTTGGCATCATTGTTACTGATGCATACTCTCCATGTGAAATCTCCACCAAACCAATCTCAAAAAGGTCACTATTCCGGCTCTGAATCAATGTCCTCTCCATATCTGTAATACTCCGAGGACAAGAGAAGAGAGAAAACAAAGATTGCACACTCAAACAATCGATGCCCCAAGGGAGCACCTTCTCTTTATTATATAGACAAAGAGGATCTCATCCAAGGAAGCTCCACCCTTGGATTACTTACTTGGATGGGTGACATGTCTGGTCTAGGTCCTATCTGGTTGGTCAAACAAGCTTTGACTGGAGGGAATCTTTTAGGGAATCTTCCTGTAGGAATCCAGAATCACATGAGTAAGGTACCGTTGGAAAGCTCTTGATGAGACAAAGCAGGGGGAGAGAAGGCCAGCCTCACCTCCGTTGGGGGGAGGGGAATCTGCACATTTTCGAGGCCTAATTCATCCGTTTAGGCCTCCGAAATTGCCTTCAAAGATTTCAGGCATATTTCGGCTCCTACTCTATTAGTAGAAGTCCCCTTTTGGTGATACCTCTTTCTGATCTGTTTAGTCCATCATGTGTAACATCCTTCCAAATGTTACCAAACCAATTCTCACCTTTAAATCATATGTCTAGCTATTGGTTCTAAGGTTCTCAAGTCTATTTCGATTTCTACCCTATTAGTAGAAGTACTCTTTTGGTGATACTTCTATTTGATCTATTTTGACCATCATGTATAACATCATTCTAGATGTTACCAAACCGAATTTCACATCTAGATCATATGGCTAACCCTTGGTATTACAGCTCTAGACCATGTACTGCACTCCTAGTCACTACTGTAGCTACCTCCACCTATGTTGCTCTGCACATGAAGTCCAAAGCATCTCTATCACCAACATATGAGGTGGAAGCCTCATCATCCAAATCTGATCTCCTCTAAGCAATGGCCATACTAGCCAATCTCTACTCCAATTGCTCAATTCGAGTAGCCATAGTTGTATCACAAGTAAGGGCAGGTATTGCACCTCTACTAGGTGTAGATCCTCTACCACCTCATCCTCCATAAACTAGAGCTCCTCTATTGCCTACCATAACAGCCGTACCACTCCGTAACTCCGAGTGTAGGTCAAAGCACCGGTCACTAGTCTGACCAAATCTATGGCAATGCTCATATTGCCTCTGTGATGGCTGTGATGCACCAGAGGTATCAGGTCCACTACCTTGAATACACTCTCTCCTATGGTGAGGTCCACCACAAGTCCAACAAGCAACACCACTACTCATTGGTTGTTGCTGACCCAAAAATGAAGGTAAGGGTCTAACTATAGTATGCTCTCCACTCGCTCCATAAGATCTGGGTTGTCCACTCTGTCCTCAGAAACCAATTGGGCGTGGTGCACTCTACTGCACTTTAGAAGAAGTCACAACTGTGGATGAGATCTCCCTACCAAATCCAGATGTCACCACTCTCTCCTCCACCATGTTGAGCTCTATACGCTCAAGCAAACCAAAGACAACTGCCAAAGTGGGCAAAGTAGCTTGTAACAATGTAGCATCACGAACTCTACGTCATAACTCCCTATCTAGTATCCCATACCAAAAATAGACTACATGGGCCTTAGTAACTCCTTGAGTGAAATTGATCAGTCGTCTCATATGAGTGTATGCCTTGTGTAGGCTCTCTCCAGCCTTCTACTGTAACTGCTACAAGCTCCTTAGCTTGTCAGACCGTACTCATTGGTAGTTCTGCCTCAAACATTGGAAGAACTCTACCATGGGGTTAAACCTTGGTACCACACTACCTCCTATAGCAATACCTCCACTCGTGGTAGCACTATCTCCAACTAGTGCACCTCCACTAACTCCACCAACACTACTTGAGCTAGAACTCGTGGGTACAACCAATCTACTCTTGGGAACTCAGCCTGAAGTGATAGAGATATAGTTCAAAGACCAATATTTGTCTCTATAACTCAAGCTCCTCCAAATGAGCTCTCCTAAACACATGGTAGTTGTCCATTGGTAGACCCTCCAAATGCTAAAACAACCCCTTCCATGCCATGAAAGGTGTAAACAAAGTCGAGTTCCGCATTTGCTATAGATCACACCAACTATTGAACTCTTGGATGAAGTCATCTAACTCAATGGTACCCATTGTACCAGAGTAACGCCTAGGGCCTTTGGAGACCCCATAAATCTCGTCCATGTCCCACAACAACGGTGCGGACACGCCAAGTGCACTCTCAACTAAATCAACTCTTATGTCGAACTCCAACTCAAAGTCAATTTCCTCCTTCATTGGGACCCAAGATATAGGTTGATACCAAGTGCCACTCCGAGTAAACCCACTGCATACTATAGGGCTAACTCCTCTGGAATCCCCAAAGAACTCCATAGTGACAAAGTAAATGCAATTGCAATCGCAAACCAGAATCACAAATTGCAACTGCAAACTGCAACCACAAGTACTTCACCACCAAGTGCCAACACCAACTAAGCACCAACAAGTGCCAATACCCACGGAACACCACCCACTAATGTAACTCTAATTGAGATAACTACACTAAGGGAAAGGCAATCAATAACCTACCATCACAACATGCACTCTCATGGTCTGTAGGTCATCACTTCCTACCTCAATGGAGAGAAACAAAGATAGTTTGACTGGTCATCACTCCAGCCTCACTACCAAGAGCACACCAGAGCACCAACGCTCTAAATTCAGGGCACCTCACACAAACGTGATGCACAAACAAGAAGTAGAAAATGGAGAGAGTCCAATCACAAGAAATCTAAACAAAAACTCTCCATCTCATAAAGCAACATGGGATTGACTCTACCACCATTTGGCATTTGACATAAGAGAAGTTTGTATCTAATGTCTTAAGCTACCAAGATCACCAAGAATGAAATCAAATTGCCTCTCCTAGCCAAAGCTACAAGTGTATAGGTAACAATGGCACATTAGGACAACAAGTGAGGATGGACCAGATGGCTAGGGCACTAGTCTAGGAATAAGAGATCCAGGGTCAAACCCTATTGCGCACAATCTAGCAGGGTGGGCAAATTTTGCCAAACAATGACCAACATTTACTCCAAACTAGTTAGCCTCACGCCAGCAAGCTAGCTTGTTGGCCCTTCTAGGCCTTCATAGCCTCTCATAGCTCACAGCCCTATGCCTCGAAATGCAGAAATGAGGCCGTTCTTCTTGCCACTTTGAACCCTCTCCAAATCTGGCAAAACTCCTCCAAATCTGCAAAAACTCCTCCAAACTTGCAAAACTCATCTAAATCTGGCCAACCAGCAAAACTCCTCCAAATCTGGCCAAAATTTGACGTAAACTCCAACAAAAATTTGACAAAAAATTTGACATAAACCCTAAAGTTGGCTGACTACCAAATCCTCCACTAACTCTTCACTCGAGCCAAATTGAAAAAATGAGTTTCTCCAAATCACAAATTCACGAGTATAGGTTCCCAACTCCTCCTTCAATTTTACTTTTTGAGCACAACTCGCAACAAATTGGTCTTGTCTTCACCTCATGAGCTCCAAATCACAACCATTGCTTGAAATTTGCTTCTTCTTTGCTAAAAAATTGGCCAACGCTTCCGTACACCATCTGCCTTATTGCCAATTCTGCATCCACCAACGAGCTTTTGCACACTAGGGAAAAATTAAACTTTGATTGAGCTACCAACGATCCACCGAGCTTGGAGATACCACCAACACTCACAGTTCCTACACCCAATTTCCCCCTAACTTCACTTCTTTGATGTAATCAGATTGTTTACAACTCTTGAATCCACTCAACTCAGATCAATACTTGATCTATCACTCTATAAACTGCCAACAATTGTGCACTGATTACAATCAAACCACACTCCTCTAACTAAAAGAATCCAAGGGACACTCACCGGCCTCTATCTACCATATCCTAGAACTCGAAGGCTCAACATCAGAGAAGTGAGCCCTCTAGAGCTGCACCTCAAAAGTATACCCCTAGACTCAAGCTAGGTCTGAAACCCTAACGGTCCCATTGACGGCACACTCAATGGTGCAAATGGTGCAAATGGTGCAAAGTGATGCTGGGCCCCATCGTGAAGTCAATACCCCGAACATGAAATCTAACTGTCAGAAAATAGTCTATGGGAAATTGCTGAAATACCTCTAACTACTATCATTGCAACTCCAGTGTCCAAGCAATCTAGATGTGACACTACAAATGATGTGACAACCTCATATCGAAACTATTGACATCCAGCCCCATTTTACCTCTTTGTCTCTCCCTTGTATGGCATGATAAGGCCTTCCCATCCTTTGTGTTTGTTGCGTGGTCACCTTTTCTTTAACTTTCAGGATCAAAATTTGAAACTGTGGGGGAATCATCGTATCTTCCCTTCATAGAAGTAGACCACTTGAACCCTACTACTTTGAATCAAGAGTTCACCCAATGCAATGATCTTCTTGCTAGATTATGCAGTTCATAAGTAGCAGAGGTATCGACACTTAAAATTGACAATTGAGATTTTGGGTACTCCGTTTGGGTTCATAGTGTTGACATATAATTAGTATAGCTAATTAGCTAGGACCAAACTAACAAAGATTTTGAAAATTTATTTAGGATATAGAAATTAGAAATTATTATTTTATATAAAATATTTTTGGTATACTAAAAATTTAAATATTTCTAAAATGAAATGAGAATTGTAACATTGTTCCTAAATCATGGGAATGTATATTATGCAGAGCTTCAAAAATTTATTTGTATATTGCGCACAACTCAAGAAGCTTTGGTCACTTGTATTTATATGCTGTAATTAATGATAAAATTCAGATTAAGTCAATGTTGACCTCTATATTTCAAATTTCATTAATCTATATTACCCTAAAATTTATTTTTTTACCTTCTCAAAATAATATAAACAGGTGTACATATCTTAATTTACAACATTTTGTATTTTTTCCTTCTTTAGATATATTATATATTTTGGCTAGTATAATCCACATTAATAAACTGTTTCCCGTGGTGACATTACATAGCATCAATGGATACCTCCTAGTTCCCACCGGCCGTCTTGGTGTCAACGCACTTGCATTATTAAAACGTAGATCATATGACCTTTTGAGTGGTCTCATTTCCACATTACCTCTTTCTTTGAAATGAATCCCAAAAAATTTATAACGGTTGATTTAGGAAGAATCTCCTCATGAATATTCAGCATCAATAATATGATTAGTATACGTTGTACCAAAATCATTGAAGATATTTCGTAATCTGGTACTAATATTCTATATTTGACACTAATTCTTCTTTACCTCCATTTTCATCAGATATTAACCACACTGATTGATGGGTTAAAAGATTATGGACAGGTGCTACGAGAAAGCCACATTTAAATTTCCTTTGCGTTTTTTTTCTTGTTTACAAAATTTCTCATCATTCTCATTATTCAAAGGATAAAACAAGAAATTAATTTAGCCATTTTTCTGATAAGTAGTGGAAAATTTAGTGGAAAAGGATACTGTTCAATTCAAGTCTAGATTGAGAAGAATACTTAACATATTGATCCACATTATTTAGCACTTCTTCTTACACCTTTGATAAGTTTTGCCAACTTAAATTCCAACGTACAACCGTCAAAATCTTAATCACTTGATACTCTGTAACGCTCTAGATATATATTTACTTTGGGTGTTTCATTGTAGAAATTGAGAAGTACTTTTGCTTCTCAGGATATGGGGCACATCCTTCTAGGGTTCTGCCTGAAGTTTATCACTCAAGACCACTCAAATTTATTCTTACCGTTCTTAACGAATCCGAGTTCATACATCTTCATTATAGTATGTATATTGATGTATAACCTTGTTAACAATATTGTTCTCTCGAGTCAATTAATATTTAATCCTCTAAAACTTCTCTTTGCTTTTTATCCTCTGTAAAGACAAAATAGATCTCTCGATCACCAAGTTACTTGTCCCGCAGATGAGAGAGCAGACCCATGTGAAGAAATAACTTGAAAGTTTTGAATGTTTCCATAATTTACAGTGATAATTTTTACAAAACATAATGATCAAATACTTTCTTACTAAGATTATATTTCATTTGTCACATTCTTCATCCATAAAAATTTTGGAAAACCTGGGGATAATGCAAATACATATAGCATGCAAATACCTGTTGCTTCCTCCACAACATGAACATAAGTGTACAATCGTGTTCACGCACTTTCTCTGGTCTTGGGCTGCCAGAGGTTTGGCTGGAGATGCAATTCGGGGCTATCCGGCCTCGGGGATGAGGGACTACAATACTTACATTATTATTATTATAGATTATTATACTTAATTCCACAATTATAATAAATCACTGTTATAGTAATTGGCGGACGTCTTTATACGTGAGCAAAACTCACAGAGATGTGTCCGTATCCTTCCTTCTCTGGCGGTTTACTGGGAAATAGCTGTTTCAGCAAAACCACTGATGCAACGCAGCACTGGTGGTTTCGATCGATGTGCTTCATCGGGAGCAGAGCTGCTGTGGAGAGCGGAGAAGAAGTCTTGTTGAAGATGGAGAACTCGCGGGGAAGAAGACGATTGGGGTTTACTCTGACCTTGATGCTTGCGTGGATTATCATAGAATGCGTTGCTGCTGACACGGGATCACGCGAGGATGCATTTGTAGATTATTCGGGGATGTCGTCCAAACGGAGTGCGATCAAAAGTTTCACAGGTGAAAATAGACCGCTCTATTTCCAGTTCTTTGCGTCATGGATTGATTAATTGATTGATTCGATGATGTCATTTTCGTAAATATGCAGAGGATTTCCTCTAAGGTTTCGCTCAAATTCGAGAGGTCATGTTTAAAATTTAGATTCGGGTTACCAAACGACGGTACTTACTTCCAATTTTGCATACATTCAGTTGCGGCTATTTTCTCCGGGGGTTTCCTTCCTGGGGGACTGGCTGAACCACAACTGTTCGAAATGAAATTAAAATTCTGTGTACCAGTATTAGAGAAACGCGAACCTGGCCGGGAGTTGAAGAGTCCAGAATTAGACTCAAAGTTGACATTAAGTGAGTTTATACCAAATATACTTTTACCAAATGTATGAGCAGTTGGAAACCAAGGGATCCCACTCAAAGAGGGCATGAATTCTAACAGTGCTGAAATCCAAATGCAATCCATGAAGTCGTTTGATCGGCCTTCTTTCTTGGTGCACGCTGATGCTCTCCAGTCAATTTGGTCTTCTCTACCAAATTCGAGAATATGAAGACCTGTTTTCCTGCTGCGCTCTCTTTCTGGTTTCTTTAGATGAAGAAGGCGTATGATTTGTAGGCTGTACACTAGCTTTCGGTGTTTCCATTCAATGATCATGACTCAATATAATTGTCGAATACGGGCCCTCGTTACGACGTACTCCTTACTCGTCGTGAGCGTCTCTGTTTTCTGTGATGTTCATGACCTGTCTCGAAACAAAGTTTGATTATCTTCGACTTTGCGCAGGATATTACAGTGAAACTTGCGGGAGATATCGCTTCCAAATCTGTCAACTACATGAAGGTTAGTTCTGGGAAGGAGTCTATTTTGCTATCCTACCAGTATACCTTGGACTGCATATAAAACATGTGCTTGCAGAAAATTTGAAATCATACCGACTATCCTTGTCGGGAACAATATACCGAGCATAACTAGCGAATTCAAGAAAAGCTTCTTGCTGTATCTTTTCACTCAAAGAGACTGCAAAACAACTAAAAAAGCGGGCATATGATTGAAGAGTACTGAGTAGAGACGAGCTGAGGACGTTGTTGTGTGCTGCTCTGATGCAGGAGTTGATGTGGTGATGTGCTTGAGCGGAGCCTAGTGAGTCAAGGGCTCATGGATGGATGCTCATTCTGTCGTGCGGAGCCTGCTGGCACCACTATTGACGAGGGCCGTGACAACATCCGGCCGGGGTCGTGTAACATCCTAATACCCAGTGCTATTTTTTCCGTCATGAGTTGTCGAGTGAATTGCTAGGAATTGTCCTCCGTGTCATAATGTACACCGTAAGTTTTTCAGGTTGAGGTGCTCAACTTCTCTAGCTGTTGAACTTCTCCTTTAGCAACAGGTGGTCAATTTGAATTGGGTGTTTCATATCCAGGACACCAGTGAGTTCTTTTTCAATCCAGAAGCGCCTTCTGAGTGGGACGGAAGGTTCTCTATGTGGGGAAAGGTAAGATCGTACCACCTCAAGTATGGATGACCCGCAGTTTTAGTTTCGTGTTATATAAGACTTGTAGTTGTGAAACTTGAATCAGCTGTGGACTCTCCATAGCTGAGTTTTCTCTCGGGTGATCAGAGTTGGCGCAATCAACCTTAGAAGAAAACACACATTGATCTGAGTGACGTTATACTTACTGAGTTGGATCAGGTGGTGGGCTTCACGAGCTGGATTGTGCTGCGGAGAATTGTAGCTCTTCCTTCAAGACAGGAGATCCATTCTAGTGGCACTGTTCTGCGAATGCTTGTTAACCAGTAATTTATATGGTCAGATTAGAGACTTCAGTGCCTCTTGAATTATGCAACAACATGACAAAAGAAGCATTACAGTAGATTTTAAGCAACCTAGACCTGCCCATTACTGGCAAGACGTAACTATTCTGCAGAATCCTGTCTTCCTACGATCCTAGTAAGAAAAAGACCCAGACTTAAAGCTCTATCTAGTATGCAAGATCGTCCGTGGAGAATAAAATCTGAATAAACTCAGGAATCGGACACCTTGCTTAGTCACAGGAAATCATGTTTAGACGTAACTATCCTGCATGATCTAGCTTTCCTGTCTTCTTACGCTCTTAGTAAGAAAGGATCCACACACTTCGAGCTCTAATCGGCAAAATTGGCAGTGGAGAATAGAATCTGAACGAACTCAGGAATCGCACACCTTGCTTATACACAGAAAATCAAGTTTCAACTGAGCCGGATGTTATGTACTATGTCGGATGTTTTCCTCTTCATTTGTACATACTCTTCAAACTTGTCGAAGGGACGGTACAGCTGGATTATCATGTTTCCTCTCGTTTAGATTAGATCTGTTCTTGAGATACAAAGAGGAAAGGTGCTTGTGCCCCTTTTTAAGAACAAGATGCTTGATGTTTAAAAAGTACCACTCATTGCCAAAATGTTTTCTTTTGCGAAAGAAACGTGAAAATCGATGGTTACTTTTGTTTTATATGTCATGGCAGACATTAAAGTCAAATTTGTCTACGAATGTTGAGTTGAGACTCAAAAAAGATAACACCCTTCACCTCCTTAGCAGAGACAAATACTTTTTCGCGCCGTTAGATAATCCGCTGTTCCGACAGTCGGTATAATTTCGTCCGGTTAGGAACTTAAAAGTGTCGACAAGCTCTGTAAATGCTGTTGGCTGCTGGCTTGTAGAAGTCGTCTTGTTGTAGCTCATGCGCATGTTTAGTTTCCAACGTCGGCCATAACACACACCGTTCTCAACACCAAAGTCTTAATAAGTCGATCACATCTAATCATAGGTTATTACATGGTGTTGATAACCTTCCTCTGTCACAACGAGGATTGTCTCTAATCAAAGTTCGACGGAACGGTCATCGCTTTGGCACCCACTATACCAAAACCTTGGGTTAAACCTTCGACTTTGAACTTAAACTGGTGTACGGCAGGTTTGTGTAGTGTACAACATTACAGATCAAGTTGTTCAAGATCAACTAATTCAAGTTGTTGGAGATCAACTAAGTCTCAACGTTAAACTCAAGTTGTTCCGGGTTTTGGCTTCTAATATTCATCTGGTGTTAGTTGCAACTCATATATGTCTCTTTTGGTTTAGTTTCCCTGTACTTAGGCCAAAAGCACCGGTCAAGATTTCTTCACATCCCCAACAAGTTCGATGAATTCCAACTCTATGATGAATTCCAACTCTATTCATAGTCTGATTGTTACATGCATATGGTACGCACCTCAGACACAATTAACATTACCTTTGCTGTGAACACATTCAGCATACTGTTCATCTCGATAGGCGTACCTGCGCAGCCATCAGATTTAAAAATAGCATGCTTTACAGACGGTACTAAACGTAACAGTCGTCCTATTATGCCAAAATTATGTTAATTCCGGGGAGACTCAACTGCAGGTCACCATGTACAACCTAGTAGGGTACCCAGCATTTCCACTTTTAGTTAATATGTACGTCAGGTTATGAACTATACAGCACTGCTATGATCAATCTTCGTCTACAGGGTTTAAGAACCATAAACATATTAATGATTTTCACTAGTGAGTCTCTTGAGCGCTGCAGCTCATAAAAGGGTTCTTAGTGTTGGAGCTTATTAATCAACTCACAGTTTCTTTCAATGCTATTTGGATTTCTATATTGTTCTCTATCGATCCCAGGAACGACGATTGATAACGTCGTAGTGTAGTGTAGGGGAATGATTGTGCATGTTTCCGATCCATTCTGGAAGACAATTTCAAGTGCGATAAGCTTGTCAGGTCTTACAACGAAGTAATAGGAGGACAGTTGGATAGAGCATCAACCGTCTAGGTTAAAGGTCACGAGCTCGAACCTTAAAGGCTTGCGTGAAGTGCACTTTAAACATTATCTACCAGTAGTAGTCTGTCTCCAAATAATCTAGTGTTTCCAAGTTGCCTAAGTTTCCGAAACTGCTGGGAAGGGCCTGCAGCCCTGGACAGTCTCGCAGCCTCAAATACTTCAGGCGAAGAAGTCTGCTTGCCTCCGCCTCGCATGGCTTTGCGTAGTTACACCAGGGGCTGCTGTTTCTTGCACCTGCAACAAAAGTTAGAGGGAAGTGGAATTTTAAAACTGTGCACACAGGTCGTGTTTTCTGATGTCATTCAGAGCATACAACAGATATGAACTAAGTCCAATACCTGTTGTTGCTGCTTGTTAACAAGGTAGATCAGCTGGACTAAGTGCTGGAACATGTTCGATTGTGTGCTCTCTGGTTTGCACAATGACAAGTGATCTGCAGCCACCGTGATGTGATTTGGTCCGAACCGTGCAGATGCTTCTTCTACAATCATCTGGCTTGAGATTCCACCTGCGACCTACACATGCAAGATTTAAACATGAATACTTAAGATAGACCTCTCATTGTCTGTCTTATACTAAACCACAGGAAAATATGCAGGAAATAGTACTCTCGAGCGAGACAACCTGCGAAAACTGGATCATTAAGAACGCATTTCTTATTTGGTGATTAGTAGGGCTTTATTATCAGAAACATAAAATTCGTTCATTAAATCAGACTTTAATTTCTGTAGATTATAATATACCCTATGGAATCCGCTGGTTTTCATTTCTGTAGCAAAAGCTTCTCCAATACTGAAAATCTCCCACTTTTCTTTACTCGCCACTGGGTCGAATATCACGCCTTGCCTGACCACCTCGGTGCCCAACAACTCCATAAATGGCAACAAAGGACTCCTGCTCATGATCTCTTTTGCCATGCCAGCAAGCATTTCCGACTCCAAATGGGGAGTTCCACAGAACAGAATCCCTTTAATGCTCTTTACCCATCTCTCTTTCAATCCGTCTGTAGATGCAATAAGCTCCCGCACTGCCGCCTGAATGCATAACTGCTTAATAACAACACCCCCAAAACTATGTCCGACGAAGATAATGGGTCGGAAAGTGTTCGACGACTCTTGCCCTCTGTGGAATGCCCAACTGAGTTCTGTAAACAAATTTTCAGCTATCATCGTCAAATCCATTCGCCCCGTCGAGTTAGTCTTCGGTAAACTTGCATCATACTTGATGAAGAACACTCGTGCACGATGCTCTTGTAACCATTGTTGGGGCCACATTGTCTTCGAGTCATTTTTGCAGGTCCAAGTCGAAAGGTGCACATCTAGCCCACCAGTATGCTCATGTTGAAGGCCATGGAAGAAAACAATGTCGACCTGCGGTAGTGGTGGATCGTACACTAACAACACGGAATCGCTCAACTGAAAAATGGACAAATACAGACAATTAGAAGTGTAGTAATTTCTAAACACAAGAGCCTCCTACTCCCTATAAATTTGTCACCGAGGTCGTTAACTTGAAAGGTAATTAACCAAGTAGTTATTAACCATCAGCTGATATTCTGTCACATGACTGTTCCTTGATTTCAAGTCACTTTAAGCTCTACCTTGCTGATACCAAGGTCCGACTCTTGAGAACGTGTTGTCGGTGAATCGATCCGCTGCAAACGTAGACAAAATGTTATGAATTGAAAGGTTTAGTTTCAAACACTCACAACTCTGTGAGGCAACGCCTGGTACTTTCCTAAGGTAGATCAATACTAACTATTCGTACGACAACCTACCGATTGTTTTAGTCCTGAAATGCTACTTGACCAAGAGAATATTGAAGCCTATAACAGAGTATCTCGAAGTTTGTCAAAAGAGCTAAATCATTGTGGCGGAATCTAATCAACATCTATAATCGATAGAAGTTATTCCTCATACTCAGGTTTGCACTTACATACCTTGATGTTCTCTTGGCGGGAAGATAGAGAATCTCGTGGGCTAAAACTGCTTGACGGTATGTCCATTGTGACACTGCACTTCCAGAAAATAAAAGTAATCAACTCAACGGTTTACAAATTGGCAACGATTTTATCATCTTCAAATACAAGTCGGGGAGCTATCCCCGAACATCTTTCTCAGGTCAAGCATTAGTAATATATAGCGATACAACTACTTACAACGCACTAACTGAGTCTGTACAAGAGCTGGATTATTTTCACATGGAGCAGCTTGTGGCCTGGGAGAGGATTCCGCAAGCCTTCAATACATTTGACGAGCCAAGTGATGGTTGACGTCATATTGTTGCTAAGGGCTGATTTCCATGTGAGTTTTTGATTGGCTTAGATTTGTAGTGGGAGTAGGAACCCTTCATCAAACGCGGGATTCAGGACCCACCCCATTCGAACCGAACATGCATATGGAAGCAACGAAATGCAGGCTTGAACATGAACAGAGGCAAACTGAAATCCAACTGACCTAAGCAAGTAATACAGAGCGGAATATAAGCGAAATCGATACAAAGCAGAAGCAAAAATTGATCCATTCCATGAGCAGCATGATTTCGTACATGATGCATACTAGATTTTGATGCATACTAGATGCATACATGATTTCGTACATGATGCACAGTAGATGCCGTGCAATGGTATGCACCATGTATGAAAGGAAGCCTTTTCAGGCAACAACAGAGGATACATTTTGAAACTAAGAGTAGAGAAAACGATCTGGCGAGTAGGTAAGATGCATTCGGAAGTGAAGCGAAAGCATTGAGATGCGTAGTGTAAGTGGATGACAGTTGGACTAGAGCGAAGAATGACAATCCTTAAACACTAAACGCTAGAAGGATAGTGTCCCACGAAGTGCCGAAGTAGCTGAGCGACTGCCAGTACCTCTCCAACCGAGTTTCTTGTTCGAAAGCTCACAAGTGCCAAGGCAATATCTGATTAGTTTATATTGGTCGAAAAAGGTCGTGAAAAGATCAGTACTCTCCGGAGTCGGTTGGTTTTCCTAAGGAGGATTCCAAAGTCCTCACTTAAGGAAATTTTTACCCTTGAAGGTCCGTTCTAAACTCAATAGGCAGGGGATACTACAGGTGGATATAGCAGAGTGCAGCGACCACCGGGGAGATTGGGAGAAAGTCGACGTGGATATGAACCGAGTCTATGCCACCAGGCTTTGGTGTGCCGGTAACATAGGCTGACCAACCTTTAAACAAATTTACATGAAAAAGAACGATCAAACCACTTTGTCCTCTTCACCCATATATCAAACCTTCGCATGGGAAACCACCCTAAGTACTATGGGGCATGAGGTAGACAGATTTCAAACGTATGGGGATAGTGTGAAACGGAAGCCAAGGAAGGAATGCCTGGGAATTTCAAATATCAGATCGAGTAGCAAACAACTCAGAACAATCAATTATGTCACAAGCGTGTCAATCACGAACCCTCGCTCTCAACTTAGAGTTTTCTGAGGGAGCTTTTGGAGTGCATGAACTGCACGTTGAATAAGTTACCTGTCTCATACAGTAGTAGAAGAAAACTCAAGATCACCGGATTGTCTCCTCTTTCACCTTCTCAACTTCTTACTGATCGCTGCTATTCATCCCTAGGTTCCCTCATAAGCTAGAAAGTTGGGGTTACGCCATCTGTCTGTCCTCAGATGCTACAGCATTCTGCTTCTGTCTCCTTTCTCACGAATAATTTAGATCGTGGTGACCATGTCCCTCGCCCTTCCGTACTACGAGATCGAAGCATGAACTGATGATTCATGCCGATATCCACTACGAGGCTAACAAAACGGGGGAAAGCAGATGATTGACCTGTCGACTTGAGACAATAGAACAGTTCAGTAACTCCTCTCGATGACTCCAATTCAGAAGGAACACCATTCCAAGCTTGCAATGCCAGAAGAGCTAACCCAACAAGAAATTGCAAAGCTCACTATTCTGTACCAGGTACAATTGCGGATCACTCTATGCCAGCAATGACTTAGTTAGAACGTGCTGGGAGGGGGATTGCACAGTAGTCGCGCGTTCCTGGTATTGATATCTCAGAATCTAATTCTGTAAGAATCTGGGGTATAAGTCTACAACCCTAGAGTTCTTATATTAAAATTAGTTTCGGCCAGTATTTTTCTGCTTTGATTAAGAGCAAAAAACAGTTACTGGTAAGTTAAACCATGTACTAATATTCTACTCGGCTAATGAGTGCCAAGCTGAGGGCTACTTCCCCAGCGCATTTCCTCAGGAGTCAATGATGGGGTAAGTAACTTCTACATAAAGAAGCCTAATTTGTATGGTTGAAGGAGGGTATTGACTTTGCGACAGAACCATCGTGCTGGAGTGATGCAAACTTCTGACTAGTCAATGAGCTGCCCATGATCCTGTTCCTTTTCATATGAGATAAGTCTTAGATAAAAGGAAAACTTCTAGGTGGACGTCTACCCCAAGTTGGTGCTTTTTAACTACTTTACCAATAGTCAGGAGAAATGAATTGAGGACTTTCCTTCCCATCTTGTGGAAGTATGATATTACTCCGCCGACCAATTACTAAGACATGAGTAAACAAGTCTTGACTGACAGCATTCTTATATGTACCTTTCTTTAATAACCCAGTATGTCACTTACTTTTGGATCGTGCTTTCCGTCCAATACTATTTTATGAATAGCTACGTAAGGCGACAAGCACCCGCCCTAGGTTCTGTTGTCTCTAGAATGAGTGTGAAAATAATCTTCTTGTGATTTAAAACAGGGTGGAGAATTGGTGGGACGATTGTCACCGTAATCGAAGTCTTAACATCCAAACGCGGTAAACAGAAAGACAGACGCCTGACCGTGAATAGGCTCCAATTTGGACAGTCTCTTTACATCTTTTCTTACAATTTTATCTCCAGGGAAAAGTTCCACCAATGCCAAACTGACGTTCACTAGGGAGCAATTCTTGTACTTTGCGACCGACCGTTCACGGGTTTTGACAACAACTAGAATGATCACGGAGTAACCTGAATCGAACGCACAATAGTAACAACTTAATAGACACACGAATGGACGGTGGGCAACACCATAACCGTAACACAGATCAACCGACTGGCAACTGAGTGGTGTTTGATGGTTTTTGACATCATTAACATAATCACAATCTTAATTCGATCAATCTGTCGATCTGAAGTCTTAGAAGCTTATTCCGGATATCGGTATGTCATTGAATGATAGTTTCGTAGGAGGAATTCTGGGCTAGGCTGAGAGATATTGGGATCGAAGTACTTGGAGCTCTTGCACTGTATCTGGGTCTAGAAAAGTGAACCTTTCAAGAGTTCCTGGAGGCTAACCTACTATCCGGAGTGTCCCCCATCTGATCTATAGTTGGTGCAGGACCTCATGCGAATCCCAACATTATGACATTGTTGAGAGCAGATCGTAATAATGTTCGCAAGGATAATAGATGGGTTGACATTCCTGTAGTCGCGAGCCGGGCAACAGTTGTGATCAACGCATTAACGATACTCTTGACGTACGCCAACTTCTTCTGGTTTGTGTAATAAAACATTCCATGGTTTGCATTGGACAAATCCTTCGCAATACTTCTTGTCGGCATTTTTATCTTCTCCCTTACAAACTGAAAGTGACCCACGAAATCCACTGCCATTTACTCTTTGCTTCAATTTGCACTCCGACATGTAAGGTGAATCCCACCATCTAATATCGCCTAGAGTAAAGAAGACACCAGCAGAGATACAGCATGTGACTTGACATTTACACCAATTCTTCGTGTAATTTTGACAGGGTTTGAGCAACGGAAGATTTTAAAGCGTAGAGCACCTTGATCTCGTAACCAAGGAAATAAACTGAATATCGATCATATACTCAATGCAGCCAGAGCCATCTAAGATCCTTAAAGCTCCGTCCAAACTTATCGATGACGAATACCCTTTACGAATACATAACGGGCGACCGCGTAGAAAACACGAAGGATGAGAAGACCCCATCGAGCCGTACAAGGGTGAAACAAAATAGGGTAAAATGGGGCTTCACGAATACATGGCATGTTCATCGTCGGCAAAAGGTCCTTCGACAGAAACCAGAGCTTGATAAGGATATCTGATCCTATCTTATTCCAGGCAGATTGATCTAACCAAAGAGGAGGGACTTTTAACCCTCCTCTCTTCTTGTGTTTTTGGCAGTTCACTTTGACCATTGCAAGAAAGCATATCTACCTATTTTTCCTCTTAGGTTTTCTCTTTGTACGGTTTCATGGGCTTCTTTTTTATGCTTCTTGTTACACCGTACCTGTCTCCCTTTTGAGACTTTAAGAAAGTTCTCATGCGTGTAAGGACTAACGTGGCCATATCGAATCAACGCTGGCATCTAAACACCACGCACTTAGGCAATTGAAACAAGCAACTAGCGAGATGGACTACTACTGACGTGTACTATTGTGGTCCACATGAGCAACAAGGACGGAAGTAGTCATTCAGCTGCCCTTGTTTATAAAGCAATGTGATCTGGACCAGTTAGTCAACAATTTAGAGATAACGGTTCCGTAAGAGAGAAAAGGAAACTGCAAAGAAAATAGAAAATAAAAATAGGACGGATGGGAAAACCATCAAGCTGAACAAGGGTGGGACAAAAGAGGTAAAATGCAGCTAAGCTCCAATAGTATCCATATGAAGAATGTGCCCTATTGTACCTTAGATACGTGTGCTATGCATGTCGTAAGGTCTACAAACTATTGGAGTATCCAAAGAAACATCACCTAGAGTGATTGCTCTCCTATGGTTTGCCCCAACCAATGTTCTATGTAGAGTAATGTACACAAGCTGTCTAAAATATGTTACAAACTATGAGAGTGGGAGTGGGAATGGTACCCCTTGACACCTAACATGATAAGTTGGTGTACATTATCTAACAAATGTGTGAAACGCCATGTCCATTACTCCATATAACTCCAAGGCTAGAGGAACAAGGTGACCTTGCTACATACCTCGATACTTAGAGACATTGCGTTTTGTTGCTCCGCTCATAGCCCATCTTGGGAGATGACTAATCACTCCTTCCAAAACTGCATCACGCATAGGGTCCATAACCACAACATCCACTACTATCCCCTAATCATCTCGGACCAAGTGTAAGTTTGCCTTGACATGTGTAGTGTACAAAGCATACAAATGCTCCCTCCAAGCAAGGTATTCACTCTCTTGGACCATATCAAACACTATATCCTTGATGGCATCACAGGTAGCTATCCTCTATCTTCCAAGAGGACATCATGTCATATGGACTGCTATTGCATCTAATGTAGAATCACACTCACAGGTGAGTAATGAAGATGCATTTTGGGTGGACCAAACCTAAGCAGAACCTCATAATTGTAGAGAAGATAGCTAGTGTGAATCGAAATGCCCTAATGTATGGTTGAGCTAGGATCCAAGAGCTTGCACCCTTGTCAAAGCAAGGGCAAAGATGTGCTATAGTAGCCTGAGGAATGGACGAGTCAGCTAAGAGAGAATGTACCATATGTTGACATTGTCACTCCATCAAGGAACAATGCAAACCTATGGTCCAATCTGACGGTAGTGAAGAAAAGGATGGAATATCCTTCCATGTCCATGAGGATAGACCATCTCTTGTGTGCCATAATACATCTAGAGAGAAAAGGATCTTTTCTTCACCTTGGTCACACATGTCTCAAAAATTGGCCTATTGGCAACCACAAAATGGGAGTAAGTAGGGGTGTCGAGAGAACTCCATAGCCAAAAATGCTTTAGGTTCCATCTCCTCCATAGATAGAAAACCTAACCCTTCACATGAGATTGGTAGAGAAGCCTATATGTGTGCCAATCCCTTGTCTCACACTCAAGTGTCCTTGGTCCAATGATATCACCAAAGACTCTCATAATCCTTCTATCAAAAGCTCTTAGATGTGATATGAAGGTCAAGGAATGGAACACATTGCAAAGAAGGTAAGTTGGTTGATAGATAATACTATAAGAGAGTGTACCAAACACCACCTATGGATCTCCTAGTAGAGGACAATCATCCACATGGAGAATATCCTCTACAAGAGCTACTTCTAAGAAGTGTGTGGCAAAAATCCTTGGATCCTATTGGCACTCCAAGAATATGCAACCCATCTATAGATGCGATAAACCCTTTTGGAAACTCAAGGTTGGGAGGAATACTTGAAGGGGTACATGTTGTGCACTTTGATACCTTGACTCTCAAGCCTACAAGATGTAGCTTGGTAGTCAAGTAGTCAAAGGCCTACCTACTTTGATCTACAAGGCCCACAATGTATGTATCATCTACCAAGGAGGGAAACACACAACCTAACATAGCCAAAGTAGTAGATAAGAGAGCTTTGAAGTGAGCTATGACAAATAAAGATCCCCCTAAAGGTTCTCTTTATAGTGCACCAACAACTGACTCCAAGATGGTGACTCCTTCCTATGAGCAACCATGTTGGTAGTAAAGGGAAGCAAGAGAGTCATAGAAAGACTGCACAAAAGGAACAAGACTTGTTAAGGATCCATTGGCCTCCCTAAGCTCTCTAAAGATGGATGCTTTGAGATGCTATTAAGATTATTCTCAAGATGCACTTGGAGGATAACCCACTCTAGATGGATAGCTAGGAGTGCCCTAATGCCTAGAGATATAGCCTCACAACCTCTAGGTGTGTGACTACATCAAATTGATGTGGATTGAGGTGTTGTCAAAAGTGAGAATGATGTTGAAGGACAATGATATGGCTAACCAAGCATAAAACAATCTCTCCAATAGTAATCAATCTAATGCTCTATATGTCCTTCTCCATCATGAGAAGGCTACTTAACATTTGAATAATTAATGTTGGAATATCTCTCCTTGCTACTGCTAAAACCACATGAAACAACTTGGTAAAACCACTAGACAAATCATTTGCTTGAAAGCAATCTCTAAGATGCTCATATACCATCCTTGACATGTCTCATGGGGATGATGAGGAGTAGTGCACAATGCATTTGCAAAAATCACCTATCAAGATATAAAAGCTATTGAGGTTGATAATCTAAGACCTCTAATGGTACTCCTTCTCTTTCCATATGGTGTAGTAGGCATAAGGAAGTGAGTCTCATCAATGGGACTATCCATAGACAAAGGATATATCATCCTTGCTACTCTACTAAATTCTCTTGCTTGATCCAATGTCCTACACCGTTGTAGTCAAGTGGACTCTGTGGTATCTTTTGGTAGAACCTTTATCCTGAAATGTATAACCTTAGTAGACAAATCTTATAGTGTAGCCCAATCTCCCACTTGGAATTGAAAAGATCTAGCAACCACCTTTCTGCGGCCTGCATGTCTCCCACTAGCATAACAAAGACACCTTAGAGAGAGTAAGAAGAATAAGAGCCACACAAACTTGTCCAAGGGATCATGTGCCAAATGATTGTGGTAGAAAAAAAGCTTGTCCAACCTCATCATAGAGTGTATTGGATAATCTATGGAATAAACATGGACATGGAAAACTAGTCTCAAATAAACCCAAAATATACCACTTGAGATGCTAACCACCTTCATGACTTGAGTGGTATCCCCAAAATGGTCAACAAAGAAATAAAGGAAGCATGCATAATCCCAAGTGTCACCAATATCAATGTGATGGCTTGCCTCATATGAACATCCTAGGTGGTCCAATCATGTCCTTGTACATCCTTCACACATGGGTCTTAAACTTGAACTTACACTAGTGTATCGTATTTTTTACATTTGTTGGCCATGGTTGATACATATTCACTAAATTTTTGTCCAATGCACATGTACCAGTTGAGGTAAGAACTTCACTCGAT